>CAWUFW010000227.1:2282500-3737606 GCA_963921515.1 Calotriton arnoldi | reverse complement strand
CTGTGGTAAATTGTGTTATGAATTGCTGTTTCCATGATTGGATATTTGATTTACTTGTTAGTCCCTAGTAAATTGCACTGAGTGTGCCAGGGCCAGTGAATCAAATGCTACTAGCGGGTCTGCACCACTGATTGTGCCACCCACGTGAGTAGCCCTGAAAAGGTAACTCAGACCCGCCATTGCGGAGCCTGCGCGCAGTTTGTAACTGCCATGTCGACTTGGCCAGTGCACACACTTGCCAGTCCCTCACCTTCCCTTTTCTTACATGTCAGCCACCCCTAAGGTAGGCCCAAGGTACCCCTGTGGGCCGGGTGCAGGGTATGTGAAAGGTAGGACATGTCCTGGTGTGTGTGGCATGTTCTGATAGTGAATTACGGCCAATTTCGTTTTTCGCTATTGCAAGGCTACCTGTTCCCCATAGGACAGAATGGGGAGTTTGTTTATAACATCTTATAAACATAACTGGCCCGGGGAATTAGGTAGGAAAATAAAGTTTAGTATGCCTAAACTCAGAATCTAAAGATGCATCTTTTAGTGAAGGTGATTTTTACATTCTGTGTTTGAAAATACCACTTTTAGAAAGTAGGTATTTTCTTGCTCAGTCATCCCATGTGCCTCTGCTGGAATGTGGATTGCCTGTCTGGGTTTTGGATGACAGAAGGCTGGGGAGCAGGAGTGGCTCCAGATAGTCTAGGTGGGTCAGGAAAGGGCTGAATACACCTAGGCTGCAATTGGGGAAGGGGGAGGAGATTTCCTTGCCCCTCAAAGGGCCTGGTCTGCCTCTGACCATGCCGTCTCCACCTCCTGCCAGGAAGTCACACCAGAGAAGGCGGAACTGTTTCTGGCTGGGCACAGACTCTCTCTGCCTAAGAGATCAAAGGATTTTGGGATATAAATATTGTGGCCCAGACCCCTGACTTTTAGAACTCTTTTGGACCAAGAAGACTGCCAGGAAGAAGAGCTGGAGAAGCTGTGAGGAGGAACTACCACTTTGCTGTGTGCTTTGCTGTGTTGGCCTGCAGTGGCTGCTTCTGTCTTGGGCAGTGAAAGGACTGGACTGGACTTTCTGCAATCTACTTTTGTGAGTTTCTCCAAGGGCTTGAGGTAGAGCTTGCCCCGTGTACAAGAAGTCTCAGGAACAGCAAAGACTTCAAGCTCTTCTGCCTTCGGCACTGGGGACTGTGTGTTTTGTGCTGCAACAGAAGAAGAGCAACCCGACGACGTCTACAACACCGCTGCCGACTCCATGTCCTGAAGCACCGCAGAGGGCACCGCCGCACCGCAACCCTGGTCTCACCGACGACGCCTGCTGACGCCGCCACCGAGCCGCTGCTCGCTCCGCGACCTGTGGGCACCGCACTCTGCACCGCCTCACTTCACGACGATGCCTTGGCCTCCCCGACGACGCCGCTCCACGCCGAAATCGACGCAGCTGCTTGCACCGTGGTTCGGGGGCACCGCTCGTAAAGTTACGCGATGCACCGCCCTCATCCCGCACCGCAGCCTTGGCCTACTGACGCCGGCGCCATCGACTCCAGTTCGTCAACCGACGGCAGCGCTTCAGCAACGACGACACCGCTGCTTGCACCGTGACCTGCCAGCACCGCGACGAGCACCGCATTCACTTCGCACTGTGACCCTGGTCTCACCGGCGTCGCCATCTGATGCCACCACCGAGCCGCTGTTCGCACCACGACCTGAGGGCACCGCACGCCGCACCGCTGCACTTCGCACCGCAGCACCCGACGCCTGCCGACGCCAGCGCTCCTGACTTCAACAGAGAGGAGTTCGATCTGCAACGCGTGTGACTTCGAGGGCCCCGACGACTCCTGCACCTACCTCCGGAACCAACGCCTGCGGACGCCGTGCTTTCGGAAGCTCAACGAGAGGTCGCCGACGCCCTGCATTTCTAAAAGGTACTGTTTGCGGGTCTTCCCGACACCGTAGCTGGCCCGCGACGCCGCGGTCAGCAAGAACTGTTTGGATTTGTTTGCTCAAACGCCGTGATAGCCCCGGACGGAGTTATCAACATCCAGGAACTGTTTTTCAAGCATATTTTGATAACTGAATTGTGGATTTTTATCGTTTTTGGTCTTGCCTTAAGTATATAAAAATATTGGATATTTTTCTAAACTGGTGTGGTGTCCTTTTGTAGTGCTTACACTGTATTACTGTTGGTTATGTGCAAATGCTTTACACACTGCCTCTGAGATAAGCCTGACTGCTTGTGCCAAGCTACCAAGGGGGTGAGCAGGGGTTATTTTAGGAGTGTAACTCCTTTATCCTGATTAGAGAGGTGGTTTCTGCCTGGCTTTGGCACATGCCCTAGCCTACCAAAAATCCCATTTCTAACATTGGTGGCAGCGCTGAAGATAGGACTTGCGTTTGGAAGGAGGAGCTACAAAAGGTGCTGAGGGCCTGGGTAGCAGCCAGACATGCCAGCGAGCAGCCTGGTGATCTCAGTGGAGAGGCGGAGGAGCCTATTCCTAGGGTGGATGTGCTTTCGGGAGGGGGGGAACCCTCCAGGCCAGGCAGCTGTGGCCTGTCCCCAGGAGAGCTGGAGGACAGGCGGGAAGCAAGGAGAGTTGCAGTAGAACTGGAGAAGCTTAAGTTAGCCATGGAGGATAAAAGGATGATGTTAGAGCATGAGTTCAGGATAAAGGAGCTGGATCAGAGGAGTCGAGCCAGCTCAGATGGTGGCAGCAACCCGTCAAGACAGGCAGACAGGATTGTGCACATCCCTAAGAATGTAGGCAAAGAATTCAAGAAGGGGGATGACATACAAAGGTGGTTTCAGGGTTACGAGGCAGCGATACACATGAATAGGGTCCCTGAGGAGAATTGGGGAGCAGGATTGTGGCCTCTCTTCCCAGAAGAAGCAAGGGATACTTTAATAGCTTTGGGTAAGGGGTATCACCTCACCTATCCAGACATGAAGGACGCCCTTCTCACTAAGTATGGTCTCACTCCTGGAAAGTACAGGGATCAGTTCAGGTCCAGTAAGAAGTCCGATGCCAACACTTGGTTGGAATGTGTAGATATGTTTTGCAGGTCACTGGATGGCTGGGTGAAGGGCAGTAATGTGACAGATTTTCAGGGGCTCTACAATTTGATTGCATGGGAGCACTTGTCTAGTCTATGTTTTGCAGATCTGCGCCAGCACCTAGGTGATAGTAAGCTGACTGACCCCAGGAAGCTTGCTATGAAGGCGGACCGCTGGGTGAGTACCAGGGTCCACCGGAAAGCGTATGGGGGAGACTCAGCCAAAGGTGGGCAGGGTCCCCAGCAGAAAAGTGGGGGGGACAAGGGTAAAACACAGGAGTTCTCTAAAGGGCCCCAAACTAACACCCAGGGTAAAGGTTCCCATCCCCCAGGAGATAAGAAACAAGGGGTCTCGTCAGGAAAGCCTGCTGAGACCGGCCCCCGCAAGTGTTTTGCATATGACCAGGTGGGTCACATGAAGGGGGACCCCAAGTGCCTTAAGGGGGCACAGCCACCCACCGGTGGGCAGTCCAAGGTGTTGGTTAGTGTAGCGCTTGGGGAGGAGGAGTACCCACAGGACGGTGGGGACCCCGCAGAAATGACCCTCGTCTCATTAGGGGACAGTGAGATGGTCCCAGGAAACCCGGTGCCCCCTAACACAAAGAAATACAGCACCTGGGTGACCATCAATGGGAAAAGAGTAGAGGCTCTCAGAGATACTGGAGCCAGTGTGACCTCAGTCCGGTGTCACCTGGTCTCTGAGAAGCAGGTAGTCCCAGGGGCATTCCACCAAGTCATTGCAGTGGACAATTCAGAGCACCAGTGTCTGGTGGCGCAGGTTCCCTTCGAGTGGGGGGGGTCTCAGGTCCCTTGAGGGTGGTTGTGAGCCCTTCCATGCCTGTAGATTGTCTGCTAGGTAACGACCTGGAGCAGTCCTTATGGAAGGATGTTGAGCTCAGGTCTCACTTGGAGATGCTTGGGTTGCCAGAGTGGGCATGCATGTCCACTCGGTCAATGGCGGCCAGAGAGGGTGATCAAGAGGACTTGGAGCCTGAAACAGTGGCCCAAGTCCCTGCCAAGAGAAAGGGCAAGGGGCGTGGGAAACCGGCCCCTGAAGTTCCCACGGACCGGGAGGAGGCAGACCTTGAGGGGGACGCCCCGGTGCCTACAGGGGAGCAGGTAGCTGAACTGGGGGACATCTCTGAGCTGACCCATTGGCAGCAAGAAGGGGGTCCCACCAGGGAGGAATTCTGCAAGGAGCAGAAGGAGTGCCCTTCTCTGGAGGGTCTGCGGCGGCAGGCTGCAGACCAGGCAGCTGGTGATCAGTCCGGATCACATTGGATCTACTGGGTGAATGATCTCCTGTACAGTGAGCCTAAGGTCGCTGAGCCTGGGTCAGCCCGTGTGCTGGTGGTACCCCAGCGCTTCAGGACCTTCCTACTGGGTCTGGCTCATGACGTGCCTTTGGCAGGACATTTGGGGCAGGACAAGACCTTTGACAGGCTTGTCACCAACTTCTTCTGGCCCCAAATGCGAAGGCAATCAGATGGACATTGCAGGTTTTGCCAAACTTGCCAGGCAAGTGGTAAGAGTGGGAGGAAGGTCAAAGCTCCTCTCCAACCTTTTCCAGTGGTTGGAACGCCCTTCGAAAGGGTAGGGATGGACATTGTGGGGCCACTGGATCCCAAGACAGCCATGGGCAACAGGTACATCCTGGTCTTGGTGGACCATGCCACCCGGTAGCCGGAGGCAATCCCTCTCAGGACAACAACGGCGCCAGTGGTGGGCCGGGCGTTAATGGGGATCTTTTCCCGAGTGGGGTTCCCCAGAGAGGTGGTTTCCGACAGGGGGACCAATTTCATATCCAAGTATATGACATCCCTGTGGAACGAGTGTGGTGTAACCTACAAGTTCACCACCCCTTACCACCCACAAGGTAACGGTCTGGTGGAGAGATTCAACCAGACCTTGAAGGGCATGATTAAGGGTCTAACAGAACCCATGAGGCGTAAGTGGGACGTCCTCTTGCCGTGCCTTCTCTTTGCATACAGGGAGGTACCACAGACGTCTCTTGGGTTCAGTCCCTTTGAGCTTCTGTATGGTCACCCTGTGAGAGGACCTCTGAGTTTGGTGAAGGAAGGCTGGGAGGCAGCTCCCAGGAAAGCTCCCCAGGATGTGTTTAGTTACATGCTGGCCTTCAGAAACCAAACTGCCCGCTTCCGGAAACTCGCGCAGGCGAACCTAGAAGCCAGCCAGGAAGAAATGAGGAAGTGGTATGACCAGAATGCCACTCTGGTCGAATTTCAACCTGGGCAAAAAGTGTGGGTCATGGCCCCAGTGGAACCTTGTGCCTTGCAGGACAAGTGGACTGGGCCATTTGAGGTGGTGGAGCGCAAAAGTGATGTCACCTACCTGGTGGATTTGCGGGCTCCAAGGAACCCTTTGAGGATCCTCCACGTGAACCGCCTCAAGCCCCACTTCGAGAGGTCCGAAGTGAGCATGCTCTTGGCGACAGATGATGGGGTGGAAGAGGAGAGTGAACCTCTCCCTGACCTCCTGTCTACCAAGGAGCGCGATGGGTCAGTGGAAGGTGTGATCATCTCCCCTACACTGACTCCAGAGCAGCAGAGCGACTGTCACCAGTTGTTGGGACAGTTTGCCCCACTGTTCTCCCTGACCCCAGGTGTTACTCACTGGTGTACCCATGACGTGGACACCGGTGACAGCCCTCCTGTGAAGCACAAGATTTACAGGTTGACTGACCGGGTCAAAGCCAGCATTAAAGAGGAGGTCTCTAAGATGTTGGCGTTAGGGGTGATCGAGCCTTCCAACAGTCCTTGGGCCAGCCCAGTGGTCTTGGTCCCAAAGGCTGCTGCACCCGGTGCCACTCCAGAACTGCGGTTTTGTGTGGACTACCGTGGGCTCAATGCCGTCACCAGGACTGACGCACACCCCATCCCCAGAGCTGATGAGCTCATTGATCGGTTGGGAGCTGCCAAGTTCCTCAGCACGTTTGATTTAACGCCTGGGTACTGGCAGATTGCCTTAACCGATGGGGCCAAGGAGAGGTCAGCATTTTCAACCCCAGAAGGACATTACCAGTTCCGGGTGATGCCCTTTGGGTTGAAGAATGCCCCTGCCACCTTTCAGTGGTTGGTCAACCAGGTGTTGGCTGGGCTGGAGGATTTCAGTGCCGCCTACCTGGATGACATCGCAGTGTTCAGTTTCAGCTGGGAAGAACACTTGCAGCACCTCGGTGAAGTGTTGAAGGCGCTGCAGAGGGCAGGCCTCACGATCAAGGCCAGTAAGTGCCAGATCGGGCAGGGTTTGGTGGTGTACATGGGACACCAGGTAGGAAGCGGACAGGTGGTGCCCCTACAACCCAAGATTGACACCATTCTGGCTTGGGAGCCCCCCAAGACCCAGACAGAGGCGAGGGCCTTCTTAGGACTCACCGGGTACTACAGGAGGTTTGTTAAGGGGTATGGCACCATTGTTGCCCCCTTAACAGAGCTGACTTCCAGGAAGCAGCCCAAGAAGGTGATCTGGACTGAGTCCTGCCAGAAGGCTTTTGATGCCCTGAAGGCCGCCATGTGCACGGCACCCGTGCTCAAGGCCCCTGACGTCTCCAAGGAATTTGTCGTGCAGACTGATGCTTCAGAGCATGGAGTGGGAGCGGTGCTCTCACAACTGAACGAAGAGGGCCTTGACCAGCCTGTAGTCTTCCTTAGCCGGAGACTACTCCCCAGGGAATAGAGGTGGAGTGCCATAGAAAGGGAAGCTTTCGCTGTGGTCTGGGCACTGAAGAAGCTGAGACCATACCTGTTTGGGACTCACTTCCGGGTTCAGACAGACCACAGGCCCCTCAGATGGTTGATGCAAATGAGGGGTGAGAATCCAAAACTGCTGAGGTGGTCCATCTCCCTACAGGGAATGGACTTTACGGTGGAACACCGTCCTGGCACAGAACACGCCAATGCAGATGGTCTGTCCAGGTTCTTCCGCCTTAGTGAAGAGAACTCCTAGGAGGGTGGGTAGTTCTCCCTACTTTCAGCTGGAGGGGACATGTGTTAGACTTGGCATCTTTTGGCGTGTTTCCCCTGAGTTTTTGCTTTCTGACCTCCCGGTTTGGACTCTGTTTTTGCTGGCGTAGTGTTTCTGCGCACTTTTCTCACTGCTGATCAGTGGTAAAGTGCAAGTGCTCCTGTGGTAAATTGTGTTATGGATTGGTGTTTCCATGATTGGATATTTGATTTACTTGTTAGTCCCTATTAAATTGCACTGAGTGTGCCAGGGCCAGTGAATCAAATGCTACTAGCGGGCCTGCACCACTGATTGTGCCACCCACGTGAGTAGTCCTGAAAAGGTAACTCAGACCCGCCATTGCGGAGTCTGCGTGCAGTTTGTAACTGCCATGTCGGCTTGGCCAGTGCTCACACTTGCCAGTCCCTCACCTTCCCTTTTCTTACATATCAGCCACCCCTAAGGTAGGCCCAAGGTACCCCTGTGGGCCGGGTGCAGGGTATGTGAAAGGTAGGACATGCCCTGGTGTGTGTGGCATGTCCTGATAGTGAATTATGGCCAATTTCGTTTTTCGCTATTGCAAGGCTACCTGTTCCCCATAGGACAGAATGGGGAGTTTGTTTATAACATCTTATAAACATAACTGGCCCGGGGAATTAGGTAGGAAAATAAAGTTTAGTATGCCTGAACTCAGAATCTAAAGATGCATCTTTTAGTGAAGGTGATTTTTACATTCTGTGTTTGAAAATACCACTTTTAGAAAGTAGGTATTTTCTTGCTCAGTCATCCCATGTGCCTCTGCTGGAATGTGGATTGCCTGTCTGGGTTTTGGATGACAGAAGGCTGGGGAGCAGGAGTGGCTCCAGATAGTCTAGGTGGGTCAGGAAAGGGCTGAATAGACCTGTGCTGCAATTGGGGAAGGGGGAGGAGATTTCCTCGCACCTCAAAGGGCCTGGTCTGCCGCTGACCATGCCGTCTCCACCTCCTCCCAGGAAGTCACAGCAGAGAAGTCAGAACTGGTTCTGGCTGGGCACAGACACTCTATGCCTAAGAGATCAAAGGATTTTGGGATATAAATATTGGGGCCCAGACCCCTGACTTTTAGAACTCTTTTGGACCAAGAAGACTGCCAAGAAGAAGAGCTGGAGAAGCTGTGAGGAGGAACTACCACTTTGCTGTGTGCTTTGCTGTGTTGGCCTGCAGTGGCTGCTTCTGTCTTGGGCAGTGAAAGGACTGGACTGGACTTTCTGCAATCTACTTTTGTGAGTTTCTCCAAGGGCTTGAGGTAGAGCTTCCCCCTGTTCAAGAAGTCTCAGGAACAGCAAAGACTTCAAGCTCTTCTGCCCTCAGCACTGGGGACTGTGTGTTTTGTGCTGCAACAGAAGAAAAGCAACCCGACGACTTCTACGACGCCGCTGCCAACTCCGTGTCCTGAAGGCACTGCAGAGGGCACCGCCGCAATGCAGCACCGCGACCCTGGTCTCACCGACGACACCTGCTGATGCCACAACCAAGCCGCTACTCGCACCGCGACCTGTGGGCACCGCACTCCGCACCGCCTCACTTCACGATGACACCTTGGCCTCCCCGACGACGCCGCTCCACGCCGAAATCGACGCCGCTGCCTGCACCGTGGTTCGGGGGCACCGCTCGTAAAGTTACACGACGCACCGCCCTCATCCCGCACCGCAGCCTTGGCCTACCAACGCCGGCACCATAGACTCCTGTTCGTCAACCGACGACATCGCTTCAGCAACGATGACGCCGCTGCTTGCACTGCGACCTGCCAGCACTGCGACGAGCACCGCATTCACTTCGCACCGCGACCCTGGTCTCACCGACGACGCCATCTGACGCCGCCACCGAGCCGCTGCTCGTACCACGACCTGAGGGCACCGCACGCAGCACCACTGCACTTAGCACTGCAGCACCCGATGCCTGCCGACGCCAGCGCTCCTGACTTCAACAGAGAGGAGTTCGATCTGCAACGCATGTGACTTCGAGGGCCCGACGACTCCTGCACCGACCTCCAGAACCGATGCCTGCGGACGCCGTGCTTTCAGAAGCTCAACGAGAGGTCGCCGACGCCCTGCATTTCTAAAAGGTACTGTTTGCGGGTCTTCCCGACACCGTAGCTGGCCCGCGTCGCCGCAGTCAGCCAGAACTGTTTGGATTTGTTTGCTCACAACGCCGTGATAGCCCCGGACGGAGCTATCAACATCCAGGAACTGTTTTTCAAGCATATTTTGATAACTGAAGATTTTTAAGTACTGTATTGTGGATTTTTATCGTTTTTGGTCTTGTCTTCTTAAGTATATAAAAATATTGGATATTTTTCTAAACTGGTGTGGTGTCCTTTTGTAGTGCTTACACTGTATTACTGTTGGTTATGTGCAAATGCTTTACACACTGCGTCTGAGATAAGCCTGACTGCTCGTGCCAAGCTACCAAGGGGGTGAGCAGGGGTTATTTTAGGAGTGTAACTCCCTTATCCTGACTAGAGTGGTGGTTTCTACCTGGCTTTGGCACATGCCCTAGCCAACCAAAAATCCCATTTCTAACACTCGGTCTATCCTTTTGCCCCCAAAAGACAATGGAATACACGCAAACCCGCATCGACCTTTTTAAATTTACTCAAAAGTTTAAGTTGCACAAGTACTTTAAAATGAAGCCAGCAACAATTAGGCCAAAGAAACCAGCCCACACCAAGAAGGACACGGATATCCTGACGGGAAAAGACTTAAAGACTTTGGGAATTTTGGAGAATTTAAGTACTGATGAGGTACCTGGCAACGAGAAAACTTTGGGTTTGACCCAACAAGTGGCTTTAGCTGGAGTGGAACAAAGTGGAGGACTGAGTCCATTCAAACCCACTTCACAATTTCTTCCACAGATGCCGGTGGATGCCATAGACATATTTGCCGAATCAGTAACCAGAGACCTGGTGCGTCTCCGACGAGATAAACGTAGACGTTCGAAAATGGCGACAAACTTTTCAAAGGAACAACAAGCGGCACTGAACGATCTATGCCACGACACATCAATAATATGCAAGCCATCAGATAAAGGTGGGAATATTGTCCTTCAGACAAGTGAACAATATAACTTAGAAGCCTATCGACAACTGGCCGATACCCACTGCTACGAGAAGATTAATGAGAAGATCTATAATCAAAGTATAACAAATTACCATTTGATGACCTGTAAATGGTATGAGAGAAACATGCTAGAAACAGAGGAACATTTGTTTCTTAGATGTCTTAACCCTATGATTCCGACCTTTTACCACCTTCCTAAGGTACATAAGGATAAGCTGAATCCCCCGGGGTGACCAATTGTTTCCTCGCAGGGGAGTTTGACAGAACATATGTCTATCTATATAGACTATTTCCTTTCACAGCATGTAGAGAAACTGGCATCGTATATCAGGGACACAAAAGACTTCCTAAGACACATCAATGAAATAAGGTGGGAGGAAGGTTTCCAATTGGTGGTTCTGGACATCACGAGCCTTTACACATGCATAGCCCACGAAGATGGACTCAGGGCAGTGAACTTCTTTTTGGATAATCACCCTCTAAAGTACCTAGAACATAACGTCATGTTGATGACCTTCATTGAATTCTGTCTTGAAAATAAAATGTTTCTCTTTCAGAATCAATACTTCAGACAAGTCTCAGGGACGGCCATGGGCACCTGCTTCGCCCCCAGCTACGCGAATTTATTCGTGGGCTGGTGGGAGGATCAGGTAGCCTGGGCCGCACCCAACAGTATGTGGACCAACAACATCATAACTTGGCATCGTTATATCGATGACCTCTTTATCATTTGGAAGGGGTCACCTGAGACAGCGAGGGCTTACATAGAGGTGTTAAACTCGAACACGGTCAACCTAAAATTCACGGGGGAAGTGAACTCTCAATCAGTTAATTATCTGGACCTCAATGTCTATATCTCTGAAGGAAAATTGTGCACTAGGCTACATAGAAAATCTACGGCGGGTAATTCTACTCTACACGCCACAAGTAGCCATCCTAAGAAACTCATCAATAGCATCCCTTACGGCGAGCTATTAAGACTAAAAAGAAATAGTTCTAACGAATCTGAGTTTCAATTAGCCACGAAAGCTAGCATAAGACGGTTCAGCTTGAGGGGATATAGCAATTGGGTCCTGACACAAGCATGAAAAAGAACAAACTCTCTGGCAAGAATAGACCTGTTGAAAGAAACTCCAAAAGAGAGCATTGAGCCCATGAAAGCTAATAAGAAGTTTAGGATGATCACTACATACTCTGAAAATGCTGGGCAGTTTAAGAGAATCCTGCGAAACAATTGGCATACTCTACTGTCTGACACTGTCATAGGGAGTGACTTACCCTCCAATCCCTTAGTAACATTTAGAAAAGCTAGGTCCCTCAGAAATGACCTGATTCATAGTCATCAGACTAAAGAAGTTGTGAAATCAAGATTGACAACATTGAACGGGTTCTTCCCCTGTGGGAAATGCAAGGCCTGCAGCAAAAGCAAAAGAGTCCTATACTATAGCATCCAAGGTCTGGACAAACCTAAAAATATTAAGAAATTCTTAACATGTACAACACCCTATAGGGTATATTGCTTAAATTGCCCGTGCGGCCTGAGGTATATTGGCAGCACGATGCATCCAACAAAGGTGCGAATACTAGAACATATGAGGGCCATAACAAATTGGGATGTGACATATCCTGTCGCAAGACAATTCAACAGAGCACATCAACGCAATAGGGATCGTCTCACTTTTTATTGCTTAGACCATGTCCCAGTGAATCCAAGGGGAGGAGACAGAATTTTACGTCCTCGACGTCTAGAATCTCGCTACATCGTAGATTTGTAGACGAAAACACCCTTGGGGATGAATAGTAGTGAGGAACTGGCAGTCCATTTAGGAGATTGAATTCCAGGATGTCTGTAGGATGACATTTCAGATAATTTCATGTCATTCTATCTATCATCTCTGACTCTGCTGTTCTTATGTTCTTATATTCTCTGCTCTTTTCGTCTTCCTTTCTGTTTCTTCTTTTCTTCCTTTCTTTTCTTCTTTCCTCCTTTCTTCTCTCTGTTGTGGATATCATCGCAGTTAGAAGTTATGAAGTGATAGATATACTACATGTTCAGAAACCAGCATCGCATGGCCACTAGGTATGAGGGAATCGACTAATGTTTAACTTGTGATGATAATAGACTAAGGCTGGCAACCTGCTTTGTGAGATGAGCCCATACAGGGCGTGATGAGTTTGCTAGGGATTCACCGAGTGTGATGGAGATTTTTGATTGATGACATATTTATGCGCAAGTCGTGGTGATATTACCCATATAGGGTGACATATTAGTTGACTGAACGGTATTTCACCTGAATAATGTCAATGATGAAATCAGACCACGTAATCATATATAATGTATAAAATGTATCAACATTGTAAACTGCACATAAATGTGATGTGATTCTATTTGAATATTCGAGTAAGAATGGGCACTGGTGATATGAATTTGCACAGTGTTAAAATGGCGGTATCATTCGCTTTCGCATTTGCGATTATGGTCCTTTCTTTGTGTTGCCTACCTTAGAGTGCATTGTACATATATAAGAAAATGGTGGCTTTGGCGTGCCCGACAAACATCGATAAAGGCGTCAGCCGAAACGCGTCTGTTTGGCCGTAGTCCGTGCTAATAAACTACGGAAACTCACCCCCGAGTGTGCTTTTTTCAGTGTTGGGTACGATTACCCTGGGAATTTGGGAGCTGTGATACGCATCCGGGAGCACCCCCGCAACTATAGCACCCGCCCGCGAGTGCACCGCTTGGGTGACTTTGGAGCTGCAATATTATATATATATATATATATATATATATATATATATATATATATATATATATTCATTACACAGAGGCGGTCGCCAATGTGTAATTATAGTGAGGACCGAGTTTCCAAAGGAAATTGATTTTTTGTTTGCTAATAACTTTGGCGTCATTTGACAAATTTTCACAAAACTTTAAAAAAAAGGTTCATCCACCGCAGCTACTTCCTAGAAAGTTTTGGGGGTGATCTGTGAGCGGAGGCCAAGAAAATCGGGGGTCCCAATACTTATTTTCCCCATGCAATTTCCCATAGGATTTTATAGAACGCTACAGACAAAACGGCTGAACGGAATCACACCAAATTTGGCAGAAAGCTAGATCTTCATCCCGAAACTGTGCTTTTTGTGATTTGGTGAGAAGCCATTTAGCTGTTTAAGAGAAATTAAGCTTCAAAATGTACAGATATCTAGCAATACTGTACTACCGAGGGAGTACCGTCAGAGTTCTGAGGGAGTCCTGAGGGAGTACCGAGGTACAAAAACAACAACTGAAGCATTCTGATTGGCTGGTCCCGCTGGACAGCGATGAGTCCTGTGAAACTCAGCGCTGTGATTGGCTTCCTGCAATATGAAAAGAAAAGTTGCGACTGCCATTTTAGGACTTGGCACTTGTTCCCCATGTCCTGAATATTAAAATATAACAATAAATAAGGGGAGTAAGGTAAGGGCACCATGACCCCATGGTCTTGTAGGGGGGTCCTAGTGGTACACCCCACCAACACTTCATGGGCTCAAAGTGCAAAAAAAAAATGTTTGTGTGCTGTGACTGGCTATCCAGTACATGAAGAGTAATGTTGCAGCCACCATTGTAGGAACCAAGGATTCGGTCCTGACAATTAAAATAAAACAACATATAAGGGGCCCTTGTGGGGGCAACCCCCCCCCCCAGGGTCAAAGTGCAAAAGAGGTTTTTTTTCATCATGGATTTGCTATTCTCAGCGCGGCAAACCATGGAAGAGAAAGTTGGGTGGGAGTCCATTGGTGTTGCACGATCATGGGGGTTGGCCAGCAATGATGGTTGGCTGCCTCTGGGGGGGCAGGCCATGCTTTGCACCCAACCCCACGCCACGCATGGTGAAGGCCATGCTCAGCGGGGGTTGATTACCCGCATGGGATTGGGTGGCTACCCCATGCCACGCATGGCCAAAGGCCAATACTGTACTGTTATAGGGATTCTGCACACACACAGAGCTATGCACAGGATAATAGGACCTCGGAATATAGTGGTGAGCCAAACATAAACCTTAGCACCTAAAACCCCAACCCAACTAGCCTTAGCGTCCCATTAGCAACAATGTACCAATGATTAGACAACCCAGAACACAGTATCTCTCTCTCTCCCAGGACTCGCAGTAGCAAGAACACCCTTTCGTCACTCACTCATTCCTGTCCACAACCGGCGTAAGAAGAGACACAGTATAGGTTAAAATGTTTATTTCAACATACGTGCTCTAAGATACAGTACACGTGACAGTACTATCAGCATAATGCATAAGAATAATATAATCAGCATAGTTACAACTCCATAGAATACTAACGGGGAAAGCATTTCATAAAGCAGTGGATAGAGGGCTGAATGACCTTACCACCCTCCCCGTGCTAGTAGCTATTGTATTATATGAATAGAAGACCTCTGGGCTTTGACAAGCGAACCCCCATACCTCAGTCTCTAGATGCAAAGACTACATCAGCAGACCATCACAGCTCTTCTCTCTGGAAAGGTTTTCTTCAAGTTCCCTCCAAGAGGGAAAAACGCAATCATAAATGCCCACCAATTCCCCCATGGCAGCTGTACCTAGTGTTATGTCTAGGTTCGAGGGGCTGGCCATATCAGCAGGAACCAGGGACGTGTTTTTCGACCTTGTAACTGTTGTTCAGACTGAGCCCAAAGGGAACAGGAGAAAAGGTGAGAAACAGAAAATGCAGATAGTGGTAGAATAACTTGGCAGGAGCAGAGGGCGATAGAACAACGGCTAAGAGTAACGTGCGCAAAAGTCATCATGGCAGCCCGGCATATGCCAACGTATCCAGGCAGGCCAGGAGGCCACAAACCACAAGACACCCTCCCCTGGACAGTCCATCGGCCAAGACTAAGGACGAAGACAGAGTTCCAAACACCTGAGCAGAACAGTGGCGGCCACAGTGGAAGGAGTCCTAATGGAGGACAACGAACGAGGAAAGGTAGCAAAAAGACAGTCAGCGATGCAGTTCAAGGACAGTGAACGGCAAATCAATTCAAAAACGTGGAAGTGCAGAAAAACGCTATACCGTCCAAGAGGACATCATTGGAATCGTCAGAAAACGTAGACGCCATCCAGTCCAATAGGTCAAAGCTGCAGGAATGCTCCTCCGAGGACGGAGCATCCAAAAGCAATGCGGGACAGCTTGCGTGATATTCAATATAGCTTTGTTGTAGGAGATTCTGAGCAGCCGCCCAGATATCCCATTGTGCCAAAATTCCCAGTGCAGCCGCACGCGTCATACAGCCTGCAACGGAACAGTCCCGTTCATGGGCCTCTAAGGGACCCATCAACCGAACAAAATCCGGAACAGACAACGACGTATTGGAGAGGCAATAATCCATGGCCCAGGTGAAAGGGCAGCGGATGCAAGACATCACAGGTTGCACGCAAGTGAAACACGCAAAGCGAAAAGAAAGGGTATAGGACACACTCAGTGTCGCCAACGGCAGAACTCTGAAACCAGATAGAAGGCGCTCACGGAGCAGCTGTAAGCGTCCGGGGTCGAGAAGGGCCCATCGGGGAGCAGCCATTGCGAAGGAAGCAGATCAACAGTAGTATACCAGCCGCCAAAGCAAGGATTAATGGAAAGCCACCAAAGACGCTGGAAAAAATAGAATGAATAAACGCCGGTATCACACCAAAAATAGTTTGGAAAGAGGACACTAGGCCGGACCCCACCACTTTAAAAAAATGCACTAGACCTACAGTGTTAGATGCGTTAAAAATACGGTGAATTAATTCACCGAAATGTTGTGGGAGGTCAGTGTTCAAAAGGGCCTGTATTTCACTGTGGGTACTTGCACCTGGAGAACAAATGTCTCCCGGGCGGAAGTGAGCATAACCTCCTCGTTCAATAATAGCGCCTTTATTCTGCTCAGTTTATTGAAATCCGCCTCCATAGTAGGAATGGAAGGCCAAAGAGAATTATCTATGATGTCGTGAGGGGGAGGAAAAAGCACATTCTTGCAGCAGACAACCCTGTGCGAAACAGTAACAATATAGGGGATGCCGGCCTGCATGCCACAGCAGTTGTCGTTATTTAAAAGCAAATAGCTACCATTTGTAAGCAAAGTAAAGGTAGGAGAAATAGCAGGAGCAGGAATGCCCCTTAACACACAAGCAAGATTTGGAGCAGTAACATGACAAGCTCCGTGCAATTTAATATGTTTACAAACAAGGGAATGACCCACTGTTGAATCGCATGACTCCCCCGTGAGAAAAACTTCCTTGTCATCTCTAAGGCATTTATACATGAAAGGGAGGGACCAAAGTTCATGCAGGAAGGCACTACCCAAAGGCTGGAAACGGCCCACAGGATAATGTTTCATGCATGAACTAAATTCGAACAAGGAATAAGGCAATGCGATAACCCCATGAACTAGCCACACAGCAGAATCTATTTCCGCTACAGAGAATGGTAAGGGCTCCACTTTCTCGATATGTAACAGAGTGTAAACTGCATCTTTCATGGACATGAACTGCTGTTTGTCAGTTAAATTAAAAGGCAGAAATAAGGCAGTGGTGTTCAAAAAACGCCAGGGAACTTTACCCAACTTAAGAGTTTGCAAAGTCCACGCAAAATGCATAACTGATCGCAATTGATTCTGACCATGATACAACACAGAAACATCATCTTGTACAATATCAACAACAGAGGACACAATATTCTCCAACGTGTAAATGCGGGAAGACAGGGTATTAATACTATTGTCAACAACAGCAAGCACCTTTTCCAAATTTGCTTGGTCTATTTCCCGTAAACGGGAAGCAGCCTCCATTTGCGATAGCTTCCAGAGTTCATTATAAGCTTCATAAATGAACCTCTTCGGTCGTGGATCACGAGGTCCCAATATAAAGTCGGACAGATCAATATTGCCTGAAAGGAGGGACAAATGTTGTTTAACAGAGTCTAGGGAAGAATGTTGCAACCATTGTTTACATAATTTACCAACTGAATAGGTGGTGACAGTACGGGAGTTAAAAAACCTAGGATCGGGCTTGTCCTGAGTATAGCCAGAAGCTGTGTCATGAAAACGCAGTTGGCACTCGTTAGATGATATGGGCCAAGACAACCAAGGTGACTGAACAAGCGTAGAAATATTAAACGAATTGTTCTGAAACAAAACCTGTAAAGTCGAAAGGGACATATTAAAGTGCGAGCTGTGGTTTAGAGTGGAAGACAGGGATGGAATTGATGGTGCATTCATTTGTTTTGTGGTAGCCAGACCCCAACACGTAGTCTGATAGATCGAAGCATTCAAAAACACCATTTGGGCTGGGATTAAGCAAGCACGGTGCAAGGCCTCGGTGCCTTGCACCTGCCAAGGCTTGGAGCCCCAGATTGACTTCAAATCCACAGTTTCCGTCCAGTATTCATAACCACCCACAGCTAAGGCCTTTAAAAAGGAACTCGAATAAAGCAATTTGGTGTGGGTCAACATGAATTTCTGTGTGAATGGGGCGGGTAATTTGAAATAATATGACCCAGGGTTCGATCTATTAAAATCAGTGAAATAAGTAAATTTATTTCTAAGAGTCCGGGAGCTACCCGATAAAGGGTTTGGGCAATGTTCCCATTGAGTGTAGGTCACAGGGCTACGTAGTGCACTCGGTTTATGGACAAAATGGTTGCCCCAATGCTGGTAACAGTATAAATCGGCATAATTCGCAGAATTCATATACAAATCCTCAGCATTAAATGAAGCATAATATTTCAAATCAGCAAACAATGCTTCAACTGCATGCACATCCCAATCATCAGAATGAATATTACTTTTTACTACATCACCCATGGAAACTCGAAGGACATTCGGTACATTAATAACTTATGTTGGTCCATGAATTTGAAAATTTACCGCATCCCATACGATGCCATCAGCAACTGGAAAAGCTGAAATGTTCACCAATGTTTGGTCACGCTTCATGATGTGAGATGAGGAATGTGGAGCCAAAGTTCCAGCAACACTGTTCACAGCAGAGCGCTCCGGCAGATAGTGACCATTGATGAGTAGAAAAAACACTGTGACAAAGCCAATGGACATGAACAAAAAGATCAAGAAAAGCACCAACCAGATGTATGTCCAGGGGGGAATCAAAAAATTGTCTCTAAACCAGGATACAAAAATACTGAACTTGGACGGGACAATCGACGTGGTGGAATCCGAGTCAAAGGAATAACGTGTCGGGCTCAGTGGCGTTGTTGGTAAGTGAGCCACAGATTCTGTTTCAGGATAGGTATACTCGTTCTCGTCAATGCAGGGGGTAACTGGAGGTTCGAGTATACTTTCAGGCAAATCAATCATCTCAATTGTAACATCAGTGACCGTTCGGGCAGAAGGGCCTCGAACACAAGTCCGGTAAATTGCAGGACAAGAGACCGCTGGTGTAACACTATTTAGGATCGGCCAGTTGTTGTAGCTTGACATTTTCCACTGAGATGTATCTGTTCTCCTTGCGACCAGGAAGCGGTGGTAAGATGACTGTGCGTGTTCCCTTCAAACCCAGGACTGGAACCGGTGCACGATAAGAGGGGCCGAATTCTTTCTTGTTCTCCACCTTCTCTCGAACCAGGTCGCCAATCTTCGGAAGCCAGCCGGCAACCGGAATCTGCAATGCAGGGTCTGTGGCTGAGGGTAAATGTGCGATTGCAAGTTTGTCTCGGGCTTCTTGTAAGTCCTGTAACATAGTATAATGGTTATCTACATCAAAGATGGCGGATTGCGCCGCCATGTCTAGACCATCAAGGTCAGGCACAAACATTCGTATGCCAAAGAGCATTTCGTATGGGGTCCGCCCACCCAGAGATCTTCTAGGGAGATTATTAAGTGCACGTCGTACGGTATACAAGTGGGCCAGCCAGTTCCTGCCAGTACCTAAGACTCTAGCTGTCAAGGATTGCTTTAAATCACGGTTCATTCGCTCCACAATTGAATTACCCTCAGGTCTGTATGGAGACGAAAACTTCACCCGTACCCCCAGTGAACCCATTGCGTCCTTGTACGCCTTAGAGGCAAACGCTGGACCTTGGTCAGAATGGAAGGTGCCGCAAGCGAAGATTCCCACAAAGATACGCAAATCCCTGATGACATTTCGAGCGTCAGCACTCCGTTGTGGCCAGACCCAGATGAAACGTGTGCACGAGTCCACTGCCACTAAGATATATTTATAGGCAGTGTCTGAGGAAAATGGACCGCAGTGATCCAAGTAAACACACCCAAAGGGTCTGTTAGAAATGTAGAGCGAGGTCTGTGGTGGTCGTGTAACCGTAGAAGGCTTAATCTGTTGACACACGTCACAAGAAAGCACATAAGTACGGGTGTCTTTATATAAACCACGCCACCAGTACCGCTGCTGCAAGATGGAAACGGGTTGCGGACACTCCAGCATGAGCCGAAGCCATGCCTTCGTGTGCTGCCGTTATCAAGGAAAGTCTGCGGTCCGCGTTGGGGATCAGCCGATCACCAACGTTGGGTATTGTTACATAGGGAGCCTGTTCGGGACCTAACTGATAAGAATATTTGGAAGGAAAACCCCTAGGGTAATTAGCACCTTCCTGTGTTGCAGCAATAGCTGCCAAAATATCAGTATCGATTTTAGACATGGATCTAGTAACTGCTGCTACTGAACACGTGGCTACTGCTGATTTGGCCGCTTCGTCTGCCAAACCGTTACCAACAGCGTGTGCGCCCACCCGCTGATGGCCAAGGGTGTGTACCACCTGTGTGAGTGGCAGACGTTGTCTCAATTCTGCCACCCGAACCCAAAGCATTTTATGCTTAATTGTGCTACCTTTAGCGTCTCTATAGTCATTTTGCGACCAAAAGAACAGATTGTCATTGTAAGATTGAACACAGTAGTAAGAATCGCATACAATTAGAGTGGTCACATCCGGAGTAGCGAACTCAAGCGCAAGCACCAATGCGCGCAGCTCGGCCAATTGTGCAGTACTGTCTCCGAGTGCTTGAGTGTGCACCACAGTGGATTTGAACTTTCCGTTCACGAAGGTACCTGCAACAATAGCACATGCGGCAGAATAAGCATGCTTGGACCCCGTGGCCGGTTGTGCCGAACCATCGGTGTAGATCACGCAATCGTAATCCTCAAGCGGGAGCAATGACAGAGGAGGAGGATGAACAAATTCATACTGTAAAAACTCCTGAGTCTGCAGAGATGAATCAAAGATGAAAGTGACATCCGGAGACGTCAAAGAGGTTGCCCATCGAATCCAACGGGGGTGCAACGCCTTAGAGTTCGGAACACTCGCCTTTGTCACTGCCTCTAGGGCAGGATATGGTGTTACCACCAGAATGCGCTTTCCCTGTGCCAGTGCGCGTTCCTTTAGAATCGCCATCTGCACTGCAGTCAGAACTTTCTCCACAGATGAAAAGCGCATTTCTGCGGAAGTGTATAGATGTGACTTGTACGCGATCGGTACTGTGTCACCTTCGTTAAAGGTTAAGTACGTGAAACCCACTGCCCCCGGAATTATTCTGATCACCAGGTTTGTGTGGTTATTCCGCGTCAACAAGTATTTAGACTCAAGAAGGTCTGTCTGCAAAGATTGCAGAATGGAGGAATGCTCCGGAAGCCAACAAGACTTCGAAAAGTTTGGTTGTATCAAGGCATACAATGGCTTGATACGCTGGGCGTATTCGGGAATATAGGTACGCCCAAAGTTCAGGAAACCCAGCAAAGACTGAAGTTTTTTCAGAGTAGTAGGAGGGCACAAAAGTGCACTTTTCTCCAAGAAGTGGGGGGCTAAGCCCTTACCCTCATTGTTGAGCTCGTAGCCCAAAAACAAAACTGTTAATTCAGCAATGTGTGATTTGGCAAAGTTAAACTTATAACCTAATACCGCAAACTCGAGAATAATGCGGTCCACTCTGGAAAGATGCCGGTATAACTCGTCGTCTGTCAGATAAATATCATCGACGTACGAACATGCATCTGGGTCTATGCCGTCTAACAAAGAGACAACACGGGCTGCGAACACACCTGGACTGTTTTTGTAGCCCATAGGGAGTCGCCTTAATTTGAATTGTTTACCACCGGAGTTGAAAGCGCTCCATTGGCTACACTCCGTGGCTAAGTTGTGCGTGTAAAATCCATTGGATAGTGTCGTTTTATACTTTTTACGAACAAGACTGTCTACAAGCGCAGAACTGTGGGTATTTTGCACCGCAAAGGTCCGACAATGAGAGTTCAAATGCCGGTAATCCAATACTAGGCGGTACGATCCATCGGGTTTAGAAACCGCGAAAAGGGGATTATTCATGGGTGATACGCATGTTTCTATTACTCCCTGATATTCTAACTGAGTCAGAATTTCAGAAACGGGGCCTTTGGCTTCACGTTTAATGGGATATTGGGGTTGTGGCTGCGGTAGGGACCGTAAAGGTATCTCATGGGGGGGAGAATCTTCATCCCAACCCACGTGGTTGCGGTATAACGCAGGAGCCAGGGACACAGCCCACTCAGCTGCAAGAGCCTCCGCTTTGTCCTTTGGGACATGTCGAGAAAAGCTCGGAAGGATTACCTCCTCCCCTTTACGCGCAGCAAGTACGAATGGGGGTGGCCAATCCGCCTCCGCTAACAAAATGTCGTATGAAGAGGTCAGATTTTCCCAAAAAATCCCTTTAATTACACGCTGTATATCACCTTCAATTTGAATGGCGATATTAAATAGTCTGTCAGGGGGTGCCACTCTGGTGTCTGCTGTTTCAACAGTAATGAATGTTTCAGTTGCTGTCGCCTCCATATGGGGACGTAGCGCCTCCCGCACTATGGTAACTTCCGTGGCGCTGTCTAGGAGGGTTACTGCCCACGTCCAATTCAGGAGTCTCGTTCTCACCGTCTGTGGCATATTTCGCTGTTACAGCGGCAACTTTCTTCTTCTGAAATTGTGGGCGAGAACGTTGAAAGTCTTCTGCTTTCCCTCTGACTTGTTGTTGAGGTTGATCTCATCCCTGGGGAGCCTCTCGACCCCTTCCTCTATCCTGGCGATCCCCTCCACTGGCTTGTGAAGTAGTCTGTGCCTGTGAAGTACGAGGAGAACGCGTATCAGGGATCTGAAACCTATCCGGAGATTTAATTCTCGCTCTATCGCGCAAATCATATGTGCGTTCAGAAGAGACAGAAGCCGGGGATGCGCCTCGCGACCCCGGCTTCTTCTGTTGCTTACCTTGTTTTTTCAACCTCCAGCTCTTTTTAGTAAAAACTGGTTTCTCATCTTTTTCAGATTGAGTTTTAGGTTGTTGTTGTTGTTGCGATTGTGTTTGCTGTTTTGCAAAAGGCTTATTGCCCAGGCTATTTCGGCCAATAGTTTTATAAGCTTGGGTTATAATTTTCGGTAATTCGCGCGGCTTGTCCAATTCCGGGACCAAAGCCAAAGCATTAGCTACTTGAAAGTTCACTGCATCGCCCTTGACATTTGCAAGGATCAGCTCAGCTACTACTTCAAACACTCCCACCAGTCTCATCCCTAATTCCACAGCCGCTTCAGGGCCATGTTCATCCTGTACTTTTTTAATTACAGAGGGGAGAACCGTCATGGAAGGAGTGCCGAAACACTTCGAATAAACTGCTGCGAATACCCTACCCCAGTTGTTGCATGCTGTCAACTCGGGGATTAAGTCTTTTGGCAAACTAATTGTAAGAATTCTATGTTTATCCACCGGTGTTGTGTTTGGAAAAACTGCCTCCAGCTGGTCAAATTTCTCGGCAAGCCAATAAGGAAAATCATCCTTATTTTGTGGACGTTTGCTCATCACTGAGTTCACCATGACGGGACTTATGGTCACTCCGCCTGCAGCAGCTGGATGGCCCGCAACTCCGGGTGGGGCCCCCTGGATGTTGACTGTAACATATTGCACTAAAGTGTGATGCACTCGCACCAAAGCCGAATACATATTGCGCAGGTCAGCGACTGGTATCTGCATATATCGCGGATGTGGGGTGTACCCGGCCAAAACAGGCCAAGTGGCCCCGTCAATAGACAAGGGGCCTAAACGAACCGTTGTTACCGGTTGTGGGAGGGCGCCTTCAAACCACACACGGTGCTGCCAAGCCGTGAGCGGTACTTCAAGATTAGTATAAGGTCTATAGGCAGCAGGAACAACGGTGGGTTCATATTCATGGAACAGATTATCGTTCACATCCACCGCTGGAAAGGTGACCCAAGAGTAGAACACCTCAAAGTGGAAAGCCGGATCGGCTTGTACCACAAAGATCAGTTCGATTCCCGTGTCTGGCACTCCATACACCCTTAAGTGATCCCGGAGCGCTGTGCGGCTATGTGCCACAATTTGAACAGCCATTGTAGGCTAGAAATAGTCGACAATCTAAAATGAGGCAGCACAAATAGGGTTTTAACTTAGAAACCTTTTAACAACCTCAAGCTTGAAAGAACCTATAAAAACGTCAATATAGGAGGTATATCCGTCACACACGCTTCCGGAAGCGTCTGTGAGGGGTGTTGTGGACAAGCACAAGCACTACACAAGCGTCTCGCAGATAAGCAGCCCACTCGTTGGTCGCGCCATGTTATAGGGATTCTGCACACACACAGAGCTATGCACAGGATAATAGGACCTCGGAATATAGTGGTGAGCCAAACATAAACCTTAGCACCTAAAACCCCAACCCAACTAGCCTTAGCGTCCCATTAGCAACAATGTACCAATGATTAGACAACCCAGAACACGGTATCTCTCTCTCCCAGGACTCGCAGTAGCAAGAACACCCTTTCGTCACTCACTCATTCCTGTCCACAACCGGCGTAAGAAGAGACACATTATAGGTTAAAATGTTTATTTCAACATACGTGCTCTAAGATACAGTACACGTGACAGTACTATCAGCATAATGCATAAGAATAATATAATCAGCATAGTTACAACTCCATAGAATACTAACGGGAAAGCATTTCATAAAGCAGTGGATAGAGGGCTGAATGACCTTACCACCCTCCCGTGCTAGTAGCTATTGTATTATATGAATAGAAGACCTCTGGGCTTTGACAAGCGAACCCCCATACCTCAGTCTCTAGATGCAAAGACTACATCAGCAGACCATCACAGCTCTTCTCTCTGGAAAGGTTTTCTTCAAGTTCCCTCCAAGAGGGAAAAACGCAATCATAAATGCCCACCAATTCCCCCATGGCAGCTGTACCTAGTGTTATGTCTAGGTTCGAGGACTGGCCATATCAGCAGGAACCAGGGACGTGTTTTTCGACCTTGTAACTGTTGTTCAGACTGAGCCCAAAGGGAACAGGAGAAAAGGTGAGAAACAGAAAATGCAGATAGTGGTAGAATAACTTGGCAGGAGCAGAGGGCGATAGAACAACGGCTAAGAGTAACGTGCGCAAAAGTCATCATGGCAGCCCGGCATATGCCAACGTATCCAGGCAGGCCAGGAGGCCACAAACCACAAGACAGTACGCAGTGGGTGGTTGGGAGCCCAACCCACTGCCACGCTGCTGCTGGGAGTTGGGATAGTTTATCATGATATATATAGACTCTTACTTCATGTTAAAAACACTAGAAATTTGCTGAAAAAAACTAAGGCTAAACTGCTGTTATAGTTAGGCATTGTAATACCTTGATTTACATTTAAAAAAACTTAGGTATTCACTGAAAAAAACAAAGGGTAAAATGATGTTCTAGTTAGGTGAAAATGTCAGTTAAAAATAACATTTTAAACTCAAAAGCCACTGAGATTCACCAGTCACAGTTAACTGAAGTAACTCAATTGTGCTCACTTGCCGTGCACTGCTTATGACCTCTCATATTATATCACTCATGACATATTCTATGACATCATTGATAACATCACTGATGAGATCTGAACTGACATAATTATTTACATCACTGTGCATGGCAACTGTACAAGTTATTCTGCTATATTAGTTAAATGAAAAAAGAACAATTGATGGACAGAATGCTGAACAATCTTATACATTCACCCCAGTACAGAGATCTGGGCCTAAATCTATTGTTCTTTTGCTCCCCATGCCATTCCAGTTTAGACCCAGCCATATGGAAATCAGTCTTGACCCTGTTCCCCATGGGAACAGTCCAGCCCGAACTGCCAAGCCAGATCCTCCCTGGACTGGAAACAAGCATCCTAGGACCGGTTTCAGTGTTTCACCCCTCATCAGCCAGGCTAGCTTGACTCCAGTGGCATGGAGAGCACGGGACCCACGTCTGGGCATACCCGTCCCACTCGGGGTGGCAAATGAAAAAAGAACAATTGGACAGAATGCTAAACAATCTCATACATTCACCCCAGTACAGAGATCTGGGCCTTAATTCATCGTATTTTTGCTCCCCATGCCATTCCAGTTTGGACCTAGCCATATGCAAATCAGTCTTGACCCTGTTCCCCATAGGAACAGTCCAGTCTGAACTTCCAAGCCAGGTCCTCCCTGGACTGGAAACAAGCATCTTAGGACCGGTTTCGGAGTTTCACCCCTCATAAGCCAGGCTAACTTGACTCCAGTGGCATGGAGGGCACAGGACCCACGTCGGGGCATCCTTGTCCCACTCGGGGTGACAAAAGTATAAAGAACAATTGATGGACAGAATGTTGAACAATCTCATACATTCACCCCAGTACAGAGATCTGTTCGGGCTGGACTGTTCGAATGAGGAACAGGGTCAAGATTGATTTGCATATGGCTGAGTCTTAATTGGTGCAGCGGAGTGAGCTAAAGAAGGATGATGGATTCAACCCAGATCTGTGACTGGGGGTGAGTGTCTGAAAAGTTTCAGCGCTCCGTCCATCATCTCCTTGTGTTTGATTTGTTCGCCCTAAGTTGGCAGGGTGTGCCCAGACGTGGGTCCCTTGCTCACTTTGCCACTGGATTCAAGCTAGCCTGGCTGATGAGGGATGTTACCCCGAAACTGGTTCCAGGATGCTTGTTTCTGGTCCAGGGAAGACCTGGCTTGGCAGTTCGGACTGGACTGTTCCAATGAGGAACAGGGTCAAGACTGATTTGCATATGGCTGAGTCTGAACTGGTGTGGCAGAGTGAGCTGAAGAACTATGAGGGATTCAACCCAGATCTGTGACTGAGGGTGAGTGTCTGAAAAGTTTCAGCGCTCCGTCCTTGTGTTTGCTATATTAGTTAGCCCTTTATCATGACCATATATATTCAGGGTAGTACAGTGCTATATCAGACCATGGCAGGTCTACCATGCTTCCATGTTTAATTAGGTAAACTATATAGTCCATGTGTGAGAAACTGGGTTGTTGGTTGAGGGGGTTGTGGGCCTTTCTCAAGCAACAGCCACAATCCTTCTCAGGGTGAACCACAAAAAGTCACAAAATTAACCTGTGTTCAGCCCTCTGGTGGCTAGGCACAAAAGCAGTCAGGCTTAACTTAGGGGCAACATGGCAGAGCAGACCTAGAGCATGAGTGCTCCGTCGGCCCAGGTGGA
This sequence comes from Calotriton arnoldi, assembly GCA_963921515.1. Taxonomy (NCBI): domain Eukaryota; kingdom Metazoa; phylum Chordata; class Amphibia; order Caudata; family Salamandridae; genus Calotriton; species Calotriton arnoldi. The sequence continues at coordinate 3,711,027 of CAWUFW010000227.1, read as the reverse complement.
ACCCTATGTAATCTGGCCAGGAAATTGGCCCCAACATCCTGGGAAACCGGACCCTGCACTGTGGCGCAGGCAGCTATCTTAATTTGGAACTGGGTGGGCCTCTGTGGGCAAAAAACCAGAGCTATGGTGCCACCCTCCTTAGCAGAGCGGAGGCCTCCTGACACTGCACTGTCCCTGGTTGAGGGCTGGAGGAGCACCTGGGACAGCACACAGCCGGCGTCGAGGTAGACTGGCTGACAGAAAGCAGCTGAGATATGGCTGGGGCCGGTGGGATCAGTCGGCAGCCCCCGCTGGAGTGCTCCCCTGATGGACTGCGGCACTGGGGAGGTAGTGATCCTGACTGGTGAGGGAAAGCGCTGAGCCAGGCAACAGGCCCTGGAGCATCAATCCCAGGGGAACCTCCTGAGTGCCCGGGAAAGAACTACCTAGAAGTGGCATAGGACTAACAGATGGCCGCTGGGCTGCATGGACACTGTGTCAGGGCCTGTGCCACCTCTTGTCCCCCCTGCTGGAGGTGAAGCCTTCAGGATGATGAAAGATAAGGCATCCAAAGGGCCCCAGGGGAAAATTGAGAACGATGAACCTACAGTACATGCTGATCTTCCCTGCCCACCTGAATGTGCTGGCACAGGGAAAAAGCCACTTTTTCGATAGGCCTGAGGAGGTCTGGATAAGGCTGGAGATATGGGACAAAACAGAGGTCCACTTGACAGGGGCTCCAAGGTCGCAAAACACTCTCTCTTCCTGGAGTGTGGTGTGCAAGAGGGGGCGGAAGCCTGGCAAGCGCTGTGGCAGCCGCACTCAGCAGGCTCAGAGAATAACGATTGGAGATGATGGTTCAATGAGAAGGGCGGAAGAGTCTTCTTCAGATGAGTCTGGGGTGCCGGGTACTGAGCTGGTACCGCTGTGGGACGATGTAATGGACCAGAAGATGGGAAAGGATAATCCCTGGAGCCAGTGCTTAATTAGTAAAAATATACGTGCCAGGGCCCGCATCAGAAGGCCACTGCACCTTGCACCTTCTATTGCCACTGCCAGTGCTGCCAATCACAGTACCATCACAGCTATTCACCATCACACGCCTATAAGAGTGACAATTCAGACTATTCCAGGACCCAAATAATAAAAGAAAGGCTTGAAAGGAAAGTATTAGTCATTTTTAACATATATTGAATTAATAAACAACTGTTGTTGTGCTTATTTCTAAATTAAACAAACAGCGCCACTGGGTGGCAGACTGTTATAAGCGCCGGTGTTGACAATTAAGTGCCGGTGCCGAGCACCGGAAACCACAGGCTCAAATAAAGCACTGCCTGGAGTGCACTAAGGGGTGCGATCGCAGCGTGGGCCAGCAGGGATGAGATGCTGGTGGTGAGTGACCCCGTTGCCGTAACATGAGCTAGTCCCCGCCAAAGGACCAAAGGACATGGCTGCTAACCTTGGCGAGGGTGGGGCCACCCAATAAGGTACTATGGGGATCACCTGGGGATGGGTTGCTGTGCGACCCACACATGCCCCCAGCACAAAGGCGGATGACAAATAGTTTCTCGTCCTAGGGGTGCAAGCTGGTGGTGCTGATCAGCTTAGGGGCTTGGCCATGACTGGGCCCTGGTAGCACAGACACTGCCGCAACTTTGTTTCTTCATTGCATTTTTTACGTTGTCAGTTTTTGTTGGAGTGTCAGGGTTACTGCACTGAGTTGCTTTTTCATTTTAAACAGAAAACTGGTGATACACCTGGGTGACCCATTAGTTGTGGAGTAAGATGGGGCTGCCGAATGGTAGGGGTACAGCGGAGGGGTGAAGGGAGTATCCCTCACACATTACAAGGGGGAATGGAACTGTTGAAGCAGAACAGCGTACTGCAGCCAGATCAGAGGCGATGGGTGGGATGTCAGATCATAGGGTGCGGGGGGAGACGGTGACCTGAGCACCCATAGCATAACGACATCTGTGACTTGGAACGTCCAGGGGATGAATAACTGTCCTAAGTGCTACAGAGTGTACTTGTATCTCAGGAGATACAATGTACAGATTACTATGCTGCAGGAGACTCACTTGATGAGGGAAGAGGTGGAAAGTTTCAGAAGAAATGGAGGGGATCCATCTACGTGGCCACTTATTCTAATTATGCCGGAGGGATATTGACTTGGATTGCAGCTAGAGTTCCCTTCATGGAGAAGACGGTGATCACTGACCCGGGGCGGATGTTACATGATAGTCACAGGGGGGAAACGACCTTAACAACGCGGTCAAACCACCGCAGTACATTTAGATCGCTGCTTTTACAACGCAAGTCATTACCATGACTTGCACTGGAGGGCGCTCTAGACTAAGGAATAGTGTGATTTACTATTCCACACCTTCCCTACTGTACATAGGCTGGAGTTGGAATAGTAAATCATACTATTCCTAAGTCCAGCGCCCTACAGCGCAAGTCATGGTAACGACTTGCGTTGTAAAGACAGCGATGAAATGTACCGCGATCTAATTGATCGCGTTGTTACATCATACATCCGTCACAGGGGTACTTGAAGGATATGACACATGTCTGGTGGATACATATGCCCCGAGCATGGACAACAATACTTTCTACTGAAACTTGGTACAGTATGTAGCCTCATGCATGCACAAATAACTCATATGGTTAGGAGACTTCAACTGTGTGATAGACTGGAGACTAGACAGGCACCCAAAAGCCCAAAAGTGCACACTGTGGAGAATCAGACGCAAGGGATTGCGCACACCCACTTGCTAGGTGTATGGTGGCACCATCATCCGACAGACCACTAATACTCCTACTTTTCACAAGTACATAAGGGGTACAGCAGGTTGGACTATGTACTGGGATGCAAGAAAGACATAGCAATATACCAACACTCCTCATACTTAAATCGTTGCCTCTCAGATAATGCACGTCTGATGGTCACTATGCTCTTTAGGGGACTCAGAATCCCACTCTGGACTCCACAATCTGAGGTACTGATGGATGGGAGATTCATTGAACACATTCAAGTCTTAATTCCCTACATGTTTTTTTCAAGACAACCAAGGAACCAGAGCTAACAGGTCAATGGAATGGGAGGCATGCACTGTGACTTTGCAAGGGGAATGTATGGCCAGGGTATCTGGAGAGCAGAAGAAGCTAGGATGGAAACTCCCTGGGCTTGATCGTACACAGGCACAGCTAGATGTTTGCGCAGACTTGGCGCCGGATATATGGCGTCAATTACCAGATATCAAACAGAAGGTGGGGGAGGTCTGGAGAAGACTGGGAAAGTACATGCACATGACATATAGGCAACAACCGTTCCAGGAAGGGGACAAGACCAGCAAGATGATGACGTGGCCACTAATAAATGAGAAGTTGCAGAACCCTATTTCGGCCCTAAACGTGGAGCAGAGGTCTTCAAACTGGGGGGTGGGCCTCCCTGGGAGGCCTTAATTGATCCCGGGTGGGCGCCAGGCACTGCCTTAGAAAAGCATCAACCTGACAGCAGTGCTTTGTTTTAAGTGAAAAAAATGAGGGAGAGTAAGCTGCTCTGTAATAGTCCATCACTAACATCTTTTTTCATTCACACGTTAGCTGAGAATAGGCGTCAAAGGGAAAGGGACTCCAAATAAACTGCAACTCCCACCCCCTGTGTTTCTAATAAAGAATCACACTTTTACACCTTAGTTCTTGGATACGTTTACACCTTAGTAAGACTTGGCTGACCACAATAGTATATTGCCAATTGTGTATGTGATTGTATTTCTAAAAGAGTTAAATGAACTAACTGGAAAGTTTAAATAGGATCAGACAATTGCCAACGCTAGCCGGCCATAGGCAGCAGGGCATTCCTCTGAGAGTCCTCTGCAGGTCCAGAAGTGAACTGAAGAGTTGGTCTGAGTATGAAGTTCTTTGTGTGTGAGTTGAGGCAGCCTCTTTGAAGTGCAAATGTGCCCATCCTCACAACACCCAGTCCCCCTTTTGTGTAATTGTCTGGGAGGAATACACAAGGCCCAAATGCTAATTACACCTGGTCATGTGACCCAGGAACAAGCTGCAGGCATCAAATAGTTGGGACAAGAAAATGCCAACTTTCTAAAAGTGGCATTTTCCGAACTATGATTTAAAATACAGTTTTAAATTACAACTGCTTAGATAACTAACATGACATTTCTACCTGCTCCCAAACAAAAGTTATCACTTATTAAATGTAATAAGGCAACCCAAAGTTATCCTATGGGTGAGATACGCCTTACAGTAGTGAAGAACACATTTTTTTCACTACCTGGCCATGTAAAACTTAAAAATACATGCCCAACTTTTTAAATATAATGCACCCTGCCCTTTGGGCTATTTGGGGCCTACCTTAGGGTGACTTATATGTATTGATAAGCTTTGGCTAAGCCAATAGGTCTTGCCAGTGCAAGAGCTATTGGCTTTGCCAATATGTTTTAGCCATTTTGTACACCAGCGTGGCTGCTGTTCAGCTTGGCTGAAAGTTAGTGGGGTAAAGGAGAGTGAGTATCGTAAAGTGGAGCAAAGTGGAGTGTTATGGAGTGGCCTAGAGAGTCATGACGTGGTGTAGAGTGGCGTGGAGTGGCGTAGATTGGAGTAGAGTAGAGTTGAGTGGCGTGGCGTGGAGTGAAGTGGCGTGTCGTGGAGTGTCATAGAGAGGAGTAGTGTAGAGTGTTGTGAAGTGTTGTTGAGGTAGTAGAGTATCGTAGAGTGGAAGGGTGTAAAGTGGAGTAAAGGTGTATGGCGTAGCGTGGAGTAGAGTTAGAGTGGAGTAGAGTGTTGTAGAGTGGAGTGGCATAGAGTGTCGTGGAGTGGTGTGGAGCAGAATGGATTACCGTAAAGGGTGTTGCAGAGTACAGTGTTGTAGAGTAGAGCGGAGTAGATTGTCATACAGTAGAGAGGCATAGAATGGATTAGTGTAGGAGAGTGAAATGGCATAGAGAGAAGTATTGTTTTGTAGTGTCGACTGGTGTAGAGTAGAGTGGAGTGACAGAGTTTCAGACGGCAGTGGCATAGGGTGGAGTGGTGTAGAGTGGAGCAGTGGAGTAGAGTGGAGTAGTGTGTCATAGAATAGTGTGGAGTAAAGTGGCATGATGTAGTGTAGAGGGAGTTGCTTAGAGTAGTGTTGTAGAGTGGACCAGATTGTTTTCGAGTGGAGTGGTGAAGAGTGGAGAAGAGTGCCAAAGAGTGGAGTAGAGTTTAATGGAGTAGAGCATCATAGAGTGGAGTATCGTGGAGTGGAGTGTTGTGGAGTTGAGTAGAGTGGACCAGAATGAAGTACAGTGGAGCAGACTAGATTAGCATAGAGTGCATTGCTTTTGAGTAAAGTGGTGTAGAGTCCATTGGCATAGAGTGCAGTGACATAGAGTAGAGTGGTGCAGAGTAGATTGCAGTAGTGTAGAGTGCAATGGCGTAAAGTGGAGTGGCGCCAAGTGGAGTAGAGTGGTGTAGAGTGCAGTGGCATAGAGTAGATTGTTTCAGAGTAGAGTGAAGTGACGTAAAGTGGAGTGGTGTAAGGTAGAGCGCAGAGGTGTAGAGTAGAGTAGCGTAAAGTGTAGTGGCCTAGAGCAGAGTGGTGTAGAGTGCAGTGGCATGGAGTGTATTGATGCAGAATAGATTAGAATGGCATAGAGTGGAGCTATGCAGAGTAGAGCAGCGTAGAGTGTAGTCACAGTGGCATGGAGTGCAGTGATACAGAATAGATTAGAATGGCATAGAGTGTAGTTATGCAGAGTAGAGTGTAGTCGCATAGAGTCTATTGGCATAGAGTGCAGTAGAGTGGCATAGAGTGCAGTGGTGCAGAGTGGCGTGGCGTCGGGTTCAGTGGTGGAGAGTGTAGTTTCGCAGAGTGCATATAGTGCAGTGTCATAGAGTGCAGTGGCATAGAGTGCATTGGTGTAGAGTGGAGCAAAGTACAGTGGTGCAGTGGTAAAGAGTGCAGTGGTGCATAGTAGATTAGAGTGGCTTACAGTGGATTGGTGTAGAGTGTAGTGGCATAGAGTGCACTGGCATAGAGTGCATTGGCGTACAGTGCATTATAGTGGTGCAGAGTATGGTGGTGCAGAATAGATTAGAGTGGCGCAGAGTGGAGTGATGTAGAGTGTAGTGGCGTAGAGTGCATTGGTGTAGAGTACAGAAGAGTGGCGTAAAGTTGAGTGGTTCAGATTTGAGTGCAGTGGCATAGAGTGCAGTGGTGCAGAGGAGAGTGGCATAGAGTTCAGTGGCATAGAGTGCAGTGTTGCAGAGTAGAGTGTCATAGAGTGCAGTGGTGTAGAGTAGAGTGGTATAGAGTGCAGTGGAGTAGAGTAGACTATCGTGGCGTAGAGTGCACTGGTGTAGAGTGTATTGGTTTTGAGTAAAGTGGTATAGAGTGCAGTGGCGTAGAGTGCAGTGGTGTGTAGAGTGCACCTGCGCAGAGTAGAGTGGAGTGACACAGGGTAGATTGCAGTGGCGTAAAGTGGAGTGGCATAGAGTGAAATGGTACAGAGTGAAATGGTACAGAGTGGAATAGACTGGAGTAGAGTGCAGTGGTGTAGAGTAGATTGTTTCAGAGTAGAGTGAAGTGGTTTAGAGTGCAGTGGTGCAGATTAGAGTGGCCTAAAATAGATTGGCGTAGAGTGCAGTGGCAAAGAGTGCAGTGGTGCATAGTAGAGCAGTGTGGGGGTAGAGTGCATTGGCATAGAGTAGAGTGGTGTAGAGTAGAGAGGTATTGAGTGAAGTGGTATAGAGTGGAGTGGTGCAGAGTAGAGTGTAGTGAACAAGGAGGGGCAAGGAGTGGTGTAGTGTGGAGTGGGTTAAAGTAGAGTATGCATGGTGTGGTAGCACACTCTTGTAATTATAATGACCTTTACATTTACACAGACATACAGTTTTACTGATAAAAGTATACAGCCAGGGCTGGACTGGCCTTAGCGGGCACCGGGCGTTTCCCCGGTGGGCCGCCAGGGAGGGGGCCGGTTTTGGGCCCCTTAGGGGCCATTTTTGTTACCGGGGTCGGAAATATCGGCCCCCTGTAACAAAATCGGGCGAAACCGGCCCTAGCAAAAAGTTTGGCCGCACCCTCCACCCACCAGGGAGCCGGCCGAGCAGTTTGCCAGGGCCGGTTTCGGTTCCCAGTCCGGCCCTGTATACAGCGCACAAATGATAATGTGTGGCATTGTCATCACCTACTCTATTGATTTGTTTTGATTGTATTAAAATATTTCTTTCCACCATACTTCAGAATTACCAAAAAAGTGGCTTCATTTGTGCTTTCCATATTCTGAAATATTTGCACAGATCATTTACAGACATTTTAATTTTGTTTTGTGCTTGAAAAAAAAACCAACATCGTACAGCACACCCGGAGTAGCAAGCATGATTGTCACATAAATCCTCTCACTTTGAAGACAGAATAAGAGAAGTAAACACCACTCTCCCTGGAAGACAGAGCCTGAAATTTGACTTCTATCTTTGAATGCACAGCAAATGTGCCAATATAAGAACAAGATTTAAAGGCCTGTTTGCAGAAATTCTGTACTAGTGGAAGAATACAGAAAATGGGATTTGGGCAAGGGACGGGACAAACTCAAGCTGGACAGCCGAAAACAAATAAAGCCAGCAAACAGAAACCAACTAAATGTGAGTTACAAACCACAAAGCCAATGGAAAGCAATTGACCGAATGCATTCCCAGGAAAGCTTTCTGAATGTTCCCAAAATGTCGATTACAAACCAGACAGCTGCCTGACTGGTAGGCTTCGACCTAATAGGGGAGTTTTAGTCTTGGCAAAAGGGTTATGACAAGTTGAATTGGCCATTTAAAACTGCACGCAAGCTGCAGTGGCAGGCCTGAGACTTTAAAGGGCTGCTTCAGTGGGTGGCACAATAAGTGCTGCAGGCTTACTAGTAGCATTTAATTTACCAGCCCTGGGTATGTGGTATAGCACTTTACTGGGGACTTATAAGTAAATTAAATATGACAATCAGATGTAAGCCAATTTGACAATGTTTTAGGGAGTGAGCACAAGCACTTTAGCACTGGCTAGCAGTGGTAAAGTGCACAGAGTCCTAAGGCCAACAAAAACAAAATCATCAAACAGGAGGGAAGAGGGCAAAATGTTTGGGGGAAGAGCACCCTAAGGCTGAATGGTCTAACACTGTGTATTTAAAAAAATACACCAGGCTGCCGCCATACCTCTGTTGTGCTACGTTTCCAGCTTGCTGCATGCCATTTTATAATACATCACAGACTCACTTTTCTGAGCAACCAAAGACCATACCACCAGTCTGCCCAAACATCTACGAGTTCCATTACGTCTGCCAACAACCTGCTACATCCACTAGCGGATGAATCCAGATTTCGAAAGATTTATTTCCAAAAAGTCACAGCAAGGTTCATTTGAAAGCATGAATGCCTTTTGCCCATTCCGTCAGCACCTAGAATCCTCCTACACCTTCCATAATGCACTTACAGACATTTTGGTCCAACTGATGCCATGATGGCATTCACCACCTCTGCTCAGCACCGTACAACTGGCATCAAAGTTTGCCTTGAGCATCCATCCCTGAACCAGCCATGCCACACGTTCCTCATCCCACCGCAACATATCCCCACACAATTAGGCCCAACTCTATGACCCACCACATAATAGGCACCCGCAAAGGTACAAACACTTGCTTACTCTCACTGGGGACAATGCCATGCAAAGAAACTGTAGTGCACAATATGCTGCCGCACTGATCACTTTGCCTTGGATGCTGCACTCCCATGAAGAAAAAAGTCCAACGTCCAGGCATGAGTAGCAATTTATCTAATCCAGGCGTTTTTTCTGCATTCTGGTACTTACACTCCTGGTTTTAGAGGGTGATAAACTAAACTGATAGCTCTACAGTTTCAACCTGAAAAAATGTGAGAGCCCTTTGGGTCAATTCTGTTGTCTAGTTCTCAGTACCTTGTATCATATGCCCATTGTTCTGTGATTCATTTCAGGGGGTGGTTCAGGAAGGGTGCTACATCCGAACCAGGAATCTGAGGTCACTGGGCAGCTAAGGGCGTATAAAGCTGCACGGTCTCCAACCAAATTTTGAGCTATTGCTTGCTACACAGTAACCTCACTGAGTCTTCTTCTAGGTTCAGCCTAAACAATGTGTGCATGGACTTGTTGTCATGACGCTGCCCTGAAAAGTGTGGATATGATTACTTGTTCAAACTCTGGTGTGTCAAATGCAGCTTGCCTTTTCTGTGTGCCTGTAGCGCCAACCCAATGCCAAATTCAGGTAGTGCCGAGCTCTCCCAGAATCCCTCGTCACCTGCCAAGACCTGTGCCCCTTGGACTGCCAATGGCCATATTTGGCACGAGCAGAAGAACCCTAACCTTCTCTAACACTAATCAGCTGGGACCAGGAACGCACATACATGGTAAAGGGAAGCCGAACAGCTCCACCGCCACCCAGAATTCCTTGCTTCCAGCTACAATAATGGAACACTTTAGGCTTTACACTTAAGTTTTATCCCATACCATTGTCCCCCTTGAATTCAACAGACCTCCCAATGGAGGCCATGCATTGTGCTGAGTCAGAGGAACCTATTGCATCACCATGAGTGCCAGCAGGATGCTCCAGCCGGGTCTAGCGTGCCTGAAGCCACCAAGTCTTGTGAGGAGAAAGGGCTGTCTGCCAACCTACACTTCTTCCTCCAAGAGTTGCAAATAGGAAGCCTGCCAAACCAAGAATGATGGGTGCCAGCCAAGACCACACCCAGCTGGCAGTGTTTGCAGAGGATGTCCTGCTGCTGCTGCTTTTTGACTTGGGACCAACACTCCTCCTGTGCCCGCTAGATCTGAGCTAGGGGTCCTCTCCCAGACCACAGAATTGGGACCTCTCTGTGCAAGTCCTGCTACCATGGTAGAAATAAGATGCCCACATGACATATTCAAGCATTGATTTTGGACAGAGGATAGACTATGATTTGTCCCACTTTGACCCGCGCCTACACGAGCAGCATCTGGACAGTCGCTGTAGCACCAGAATAGCCCTGGAAGGGGCCAGTGCATAGACAACAGCTTTGGTACTTGCTAAGGCACCATTTGCTTAGCGCCTTTGCCAAGATTTGTGCCGGATATTTTGCGCCTCACAGACAGTGTGCCTTCTTGCTACTCTGGCACCTGCCTGTGACAACATCCAGGAGAGGAGTTTAAGGCTTTCAGTTCTGAATGACCCCAACATCCTTCGGCCTTTAACCCCCTTTGGCAGATTTAAATCTCACATCTCGGTCTTAAATGTATTCAGAATGAAAAGCCAGGCCAAAATCTAATATTGACTTGAGTCCCAAATTGTCGAATTCTAATCGCGGCACGATGCCCCCTTCAAAGCCCTGAGCACTGTGATTGGTCACAATGGAGCTGCTAGAGATGATGGACCTACGAAGAGTATAAGATTGTTCTCTTGGCTCCTCTTTACCCGTCCTGCCTTATGATTGGTGGAAAGGGATGTTTGTATTTTGCTATGGGTGCTAATGGGTATTTGGCCGAGGTAAACCTTTTAAACCATTTTCTTTTAAACGGTTATGTTTTTTTTTTTAACCCTTTTGGAACTTATTAACGCTGTGAGGCACAGCAGTTGATTTTGTTTTGTATCAACTTCATTATCAAACAGAACCTAGTTCTTTCAAAGGAAAACGGGACACTCGAGTGCTAAATCTATTCTAGCTCGAGTGACTAAAACTGAGAGCAACATGTGCTTAGCCAGATTTTTAAAAGAGACAGTATTTTGTGTGAATTCTGGAAACAAATTTCAATGGCTACTCAAATAGATCTGAAAAGACTTGACACCGAAACAGATATTTTAAGTCTGGAGGCCTCGAACGTACGCTTAGTGATAGAGCTAAGGGATGTCACTGAGTTGTAAGTTAAAAGTTCTTTGGGGTAGGATGGAGCTGTTCAAATGCACATACGGCCACAAAGCACCCCTGCGGCAAGAATCAGAGTAGAAATCGGCCTCAAGGACCAAGAACTGGTAGAAGAGGGTTCTTTTCGCAAATATGCATCGCTGCTGAGGCAGGCAAACCCAAACACACTAAGAGCATTGTTATGGCACAACATTGCATCAAACACTCAAATCCGAACTCCTGGTTGGAGAAAATAGCGGCGTTAGTTGAACATCTGAAGACAGAACAACTTTGGCAAGAAATCTTACCTCACCAGGCGTTCAAGTTAGCACTAAACAAACAAATCAAGCAGCTTTGGTGCTAAGACAAAGCCAGATTTAGACTGTGCAGCCATGCATGGATGACCATCAATACATATAGGGCACTGACTGCACAGACTTACACGGATGCCTTCTTAAGAAAGTATATAAGAATAAAAGTGCCACCAGCCAGATTCGGACTCCTATCATCACTCAACACACTTCCAAAATGGCACGAACATATAGAAAAGAACGAGTGCAGGCTTTGCTAACATCCTCAGGAAGACTTCTGTACTGTGCCACCCCATCACCTCCACAGACTACATACTCATCAGAGACCTCAACTTCCACCTCGACAACCTCAGCGACCCCAACTCCTCCACCCTCCGAGACAACCTCGACAACCTCGGACTGAAGCAACTCGTCTCCACCCCTACCCACAAGGCAGGACACACCCTCAACCCCATCTTCGCAGGAGGCAACAACATCCACTTCAGCCACATCACGCAACCCCCATGGACAGACCACCACTGCGTACACTTCCACGTCAACAAAACCACCGCCCCCAAACGCGGACCCCGCCCACCGTGAAGGAACTGGAGCAAGGTCACCGAGGAGCACCTCAACTCCACCCTCAACCGTGGCGCCCCCCCCCCTCTTCGACCAACGCCAACCTCACAGCCAAAGGACCACACAGATGGATCTCCAACTGCACAGACAAAATCGCACCCCTCCGCACCCCCGACAGACAACGCCCCAGGAAGGCCACCTGGTTCACCACCGATCTCCAAGAACTCAGACGCACTTGCAGAAAAGTCTTGAGACTCAGACGTCTTGAGAAAAAATGGCAAAACAGCAAAACACTGGAAAACCGGACCTCCTACAAAAACGCCATGACGGAATACCACCACCCCATCAGGTCAACCAAACGAACCTTCCTCCAGAAAAAGATCTCCACCAACACCAGCAACGCGAAGGAGCTCTTCAGCATCATCCAAGAATTCACCAAACCCCCCCCACCCCAGCGAGGCCTCAGACATCACCCCTTCCCAGGACCTTTGCAACAAGCTCAGCTCGTACTTCCACCTGAAAATCAAGGCCCTCTACGACAACTTCAACGAGCCGACTCCGTACAACAAAACCACTCCCCCCTCCAGCACCACCAACCGGCCCGCCATCTCCGCCTGGACCCCAGCCACCACCGAAGACACCGAAGCAACCATGAAGGGCATCCACTCAGGAGCACCCACAACCCCTGCCCTCCACACATATTCCACAAAGCTGCCATCGCACCAGAACTACGACGCACCATCAACACCACCTTCATAACCGGCACCTTCCCCGACGACTGAAAACGTGCGGAAGTCAAGCCCCTGCTCAAGAAACCCTCAGCAGACCCCTCGGACCTCAAGAACTACCGACCCATCTCCATCCTGCCTTTCGCGGCCAAAGTCACCAAGAAGACCGTCAACGCCCAACTAACGAAATTCCTCGAAGAGAATGCCATCCTCGACCCCTCCCAATCCGGATTCCAAAGCAACCACAGCACCGATACCGCCCTACTTGCCGCCACTGGCGACATCCACACCCTCCTCGACCTGCATGATATTAGCTGAGATTGTCACCCCCTTAATAGATCACTACTTTAATTCTACGGTATTTCTATACTCATTTCCTCTGTACCCAAAGTCAATGTTTTCTCAGCATTCACCCAATATTACACTACCATCTCAAAATCCTTTGCCCAATCAAAAAAAGGAACAAGACCTCTAGCAGGTGTCCGACATTACATAACCACATCAACATTGTTGGTAGTAGCTTATATTACTCTTTGCAAACAACTGGGAATCTTATCACTTTGTAAAATTATCAAAATAAAAGGTTCAAGATAAAGTAAAAATATTAATGGAGACAGGACAACACTGCCTTGTATCCTGCAGAATATCTATAAGAGTGGATCGGTAGACCATGACCTATATACCAGCAACTGGGGTTACATAAAGTGCTTGAATAAGATACAGAAAAAGGCTATAAATCCAGAATTCTGACAAGAGTGGCCATAAACAAATCCCAGATACCCTATCAAAGGCGTCTAATAATACTGTGGCTAGATCAACATCAGTATTTGAGGCAATATCAAAGAGAGTCTAAAAAACCATGATACCATAGTGGCACCCAGATATCAGCCCGGTCATAGACCGAGTTAACTGAGAACCTTGGAATGTGTTATAGCAGTGAAATTGGCCAATAAGGGTCCCATGCAGCAGCAAGGTGCTTTTGTTTGAAAATGTTTCAATATTAATCATATCTGAAGTTTCAGGAATAAGGTGTTCAGCTTCAATGGACTGCACAAGGGTGAAAAAGCTGGTATAAATGTTTAAATAAATGAATTGTTAAATTTAGCAAATACGCCATCCTCTCTCTCAGCTTTCCCAGATGCTAGATGTTTATTGCACTTGACTATTTCTGTTAGAGTAACCCCTGTATCAAGAGATTCTCGCTGTTCCTGACAAGGGGTGGGCGGAACTGCCGGAATTTGATTCAGTGGAATTCCGTGGAGTTACATAAAAACTCTGCGAGATTCCACAGAGTTCTGCCAACAGGCAGAAATAGCCACATCACGCTGCTTGCGTTGTGATTTAGTGCAAGGAGCGCGTTCTGCGACAAAAAATCAAGGTGAATTGCACCACACAGTGCACGAGAAGGCACAGCTACTCGAGTTGATTTTGCTGCCCGTCAAGTAGATTTTCTAGTCTTCTGACCACGAACGGTCACGATTGCCTGTGGCCACTGGCGTTAGAAAAATCTCACCAGATGTCCTCCTGGTGACTGGAAATCGCGCTAAGGGACGCCTAACAAAGCTCGCCAACTTACTGTTCTGGAGCCGCATGCGAGAAAATATCCTGCCACATGATGACTGCCAGAATTTGGCTAGAACTCCGCGTTACAAGAATAAGATGAGTTGCCAAATTATTTTTCATTTCGCCGGCAGGACAGAATATTTCTGGAGTAGCAATAAAGAGTTATCCATAATGCTGGCCTACAGTCATACTATAAAATCTATCTACGAGCCTGGGTGCTTTTACCAAGAAGACTATACTCCAGGGTCAGAGTGGAGTGATCTGACAACACAGTGGATGTACAGCCTTAGAATTAGCATAATTGTGCTAATAAAACATCAATCCAAGAATACTGTTGATGTCTTGTGAAATACATAGTGCAGCCTGGAGTTTGACCCCGAAGATGACGCCAACTATCCTGCACCCAAATGCCATCATCATTTGTCAAATCGAACATGATGTATACAGTTAAGTATATGTCTATTCCATTTACACAGTAAAATAACTGTAAAACAGTAGCCCTCGCACTTCGCAATTTAAAGCATTAGTGCATCAAAAATCACTTGATCATCAATAATGGGATCATTAAGGTTATGTATTGTCAATTTTAGTTTGAAATTCTGAATATCGACAAAAAATCAGTCTACAAAAATATTGAGGTCAAAATATTGGTTATCACAATATTGTGAATATTATACTCATTCACTAAAAAAACAAAGGTTACAGGGACAATATAGTTAGGAAATAGAATTTAAAAACCTAAGAAATTCACACAAAAAGCAAAGGTTACAGGGACATTATAGTTAAGTTCAGAGTTTACACACACAAAACCATGGAAATTCAGGAGTTATAGTTATGTCAAGAAACTATAATTTGTGCCGTACGGTAACTATAACTCTTTCGCCCGTCATGCACAGTTTTCTCATCAATAATTTTACAGCATGTTAGCCATTCCTGATAACTATAAACTAATCAAGCTAGATAGAAGTTTGAAAACAGGAGGTGGCATTGCAATGATCTTCAAAAACGTTCTCAATGTGACATGGATTACGACCACTAACACAGACACCAAGGAACTAGGCATTTTTAAAATAAATTTGTCTGCCAAGGACAGTTGGAAAGGAGCCTTGATTTACCATCCCCCTGGATCTAAGGCTGCCTTCAGCCAATGACTGGTGGAAGTAATTTCCCCCCATGTATTAGCTACTAAAACTTTTCTTCTCCTGGGTGATTTTAATTACCATGGGGAAGACCATACCAACTCAGAAATGGCGAAGATAACAGCAATCAAAAAACCAACAGAGACGGGCCACTATAGAGTGACTAGTTAACCTGAGTAGTGTCTAACACCACAGGAATTGTTTAAAAGAACCCTCACACACCAACCTGGTTGGTGTCATGCTTCATCATTGGGTTCCCAGTCGGGTAGCCGAATGCTACCCAACTGTGCTACTACACCTGATTACAGTGGAGCTGGTTTTTGTTTTTTGTGTGATGATGTTCTGATTGTGGTGACGTTAAAAATACCTCTGGGAAGCTCACTATTCGATACTTTATTCCCAGTGGCCCAGGGTATGTTTAAAACAAGGTGAGATGGATAATATGTCAGAACTGCAAATAAGTGTCTGGATTATCCTTAGGTCGACATGTTTCAGCTCTTCAAAAAATTAGTGGAGCTTTCTTCAGGACCTCTCTATATGGTGATTAATGTGCGAAAGTGAAAAAGTGAGTGGTAAAAATTAAACCACGTGTGTAACGCATTTTTACACACTCGCTAAGGCGTGCTTAACATGCGGGGATGGACTAACCATGAGTAACGGTCCATCAGTAGTAAAATTCGTAATTCATGGTATTTCCATGGCCATACGAGTCCAGGGCGGGAAGAGCTCCTACTAGGTACTTTGGTCTCGGTGCTCCCCCACGTCTCAACCTACTGCGGCGTCCACTGGAACGAGATGATGAAGATAACAGCAGACCTGGAAACGCTTGGTCTGTCTCAATAAATTAGCGGCTCTACTCATATAGTAGGTCACTCGCTGGATCTACTATTCACTAATTCCGAACACATTATATGGGAGGCGCCTATGCCTCTAACCTGGACTGACCACTTTTTAATTACCTTCTATGCTCAGTCATCTCAATTATTCACTACGAAGGGAAACAGCAGTAGGGCTAAAAATCTGAGCAGACCTTGGAACCTGTTCTCTTCTGAAGTTTTTAATGAATTATTTCACTTCAGCTTGCCGGACAAATTTTTAGAGGTCAATAACACTCTGCACATGTTTAACTCTGCTTTAATGGAAGCTCTGGACTCTACAGTACTCTACAAAAAATGTGGCTCCACCAAGCGTCGTCCTTCAGCACCTTGGTTTGCCCCTGAGCTAAATCTTGAAAAATTGGTGTGCAAGAATTTAGAGAGGCGGTGGCCCAGAACGAAAAAGCCTAACGATAGGGATCTCTACAAACAAGCATTATCTCGATATCATCTAAATATTAGGATATCAAGATGAACTTTTATTACTAAGCAAATTGAACAGGCAGATAATTCTCCGCAAATGCTTTAAAAAATTGTGCAAGACTTCACTTCTCCTCTGGCATGTGCACAACTCTCTATAGGGTCCCAGGAACTCTGTGACTCACTGGCTAATTTCTTTCAGGAGAAAATCTCCAATATCTACCTAAAATTTACTACTTCACTCCCCAATATAGCTAGCAATATTAGCAGCAAAGCTGATCTGATAACAGATAGGACTTATTCCTTAGATAGTTTTGAACCCTTTACCTTAGAGGAAGTTAGTAGAGCACTGACTACTGCTAAATCAGGCTCTCCCGTGAACATCTGCCCCCCTAAAGTAGTGGCATCGTTAGCCAACTGTCTTGCCCCGACTTTCTTAGAGATATTTAATTCCTCGGCGGAAACAGGCACTATCCCTTCTGATTGGAAGGTGGCCTGTGTACTACCTATTTTGAAAAAACCCACCCTGGCCCAAAATGCGCTGACAAACTACCGCCCCATATCGCTACTGCCTCTTTTGGGCTAACTGCTTGAAGGTTTAATTAATAAACAATTAACAGCCTACCTAGAATCAAATCAAATCCTGGATTCTTCACAATTTGGCTTTCGATCAGGCCATAGCACGGAAACTGCACTTTTGCATGGTGGCCTTCCCAATTGGGGCCTATTTCTAGCCCCAAAGAATCTATTAAGAATCTTGGGATGAAAATTGATCAGGCTCTTACAATGAAAGATCACATTCTGACCACTTCTGGATTATGTTATCAGAACATGCGTCTGCTGCGCAGAATATTTCCGTACCTCCCTACATCCGCCAGAAGAACGTTAGTCCAAGCCCTAGTAGTAAGCAGATTAGACTATGGCAATGCTCTCTTGGAGGCAGCTAATGAAACACTGGTAGCCAAATTACAGGTAGTTCAAAACACGGCAGCCGGGCTCATCTTCAACCTTCCTCCCGGCACCTCCTCTGCCCCGATGTTGAAGGAACTGCACTGGCATACAGTGAAAAAAAGGTGCATTTTTAAGCTCTGCCTTCTTACTTATAACGTGTTATGAGGCAAAGGACCCAGATATCTTCAATTAAAAATCAAACCGTATACACCGAGCAGAAGCTTAAGATCATGTGATAAGGCCCTGTTGTGTGTCCCCCACACTCACTTAATGAGATGTGGTGGTAGAACTTTTTCTTACCTTGCCTCCTTTTATTGAAACAAGCTTCCGCTACACGTTTGCACTTGTGCTAACTACTGCAAATTTAGGAAATTTCTGAAAGCCTACCTATTCTAATTCCTAATCTCATCTCCCTACTGATACTTGTTAAATTAGCTCAGCGCCGAGATGCCCATGGGTGAGTCGTGCACTATATTAAATCTAAATAACATAACATAACATTCAACTCAGACTTTAAGGGAAAATCAAGTCTTCTGCTGAAACTGAGAGACTTGCCTGCCAAGGTGGAGAAAAAATTGAAATGTTTGGTTCTGTCTCTGCCCTGTGCTTGAGCATTGGCCTGGTCTACAGGGAAAGATGAAGGATTCAAAGGCTACAGTCTGGTCACGTTGCCTGGCTTGGTCAGTAATGGGCCAGCCCAGCAGGGAGGACGGGTGACAAAGACACACCTGGCCACTGCTTTTTTTTCGCTAGCAAGGTCATTCAGCCTTCCCAACTCCACCTGTGGTCACAGTGGCCACCCAACAGGGGAGGTAAAGGGGACAAACCATGAGCAGAAGGAGGACATGTGATCCCCTCATACCTTCCCTTTTGTGCAATGGGCCGGAGGCCACCGGACAGGCCTTTGGTGAAGGGGCAAACTGCAAAACTGCACAAAAATCAGATACTACGCTGCACAAAGAAGCGGTCCACAACTGACCCACTTGCACCGGCCTATCGCTCAGTGCCCGACTGCCCGTGTTCCTAATGCGTACAGCTCATATTCTGAACTCACGTATTTGAAGATTTTTTTATATGCCAAAATCACTGAAAGATGTGTAGCGGAGCAACTCACCCAACACATCAAAGACAACAACCTTCTAGATGAATTTCAATCCGGCTTCACTCAAGGCTGCAGCACCGAAACAGCACTGCTACAGGTTATCAAGGATGCCCTTCGAGTCCTTGACTCAGGCAGCTCCTGCCTCCTGATTTTTCTGGACCTTTGATACTGTTAACCATCACACACTTCTTAACACACTAAAACAAGGAATGGGAATCGAAGGCGTAGTGCTTAAATGGTTTGAATCTTACCTCACGGGCAGATCTCAGATGATTAAAATTAAAAACTGTCTCTCAACTCCAAAGGCTGTGGATCAAGGCGTCCCTCAAGGCTCTATCCTGGATCCTGCCCAATTCAATCTTTACATGGAACGCTAGGAGACCTACTAAAAAAGACTGGGATACTGTATCACCTCATTGCTGACTACACCCAACTCTACCTGAAGTTCACGACATCTCACTCGTCGCCGCCACCCTCAACTCTATCCAAGAATGGATGACGTCTCATCACCTAAAACTGAATCCCTCTAAAACCAAATTACTTCTTATCTCAACCACGAACTCTCCATCCCTGTTCAATCATGAATGGATAATCTGAACATTTTTAACAGCAAACCTACCATCATTGACAGTGCCAAATCTCTAGGTGTCATCCTGGACAGAAGACGTAACCACCAATCGCAAATAAACACAGTGGCCAAGAATGCACCCTTCCAACTGCGCCTTCTCTGGGGGATCTGACATTTCATCCCTGAGCAAGACCTGAAAGCTCTTGTTCAATCTTTGGTACTGTCCAGACTGGGTTACTGTAATTCTCTCCTTGCAGGCCTCCCCAGGACACACCTATCTCCTTTAAAATCCATCCTCCAGTCGGCTGCACATTTCTTCTACGGGCCAAAAGAAACAACCATATCACACCTATGCTGATAACTCTTCACTGACTTCCTATTGAAGCTAGGTCAATATACAAGAACATCTTGTATCATCCATAAAGCCATTCACACTTCAACGCCTAGCTACCGTACCTCACAAACTCAAAATTTCAGGTGGCTCTAGACCTTCACGTAATGCTGAAAATCTACTGTTCAAACCTTCAACCTTCAAAGGGGAAAGACTTATGGCGTAATCTTTCTCAGGTAATGCGACTAGAATCTGGAACTCGCTACCTCCAACCCTTAGCACCTCCACCTCTTTCTGGATCTTCAAAACGGACCTTAAAACTCCTCAAAGACATTTTTATCAATAACTCGCCTCGCCAAACTTCCCCGAGGCACAGTCCCTCACATTCTATGGCGTGACCCTGGCTGTTACATGACACTTACAAGAGCTATTACGACCTTCCGCTGTAAATATGTAATATGTATTTGTGCAACCCTAATCGTTCTAAATTTTCTTAATGTTATCTTTAGTGAATATTTAATTTGTAAATATGTAACTCTCACCATGAGTAACTGTGGTAGAGATACGCACTGTCACCTACTACCATGTTACTCTGAATTTCTTATGTAACGCTAGTTGCTCTTATGTAAAGCACTCTGACAACCCTGGATGAAGCACGCGCTATATAAAAAGGCTTAAATAAATAAATATGCGGTGATGCAAAAAACTAGAGGATGGGGAAATAAATATTTGCCCAAGATCACACCATTTGGTTCAATGGGAAGCTAGGATCGATCCCGTGTTTTCTAGTTTCACTTTTTACAAATGAGCCACTAAATCCGTATTTGTCTCGCCTCTTTACTTCAAATGTTAATGCTATGGTTTTAACTCTTTGTGTGAGGAGGTAGAAAGAAGGAGGAAGCAGAAGCCACATGAAAGATAAGCTCGTTTTGGGCTCGAAGTTCCAGAAAGACCTTGAGCTGAGCCAGAGCCAGGCATCTGGCTAGTGCCCAGCCAGCCGCCCGGGTACTCTTCCCACCCCTCTTCCATGGTTCCTAAGCTCGTTTCCCAGGTCCGACCCCTGGTGCCTGTCCCCGCCTCTGGCCCGCCTCCCGGGTCCTCCTCCGTGCCGTCCTCCTCCACACACCGGCTCATCTTCTTCTCTGACGTGGCAGGCAGCCCGGCACTGATCCACGCTCGGCCCCCTGCCCTCACTTCCTCTGCCTGCTGCTCCAGATACAAGTCAGAGCGCTTCTCGCCCGCCATGGCGTGGGTACTGCTGCTGCTGGTCGGGCTCCTCCAGCACGCCCTCGCCTACGACATTGACTGGAAGAGACTGGAGGGTCTGACGAGGGGAAAGATTGAGGTGAGCACTCAGCCAGCTGTAAACTGACTCGGTACAAGATGTTACACTGCTTTTGTTTGTCTTGCATTACCGAGAAGCTTGCGCTGCTGCCCGTGTTACATGTGCTGTACTCCGGAGAAGCTTGCACTGCCGTTTCCAATCATTCACGCATTAGAGCCTTGTAATTTTGTATTGTATTTATATATAGCGCTTAATACCCCTGACCAGTGCTGCTCGTGGAATATCCCTTCTGGGTGTGAGAGAAGCTTGTACTCCTGTGTGTGGAAGAAGCTCGCACTGGTGCTTGTCCGACCGAGGCTCTTGCACTGTTGATGCCCACGTGTGCATGTTCCGTGTGGTGGAAGCTCGCACTGGTGCTTGTCCGAGGCACTTGTATTGTTGATGCCCATGTGTGCATGTTCCGTGTGGTGGAAGCTTGCACTGGCACTTGCTTGGTGCAGACGTGAGCGCTCTAATTGCGGATGCCTGTGTGCGCCATTGGTCTGTCTGATGGAATCGCATTACTTGCGTCAGTCGTGTGGTGCTTGGTGCAGACTGAGAGAAGTGCGCAGTGTTTTTTTTTGTGGGTGGTGACATTTTGCATGGATGACGAGCAGGAAAGATTGTTTTGACAAGAGTGGGGTGGGGGCCCCAGGGGGATTGTCGGTAGGTGTGGTTTAGCTGATATTTGGAATTGTGGAGTCGAGTATCACCCGTGTTTAGAAGTAGAAGTCCATGTAACAATTAGAAAGTGAAAAGTCTATGTTTAGTCTAGAAACAGAAAGCATGGGGTTTCTTGGGGACAGAATTGCTTTGTAAACTTTTGTACTAAAGAAATGGAAGGATGCTGCTGCTACTGGGTGGGACTTTTTTTTTTTTTTTTTAAATTCATATTTGTATCTGTAAACTTATACTCATAATTATAATTCCAGGCGCGTTTCACCAACACATACCAGTCCTCGAAAGCATCTGGCAGAAGAAAAGCAGTGCTCAATGCTGTGAGGCGTTGACGTTCACAGCACATCACTCCAATAAAGGGCCCATCTAATGTAATATTAAAAAAACGAATATTTCTTTCACAGCCACCAACAATAGCTATTCCAGAATCTTCCTTTGATGATGTCTGCTTGGGTTTTGAACCCTTTGTGACATCATTCACAGGGTGGCCCATTTAAATACTGGTATTACCAGGAAGAGAGTGAAATGATGCCAGCTGACATGGACGGGTGGTGCTAAGGTTATGAACTGCACATGAGACGTTTGCGGAGAGACTGTGCGGGGTGTGAGCTCGTGCAACCAGTGTCAATGGTGCCAAGCAGCGGACATGGGTAGCGCGCAGGTTGTTTATCATCAGTTACTCCTCTTTCCAGATCGGCTATAGGATGAACTTAAGAGATGAGCTTTGAGGAACACCACCCCAGGTATGTCTTCACTGGTGGAGGTGAGCCAAGAGTTACACGAGCACCCCAACTCACAAGGCCTTGTGGCCCAGAATCCACCATTTATAGGAAGTACGTTTAGGGATGAGACCTTGCAGTGCTAGAGCGGAGGCCTCGGAGTAGGTACAGGCTTTGGTGATGTTGCGAGTTGAGTGTACTAACCAGCTCAAGAACACGTTTGCTCCAGTGTGGCTCTTAATTTCTTTTTCTCTTGTTTCCTTGCAGTCCTGTGGTGGATGACAGTTAAACCGCCTTAAAGAGGTAGGTCCTTCGCATGCACTGATTCCGCTAACAGGGAAGTGTCACCAACCCAACTGTATTGAAGATGCCAAGCAGCACGTTTGCCAACGTGTGGGAATGTAATGCGTATTATACACCACAAAGTACCCGTTGTCAGCCTCCGTGTAATGACTGTATCGTACCCTAAGCTCTCGCCCTTGTTCAGCGCCCCAGTTCTTTCCAGCTGGATTTGTGCTGGGCCAGAACCTCCTATCTATCTATCTATCTATCCATCCATCCAAAGGGTTAAACTAGAGTGTAGAGGACATTACATTTAGCGTTCAGTGACATAATTGCAAATCTTTTCAGCCAGTGACAGTCTTGCCACATGTTCATCTGTGTATAGGGCAAAGGACAAATAACAGGTTGCTGGCTAGGTTAAATTTCAGTAACCGGACAACAGGTGGGACCAAACTCCTTCAGTAAGTTGCATAGTAAGCATAGTGCCAGTCACACTGTTGCACTAGATTTTAGAAAAAGACATAGTCCTGGATGCCAACAAACATTGTGGTAAGATGGTTTGTGCTGCCCTGCAGCACAGTCTGACGTGCATACGCCGTTTACGAAATACACCTTTGCTTTTTCACGTAATTCCTCCACACATTGAACTTTTATGAGATAGTGCCTGCGTTGTTGCATGATTTCTGTTCAGGAGAGCACGCCTTACCTGCAGGGCACTTCTTCAGTGTTCGAGTCATGTTACCTTGGATGAGCAGAGCCAAGTAAGTGCAGAGCTGGGAGCCCATCGTTCACACAGCACTGGTGAACGATATTTCTGATCCCTTAATTATAGGGCTGCTCACATTTTTGCTTTGTATAGTACTAGATATACATGAATGCAGGCCGCACTAATGACCAAGTACTGAATTTCAAGTGGAGTCGGGGTCACAAGGCGCCACACACAGTTGGCATAAGGTGGACCCACTAGTCCCGGTTGTCAGGTCAGCTTTGTGTGAGCAGTTTTCCCCTGGGGCTGGCCCATGCTGTATAAACCCCCTTGCTGCCAGGCAGGCTGTGAGCAGATGGTCTGCAGCTTGCAGCAGTCTGATGCAACTCGGTTCTGATTCCCAGTAATCTGCCAAACTGCCAATTATGTGGAATACACCAGAGATTTTGTTGAGATGTTTTTCACTTCTAGCTGCCATGACGTTCCATTTAACGCTTTATGGTACATCCCATCGGTTCAGGTGAAATCCACTCCAATGCGGTGTGTCTCATGCAGGCTGCAGCAGCGTTTACTGTAATGAACCATGTATTCTTTACTCCTTTCTGTGCTACATATTTTTTTAGACTACAGTAATAGTCCGTTCAGTTCTTCGTATTATCTCTCGTATGCTACAGCGACATTCCTTTCATTGTTCTGTCTTCGCTCAATTGGGTTGCGGTAACATTCAACAAATGCTGGGTATTGCCCTGGACTTCAGAAGCATGTCTTTCCATATAACTCTTTTTCCCTTGCTCAGAATACGGTCATGTTACCTTCAACAATGAGTATTCAATTTAGAGACATATATGTTCTCCTAGGCTGCAATAACGTCACCTCTAATGCTGAACATTCCATCCAGGATTACGTATGTTCCTAGGCTGCCAGAACATTGCCTTCTGAGGTAATATAAGCTTTAATGCTGAACATTCCATTAAGGGCTATTTATTCTGCTAGACTGCAGTAATAATGCCTTCTACTCTAACGTTGCCTTTTATTCTGAACATTCCATTCAGGTCTTCATATTCTAGTAGACTAGAATAACATTGCCTTCTGCAGTAATGTTACTTTTAATGCTGAACATTCCATTAAGGGCTATGTATTCTGCTAGACTGCAGTAATAATGCCTTCTACTGTAACGTTGCCTTTTATTCTGAACATTCCATTCAGGTCTTCATATTCTAGTAGACTAGAATAACATTGCCTTCTGCAGTAATGTTACTTTTAATGCTGAACATTCCATTAAGGGCTATGTATTCTGCTAGACTGCAGTAATAATGCCTTCTACTGTAACGTTGCCTTTTATTCTGAACATTCCATTCAGGTCTTCATATTCTAGTAGACTAGAATAACATTGCCTTCTGCAGTAATGTTACTTTTAATGCTGAACATTCCATTAAGGGCTATGTATTCTGCTAGACTGCAGTAATAATGCCTTCTACTGTAACGTTGCCTTTTATTCTGAACATTTCCATTCAGGTCTTCATATTCTAGTAGACTAGAATAACATTGCCTTCTGCAGTAATGTTACTTTTAATGCTGAACATTCCATTAAGGGCTATGTATTCTGCTAGACTGCAGTAATAATGCCTTCTACTGTAACGTTGCCTTTTATTCTGAACATTCCATTCAGGTCTTCATATTCTAGTAGACTAGAATAACATTGCCTTCTGCAGTAATGTTACTTTTAATGCTGAACATTGAAGGGCTATTTATTCTGCTAGACTGCAGTAATAATGCCTTCTACTGTAACGTTGCCTTTTATTCTGAACATTTCATTTAGTTCTTCATATTCTAGTAGACTGCAGTGACATTGCCTTCTTCAGTAATGTTAATGTTACTGCTGAACGTTGCATTCAGGATTACACTTACCCTTAGACTGAAGCAAAAATGCCTTCTGGAGTAACATTGTCGTTAAAGATGAAAATTCCATGCAGTGTTAAGTATTCTTTTAGACTGCAGTAACATTGCCTTCTGCAGTAATGTTGCCTTTAAAGGTGAACATTCCATACAGTGCTAAGTATTCTTTTAGACTGCAGTAACGTTACCTTTAATGCTGAACATTCCATTCCGGGTTACATATTCTCCTAGACTGCAGTATCATTGACTTCTACAGTAACGTTACCTTTAATGCTGAACATTCCATTCAGGGTTATGTATTTTACTACAGATTGGTACTGAGTTAGTAAGTGACTGAGATGGGCCAAAACCCCTTCACATGCGGTTCTATCTCCCTTTAGGTATGTTGTTTTGCTCAAGGCATAACCTCACGTGAAATTCCTCTGAATTAAGCATCAACCAGCACTGTACAATAAAGTCAGGAGAAAAAACCTGGAGGTTCAGACAAAGTTCACATAAAAGATTAAACAAACGTATTTATCAAATTCTGCTAAAAGCCAGAGTGAAAACAGTAGAGATGCAAAAGAAAATCAGACCTACAGGTTTTGTAATATTAGGGTTTATGGCCTTCTCTTTACTCGTTTTCAGAGGGGGATTATTAAAGTCCTTTCTAGAAATGTTCCTTCCTGTTTTTATGTGTCATTTTAGTGGTGCAACGGGAAGAGTGGGCAGATTGGACTGGGAGTTGGCCTGGTTGTCCTGAGGGTGAAAATTAGGCTAGTTTAAAAGGTTCTTTCAGACTTTGATTTCAAGGAACTCGTACAGAAACCAGTTCAAAGCTTTTGGGCCAGCCTAGTAAGACGTAGGTCTTGCTTAAACTTATACTACCAAATTTGAGTTTTGCAATCTCTTTGCTTAGTGCCAACAGAATGGATGCCAACTTTCTGCTCAGGGACTGTACATGACCGGGAAGATGAATCACTTTAAAAGGGGGGAGAGGGAGCTAGGGTGGGGGTGGGGAGGGAAGAGAGCTGGTAACTGAACAATTATTGTTAGCTAATGATCATGACATATCTGATTTGTTGGTAAATTGTCCGTCTATCTTGCACTATGTATCCTGTAAATACAGATGGCGAGTTCTTGTTTCAATAAAAAGATTTAAAAAAACAACTTTCTGTTCAGATTGCCTGGTTAAAACACAGGGAGGCAATGGGTTGCACAGAGATCTCATGGACTGATCTCGGTACACAGGCTCTTCCTTTTGGCCAGGTAGGCTGTGGTCCAGGTTCAGGAGCTGTGGCCATGCTGGATGCGGTTTGTCCGTGAATTACTCTGGACTGTGACAGGCAAGTGGCAGTGTCACACTTGTGCTGCTCTGCTGATGTCTGTTGCTCTAGGTGTACTTTGGTAAACTTAAATATCAAATGGAAAACAACTTTTTTTCATTCCACGTGTCCCAGATGAGGAACCTAACAGGAAGACTTGGCCAGTTCATCGGATCTCAAATGATAATTCACTCTCTCAAATGGGCTCACAAAAAATTTGACCCAGTTGAGGCCAAGTACCTGATCCAGCGCAATATTAGCCAACTGCATTCATACACCATATACTCACTTGGGCCCATACATTCACACTACACTAATACTTACGCTGGGTGTCAGATGTACTCTTTTATCAAAGTCCCTGCTACCAATTACCTTCTGATTGAAGAGTAATAACTTACCAATGGATCCTTTGCTAATTGGGAAGTTTAAAATGAGTGACATTCATTATAGTACATAATCCTGAAATAACCACTGAGTCAGGAAGTTTTAAAAGGTTTATCTAAAGTTTTGGCAGAGTAAAATACAGAAAACACGGTACTTGATTGAAATACCCAAGAAAAAGCATAGAAATGATTTTGCTAATAAATGACGGTGTTTAAGGAAGAGGAGAAGATAGAAACAGCAGCGCAACTAAAGGTTGCAGTATAATTACCTAATGCGAGAACCAAGCCCCTTAGCCAAGGAGTTGGAAAAGAAAGGACCCAGGAAGGATGAAGAGTAAAGACTTCTTCTAGGATCAGGACAGGACCGGTGACCTCTCTACAACGATGCCTGCGCCGTTCCCCTCTCTGATACTCGACTTCTCTCAATTCTCCCGTCTAATGGACTCCGCCGCCCCCTCCTCAGGACCTCGTCCGGACAGAAATTCAGTCAGCAACCGATCAGCTGGGCAGTCTGGAGCTCTTCTGCCAGCATCTCCGCTCTCCTGTGCTAACTAATTAGCTAATTCTATATCTATTATACCCTTCTACGCCATATACCTCCCCTTAATGTTGCTAAAATATGGGACCACTACTTCTGATTGGACAGGGACAGGGGGTGGATTCTCGCACCATATCGTTTTGGCCTAAATTGTAAAGCCTATTGTCTTTACGTTCCCTCCCCTTCAAATTAATACATTCGCTTTATTTCCCACCCGTCTCATGACAAATGTTATATATATTTTACAGGAGAAAAGTAACAAATTGTTCCGCCGGAAACATTGGGTACATCATCTTCGGCCAATAGGTCGTGGCCTTGGGAGACGTCCAAGTTGACTTCACTTGGCAGGCATACAGGACACATGCGCAGAAACCCTCTGTCTCTCGAGTTTCAAGACACCAACCCAGGCCCAAGTTTACGAATTACTAAAAGTGCAAGAAGAAAATATTAAAATCACAAATAAAAAGTTTCACTGTATACCCACTTTCCCTAACTCTATTCCCATTTAATCATAATACTATCCTGCATTAGTAGCGTTAGAAAACGACAATTTAATAATGACATAAGAGCAAGCTTAAGCATGTGAAAACATTTAGCGGCCATTTTAATACACACTGCGCAGAAGCAGAAGTTTCCCACCAAGCAAAGAAAGACGTCACACCATGTGATCAGGTTGTGACATGCGCAATAAAGTCCAGCGCTTTTAGCGGCCATCTTGGTTTATGGACAAGCGTTATTCATTAGTAAAACACATAGGCAAGCGTCTATCCCTTTCGTGTTTGTGAATGCAAGGATTAGTATTGACAGTACAAATTTTAATATATTAATACTATGAGGAAGATTGCATACAAGCAAGTTTCAATTTTGAAACCTTGCTCCATCATACCCACTGATGCAGGGAAAGATGCGCTCTTCCAGCCACTGCTACTGGTGCAGAGCAGCATGTCAGTACTCTGGAGGCTCAGACTTCCCTGCTGAGCATATACCTTCCAGGGGCGTAACACCACCCTACTCTTCAGTGCTCCTCTCTAGAACTAAGAATTATGCACTATTATGTGAGATATGAGTATGTCCGCAGCCACTCACCTCATTTTGCAAGGGGGTCAAATCATTTTGCGTTACGCCTCTCATACCATCTTGAGAAGAAAGGTAGAGCACCTTGGGATCAGACCCAGAGTGTGGAACCCTAGACTCCTGGGGTCCAATCACTGCAAGTGTGAGAGATTGATGTTGTGTGCATCTGGATCTTGGGAGAGCTGCTAAGGGCTTTAAAGATGCCAACTCAGAGCCTGACAAATCAAGATCACGAGCAAGGGGAGGTGTTGTTATCACTTCTCTCAAGGAATCGGCAATGACAGAGGGCAGAGGCGGTGTTAATTAATGGTCGCTACAGGGGAGGAGATTATGTAAGAGAACTGCAAGGTATTCATTTTCCCTGATGTTTACCATGAACCTGCTCAGGAAAAATACATCTTGCTAGATGTGAGGGAAGAGTTACTGGCTTTGGAAGTGCAAGCCTCAGCAGTGCCACAGGCATGACTAAAAGTAACATTGAAGAATAAGCAGTTTATTACCAAGTGGACACGTCCAGGTGTTTGTGGAAACAGTACTAAGTCCACGTGTTAGAACAGAGTGACAGGACTGCTCTTCGTAGGATGGGTAAAGGCCTAGGCAACCTTTAGGCTGTACAGGAGGTCATCCTTATTAAAGAAGCCACACACCGCATCATCAATACAAACCAATCCTTAAGGAAGCTCAGCGGCAAAGGGCATAGTGTAATATTTTCAGGGTTTGTTGTACACTCTCTCATCTGCTGAGTGGCCAACCGAAGGAACCCAAAACACTAGGATCCTTGAAGACTTTCTGGCAAGGGCGGTTATCTACAGCTTTGTACCGGGCCTGATGAGGTGAGTGAATGGATGCCATGTCCGTGTACTGCATTTGGAGATGGAATAGCCTGATTGGAAGTAGTGCCAAATGAAGCACGAAGGAGCATTCCAAGCGCTATTTGCCCTTTACTGGCTGAAAGACGACCGTGTAGAACATTCGGCATGCGCATAAAGATGACACTACCCCTTCAGTGTGCACCTCCAACCAGGCACAATCGCGGCGAGGTATAATACTCGCCTATTGAAATAAACTTTGGGGCTTTTTTAAGTGTGTTAGGCGCTATACAAATGCTCCTACTATGCACTGCAGAACATGTAAAGAGGAAAGCCAAGGACATCCTTGTGATAACTGACTTTCAGTCTTCATCTTCTAACAGCTCCTAATGTCAGCAGCTTTTGCTGAGCAAATGCTTGAACCAGTCGCGTGTGGTGCTGAGACATCAGTTCCAAGTATGTTTTAAGATGAGCAAACGTTGGATTGCAGTCAGGAAATGTAGGAGCATCATTTTTAGGTGTGGACTGAGGACCACGTTCGTTCTCCCACCATCTACTGTTTTCTTAAAAAGAAAGAAATACTTGTAGGTCCTGTAGGCCAGCTGTCTTCCTCTGGTACCCTGCCCACCACTGCGTACATCATGGGGCTGGGGATGAACCCCCTTGATCCACTAGTTGTTCCTACCGTGAGTGAAGCTATCTTGCCTGTGCGCATGTCAACATCTGCTAACAGAACACGCCAGAGCTCATGTGCCCGTCTCTTCTTTCATTTACTTTTTTGTTAATGTTGGCTTTCCCAATGATTTTTTTTATGAGGACTCCGCAGAACCGCACACTGCTTACTGGCTGCTTGCTTCCCCTTCTGCTGCTTGCTGTACTACATTCATGTACTTTATAGGTCGCAGACAGCTCTGCTGTCTAGTTTGCTAAAGACATCTTGGGAACATTCAGAAAGCTGACCTACGATGCATTCCGCCCGTTGCTTGTTCGTAACTCTCATTTTCTGGCATTCTATTTGCTTGCTTTAGACTGTCCAGCTTGAGTTCGTCACTCCCATTGCCCAAACCTTGTTTACTGTATTCTTCCATGAACTCGCTTTCTTTAAACAGGCCTTTAAATCTTGTTCTTATCTTGTTACATTTGCTGTGTGTTCAAAGACAGAGCTCAGATGTCAAGCTCTCTTCTGAGGGAGCTTTGTGTTTACTTTTCTTTCTCTGACTTCAAATTGAGAGAATTTATGCAACAATCTTGCTAAGTATCCGTGTAAGAGGAGAGGCTGTAGGATGTTTATTTTTCTTTCTAGCACACAGCAAAAAAAAAAAAAAAAATGTGCTGATGTTTTAGAATTAGTACAAATGAAGCAACTTTTTTGGGTAATTCTGAAGGGTGGTAGAAACAAATATTTGAATACGACTAACACATCAATACACTAGGTGATGACATTTGCACACATTATTATTTGTGTGCAGTAAAACGTATTACAGTGCAAATGTAATGGTCATTTCAATTGAAAATCTTTTGTCTGTAATGTCAGTGAGCTACCACACCATGAATACTCCGCCACTCTACTCCACTCTGTGCCTTTCCACTCCATTCTACCCCACTCCACCCTAAGACATGCCACTCCACTCCTCTTCACTCTAAGACACTCTACGCCTACCCACTCGACTCTACAATACACGACACAACACACCACTCCACTCTATGCCCAACAACACCACTTGCCCAACCCCACTCCGTTCCAATCTACCCCACTTCCTTCCAATCTACCCCACTCCCTTCCAATCTACCCCACTCCACTCCAATGCACCCCACCCACTTCACTACAATCTACCCAATCTGTTCAACTCCAATCTACCCCAGTCTACCCTACCCCACCCCAATCTAACCCAATCCACCCCACTCTAACCCAATCTACTCCACCACATTCTTCCCCACCCCACTACAATCTACCCCATTCCACTCCAATCTAACCCACTACAATCAATCTAACCCAATCAACCCCACTCCAGTCTACCCCACTCCACACCATTCTACCACACTCCACTCAAATTTACCTCGCCCTGCTCCAATCTACCCCACTTCACTCCAATCTACCCCAATCCACCCCACTCCAATGTACTCCAATCTACCAAACTCCACTTTAATCTACCCCACTCCATTCCAATTTACCCCACTCCAATCCACCTAATCTACCCCATTTCACTCTAACCTAACCCACTCTGCTCTACCACACTCGTCTCCACTCAAATCTACCCCACTCTAATTCACTTCAATCTACCCTGCTCCAATCTACCACACTCCACTCCAGTCTAACTCACTCCACCTAACTCCAATCTTCCCTACCCCACTCCAGTCTACCCCTCCTCAATCTACCCCACTCCAATCTACTCCACTCCAATCTACCCCACCCTAACCCATTCTACCCCACTCTAACCCATTCTACCCCACTCCAGTCTACCTCACCCCATCCTAAAATACCCCACTCCTATCTCTCTTACTCCAGTCTATGCTACACCACTCCAATCTACCCTACCATATCCCACTCCACTCTACCCTAATGTACCCCACTACAATCTTCCCCAATCCACTGCACTCCACTCTTCCCCAATCTACCCCACTCCACTCTACTCCTATCCAAACTACCCCACTCCACTCTACCCCACTTCACCCCAATCTACTCCATTTCACCCCATTCTACCCCGGTCCAATCTACTCCACTCCAATCTTATCCACTCTACCCCACGCCAATCGACCCTACACCACTCCAATCTGCCCCACTACACCCCAATATACCCCACTCCAAACTACCCCAATCTACCCCCACTCCATTCCATTGTACCTTACTATAATCCATTCAATTTACCCCACTCTAATCTACTCCTCTCCAATCTACCTGACTCCACTCCAGTCTACCCCACTCCACTTCAGTCTACCCCAATATAGCCCACTCCACACTACCCCAATCTACTCCTATCTGCCCCACTCTAAACTACCCCAATCTATCCAAATTCAATCTACCCTATTCAAATCTACCATGCTAAACTACCCAACTCCCCCACTCCATTCTACCCACTCTACCCACCCCACACCACTAACTTTTAGCCATGCTGAACAGCAGCCACACTGGTGTACATAATGGCTAAAACATATTGCCAAAGCAAATAGCTCTCGTGTAGGGGATACCTATTGGCTTTGCCAATGCTTGTTTACATTTGGCATTTCTGTTTTCTGCCTTTGCTAGGTGTTTTTATTTTTTGGGAAGGGCCTACAGCTCCCCGCATACTCACTTCTCCCGTTGCTGCCCTGTAGTGTGTCACATCCAACACAAACACTTCTGGAATGGGCGCGGACATCATTGAATGATTTACCCATATTTTATCATTGCTTAATCTTAACAAGTTGATTGACACCTTGGTTTTAAACCCGTCGCTAATCTTGGAAGGGTGAACTAATGATAAAATGTGACAAAATCTTCGAAAGATGTCGTTTTGACATACATGGGATTAGCCTTCCAATTTGGCCAACGTGTGGCATCTGTGTGTCTGCCATCTTGGAAGGGCAAACCAACAACCAAGGACTCCAAAACCATCCCAAGATGATTGCCCACAATTCCACAAGCACTGGCAAAAACAATAGCTCAACCATGTGCTATCACATTAAAGGCCAAACTTTTCTACTTTGCCAGTACTTTTTTGTGTTGTAGTTCGTGAGGGAAAGAGCAGGGAGAACACACCCAATACTACGCTTTGTGTGTAATAAGGGAAGCCTTTACCTGGAAACAGGATTTCTATATAAAGAAAAAAAGATATTGGTAAACCTCTAAATGTCTCCTAGCCGGACACATGTGGATTTCCACAGTGTAGATCTGCACACCTAGCAATATAGAGAACAGTTACACACCAGGAAAATTCAACATATTCGGGATTGTGTCTCAAACAAGGCTTCTGAGTGCTACAAATATATACAAACTTAACTCGAGAAAGTGTGCATCACTTACACTTAGTACACTTGTGAGTTCCTTTGGATAATTAAATCCCATTTCTTTAATGCTGTTTCCTCTGTCACTTACGTCGTAGAGTTCTCTTCCATCAAATTCTCAACTCGTGGGGGACGCTACCATCTAGTGTCCGAGTAGTGAACTGATTTTGTAGTACATGGCTTATTTGCCTTTTTGTGTCAGAGGTCTAGCGTTGAACATATAGGGCATCACATAAATAACACACTATAATCAGTGCTGTAAATGGGGAAAAAAAACACTCTTGAATCCCATAAATTGGGGTTCAGGGTGTGGCAGAAGAGAGTGGAGTAATGAAAAGCGGCTTCTGAAAGTCAATCTCTACGCAAGGTCACTGAAGCTATCTATGCATCAGGGGAGGACCACATTATGTGGCAGGGTTTACTACATTATGCAGCAATCATTCAATCAGGGGTTTATAAACGCTACTCACCCGTGAGGGTCTCAAGGCGCTGGGGCAAGAAAAGACAAATGTTGTATTGTAATGCGGCACATTTTGTGATGGTACTATTTCAGTGTTTTGACATTTTTACACGTTAACTCTGTTGGGGCAAATGCTGTACCCAGTGCTTGAAATGGCAAAATAGAAGTGCAGGTACTCTGTAGCAGAGTACCTGCTTGTTTCTGAGAAGTGCCGGTACTCTCCAATTAAAAGTATAGCATTTCTCTTGAAGTGCCGGTACTCTCCCTCTCAAAATAAAAAAGTGCCGGTACTCCGTACCGGACAGTACCGGCCCATTTAAAGCACTGGCTGTACTGTAACCGTATTAATCCCCAAATACAGCAAAAAGCAACTCCAAGGTCACCAGTCAGCGTTTGCAATCGGTCTTCCACTGCATGGCAACTCTTGCTGCTGTGTTTTTAGTAACCGTTTAGCCGTTTGAGCTAGAATCAAAGTTTGTTTTTTGCTAAAATGTGCAGACAGCGCAGCAAGTTGATGGATTATGTGGCAGACCTATAATTATGCAGAAATGGTGCGACCAGTGACCATACTTATGCATTGATTTTTGAAAAACAGCTGCAAATAAATTGCCAACAAGGACAAATTTGACAGCAAATCTGTTCTACGCTTACTTAATTGGTCACAAATTTTAAAATATTTTACGAGGTTATGGCATCTTCTGCAGAGATCTTAGTGTGCTCAGCAACTTTCATCGTATAGCACTAACAATCAGATACTCTGGTGGTTAATGCACTTGCTGGATCTGTGTTTTGTCTGGTCACAGTTTTGACTCCTAAAGTAGCACAGTTGGTTAATGTGGTTTCTGCGAAGCACAATGTGTAATATGCAGATCACTCATTTCTGTTTCATGTCGGTAGCTCAGTAGGTAACTGCTTTTGTCGCAGAGATCCTTTTGTTACTCGTGGTTCATAAGTAACAATCCTTCTACTAAGGCACAGTGAGCTATGAACCGGGATCAAGATGCATGCAAACTACAAGGCATGGGTTTAAAAATCTAGTTTTTTTCTCAATCTTTCTTTATTATAAGGTTGCTTAAAGGTTTCTTTGGATAGCAATAAAGTCTTCTCACCACAGACACCCAAAACCAATGTTACATTTTAAATCCCGACTCTGCATCTGATTTAGTGCTTGGTGGGAGGTCCCCCATACTTCGGGGCAGCGGATGTCATTACCTCCACCACCCTTACGGACTACAGACCACCCTATTTTGAAATCTCTGCCATACTTGCGGAGTTTTGGGTGCCCTTAGAGGAGTCATCGCCACAGTAAGGCACATAAAGTTTACTGGGAGGCTGCCATGTTTCATTTGAATGCGCACCAAACATTTTTGTTTTACAAGGATAAACTTGCAAAGCAGGAACTCGATTTTGAAAACAAACAAAAAAACACTGACTCAGATACCCTGGGAGTTTTCTTCCAGAATGTGGCAGTACATTTTATTTTCGAGACTGCAAGTTTTTACTGGCAGTCCCGTGCAGAAAACAAATACATGAGGCAGTCTGCTCTAAGTAAGGCGGACAGTCTGGCTCCAACTCCATCGGGCTGTCTGTGTAGGATTCCTGCCACAAAGCCAGCAGAAGCACTGCTGTCAAACATGACGGTCCACCCGACTCTAAATAAGGTAAATAAGGCAGCAAACTCTCAGTTTGTCAGGCAGGGTACTCTGCCATATTTGTGGATAATTATTAGTGTAATTACTCATAGAGACGGATACATCTGACAATTTTACTGTGCATGCATAGCTCTTGAATGCAGGGTTTGAACAAACTCAAAAACCTGCCTCCAAATCATAGTTTCTCTTATGAGCCTGTGAAGTGAAGCAAGCTGAGTGGCGTTGTTTCCTTCCATTGTATTGGTTCCTAGGTGTTGGGCTCCAGATAGCTCCCAACCAGACTTAGAATCCAATAAAAGGAGGGTTGATGGCCCTTTAAGTGAGGCCTTTGTGTCAGGACCAGCCGAAAGTTACAATAAAAATACTTCTCTCCCACTGAAATTTTTGCTGCGAAGGGAAAGCAGACAATGGGCGGGCCCTGTTGAATGAGTTCTGGTGTCTGCAAATTACACCTAGACAGATTCACATATTTCACTGATGCTGCCCCAGATCCGGCTCAATAACAGCTGCCAGACCTTAAGGGTTTAAGGCATCCGCAGCAGAGATCTTTGTGTGCCTAGCAACTTTCATGGGATAGTAATAACAGTGAGAACTCTGGTGGTTAATGTAATGCCAATGTCACGTGTTGCACTCTGGGTTGCCTCTCGCTACAACCATAACAATGGCTTCATCTGCCCAAAATCAAGAACCCTCCCACTGTTCCTGATCAAATACAAAAAAGAAAGTGCTTTGGGAATAAGAGGAGGAGGTTGGTCAGATCGGATATTGGGTTGAATCTTTGAGGGAACTCAATCCTTTTTAGGGATTTAGGGTAAGGACATGACACACACTGGGGCAGCCCCTGCAGAGTAGGAAAAGCGCACTCCAGGGCGTCTCCCACCCCCCTCGCCCACCTGTTCTTCCTCCTGGCACCAGTCACTGGCAGCAGGTGGAAGCCCATGTCATTAAAATTGAGGGTCCCTATGCTAGCAGAAACTCAGAACTTCCCGAATTTCAAGTGCTTGGGTTTGGGTGCCATGAAATTGGTTGAGCTGTTCTGGACGGCAAAAATATCAGGAGCCTCTTAACATTTTGCACTGAAGCATCCCCATGTTGTGTAATTCCTTAGCTCTGAGGAGGACCTTGCGCACACCTGAGGGTGATAACATAACCAGAGTCAACATCAGAAGTAGGAAAATTAAAACCCCAGTTGCTGAGGTGTTCGGTTTCATACAGTGCTATGCATGGGATAGATTAATCTCAGAACCCTCAAAAAAGGGGGTGGAGCCAGAACGAGCGGTGGAGTCAGTGGCACCCATGGGCCCTCTATTATATATTATAATTTCTACATTCTGTGACCTCTAAGAAATTGACATCAAGGGGAAATGTTATAGTGCAGTTATTATAGCTTACTTTGTTGGCCTTAAACATAACACACTTTAAAATAGCTTAGGGAGTTAAGGCACCTGCTACAGAGATCTGTGTGCATTGTCTAATTCTGAAACATGGCTCGAGTGGTCATGTAGGTACATCCAAGATGTATATGCAGTCTGTTAGTGACAGGTTTAAATCTTTGTAAAATATCTTAATGAGCTTGTGCATTGGTTGCAGAGGTTCTTGTGTACTTCACACACTTCAATTGTAGTAAAATAGCTCATTGGGCTCTTCACCTGCTGCAAACATTTGCATATAGCCAGCAAGCACACATTTAAATCTTTAAAAAATGTGACTTCGTTTTTCATTCTTCCATTGTTGATCAAATAATTCCCGTTGTCTTTTTCAGTAATAAGCACTTATCATTAAGTGCCTCAAATGCATTGTGTATTGTGTGCTGCTGTGTAAATGGTCATTATTAATTTGACAACTCCGATAAACGTACACTACATTACGAATACTGTACTCTAAATAGAAATGCTAAAACAGGAAACAATCCTATTTAGATTTCGCCCATTTTTCATCTGGTATCATCACACCTTTTCTTCACTGACCCTTCTGAAGTCCTCCATCTTTTTTTAGAGCATAAGAAAGTAGACTATATTAATATTTCTCTTGACCTCTTAGCTAACCTGAGAAGGAAGACTGTAGGGTGGATCTGTGTTTCTCACTGAGTCTGGGGACGAGGTGTGGCAGTGTCCTGACACCTGCTCCCTGCCTGAACACCGGCTAAAGGAGCTGGTGGTTGTCCTGCAAGGGAGGCACTTACGCCTGGATATTATAGGGGCGAGAAAAGGGAGTCCAATCAGACAGTGCTCATGTAGATCGCAGAGCTCTGGCGTGTACAGTAATGTATTGCGGTGGTAGCAATGAGCATACAGGACAGAGACACACGGCTACATGCACCAGGCCACAGAGGAAGCCATCCGATTGGTTCTTCCTACGCCAGGAATTATTTTGCACATGTCTCATGAGTACAAAGATACCAGGGGAGAGGCACACAACCCCAATACAGTCTCCATCAGCAAATTCCGCATTGTTTCATTGGCCATCTTTCTAATCACAGTCCTTACTAAGTGAAGTCCAGCCTGATCGGAGGGACCGGATTTACCGAACCTAGTGGCCAGATGTACAAACATCAGTCGCAAACCGAGAGCAGTATTATTGCGATCAGTAAAGGTTTTTAAGAACCTACCTGTGCACCAATATGTCTGTTCTTAAAAATGTGAATCATAGCGGGTCGGAATCTGACCTACCTCATAAATATTAATAAGGCATGTCACAAATTGTGGTTCACTATGATTGGAGAGATGGTGGCCTGCAAACCCTTTTTTTTAATGCAGACTGTTTTCTTTAAAGGAAACATGGCTGTTTAAAAAGAAATGTTTACCTTTTTTGCTTTTTCTTTTGAGTGGACAGTGGTCCCTTGGAAACTAACCACTCATCAACGAACTATTTTTTACATTCACAATGGGACAGGGGTTACTAGGGAAGCCCTTCCCTTTTACAAAAGCATTACCACCCCCTTTGAGGCATTGTTAAAAAAATGAATGTTTTTACAATTGGATTTAGGTTGCAAAATATTGATACATTGGATACCGATTCAGCATTTGGAAGTTTCACCTATAACGTGTCCCTTGCTGATACCAAATCAGTACCCATTCGCAATCCCATTTTAGAAGTCAGAAAACTTTTCTGATGTTTAAAATGGGAATAGTATATAAATATAAAAATAATTTTAATGGTCACAAACATTGATTTGGAGCGTTTGCGATCATTAAAATGCTTTGTAAACCTGGTGCCTAATCCTATAAAAATTAGATACAAAATGTTCTTTCCCAGTTCCTGTTGACATAAAAAGTTCTGGGCGCACCTCGCGGTTAGTAATGATAATAGAAAGTGGTCTGAGCAGGTATGGCCATCAGCTGGTACCAAAGATATATGGACCAGAGCTGTTAACTACACATAGATTCCAGGTGCCAAACATATAGGTTACCTCAACTCACATTCTATATCCGCTACTTGGAGTTTAACAGTTGGCGACACGTGAAGTTTCCCATAGTACATTTTGTTACAATAAAGGAGGCTTTTGGAATAAAGAAAAAAATCACAGTGGTCATTCCATCTTCTGTGTAGTGATTTTCTCTAGAAATGCTGTTTTCTTGAAGGACTTGCACGGTGTTCCATCCTCTGTTACTTCCCTCGACCAGCAGCGGCACCCGCTTCAATGCTGTTTTTCTTCCTAAGGCTAGGGTGATGCCTCGAATCTCCTGCGGTCTGCAGTGCCTTTTGATTGAATGCAGTGTTTCTCTGCCCTCAAACCTGCAGCGACCATCTCTCCAGTGCTGTGTGTTTACTTGGTACCCGGGATTCTTCAGACCAGCCTCCCAGACCCGAGCAGAAGGCGCAAGCAGAATTTTTCTGATGCAACCTCAGTGCTGTACATAGCAAAACCAACTGTCCCTTGCCTGATATGTTGTTTTCTCTCCCCAGGTCATATATGCTTTTAATGCCGATTGTTTGTGTTCACACTTGTATTGCTTCTTAATGTCACGTAAACCGACCTCGAACTTAATTATTTTTGTTTTCTTCTAGGTGAAGACCTTCGTTACGGAGGACCTCCCTCTGTAGTATCCTTTGTTGGTTGATTGGTGCTGTCTTGTGTGTTGTTTCATTTGTTTCTTCAGCACACTTTCACTGAAGAACGTACACAGTTATTCAGACATTAAAATCCAGTGGTTAACTATCAAGGTTTTAAGAGCGCATTAGTTTCCAGAAGACAATCGGGTTGTTTCACAGACCAGCAGTCTGGATGGAAATGGCCTCTCCTTTCATCTAAGATTACAAAACGTAGACGCGACAAATGTGTGCCAGTGGGATAGGTCTTTGGATGAAGGATTATTTCCTAGTGGCCAGCGATTATCTGTATTGTGAATATTTAAGACTCACTCTGAGATTCACACCATGGATGTGTCTCACAAGCTTCAGATAAGAAGTTGAGATTTGTTTTTATTCTGCTTCCAAAATAGAAGGGGTGGCTAAGAACTCAGAAGTAAGAATTGGCACTCCTAGCCTGGGTGGCAGAAATGCCAGTGTGAGTACAATAGGCACTGTGTTTCTCAATGCAACTGCTACAGTTTACATAATATACTACCAAACAAGGGATGAAACTAACCTAGAAGCGCAAAGTAAGATCAAAATGTCTTCGGATTGGTTCTTTTGTTCAGAAGATTAAACATTTTTGGAAAACAGTGTATAGTGATATACATTTTTCTCCAGTATTTGATCTTCAATCAGTTCAGGTGTTCATTTAAATTATCTCCCCCAGCATCCAGGGTGGTTCCTTGAACACCTTATTTAGTCTCATAAACATTTGGATTTCTTGTAGGAAATGAATGTGCTAAATAGTGAAAATCCCAGAGTACTGTCTATATCACGCAGACTACTACCCCAGGAAACCTTGTGAAGAGGGCTGGCTGGGGGAGGCCGGGGCTTAAGAAAAAATTGAGTAATAGGGATAACATAGGCAGGCAGTAGGACACATTTTTGAAATGTAACTATGCAGCTGTTACAGAAGACATTAAAGAAATGGCAATACCTACCACTGACTTTGGGCAAATCAAACTAGTCAAGTTGACTCTGCTGTTGTATTCATTCAGATCACGTCCTGTTTACTTCCCACCTTCATTCATAACTGGTCTTTATTCAGATATATCCTCATTCATTTGGAATCATATAAAACCTAGACAAGCTTTTAAGATGCTGCAACGCCTTATTAACCGGGAATGTTTATCTCTTCCTAATATTTTGGTCGAAGCTGACCAGACAGCACAGCTGTCAGGTTGCAAAGACATATTGGGGGGGATGCTAGAAGCTGTCCTAGAAATGCAATCTGCCCGTTGCTTACCGTTGGCTTTGCCTTTTCTCATTTACATTTGAATGCTTTTTGTTTTCTGGCTTTATTTGCATTAGGTTGTCCAGCGTGAGTTAGTCCCTCCCGTGGATCATAGCCTGTTTACCACCTCTTTGAATGGCTCCTTGTATTCTCCCATGACTGCTCGCTTTTTGGGAACCCTTTTTAGGTCTCGCCTGAGCCAGCGCGCATGCGCTGCTCTGCGAGGCTTCTAGTAAGGACTTTTAACTCTGACCACACGCTCGTGCGTGTGCTTTTTTTTTTTTTTGCGCACAAGCTATTGGCCTTTGCGTGCGTCCTTCTAAGAAAGACAGCACGCAATTGGCCAAAGGCGGGTGCATGTCCCGCCTTCTCTCTCCCCTGGCCTAGGGAGCTCGGGAGCGAGCAGCAGCGCGGCCGGGTGCCAGCTGCATACCTCGCATTCCTTTCGCGGCCGCGCTTATTGAATTTCCCACTTTGAATTTGCTGCGCTGTCCGCCTGGGCTCAGTTTCCTCCCAGACTGACGTGTGGGCGAGTTTACAGGCCCGCTAGGGCACAGGGGGAACCAAAACAAGCATGCAGGGAC
Organism: Calotriton arnoldi; assembly: GCA_963921515.1. Taxonomy (NCBI): domain Eukaryota; kingdom Metazoa; phylum Chordata; class Amphibia; order Caudata; family Salamandridae; genus Calotriton; species Calotriton arnoldi. The sequence continues at coordinate 3,669,911 of CAWUFW010000227.1, read as the reverse complement.
TCTGGCAGCTGACCTTTGACTGAGATAATGACAGCACTGTTTCTGTACATGGTCTGCTTGCATACCAGTGCCCCCCTCCCCCCCCCAAATAGCACAACCGTCATTGGCACGTAAAACTGTAATTTGTAAAGTGCCGGTTCAGCATTGTGCAGAGCTCTTGCACAAGTCTCACACAGGTTGTTCAGTTAATTACTCCCTGAAGCGTCCTTGCAGTAAAAGTGCAGACTAAGTACTGATGCGGGCTATTCTCCAAGGTAAAACATCGTGGCAGGAGGGAGCAAAGGTGTTGGTGGGAGCATGGAGTGCCCGTCTTTGCATCTGCCCGACACCTACAATCGTACCGAGCTCTGTACTGTTTCTGCAGCTGCGAAGGGCTGCCCTTGTGTCATTCGAGCCAGAGATCTCACGCGGCTTAGCAGGTCACGCATGCAATGAATGCCCAGACAGTGCCGTCGCCTTCACAGCTGGGGGTGAAGGAAGGAATCCCCTCAACTCAACATAAAAGTCCGCTTTTAAACTCTCACATTGTATTTTGTTGTTTCAGTGTCTCTCAGACTTCTAGAGTATTCAATTCAATTAAAAAACGTTATTCGGATTTCGGTCCGTGATTGAACCATAAAGGCGCACACACTCATAAAATGCACAAAAGAGTTAAGATGAACGGTAGCGACTCCAATACATTTTACAGGCACATAAATAAATATCGAAAACATTATGCATTGATCGCAGTATATATACAAATCGAACAAGTTACTTACCTTCGGTAACGATATATCTGTAAGAAACATTAGTAGTGATAGTTTCCTTACCTTAGAATATCCCCAGGCGTCAGACTGGATCCGGAAAGTTTTCGTCAGCAGTACCCCTGCGCATCGGTAGGTGGCGTCGTGCGGCTCCGCGTCAGTCGTTGGCGTCGTGGTCGCCGAGATGACGTCGCGGGCGCTACTTAGACGTCGCCCACGCGCGCTGACGTCAGTTCTGTACACGACTTTCCGCGCCAGGAACGCAGAGCCATGCAAGATACTGACCACTGGTGCATTGAAACTAGGGCCCTGAAAGGGATGACCTTAATCCTAAAAATCGGTTCGCAGAACGGTGAGGATGGGTGGGGCGGTAAGGAATCTATCACTACTAATGTTTCTTACAGATATATCGTTACCGAAGGTAAGTAACTTGTTCATCTGAAAGAAACACATAGTGATAGATTCCTTACCTTAGAATAGATACCCCAGCAATACCAACCCCGGTGGTGGGTCTGCGAACTAAGATCACACCAGAAAGTCACGGAGAACAGAACAGCCAAAGAAGCCGTCTCTCCGGACTTGGCTGTCTAGGCAATAATGCTTGGTAAACGTGTGCAGCGAGGCCCACGTGGCTGCCTGACAGATGTCTTGCAGGGGGACACCACGTCCCAATGCAGTAGTGGCTGCAGTAGCTCTGGTGGAATGAGCACGCAGCCTCACCGGAGGTTCTTTTTTAGCCAAAGAGTAACAGGCTTTGATACATAAGACAATCCAGCGGGAGATGGTTCTCTTATGGACCGCCCGACCTTTCTTGTTGCCAATGTAGCCAACAAAAAGCTGGTCGTCCACCCGGAACTGCTGTGTGCGGTTGAGATAAAAAGAGAGCGCATGTTTTGGGTCCAGACGGTGGAGCCGCTCTTCCTCTCGGGAAGGATGCAGAGGCGGAAAGAAGGTGGGCAAGGTAATAGTCTGCCCAATGTGAAAGGCCGTAACCACTTTTGGCAAAAAGGAAGGACGGGGCCTGAGCACAACCTTGTCCGGATGGACTGAAAGGAAAGGAGGCTTACAAGAAAGCGCCTGGAGCTCACTCACCCGCCTGGCGGAAGTGATGGCCACCAGGAAGGCAGTCTTTAATGTCAAAAGACGAAGAGGACTGTTGTGAAGGGGCTCAAAGGGAGCGCACATCAAGTATGTCAGAAACAGATTCAAGTCCCACTGAGGCATCACGAAAGGAATAGGAGGAAAAAGGTGTGTAATGCCATTGAGAAACCTATTTACAACAGGGGACTTGAAAAGAGAGGGCTGATCAGGGAGCCTGAGAAAGGCCGAAATAGCAGAAAGGTAGCCCTTGATAGTGCCCAGAGCAGAGCCCTGCTGGGCCAAAGAAAGAAGAAACAGTAGTACTTCAGAAAGAGGGGCAGAAAGGGGATCCACAGCCTTCGCTGTGCACCATGCCACAAATTTGTTCCATCTGCAGGCGTATACCACTTTAGTAGAGGAACGCCTGGCTGCCAGAATAACGTCACAAACTTCAGGAGGCAAGTCGAAGGGAATCAACTGCCGCCGCTCAATCTCTATGCAAAGAGGTGGAGTCTGGACAGGTTCAGGTGGAGGACCGTCCCCTGCTGCTGCGACAGAAGATCCTCCCGAAGAGGCAGTCTGATTGGAGGATCGATGCTCATATCGAGTAGCTCGGGATACCATACTCTTCGAGCCCAGTCCGGAGCCACAAGAATGACTTGGGCCCGGTTGCACCTGATCTTCTTCAGCACTCTGGGCAGAAGTGGTATAGGCAGAAAGGCGTACAACAGACCGCAACTCCACTCGCGATGAAAAGCGTCGCCGAGCGAGTGCCGCCTTGGAAATTCCAACGCTCAAAACTGATGACATTGCGCGTTCTCTTCGGTGGCGAATAGATCTAACCAATGCTCTCCCCACTGCAGAAAGAGACCTTGCACCACCTCCGAGTGAAGACGCCATTCGTGATCGAGCATGCACCTGCGGCTGAGTTCGTCCGCCCTGGCGTTCAGAGAACCTGCCAGGTGTTGAACCACCAGTGACATTCCCTGATGTTCCAGCCATGTCCAGAGATGCAGAGCCTCCTGACAGAGGGTCCACGACCCCACCCCGCCTTGTTTGATGCAGTACCACATGGCGGTGGTGTTGTCTGTGAACACCTGCACTACTCTCCCCTTGACAGAGGGAAGGAATGCCTTTAGTGCAAGCCTGATCGCCCGCAGCTCCAAAAGGTTGATATGGAGCCGGGACTCCGCCGGAGACCAGAGGCCTCTGATCTCTGCCTCTTCCATGTGGCCGCCCCATCCCAGGAGGGACGCATCCATCACCACTGTAAACTCCGGTTCGGGAAGGGAGAGGGATCTGCCGTCGACCCAATGCCGGTTCGTGAGCCACCACTGCAACTGTCGTGCAGTGCCCTCCGAGATCTGGACGTGATCGGACAGGTTCCCCTGATGCTGCGCCCACTGGAACTTCAGGTCCCACTGCAGAGCCTGCATATGCCTTCTGGCATGATTGACCAGCAGGATGCAGGAGGCCATGAGGCCCAGCAGCCTCAGTCACTCTGACCGAAACCCGGGACAAGGGCTGAAAGATGGGAATCAGAGCCCGAATATCTCGGACTCGCTGTTCGGGAGGATAGACCCGAAACTGCGCCGTGTCCAGAACCGCTCCGATAAAGAGGAGCTTCTGAGAGGGGATCAGGTGCGACTTCGGCACGTTGATGGAGAACCCCAGAAAGTGCAGGAGGTCGGCCGTAGTCTGGAGGTGGGAGACGACTGCCTGGGGCGAGCCTGCCTTCAACAACCAATCGTCGAGATAGGGGAAGACTGAGACCCCTGATCTGCGCAGATGAGCTGCGACCACCGCCATCACCTTGGTGAACACCCGAGGGGCGCTGGTAAGGCCAAAGGGGAGCACGGTGAACTGAAAGTGCTCGTGGCCTACCGTGAACCGTAGGTAACGCCGGTGGGCTCGCAGGACGGGGATGTGGAAATAGGCGTCCTGCAAGTCCAGCGCCACCATCCAGTCTTGTGGATCGAGAGCAGACAAGACCTGAGCTAGAGTGAGCATCTTGAACTTCTCTTTGCGGAGGAAGCGATTGACGATCCGGAGGTCTAAGATAGGATGCAGGCCTTTGTCCTTCTTGGGCACCACAAAGTAGTGGGAATAACAACCACGACCTACTTCAGGCGTCGGAACGCGCTCGATGGCCCCCTTGGCCAAGAGGGCCGCAACTTCCTGCTGAAGAAGCACTAAGTGATCCCCCGAAATGCGGTGGTATTGAGGTGGCATTGCTGCGGGGGTAGTCTCAAAGGGGAGGGAGTAGCCCCTCCGGACTATCTCTAAAACCCACCTGTCCGAAGTGATGGTGCGCCAGTGGGGGAGGTGATGGCGAAGCCTGCCGCCCACTGGCGTTTGATGGGCCTGAACGTTCGGACTAGGAAGGTTTGGAGGAAGTGGTGGCCGGGGTGGTGGTGGACTGACCCGCCTGCTGGCCCCTTTGTCCGCCACGGCGGAACCCGCGTCCGTGGCCGTGCTGGGATGATTGCTGCGCCGGCCTGTGGCTCTGTTGCGAACGCTGCGGGGCACCCCTTCCTGTGCCACGAAAGGAGCGAAAAGCGGAAGGCGGAGGAGGGCGGACTGCCGAGAGTCCCAAGGACTTGGCTGTAGCCCGTGAGTCCTTAAACCTCTCCAACGCGCCGCCCGCTTTGTCGCCGAAAAGGCGATGGCCATCAAAGGGCATGTCCATAAGGGTGTTTTGGACATCCCCCGAAAATCCAGTGGTCCTCAACCAGGCGCGACGGCGAACCGCCACCGTCGTTGCAATAAATCTGCCCAGTGAGTCGGCGGTGTCTAGGCCACACCGAATCATGAACTTTGCTGCGTCTCTCCCCTCTGCAACAGCCTGAGAGAGAGCAGGCCGGGCCTCCTCCGGACACTGGGGTAGCACGTTCGCCACCGTATCCCACAGAGAGTGGGAATAATGGCCCAAGAGGCATGCGGTGTTCACGGACCGCAGCGCAGAGCTGGTGGAAGAAAAAATCTTCTTTGCAAACTGATCCAGCTTCTTGGATTCCCTAGCCGGTGGTGCGGAAGGGAAGGCGGTAGGGGAAGCAGAGGCTTGGACAACCAAGCTCTCGGGGTGGGGTGTTGGGAGAGGAAAATGGGGTCACCCGGAGCCGGGCGATGGCGTCGGGCCACGTTCCTATCCACAGGCGTCCCTGTAGTGGGCCTGGACCAAGTGCCCAAAAGAACGTCGGAGAGGGCTTCATTGAAAGGAAGCAGCGGCTCCGCAGAAGTAGCTGCTGGCTGAAGCACCTCTGTCAGGAGGTTAGTCCTGACGGCCACAGTAGGGAGCTCGAGGTGTAGGGCCTCGGCCGCCCTACGCAACACCACTGCATAACTAGCGCCCTCCTCCGTAGCCGCGGTAGGAGGAGACAGCATGCCAAGGTCTGGTGAGGTATCCAGACCACTGGCGTCCCCCAATTCCTCAGCCCAGTCCTGTTCAGACTCGCAGGCTGCAGCGAGAGGGTCCTCAGACCCCTCCCAGTCCTCCCCTTGCTCCTCAGGCTGTTCAACAGGTCTAAAATAAGGAGCAGGGACATGGGGATAGAAATCCCCAAGCAGCGTCGAACGGCATCGATCGACGCCGCGTCCACTTCGGGGCTGAAACTGAGGTCGACGTCATCCCGAGGAGCGGGCGGCATCAGAATCGGTGCCGGTGGAGTCGACGTCGGTGGAGGCGTAACAAGGTCAACCGGCGTCGACCGGGATCCAGGCCTGGATCCAAGGGTGTCCTGCGGCACTGGGGCCGGAGCCGACAGCGACGCCGGAGCTGCGAGGCCACCCATGCGGGAACGCGGGGCCCGAAGGCGCACCGGCGGGACCCGACGGCCCGAAGAGGCGAGCCATGGCCGACAGGAACTCCTGTATCTGGGCCGGAGTCGCCGACGACCCCGGAAACGGCGGGTAGTCGGACGGCGACTGCATAGGCTCCGCCGGAGCCGCGGGGGTGGCACCACCCATACCCTCAGCTGCGTTGCGCGCCTGGCGAGGGGAAGTCTAAGAACGATGGCGTTTCTTTGACTTCTTGTGCATCGTCTTACCTGACCCCGAGTGCGAAGACTTGGATCCCGAAGACCGATGATGACTCCGCGCACGGTCCCTCGACCTCCCTCTGGACCGGGACTTCGAACGGCGCGGAGCCGACTGCCGGGCTTCCAGCAACTTTCGGGACAGCTCCCGCAAAGTCTTCGGCGCCATGGCCCGGCAGTCGGAGCACGACTTGGGGTTGTGGTCGCGCCCCAGGCAGAAAAGACACACACGGTGCGGGTCCGTCACCGACATCATGCGGTGACAATCCCCGCAGGACTTGAAACCGGGCATCCTACTGCACCAGGAGTCGATGACTCGAAGAAAAACAGAGACAAAAAGCCTCAAAAAGTCAGTCAAAAATTGACTGGGGGTTCCTGCTCTTCCCGGATCTGCGCTTGCTGGCGCGGAAAAAGAAAGAACTGACAGCGCGCGTGGGCGGCGTCTAAGTAGCACCCGCGACGTCATCTAGGCGACCCCGACGACGGACGCGGAGCCGCACGACGCCACCTACCGACGCGCAGGGGTACTGCTGACACAAACTTTCCGGATCCAGTCTGACGCCTGGGGATATTCTAAGGTAAGGAATCTATCACTATGTGTTTCTTTCAGATATAAGAATACAATTCATCTGGTTGCATAGTGCCACGTGACCGTACTGCTGACCGCAAAAATAAGCTTACACAGAGGCAGGACTCTTTATCTAAAAGTTGTTGGAGATGATAGTAAGCCTGAACGCAGTGCCCAACGTCCCTACATTTTAGGAAAGGGACTAAGCACCTCTTAGTGTACATTTGATAAAAGTCACAGAAAAAAAGGAAATGTAACATTGATTGGTTGGGTGTATTCTTACAGGGACGTACTTTACGTTCTAAATTATGTTGGTGCCCAAGAAGGAAACAAAATACAGATATTTGGTCAGATCAACTCTAAAACGAAACAATAATAAACGCTCCCAATGCCCCCTGGTGCTCCATAAATAGCTTGTGGGGAAGATTTCAGGATTTAAATGTAAACGATTTGCGACAGTTATTTTCTGGCGTTCTGCGTTTAACCTGTCGCCTTGTGATTGGGCGAGCAATAAAGCTTGTACATGTTTCCTATCAGGGATGGCATGAAATGTTCTAAGAAAATACGGGATCTCGTCAAGTGACTTATTGACATACGCTAACCATGGTATTATTGTAAGCCCCTTATAGCAAGCCAGGCAGTCATTTATTATGTCCCAGGTTAAAACCGCCTCCTCTTTTTTCCAAATTGATAACCACAGTTAAAGGTAATACAAATGAGATCCCTTACATAATTCAAATTCAGTTTCTTATGGCAAACACAATGAGGGGTAGAAAAGGGGACGGCTAGAATTTGCCTGAGGAAACGATTTTCTTCCCTCTGTGTTGTTACACAGTCACCTATTCCCCAAATTTCTACCCCATATGATTATAACGGGACACATTGGGAGGCATAAATCTGCAACATGGGGGCCAATATCGCCCCCCGGGGCATGGAAGGCCAAGAAGGGATCCCACTGCTCGGGACAACTTCGCTCTGCATAGTGCAATGTTTTGAGCTGACGGTTACACCCAAATAAGAAAATGTTCCTTCCTGTGCTTGTTAGTCGATGAGATCCAGCTTGTATAGATGTAAGTCTAATTTGCTTAGGGCCACAGGACATAATGAAGGATTTAGCATAATTAGTTGTTAGCTCGAGATCAGCCGTGAACTGTACCAATGATTGCACTAGTGAGCGCAGCGCTTTAGAGGTGCGGGCCATAAGCACGGCATCACCCGGATACAACAGAACTGGTTGCGGTACGCTGTTTATTTTTGGAACATCAGGGGTACTTTAATGTCAGTTCTGCACCTAATTTATTAATATAAAGAATAAACAACAATGGCACAAGGATGCACCCTTGATAAACACCCCCGCCCTATGCAGATCTCATTTGAGACCTTCCCATTTTGGCCAAGTCTGACTCTGGCCTTTGTGTTTGTATGTAAAGAAATTAGTAAATACAGTACATTTTTATCGAGGCCCCTCTTTCGAAGCAATTGGCACAACTTTGACCTGTTGATGCAATCAAATGGCATTGCAGGTCCATAAAGGTGAGATGCATAGAGGACTGCTTCGCCTCTGTATATTTCCCAATGAGTACATTCAAATTTAGGCATTGTTCCACGGTGCCAACACCAGTACGAACCCATACTGACAAGCGTTTAAGATATTGTTGTCTAGTACTCATTTCAGTATCCTATTATTTAGGACCCTACCTAAGATTTTGGCTGGGATATCTCCCAGTCATATGGGCCAATAAACAATGTGGTTTAGACCGGTCCCTTTTGTTTTTTAAAGATTGGAACAATCACTGAGCATACCTAGGAACTTGGTACAGTCTGATCACTTATATTGTTATAAATGTTTGTCAGGAGGGGCACCCATAATTCAAGATTGCATTTGATTATGTTGACTGGAACACCATCTGGCCCTGGTGCCCCACCCCTTACTCTTCTGTATGGCAACAATCCCTTCCTGTAGTGTGACTTGTGGTATTAAGGGCAAATCTGGTGTTATCATCAGGGCCAAAGGTGTTTCTGGGGCTGAATATATTGCGGCAAAATGGGCCTCCCACACTAAGCTACTAATGTGGCAAATAAGGGTAGTAGTTGTCTTGCTAAGGGAGCGGATGCTAGATACGGCTCTCCAAAAGGCTTTACTGTAATTAGAGTGAGCCTTATGCAACAGTGTATCCCGCTTATGGGAAATAATTTAATTTCTCCTCTTTGCCGTAACCATCTTATATTGTTTCCTCAAAATTGCTATGGCGATGTGATCCCTCGGGGTATTATTTAGAGCTTTACGTAGGCTAAGGCTAGCCACAGAACAGTCCTGGTCAAACCACTGCGGGGCCTGCTGCGTAGATCTAGGCTGTTTGGAGAGCGACTGACGAATTCTAGAGCACAGTGCGACAAAAGAGTCAACTATTGCCCTGTGCTCATCTTCCTCCTCCAGGCAACCCATGACTAGATTAATATGTAATAGTTGGCTGTTTTCCCATATGTGTTACACAGCCAAAACTTAATAGAAGCTGCAGGAGGATTTCTGCATATGGTGCTCTAAGTTCCGGAGGTAGGGTTTTATTTAAAATATCCCGACTTGGTACACAGCCTGTAGTATTTCTTGGTCTGGCGTAGGACATTCACAATTCCAAACGGTACATTTTCCAGAAAGGTTCATAGGGTGTTACGCACCCTAGTACCAGCACGTGAAGTTAATGGATTTCATGTCACATGCCTTACTGGTTTACATTCATACCATGTGCGCCCTGTATACCATTCATTGATTTGTATATATATGTTTTTACTGAGGCTACTGCTCCCGCTCTGGTGCTTACGAGGAACACTGCTGCTCCTCATGCCCAGTTCACCAACAAACCTCATACTATAAAATTTACAACAACAAAAAATTGTCACTTATTCCAGTACAAACCATTGCCAATATCTCTGGCTAAAAAATTATAAGGTCCCAAAGGCGAGACCTATTGGCGATGCCAATGCTTGTTCTTTTTTGTGAAGCACTTCATGAGAATGCTTGTTTTTAAAGCTGCCTGTCCTTGCATGCGTCTCTTCCCCGCTCTCTGTATGGCTTCTGTAATGAGTCTTGTGGATTCTGCAGTCACTTTTACCAGATGCTGTTTTGCTTTTGCCTCGGTTATTGAGACACATTTTAATGCATGAATGTGAATGTTTTGTTTAGAGGTCACTTTATACAGGGTGTGCTTCACTAGCTGCCACAGCATGCCTTCCAATGGGATGCCAGAGACAGTCATTTTGTTTTTACAACTGCTAAGATTTGTGGGCCAATTAGCTGGTGAAGAGGGCCTGGTATTGTCTTTTGAGCATGCAAACAAACATCCCTGGCCCATTTTCTGCTTGACCAGGGGCTTGGAGACAGTGTTTTCTGTTTCCACAGTTCTTAACGCTGGTAATGAGATTTGTTCCTTTAACACGTTAGAAAGCACCTTAGTACACGTTTTTATTTCTTTGGAAAATATATTGATACTTTGCAGCAGTTAAAAGTTCTGTTTAGTTTTCTGTTGGGATGCCTTTCTGTTGGATGCTTATGTACTGTGAGTAAACATTCCGTTGATCTCTTGGAACGTGCTTTCCACTACGTACAAAACTTCAGCAAAAGGTGGATAGCTCAGTTACTTTTATGCATTGTTTTGCAGTTGAATATGCTGAGAGTTGCCCTTCATGTAAGAGAGACCATGTACTGTGTTTTTTGCAAATGCCTATGCTCTTCCTAAAAAAAAAAACCATGAATTGCATTATTAGGAACCCTATATAAAATAGTACATGCTATAGGCCACTGGCGATGGAGCCTGCAGTAAATAGCAGCTCACGAGTCACATCTGCCTCTTTTCTCTATACCTGTTTATTAGCTTGCATGACTTCACCACGTAAGGTAAGTAATATTTTGGGTGAGTATGTATATAATTATAAAATACCCTTTCAGGCATCTCTCATCTTAAATTTATTTTTTGAGGGGGAATCCACCCCTTCCCCCCCCTTTTACATTGTACTCATAACTTGCCTTTACCACAATACACCCGTAAACCCTAAAATTACGCTTGCCACCAGTACCAACCCCTAAACACTAAAATTACCTTTATCACCTTTTGTCTTTCCCCACCAAACTGGGGCACATTAATGAACCACTTTGTGTTTCTTTGTTTAGCTCTGAAACACATCCATTGTAAGGTGATCGCAGATTGGATTCACTCATGGAATGCCATTTAAAGATACCTTAGGATCCCAAACCAGTATGGGGATAGTCCACATGGGTTAATGCAGCTCTCCCAAAATCCTGCCAAAGCTGGATTCATACTTTACTGCAATTCGTGTGGCAGCTGCATGATCAAAATCGTTTCAGATTGTTAGTTGATTTTCAAGTCAAATGTTCTATTCCTAAACAGCAGTTCTCTAAATATCTAAAGCTTAAAGATTTATTTTTTTATAGTAAATTTCATAGGCTAGGAGTGCGATGTAATATATACCCAGAAGAGCTATATGCACTCCTGTTACATACAAAAGAGAGTCTTATCAAAGACCATCAGGTATATCTGAAAACGGCTCAAGACGTAATTCCAAGATGTGCAGAAGAACAGATTAATTGGATGGTCTGCTTTGGAGAAGATGATACATCAATCAAGCAGATGTACTCGTGTTCTGCTATCGTCGAGTATAAGATCCTAACCGAGAGGGAGCGGGGGCGAGAGATAGAGCGAGAATTAAAAACATAGTACATGAAGGCTTCTAATGTGCCATAGTGATAGGAAAAATGATAATAGCACATTATTGGAATGGTTATCGATTAAAATTTATGGCATATCTAAATGATCACCATTTATAAATTCAAAGAATTGGATGATGATTCTATCAAACGGCATGGGCCAGATGTGATGTTCTGAAATTTAGCGGTGGTTAGCTTTTTCCTTGGCACTGCAACAGGCGAAATTTAATGAGCGGGTTGATCTGGTCTGTAGATTATTTTTTTTGCATACTGTTACACTCTGCCTAGATGGTATTGTTGGTTGCACTAAATAAGTTGTGCCTGATTCACAAACTGCACTTTTAAGTACGTTTACACTGTTGAATAAGTTTACTAACTTTCAGTATTCACAAACCTATTTTTGTAGTAATTTACACTTTTGTAGTAAGTCCAGCACTGCATACGACCAATCACTGATACTTCATCACCCTCACATCGAAAACATTAGAGGTAGGAACTTAAATAAAACCCATAGAAAATAGTGGTAAATCAAATTATTGAAAATAGTTCAAAATATAAATTAAGGTTAAAATATATAAATAGTAAACATTTTATTTAATTATAATATATCTAGTTTATTAAATAGACCTTTTAAAAGATTACATTTTTTGTGTCTAACCCGATTAAAGGCCTTTCCTCTAGATTGAAAAACCTGATAACATTCAAAAGCTATCAATGTTGATATAGCGCACTGCCAGCAGATTTCAAGAGTACAATTGAACCGTTCCTTTGTTACTCAAGGTGCGATGCAATTTTATTTAAGAGCAAATTTAGATTCTCAGGTGAGGTCTATTCACATTAAGTTCAAATTTGGTTTGCTCCCATTAAGCCCAAACCCACGGGCCAAAGTTAATGGAGTCCAGGGACCGAGCAGTTGCCAATTTTGTAATGCCACGATACAAGATTTAGTTCATGTGCTGTTATGTTTTGAGCTATAAATATATGGTTCAGATATGGGAAAAATTCTCCTGTGTGTCATGTGATAAGACGTTGTTCTTAATGATTAACCTAACCTCTATAAATGTTTGCTATCTACTAAAAGGTTTTTTTAAATGCCCTTTCTAAAATTTTAAGGAGGTTTTTTAGACCACTTTAAAAAAAAAATTGTAAGTCGGCACTTTTGGAAATAGCGTCATTGGTTGTATTCAGGATATTTCGATTTGTCAATTTTTTAATTTTATTGTATAATCGTCAGAAGAATTAGACATTAATTTAAATTACTAATGATCACCTTTTTACCGAACAGTAATTTGATCAGAGCTGAGATGAGGATTTATTTTATAACCATCTAATTGTATTTAATGTGATGTAAGCAAAAGCATTGTCTCTGTGGGGCACAGATGAGGATTGTGAATGTCAAAGATTTGTTTTAGAGTACCATGCAAGAAGAATTAATTAAAAGGCAGTAACTAAAAAATCTTTCAGACTAGTGTCTTTTGATGTGTGAGGGGCTTACAAGTTAAAACACACCATAGTTTTCTTTAAATGGCTGATATATAGTTTCTTATTAAATATCTTACGTCAAAGTAATATGTCCTTAACTGATACTTCTTCTAGCCACAACCTGGAAATGAAGCACATTGCCGGGGCAGATCCAGAGCTTGTACTCCTTGATAACAAGTACAAAGAGCTGGATGTAAGTAGTTGGAACAGGCACCAGTGCTTAATGTGTTAAAGAAATATGCAGGGGCCAAAAGTTTTTCTTAGGAGCCTATCACTAGTGCTGCTGAATACCAGGGATTCCAAAAACCAAGGCTGCCTAGTCGTGATTCCACCTCATCCCTCTTTCTTCCACCTTTGTACACTTCCTGTCTCTTTATTACACTCTCCAACATGTTCTTTTTTTCATCCCTACTTCGTCTTTCTGTTTCTCTTTTCCTATTTTGTTCCATATCCTTTCTCCCTTTTTGGCGTTTGTCTGCCTCTTGCTCTAAGTCCAAGTCTGATGATGGAATCTAAACCTGGATTATCAGTAATGAGGGCTGGTGCCCACCAATTGCAACCACCTGCACAAATTAGGCACTGGATGATCATACTTTCTAAACAACCACAATATTAGTATTGTGGTTGTTTAGAAAGCCCAGCACTGAATACTGTACTGTTGTAAATTATATGGAGGGTGAGAGAGGTTGCAACACAGCTGGGGTGAAAAGAAGAGGTTAGTGAAAGCATTATGAGAGGGTGCATGGAAATTAAGTGGCCTGCACAAAGCCTGGCCGAAGGAATACATACGCTGGATACTGAATTGGAAAAGGGAGTGAAGAGATGCAGAGTAAGGAAGTTGAAGGATTGGTGACACACAAAAAAGCCAACTAGGGAGAGGTTTCGAAAGAGAAAATAAGAGCAGTACCCCAGTTGCTAAAGGCCACAGCAGTAGTTAAAATTGTGAAATGTCAGACAAAGAGAGAGTCTTCAAATTGAAACTTAGGGCCTTATTAAGAGTTTGGCGGTGCAGAAGATGGACCGTCCCGCTCAGCCAAACCCATGTAGGAATCACACGCCAGATCAGGAGTTTGCTCCTGTCTGGCGGGCAGTTCTTTGGCGTTCCCAGGGCGGTGCTGCAATGGGAACATCAAAGGCAGTACCTGCACAGCATGGGCTGCTGCAGTCCATGCCATGCAGGTACTGGTGTGCATGCACACAGGGGGGGGAGCACATGTTGTGCCCCCCTGTGTGCATCCACATGGTGTGAGGCACAAGCGGGGCCCTGTCGGACACCCTGTGCTTTCTCACCACCACAATTTTCATGGCGGTCACTCTGCCATGAAAAGTGTGGCGGTGAAGAAACTCGTAATATGCTTGGTGGGGACGCAGCGGCCCGCCAAGTATATTGCGGCCTCAGGACCGCCACGCAACTGCCAGGGAACAGCGGTTGCTGCGGATGCAGTGGTCCCAGGGCAGCCTGACCGCCCTAGTCGTAATAGGCCCTTAGTAATAAAGATCACAAAAGGAGCAGGATCTACCAGGAAATTAAGAAAGGGGTAATCAAAATAGTGGATGGTTTGGTTGTGATGAAAAGACAGGAAAGGATGAAATGAGCTAGAGAGAAATTAAATTTGAGAGGAGTTAAGCAACAGGTTAAAATAGGTCTTGTGAGACAGGTAACGGTCAAAAGAAAAAAAGGACATAGAGGAACAACTAACCAGATGATTGAGAGAGCAAGAAATTGAAACAAGAGAAAGTAAAACCTAAAGGAAGATGGAAAAACCAATAAAAAAACCAATTTAAGAAGGGAAGAATGAAAGAGAAAACAATAACTTATTTTTATGAGGAACAATATTAATTGTAAACAAAAGTATTGCAAAATAAAAGCATAAGAGATTTCAAGATCCAGACGAAGACTTATGTTCGAGGTATGTGAGCTGTAGATCACATGCTGTGCCTAGCCCGCCATCTAGTGTTGGGTCCGGATGTTTGCACTTTGTTTTTGTTCGAAGACGTCTTTTCCAGTCACAAGGTAGGTGACTCCTCCTTTCAGTGATAGTGCGCGTGGGCATCGACTCCATTGTTAGATTGTTTTTTCCCACCATCGGGTTCGGATGTGAATTGCTGCGCTCCGGTTCGGCACTGTTTTTCGGGTTCCCTTAGACGTGCAATCCACTACCCTCGACGGTATTATTTCTCGATCGCATTTCCAATTCTCCGCGTATCGTTTCGAACCAAGAATCTTCGATCGGAAAACTCATGGAGGGCCGTTGGGCCTACCCGCGCTGAGCTCGCTAGCAGTCGATGGAACGGACTCCATTCAAGCTCTGTCCCGGGTGTCGCGTTAAGTTTCTGCGCACCGACCTGCACGAAGTGTGCAATCTGTTTGTCCCCGGAACACGTTGAGAAAGACTGCAACACGTGTTATGTTATGTTATGTTAATTAGTTTATAAAGCGCACAGCTGCCCCAGCAAAGGGGCGTCCCGGCGCTAATACAGAGTCTGAGAAGGCAAGAGCTAGGCTGTGGGGAACAGGTAAGTTTTAATGGCCTTTCGGAAAGATAGCAAGCAGTCTATACGGCGAGTCTGTACAGGAAGGGAATTCCACAGCTTGGCAGCCAGACAACGAAAAGACCTGCCCCCAGCCCTGATACGTTTCACTCGTGGGACAGTGGCCAAAAATTGTTCCGCGGAACGTAGCTGGCGAGCAGGGACATAGGGGACCAACAAATTGGATAATATCTCCGGGGAAGAGAACTTGAGAATTTTAAAAGCCAGACATAATGTCTTGAATTTGATCCTCTTGGAGATAGGGAGCCAGTGGAGGCGGCGTAGAGCGCCTGACATAGAACATTTTCTAGGGAGTCTGAGCAGAGCTCGTGCCGATCGCTTCGATCGAAGAAGACGCTCCGTGACCGTCGGGTTTGACGTCATGAAATGCAACAACAAGGCGGCTCCGTACCGGACATCTTCAGAGAAGATTCCGACCAAGAACATTCTCAAGGAGCCGAGGAAGAAGAACATGTCTCCATGTCCGAAGCCGACTCCGACATGGAAGAAGAGGAGCAAGTTACACTGGGTCAACGTACCGAGAGTACAGAAACCCCCTTGCCCCAACAACCAAAACCTAAAAAGGCTCCGGTCCTTCCTCTGCCTACGGGCCAAGGTCGGCACTGAGAAAAAGTTTCGAGCACCCCGCCCGCGGGGCCCGGCGCTGAGACTCAAAGAAAAGCCTTCCGGCTCGGGATCGAGTTGGTCCTCTAGCGGCACCGAACCGAAATCATCGGCGCCGAAAACCAAGCATGTCCATCCTCCATCTTTGTCCAAGCCTAAATCTTCAGTGCCGAAGAGTTCGGAGCCGAAACTCTCGCCCCCGAAAACAACAACTAAAGAGAAAAAGACTCCAACAAAAGATTTTCGGTCCGATGTTCCACCTCCGGATCCGAAACAAAAAGAACTGGTTATCAACCCGGATACTGGACATATTCATGCCAAATTACCTGAAAAAAGGAAATTGACACATCAGGACGAGCATCATATACCTCTAAAGAAAAGGAATATGGGTACAAACCCATCACCACCTGAGATATTCCATCTCCTTCACCTACTTATTACCCCCACTAATTCACCACCACTATCACCTGACCCACAGGATGAGGGGGATGGGGGGGATGACAACAGGCCACAAGATACTGATCCATCCATGGGAGGATTATAATACTGATCCACATACAGACACTGACCCGGATTTGTATCCATCTAGGCCATCACCTCCTGATGACAATATAGGTTATATTGAGCTTCCTAATAGGGCTGCTCACTATCATGGGGTGGAAATACATAAAGAAACTTTAGAGGAGGACTTCTTATTCGAGACATTAAGCTCCACTCAAAAAACAACACACTTTACCAATGCTTAAGGGGATGCTTAAGCATGCAGATGAGGTTTTCAAAGACCCTGTCAGAGCAAGAATAATTACGCCCAGGGTTGAGAAAAAATATAAACCAGCACCTACTGACCATGCTTATATCTAAGGTCAACTGCCCTTAGACTCTTTGGTGTGGTCTAATGCTCGTAAAAGAGCAAAATCACAAACAGGTGAGGCCCCTCCTCCTGATAAAGAGTCCAAGTTAATTGATGCCTCTGGTAAAAGGGTAGCTTCTCAGGCAGCTAATCACTGGCGCATTGCCAATGCGCAGGCTTTGCTAGCCAGATATGATAGAGCTCATTATGATGAGTTGGAAAAACTTATCCAATATCTGCCTGATGAGCATAAAGCTAAGGCAAATGATCTCATACAAGAAGGAAAAAACTCATTACCAATACCTCCATCAAATGTGCATTAGATGCAGCAGACACAGCAGCACGTGCAGCAAACACAAGCGTGTTGCTACGCAGATACGCATGGTTAACAATATCAGGTTTCAAACCCGAGGTACAGGCTTCCGTTCTTAATCAACCTTTTGACAAGGAACACCTCTTTGGTCCAGCAGTTGACACCTCGCTGGAGAAAATGAAAAAGGACACTGAGGTTGCAAAGTCCACGGGGGCTTTACAATTACCTGCTAGTAGAGGTTCCTTTCCCCGCTCCTTTTACAGGGGTGGTTCCAAAACTTACCACAGAAAATCCCTCCTCCTCTTACAAGGGCAACAATCAATCGCCCTCATCAAGAGGATATTTTAGAGGAGGTTTTAGAGGAAACAATGGTAAGGGAAGAGGCAGAGGCAACTCCACATGCAGTTCCCCCCCGCTAATAACAGTGACTTGCTTCCACTACCCTCCGATCATTCCACTCCTGTCGGGGGACGTCTCTCTCAATTTCTCCCTGTCTGGAACACCATCACCTCAGACAAATGGGTTCTTTAAATTATCCAATATGGTTATTGCCTGGAACTTACAGACCCGCTCCCAAACATTCTTCCAAGATCACATGCAATGTCACAGGAACATCTCACCCTTCTAAAAAAAAAAAAAAAAAAAAAGAGGTTCAATCTCTGCTAGAAAAAGGAGCAATAGAGCCAGTCCCATTAGAACATCAAGGAACCAGAGTATACTCCCTTTACTTCTTAATTCCCAAGAAGGACAGATCTCTCAGGCCTATACTGGACCTCAGAGAACTCAATCTATACATTCAATCGGACCACTTTCACATGGTCACTCTACAACAAAGTACTTCCACTCCTTCCACAAGGCGACTTCCTGTCCACTCTGGACTTAAAGGACGCCTATTTCCATATCCCAATGCATCCTGCTCATCGCAAATACCTAAGGTTCGTTGTAGCAGGACAGCATTATCAGTTCAAGGTGCTCCCATTTGGAGTAACAACTGCACCCAGAGTTTTCACCAGGTGCTTAGCAGTAGTCGCAGCTCACCTTCGAAGACAACACATTCACGTCTTCCCATATCTGGACGACTGGCTCATAAAAGCTAGCTCGCAAAAAAGCTGTCTCTGTCACACTCACAAAACAGTGCAGTTGCTCCACGATCTTGGATTCACAGTAAACCTGTCCAAGTCTCATCTACAGCCATCCAACAAACAGGTGTATCTGGGAGCCACAATAGATGCACAAAAGGCTTTGTCCTACCCCAATCCGGCCAGAATCCGAAACATGCAGACTCTGCCCTGCCAGTTTCAGCCTCATCACTCATTGCCAGCTCGAGTGTTCATGCAGTTACTAGGGATGATGGCGTCTTGCATACTAATAGTCCCTTACGCAAGACTTCACATGCGTCCCATTCAAGAGTGCTTAGCACGTCAGTGGAACCAGGCTCAGGGTCGGTTATCGGATCTAGTGTTGGTGGACGGCCGCACCCATCGCTCTCTGCAGTGGTGGAATACACAAAACCTGTCAAAAGGGTGGCCCTTCAGCGACCCGGTTCCACAGATAGTGCTAACAGCAGACGCATCGCTCACTGGTTGGGGAGCTCATCTCCAAATACATACAATTCAGGGCATGTGGAGCCTGCAGCAAAAGCAGCTCCACATAAACCATCTAGAGCTACTAGCACTTTTTCTAGAGCTCAAAGCGTTTCAAGTTCATCTAGTAGGCAAAGCTGTCCTGATCCCTACAGACATGACAGCAATGTACTACATACAAAAACAAGGGGGGGACACACTCTCTCCAGCTGTCACAACTAGCACAGACCATCTGGAGATGGGCCATACATCAGAAAATGTTTCTCCTGGCAGAACACCTTCCAGGAGTAAATAATCCGATTGCAGATCTGATCAGTCGTCAAAGATAACACATCCACGAATGGGAACTCCACCCTCAAGTTCTCCTCCCATTCTTTCAAATGTGGGGCTTTCCAGACATAGATCTGTTCGCCACAAACCTAAACGCAAAATGCCCAAACTTCGCATCCAGACATCCACTCCCATTGTCCAAGGGCAATGCACTATGGATGAATTGGTCAGGGATATTTGCCTACGCTTTTCCACCTCTCCCACTCATTCCATTAGTGGTTCGGAAGCTCACACAGGCGTCCCTGACATTAATCCTAGTTGCTCCCACATGGGCTTGACAACCTTGGTTCACAACCCTGTTGGAGCTCTCAGTAGTTCCTCACCAAAAACTACACCTCACTCCCAATATGCTCACTCAGAGCCATGGAGAAATAAGACATCCAGATCCCAGCCATCCTGAAATCTTAGTTTGGCTACCTTAATCTTCCGCCAGACTGTATAAATATTATCAAAGAGGCTAGACGAACTACCACAAGAGCATGCTATGCAGCAAAGTGGAAGCGATTTGTGATATACTGCAATAACAATCAAATAGATCCACTGGACGCTTCAGTTCAGAACATCATTTGCTTTTTACTACATCTGCAGCGTTCCAATTAAGCGTACTCTTCCTCATCTTGCTGCAATAGCTGCATACCTACAGAACAGACAACATCTGTCTCTTTTTAGAGTGCCTGTCATCAAAGCATTTATGGAGGGACTTAAAAGAATCATTCCTCCAAGACTCCCACCTGCTCCAGTGTGGAATCTCAACATTGTCCTCACCAGGCGAATGGGTCCACCCTTTGAACCATTGCATAAATGTGAAATACAATTTCTTACTTGGAAGGTAGCTTTCCTCATAGCTATCACATCTCTGAGGAGAGTGGGTGAGCTTCAGGCACTAACCATAGAAGAACCATTCTTACAAATACATCAAAATAAGTGGTTCTGCGGACCAACCCTAAATTTCTACCAAAAGTCATTTCTGCCTTTCATATCAACCAATCTGTTGAGTTGCCGGTGTTCTTCCCTCAACCAGATTCTGTGGCAGAACATGCTTTACACAATTTAGATGTGAAAAGAGCTATTCTTTACTACATAGAAAGGACAAAATCTTTCCGCAAAACAACTATTTGTCGCTTTTGCTCCACCACATAAAGGCCATCCAATATCAAAGTCAGGTATTGCAAGGTGGATAGTCAAATGCATTCAAATATGCTATGCAAAAGCAAAAAGAACTTTAACAATTCCCCCTAAAGCACACTCCTCTCACACACTAGGGGCTTCTATGGCATTCCTAGGAAGCATACCCATGGATGGTATCTGCAAAGCCGCAACATGGTCTACACCTCACACATTCACAAAACACTATTGTATAGATGTTAGCAAGACAGCAAGCTAGAGTGGGCCAAGCAGTTTTACGTACACTATTTCAAACCACTGCAACAGTTACAGGTTAGCCACCGCTTTGGGAGATAACTGCTTTTTAGTCTATGCACAGCATGTGATCTACAGCTCACATGCCTCGAACGGAAAATGCTGCTTACCCAGTATGCATCTGTTCTTGGCATGTAGAGCTGTAGAGTCACATGCGCCCACCCGCCTCCCCGGGTACCTATACCTGTTGCATCTAACTTAGATACATACATGGACATCTCTTACTAACTCCATTATCACCCTCTGCGGCAAACAATCTAACAATGGAGTTGATGCCCATGCGCACTATCACCGAAAGGAGGAGTCACCTACCTTGTGACTGGAAAATACTTCTTCGAACAAAAACAAAGTGCAAACATCCGGACCCAACACTAGATGGCGGGCTATGCACAGCATGTGACTCTACAGCTCTACATGCCAAGAACAGATGCATACTGGGTAAGTAGCATTTTCCTTATTAACTATCTCTAACTTTTCCAACATCCACATGGGTACTTAGCGGCGCCCAGCCTACAACACCCAGATTTTAGGTGGAGTGTAGAGATGAAGGAAAGTACTGTACCGGCTTACACTGTAAGGCTGGAGGCACACTATGATTTCAGTTTGAAATAAACAAGTGTGTCAGTTAATATGATCACAGTGGTGTCCTACAACATCATCCCAAGTACCATGACATACTAGTAAACCTCCTCACTGGGTCTAAAAAAAATCTTTGACAGCCCTGACAGTCGAATCTTGGCCACGCAAGACCCCTTGCAGGTATAGCTTAAGTCTAATAAATCCCAGAGTTATCAAGTACAAGAGGAGCCCTTGTGGTTGTATGTTGGCCCAAAAAAAACCTTAGACTTTCTCTCTCTGTGGGTAAGCATACTGTTTTGTTCTCCCCTCCCAGTCTTCTCGTTTTGTTGGCAGTGCTTAATGTGTGCCCGTGTTTGGCACCTGCACTTATTTCTTAACACCAGAACATTTTATGCCAATCCTTCACATGGTGTTCTTGCTTGCCTAATTTTAAACAAAGCACATGAGCAACGTCTTCCACAATTTAATAAATATTTTGAAAAAATACCACCAGTGAGCCCTGGCTATTTTTACCCAAATAGTACATATTGTCACATTTGTAGGAGTGTGATGGGTTGCATGTACGACCAGTACTGGCCAGGGCAGTGGATGGTGCAAACCGCAGTGGATTTTGAGAAATGGCGCTGCCATTTATTTATTTTTACAAATTAAGCACTGCCTGATACTGTTGTTGCCAGATAATCTTTGCAAAAATTCTGAAAGCACCAAGTCCATTTGTTTGGTGGAATCTTAGTTTCAGGTTGTCACTTTTCATATTTGCTTACTTTTTAGAGAATCCCCCTGAGTGAGATGAAGAGAGATGAGATAAATGCACTGCTGAAAACGATGCGTTTTTATAAGAAGAGCTCTGCCGGTGCCGCAGTTCCAGAAGAATTTAAACTCGCCCCTGCAAAGCAATCCTCCACTACCACAGGGTCCAATGTTAAATCCGATTTATAGGAAGGCAGTGTAATCCTTGACTGTGGATGGGAGAGGTGGTGTTAAAGAAAACGTGTGTCCCCATTTTAAGTTTAAAAGCATAGGACTGTGTGTATGTTAATGTATTATTATTGCGGATAATGTGAGCGTAGGCCTTTCCATGAAGTTGCGTAAACGCATGAGTGCGAGAATCGTGAATATATTCCGAAATGTATGAGTTTACGTGGATGTATTGATAAGTTTGTTCATATCGGTCTATGACAAAAGTGCAGCAGTGGGTATGAGGGCACAAATTCATATGAACTCACTGCATCTGTCAGGTTTACCGTGTGCAGGAGGCTACATGATAGTATGTCGGAATAGTTGTGTCAAAATACAAAAATGGTGGTGCAAATATGTGTTTAACTACGAAGACCACTCCTGTATTTAAAAATGTAGTGGCATTGAAATGGAAATTAAGTGGCACGCAGTTGCATTTATTGCAAGGTTTTGTGGAAATTGCATTACTTGAAATGCATTCCTTTTCTATTGTTGCGCTAATTTGTAGCTAGTTGATTGGCTTAATCGCCTACTAAAGAGACCTGTGAGCTTCACTCCAGATGAGTGTTGTTAGGTAATGCTGCATTCAACCCTAAGAACACTACATCTGGCACCCACCAAAAGTCCATAAAAGGCATCATGAACTCTACCACTTTCAAAAGATTTGATCCCTGTGTTAGTGTTGCACAGAGAGAAGGAGGGGACTCCAGATACCTGGTGCCTTGCTCCCTCTTCCCAAAACACACAAACTTGAACACTGTCTCACCCAAAGACCAGTATACCAGGTGTCCTGTCCCCTATCCCTCCCACATATATGGGCATCATGACTCTGTAAATCTATCACTCACTCTCCACCCCTCAAAAGCGAACAATAGCCTTGTTTTCATGACACTGAGCCAGCCCTGGTTTTTCACTTAGCACTGTTTTGCAGTGCTGAAATTATTTATCTCCTGCTTGCAATGGTAGAAGTCCAAGAATGCAGACTTCTGTAGGATCCAAAGCCAGGCCTGGATGAAGGTGCAACATATGATGTGGGACCACTTGCCGCCATTCACCGGGCTTTCCACCCCACTGCTGCTAAAATGGTCATATCTGCAGACCTGCCAACTCGCACGGTGCCACTATGTGTCACCCAAAATTAACTCCCTCAGTGGCAGGGAAGCCGTGCTGGAAGCCCCTGCAACAGAGTGGGTTTAAAGCTCGACTTTGGAAGCTCTGAACAGCCGATGTCCATTAAAGGGTGTGAAAAAATATTCCTGGGCAAGCCCCGCCCCTCCTCACATAGCTCTGGGTCTCATTTAGAAGACTGATATTGTGCTTTTCTGTGAGTTCTCGATGCTTTATCTAAAAATAAACAAAACCTTACAGCGCCGGTTACCATCCAGCCTAGTTGCTGTTTATAGCTGTTTTGGTGCAAATTGTTCTGATGCGGATCACAAAATCCATTGTACGCCTTGCAGAAGAAAATCTGCACTGGTCTTGTGCAAGCTGGGGAGCGGGGTGAGAAGAGAGCATTCGTGTTACTCTGCATTCTGCAACTCATTGTACACTAGAAATTATGAATACCTGCTCATTTGCAAGTAGATGTAATGCTGCAATATACTTCCATCCTGTATATATTTATACATCCACCCAAAACGAAGTTCGTTTGTGAATGACCGTTTGAGGGTATGAATATTGGTGTGAATTAGGGATTGCATGCCTGTGCCTGTGAGACTGTTTCGCAGTAAGTATGGGTGTAGTCATGAAGAATTCACTGCTACATTTCCTTTATCAGCCTAAACTGTGTCTGCTGGTGCAGGAGTGAAGGGTCAAGGTTTTCAGTTACTATTATCTAACTAAACTATTTATTTTGATGCAATATAAGATACATATTTTATGCCATGGCGACGAAAATAAATGTGGCTCAATTAAACGTTATTTAGAGCAACTGTAATAATTCATATTTATTACTACAGTGCACAGTTTAAATTCCAATTTATTACCACAGTCCGGTAAAAGCGACATGAGAAAAATCTTGTTTACTGCTTCAGTTTGCATACATATGTTTGTAGCATGTGTGGACGTAGATACATATGCTCTACATACTCCTACCATCTAGTGTTGGGCCCAGACGTTTGCAACTTGTTTTTCTTCAAAGACGTTTGAGTCACAAGACCTGTTATGACTCCTCCTTGGTCCACAATACACCAGGACACCGCCTCCAATATGTACACAGCTTCACATAAACCAGACATATGTGTGCGTCTGACTTACGTGATGCTGTTCTTTCATGTATATTAGTTATAAACAAGGTGTTTTAAAAGAGAACCATTGCTCGGCCTCATTGCATAGGCCCATAGCGTGAAGCAGTGAAATTCCAGGGCATGGTCCAGAGTCATCTTTCACGTACTGTAGTAAAAACTCAGGATTCGACCATAGATCTTTAGCAATAAATGCCTGAATCTGATTTTATTACTACACTTGCTCCAAATAATATTGTATTGTTTCAAGTTTGTCATTGGCACAGTATAAAATGTGTACAAGCAATCAAAAAATAAATGCACCATGCCAAGACATGGAAATGAGGTTGAGCTGGGAGGGGTGGTGACAGCCTCCTGGCAGACACAGTTTAGCAATGGTATTGAAAGCAAGACTAAGTGGAGAAGTCATCGGATATTTTGGTGCTGCCTGTCCTTAGCTGCTTCCCAAATTCTGTTTTGTCCAGAAACGTTTGTATGTAAAAACAAGGTGAGGACGTTTTCTGCTTCACCAATTGTGATGTGTGGCTCCCATACCCCCAAATCACCAATGAAAATAAGAATCCTATGTTCTTCTAACTACCTGGTATGTGTGAACTATGTGCATTTGTGTAAGTGTGAATTGATTCCTTTGAAATTATTATGCAGCAAAAAAATATATAACCATGTGCTACACCCCCTGGTGTTTTTGAGTCTGAGACTGGGAGTTCAGCATGGAAAACAAATTCTGCCTTGGTCGCCACTGGATTACATACTGTTAAATGTCACTTCAGGTACTGCTCTAGTTGCATTGTTGACTAGGACTCTTCTCTCGGAGCATGCACACCCCTGTCAGCAAGGGACAGAATGACGTCCTGAGCTGAAAGATTTTCTGGCTGAGGACTGATGTTGGTGTTCTAGAAGGCGAGAGTGTCATGCTGAGAGTTGAGGAATTCTAGGTCACTTGACGCAACAAAAGTTTATTTTCTAAATTTAATAAAATAACTCCTTAAAAGAACAGTGTAAGCGTTTTGTTTTTCGAAGCTGTCCTAACATATATATATATTGCTGTTATTAGGATGTTCTGTATGCATACCATTGCCTTATGCTCCTTATTCAGAGATTTCTTAAGTTTGTTCCTCAAGATCTACTTCAGCCACCATCATGGACGTCCATGGCCTCGCACATAGAAAGCTTCACAGATGGATTTAGAGGTTCATTTCAAGTCGTGCCGAGGGGTAAATATACACATTTTTGGGGGAATAACTCTCCCCCGCACCATTATGAGCTGTACCAGGTGTGAAACCAAACCTGGAAAAAAAAATATGCTTCTCCATGCACATTTTACATCCTGCTCATAGTAGGTGGTGATTGTGTGCGTGGAAAAGGGCCCGGAGTCGGGAAAGCAGTTGTGGGAATTAACCCACGTTCTATTTCCCATTCTGGCAGCAGCGGCTCCTCGGCTACGGCTTAGGAGCGTCACCCCACTGCTCTGCGAGCAATTTAAAGAGGAAAAATAAAAGGATAATAACGCAATGTTATCATTTTATTTTTTCGTTCCTGCTTAGGTGCGGGCTGGGGCCGGGGCCAGAGCAGGGACCATGGGAAAGAGTGGTGAGTACATTAAGTGCACATGACGATTTGGCCGGCCTTGGGCCTGCCAAACAGTTATGTGCACTTTGCATGTTCTCCACCAGCTGTATTGCACAGCCTGGGTGGTGAACATGCACAGGCTCATAGTCCCCGTCAGAGCGCTGAACCATCGCGCTCAGACCAATAACGATGCATCGTGATTGGCTAGGGGAGCATGTGTGATGACCGAAGAGGCCCGGTAGGCGGCGGCCGGCTTGCAGGTAAGTGGAATTTTTCTTTATCCCTCCCTCCCCGTTAAGCAGCAGCCAGCACTGCATTCTGGGCTGAACATTGGTGATGGTCGGTAACTGGGGTGGAGACACCGGCTGAAATCTGTAACTCCTCTATGCCTAGTTACTGATCCTCTCTTAAAGGGTGCCATAGTAGGGCATCATCAAGGCAATTTACAGACTTGCAGATGTGACTGGTCAGTTAAAAGAAAAATGAACTGCAGGCTAGAGAGGTGTGTGTGTGTGTGGAGCCCTCATTGAAAAGTTAATTCATTGTCACTTATCTAGTGCTGTATGTGCACGATCCCTATGCTCTATAACCATTGCAATGGTTCTGCATGGTAAACACAAAAGATCAAGTTCTCCAACTATGCGATGGTAAGTAACCAGAGTTCTTTATTGCAGCGAGTATGACCAGCTGAACAAGAAAATATAGAAAAGGAATGCATGAAGTACACAGAGTCAACGGTGTGCCAATCATAGTTATTCTAAAGAACCTCTACCTTGCCCATCACTCGTGTAATTTTAGTCCAGGGTAAGTAACGTTTGCATCATAGTTAAAACTGTCCAGTTAGAAACAAATGTGCTCAACCAAGTACAGGGTGAGCACTGTTCTATTTATTTAAAACATTAAAAAAGTTACAAACCTCTGCTTACCATTTTGTCAAGTAGATGGTGTTTTCACCCACATTATTGGGGTCATCCCTAGTAGACTTCCTAAACTCATAATTAAACTGACCTCCTTGAAGAAAAGCAAATCTGGTAGGTGTCTCGCCCCTTCCAATGAGTTGTGCTCTTATGTATAGGAGCATTAGGAGGCGACACACCTGCCGGAGATCTCATCAGGTGATTAAGCGGGCCATGAATTCAGTATGCACACAAGGATTGGTATTTTACAACAAATTCATTATTTTTCGTGTGCTATTCTACAAATCATGTGAGGAAGAGCTACCATAATAACTATCAACAACTGAACAAATAAAATGATTATTAGATTGTACGTAAGACAGTTGAATAATACATATACTGTTAAATTAAAAACACTATGAAAGCAACTTCTCCTGAAAAAAACAGCAGATATGTTGTATATTGTATTAAAAAAAGCACGCGCAGAAAAGCATTTCCACTATGCTGGTGGTGCAGGTGAAGACGCACCTCTGGCTGCATTTCAGAGAAGCGGTGATTGCTTTTAAATGGAATTGAGGATTGTTATGAGTCTTAAGGAAGGAGGAAAGAGACATGGGCATGATAGCTTTGCACGCTGAACTGTTCAGAAGAAAGCCTAAAGCAAAAACCTTATTTCATTGACATTTCTCTCCCCCCCCCCCCCCCCCCGCGTCCTCGCATAACCATTGAGTCAAGGGTGCATAGAGCAGCTAGGTATAGGTACTATGTGAGTGCCTTATTTGTCTGAATGAAACCACACCAAGCCCCTGTAACTTAATGCCTGTAAATCTCACTCGTATGATCGTAAGTAGCAGATAGCAAGTTGAGCAATAAAGAAAGGTTGAACTGAAAAAATCTCAGGCAGCCTCGTTTCGTTTGGCGTCACAAATAACTTCACAGAGGCCATTTAAACACAATGTGCATGTGGCTGGAATTAAATGTGTGTGCTTTTAACAAAGAACAGCACATTAAAATTACCCATGTCCACATAAACAAGAGGACCGCAACAGCTACCTTTCTGTTAAAGAAAGGTATATTTCAATACGTTTCCATTTCAAATGTCTTCCAGGCTGCTCTCCAGACACTGCCTTTGTGCAGAGATGCCCCTCACAGCAGGACTGTCTCCAGCCTGAAGCACCCACAACAGAGGCACAAAGGTGGGAGGGCTCTGCACCGGTGTGTGATTAAGGTAGACAAATGCTTGGCCTCACCTATAGGTTACCCTTCAACCTGCAGCCCCAACCCTACTCACCCATAGCGTCTGCAAAAAGGGCAGAGCTTCAGGACGTTTAATCAGCAGCCTTTTGCTAACAAAAGTGTTAGTTGAATTTGTAATGGGAGCCCTTTCACCATCCCCTGCCCTCCAGCCATTGAAATGCAGGTAATACACTTCCACTGCCTGGGAAGCTGTCCTCCTCTTCCATCTGGTGCCAATGCAAAGCAGAGGCATTTAAATGTATCCCACTCTGCTGTAAAATTAATACTCGGAGTCAAACCAGAGGATGAACACCAGAATCTCTTTTTCAATATGCACATTATTTCACATGTATTTTCTCGACATACGCATCCAGCCATTATATTTCACTTTCAACCCATGAGCTGATCAACTGACCTGGCTGGATCGGTGGTCTAGCAGTAGTCTACCTGATTCTAGCAACTCTATAACATTTCCAATATAGCACAATCTTCACAAGTAAATGATGTTGTTTCTTTCTATATTCTTGCATCCTCAAACTGCATGCCGTCTCAAAAATATTCACTACATTCCTTAAATCCGGCATTAAAAAACTGCCTTTAATTAGAAACCCCTGTTTGTCGCCTCGCCTTTTTTTCTTCTCTTTCAAATATCACCCTCCTTCCCTTCCATCCTCAGTATGCCTGCTGTCTGAGCACAATCTTCTCTCGACACGTGCATGTTTGATTATTCTCTATTTCAGCAAATTTCCCACAACTCATTTACAAGATCACAATCTCTCCCGCTTGTGCTGAAAGTTATACCTACGCAACCTAACAATACTCAATCTTCTCTAACTCCTGTATTAAGCCTAGCAACCATGTGCTTGAGCTCGCCTCCCCCTTACTAATGATTGCAACCAACCACAATTACTTTAGTCCACCATAAAAACGGAAATGACTGTATGGAATGGTTTGATTTGAGCGCACATAACTAATCCCAATAACAAACATTAACCAATAACACTGAACTAACCCTTAACCTTGGGTTCCGGAACAGCGTGCGGGCTGTCATTAAGTGCTTCGACGCCTCATATGGGGTAGTAAGCGCTATATAAATACAATTACAATACAATCATCACACATCCATACGCAATTAGTCTTAAACATTACCAAAGTTGGCAATAGCTGACTAGAGCTTCTATAGTTCTAGTTATTTGCTGAGTCATGTATATCCCACCCTCCCCACTTAACATTGCATGAGACCTGAAGTCTGAGAATAGTCTGTCCGCAACTGGTACAACTGCATTATCCTGCCTCAAACACCAGTACCTTTTCAATACAGAGGCTCCATGCTCAGCTCCTGTACTTGTTTTACAGTATAGTTAACATTGCTTCTAGTTTCAGGAAGCACACAGAAGCTGTTGCTGCTTGTTGTATGTCGTTTGGTTTCATATTGGAAGGAACTACACAAGTGATACACGTCTGTAGCTTACCATGTCAATCCCTCCCTGTGAAAAGTCGAAAAATACTTTTCTGCCTTGTTTTTAAGGGCAAGAGGGAAATACCTTTAACTTACACACATTAAATTTAGTAAATCAGCATTTCTAGCAAGGCCATGTAAGTTGCAGGCTTAAACAAGCATTTACAATGCAATAGGTCTCGCAATTGCGAGTTTTTGAGCTATTGGCATTGTAAATGGCAATGTCTTTTACTATATTAAAAGGCATTGTCATTTACAATACAATAGTTCGAAGTTTTGCAAAAGAAATACCTACTGTATTGCAGAGCGCGGTGTCTGTGAAGTGGGCGCCGCGCTCATTAAAAAAGTTTTAAAAAAATGAATCCGAGCACAGTGTCCCTGACGTGGGTGCCGCGCTCAGTATTAAAGTTTCAAAAAATAAAAAATGAAACCGAGCGCGGTGTCCCTGAAGCGGGCGCCGCGCTCAGTATTAAAGTTTAAAAAAATAAAAAATAAACAGAGCATGGTGTCCCTGAAGGGGGCGCCGCGCTCAACATCAAAGTTAAAATAATTTTTTTTTAACTGAGCGTGGTGTCCCTAAAGCAGGCGCCATGCTCAGCATACAATTTAGAGCGGCATAGTGCTGTAAAAGAAAATCATCCGCCATTGTCCCCATCACTGTCAATAAACAAAATAGTGCTCACCCACTTATAATGCAGACCGCGTAACAAGCCAAGTAAATGGTCCAGTCGTTATGGGCGGTAACAAATGCAGACAAGGAGTTTGTATAGTTTGAGCAGATGGAGACATATACTGGAAGCAATTAAAGAGGAAAGACGTCTAGAAGTCCAGTAAGCTTGAAAATACGATTTAACATGTGATTTCACAAACTGCCAATTCATTATTCAGGTTCTGCTAATTGTTTTGGTCTACTCTACTGCCTGCACACTTTCAAAGCATTTATTGGCAAGTGGTCAATGTCCCACAGGTCAAGTTGTCTTTGGACTACAGTTTTTTTTGTTTAACTTATTGAGAGAATGACCTTTTATAGCGCTGGGCACCCAGGGTGATTTCATAGCGCTGATAACTAGTTACGCCGTAAATTACTGGTACTCTATGCCAGTATCAGCTGGCACGTGCTGTCGGGAATGTGCGCTCTCTCTGCCTATTCGTTCCTCCGCTCCACCATCTGTATAGTCCAGCTGCAGAACGTCCGCGTTCACTATATTAACTTGCTGCTGCTCAGACTCTGCCCTCTACAGGGGTTGGAGTGTGGGTGTCGCCCGGGGGTCAGAACTCAAACGTAGCAGTGCTGGGCTGACATTCAGCTTTTCGGCATGTACAAACGCATGGCCATCTTGAGTTAGTAAACAGATACAAAGTGGCCACCAGCCATCTCGCAGATAAATTAAATGTACAATATTCGTTAAAGTTTTTTTTAAAAAGAAACAGCGCTGTGTCTCTGAAGCGGGCGCCACGCTCAACATCAAAGTTTAAAAAAATAAATGTAAACTGAGCGCGGTGTCCCTAAAGCAGGCACAGCGCTCAGCATACAATTTAGAGCGGCATAGCACTGTATAAAAAATGCAGACAAGGCAGTGCCAAGGAGGGACTAACAAGCCTATTTATCAATCAGAAGCCAGCATTGACGAAGGACAATGACAAATATGGGTGGGGAGTGGGCTAGGCTCAACCTAAAAACAGGCTGCACCAAGAAGGAGATAGCAACACAGAGTTTGGGAGGAGGATAGTATTTGGCAGAGGGCACCCACGAGGGAGTAGGTTGGCAAACACATCCACTCTCATGGAGTCCTTAGAAGTGGGCAGTTAAAAGACAAGAATTGGCATAGCCAATAGGTCTCGCCTTTGGGACCTTATGTGTTTAGCCAGAACTTTTGACTATGTTGTAGAGCATTGTGGCTGCTGTGCATTATGTTGAAAAGTTATAATAAAAAGAGTTAAGCATTTTTGTTACCTTTATACAAACGAAGACGACATTATATACAACTGAAAAACCTGATTAAAAAAAGATTTTAACATAAAAAATGTCTTCTAGTTTTTTTGTTCTTGCACTGCTGGCAACTTCTTCCTGCCTGTTCTCATGCTTGTTTGTTATAATTTTTTTTGTTATGGGGGAGCGGGACATAAATAACGGGGGAGTGGAGGTTGGAAAACAGTAATTTAATTAGAACACGAGCAGCAGACGGACACTAGGGGAGAATCAACAGATGCCAGATTCCAAGGGCAGACTGACGTGATGCTTAGGTGGTGCGCTGATGCAAAATGGTGGTGGTGAATGATGTTTGGTGCTCAGGTGGTGACACTATATGGTGTGGATTGGCGGTACGTTGTGGATTGTGGAGTTGAAATATGTTGTTGGTGTGTAATTATGTGGTGTGTTTTTGAAATGTGTGGAGTTGAATTGTGTGGCCTGGAACTGTGGTGTTAAGTGAAATTATGCTTAGTGAAATTGTGTCATGGTGTGGAGTGCATTTATGTTGTTTGGTGGTATGTGGTATAGAGTGCATTTATGTGGAGTGTATTTATGTTGCATTGAGTAGAGTGTAATTATGTGGCGTGTAATTATGTGGCACTGAGTGGTATTATGTGGAGTGTATTTATGTTGCATTGAGTAGAGTAATTATGGGGCGTGTAATTATGTGGTACTGATTGGTATGTGGAGTATTTATGTTGCATTGAGTAGAGTAATTATGTGGCGTGTAACTATGTCGCACTGAGTGGTATTTTGTGGAGTGTATTTATGTTGCATTGAGTAGTGTTATGTGGCGTGTAATTATGTGGCACTGAGTGTTAATATGTGGAGTGTATTTATGTTGCATTGAGTAGAGCAATTATGTGGCTTGTAATTATGTGGTACTGAGTGGTATGTGGGGTGTATTTGTTGCATTGAGTAGTGTAATTATGTGGCGTGTAACTGTCACACAGTGGTATTATGTGGAGTGTATTTATGTTGCATTAAGTAGAGTGTAATTATGTGGTGTGTAATTATGTGGCACTGAGTGGTATTATGTGGAGTGTATTTATGTTGCATTGAATAGTGTAATTATGTGGCACTGATTGGTATTATGGGGAGTGTATGTTGTATTCAGTAGAGTGTAATTATGTGGCGTGTAATTATGTGGCACTGAGTGGTATTTGGAGTGTATGTTGCACAGAGTGCAGTATAATTATGTAGCATATAATTATGTGGCACTGAGTGGTATTGTGTGGAGTGTATGTTGCATTCAGTAGAGTGCAATTATGTGGCGCATAATTATGTGGCACTGAGTGGTTTTATTTGGAGTGTATGTTGCATTGAGTGCAGTGTAATTTTGTAGCATATAATTATGTGGCACTGAGTGGTATTGTGTGGAGTGTATGTTGCATTCAGTAGAGTGTAATTATGTGGTGTGTAATTATGTGGCACTGAGTGGTATATGGAGTGTATGTTGCATTGAGCGCAGTGTAATTATGTAGCATATAATTATGTGGCACTGTGGTATTATGTGGAGTGTATTTATGTTGCACTGAGTAGAGTAAGTATGTGGCGTGTCATTATATGGCACTGAGTGGTATTATGTGGAGTTTATTTATGTTGCTTTGAATTGCGTGTAATTATGTGGTACTGAGTGGTATTATGTTGAGTGTTGGAGTGCATTTATGTTGCATTGAGTAGAGTGTAATTATGTGGCGTGTAATTATGTGGCACTGAGTGGTAATATGTGGAGTGTATTTAAGTTGCATTGAGTAGAGTGTAATTATGTGGCTTGTAATTATGTGGTACTGAGTGGTATGTGTGGTGTATTTATTTTGCATTGAGTAGAGTAATTATGTGGCATGTAACTATGTCACACTGAGTGGTATTATGTGGAGTGCATTTAATTATGTGGCGTGTAATTATGTGGCACAGTGCTATTATGTGGAGTGTATTTACGTTGCATTGAATAGAGTGTAATTATGTGGGTACTGAGTGGTATTATGTGGAGTGTATTTATGTTGCATTGAGTAGAGTGTAATTATGTGGCGTGTAATTATGTGGCACTGAGTGGTAATATGTGGAGTGTATTTAATTATGTGGCGTGTAATTATGTGGCACAGTGTTAGGTGGAGTGTATTTATGTTGCATTGAATAGAGTAATTATGTGGTGTGTAATTATGTGCCACTGAGTGGTATTATGTGGAGTGTATGTTGCATTGAATAGAGTGTAATTGTGACGTGTGATTATGTGGTACTGAGTGGTATTATGTGGAGTGTATTTACGTTGCATTGAGTAGAGTGTAATTATGTGGCGTGTAATTATGTGCCAGCTCCAGGCCTCGGAGCCAGCCCAAGCCGGGGCCCGGCTCTGCAGCCTGCAGGCTTCCTCAGCCTCACGGAGCGCAGACAATACGCGGCAGAGGCCCTGGCTTCCTTGGAGCTCCCTGGCGGGAAAGGCTGTGCCGTCTAAAAATATCGCGAGCACTAAAATAGGCGCTACCCAATGCTGGGAGAGGGGACAAACTATTAGACCCCAAAATAATAAGGGTGCAGCCGTTTGTAATATGCATACTACCGACATTTACTCTGCCCTTAACCAGCGTACAGTCCAGTCTAAGTTTACTTCTCTCCTGAAAGAATAATACTTCAATAGTCGGCTGCACCCGCACTCACGTGCGAACAAAGCGCACTGAAGAGGCTTCACACTGACATTCTAAATCAATAACGTATGTGTGCCGACTGAGGTAAAGGGAAGTGGTATCTAACGAGAAAGCACCTGACCCATGTCTGCATGTCATGGCCACGTGAAGGGTCTCCGTGTGCCCTCCTAGATATTGTTTTCAGAAAGTCCAGCATAAGGTATCAAAATGATTTGTACTTTAGCCTAATCTATCACGGCGTCAAGCCTTTCTCTGCAGTGCAAATGTTTATTGAAAACGCGACCATTGATGACCTGGTGTCCCCTGGCTGAACACAGGCTCTTGGAAAGAGCCCCGCCGCCCTGGGGCCTGCCTTTCTAAGTGTGCCACCTGGCGCGTGTCCATCCCTTCTAACTGCACGTGCGCCTGGTGCAGATAATGGTGCCCTTTCCCTATCTGCGCTGCCCGCCTTCAAATATTTGCTCGTCGGATAGGGAAGGCTTATTTTTCCAGATACACAGAGACAATCAAACAGCAGGCTTTTAAAAGATGTTCCGCGTGTTTTGACTGCTAAATCTGCCATGAAACCCGCTCGCCTCAACAAACAATGGGACGGAAAATTAACCAGGATGACAGGCGCACCGAGAGAGTTATACTGCAGGGTGGAAAGCCATTGCAGCGAAATGGGCATCAACGCGGGGCCAACCGTGGCGGATGAGAGAGAGGAAAAGAGAGAGAGAATGACAGGAGAGACATGGATAAAGGGAGGGCTAATGCTAGACAGAGGAAGAAAGAGATTCATACCATGCAAAGGGAGAAATAGAATGAAGTAAGGAACGAGAGAGTCGGAAATACAGACGAGAAAGAGAAAGCGAGAGAGATGACATCATTTTTTCTGCTACAGATGTTTTCAATAGACACTAAATACACAGGATATGTGTGATTGGCATCGCGTAACATGGCATCTGGGCTTTAAAGCAACATCGCATATGCATGAAACATGGAATGTAAAATGAAGTACTTCACGACCGTGGCCGCAACTGCAGGATAAAAACCAGCACGACCAGCGCTGACCGCCATCTGCTTCCAATTAACTTGACCGCAAGACGCGGGCGTGATAATTGGAAACAGATGGCGCTGCTGCTCGCTCCCGAGCACCCTAGGCCAGGAAACAGAGAAGGCGGGACATGCACCCGCCTTGGACCAATTGCGTGCTGCCTTTCTTAGAAAGATGCATGCAAAGGCCAATTGCGGGTGATAAAAAAAAAAGCGCACAAGCGTGTGTTTAGAGTTTAAAAGCCCTTACTAAAAGCCTCGCAGAGCTACGCATGCGCGCTGGCTCAGGCGAGACCTAATAAAGGCCATCCAATGAGAGAGATGGTGAAGAATCTATGCTCCGGGGGAGGAACAAACACAAGAAAAGGAAAATAGGTCATCAAATAAGTTCCAAGCAAACAAGACTGACAAAGTTAACCAATGAGAAGAAAAGGGTTGACTCTAAGCCTACTGCAAACATTGGTATTGTTTGCAGTATGTTTTAACTATCTATAGGCGAAACCTGGAAATGGTGCTTCCTGAGGTTGGTGTTTCATTCAGGATACCCCACTCAACTCAACACTCACCATCTTATTGATTGGATCACATGTATTTTTCCACTGCACCACATCGAGGAACTACTTTTTCTTTCAGAACTCCATTAGTGTGCCTATGCTTTCTTGCTCTCTCTCCCCTGTGCTGCTTCCCTCTATCATCCCGTTACCCCATACTCGCTAATTTCTTTCCCAGCCCCTCTCTGTCCAGCTTGTTGATTTTTTTATGTCATTAGTTAAGCCCCTACTTTCCTGCTTCTGCCGCTCAGCAAATGTAACTTTTTAATTCCCCACCCACTGCCTGCTCCATTGTTGCTCATGTGTCCCCTTTTGTATGAGATCAGCCTGTATCCTACTTTTTGTTTCGGCCCATTTAAGTGTAGGATGCTTTAAAAAAAACTTCAAGAGAACTCATGGGATATTCCACGGTGTATAGACTGTCCGCAGAAGAGGCCACCAAGTACTGCATTGTTGTGCTACCTTTTGTTGTTGTTAAGAGCTTAAAAAAGTCTCTAAACCCAACTTAAGAATGAACACCAAAGACATCCCAAAATAACTCTCTCCTGCAGCTATTTACATAACGCCTTTCATTGAACCCCTTATATTCTATATGTATTAGCTGACACAGGTTAAATCTTTACTCAATCCAACCTTATATTGAGCAACATGCTACAGAGGCATTCCAAGATGGCTTCCTCCATAGTAACGTTTCTAATGGTAGGTTCTTAAGAGTGCCGATCACCCTAGTCCCTTTTATATGTCCATCCTTTTCATGGCCTCTTGTTTGCTCAGATGGGCCCTGTTAGAAATGGGGGTCACTAGTTGGCAATGGTTTGCACCTTTGTCCAAGTAGGGACCCTTCTT
The DNA here is from genome assembly GCA_963921515.1 of Calotriton arnoldi. Classification (NCBI taxonomy): domain Eukaryota; kingdom Metazoa; phylum Chordata; class Amphibia; order Caudata; family Salamandridae; genus Calotriton; species Calotriton arnoldi. The sequence goes on along the minus strand of CAWUFW010000227.1, from coordinate 3,633,645 downwards.
CCTAGTCTGGGTAAGGGGGGATACACTTCTAAAATAAACCCTGCTCATCCCCTTGGCTTATCTCAGAGGCAGTGTGTAAAGCATTTGTGCATGCATACAGTAACACAGTGAAAAACCTACAAATGGACACCACACCAGTTTAGAAAAATAAGCAAATCTTTATCTAAACCACACAGGAACAAAGATGACAAAAATCCACAATACAGTTCTGAAAAATATGTAGTGTTGCAAGAAAACCTTAAAATTGTAGAAATATCCACAAAACACAGCTCTTCCGAGTCGGTAGCTCCGTCCGGGGCTACCATGATGCTGAAAACTACAGAGTCTAACAATTCCAGCCGACCGCGTAGGTACGGTTCAGCTAAAGCGTTGACAGACTCTTAAACAGTACCTTTCTCGTTGCGGCCGACACATTCGTTCAGAGCAACCATCGCGGTTGCGTTGCAAGGTGGCAGCAGGGTGCGGTGCCCTCACGACGCGGTGCAGGCAGCGGCTCGGTGACATTCATCCAGACGGCGTTGGTGAGACCAAGGCTTACAGTGCTGGGCGAGGCAGCGCTCGATGCGGTGCTGGCGATGGAGCCAGTCGATGTTCGGGTCATGCAGTGACGGTGTCGGTGACATCCAGGCAGAGTTAAACGAGGCAGTGCGGAGTGTGGTGCCCACAGGACGCGGTGCAAGCAACGGCTTGGTGACGATCGTCCAGACGGCGTCGGTGAGACCAAGGATGCGAAGTGCTGCAGTGCCTTCAGGACACAGAACCTGCGATGGATTCGGTGACAGAGTTGGCTGCTCTTTTCTTCTGCGGCGACTGAAACCAGCGGGTCCAGAGACGGTGTCCAGAAGGATGGTGAGGTCTTTGCTGTTCCTGAGACCTCCTGAACAGGGGGCAAGCTCTACTTCCAAGCCCTAGGAGATACTTTTCAAGCAGGATACACAAAAGGTTCCTCTCCATGGCAGAAACTGCTTTTGCAGGCCAACCCCAGACAGCACACAGCAAACGGGCAGTACTCCTCCTCCAGCTTCTTCCCGCTCTTCTCCTTCGCAGAGGTTCCTCTTGAAGTCCAAAAGTGATTGCAAGTCTGAGGTCTGGGCCCCACTTTTTATGGCACAAATTCCTTTGTTCTCTGGTGGCAGAGAAGCTCTTTGCCCAGCCAAACCAGTTCTGTCCTCTCTGGTGCAGTTGCCCGGAAGGAGGTTGACACAGCATTGTCCAAGGCAGACCAGGCCCATTCAGGTGTGAAAGAAATCTCCTCCCCCCTACTCTTAATGCAGCCCAGGTCTATTCAGCCCAGCCCTGACTCACCCTGTAAAGGAGGGCACACCTCGTCCCCCCAAGTGGCTGTCTGAACAGAATGCCCATCCCAGCCCCTGTCACTCCAAAGCCAGACAGTCAATACACAAACCTAGCAGAGGCACACTGGATGGCTAAGCAAGAAAATACCTACTTTCTAAAAGTGGTATTTTCAAACCCAGAATGTAAAAATCAGCCATACTAAAAGATGCATTTTTAGATTTTGAGTTCAGGCTTACTAAACTCTATTTTCCTATCTTGTTCCCATGGGCAGTTATACTTATAAAATGTTATAACTAAACTTCCCCATTCTATCCTATGGGACAGATAGCCTTTCAAAAGTGAAAAACGAAATTGGCAGTATTTCACTATCAGGACATGCCACACACACCACCAGGGCAGGTCCTACCTTTTACATACACTGCACCCTGCCCACAGGGGTACCTTGGGCCTACTTTAGGGGTGACTCACATGTAAGAAAAAGGAAGGTTAAGGCCTGGCAAGTGGGTGCACTTGCCAGGTCGACATGGTAGTACTAGACTGCACACAGACACTGCAGTGGCAGGTCTGAGTTACCTTTGAAAGGCTGCTTGTGTGGGTGGCACAATCAGTGCTGCAGGCCCATTAGCAAAAAGAACAATTGATGGACAGAATGCAGAACAATGTCATACAGTCACCCCAGTACAGAGATCTGGGCCTAAATCCATTGTTTTTTTGCTCCCCATGCCATTCCAGTTTAAACCTAACCATATGAAAATCAGTCTTGACCCTGTGCACAATGGGAACAGGCCAGCTCGAACTGCCAGGCCAGGTCCTCCCTGGACTGGAAACAAGCCTCCTAGGACTGGTTTCAGAGTTTCACCCTCATCAGCCAGGATAGCTTGACTCTAGTGGCATGGCGAGCACAGGACCCACGTCTGGGCATATGGCTAGGTCTAAACTGGGGGGCATGGTGAGCAAAAGAACAATGGATTCAACCCACATCTCTTGCCTGGGGGTGAATGTTTTGATTTGTTCTGCATTCCATCCATCACTTGTGTGTCTTTCAGGCCCATTAGCAGCATTTGATATACAGGCTCTGGGTACACACAGTGCACTGTACTAAGGACTTAACAGTAAACCAAATAAGCCAATTATGGAAACACTAATCCATGACAACAATTTACAGAGGGCGCACTTGCACTTTGGCACTGAATGGCAGTGGCAAAGTGCCCAAAGCATCTAGACCAGCAAAAACGAAGTCCAACATACAGTAAAAACACAGGAGGCAAAGGCAAAAAATACAGGGGAAACCCACGCCAATTATGCCAGGTCTAACAGGCCCATTGCCCAATCGGCACAATGCATTCTAAGCATACGTTCAGTAGAACAAGCTATTTATTTCTCACCAGCTCCTGTCTGCCTGCTACAGATGTTACCAGGGAAGGGGTGAAGGCATTATGAAGAGAGCGTAGTAGCGGAATCTAAATTAGACGGTTGAATAACCTTTATAAATGAATAGCATTATTATGTATGGGGTGTGTGTCTGTCTGTCTCTGCTACTGCATTGTGAACGTTCTAAGGCGGTTTTGAGAGGTGGACCGTCAGTTGTTGCCACTCCTGTGGAGACAATAAGAATTTCTAGTATAGAATAAAAACTATAGAAAGAAAACATATGTATGTTACTCTAAATATAAGTATAGCTAGTAGGCAAGAAAATAAATGTATTGTACTTTATATAACACAAATTTATTATACTGTATACACAGTATAAACGTACATAAATGTTTTACAACTGTATGAATAGTTATCTATTTTAGAACTCAGAAAGGAAAATTATTAAACCACACTGGATACTCGTACAGCAAAGAAAGTGCAAGCAGTGATAGAATGCACTGGAAATGTACAAAATATTATTCTAATGCATGTTATGGGAGGGCAACTTAGAAACATTGAAATAGTTGAAAATGTTAGAGAGCAAAAGCTGTTTCCTAACATTGAAATTCCCAACACATCAGTGGTAATCTGGGTCTAGTCAAGGAAAGTCTTTCCCGCAAAAGAGTGCTGTGGATTTCTGGAAATTATGCTGTGGAGAGCGACAGTGTAAAAGTCATGAGGACCTCTTGGCCTCCCTGGAGGCTTATTGTTTCCCCTGATGCACCACTTCTTCTATTGCTAGTAAACCTGAGTACCAGCCGAGGTAGTTTTCATGTAGGTTTATTTAAGTAGTAAGTTGTACAAAGGATGAGCCCCACCAGGAGCAGCCTCTATGCTGCTCAGCCCGTAACCAACTGACTCAAGCACTCCAAGATTCCACACACCAACATTCTAACACACAGTCATCCAGGCTGAGCAGCATACTACAACATCTCCCTCCTTTACAGAACAGCATACTACATCTCCCTCCTTTACAATAGGAAGGAAGGAACTCTCAGGAGGCATAATAAAAGTTGCAAGAAATAAATGAGGAGAAAGCATCTTGAAACATGGCATGAAAATTAATACTGAAACATGGCGTAAAAATTGAAGGTGGGAAAGTAGGAAATACAGACGGAAAAGGAATAAGAGGGTAGAGAGTAACAGGAAAGACAGGAAGCACGAAAATAAATAAGTGGGTATGGAGTAACAGGAAAGACAGGAAGCACAAAAGACTCACTCAAGCACCATCCCCTTTCTCCCAAAAACACAACCCACACACTCCCACACCACAAGCAACAAACCAACCCAGGTACAAGAATCATGCAAGCTGGCCAGGCAAACACGAAGAAAGTACAAGAGTACCAGCAACAAGGTGAAGGAGAGAACAAAGCAATGAAGAAGAGAACTAAGCAATGAAGTAAAGAGAACAGTAAATGGATGAAAGACAGCCACAGAAAGAAACAGCGAAATCATGGCTGTCGATAACACAAGCAGTAAAAGTGGAGAAAGGTCCCCAGAACACAGCAAATAAAAAGGTGTTGAGCTCACAGAGGTAGGAAAGAGATGTAAATGGAGAGGTGAGCTACACCATAGAACTTCCCCCAGGACAGGTTGGGGTGGAGGGTGTGGTTAAGCACCACACAAAGAATGCAAAGTGTAGGAAAAACAACATTGGATATGGCTGAAAATACCACATGGTAAAATGCAATATGTAGGAACAGAACAACTAGGTGTGGTGGAAAATACCACACGGTACAATGTAATATGTAGACTAGGTGTGGTGAAAGATACCACACGGTATAATGCAATATGTAAAAACAGTAGAACTAGGTGTGGTGGAAAATACCACACGGTACAATGTAATATGGGTGTGGTGGAAGATACCACACGGTACAAAGCAATATGTAAAAACACAGTAGAACTAGGTGTGGTGGAAAATACCACACGGTATAATGCAATATGTAAAAACAGTAGAACTAGGTGTGGTGGAAAATACCACACGGTACAATGTAATATGGGTGTGGTGGAAGATACCACACGGTACAAAGCAATATGTAAAAACACAGTAGAACTAGGTGTGGTGGAAAATACCACACGGTACAATGCAATATGTAGAAACAGAAGATGTGGTGACGCAAAACATGACACTATGCGACGTGAAAGCAGACGTGGAAACACCACATGAAACTATGCAACGTAATAGCAGGAACCAGACGAAACAAAAACATGCAGAAACTGCAGATGTGGGAACGCACCACATGAAAGAATGCAACATGCGGAAGAGGTAAAGCAGATGTGGGGACGCACCACATGAAACAGATGTGGGGACGCACCACATGAAACAGTAGAATTTGGTGTGGCCGACGATACCACACGGTGGAATGGATTTCGTAGGAACAGCAGAACTTGGTGTGGCGGCAGATACCACACGGTAGAATGCATTTTGTAGGAACAGCTGAAATAGGTGTTGTAAAACACCACGTGTAATCATGTAAAAACACAGGAACTGTAGAAATAGGTGTGGAGACACGCCACACAGCACAACGTACAGCAGCCCAAAGCAGAGAAATAATTATAAAAGCTTTACATAACATCATAAACGATAATTATTTCTGATAAAGAATAATGAAAAACACAGCACACAACCACCGCTGCACTGAAATACAATGTGAAGAGCAACTGTATGTAGGAGCAAGGCATGTACTCAGGGAAGTATAAACTGCCAGAACTGTAAATTGCAGGTTGACGGAGAGTTGACTCCTTGTAGGGCGTCAGACAAAGTTAATGTACTGGATGGCACAATAGAGAAATGAAAATCCAGTACTTGCGCACTCAAAGCGATACTTGACTTCCTGAGGAAACAGCAGATCTTCGCGATGCTTAAAATTCCCAGAAGAGCAGGCTTGACTCAAAGATCGATGTAGGAGGGGCAGCAGGTTTTACAAAAACAAAGGGAAACAGTACCTGCAATGAAATTCAATGATCAGCTACGGCGATCCGATGTCTTGAAACAAATGCACGTGAGGGAGAAAAAAAGCTGAAGCTGAAGAAGGTGCAACCGCGCGGGAGGCTTATTCACCAGAACTTTATTGAAAAAGCAATGGCATCGTGGTTGGCACAGCGCGAGGTATGTTGGGGAATACTGATGACCTGAAGAAACACGCCAAACTCAAGATGGCGGCACGCACTGGTGACGCCACGCCGGATGGCTCCCGGCGTCACCGTGCACCAAACACGCCAAGCAACAAGAAGCAAGCCGCATACGTCACAGTGAAGCAAAGGGAGGAGACGCTATGCAGCAGGAGGAAGGTAAGGCTGCGCGAGCTCTGCGTGTGCTCGAGACGTATTTCAAATGTGTGTGGTGGCGGTTCAACTGCCACGGGAAGGCGCACACACGAAGGAAAATACGCAATTAGGAAAATAAATAAAGTACTTACAGCTATCGTCCCAAATACCGGCATCAGCCCTTCAAATGTAAATAAAAGTACTGGATGATTGCATGTGCCGATGTCCCCGTAACTTTGAAATGCAAACAAGACAAAGAAGCACAGCAGGGCCGGTATGTAGCTTTAGAGTAGTGGCAGGTCACGCTGGCTCAAAGGAAATCAAAGACTGAAGGCAGGCAGCAAGGCAGATCCGACAGAAAAACGGGTCTTTTCTGTTATGGAGGTCCTTAAGTAAAGCAGCACAGGACAGTGGACCTTCAGAAACCCGGTCAGCAGAATACAGCAGAGACTGGCAGACAGCAGGCAGGGAGGCAGCAGGATCTGTAGGCAGGAACTGGCACACTTCAGTTGTGTGCGAGCAATGTCGCAGAAACTGGCGGACGGCAGGCAGGAACTGGGAGGCAGCAGGACCTGCAGGTAGGAACTGGCACACTTTAGTTGTGGGCGACCGGTGGAAGGTCACTGGTGCGGCTCGGGGGTGCCAGGTTTCTTTTAAAACGCAGGTTACAATTTCAAAGCAGGTGCTTTACCTTGAAGTAATTTAAGCTTTGTGGGAAGGTAGCACAGGCAGGTTCTTCCTAATCGTTGCCAAATGTAATAATAAGATGAGTAGTCCAGCCGAGGTAGTTTTCATGTAGGTTTATTTAAGTAGTAAGTTGTACAAAGGATGAGCCCCACCAGGAGCAGCCTCTATGCTGCTCAGCCCGTAACCAACTGATTCAAGCACTCCAAGATTCCACACACCAACATTCTAACACACAGTCATCCAGGCTGAGCAGCATACTACAACATCTCCCTCCTTTACAGAACAGCATACTACAAGGTTCTGTCAGGGATTTGGTATAAAACAAGTCCATAGCCTTGAAATACATGAAGGTCTTCACCAACAGGAAGGGAGGTGGTTGTCTAGACTGTACTACTTGGGTTCCACATAGAGGTCTGGGTTTGGGTTGGACTGTGTTTGTTTTGAGTCGCTGCCGGACTATCAGCCAGTTGAGGGATCAAACAAGCTCTTCCTGTCAAAAGGGAGGTTTATGACTTTTCTGGGACTCTGGCTTGAGGTCTGAAGACTTAAACCAAGTTTGCTTGCTCATGGATAGACCAGAGTTCAGGTTCCTTGTGGCAGGATCATTGAAGTCCAGAAACATCCTCAGTTTCTGGTCAGCTGTATGTCTGCTCCGGTCAATACTCCTCTTTGGCATAGCCATGCCACAGGTGTAGCATATAGCTGTGGTAAAAGAAAAAGGGCAAAACAACCCAGCATCACCCCATTTCTTCTCCCCACCCCATTTATAACACACAAGGAAATACAAATCCTGGCATAACACTAAAAAGTTCTACATTGTCACAATGATCCTGCCAAATCCCCATTCTTATAAGGAGGGCTCTTGGATAATTACCCTACTAAGTGGCTGACTCTGGGGTGTACTTGTTGCAAATAAGATTTCATAGGGAAAAAAGGCCAGTTAGATACTCAGAGTGCGCATAAAACAGAAGGGACAACTCACTGGAACATCAGGAAGGGGGTTTAAGAACAAAACACCAGACAGCCTTTCCTATTGCTAAAATTCTATAACTGTATCTACTATTTGGAAAATGGTGTGCTGTCTCAGCACTATACCATCTGTGTCTTGCTAAGAAGAAGTGTAAGATAGTCAGAAGGGAAAAGTTAAGCTCACCAGTGGAAAAATAGAGTCTAAGGTCACTTGTAAGGGATGAAAAAAAGTGTCAGGCTCCACACAGGTCATGTGGGTCAGTGCGGATATAACCATAGTCAGGAAAGTCGACATGTTTCACTGCTTAAAGACAAGTTGTGCAGGTTCATCAGGACTATAATTGCATCTAGACTCCGTACTAATGAACAAGTTACTTAGCTTCAGTGACGCATTATTTGGTAGAGACAACATCTAGCTGCAGATTCCTTACCTTTGAATTTCCCAGGTGTCAGGCTGGATCAGGAAACTGTTGCGTGAGTAGTACCCCTGAGTGCTCTCGGGTGGCTCTGCCTGATGTTGTAGGCGTAGTTTATGATGTCGCGGTCCCCAATACTGGCGCCACCCAGGCACTCAGATGTCAGTTCCTTTTCACTTTTTCACACCAGTGCAGACCAATGAAGTGAACTGACTTGTGCATGTCACAACTAGGGCCCTGAAAAGGGAGCAACCCTAGCCCGATCAGATGAGTCTGCAGAGTGGGGAGGAATGGTTGGGTATGTAAAGAATCTGCAGCTAGATATTGTCTCTACCAGATAAATGCTTACCGAAGGTAAGTAACTTGTTGATCTGATAGAGACTTCTAGCTGCAGATTCCACACCTTTGAATAGATACCCAAGCCATACCATCCCTTCAGTGGGCTCTGGACAAATGTTCACACTAAAAAGTCCTGCAGGACCAAACTGGCAAAATGCATGCCCCTGCGGAACTGACTGTCCAGGCAGCAGTGCTTGGCAAACGTGTGCAGAGATGCCCACGTTGCTGGCTAGCACATGTCCAGGACTGGGACACCCGAAGCCAATGCTGTGGTAGCAGCCTTCCACCTGGTGGAATAAGCTTGTAAGCCCTCAAGGTGTTGCTTCCTATCCAGGGCATAGCAAATGTTAATGCAGAGAATGACCCAGTGAGAAATGGTCAGTTTCTGCACTGCCCAAACTGTTTTTAGATCCTCATAACCCACAAAGAGTTGGTTGTCCTCCCGGAACTCTTTTGTGCGGTCAAGGTAGAACGACAATGCTCTTTTTGTGTCCAGACGGTGGAGCCGCTACTCTTCCTTAGAGGGATGCGGGGGAGCAAAAAAGGTGGGCATCATGATTGTTTGACCCGGCTGGAATGGAGTCACCACTTTCGGCAAGAATGAAGCTTGGGTGCGCAGCACCACCTTATCTGCATAAGTCATCACGTAGGGAGGCTTGAATGACAATGCTTGTAATTCACTCACCCTCCGGGCAGATGTTATCCCCACCAGAAAGGCTCTCTTGATGGTAAGCAGCCGGAGGAGACAGTTATGCAAAGGCTCAAAAGGAGCACACACAAGAAATGGGAGGACAAATTTAAGTCCCACTGTCTCATGACAAAGGGCATAGGTGGAAACATATGTACAAGCCTTTTTAAGAACCTATTTTTAATAGGAGATTTGAACAAGGGAGGTTGGTCCGTCAGCCGTAAGAAAGTGGACAGAGCAGAAAGATAACCTCTGAGAGTACCCAAAGCAGAGCCCTGCTGGGCAAGGATAAAAATGAAAAGAAGAATAGTAGATAGAGAAGCAGAAAAAGGGTCAATAGACCTTTCTGTACAAATTTTTACATATGTTTGCCCATGGCAGGCGTATACCGGTTTGGTGGAGAGCCACCTGGCCGCCAAAATAACATTATATACTTCGGGAGAAAGGTCTAAAGCTATCAACTGTTGCTGCTTAATCTCTACGCATGGAGGCAGAGAGTTGATGGGTTCAGGTGGAGGACCCTCCCCTGCTGCTGCGACAGAAGATCCTCCTGAAATGGCAGCCTGATCGGAGGAATGATGTTCATTCGAAGAAGCTCTGGATACCAAACTCTCTGTGCTTAGTCTGGGGCCACAAGAATGACTTGGACCCGGTCGTTCTTGTTCTTCCTGGGAACTCTGGACAAAAGTGGTATGGGCAGAAAGGTGTACAGGAGGCCTGAGCTCCACTTGCGATGAAAAGCGTCACAAAGCGATCGCCACCTTGGAAACTCCAGCGTGCAAAACTGCTGACATTGCACATTCTCTTTGGAGGCGAACAGATCTAATCAAGGCTCTCGCCACTTGCGCCACCTCCGACTGGAGACGCCATTCGTGATCCGCTAGGCATCGACGGCGGAGTTAGTCTGCCTTGGAATTCAGAGAACCTGCCAAGTAATGAACCACCAGGGTTATGCCCTGCTTTTCCAGCCATGTCTAGAGATGTAGAGCCTCTTGACAAAGGGTCCAGGACCCCAGCCCGCCCTGCTTGTTGGAGTACCACATGGTGGTGGTGTTATCTGTGAACACCTGCACTAAGTTCCCGTTGACAGAGGAAAGAAATGCTTTAAATGCTTGCCGGATCGCCTGAAGCTCCAACAAGTTGATGTGGAGCCCCAACTCTGCCAGAGACCAGTGTCCCCTGATATCCATCTCTCCCAGAGGGCCGCCCCATCCCAGTAGTGATGCATCTGTCTCGACCATGAATTCTGATTGGGCAAGGGAGAGGGGTCTGCCTCTGACCCAATCGCAGTTCGTCAACCACTACCGTAGGTCTTTTGCAGTTCCCTCCGAGATCTGAACCATGTCAGAGATTCCCCTGAAGCTGTACCCACTGGAACTTCAGGACCCACTGCAGAGCCCGCATACACCACTTTCCTCTTGGAATAATGCTATATGATTCTCCGCCAGCCGTTCTTGAATTGTTCGGAATAGGAGGAGGAAAAGAAAGAGAATAGCTGTCCTGAATGATCCGTAAGATCCATCTGTCGGATGTTATGGACCTCCAGCCGAGGAGATGGTGATGAATTCTCCTTCTGACTGGAGTGAAATGGTCTTGCACACTCAAACTAGGAGTGCTTGGAGTCTGCAGCTGCTGAGGGCCGGATAGCAGATGAAGTTTGGCTACCATTCCAAGGTTAGAATTAACCGCGTCCATGCACAACTTGGGGAGTCTGCATAGGACGGTGGATGGGATACAGCTGACATGGTTGAAAACCCCTTCCAGTGCCACAAAAGGGGAGAAAGCTAGACTGGCCACAAGGTGTGACCGAGAAGCCCAAGGATCTGGCTGTAGCACAAGAATCCTTGAAGCACTCTAAGGCCGAGTCTGCTTTCTCTCCAGAAAGATGAGTCCCTTCAGAGGGCATGTCCATGAGGTTAGCCTGGACATCACCTGAGAAGCCAGATGTTCTGAGCCAGGCGTGGCACCGTAAGGCCACCGTCGATGAAACCGCTCTGCCCAGTCAGTCAGTTGTGTCTAAGTCACACCTATTGGTGAATTTTGCTGCATCTCTCCCATCATTAACTGCCTGGGAGAGTGTGGCCCGGGCCTCCTCTGGGACCTGTGGAAGCACTTGCGCAACCACCTCCCAAAGGGTGTGCGAGAAACGGCCCAACAAGCATGCGGTACTCACCAACCGCAAGGTCAGGCTGGTAGAAGAAAACATTTTCTTCCCAAGTGTGTCCAGCCTCTTGGATTCCCTATACGGAGGAGCGAACGCGCCACGGGACGTCGAAGCCTGAACCACCAAGCTCTCAGGGGTGGGGTGTTGGCTAAGGAAACTTGGGTCACCCGGAGCAGGGCGATGACGGCGTGCAATTGTCTTGTTCACAGGAGCTTCTGTGCTAGGCTTGGACCAGGTGCCTAGAAGGACATCTCTCAGGCCTTCATTAAAGGGCAATAGGGGTTTGGAGGTGGAAGCCCCGGGCTGAAGCATCTTGGTCAGGAGATTAGTCCTGACCTGCACGGAGGGCAGCTCCAGTCCAAGGACCTCTGCTGCCCTCCTTACCACCATGGCATAAGAAGCCCCCTCCTCCGTAGTGAGAGTCGGAGGAGAGGGCATGCCAGTATCGGGGATGTGTCCAGGCCACTGCCTTCCCCAAGATCCTCATACCAGTCCATTTGTTCAACCAGAACATCTATTTGTTGTTCTAAAGCAGGGGTCTCCAATCTTTTCTGTACTGAGAGCTACTTATGTTCAATGAAAAGCATTAAGAGCTACTAATATTATTAGTGTTGTATAATCTCCATTTTTGTGTATATATATATTCATTCAACCAAGCAAAAGCTTTCTAATTTGTTAAACTGGGCTGCACACAGGTGAGCTATTCAGAGGTAGCTGGAGAGCTACAGTAGCTCACAAGCTACTGTTGGAGACCCCTGCTCTAAATGATCCATTGACCCCTCCCAATCCTCAGCCGTGCCTGAAACTTCCTCAAAATGCACATGTAACGACGTAGAATCTCTGGGCTCTGTCAGCGCCGGAGTAGAAGTCGAGCGACGTCGATCAAACTCAGAGTCATCGGGTATAAGGATGGGGCTGGCAGTGCCGGCAGCGCCAGGGAAGGTTGCGTTGGCATGACTTGCGTTGACCTGGATCCGGAAACAGATCCATGAGACCCCACAGGGGCTGTGGCCGGAGTTGATGGCATCGAATCCGATGGTGCCCCTCTGACCCTGCGGCGCCCGAAAGCTCACTGGAGGGGTCGGCCCCCTCAAATACACGGCACATGGCCTAGTAGAATTCTTTCATTTGAGCGGGGGTCGCTCCGGCTCCCGGAAATCGGGGAGGGGGGGCACGGCTGGCTCCGCAGAACCGTGCCTACAGCGTCGGTGCTCCATACCAGTCTCGTCGATCCGCTTGGACTTATTCTTCTTGTGCCTCTTCCCTGAGTGTCCCGAACACATCGATTGGGAGAAAGAGGACTAGGGAATCCTGGAGCAGTTCCGCAACCACCTCCTCTTCTAACAGGACCAGAATCTCCACGGAGTCTCGCTGGCCAGTGTCAACTGCCAGATCGCAGAGAGCTTCACAGCTCACAGCTCGCACCCGCAAGGCCATGGCCTGACAGTACGCACATGACTTCGTGTCGTGGCCGTGCTCGAGGCAAGAAAGACAGATGGGGTGGAGGTCAGTTACCGACATGGCGTGGTTACAACCAAATTATGCCTTTTAACTTTACAATACATTTGACCTCTGTGTGAATTCTTGTTTGATATGTGAATGTACGAGTCTGGGTATTCTATAGAAATTGTTCAACAATCACTCCAAATTGTATTTATTAAGTGCACAATACCCCTGACGTAAGTAGCATATACTGTTAATCTAGCAGAAGAATCCTATACTGTTTTTCATTGTGTGCAAAAAGAAAGACATTTACATACCTTGTAAAAAAATATAATAAATCTACATCTTATTAATTGACAACCCAACATTGCTTCTATTGTTTACATTATTCAGAAGCATTTTAGAGCCTCCCAAACCCCTTTGGATTGAGAAGCAGAAAACCCCAATGACGTCCTTATTACAACCTTTTTTGGCATATTTTACTACAATTACAGGGGCGTAGCTTGGTCAGTAAGATTGGGAGGGTATGAGCATCAGATTTCCCGACCAGCAATATAAAGTTAAAATACATTACATGACAAGCAGGGCGCATGTGAGGGGCTTAAGAGGCAGTGGAAAGGAAGAGGAATACGTATTATTACGAGTACTAAATGAGAGGAAACACAATATTTTGTAAAATAAACGTTTTTAGGGCTTTCGAAACAGAGATGAGAGTGTGTGTCAGTGGGTGTATGCAAAAATCACAGGTGAAATCGGATAGACACCTCACCATACCCGACTGAAAGCACCTGTACCCAACTATTCATCTGAAAAGACATTTATTAGGGGGATGTAACACCACAAATAGCCCCCCTGAAGCTACGCTCCTGTCATTTTGTTTAGAACATCTGCAATGAATATTTTATACATGAATATTACTAGCCTGCCTCATGTATGCTCACCAAATTTATTCCTCACCAATTATGGTGTGTTTGTTCTATTAGTCTCTGACTTTCTTCAGTTTTGTAAGGACCCCTGACGCTTCAGTGGTGTAAATTCTTCTTCCAAAATTGTCTCCCTTGTCCAGTTATTGAATATTTTTCTGAATAAGCTTGAGGGTTCCATTACCAAACTCATTTGTTTGGGTCTCCTTAGTTGCATTATTTGTTTGTCCTGCTGATGACCTCTTCACCAAGCTAAGGGTCAAAATGCTGCTAACTTTGCTAAGATTGACCCAGTGAGTCAAACCCTTTATGATGACTGTAATTGTTGTGATAACCAAATGAAGACTTCCAACTATCTTGCTTAATGATCAAGTGTACTTCCTTTCATACATACGTTTCATACGGACCCTTGCTCAGCTAACTCAGTATTAGCTTTTTAGAGTTTGTGTTAACATTTATAATTTCTTGTTCCAATGCAAATCTTGAACAGACAGACCACAATTCAGTTTATCACATACCTTTTATTGCCTCTATTCTTAAAAAACATTCATAGGGTGAAATATAAAACTCCGAAAGTGCTGTCTGGCTTAGTGTGTGCAAAGTGCTGAGGCCCTAAGTGCACTGTTATTAGGAAGGGGTTGAGTAAGGAGTGAGGCACACTTACGAGCTATAAAGAAGCAGCTACAAATGGTTGAAAATAAAGATAGGTAGAAAGGTGAGACAGAAGTATGTCCCACCTATGAAGAGGCAGAGTCTGGCTCCTACTCCATTGTTGGTATCACAAAGTCATACTTTGCAGGATTAAAACAGTTTTGGACATTTTGGATTAGGCACTGGAAAATGATTAATCTCCTTATTGAAAAACACATTGATCAGGATAGACTTTTACCCAAAACAAGCCAGAAGTTTTCTCCAATTGTACACTATTCTCCTTATAGAAAAGAAAAATAAGGTGTGCGCATAACACTACCACTTAAAGAGCCACTATTTTAAAGATGACATTTCTCATGTCATATTTACAAGGAACTCAAATTGTAATACTTTAAACATTCGCATTTATAAGCACTGTTCTAGTCCATGAAGGTCCTACTACTCCAGAGGGTTATTGGGGGTAGGAAGAAGACCAAGGATAATGGTTTACAAAATTTAAGGTTAATCCACATTTTTTGTGAGAAGAAAAGCAGATTACATGGAATATAATCAAACTAATTCAGAATACACATCTCACAAAGAGCAATGTAAACTAAATGCAATCTAACCTGAACTCAAAATGCTATAACTTGTCTTAAAGGTTTAACAAATTAAGCAAAAGAGTTATTCTCCATTCACGAACAGGTCTAAATCCTCTAGCAGCAATCTCAGGATTTAAGGGGTTAATTAATTTATTGGAGTAATTCTCCATGCTAGCAAATATATTGTCAAAGTATTAGTCATTACCAGTCACTACGACGAAACCCACGAAGATCAGCTCATTAGCACAATATCAGTCTAAAAAAGGAAACTTTACTGAGACAGCAAAGGGAGAAAGAGGCTCAATTAGGTATTAGACCTCAATCAGAATGAAAAAAATCCTCTCTGTTAGGCAGAGCGGCTCAATTTTACCATGTTTACGAAATTCTAAATGACAATCTCAAAAGTATTCTGAAGTCTGGTTTTTTTAGCTTACAAAAAGTGTAACCAACCCATTAACAAGTTATAAGACCAGTGATACAAGAGAAATTTGGGGAGCATTTCACATGAGCTCAGGTATCCCTAGTAGTCCACTTAGGGATGCATGAATAAGAAGCCAGTCTACTGACCTTCACATGCATGGCTCATAAGTAGTGCCTTTTAAAAGCTTATGTTACAAAGCAACTGATTCAACCACTTTCCAAGCACGCAAATTATGTCATCACTGGCACCTTTCAACTTGTTTCCACAAGTGTCCGTTTTTCTTTTTTTTAACAATTTGACAGCTTTACATACTCATGAAACTTTGGGAAAATAATTTACTTTGAGCCTGCAAGAACTGACACTCTGATACTCATAACAGTCTCAGACAAAAAATGTTTAAACAACAGGTTTATAATCTCAACTCCCACAAGGATACCATTTGGGCTCCTCTTCCCAGCAAATATATCAAGTGACTCAGCTTTCTTCAAATTCTGATTAACCATAAAAGACCTCCGGCGAATGCATACAGCAAACTTTGAAAAGTTCCCATGCCAGAGTACCTAATGCCAAACTCTTAAAATATCTCCAATAAGAAACAGTCCTAATTTCAACAATGAAAGGACAAAGGTTTCTAAACATTTCCAATTTGACAACTCATAATATCACCCCTCAAACCTCAGCAGCCTTCAGAAAAGCAAATCTCTATATCCTTCTGACACAGTGCATTTACATTCCGTATACCAAGAATGAGCCTGAATAGTCACTCCAATAACAGATTCCAAGTTGAAGGGCGTAGTCATCTTTCCTGTGTGGAAAGCTGTGCGATTGCACAACTTTGCACCCAAAAGTGACAAGTCCCAAACATTAATAAAAATGATGTATTTTATTTTCTTACATTTTAAAACACCTGCGTTTAAAAACATTTTATAATGGATGTTAAGAAGCCAGGATCTAAACTGCCTTTGTCTTGGGACTGATGAAATCTGCAATCTTTCCAGGGTGGTGGAAAGAGAAGCAAAGTGGGATAAAAAGAGAAAAGGTGACAGACAGGAAAGTATGTTAGAATATGGAAATACAATTCAAACTCAACATAAGGCTTAAATATATAGACAAAACAGTCTTGGCAGATACAGATCACGATTTTAAAGCACACACCATTAAACATTTTTTCAAAAAACAAATTAAGTAGCTGTGGCAGCCAGGAGGGGAGGCCAGAAACAATGTAATCATCAGCCATTTCAAACAATCACCTGAGCACTTAACAAATCTCACCTACTGTTCACTCAAGAACAGTTCTTCTCTCAGCACAGTCTTTGGGGCGAGGGTAACTATTTTGTTATTAAAATTACTGTAAGGCCACATGTCAATGGCATCACAGTGCAATACAAACACATGGAAATGCAGATTTGACAAAATTTGATGACAGCACAGAATATTAAAAGAGTTTAAAAACATTTGAAATAAAAAAAACAGACCACAAGGACTTTTCTTGCAGCCTTTTCTCTTAGATTCACATTACATTTTGTCATACATTACATTACTTCGACCTAGTCACTGCTTATGAAGATGGGCATGGGCTTTAACCCAGGGCTAAGTGAGAAAATTGCACAACATGGCCCTAGGTCACTTCGCTACATGGCCACATTCAGTAACAAAATTACTTATAGTTGAATTCTTGTTTTTATGAAAGACAAATGCCTATACAGATGAGCAGTACTGATTAGTCTTTGGGCTGTGATACTCTATATAGATTTGGCATTCAATAAATGTTAAAATACAAGGTGAGTCAGCTAGACAAGAGGGCTAGTTCTCACTTCTAAAAACCAAACTGCCTTGAGCTTCTACTTTTTTGAATATGCTTCCTCGCTATCCCTCCAATTCTTTACAGTCTTTAGAAACAGCTACTTCTGAAAACAGTTTTATAAAAAAAGATCAATGTCAAGAAAAGAGCGCAAAAATTCACAAAGCACCTAAAAACACAACTAGTCTTAATTAAAATATGGCAGCATTCAGATGATAAATTGAATGGGCAGTGCAACCCAGACCCAATCCACATGTGCAGCAATATCCATTGGTAGGCAGTGTAGGATCCAAATGATATACAAGCTTGAATACTGTGTCCGGTTGAATCCCCTGAAGTTTTCAGCTGCTAGACTAGCTTGGGAAGTGTCCTGGTAAAAGGAAGCATATCTCGGGAGGTGGGTGTTCAGCTTCAACGTAGGGGTTTCAGATTGTAGGAGTCATTAGAAGTAAGTGAATGCATGAACTGGAAAGGTGGGTATATCTCAGTCTATGATGAGGTGTCGTGACTACTGGTGTCAAGTCCAAACTTGGTGTCGGACTCTCTAGACAGATAAGAGATCCTTAATCATTCATAAACATATCAGATAAGTCTGTATCTCAAACAATCAGATCCTAGCCCTTCTAGCGTGGAGCTTACAAGCCAAGTGCTTAAATGAACGCACGCATGAGGTGTGAGGATCGATACACAATTCAGTGGCGATAAAGCTTCCAGGTAAAGCAAAGGTTTTGGGAAAGTTCTGAATTTCAGAATTCTTTTTTCCGTAAGCTTAACTCGTACCGACGAAGATGGTTGCAAAGAGACTGGACGTATGTGAAGACGCATTTTGGATCAGGTTTCTTCCCCATAATCATCATATCCTCCACCTCAACCAGAGGAACGCAGTCCACAAGCTCCCTAGAGAGAGATCAACAAAAAGCTTAGTGAAGCACCGAGAGAGACAAAAGGGCAGCATTTAGACAAAAGTCAAGAAAGAAAAAAAAGCTGAAATTAGAAAAATTCCGGTCTACACCTACAGGAGACAAAAACATATAGCTTGGTAACACATGAGAAATCAACTTAGTAACAAATGCATAAAATTTGAAATTGGTCACATCCGCACATAGACAACTAGGTGGAACTGAGATAGAAATTAGCCACACATGTAGAGTCTGACAGCACAAGAAGAAACACATAAGATGATGGTGATAATCACATGGAAACACGCCTGCACAGATTACTCAATTAATAATCAAGTGCAAGGTGTTGCTCTTCTGGAAATCTGTCTTTTCTAATGGCGCTGTTTGGCTTAGAATGGGTAGCAGATTACTTATCTAATATGAGAAAGCAGAATCAAATATTTTCGTGCTTTCTTATTACTGCCTTATTATGAACTAGCTAATGTTTGCATGTTTTTTGGTATTAACTGAATGAGTATGCTAATCCTATTATGTCTGTTAAATTTCATTATTAGGGCCTTTAGCCTTGTGTGACGTGGGGTTGGGCACAGTGCCTGCACCCAACCCCCTCACAAGCACCCTCCTGATGGCTGTATGTAGCATGGGATTGAGCGCCTGCCCCCGCGGGTGACCACCCTCCTTTATTTAAATTTTTTGGGGCACTTCCCTGGATCCACAAATCCACTGCGAGTCTCCAGTGGGTGGTCGTGCAAATATCAGCTGCAACATTTTCCTCAGTTTGCGGCCAGTGACTGAGATCCCGCATTCAGGCATCTGCGGGTCCATCGTGAATAGTCGAGGTCAGCCAATCAGAAAGCAGCTGGATCCGCAGATCCTCCATGATGGATCTATGAAAGGTCTGTGGCGTGAAATATACAACGTTTTTTAATCTTAATTTTTCAAAAACTGACCAGATTTGCACACAATCACAACAAGCATTGGCAAAGCCAACAGGTCTGGCGTTGTCCGCCAGCCTTTTGATAATTCTTGTTTTGTAAGGGTTTTTGCAAACGTTTACTGTTTGGGAGGCTGCTGGGCCTTTGTCAAACTAAAAAACAAAAAACATCAACGAAAGGCAATAATGCTTTTTGGTCTCAAAAAAGTACACATTACCATAGTACTCCCTGGCACTGAAAAAGTACTTCGTGTCTGGATGTGCTTCTTGTGTAAGGGCAGTATATACTAATGGTTGGTTCTGTCGAGAAAGGTAGAATTCCTTCAGAACGCTTTGCATTTATCCTGACAACTAGGAAAACCAATCAATGGTATACAGTCAACATTGAATACCAAACAGACAAAAAAGGATAAGACTGATGTTATAGACTCAAAATGTGGACAATATATTTAAAGTCATATATTGTATAAAACACTACATATACAAATATGTAAAATCACAGGACTGTTCAAAAACATATATCACTACATACATAAATATGTGCCATATAAAAAGTGTATTACATAGAACACAATCCAAACATTTAACATTCACAATACACATAGAAATAAACACTTAATTCTGCATCTGTATAAACTTAGCATGTACATTAACACATATAGCTTAATTCTTTAGCACCCGATATGTGGAATACTAGTACGGAATGCCTGATCTGTACGTCGACGTTTCGACCCCTAATAAAAGAGTGCTATTGCAAGACATCACCCAGGGTCTTCTTCAGGACTATGAATATATTTCAGAGCAACCTGTATACATGAGTTGCTAGATGAGGGGGGGGGGGGATCCCATTATTCTCAGAAAGTCCTCCTGGCGGAGGAGACAGTTGGATGTAGTTGCACCGTCACTGAAGAAATGTTCTAAATCACGAGGACACTTGAAGTACTTTCGGCTCTTTTTTGCTAACGTCTACATGTAGACAGGAACTCGAGGTGTGGCGATTTCCCAGTGAAATGGATTGCTAGAAAGATAAGTTACCCTTTGATGAGGCCACGCAGGGAAGTACTTACAGGCCCTGGTTTTGGATCCTCAAGGTACATATGGAGGACTTTCCTCCATATTGACATTCATAGTGAAGTCAGCCAATGGCTGAAGTGAGGTGACGCATTACCCCTTGATGCATGCTGAATCGAGTTAGAGAAAAATGTGAATGATACGACCACAGATAAATGGGTGAACTGTAGCTGAAAATCCCTATAAGTAACTATCATACACATAATTTTAGTAAAATCAAAAGGTCTTGGTTAAAACCGATCTAAAAAAAAAAAATCGTTCTACCATTGGCTGCCAGCCTCTAGAAAGAAATAAGAAAAGAACAGACAGAAGTCATGAAAGAAAGAAGAAAGAAAGAAGGCCCAGAAGAAAGAAGGAAAAAAAGAATAGAAAGACAAAGGAAAGAAGGAATGAAAAAATAATTGAAAGACAGAAGAAAAAAGGAAAAAAGACAGAAGAAGGAACAAAAGCAAGAAAAAGAAGGAAGGAAGGTAAAAATGCAAGAAAGAAAGTATGAAGGCATTAAAGAAAGAAGGATAGAAAGACAAAGACAAAGAAAGAAGGAAGGAAGGAAAGAAGAGAGATGGGTGAAAGCCTCTTTAAATAAGCATAAAATACATTATTATTATTATTACATTTATAAGGCGCAACAGCTACCCAAAAAGGGTTTCCCGGCGCCGACAAAGACTAGAGAAAGAGGTGTCAGCTTAAATTAGCTACTGGTTAAAAAGCCAGGTCATGAGAGATTTACGAAATTGTGTATAGACCGTTTCATTCCGGATAGTTAAGGGAAGTGCGTTCCATAATAAGGGACCAAGATAAGCGAATGATCTGCCGCCCATTCGAGACAGTTTAGTTCTTGGCACAACAAATTTCTCTTGGGTCGATGAACGAAGACACCGTGAGGGCCCATATGGGCTGACCAAAGACTGCAGATATAAAGGAGCAGTTCCCACCTTGATTTTAAACAGGGCTTTGAACTTAATTCTGTTCTCAACCCTGAGCCAATGGAGATCCCGCAGATGACTGGAAACAGAAGCAAATCTGGGGACCCTGCACAGTAATCTTGCCGCAGCGTTCTGCACCGTTTGCAGTCTACAAGTCACTACCTTGTTAGAACCAAGGTAGAGAATGTTTCCGTAGTCCAGTCTCGAAGTAATCAGAGCCTGGACGACTGTTCTCTGAGTTTGCTGGGGCAACATCCATAAGTTCTTTCTTAGCCACTTCAAGATGGTAAAACATGTGGAAGACACTTTGGTTGCTTACATATAGATATAGTAACATCAAAAGGTCTAGGCTAACAGCAGACCTAAAAAGTATGCTCTCTGGACCAAGAGTCTACCTTTCTGCCAAATCTGGTGTAATTCCCTTTAGCAGTTTTTGTGGTATCGCAGTTCAATTTTCCTATAGAAAATATATGCCCCCACCAGACAGATCACCCAAAACATTCCAGGAAGGAGCGGATGTGAATGAGATATGAGTGTGAATGAGTTTTGTGAAGATTCGTCAATCTGCGCCAAAGTTCTAAGCAAACCCAAAAAATGCTTTTCCTACGGAGGCACAGACATAACTAACTACCCAGTGGCCAACTCCATTACCTAGCATCTCAGTGTTTTCATGACCTTGCCAGGTAGGTCGCTCCCCCACCACACAGCTCCGCCTGTGTTGTCTGCCCGCTGCTTCTGCAGGTAAGATCGCCCTCCGCTTGTGGCCCCGGTGCCCGCTTTGTCTGCTTGTCTCCCTTTTCCTTTCTGTGCCCCTCGCTGCCCCACTGTCGTTGTGCCCGTGATTTTGTCTGCTCTCCCCTTGTTTTCCTTTCTGTGCCCTCGCCGCCCCATTGTCGTTGTGCCCGTGATTTTGTCTGCTCTCCCCTTGTTTTCCTTTCTGTGCCCCTCGCTGCCCCACTGTCGTTGTGCCCGTGATTTTGTCTGCTCTCCCCTTGTTTTCCTTTCTGTGCCCCTCGCTGCCCCACTGTCGTTGTGCCCGTGATTTTGTCTGCTCTCCCCTTGTTTTCCTTTCTGTGCCCCTCGCCGCCCCATTGTCGTTGTGCCCGTGATTTTGTCTGCTCTCCCCTTGTTTTCCTTTCTGTGCCCTCGCTGCCCCACTGTCGTTGTGCCCGTGATTTTGTCTGCTCTCCCCTTGTTTTCCTTTCTGTGCCCCTCGCTGCCCCACTGTCGTTGTGCCCGTGATTTTGTCTGCTCTCCCCTTGTTTTCCTTTCTGTGCCCCTCGCTGCCCCACTGTCGCTGTGCCCGTGATTTTGTCTGCTCTCCCCTTGTTTTCCTTTCTGTGCCCCTCGCTGCCCCATTGTCGTTGTGCCCGTGATTTTGTCTGCTCTCCCCTTGTTTTCCTTTCTGTGCCCCTCGCTGCCCCACTGTCGCTGTGCCCGTGATTTTGTCTGCTCTCCCCTTGTTTTCCTTTCTGTGCCCCCGCTGCCTCTCGCCATTCCCGCCGCTGCGTCCCTGCGGCCCCGCCCCTGACTGCCCATTCGCTGCCCCTGCCTCCCGCCTCCCAGCTGCTCCTCCCTCCCACCTCCCCATAAATGGCGGCCGCTGCGCGGTGAGGAGAGCGACCCTTGACCTTGCCAGGTAGGTCGCTCCCCCACCACACAGCTCCGCCTGTGTTGTCTGCCCGCTGCTTCTGCAGGTAAGATCGCCCTCCGCTTGTGGCCCCGGTGCCCGCTTTGTCTGCTTGTCTCCCCTTTTCCTTTCTGTGCCCCTCGCTGCCCCACTGTCGTTGTGCCCGTGATTTTGTCTGCTCTCCCCTTGTTTTCCTTTCTGTGCCCCTCGCCGCCCCATTGTCGTTGTGCCCGTGATTTTGTCTGCTCTCCCCTTGTTTTCCTTTCTGTGCCCCTCGCTGCCCCACTGTCGTTGTGCCCGTGATTTTGTCTGCTCTCCCCTTGTTTTCCTTTCTGTGCCCCTCGCTGCCCCACTGTCGTTGTGCCCGTGATTTTGTCTGCTCTCCCCTTGTTTTCCTTTCTGTGCCCCTCGCCGCCCCATTGTCGTTGTGCCCGTGATTTTGTCTGCTCTCCCCTTGTTTTCCTTTCTGTGCCCCTCGCTGCCCCACTGTCGTTGTGCCCGTGATTTTGTCTGCTCTCCCCTTGTTTTCCTTTCTGTGCCCCTCGCTGCCCCACTGTCGTTGTGCCCGTGATTTTGTCTGCTCTCCCCTTGTTTTCCTTTCTGTGCCCCTCGCTGCCCCACTGTCGCTGTGCCCGTGATTTTGTCTGCTCTCCCCTTGTTTTCCTTTCTGTGCCCCTCGCTGCCCCATTGTCGTTGTGCCCGTGATTTTGTCTGCTCTCCCTTGTTTTCCTTTCTGTGCCCCTCGCTGCCCCACTGTCGCTGTGCCCGTGATTTTGTCTGCTCTCCCCTTGTTTTCCTTTCTGTGCCCCCGCTGCCTCTCGCCATTCCCGCCGCTGCGTCCTGCGGCCCCGCCCCCTGACTGCCCATTCGCTGCCCCTGCCTCCCGCCTCCCAGCTGCTCCTCCCTCCCACCTCCCCATAAATGGCGGCCGCTGCGCGGTGAGGAGAGCGACCCTTGACCTTGCCAGGTAGGTCGCTCCCCCACCACACAGCTCCGCCTGTGTTGTCTGCCCGCTGCTTCTGCAGGTAAGATCGCCCTCCGCTTGTGGCCCCGGTGCCCGCTTTGTCTGCTTGTCTCCCCTTTTCCTTTCTGTGCCCCTCGCTGCCCCACTGTCGTTGTGCCCGTGATTTTGTCTGCTCTCCCTTGTTTTCCTTTCTGTGCCCCTCGCCGCCCAATTGTCGTTGTGTCCGTGATTTTGTCTGCTCTCCCCTTGTTTTCCTTTCTGTGCCCTCGCTGCCCCACTGTCGTTGTGCCCGTGATTTTGTCTGCTCTCCCCTTGTTTTCCTTTCTGTGCCCCTCGCTGCCCCACTGTCGTTGTGCCCGTGATTTTGTCTGCTCTCCCCTTGTTTTCCTTTCTGTGCCCCTCGCTGCCCCACTGTCGTTGTGCCCGTGATTTTGTCTGCTCTCCCCTTGTTTTCCTTTCTGTGCCCCTCGCTGCCCCACTGTCGTTGTGCCCGTGATTTTGTCTGCTCTCCCCTTGTTTTCCTTTCTGTGCCCCTCGCTGCCCCACTGTCGCTGTGCCCGTGATTTTGTCTGCTCTCCCCTTGTTTTCCTTTCTGTGCCCCTCGCTGCCCCATTGTCGTTGTGCCCGTGATTTTGTCTGCTCTCCCCTTGTTTTCCTTTCTGTGCCCCTCGCTGCCCCACTGTCGCTGTGCCCGTGATTTTGTCTGCTCTCCCCTTGTTTTCCTTTCTGTGCCCCCGCTGCCTCTCGCCATTCCCGCCGCTGCGTCCCCTGCGGCCCCGCCCCTGACTGCCCATTCGCTGCCCCTGCCTCCCGCCTCCCCAGCTGCTCCTCCCTCCCACCTCCCCATAAATGGCGGCCGCTGCGCGGTGAGGAGAGCGACCCTTGACCTTGCCAGGTAGGTCGCTCCCCCACCACACAGCTCCGCCTGTGTTGTCTGCCCGCTGCTTCTGCAGGTAAGATCGCCCTCCGCTTGTGGCCCCGGTGCCCGCTTTGTCTGCTTGTCTCCCCTTTTCCTTTCTGTGCCCCTCGCTGCCCCACTGTCGTTGTGCCCGTGATTTTGTCTGCTCTCCCCTTGTTTTCCTTTCTGTGCCCCTCGCCGCCCAATTGTCGTTGTGTCCGTGATTTTGTCTGCTCTCCCCTTGTTTTCCTTTCTGTGCCCTCGCTGCCCCACTGTCGTTGTGCCCGTGATTTTGTCTGCTCTCCCCTTGTTTTCCTTTCTGTGCCCCTCGCTGCCCCACTGTCGTTGTGCCCGTGATTTTGTCTGCTCTCCCCTTGTTTTCCTTTCTGTGCCCCTCGCCGCCCCATTGTCGTTGTGCCCGTGATTTTGTCTGCTCTCCCCTTGTTTTCCTTTCTGTGCCCCTCGCTGCCCCACTGTCGTTGTGCCCGTGATTTTGTCTGCTCTCCCCTTGTTTTCCTTTCTGTGCCCCTCGCTGCCCCACTGTCGCTGTGCCCGTGATTTTGTCTGCTCTCCCCTTGTTTTCCTTTCTGTGCCCCTCGCTGCCCCATTGTCGTTGTGCCCGTGATTTTGTCTGCTCTCCCCTTGTTTTCCTTTCTGTGCCCCTCGCTGCCCCACTGTCGCTGTGCCCGTGATTTTGTCTGCTCTCCCCTTGTTTTCCTTTCTGTGCCCCCGCTGCCTCTCGCCATTCCCGCCGCTGCGTCCCTGCGGCCCCGCCCCCTGACTGCCCATTCGCTGCCCCTGCCTCCCGCCTCCCAGCTGCTCCTCCCTCCCACCTCCCCATAAATGGCGGCCGCTGCGCGGCCGCGCTGCCGCGCGCCGAAGGCGCGCCTAAGGCAAGCCCGTCTGCGCCCGTCCGCGACTGGACCGCGCCCAGCGCCAGAACCCCTGGATCCCACCAACGCAACACTACTCGACGGACCTCACGACGCCGCCACACTCACCGCACTCAATGCCGGCCGGAACCCTGCCTGCTACCGAGCCTCACCGAGACGCACCCACGGACCCTTCACCTGCCAAACCTGCCGATTCACCTGCCCCCGGACGTGCACCACCTCCGCCAAGTCGAGCAACAGCAGCAACCACCTGAAATGCATCCTGCTGAACACCCGCTCCGTCCACAGGCACGCCGTGGAACTCTGGGACCTGCTCGACGCAACAGCACCGGACATCGCCTTCCTCACCGAAACCTGGATGAACGCCTCCTCAGCGCCCGACATCGCCATAGCCATCCCGGACGGATACAAGATCACCCGGAGGGACCGCGTCAACCAGACGGGAGGAGGCATCGCCATCGTACACAAGAACACCATCCGCATCTCGACTAACTCCGACGAGACCTTCTCCGCCGCCGAACACCTACACTTCCAGATACACACTGACCCCAAGACCACCCTCCGAGGCACCCTCATCTACAGACCCCCGGGACCACGCACACTATTCAGCGAAGACATCGCAGACTTCATCAGCCCGCACGCCATGCCCTCCGCCGACTACATCCTCCTAGGGGACCTCAACTTCCACCTGGAGAACAGCAACGACAGAAACACCACCGCCCTGCTGGACAACCTCGCCAACCTCGGACTCAAGCAACTGGTGAACACGCCCACCCACTACGCCGGCCACACGCTCGACCCCGTCTTCTCGTCCAGCAAGCACATCTCCTTCAGCCACGCCACCGGACTCCACTGGACCGACCACAGCTGCGTCCACTTCAGCTTCAGAAAGACTGCGACCCACCACCACCCGCAACAGGCTCCCCGCCGGAGCTGGAGCAAGATCACCGCCGAGCAGCTCACCGCCTCCCTCAGCCAGAACACACCCACCAACACAACGGACCCAAACGAAGCAGCCAGCAACCTCGCCAAGTGGCTGACCGCCTGCGCCGACGACCTCGCACCACAAAAACCCTCCCAGCAGACCCGGAAGCAAGAAAACCCCTTGGTTCACCAACGAACTCAAGGAATCCAAGAAGAACTGCCGCACTCTCGAGAAAACCTGGCGACTCGACCAGACCCCAGACAACAGGACCGCCCTCAAGCACGCCACCCGCAAACACCACCAGCTGATCCGTGCCACCAAGAAGTCGGCACTCAAAGAACGACTGGACAACAACGCCCATGACAGCAAGGAACTTTTCAGCATCGTCAAAGAGTTCTCCAACCCCAGCGCCGGAAACAACGACATCACCCCCTCGCAAGACCTCTGCAACTCACTCTCGCGTTCTTCCACCGCAAGATCACCGACATACACAACAGCTTCGACGCACAAACAACGCACCCTACCGCCGAACCAACGCCCGCCACCACCACCCTCTGCAACTGGACCCCGATCAGCACCGAAGACACCACCCGCACGATGAACTCCATCCACTCCGGATCACCAACCGACCCCTGCCCACACCACGTCTTCAACAAAGCCGACGCCACCATCGCACCCCATCTCCGGGACATCATCAACTCCTCCTTCCACACCGCCACCTTCCCGGAGAGCTGGAAGCACGCCGAGCTTACCGCCCTCCTGAAGAAACCAACGGCGGACCCCACCGACCTCAAGAACTACCGTCCCATCTCGCTCCTTCCGTTTCCGGCCAAAGTCATCGAGAAGACCGTCAACAGACAGCTTGCCGCCTTCCTCGAGACGAATGGATCCCTCGACCCCTCGCAGTCCGGGTTTCGGGCCAACCACAGCACCGAGACCGCCCTTATCGCAGCCACCGACGACATCAGAACCCTAACCGACAACGGGGAAACAGCTGCCCTCATCCTCTTGGACCTCTCCGCGGCGTTCGACACCGTCTGCCACCGCACCCTAGTGAAGCGCCTCAGCAACATCGGAATCCGAGGAAAGCACTGGAATGGATCATCTCGTTCCTCGCCGGAAGAACCCAGAGAGTCCGCCTCCCCCGTTCAGATCCGAAGCCACCGAAGTCATCTGCGGCGTTCCACAAGGATCCTCACTCAGCCCAACCCTCTTCAACGTCTACATGAGCCCCTCGCAGCCATCGCACGCCGACACAACCTCAACATCATCTCCTACGCCGACGACACCCAGCTGATCCTCTCCCTCACCAACGACCCCACCACCGCCAGAGCCAACCTACACGACGGATGAGAGACGTCGCCGACTGGATGAGGAACAGCCGCCTTAAACTGAACTCAGACAAGACGGAAGTCCTCATCCTGGGCTCATCACCCTCCGCCTGGGACGACTCCTGGTGGCCCCCGGCCCTGGGCACCGCGCCCAAGCCAACGGACCACGCACGCAACCTGGGCTTCATCCTGGACTCCTCCCTGTCGATGACCAGACAAGTCAACGCCGTCTCATCTTCATGCTTCAACACCCTGCGCATGCTCCGCAAGATCTTCAGATGGATCCCCACTGAAACCAGGAAGACCGTCACCCAGGCACTCGTCACCAGCCGACTGGACTATGGGAACACCCTCTACGCCGGAACCACAGCCAAACTTCAAAAGAGACTCCAGCGCATCCAGAACGCCTCCGCACGACTCATCCTGGACATCCCCCGACACAGCCACATCACCGGACACCTGAAAGACCTGCACTGGCTCCCCGTCAGCAAGGAGAATCACGTTCAGACTCCTCACCCACGCACACAAGGCCCTCCACGACCTGGGCCCAAAGTACCACAACGACCGCATGACCTTCTACACGCCCACACGCCAGCTACGATCAACCAGCCACGCCCTCGCCACCGTACCACGCATCCGCAGAACCACCGCCGGAGGAAGATCCTTCTCCTACCTGGCAGCCAAGACCTGGAACTCCCTCCCCACTCACCTTCGGCGAACCCAGGACCATCTCTCCTTCAGGAAGCAGCTCAAGACCTGGCTGTTCGAGCAGTAACTTACCCCCTCCCCCAGCGCCTTGAGACCCTCCCGGGTGAGTAGCGCGCTCTATAAATGCCGTGATTGATTGATTGATTGATGACATTCAATTGATATACATATAAGGTTTTTTTAATTCTATTTCCTAACTATAACGTCCCGATAAAATTTGTTTTTTTTGTTACTGTCTAAGGTTTTTATTGTTAATTTCTAACTATAACGTCCCTGTAACCTTTGTTTTTTTTACTGAATTTCGAAGGTTTTTAAATTTTATTTCCTAATTGTAACTTGTAACCTTTGAGGGTTTGTGTGTGAGTGGCTGTATAGGTTGGTGAGAGGGTGTGTGAGTGGCTGTAAGGATCTGTGACTAGATGTGTGAGTGTCTGAGTGGCTATGTGAGTTGGTGCGTGAGTGTCTAGGTGCGCAAGTGTCTGAGTGGGTGCATGAGTGAGTATCTGAGTGGGTCTGTGAGTGAGTGAGTGTCTGAGTGGGTCTGTGAGTGGGTGAGAGAAAGTAGTTTTCTGAGTCCCTCCTTGAGTGCGTGAGTGAGTCTGTGAGTGAGTGCATGATTGTCTGAATAAATCCGTGAGTCTGAATGAATCCGTGAGTGGGTGTGTGAGTCTGTGAGTGGGTGTGTGAGTCTGAGTGGGTCTTTGAGTCAGTGTGTGAGTCTATGAGTAGGTCTGAGTGCATCTGAGAGAATATGAGTGGTTCTGTAAGACAGTGCATGAGTGTCTGAGTGGGTCTGTGAGTGGATGTACGTGTCTGAGTGGGTGCATGAGAGTCTGAATGGGTCTGTGAGAGTGTCTGAGAGGGTCTGTGAGCAGGTGCATGAGTGCCTGAGTGGGTGCTTGAGTGTTTGTGAGAGTGTCTGAGTAGGTCTGTGAGTGGGTGTGTGAGTGTGTGTGTGTGTATGTGAGTGGGTGTATCGCTGTCTGAGTGGGTGTGTGAGTGGGTGTATCGCTGTCTGAGTGGGCCTGTCAGTGGGTGTGAGTGACCGAGTGTGTGAGTGTCATGACCTGCAAATCTCCTTCAACATATATGAACATTGCAGGCATCTCCGCTACCATTCCCCTAACAAGGCATTCCATATATACATTAAAGATTTTGTGTTGATAATGGCTAAACAAACCACAGAGTCGTTTTGGGCTCAGGGGATATTCTAAAGGGGCACGTGCTCTTCTGTTTTACTTTCTATGTTGTATTTTTCAGTTGGGCTTTACAGAGACTACATTGCCCAGAAGTCTGTGCTTCCTCAGAGGGCACACAGTTTTAGGTCACTGACCCATAGCCTGAACAGTTTCCAGCCAATGTTATTGACTCATAGGAAGTTACACCTTGATTGACACAGTGATTGATGACTCCTAGGAAGTTACACTGTGATGCCTCAGTGATTGAAGACTCATAGGAAGTTACACTGTGACTGCCTCAGTGATTGATGATTCATAGAAGTTACATGGTGATTGCCACAGTGATTGATGACTCTTAGGAAGTTCCCCCTGATTGCTGTGATTGCTGACTCACAGGAGGTTCAACATAAGGTAAGACTGTTCTATAAATATGCCCTATCTTCCTGGCTTGTTATTCTCCATCAGCAGGACCAGTCGAAGCCGTGGAGAACTCGCAAATCCTGAGATAAGCATAAGACCGAGTGAGCAGGGTCCTGTCAACGTCTTTGAGGAATCGCGGAACAAGAACAGCGAGTGAGCAGAAAGCAGCAGCATCATAAGCGTTAGAGAATTTCAACGCAGCTCCAAGATTCAATCAAGAATGTCACTTCAGTCGGAGCGGTGGGAGAGTCTTCACCCGGTTGAGCCTGCGCAGTTGGTGGCAGTTCGAACAGTGACAAGCCACGCTGGCACAACAAACAAAAGGTAAGTGCGGGTCAATTTGGAACGCAGGTGGGCTCTGCTTTTGTACAAATCTTGATGCCAAAAGAGCGGTGGGCACCGCTAAAAACTTGCTTGGATGAACAAAGGATTAGTGCGGAGTGAGGAAACTTCACTTTAATCAAAGATTGATCAATCCTGTAGACTGTGCAAATAACAGTAATATGGAGTGAGAGAAGTCTACAATTAGCATACATGAAGAAAGAATAATGCTTCTTGTCAGATCACCTGCCTTTTGTCGTTCGAACAGGAAAAGGGAGAGTAAAGTAACTGCGACACAAAAACTCTGCGATAATATCGCTACCCACTTTGACGAAAAAATCAACAAGATAGTCAGTGGTCTAAACTCCAACAATGATAGTAGCCTCAATGAGGAAAAGGAACCTCCCATGAGATCAGCAACAGAGCAACAGAAAGAGGCACTCAAGGATTATCCGCCACCCGCGTTAGAGCGCTTTGAAATTCCCACTGTGGATACATTTAACAACCTAGCCCAAAGTGTTTCTTCCGGGTCCCCTTTGGACCCTCTTCCGCAGGCGATTTGGAAAGAGTTCCAGCTGGAACTATTTCCATGGCTAGGGCAGATTTGCTGTCAGTCATTAGAAAAGGGAACAGTCCCGGAAGGCTGGAAGCAGGCAGTGGTAACCCCGTTGCTCAAAAAGCCATCACTCGACCCTAAGTGTCCATCGAGCTTTAGACCAATATCTCTTCTCCCGTATCCAGTAAAAATTCTGGAGCGGGCAGTTAGTAAGTCTCTGTCCCTCTATCTAGAAGAAAATCAATTATTAGACAAGGATCAATTCGGTTTCCGACCAGGGCATGGAACGGAAACAGCCTTAGCAACGGTCCTGGATAACCTAAGAATGCGAGCTGACAATGGTAATCTGTCCATATTGGTATTACTGGACATGTCGGCCGCATTCGACACGGTAAATCACAGGATCCTGCTGAAAAGACTAGAGAACATCGGAGTGAAAGGACAGGCTTTAAAGTGGCTGCAATCGTATCTGACGGGCAGGCAACAGGTGGTAACTATCCCACCGTTTACCTCTTCCAAGACCCCCGTGCGATACGGGGTGCCACAGGGCTCGGCAATCAGCCCAATTCTATTTAATATTTATCTGCGCCCTTTAATCCCAATTATTAGGCATCGACCTAGTCAATTATGCAGACGATACGCAACTGGTGTTCTCTCTAGAAGGAAACCAGGCAGTATCTATTGAGGAATTTCAGGAGTGCATGCTCAAGACCTCCAGCTGGCTCAGGAAAAACTCCTTACAATTTAATGGAGAAAAAACTGAGATAGTATACTGCTCTGCGGCCAAAATAGCTCGGCTTTACCCCACCGAATTTAGACTCACCCCTATGGATAAACCACTGATTCCTGCCAGTACAGTGCGTAACCTGGGGGTTTTAATGGATGATAATCTCCAACTGGAATCACAAATTAATAAAACAGTCGGCACTTGCTTCTCCTTGCTAAGAGCACTGCGCCAGATCCTCCCGCTCCTGCCTGCCACCTACAGACCCTTAGTGATGAGGAGTCTAATACTGAGTAGGTTGAACTACTGTAACTCCCTGTATTTGGGAGCACCACAATCAGCATTGCGGAAACTACAGAGGATTCAGTCTATAGCAGCCAAACTGGCGTTAAACAGGCAGCGCAGGTCCTCTACATCTCTAGCTCTAAGAGACCTCCATTGGTTGCCCATAAATGAGAGAATTCACTTTAAATCTCTCTGTATAGTGTTCAAAGCATTACATGGCTTAGGTCCAATATCCATGCAGGAGAAGTTTACCTGGTATATTCCAGGGAGATATTTACGCTCATCAGGCATGTATTTGGTAACCACCACCAGATTTAGGAAGACCAGGACAGGTGGCAGAGCCTTTGGGGTAGCAGCCGCACGACCCTGGAATGACCTTCCCTTGAATATTAGGCAACTGAAATCTTTGCTCCCATTTAGAAAAAGCCTAAAGACATGGCTCTTCCCTAAGAACTAGCGTTATGAGCATACCGTATAGACTATCTTTATGCACAATGTCATCTGGGCAAGTCACAGCGCCAGGATACCCGTAGGGTGACAGTTTTGCGCTATATAAATTTAATAAATAAATAAATAAAAGACAGTTCCTGTGCCCTTTCGGCGACTAAGAATCAAGGGGAGAATCCATCCAATTAAAGGCTCCTAGAAAAGGTACAGTTGAACTCATTTTCTTTTCAGGTAAGTTGGTATTGATCACACATCTGGATACTAGTGAAGTACTTATATGGTAATTCCAGTGATGTATCAGTGACTTTGTTGTGTGTTCAGATCTCCCTCCCAGCTGTCCCCTTTCTTTTCTTCCCTCGCTTGATCCTTCCAACTGTCTGTGCTTTAATGGCAAGCAGCAGTTGGGAAAATCGAGAGGTGGACCCACTTGAGCATTGCCTTGATCCTTAGGAGTTCGTCTGGCTAACACTGTGTGGGTGTGTCAGTAGCTGTGTGAGTGACTGGCCACAACGAAATCACACTTGCCCCATTATCCAATAAGAGTCACAGTTTTGTACACAATATCTACTCAAGTGGAGTACTTTCTTCTGGTTAATTAGTAACTGCTACCTCATTGGGTAAATGTCAAGTGCATATTCTACAATACATCTGTGTAATGGACCATGAGGAAATATTTCCAGTGACCTTGTGTGCATTTCGGCAATGTGAGTTTTCCTTCTGCGTCTTTATCCAGAAATCTATGATAAGATGAATCCTCCTATAGAGAGGACGTGACTATAAAGAGGTTAATCTCCACCAAACAAGGGTACTTCCTCTTAGGTATATTAAGTAAGTGTTTCTTTGTTTGGTGGAGATGTCCTCATATTCCTTGGCATGAAGAACGCATCACCAAAATAGGCAGGAAACCCGCTGGGGGGCCTTTTGGTAAGCTGTCCATCAAAAGCTGTCCATCATCCTGGCAAAAGGCAGGAAGACCTCTGCATACTATTAAGGTGGGTCGGGAGGCCCGTCCAAATATTAGAACGGGAGGGGGGTGCCGCACAGTCCCCCCTCCCCAGGCCGATTTTGGCCCCAGGGATCCCTTCCCTGGGGTCTGGATTTAGAATGCTGGGAACTCTGGAGCCCACCTAGGGGACCCAGTCCACAGCGTTGGGGACCGCGGGGGTGGGGTAGCCTGAATGCCCCTGCGGTCCCTGCCGGCTTTCTGCCCCCAGCGGGATCTGGCATTGCTCTTACACACAGGGAGCTGCTAAACATGCAGCTCCCTGTGTGTGAGAGCAATGGTTTTGTCCGTTTCCCTGTCCAACAGACGAAAAATCCGCTCCCAGCAAGTGGTAGCAGTTTGACAGTTCCCGGTAACTGGGAGCAGAGTTAGTGTTTGCTCTGACTTGGCTCTGACTCCGCAAAGTCAGAGCAAACAGCTACGTCCCAGGGGTGGGCCCCCGGGACATAGGGAACCGGCCCTGGGTGATGGCGGTCCCAAGGCCATATATGGCTCCAGGAGGAGGGTCACGTGGCCCCCCCCTCCTTTGTGCTGCATGGGTCAGCCCCGAGGAGGTGGTGGTCATGAGTGATGTCACTGACCATGTTATGGGTGATGTAATATGTGAGGTCATAAGCAGTGCATTGGAGGGGCATAGGTTATAGTTAGCACAGCTAACGGCTCCACACAGACGTCGTTCCACTGTTCCATAACTGCTGAATTTCTCTGGTTTTGTACGAGTGAAATGTCAGCCTAACTAGAACGTCCCTGTAACCCTTGGTTTTTTCTGTGGATTCCTAAGGTTTTTAATTCTTTTTCTTAACTATAACGTTCCTGTAACCTTTGTTTTATTCAGTGAATTACTATGGGTTTTTTTAACCAGTACTCGCATTTGCAGAGTGGTGGAGAAAGGGCGCGGGCCTCCAACCAGCTCAGGAATCCCGCTGTGTGGGACTTACTGGAGATAACAGGAGGCCTTCTTGGCCCACAAGGACCCTCAGCATCCAAGAGTACTTCATCTGCCAACCAGTATATTTGCGGAGTGGTGGAGAAAGGGGGTGTGGCCTCCGAAGACCTCTCAGCAATCCCGCTGTGTAGCACTTACTGGAGATAACAGGAGGGGTTCCTGGCCCAAAAACAGCCTCAGTATCCAAGGGGACTTAATCCCTTAACCAGTAGTGCGGCAGAAGGTGAGTTTGCAGAGTGGTGGAGAAAGGGGGCGGGGCCTCGGGAGACATCCCCTGGGCCAGCCGTTTTTTTTAATTCAACTCTCATGAGGAACGGGGGGCCACACGGCCCCCTTCCCCTGGCCGATGTTCGGCTCCAGGGACCCCATCCCTGGGGCCTGGCCTATTTGTAATAAGGGCCTGGGCTGATTTCGGCCCCAGGGACCCCATCCTCCGGGGCCCAACCTTTTATTGAAATTATATACTATTAGGGAGTGAGGCCTGGCCATTAGGAAATGGGGGAGAGGGCCCAGCCTCCATTCTGGGTGTTCTGGGTGACCGCGGGGGAAGCCTGAAGGCCTCTGTGGTCCCTGCCGGCTCCCCGCCTCTTGTGGGAGCCGGCATTGCTTTCAGACATAGGGAGCTTTTGGAAAGGAAGTTCCCTGTGTCTGAAAGCAATTGTGCTCTGCTTGCAGCAAGCAAAAGCATTTTCAATGCCACATAGCTATGTCCCGGGTGTGGGCACCCAGAGACATAGCAGTAGTAGACCTATGGGGTTGTGGTCCCCAGGGCCATGTATGGCTTCACGAGTGGGGCCGCACAGCACCCCTTCTTTCTTGGATTTTGCCCCAGGGAGGTGCTAGTCCCCAGGGTTGCTGGGGGGTCCGCAAATAATGTTACTGTTACCATTGTTTGCCCCAGGGAGGTCGCCATCCCCAGGGCAGTGTAGGGGGCCACACGGGCCCCCTCCCTGCATTGTTACCATTGTTTGCCCCGGAGAGGTGGCAGTCCCAGGGGCTGCAGGGAGGTCCGCGCAGCCCCGTATTCTATTTTACTAAAGCCCCGAGGAGGTGGAGGTCCCCAGGGCTGCAGGGGGTTCGCATAGCCGACTATACTCAATGTTACAAAGCCCCGGGGACGTGGCAGTCCCCAGGGCTGCTGGGGTCCTTGTGGCTTCCCCACATTCAATTTCACAAGGCCCCGGAGAGGTGGTGCTTCCTGGGGTTGCGGCCGCGCTGGCCACTCTGCTTTCTTACCATTGTTTGCCCCAGGGAGGTGGCAGTTGCCGATGGGACCCCTCCAACAGGCCTAGGGGGGGTCAGGGTATTCCGACCCTGCCCCCCTTTCTATATTTTTTACGTGTTCTGTGGGTCTCAGCTCAAGCCGAGTCCCAAGATGGCTGCCAACACTTCTTCGTTGAAGTGTTGGCAGCCAATCAGATTTGAACATGGGGACTGCTGGATCTGCGGGTAATCAGCGTCCCTATATTTACAAATTTATACCAAACCACACAAAGCATGATCGGCGTACCAAAAGCTAGGTTTCTGCCAAATTTGGTATAATTCCATCCAGCGGTTCAGCTGTAGTCGTGTCTAAAGGTCCAATGGGAATTAACATAGGGAAAACAAGTTTTGGGACCCCACCCCCTTTTTCTCGGCCCCTGCCACACGAATCATCCCAAAACTTTTCAGACACCATCTGAAGTACCGGGCACATTTTTGGGGAATATTGCATGACAATTCATCAACCAGAGCCAAAGATATAAGCATCTAGATATAGGAACTAGATCCTAACTATAACTATAACTACTTACTGGCGACCGCTAGTAGGTTATATATATAACTACACAGTGGCAACCGATATATTACCACTGTGTAGTTATAGTTAGGTCAGAGTTTCCATAGGAACGGCGTTTTTGTTTTTCTAATAACTTTGGCGCAGGTTCACTAATCTTCACCAAACGTTTCCAAAAACAAAAGTTCTCTACCTCTGTGCTCCTTCACTCCAAAGTTTTGGGGTGATCCGTCAAGTGGGGGCCGAGATGAAGGGAGATTCCAAAATGAATTTCCCTCATACAATTTCCCAGAGAAAATGTAGACACTGATACAGAGAAAACGGCTATACAGAATTGCACCAAATTTGGCACAAAGCCAGATCTTTACTCAGATAGCATGCTTTGAATGAAATATGTTCGCAGTTTTTGAGAAATTAACATTCAAAAATATATCTTGACAGTTGGTCATGCATAAGATCTCTAAATTGGGACCTTTTTATAGAGGAAGAAAACCGTTCATTCGACAGAATGGGGAGGTGGTAGGGTGGTGAGGAATCTGCAGAGACAGAGTATCCACGAGAAAAACAAGCTACTTATCTTCAGTATGGATCTTTCTGGTGGATACTCTATCTAACCACTGATTCCTTACCTTGTGAATATTCCACACACATCAGACTGGATCTGGAAACTTTAAGGCAGACTTCTACATGCCAACAACTGGTGTCATACGGCTCCACACAGACGTCGTTCCACTCAAAGTGATAAGTGGAGCCGCATATAAGCGCCACCCATGCTCTCTGACGTTAGTTGCTTTCTTAGGTTGTCTGCGCCCTATGAGACACACCCTGTCAGCACGTTGGCATGACCAGTGTGCAGATCTGCTGATTATGACCTTTTTAGATGAACAAAGAGCACCGTTCACAAAACAGGGAGGTGGGAGGGTAGGCGAAGGATCTGCAATTAGAGTATCCACCTGAAAGATCGTTATCGAAGGTAAGTAAATAGATTTTACGATAGCTATTTCTAACAGCAGATTCCATAGCAGTAATTCCCCTATTAGTGGGTCAGTGAACTGGCTCACACCAAAAAGTTCTCCGGGACTGAATGGACAAAATGTCCCTCTCACCGGACCTAGAAGCTGAGATGGAAGTGCTTTGTGAACATGTGTACCAACACCCATGTGCCCTCCTGACAAGTATCCAGGACAGGCACTGCGCTTGACAATGCAGTTGCAGCAGCTTTGGCTCTGGTACATTGAGCCAGTAAACCTTCTGGAGGCTGTTTTTAAGCCAATGTGTAGAAGATCTTAAGCAGAGAACAATCCATTCAGATATAGTTTGTTTTTGAACTGCCTTGCACTTGTTAGCCTTGGAAAACCCCCACAGGGAGCACATTGTCCACCTGATGTTCTTTAGTGGGATCTATATGAAAGCTTAGTGCTCTCTTAGGGTCCAAAAGATTGAGCCTCTCTTCCACCTTAGAGGGATGAGGTGGGGCAAAAAATGGGAGAATGTAGCCTGCCCGACATGAAATAGAGTGACAACTTTTAGAAGAAATATAGCTGAGGATTCTCAATACCAACTAATCCAGTGAGAATGTTTTATAGAGTAGCTTAACAAAAGAGACTGTAGCTCGCTCACATGCCCAGCCAAATTATGGCAATGAGAAAGAGCATTTTGAATGTCAAAAGTTTCAAAGGACAACTGCAGAGGCTCAAAAGGGGTGCACATCAAAAAGGTTAGAACTGAATTCAAGACCCACTCTGGTATCACAAAGGGTGTTGGTGGAAATACATTTTGCAAAGCTTTCAAACGTCTCATCAGATGAGGAGGCTTAAATAAAGAAGTAAGATCAATCAACTGGAAAAAAGCTGAAAGAGCCAAAAATAGCCTTTAATAGTGCCAAAAGCAAGTCCTTGCTGGGTCATGGTCAAGACAAACAAAGACTTCAGACAACTTGCCTTGCAGTGGATCGATTTGGTGCGTGTGGCACCAAGGTACAAATCTGTCCCAACAACTGCCTACATAAATTTTGTAGGGGGACGCCTTGCCACCAAGATGACATCAACAATCTCAGGAGGAAGGCCAAATGAGGGCAACTGTCTCCACTTAATCTTAATGAATGGAGATGTAAATTGTGCAGGCCCAGGTGCAGAACCCTGCCCTGCTGCTATGACAGAAGATCCTCCTGAAGTGGTAGCTTGATATGAGAGCACATGCTCATGCCCAGGAATTCCGGGTACCACACTCTCCTGGCCCATTCTGGTTATTAATAAAGGTACCAATGCCGGAGAACGCCCAGTATTGCCGATGTAAAGTCCCTAAGGTCCCAATCCATCCGATGTAGGCCCAACTTCATTGTAGTACATGGAAGTCGCCATCTTCCTCAGCTTAGACAATGGACACCGCCATATTCCCTGATTAATGCAAAATCATTGTCATGTCTGCCTTTCAACGCTGATGTCGCCAGACCTTATCTTTCTAATAACTGTTATATCCTCAAGTTCGTTGATTAATGACATAGATGAACAAGTTACTTACCTTCGGTAATGATATATCTGTAAGAAACATTAGTTAGTTATAGATTCCTTACCTTAGAATTACCCCCAGGCGTCAGACTGGATCCGGAAAGTTTTTTCGTCAGCAGTACCTCTGCGCGTCGCGAAGGTGGCGTCGGTCGGCTCCGCGTCCGTCGATGGCATCGTGGTCGCCGGGATGACGTCGCGGTAGCTACTTAGACGCCGCCCACGCGCGCTGACGTTAGTTCTGTACATGACTTTCCGCGCCAGAAACGCAGAGCCATGCAAGACACTGATCACTGGTGCACAAAACTAGGGCCCTGAAAGGATATCCTTAACCCTAGAAATCAGTTTGCAGAACGGGGAGGATGGATGGGGCGGTAAGGAATCTATAACTAACTAATGTTTCGTTATCGAAGGTAAGTAACTTGTTCATCTGAAATAAACACGTTAGTTATAGATTCCTTACCTTAGAATAGATACCCCAGCAATACCAACCCCGGTGGTGGGTCTGCGAACCAAGATCACACCAGAAAGTCCTGGAGAACAGAACGGCCAAAGAAGCAGTCTCTCCGGACTTGGCTGTCCAGGCAGTAGTGTTTCGTAAACGTGTGCAGTGATGCAATCAAACAAAGAAGTGACCGTAGTAGAACATAATGATTCGTGACGCGTAGCGTTAAACATAAAGAGAAGCAAATATAACGTAAAGATACGCGGCGAAAACAGTTCACACATAACGAGTAGCCGATAGGCTCCTCTTTCCGGGAGGAGGGAATGAGGTGGGAGTCCGGGAGGTGTAGGAGGTCGAGGTCATAGGATAAAGAGTCAGTGTCATGCGGTGTGACGGCTAAAGCACTTCGGCGGATCCTATCGGTTCGCTACGGAACGCTTGAGGAAAAGGTCTTTGAGCAGTCTTTTGAATTTTGCAAAAGAGGGGATAGTTCTGATGTGGGGGGGGAATAGAGTTCCAGATTTTGGGCGTGTTACCAGCAAAGGACCTGGCCGCGGTTTTTTGTTAGTGTGTTTTCAGCGGAATGAGTAGTAGAGTGTTGGAGCTCCTGAGGTTCCTGGACTGACCAGCTTTTTTGAGTTTGGAAGCCAGGTATTCCGGTTTGCCTGTGTGAAGGGCTTTGTGCGTGAGGCAGGCTGTTCTGAAGCTAGCCCGCATTTCAATTGGGAGCCATTTTAGTTCTCTGAGTGCGGGAGTAATGTGGTCGAATTTCTTAACTCCAGTGACCATTCTGGCTGCTGCATTGAGAGTTGTTTTGAGTGGGGCAAGGTGAGATTTTGCTGTACCAGAGAGGACTGCATTCCCGTAGTCTAGTCTGGACAACACCAATGCTTGAGTGGCTTGTTGAAGGTCTTTGGGCGGGAGGAAGGGTTTTATTTTGTTAAGTAACTTCAAGTTGAGGAAGGCGCTCTTTGCGGAGTTCTTAATGTGTTTGGTCATGTCCAGTTTCGGATCTAGGGTGATACCTAGAGATTTTACAGAGTCCGCCAGGGTGAGGTTACCGTTGAGCGCATCAATAGCTTTGAGCCATTCCGCAAATTGGGGGATCTCTTCTTTGTTGGAGATGAGGAGTATTTCCGTTTTCTCTTAATTGAGTTTTAGGTGGTTACTAGAGAGCCAGTGTTGGACCTCTCTTAGCGTGTTGTTGAGTCTCTGGATGTCATCGATGGAGGAGGTTTCCAGATAGATCTGAGTGTCGTCTGCATATAGGTGGAAGGGGATGTTGGATTTTTTGAGTAGGGTAGAGAGGGGTTCAATGTAGATGTTGAAAAGTTGTGGGGAGAGCACTGACCCTTGTGGGACACCCCTACTTACGGGGTGTAGGTCGGACGCAAAGTTTTTAATTTTTATTCTTTGGGTGCGGTTATGGAGGAAGGAGGAGAACCAGTGTAGGACCACCTCATCTAGACCTGCCCTTTCTTGAAGAGCCTTAATGAGAAGTTTGTGGTCGACCGTGTCGAAGGCTGCCGATAGGTCTAGGAGAATGAGTAGGCAGCATTGGTCTGAGTCAAGTGACTTGTATATATCATCAATGACGTCGCGGTTTCGGTGCTGCAGCCTTTTCTGAAGCCTGATTGGTGGGGATCAAGAAGGTTGATGCTGTCTAAGTGTTGAGTCAGTTGTTGGAGTACGCATCTTTCCAGGATTTTGGATAGAAGAGGTAAGTTAGAGACAGGTCTGAAGTTGTTCAGATCTTTTGTGTCTAGGCCTGGTTTTTTCAGCAGTGGCGTGACTTGTCCGACTTTGAGGCAGTCAGGTACGACTCCGGATCTCAGGGAGCTGTTTATGATCTTGCACCAGAGCGGGGCTAGGACGAGTTTCAGCTCTCTGGTCAGTTGAGGGGGTAGCTGGTCGAGGACATGGGATGAGGGCTTGGCGGTGGAGATCAGTTATGTTATGTTATGTTATTTTATTTTTATATAGCGCATATACACCGACAGGTCTCTTAGCGCTTTGGAAGAAGCGGGATAACGTCAAGGCGGGGAGGTCTTCATGGTGTTGAGAGATCATATGTTGTATCTAGTGCTTCCCTAAAGAGGATAGTTTTCAACTGCTTCCGAAAAGAAGCAGACCAGGTTCTTTCCGAAGGGTATCGGGCAGCTGGTTCCAGAGTTGTGGCAAGAGGACCGAAAAGCTCGACCCCTTTGGAGACCAGGTTACTCCGAGGGCAGACCAGTTGGACGGCTTCTGCTGATCGGAGGGCCCGTCCAGGTACGTATTTATTTAGGCGTTCCTTTATGTACCCTGGGGCATGTCCATATAGGGCTTTGTGGACAATACAAAGTCCCTTGAATTTCGCTCTCTGCTTAACTGGCAGCCAATGCAGTTTACGCAGCAGTGGGGTGGCATGAGTTCTTCTAGGCAACCTAAAGATCAGCCTAGCTGCGTCATTCTGTACCACCTGAAGTTTCTTCATGAGTTTCTCAGGAAGCCCGATATATAACGCATTGCCATAGTCGAGTCGTGAAACAATGGTTGCTGATATTATGGTTTTCATAGATGACACTGAAAGCAGAGGAACCAATTTCCTCAGCTGTCTTAGGAGGCCAGTGCATGTGCCCACCACTGAGTTGACTTGATGGATCATAGAAAGCTCAGAGTCGATCTTAATTCCCAGGCTTTTTACCACTGGCGATGGGCTAGGGGGCCCCTAACTCTCTAGGCCAAAACAGGCTGTTCCAGGGATTGTTTTTTACTGGAAAGGCTAGTACTTCGGTTTTGTCAGGATTGATTTTCAGGGAGTTTGAAGTCATCCAGTTGACTGTAAACCTGAGGATGTTCTGAACTGATATTTGAGCACAAGCCGAGTTATCAATCCTCAGGATGAGCTGGGTATCATCCGCGTAATTGAAAACCCGGCAGTCCATATTGGATAGTGCAGCTACCAGGGGCTGCAGGTATATATTGAAAAGGAGCGGGGACAGTGCAGAGCCTTGAGGGACACCGCAGAAAATATTACCCTTTTCCGATACCTGGGCACCAAGTTGGACCCTCTGTGAGCGACCTGATAGAAAAGATTCTAGCCAGTTATAGGCGTGCCCTCGGAAACCCAGGGCCGACAGCCGGGTTAATAGCGTAGTGTGGCTGACC
This sequence comes from Calotriton arnoldi, assembly GCA_963921515.1. Lineage (NCBI taxonomy): Eukaryota > Metazoa > Chordata > Amphibia > Caudata > Salamandridae > Calotriton > Calotriton arnoldi. The sequence goes on along the minus strand of CAWUFW010000227.1, from coordinate 3,591,654 downwards.
GTGTCGAACGCCGCAGAGAGATCTAAAAGAATCAGGGCACTCGGGACTTTGTTATCGGCCTTCATCCTGAGATCATCAAGTACCGATAACATGACTAGCTCCGTGCTATGGTGGGCTCTGAACCCAGCCTGGCGAGGTTGGAGCAACTCATGTTCCTCCAGGAACGATGAGGTAGTCTTCAGGACATGTTGCTCCACAACCTTCGCCAGGAACGGGAGTTGGGAGATAGGTCTATAGTTTTTGAGCTCGGCCTTGTCTGCTCCCCGTTTCTTTAATAAGGGCATGACTCTTGCCTCCTTAAAATTAAGGGGGACTTGACCACTTGCTAAAGAATTATTCAGGAGAGTGAGAATCTGACTCTCCAAGGCCGGCAAAGCCAACCGAAAGATCTTAGGCGGGCAAGGGTCAGCCGGGGAGCCTGATTTGGTTCTGTTAATCAGAAGCATCAAAGATTCTGGGTCCAGTGGAGGGAAACTAGTGAGGAGCTGACCAGTAGGGAGCGGAGGTGTAAGCAGCTCCACGGAGCTCAAGGTGATGGGAATTTTTTCAATCTCCAGAAGGATATCTGTTATCTTCTGGAGAAAAAAGGACTGCAGTACATTGCAGTCTAGATGCGCTGCTACAGAATTTACATCTGGCTTTTTACTAAGTTCATTTAGGATCTTGAAAATCACCTTCTGTTTGTTAGGAGCTTCAATAATGCGAGCCTCATAATACTCGGCTTTCCTGGTTATGATAGATTTTTTATAAAGGGCTAAAGTAGCTTTATAATTTGTTAAATCCGAGGGGTCATAGGCTTTCCGCCACTGTCTCTCAGCTTTGCGGAGACCCTGTTTGCTTTCCCTCAAAGCCTCATTAAACCAGGGGGCCACCTTCCCTTTAAGTCTGGTTCTTTCTCTTCGTTCTGGTGCTATATGATCGATGGCTGTTTGAAGAGTATTGCTGAGGGTTTGGCTTTCTGTATCAATATTGCCCTCCTCCAAGTTTAGTGGGGCTAGCCTCTGTAATGTGTCCACTAGATTATCTGCCTGAATATTGTGCCATTTTCGCACTCTCCTCCACTCAAGCGGGGGAAGTGCCGGAACACTATCCAATGGGACCCAACAGGAGATTAAAAAATGATCAGACCAGGCACATGGTTGAATACTTATTAGTCTGACCAGATGATTAGATGACCAGACTAAATCTAGGGTATGCCCTTTAGTATGGGTGGGGCAATCCACCAGTTGATGGAGCCCCAAATTAGACATTCCCATGTCAAACTGCCTAAGCTGGAGTTCCTGTGGTTCCTTCTCCCAGTGATAATTAAAATCTCCAACTACCATAAGTTTTTGATAGGGTGTACTCAGATCAGCCATGATCTCAGCAAAGTGATCATTAAAACCGGAGGTTGTATCCGGAGGGCGGTAGACCACCAGGAGAAGGAGGCAGGAGGATTTGGAAGTAAACTTTACTCCCAAGATATCAGTGTTATCCATACTCTCTGCTATTATCTTGGTAGCCATGAGTCTGGTGTTAAAGAGGATCGCCACTCCCCCTCCTCTCCTGTTGTCCTGCCTGTTATGCCAGAAGGCATCAAAGTTGCCAGGTAGTGCAGCTATGATATCGGGGGTCGACGCGTCCCCTAACCAGGTCTCTGTGAGTGCCAGTTTGTCAATATCCCCCTCCTGGAGCAGTGCAAATATCTCCAAGTGGTGTTTCTGTAGGGATCTTGTATTCAAGACAGCCACTTTTAATCCAGGGGAGTTCCCTGGCATAATCATGGGGGGAGGGATTAAACCCGGGGTCTCGAGGGTGTCTATCTCGGGGAATCTCAGAAGGTTTTCTGATCTCAATTTGGCAATCACGTGTGGCTTCGGCTTAGCGTTACATATGTCTAATGATTGCAATATCCTTGCAGAGTATTGTATCAGCGGACCAGGGGCCCTGGCCCCTTGACCCGGCTGGACGCGGACGGGCGCAGACGGGCTTGCCTTAGGCGCGCCTTCGGCGCGCCAGCGGCGCGCCCGCTGCGCGCGTCCGCTGCGCGTCCGCTCCAGCGTCCCTGTAATACTGCCCCCTTCCGCCCACCAGCCAATCAGCTCTGCTGAGCAGCAGCTGACCTTCCTCCCAGCACTAGCCCGCGATAAGAGATGCGGAAGTGCTCCAACCCGGGAATTACAGTTTGACTATCTCTGCTTCCTGAATGAGATTGAAGGATGTCCAGGGTTTAGAAGGGGTCATGGATGTGATGTCTTTAGTTCCAAGCGTCGGGCTCTTGGTGGGGGGGTATGGTTGGTGTCTAGTGAAAGCTCAATCTTGGTGATTTTGTCATTAAAAAAAGTTGCGAAGTTGTCGCATAGTTCTTTGGATGCCTGAGCTGAGGAAGCAGTGGGCTTGGAGGTTTGTTGCCTGATGATGTTAAAGAGCTCCTTGGGTCTGTTTATTGCGTTGTCCAGCGCGGTGCAGAAAAACGTTCTTGATGTGTTTTTTGTAATTCCTGCGCGCTGCTTGGAGTTCTTCGCGGCGGATGATGGAAGGGTTGTTCCTCCAGAGTCTTTCTGTGGCTCTTAGTTGTCTCCTTTCGTCATTGATGTCAGTGTTAAACCATGATCTGGATGGAATGTTCCTGTTTTTTTTTTAATTTCAGAGGGGCTAGTTGATCCAGGATGGACGTCATCTTTGAGTTATAGTGAGAGATGAGATCAGTTGTGGAGAGATGTTCAGTGGCGCTGGGGATGAGCGAGCTTATTTTTTCTTCTAGGTCAGCTAGGGGGATCTGAGTTATATTTCTAGTCCATTTGGGGGGGTCTTGCGAGGGGAGTTGGAATGGGACCATTTGGTTGATGTGGAATGGGAGGATGAGGTGGTCGGACCAGTCCACGGGGAGGATGTGGTCAATCGTAACTGTGTCGCTTTGGACAATAATAGTGTCCAGGATTGCTCCTCTGTGGTGCGTTTCTTCTGAGCAGAAATGGTTCGCTTGTGTACGGCCCGATATTTCTTGGCGCCCACTTGGCCACCAAAGAGTTGGTCATCCACCCGGAACTGTTTTGTGCGATCCAGATAGAAAGAAAGCGCACGTTTTGGGTCCAGACGGTGGAGCCTCTCTTCCTCTTTCGAAGGAGGCGGAAAGAAGGTGGGCAAAGTGATAGTCTGCCCGATGTGAAAGGCAGTGACAACCTTAGGAAGGAAGGATGGACGAGTCCTAAGAACCACCTTGTATGTGATGGCTACCAGGAATGCAGTTTTAAGCGTCAGAAGCCTCAAAAGACAGTTGTGAAGCGGCTCAAAGGGAGCGCACATTAAATAGGTTAAAACTAGATTCAAGTCCCACTGCGGCATAACGGAGGGAATAGGAGGAAAGAGATGAGTTATGCCTTTCAAGAAACGATTTACAACTGGGGACTTGAAAAGAGAAGGCTGATCTGGAAGCCGAAGGAAGGCAGAGAGGACCGAAAGATAGCCCTTGATAGTGCCCAGAGCATGAGCCCTGCTGGGCTAAAGAAAGAAGAAACAAGAGAACCTCAAAAAGAGGGGCAGAAAGGGGATCCACAGCCTTTGCTGTGCACCATGCCACAAACTTGTTCCACCAGCAGGTGTATACCATCTTAGTGGAGGGACGCCTGGCTGCCAAGATTACATCGCAAACTTCAGGAGGCAGGTCAAAAGATGTCAACTGCCGCCGCTCAATCTCCACACAAGGAGGTGGAGGCTGGACAGGTTCAGGTGGAGGACCGTCCCCTGCTGCTGCGACAGAAGATTCTCACGAAGAGGCAGTCGGATCGGAGGATCGATGGCCATGTTGAGCAGCTCGGGATACCAGACTCTTCGTGCCCAATCCGGAGCCACAAGAATGACTTGGGCCCAGTCGCGCTTGATCTTCTTCAGCACTCTGGGCAGAAGTGGTATAGGCGGAAAGGCGTATAGAAGACCGCAACTCCACTCGCGACGAGAAGCGTCGCCTAGCGTGTGCCGCCTTGGAAATTCCAACATGCAGAATTGCTGACATTGGGCGTTCTCTTCGGTGGCGAATAGATCTAACCAAGGTTCTCCCCACTGTTGAAAGAGACCTTGCATCACCTCTGAGTGAAGACGCCATTCGTGATCCATCATGCACCTGCGGCTGAGTTCGGCCGCCCTGGCGTTCAGTGAACCCGACAGGTGTTGAACCACCAGGGATATGCCCTGATGTTCCAGCCATGTCCAGAGGCACAGGGCCTCTTGACATAGGGTCCACGACCCCACCCCGCCTTGTTTGTTGCAGTACCACATGGCGGTGGTGTTGTCTGTGAACACCTGCACTACTCTTCCCCGGACAGAGGGAAGGAATGCCTTCAGTGCAAGACGGATCGCCCGAAGCTCCAGAAGGTTGATGTGGAGCTCGGACTCCGCCGGAGACCAGAGGCCTCTGATCTCCGCCTCTCCCATGTGGCCGCCCCATCCCAGAAGGGATGCGTCTGTCATCACTGTGTGATCTGGTTGGGGAAGGGAGAGGGATCTGCCGTTGACCCAATCTTGGTTCGTGAGCCACCACTGCAATTGTCGTGCAGTGCCCTCTGAGATCTGGACGCAATCGGACAGATTCCCCTGATGCTGGGCCCACTGGAGAGCCCGCTTATGCCACCTGGCATGATCGACCAGCAGGATGCAGGAGGCCAGGCAGCCTCAGGGTCATCCGCAGCGAAACCCGGGATAGAGGCTGAAAGATCGGAATCATAGCCCGAATATCCCGGACTCATTGTTTGGGAGGATAAACCCGAAACTGCGTCGTGTCCAGAACCGCTCCGATGAAAAGGAGCTTCCGAGAGGGAATCAGGTGCGACTTCGGCACGTTGATGGAGAACCCCAGCAAATGCAGGAGGTCGGCCGTAGTCTGGAGTTGGGAGACGACTGCCTGGGACGAGCCCGCCTTCAACAGCCAGTCGTCGAGATAGGCGAAGACTGGAACCCCTGATCTGCGCAGATGAGCTGCGACCACCGCCATCACTTTCGTGACCACCCGAGGGGCGCTGGTAAGGCCAAAGGGGAGCACGGTAAACTGAAAATGCTCGTGGCCTACCGTGAACCGCAGGTAACGCCGGTGGGCTGGCAGGAAAGGGTTGTGAAAATAAGTGTCCTGCAAGTCCAACGCTACCATCCAGTCTCCAGGGTCGAGGGGAGACCAGACCTGAGCGAGGGTCAACATCTTGAACTTCTCCTTCCGGAGAAAGCGGTTGACGTTCCTGAGATCCAAGATAGGACGCAGGCCCTTGTCCTTCTTGGGTACCAGAAAGTAGTGGGAATAACAACCACAACCTACTTCTGGGGCAGGAACGCGCTCGATGGCTCCCTTGGCCAAGAGAGCCAAAACGTCCTGTTGGAGAAGTGCCAGGTGATCCTCCGACATGCAGTGGTATTGAGGTGGCATGGCTGGAGGGGTAGCCTCGAAGGGGAGGGAGTAGCCCCTTCGGACTATCTGCAAAACCCACCTGTCCGACGTGATGGTGAGCCAGTGGGGGAGGTGATGGCGGATCCTTCCCCCACTGGCCTTTGATGGGCCTGAAAGGTCGGACTAGGAGGGTTTGGAGGCTGCTGCAGAGGGGGGGTTGGTAGACTGGCCCTCAAGCTGGCCCCCAGAACCACGACGGTGGTTCCCACGTCCCCGGCCGCGCTAAGGTTGGGAAACTTGCTGCGGGCCTGTGGCTCTGGGCGGGACGTAGTGAGGCACCCCTTCCGTAGCCACGAAAGGGGCGAAAAGCAGACTGCGCTGGGCGGCTGGAGAGGCCCAAGGACTTGGCCGTAGCCCGTGAGTCCTTGAAGCGCTCTAGAGCGTTGTCCGCTTTGTCGCCAAGAAGGCGACGGCCATCAAAGGGCATGTCCATGAGGGTGTTCTGGACATCCCCCGAAAAACCAATCGATCTCATCCAGGCGTAGCGACGAAGGGCTACAGACGTGGAAATTGTCCTGCCTAGAGAGTCGGCGGTATCCAGCCCACAACGGATGGTAAACTTCGCTGCATCTCTCCTGGCAGCCTGGGAGAGCACTGTCCGGGCCTCCTCCGACACTGAGGCAGCACCTGCGCCACCGTATCCCACACAGAGTGGGAATAGCGGCCCAATAGACATGCAGTGTTTACCGACCGCAGTCCCAAGCTGGCGGAAGAGAAAATCTCCTTCCCAAGATGATCCAGCTTCTTGGATTCCCTTTCCGGTGAAGCGGTAGGGAATGCGCTCTTGGAAGTGGAGGCTTGGACCACCAAGCTCTCCGCATTGGGGTGTTGGGAGAGGAAAGTGGTGTTGCCCGGAGCCGGGCGGTGGCATCGGGCAATCATCCTGTCCACGGGAGCCCCCGTGTTGGGCCTGGACCAAGTGCCCAAAAGGACGTCGGTAAGGGCCTCATTAAATGGCAGCAGGGGCTCCGAAGAGCTCGCAGACCGGCTGAAGCACCTCTGTCAGGAGGTTAGTCCGGACCACCACCGTAGGAAGCTCAAGGTTGAGAGCCTCGGCTGCCCTACGCAACACCACTGCGTATGACGCTCCCTCCTCCGTAGCCGCAGTAGGAGGAGACAACATGCCAAGGTCAGGGGAGGTGTCAAGACCACTGGCATCCCCCAGTTCCTCTCTCCAGTCCTGTTCAGATCCTAGCTGATCAGTTAAAGGGTCACCTGACCCCTCCCACTCCTTCTCCCCATCAGGTTGCCAATCTGGCTGAAAATGGACCCCAGGAGTGAACAGGGGCACAAAAACCACGCTCGGCGCCGGATCCGACGTCGGGCGACGCTGGTCCGGCTCCACATCGGGATGGAGGCCGGGGTCGACGCCGGCCGGGGACACGACCGGCGTCGGTTGCGGCTGCGGTGCCGGAGGAAGCGGTGCTGGTGGAGGCGTAATAAGGTCAACCGGGGCCGGAGCCGACGGTGGAGAAGGCCTAGGCCCCCCAACCGAGTCCGCGAGGCCTGAACGCGCGTTCGGGCTGCCCAAAGATGACGTGCGTCGCCTCGTAAAATTTACGAAGCTGGGCAGGAGTCGCTCCGGGTCCCGGGAAGGGAGGGAAGCCCGGAGTGGACTCTTCGGGCTCCGCGCACGGAGCCGTGGGAGGGGCACCGCCCGCATTCCTCGTCGCGTCAGCGGACCGACGGGGGGAAGTCGAAGAGCGACGATGCTTCTTCGACTTCTTTTTGTGCTTCGACTTACCCGACCCCTAGTGCGAAGACTTCGATGACTTGGACGAGTGGTGATGGCTCAGCGACCGGTCCTTCGACCTCCCTCGCGACCGGGACATCAAACGGCGCGGAGCCGACTGCTGACGCTCAACAGCTCTCAGGACCGCTCCTGCAAAGCCTTCGGAGCCATGGACCGGCAGTCGGAGCACGACTTGGGGTCGTGGTCGCGTTCCAGGCAAAAGAGGCACACGCGGTGCAAATCCGTAACCGACATCAGTCGCCTTGAATCCAGGCATCCCTCGTGAACCAGGAGTCATAGACTCAAAAAAGACGTCGACAAAAGTCGCTCAAAAAGTTCAGTAAAGAAATGACTGGAGGTACCGCTCTCTCCGGATCTGCGCTGGCTGGCGCGGAAAAAGAAAGAACTGACATCAGCGCGCGAGGGCGGCGTATAAGTAGCTACCGCGACGTCATCCCAGCGACCACGACGCCAACGAAGGACGCGGGGCCGACCGACGCCACCTTCCGACGCGCACAGGTACTGCTGACGAAAAAACTTTCCGGATTCAGTCTGACGCCTGGGGGTAATTCTAAGGTAAGGAATCTATAACTAACGTGTTTCTTTCAGATAGAACTTCTAAGACAACATTCGTCTGGGTCAAGTGTCTCCTCATCATGTCAAGGTTTACTAAGAGCACATACAGACATATAAACAAAATTATGTAGTCTGAATGGACGTCCGTTAGCCTTATATGTCCATAAAGAGACTTGAGAAACACATACCTTGATGCACATAATCTATGTCGATTAGACGCGAGGCTCCGAGCCCACGAGTCTGCAGACAGCGCGCACTGCATTTAATGGACATCTCCAGTAGGCATCCACGTCACTGGACTTGAATGAAGAATTAACCACAAACCGGAGCCTTCTTCATTTAGTCTCAGACACGTCTTTGCACCATACGTGAGACTCCAAGCCCGCATGTTCCTTGACAGCTCACATCACAGTGAATTAGCGTCTCCAAGAGGCAACCTCTCAACTGGACTTGAATGATTTAATAACCACAGACCGCAGCATCAATTTCTCAGCAGCCACGAGCTCCACCCAGCATTCTCCCCTAGATAGAGCTATACGTGTACATTCACACTAGAGTATCCCCTGATGCTGAAGTAGTGTCACGGCTGTTACACTCACATTTTATGTGCCTGCCCTCACCAACCACATAGATTTACTTCTTGGAGGGCTGATCACTCACGCCTCCCTTCAAGTACTAAAGCGTAGGGCTGTATGCCCCTACATTGTGTTTTCCCAACTGGGATTACCTTGTTTTCCAGATTAATTCCTTATTCCCTTATCAGATACTAGGTGCTCACACACATCTTCCTGATGATAACCTCACATTAATAGAGGTCCAAACGCTGTTGACTATAGACATATATTAACTCCTATCCTACTATTTAAAAATAACTAAAGGAGTCAAACGTCTTTTTGCTTTTATATGATGTATTTTTCTTTATCACTGGATGTTCTCTCACTCAATTGTGAGTTCTGGATCTTTGAATCTCTATAATATTATGCAATGAATACATTAATTGCAATATAACATTGTTTATCTGCCTGCTCTTTGTTTATCCTGGTGGTCTAAATAACTACCTGGTCTTCTAATTAACTAAGACTATGTTTTCTCTCGCTTGTGTGACTAATTGCCTAAGTGAACCATTGGTTTTTGAAAATACAGAGTATTACCCCAGGTTCTCTAAAATTGTGAGGTCACCCTTGTTTAAATATACATAACCTGTTTCAGACATTCCCAAATTTCAGTCAGAAATTCCAATCCATGATAAAATGTATTATATAAGGAGTGTCACTTGACCACTTGTCAAGAAAAGTCCTTCGCCCAGATTATCACCTGAGATTCTGCCAGAGATGGTCTCACCGACTGCCAGAGCACTTCAAACTACGCGGATGATACATCTCGCCTGAAGCTGATAAAGCCACGTCCCGAAGGAAGACTGTTAGAAATGGGGGCTTTAGTTGTCAGTGGTTTGCACCCTGTCCAAGTAGGGACCCTCACTCTAGTCAGGATAATGGAGTCACACAGCTAAGATAACCCCTGCTCACCCCCTTGGTAGCTTGGCACGCAGAGTCAGGCTTATCTCAGAGGCAATGTGTAAACCATTAGTACATAAACACACAGTAACACAGTGAAAACACTACAAAAGGAGTCCCCATCAGTTTAGAAAAATAGCCAATATTTATCTGAATAAAACAAGACCAAAACGACAAAAATCCAATGTACACAGGTAAAGATATCACTATTCAAAGTATAATCAGATCAGTCCATAGAAATGAATGGATGCGTAACTTTTAGCACAAAGTAACTTAGATGTGTCAAAATCAAAGACAGCGCAAGGCGCAGGGGAGATGAGGTGCCGTAAAAGCAAAGTGATGCATCGGTACCTTACTCCCAGGGGAGGTTGATGAGTCGGTTCCTCACTGCCAGTGGAGGTGATGAGTTGGTTCCTTACTGCTAGGCAGGGAAGGTGATCCGTTGGTTCCTTACTGTCAGGAAAGGTGATGCGTCGGTTCCTTACTGGAAGGGAAGGTCATGCGTTGGTTTCTGGACATGCGTCCTTGGCTCCTTCCTGTAGTACGATGTCGATGAAGAATCTGTGCCCAGGGACGATATATGGAAAATCCAGACGCACTGAGTCGGTTTCACAGTGGCGAAGCAGGTGCTGCATCAATACCACATTGATGAAGCAGGCGCTGTGTCGGTGTTGGAGCGGTGCGTCACAGACTTCGGTGATGTGGTGCTCGAAGCTCAAGCTGCGGCGGTTCTTCTGAATCACTCTGATGGAAAGGTGGGGTCTGCGTTGTAAGCCGCGGTAGTTGCGTCAAGAGGAGACCACGCTCTGCTACTGGCAGCAGCAATGCATCGAAGTTTGCAGCGAAGCAAAAATAGACGCTGGGATTCGATGTGTGGATTTTCTCCTTCAGTTCACAAGATTCCACTTCCAAGCCCCAGGGACTGGATTTGACACCACTTGGCAAGTCAGGACTCTTAGCAGAAGAGCCAGGCATTGGTAGGGGATGTCTTTGATGGCCCAGAAACTTAACAGGAGGCAAGCACACACAAGCCCTTGGAGAACCTTGGAAAGCAGGATACAGAATGCAAAGTCCAGTCCTTTCACTCCCAGGATAGAAGCAGCAGGCCAGCACAACAAAGCAACAGGCAGAGTGGTAGTTCTTCCTACAGCATCCAGCTCTTCTTCCTGGCTGACTGTCCTCAATCCAGAAATGTTCTGATTTGAGAGTGTCTGAGGTCCAATACTTATACCCCTTTCTGCCTTTGAAGTGGGAAAAGTTTAAAGGAAAGTCTTTGTAGCGCTTTGTGTGAGGACAAGCACAGCCCTATTCTGGTGTCAGTGACAATTCCTCCCACCACTCTAGTTCAGGAGGGCCCACCAGGATATGCAAGGCACTCCTCAGCTCCCTTTGTGTGACTGCCTAAAGTGAATGCACAAGAGCCCAACTGTCATCGTAATCCAGACGTGGATTCTACAGACAGGTAGAGGCACACAATGGTTAAGCAAAAAAATGCCCACTTTCTAAAATGGCATTTTCAAACATGCAATTTAAAAAACAACTTCACCAGAAGATGTGTTTTTAAATTGTGAGTTTGGAGACCCTAAACTCCAAATCTCTATCAGCTCCCAATGAGAAATTACACCTAAAAGATCATTCAAGGCAACCCCATGTTACCCTATGGGAGATATAGTCCTTGCAATAGTGAAAAACGAAATTAGCAGTATTTCACTATTGGGACATGTAAAATACAAAAGCACATGTCCTACCTTTTAAATACACTGCACCCTGCCCATGGGTCTGCCTTGGGCCTACTTTAGGGGTGACTTACATGTAGTAAAAGGGAAGGTTTGGATCTGGCAAGTGGGTGCACTTGCCAGGTCGAAATGGCAGTTCAAAACTGCACACACAGACACTGCAGTGGCAGGTCTGAGACATGTTTGCAGGGCTACTTATGTGGGCGGCACAATCAGTGCTGAAGGCCTACTAGTAGCATTTGAGTTGCAGGCCCTGGTGCACTTTACTAGGGACTTACTAGTAAATCAAGTATGCCAATCATGAATAAACCAATCACCAATGCAATTTACACAGGGAGCACTTGCACCTTAGCACTGGTCAGCAGTGGTAAAGAGCCCAGAGTCCTAAAATCAGCAAAAACTAAATGCTGCACTCAGTCAAAATAACAGGAGGTCAGAAGCAAAAAGACAGGGAAAATCACGCCAAAGATGCCAGGTCTATCAAAGACCAACTGACTGTTACCGCAGTGAGTGTTTGCCCTTCATGGGGAACACTGTCCTTCACACCTCCGCTGATAATGACAGACTTTGCTGTCAACAAGGTATGCAGTGCGCCTTTTACCCTAAGAAACTCTAGACGGCAAGTTGCTCTGCCTTTCATGCCCTGTTAGTATAGCACATAAAAGTAGGCATTAAGATGTTAGGTTCTAGAACAAAATTTAAATGACATTTTAACAATGCTGGAAATGTTCATCTTGTTCTCGTTATTTATAACGTGTCTAGTTGCTGTTTTTATAATATCCGGTGTAGTTGTTTTACTGAGAAATAGATTGTTCCTGCAGTAATACATACTTTTAGTGTAAAAGACTCTGCCCACACAGACTCTGACGAGGGAGAGGTGCTCCTTTCTCACTGCCTGGAAGGTCATAACTTTGGGCCAGTGGGTCATTCTGATCATAGAAAGATGTTACACCCTACCCTTTCTTCAGACTCCACTCCACTCCCCATCCCTCCCTTACCTTTCACCAGGCTATCTTACCAGCTTTTCCATCTTTCAAGCCTGCATGTCCGAAGAGAAGCTTTAGGTTAGAAGCCAGGCTTTTCACCTCAGAGAGACAGAGGTACCTATAGCGCATGCCATGGAGTTAGCGGTGTACAGGCTGGACTCTATGATGTGATATGATTCATTTTACACATTTTTCACACCCTACTGGAAGTGGGTCCTCATATCCTTGGTACATGGGAGGTAACCAACTGAGCCATGTCCCATATGGCAAGGATGTAGAGACAGGTAGCATTAAAGGATTTGAGTGGCATCCTGCCCGCTAAAAACATTCTCTTCCCCTACACTTCCAGACATTTTGACTCCCTGTCTGCAGGAACTGTAGGGAACGTGTCCAGGTGACAAGGATGTTTGCATAACCAAACTTTCTGGTGGCAGGTGTACAGAAAGGAAAAGAGGATCTCCTGGTGCGGGACGGTTGCTGCTGGTGCTTAGGTGGACTTCTCCCAGTGTGCCATGATCAGTTCCAGCAAGGCCTCAGTGAAGGGCAACAGGAGTTATGACACTGGTGCAGCTGGAAGTGTGGACATTTGTTTTGACATTCACTGTCAGGAGCTGCAGCTCCAGCACCTCAGTGGTATTCTTAACCACTGAGTGGAAGGACATCACCTCTGGTGTGGGAAGCCTTGTAGCGAACTTCATGTCCATCTCTGGGGAGGTGTCCAATCCACTGGCCGATGAGAGGCCTGCCAGCTCAGAGGTTTGATCTCCACCACCATCATCACCATAGGAATAAAGAGTCAAAGGATCCAATAAGGTCCCCCCTTACTCGGCCCCAGCACCCCACCGCTGTTACCTGCACGGACCGCGGCTGCATATATATATAATGGAATCTCGAGACCGCTACATCAAGGGATGTTGTTAAGTTATGTTTTGATGCAATACTGCCTTCTGCCATACTTTTCTCGGTGCTTCTTGCTGGTCATCTGGAGGAAAATCGGTTAGTTTGGTCCCTTTTTTCCATTTCTCCCTATTGTAGCTAGCAAGGAGCATTCTTGGTGTGCATTGCGAGAAACTCCATTCTGGAGATCTTTTTCTAATGTCGCCTAAACTTCGGCTTCTATACCACTGTACCTACTGGGCTGATCCTGCATCCAGCAAATGCCTGAGGGATTAACGCCACCACAGACTCTCCTCCCATTCCACTCATTGTCAACAAGGAGGAGGAGTCTGGTGCCGTTTATTTCTTATCCTGGCAAACAGTGAGAGCAGAAAGATAAGCCAGGGTCTTGTGATGTCTCTTGTTTATATGTGGTACAGTAGAGGCACAGCTATGGACAATTTTTAAGCTTCACATAAAGCATGAAAACAAATCCCGGTTCCCATGTCTTGGAGAGCACATTTGGGCCTAATTCGAACCACACCCTACCCATAAGGTCCATGTAGAAGCCATGCCCTTTTAGGGTGAGGAGGCTTGAGGTGAATGGATGGAGACGTGATTAGGGAACACCGTTTTATCCCAAGGGCTATTATGTTCCTGTAGTGATTCTTTGTACTGTCCTTGTCATCTGGGTTGGTGTGTTGTAATCTCCATATTACTAATATCTATAGCCCTCCTGGAAAAGGTTGTCGGAGTACTCCCCAGAGTAGCTCAGGGATCTTTACGTGAATTTTTTCTTGGTCTTTGAAGGCTGGTCTCATGTTTCTTAAGGATCATTTTCAGCAATGTAATACTTTCCTTAGGCATCATTTATGACGCAGTTGGAAAAGCATTTTCTTCCTGTGAAGAATATTTCTCCTTGGAGCGTTCCCTCCCTTTGTACTTGACAGTTTCCACCTATTTGTTTTAGAGATTACCTTTTTACCTCTTTTCTAGTCTTCCACTCTTATTTATTCCTTTCCACTGGGCAATACTTTCCAGCTGTCAGTGTCTATGTCAAGGCTGGGGTATAAAGGTAGGCGTTTTAACACAGAGGCCAATGTAGAGCCAAGAGCTGTTAACACTAAAAGGGCTGTCATTATCCACGCCCAGCACCTCCATTACCTCATCTGTGATGCAAAAGTAGACGCAACTTGCAAATGCTACTGTACTTTCCTTTGTCTACTAGGTGCAGAATGAGGTTGAGCTGATTCTGAAGAGAAATTTGTTCAGGCTCAGATGGGATGTCTGGGTAGGGAGCATTTGCAAAGTTGGAAACATTATGGTAACATTGGGTCCGATTTTGAGTTGGGTAGTAAAGAGAAATCATGCTAGATGAAATTCTAAAATTGCAAGAAATTTGCTATAACAACATGTCTAAAAGCTCCTGTCTGATTAAAATTCCTAAATAAGGGAGAAAAAAAGAGGGAAACAGTAATTATCCATGAAATACATCCTTGGACTTTTTCTTACAGTCCCTTCACAACTTATCCTTCATACCAAATCAAAGATGACAATGCTTCTCAAGGAAAGCAGAGTGGAGAAACTGGCTGTCTGAGGAACTCTTCTTTGGAATTATTTGAACATTCTCCAGCAAGCCCTTTCACACTTAGTATCCTTCAAAAGAACACAGAAGACAATGCTGTTCAAATAAACCTAAAACAAATAAGTAAACTCAATGGAGACCATCCCTTCATATTTGTGACATGGCCCCTCTCAAACCATAAGCCAACCCTCAAGCTCTGAACCACTGCTAAATCTGAGCTAAGTTCCTGCAACAGCATACCGCCTAATGATTCATGTTGTGTTTTTCTGCATTCCTGCAGGAACTGCATATTGTCCCTCTTGGAATATTTGTACATTAGAAATCAAGTAAATAAATAAAAACAGGCCCAAAGTGTATCTCCCCTAATCAATATAAATCATATTATGAGTTCTGCCTAGTGACTAAGCAGTCCAGTTTTTCGTTTCAACAAATTTAAAACTATAACTACTTGCCATAAAGAAATTAGGTTGCTTGTTTGAAGCAAAAGAAAAAAACCACTGAAATTGTGCCTCTAGTAAAATGGCGACAGCAGAACGTCTGGGAAGGACTCGCTCCACCCTCTTGCTGTGAAGCTCTTTTGGATTGGGTATACACTGAATGACACTCACTCCCATAGTGCACGGCACCATATCCTGGTGAAAACTTGGGTTCCCTTTGTTAATGAGAAACACCGACTTTCTCAGCGAGTACTTTTGGATTATGGCTGGTTCCATTTATGTCTTCTAGCATCACTATTCCCCCTTGTGCATTTCCCCAATGACGGTTTTGTTCCCGCATGCTACAATTTTAACACTTCCTCCTCGAAGCTGTTGATTCTAGACTCAGACCTTGCTCCTTGCAATTCTTCCCAGTGTCCACGGATCTTCTTGTTGATCACTGTAACTTCTTGTAGATAACAAAAGGATGGCTTTTGCTCCAGAGGTAATTATGACCGACTGGCACACTTCAAATCAGCTAATGATCCACTGAGCCAAAGTTCTTAGATGACTATCGGACTTAATTCTGATCATCCCTCTGTGACTAGAGTAGATCGAGTTGATATACCATCAACTCCTGGACAACATTTTACTAGAATAATATTACTGTCTTTACTGAATAATCTTACTGTCTTTACTGAAATGCATCCTGTGCATTATGTTCTTACTTGTGCCAATCCCCCAACCCTCTTTTTGTACAGCCAGATTTATTATTACACTCAAAGTCACTGGGTGGTCACTTGAGCACTGTTGTTATTTAGAATATTAATGAGAATCAAAATGCATTTTACATGTCAAGGCATTGAGGGTACTTGATGAACAAGTTACTTACCTTCGGTAACGCATTATCTGGTAGAGACTCTATCTAGCTGCAGATTCCTTACCTTTAAATTTCCCAGGCGTCAGGCTAGATCCGGAAAAGTTTGCTGAGCAATACCCCTTGCGCGCGCCGTTGGGTGGCTCCATTCCGGTCCGCGTGACGTCGTCGGCATTGTGAGCGTCGGTTATGACGTTGCGGTACCTATATAGGCGCCACCCAGGCGCGCGGATGTCAGTACTTTTCGTGTTTTCCACGCCAGAAGTGCAGAGCCACGAAGAAACTGATGTAGTCGTGTGCAAAACTAGGGCTCTGAACAGGGGAGTAACCCTAGCCCTACAACATTAGTCAGCAAAGCGGGGAGGCATGGGTGGGGCTGTAAGGAATCTGCAACTAGATAGAGTCTCTACCATATAATGCGTTATTGAAGGTAAGTAACTTGTTCATCTGATAGAGACGTCTAGCTGAAGATTCCTTACCTTTGAATTTGATACCAAAGCCATACCATCTTGGCGGTGGGTTTGTGGACCAATACCTCAAACTAGGAAGTCCTGCAAGACTGAATGGGCAAAATGCCCGTCTCTGCGTGCTTGATTGTCCAGGCAGTAATGTTTGGCAAATGTATGCAATGATGCCCACGTTGCTGCCTGACAGATGTCTTGGACTGGGACACCCGAGCCACAGCCGTAGTCACAGCCTTTCCCCTGGTGGAATGGGCCCTTAATCCCTCAGGGGGCTGCTTCTTTGCCAGGGCATAGCACATCTTAATGCAGAGAACCATCCAGCGAGAGATGGTCCTTTTCTGCACTGCCCTTCCCTTCTTCGCTCCACGTATCCCACAAAGAGTTGGTCGTCCACCCAGAACTCTTTTGTGCGGTCAAGGTAGAACGACAACGCTCTCTTTGGGTCCAGTCGGTGGAGACGCTCCTCTTCCTTAGAGGGATGCGGAGGAGAAAAGAAGGTGGACAATTTGATGGATTGGCCCAGGTGGAATGAAGTCACAACTTTTGGCAAAAAAGAAGCCTGGGTGAGAAGCACCACTTTGTCTGGAAAAGACATCAGATAGAGAGGCGAGCAAGATAACGCCTGCAAATCACTCACCCTCTGGGCAGAAGTAATCGCCACTATGAAGGCTCTTTTGATGGTCAACAGCCGGAAGGGACAATTGTGTAAAGGCTCAAAGGGAGCACACATCAGGTAGGTGAGGACCAAATTAAGGTCCCACTGTGGCATAACAGAGGGCGTGGGTGGAAACAAGTGAACCAGCCCTTTCAGAAACCTATGTACAATTGGAGACTTAAAGAGAGAGGGCTGGTCTGGCAACCGCAAAAAAAGCAGACAGAGCAGAAAGGTAACCCTTGAGAGTTCGCAAAGCAGAGCCCTGCTGGACAAGGGTCAGAATGAACAAAAGTACAGTAGAAAGAGAAGCAGAAAGAGGGTCAATAGACCTTTCAATAAAGTGTAATACAAAATTCTGCCAACAGCAGGCATATACCGTCTTAGTGGAGGGCCGCCTGGCTACCAAAATAACACTGCATACTTCGGGAGGAAGGTCAAAAGCCATCAACTGCCTCCACGCATGGAGGCGCAGAGTTGACAGGTTTAGGTGGATGACCCTCCCCTGCTGCTGCGACAGAAGATCCTCCCGAAGGGGCAGCCTGATCGGAGGATCTACGCTCATTTTCAGAAGCTCTGGATACCAGACTCTCCTCGCCCAGTCTGGAGCCACAAGAATGACTTGGGCCCGGTTGCTCCTGATCTTCTTCAGAACCCTGGGCAGGAGTGGTATGGGCGGAAAGGCGTACAGCAGGCCTGAGCTCCACTCGTAACGAAAAGCGTCGCCGAGCGATAGCCACCTTGGAAACTCCAGCGCGCAGTACTGATGACACTGCACGTTCTCTTCGGAGGTGAACAAATCTGATCAAGGTTCTCCCTACTGCTGAAAGAGACCTTGCACCACCTCTGACTGGAGACGCCATTCGTGATACGCTAGACACAGACGGCTGCCCCTGTGCTAGGCCTGGACCACGTGCCTATAAGGACATCATTAAGTGCTTCATTAAATGGTAAAAGGGGTACCGAGGTGGAAGCCCCCGGCTGAAGCACTTCTGACAGATTAGTCCTGACCTCCACTGAGGGCAGCTCACTCTAGTCGAAGGACCTCAGCTGCCCTCTTAACCTCCATGGCATAAGATGCCCCCTCCTCCGTAGCCACAGTTGGCAGAGAGAGCATGCCAGTATCTAGAGAAGTGTCCAGTCCACTGGCTTCTTCAAGTTCCCCATATCAGTCCAACTGCTCTTGAGAGTCATCCTGGTGATCAAGAGGGTCCACAGACCCCACCATTCCTCTCCTGAGGCTCCGTGTCATCGGGGATGAGGATGGGGCTGGTGCCGCCGATGGGCACCGGGGGCACCGCAGGCACAGACTTCGAGGTGGACGTAGGGGGTGGTTGCGGTGGCACGACCGGCGTCGACCCAGATCAGTTATCAATTCCCTGAGGCCCCACCGGCGCCATGGCGGGAGCCAACGGTGTCAAAACCAACGGGGCCTCTCCCGACCCCGCGGGACCAGAAGGCTCACCAGAGAGGTTGACCTGCTCAAATATGCGGCGCATGGCCTCGTAAAACTCTTTAATCTGAGCGGGGGTCGCTCTGGCTCCTGGAAAAGGAGGGAGGCACGAAGTCTACCCTGACTCCTGCTCCGCAGAACCATGCCTAAAGCGTCTGTGCTCCTTACATCCTTCGTCGACAGACGACATCCGAGGTGAAGATGATGTCCGCTTGGAATCCTTCTTCTTGTGCCTCTTCCCAGAGTGTCCTGACAACCTTGAGTGGGATGAAGAGGACTTTGGGCTCTAGGAGCGGTCCCATGGCCACCTCTTCCTTGATCGGGACCTCTGCGGAGTCTCGTTTGTCGGGGTCGGCTGTCGGGCCGCAAGGAGCTACAAAGGCTGCTCTCTCGAGGTCTTAGGAGCCATAGCCCAACAGTCCGAGCACGACTTCGGATAGTGGTCGTGCTCAAGACACCATAGGCATACGAGGTGGGGATCGGTGACTGACATCGTGCGGGGACAGGCCCCGCACAGATTAAACCCTGTCTCCCTTGAAGATATCCCCCGCACACGAATCTAAAAAATACAGAAGTTGACAAAACGTTGAGAAAAAATCTGCCAAAAAGCGACAGAGGGGTAGCTCTTCCTGGATCGGCGCTTAACAGGCGCGGAAAGAAAAGAACTGAAGTCCGCACGCCTGGGTGGTTCCTATATACGTACCGTGACGTCATAACTGATACTAACAACACCGTCTACGTCACGTGGAGCTGAATGGAGCCACCAGACGGCGCGCGCAAGGGGTATTGCTCAGCAAAAGTTTCCTAATCCAGCCTAACGCCTGGGAAATTCAAAGGTAAGGAATCTGCAGCTAGAAGTCTCTATCAGATTGATTCTATATAGAAATAAGCCATTAATCTCTGATACACTACTGTATTTTCAATGATAGCAATGTGAGTCTCTGTTGATGTTGTTTATTTTACCAACGTTGAGCATGCTATACTTTTCAGCAATCTCAGTGCTAAGGTTAGGATTTGGCTCAGGGGTGGTTGGTAGAGGCACTCATTGGGTAAGGTGGGGTATGTTCCAATAGAACCTTTATTGTCTTCACTTGGCTGTGCACAGCTATGGCATAATCATGTAAGACCATCAGCATTGGGGATATCTGATCCTTTGGGTGTTATGGGTGTTCTTTGGTGGCTGGTGCTGACCTCATGTCTCAGAAGGCAGCCCCAATTTGCAGAAACTATTTTGGATTGCTGCCTTTGCCACGTCGTCTGAGCCTCTTTTTGCTTCAGATTGAGAGATTGCGGGACAGCACAGCAGTGCCAGGAACAGGGTGACCGAAATAAGAGAAGTAATCTATGTGACCCAAAAGAAAAGGGATGGCTGCTTTAGCTCATTAGCAAGAACTACAGACAGTGTGCAGAAACTTTTGTGGAACACAATAGATGCTTTGTAAGGTTTATGTGGCACATGGAGACTTGCACTATTGCCTAACTTGAACACGGTGGCAACAGACATCTTTGAGCACACAGTTTGTCTGTGAGTTACTGCTGTATTATGGTTGAGTTTGAAGACATTATTTTGAGACATTTATTAAAGGCCTTACGAGTAGACCTAGTGAGGAATATTTCAAGTACAACTGCCTGTGTATAGAAACATAAGTACATTTGGGTGCAATTTGTGAGAGGTTTCTCCTGTGTGCGTTAATACAGCTTCATCATAAGCAAGTGCAAGGAACATTTCACCAGTGTGGAGCAACATGAATAATTCTGGTTTTGTTATCATAAAGGAAACGTAACCCCTTTTTCGAGGCCTTGAAGAAACCACATTTACAGAAGGAAAGTTGGGATGTGGCTGGGGGTGGGTGTAGTCTAATAGTGTTTGCTAGATAGTGTTATTGACCATGAGTATTGTGTTACAGAAAAGCAACCCCCTCAGAAGATGCCACAAAAACTAGAGAGTATTGAAGCTAACAGGGCAGAGCAGGACACGATAATACATGAACAGCACAAGAATGTTGCGGGTAAGTGGTAGTGGACCATAGATGATGTTGCTCTGAATACAGACTAGCATTTAGAGGCATGCATGACAAGACTGGTGATCTCTGTTTGTGGAGGAGACAGCTGGCTATTCTCTAGTCAGGTCTCTTGTTTGCCTACTGAGGCATTCCCATTCCACACCAAGTGGTAGGGGCTACTCTCTTTGAACTTCTGTTTGGGAATCTAGTTTGTGCCCTCTCTTTGAACTTCTGTTTGGGTATCCAGTTTGTGCCCTCTCACCTTAGTAAGAGAAAGGTGGAAAGGGACATCTTACTGACCCCAAAATGATATGATGAACTATGTGATTGGCCTCAGGAAATTGACGATTCAATAAAGTCAGGCAAACTAAGAGCTGATGAATGAACGGTAAGACAAAAAAGAAACAATGACTGGGTACCGTCACAGGTGTTTGTGCTGAATCCCATTTGTTCAAGAGTTTTAGAGGGCAAGTGGTGTGGGCCATACAATGTAGTGCAGAATAGTTCTAAGGTTATCTACTTGGTGGACACAGGTGTCACAAGGGAGCTCAAAAGGGTACTCCATGTGAACGACTTAAGCCATACCTCAAAGCACTATACAGTCAACATCATGGTGATGGCAGAGGAGGCTGAGGAAGACTGAGAGGCTCTTCCTGACCTACTGCATAGTGATGTGAAGGATGGCTCTATGGGCGGGGTACAACTTGCCCCTGAATTAAAACCTGAACAGCAGAAAGATTGTTGCGATGTGTTAGGATGATTTGCCCATCTCTTTTTGCTGATTCCAGGCTTGACACCTGTCTGTGTCCATGGCACAGATACAGGGGCTACTAGAGAAGAGCAAGAGTTACTGTATGTCTGTTTGAGCCCAGGAGTGCGTCAAGGTGGAGGTTGTCAATATGTTGAACTTGGGATGGTTGAGTGTTCATGTACTCTTTAAGCCATCTCAAAAGTGTTGCAGCGCAAGCAATGTTCCTCACACTTGTGCTTTTCTGTGGACTACCAGGCCTTAATGAAGTAGCCAAGACAGCTACACACCTGATCGCCAGAGCTGATGAGCTTGTGGACCGGCTGGATACTGCTCACTACTTAAGCATATTTAATTTGACCAGTGTCTACTAACAGATCACTTTAACACCTAATGCCAAGCAGAAAATGGAATTCTCCACACTAGAGGGTTATACCAGCTCAGGGTGATGCCTCTGGTCTGAAGAATGCCCCGATAACTATACAGCAACTGATGAACCATGTTGTTGCAGGGCTAGTAAACATTTGTGTGACCTACCTGGATGATATTGATGTCTTCGGCATTTCATGGAAGGACCAGATGAAGTGCCTAGAACAGGTATTGGTCGGGATATACAGAACAAAATGGGCCATCAAGGCAACCAAGTGTCAGGTAGAACATTCTTCTGTAGTCTACCTTGGGCATCAGGTAGGCAAAGGAAAGATCCACCCTCTTGAGGCCAAGTTCCAGTCTGTGTTGGAGTTTCCCACCACCCAAATTCAAGTAAGAGCCTTTCTAGGACTCACGGCCTACAACAGAAATGTTGTGGCCAAGTATGGGACCAATATTGCACCACAGACAGCCCTGAAATCCAAGAAACAACCCAAAAAAGTGCATTGGACTGTTCAGAAAGCTTTCCAAGACCTGGAGAGCACTATGTAATTTGCCTGCACAAAGGGCACCTAACTACAGTAATCCTTTCATTGTACAGGTTGAAGCCTCAGACAAAGGAGTTGGAGCAGCGTTGGTTCAACTTGAGAAGGACAGAGAGTGTCCAGTGGCCTTTTACAGTCGCAGACTACTCCCTACAAATCAAGACTGGGCGGCCATTGGGAAGGGATGCTTTGCCATGGGTGGGCTTTGAGAAGTTCGAGCCTTCCCTGACTGATACCTCGTTTGTGGTCCAGACATATCTAAAACCACTCAAGTGGATAATGGAAATGAAGGGTGAGATTCCAGAGTAGCTGAAATTGTCTATCTCATTACAAGGCCTAGAATTTCACAGGGAAGCACATAGACGGAATGAAACCGGAGAATGCAGATGGACTCTTGCCCTGGTTTTGCCACAACAACTACTGGACTTCTCAAACAGTGGAGCACGGTTCTGGGTAATCAGATCTGAGAGTGGAATCTGTTGGTAAGGGAATATCTACTGCATGGTATACAAACTTGTTCCATAACCTGAGTGCCTCTGTGCATGTATATCTGATACCCTGACTTATGTTGTCTTCAGTGTTTCGCTAATGTAGTGTGTGCCCAGAGGCCTAAGCCTGTTCCTGACTTTGTGAGGCCTTGGACCTGTTCTATGACATAGAGGCGCACACCAGGTGTACCATTACTGTGGGCAGTGGGCTACTGTACTTGTTCTCGGTGTAGCACAAAACGGTGATGGTGATGGCAGCACACTTTGTTTTATGTGTATTCCTAAAAAAAAAAGTTGATAAAACCTTGCAATGGAGAATAAGGTGAGCTAAATCGCCTACTTCTTCCTTACAGTTCCAACAGGTCGGGTCTGAGCGGAGGTGTTGTGAGTGTAATCGAGCAGGAGTCCAGTAGGCTTTATGTAGAAGCCATAGTTATGTGTATTCCTAGACCTTGTATAGATCAGACACACGTTTTCAGCACAAAGCAGGCAGGTAGAGCTAGTGGAACCCAGATTAAAGTACAGTCGCAGCAAATAAGTGGATCTATTCTATTGTTAGCAACCAAGTTGCCTCTTTGTGCCACTACAAATTAATAACGCCCAAAAAAGTGTCCCTGGATCACAGAAAAAACATAAGTGCTTTAAAACAAATACTTTTAACCAATCTACAGATGCACAATAGAGTGCCTAATTTGAAATGGCAGCAGCATCTATCGGAATTCAGACCTTATAAAGCGTTGTTTTGACATGTGTAAGCTATAAACATAGCTGTAACTTTAGCGACGAATCTCTGCCTAACTTCCATTTGTCAGGCAAAAATGTTAGAAACAATAACAAGAATGAAACACTGGAGCTGCTGGTGTCTGAGTCATGCGTTCCAGAGTTTACAGAGCACTCAACAGCCACACAGATCGCGGTTGGTTTTGATCGAACCTGTAAACACACGCTTATGGATAAATGAGATCACACAGAAAAGAGCACACTGTAATGATACATTACTAGGACCAGCGATCATGTCATTTCAGGAAAGAAAACTGAAATCTGCAAGGGAGGAATTTCCACGCCACTTCTATTCTAGAAACAAATGCAGATGATGTATGCGGTGGAAGTGTTACAACAAACAGAAGTGCTGTAGGAGACACGTGGAGGGGGTTATGGGGTGATAAAAAAGACAGGCAAAAGAAACGCTGGAAGTCAGTACTGGCTTGTTTTAGGTCTTTGTTGCGATGAAATGTTGTGAGATGTTGAATGCACAAATAAAAACACCCACACAGATGCACACACACGCAGTCCATCTACACTCATATGGGCAGGGCTGGCTGAGAAGCCTCGAGTGCCTCTTGCTGGATGAGCCCTTCTCCACGCTGAAAATTAGTTGTGTGGGGCCAGAGGTTTACAGGGGGGCAGCTGCAGTACAGATGTTTTCTGCCAAACTCAGCTCTAGAAACGTATTTTTACCTTTCGAGGTGATAATAATGAGGAAAATGAAAACCTGCAGTGAAAGTGCACTTAATTAGCAAGGGAGTGGTGTCATTGACAGATTGAGTTGTCATTCAGCCCCTGCATACGTGAACATGCACACACAGGTGGATCTTGGGTGGATGCATGGATGGACTGATGGCTGTGTGGCTATATACAAGGATGGCGAGATAGTTGGATATCAGTGGGTGCATAAAATAGTATGTTGGAAACTGGGATTGACAGATGGATGTGACTGCGTAGTTGGATGATGCACATGAATGTGGTTTGGTGAATGCTAGGTGGTTGGCTGATGGATGAACACATGGTGGTAGATGGGTGGATATATGTTCAGATGAGGGTTAATGATGGTCGCGTGGAGATGAGTGATTGGATATCTAATTGTGGGTTCTATTATGTCGATTGGTGGGTGAATGTCTATGGATGGAAGGATAAACTGATAAATGCATGGATGATTAAGTGTGAGTAGAGAGGTGAATGGATAGATGGGAGCTGAGGTGTGGGTGGAAGAATGTGGTGACAGACATGCACAAAACTACTGTATAAACAGGGATTCCAATCTGATTTGGCGCTGGTATTAACAAATATGAGCTATCAATACCTTATTTTCTATGGAGTCACTGCTCGGACAGTAAGCTGTGTTCTGTGCACCTGTGCAACTAGTACTGGCCGTAGACTGCAGTGGCATATAAACAAAGTGCTAAAAAGCACAATGTGAGCTAACAAGACTCTTCTATATAAGGTTACAGTAGATGATTGTTGCACAAGTTACTTACCTTCGGTAACGATATATCTGTAAGAAACATTAGTTAGTGATAGATTCCTTACCTTAGAATTACCCCCAGGCGTCAGACTGGATCCGGAAAGTTTTCGTTAGCAGTACCTCTGCGCGTCGGAAGGTGGCGTCGGTCGGCTCCGCGTCCGTCGTCGGCGTCGTGGTCGCCGGGATGACGTCGCAGCAGCTACTTAGACGCCGCCCTCGCGCGCTGACATCAGTTCTGTATACGACTTTCCGTGCCAGAAACGCAGAGTCATGCAAGATACTGACCACTGGTGCACAAAACTAGGGCCCTGAAGGGATGGCCTTAACCCTAGAAATCAGTTTGCAGAACGGGGAGGATGGGTGGGGCGGTAAGGAATCTATCACTAACTAATGTTTCTTACAGATATATTGTTACCGAAGGTAAGTAACTTGTGCATCTGAAAGAAACACGTTAGTGATAGATTCCTTACCTTAGAATAGATACCCCAGCAATACCAACCCCGGTGGTGGGTCTGCGAACCAAGATCACACCAGAAAGTCCTGGAGAACAGAACGGCCAAAGAAGCCATCTCTCCGGACTTGGCTGTCCAGGCAGTAGTGCTTGGTGAACGTGTGCAGCGATGCCCACGTAGCTGGCTGACAGATGTCGCTTAGAGGAACTCCCCGTCCCAAAGCAGTGGTGGCTGCCGTCGCCCTGGTGGAATGGGCGCGCAACCCAACTGGAGGCTCCTTTTTAGCCAAAGAGTAACAGGCCTTGATACACAAGACGACCCACCTGGAGATGGTCCGCTTGTGTACAGCCCGACCTTTCTTGGCGCCCACGTAACAAACAAAGAGTTGGTCATCCACCCGGAACTGTTTTGTGCGGTCTAGGTAGAAGGAGAGCGCACGTTTTGGGTCCAGACGGTGGAGCCTCTCTTCCTCTCTCGAAGGATGCGGAGGCGGAAAGAAGGTGGGCAAAGTGATGGTTTGGCCAATATGAAAAGATGTAACCACCTTTGGAAGAAAGGATGGACGAGTGCGTAGGACCACTTTGTCCGGTTCATAGCCAGAAACGGAGGCTTAGAAGAAAGAGCCTGGAGCTGACTCACTCTCCTAGCAGAAGTGAGGGCAACCAGGAAAGCAGTCTTAAGCGTCAAGAGACGAAGAGGACAGTTGTGAAGTGGCTCAAAGGGAGCACACATTAAAAAGGTTAAGACCAGGTTCAAATCCCACTGAGGCATAACAAAAGGAACCGGAGGAAAGAGATGCGTTATGCCTTTCAGAAAACGATTAACAACAGGGGACTTGAAAAGAGAAGGCTGATCAGGAAGCCTGAGAAAGGCAGAAATGGCCGAAAGATAGCCCTTTAGAGTGCCCAGAGCAGAGCCCTGCTGAGCCAAAGAAAGAAGGAACAAGAGAACCTCAGAAAGGGGATCCACAGCCTTTGCTGTGCACCATGCCACAAATTTGTTCCATCTACAGGCATATACCGTCTTAGTGGAGGGACGCCTGGCTGCCAAGATGACATCACAGACTTCGGGAGGCAGGTCAAATAACGTCAGTTGCCACCGCTCAATCTCCACGCAAGGAGGTGGAGGCTGGACAGGTTCGGGTGGAGGACCGTCCCCTGCTGCTGCGACAAAAGATCCTCCCGAAGAGGCAGACGAATCGGAGGATCGATGGCCATACCGAGTAGCTTGGGATACCATACTCTTCGTGCCCAATCCGGAGCCACAAGAATAACTTGGGCCTGGTCGCGCCTGATCTTCTTCAGCACTCTGGGCAGAAGTGGTATAGGCGGAAAGGCGTACAGAAGACCGCAACTCCACTTGCGACGAAAAGCATCACCTAGTGAGTGCCGCTTTGGAAATTCCAACGCGCAGAATTGCTGACATTGCGCGTTCTCTTCGGTGGTGAACAGATCTAACCAAGGCTCTCCCCACTGTTGAAAGAGTCCTTGCGCCACCTCCGAGTGAAGACGCCATTCGTGATCCATCATGCACCTGCGGCTGAGCTCGTCCGCCCTGGCGTTCAGGGAACCTGCCAGGTGTTGAACCACCAGAGATATGCTCTGATGTTCCAGCCATGTCCAGAGACGCAGAGCCTCTTGACATAGGGTCCACGACCCTACCCCGCCCTGTTTGTTGCAGTACCACATGGCGGTGGTGTTGTCTGTGAACACCTGCACTACTCTTCCCCGGACAGAGGGAAGGAATGACTTGAGTGCAAGACGGATCACCCGAAGCTCCAGGAGGTTGATGTGGAGACCGGACTCCGCCGGAGACCAGAGGCCTCTGATCTCCACCTCTCCCATGTGGCCACCCCATCCCAGAAGGGATGCATCTGTCACCACAGTGTGTTCTGGTTGGGGAAGGGAGAGGGATCTGCCGTTGACCCAATCCTGGTTCGTGAGCCACCACTGCAATTGTCGTGCAGTGTCCTCCGAGATCTGGACGCAATCGGACAGGTTCCCCTGATGCTGCGGCCACTGGAACTTCAAGTCCCACTGCAGAGCCCGCATATGCCACCTGGCATGATCGACCAGCAGGATGCAGGAGGCCATGAGTCCCAACAGCCTCAAGGTCTTCCTGACTGACACCCGGGATAGAGGCTGAAAGATCGGAATCATAGCCCGAATATCCCGGACTCGCTGTTCGGGAGGATAAACCCGAAACTGCTTTGTGTCCAGAACCGCTCCGATGAAGAGGAGCTTCTGAGAGGGAATCAGGTGCGACTTCGGCGCATTGATGGAGAATCCCAGCAAGTGCAGGAGGTCGGCCGTAGTCTGGAGGTGGGAGACGAGAGCCTGGGGTGAGCCCGCCTTCAACAGCCAGTCGTCGAGATAGGGGAAGACTGGAACCCCTGATCTGTGCAGATGAGCTGCAACCACCGCCATCACTTTCGTGAACACCCGAGGGGTGCTGGTAAGGCCAAAGGGGAGCACGGTGAACTGAAAATGCTCGTGGCCTACCGTGTACCGCAGGTAACGCCGGTGGGCCAGCAGGACAGGGATGTGAAAATAAGCGTCCTGCAGGTCCAACGCTACCATCCAGTCTCCAGGGTCGAGGGCAGACAAGACCTGAGCCAGGGTCAACATCTTGAACTTCTCCTTCCGGAGGAAGCGGTTGACGTTCCTGAGATCCAAGATAGGACGCAGGCCTTTGTCCTTCTTGGGCACCAGCAAGTAGTAGGAATAACAACCCCAACCTACTTCTGGGACAGGAACGCGCTCGATGGCTCCCTTGGCCAAGAGAGCCGTAACTTCCTGCTGTAGAAGGGACAGGTGATCCTCCGATATGAGATGGTACTTGGGTGGCATGGAGGGAGGGGTAGTCTGGAAGGGGAGGGAGTAGCCCCTTCAGATGATTTGCAAAACCCACCTGTCCGACGTGATGGTGCACCAGTGGGGGAGGTGATGGCGAATCCTGCCGCCCACTGATGTCTGGTGGACCTGAAATGTCGGACTAGGAGGGCTTGGAGGCTGCGGCGGAGGGGGTGGAGGTGGACTGGCCCGCCCGCTGGCCCCCAAAACAACGGCATTGGTTCCCACGTCCCCGGCTGCACTGGGATGAAAAGTTATGCGCCGGCCTGTGGCCCTGAAGGGAACGTGGTGTGGCACCCCTTCCGTGACCACGAAAGGGGTGAAAAGCAGACTGTGCAGGACGCAGGGTGGAAAGACCCAAGGACTTGGCCGTAGCCCGCGAGTCCTTGAAACGCGTCAATGCACTGTCCGCCTTGTCGCAGAACAGGCGACGGCCATCAAAAGGCATGTTCATTAGGGTGTTCTGGACATCCCCCGAAAAGCCAGTCGTCCTCAACCAGGCGTGGCGTCTGATTGCCACCGACGTGGAAATCGTTCTGCCCAGTGAATCGGCGGTATCCAGCCCACACCGAATGGCGAACTTAGCTGCGTCTCTCCCTTCAGCAACAGCATAGGAGAGCACGGTCCGGGCCTCCTCCGGACACTGAGGCAGCACTTGCGCCACCGAGTCCCACACAGAGTGGGAGTAATGGCCCAAGAGGCATGCGGTGTTCACCGACCGCAGCCCTAAGCTGGAGGAAGAAAACAACTTCTTCCCAAGGTGATCCAGCTTCTTGGATTCCCTATCCGGGGGTGCGGTAGGCAAGGCGCTCTGGGACGTCGAGGCTTGGACCACCAAGCTCTCAGGGGAAGGGTGTTGGGAAAGGAACAAGGGGTCGCCCGGAGCCGGGCGGTGGCGTCGGGCAATCATCCTATCCACAGGAGCCCCTGTGGTGGGCTTGGACCAAGTGCCCAAAAGGATATCTGAGATAGCTTCATTAAAAGGCAGTAGGGGCTCCGAAGAGCTCGCTGCCGGTTGAAGTTCCTCTGTCAGGAGGTTAGTCCTGACTGCCACCGTAGGAAGCTCGAGGTTAAGAGCCTCGGCTGCCCTACGCAACACCACTGCGTAAGACGCTCCCTACTCCGTAGCCACGGTAGGAGGAGACAGCATGCCAAGGTCTGGCGAGGTGTCCAAACCACTGGCATCCCGCAGGTCCTCTCTCCAGTCCTGTTCCAGTTGTTCCGTTAAAGGGTCACCTGACCCCTCCCAATCCTCCTCCTCCTTGTCCTCTGGGTGCCAATCTGGCCTAAAAGGGACTCCAGGAGTGAACAGGGGCACAAAAACCCCGCCCGGCGCCGGATCCGGCGTCGGTCGACGCCGGATCCGGCTCCGTGTCTTCATCCAGAAGGAGGTCGGGGTCGACGCTGGCCAGGGGGCCGGCCGGCGCCGGGCGCGGCAGTGGTGCCGTCGGAAGCGGCGCCGGTGGAGGTGTGATAAGGTCATCAGGCCCCGATCCGGATCCACGGGGGGCCTGCGGCGCCGGAGCCGCCGGCAATGAATGTCCTGGCCCCCCAGCCGAGTCCGCGGGGCCCGAAGACACGCTGGCAGGTTCGGGCCGCCCAAAGATGGCATGCATCGCCTCGTAGAACGTACGAAGCTGGGCGGGAGATGCCCCGGGTCCCGGAAAGGGAGGGAAACCCGGAGTCGACTCCCGGTCCCTCGACCTCCCTCTCGACCGGGACCTCGAACGGCGCGGAGCCGACTGTCTGCGTTCAAGCAGCTTTCGGGACTGCTCCCGCAAAGCCTTCGGCGTTAACAACCGGCAGTCGGAGCACGACTTGGGGTCGTGGTCGTGCTTCAGGCAGAAAAGGCACAAGCGGTGCGGATCCGTCACCGAAATCAGTCGGCCACAGGAACCGCAGGCCTTGAATCCTGGCATCCCTCGTGCACCTTACGGAGTCGTGAGACTCGAAAAAGACGTCGACAAAAGTCGAGAAAAACTTAGTCAAAAAATGACTGAGGTACTGCTCTTCCCGGATCTGCGCTGGCTGGCGCGGAAAAAGAAAGAACCGTCGTCAGCGTGTGAGGGCGGCGTCTAAGTAGCTGCTGCGACGTCATCCCGGCGACCAAGACGCCGACGATGGACGCGGAGCCGACCGACACCACCTTCCGACGCGCAGAGGTACTGCTAACGAAAACTTTCCGGATCCAGTCTGACGCCTGGGGGTAATTCTAAGGTAAGGAATCTATCACTAACGTGTTTCTTTCAGATGAGTATTTTATTTCTTCTGATATTTGGACATGATTTGTTGAATAAAATGCAACTACAAAAGACTTCCTAAGGCTAATGAGTAAAACCACCTACAAAAGTTGGCGTCCCACTTGACCCCGACTATGGCCTCACATCTTTACTACCCTGGGTATTCTGCTTGAGGGAGGTTCAGTGATGTGTGGACTTTCAATGGTTTTGGGTGCTCATAAGAGTCAAACCGGGGATAGTGTATTTGGAAAATTTAGAAGGGAACTAACAATGAAATGCTGAATTAATACACTTCTTGTTGAGTCACAGGTATCACCCCTGACCATAACAAAAACCCACCGCTAGAATATACTTTTATTATCTACAAATCATAAGTTTCAATCAACAGGTGCTAGACAGCTCTTGTCTGGATCTGCTGTTTGAGAACAGGAACTGAATAAGACCTTTACCAGAGGTTCAGCAATTTTTACCCAAAACAGAGTTATTCCCTTTTATTTTCCTTGTGCAAGTACATATCCCTACCAAGACTTGACCCACATCTGTGCTCCACTGGGTCTTCTGAGTGTGGTGGGTGTCGGACAGGTAGGTTTCCAATGTGGGTAGGTTGCCCACAAGAGACAAACTGAGTTCAATGAATTTGGGAATTTCTAAAACAACTGAAAGTGAAATGCCGGATTCATCATTCCGTTTGTCAATGGTACCACGCTTGACCCTGTGGAAATCTACCACAGCCATATATTTCAACATCTACATATTTAAGGTTTCTATCCCTACCTGGAAGGCTGGTCGAGAAATGATACACATCCTCTACTAGTAAATATTTACATAAATCCCAGCCCCAAAGGTAAAAAACTACAGTGGATAAGCTCAATGATCATGAAAGTAGAGCATCATAACCCAAACACTGTTCTGCCTCCTATTGAAAGACCAAAATCTTTTTCAATAACCAACTCAAGATGAACAGGCAGAGTATAACATCGACTGGGATTTCCCAGCCCAAAACCTGCCCACAACTACGAGGCAGGACAATCTAGGTTAAACTTTGGTAACTCAATGTAACGGCATCTGCCTAAAGGTGCTAAATGGCCGATAGCCGTATGACTATCCACTTCATGGACTCAAATTTCAGATAAAACCACTTCCCATTTAGATTACACCTTAGGCAGTGTCGTCTTGCTGCAACACATCTCTACAAAATAGAATTTCGATCATCGGAGAGCGACCACTGTCCCAAGGCGATCAAATTGGTTGCAAATGCACCAAGTTATGAACCAACCAATATTTTAAATGCGGACCAATTCACGACACACGTGAAAAGGTTAAAATGGAGCGACACGACCATAACTGCAATATTCAAACATATCGTCTCTCTTTTAAGATCAAAACTCGACATCGAGATCAGGGAAAAATTTGTGAAAGCTCTCCTACAGCAATATCCAAGCAAACCAGTGCTTAAAGCACATCTTCTTGACGGCCAAATCTGGAAGATACTCAAAAAGTAACTTTGAGAAATTAAACGACAAAAAAAAAAGACACATTTTGGGCTATCTTCATACAAGAGAGCAAAACTAAGAACTCAAGAGTGTTTTGGCAAATAGTAAACCGTACCGAAAAAGCAAATTGAAAGGTCCACAATGCCAATATTCCAGAATCTGAGTAGGCCCAGTTTTTACGAGCTCACTAAGGGATAATTGAGGTTCAAATGAAGGCTCTCAAGGATTAAGCCATTAGAACATGCAATTACCTATAAGGATGGAATGGGCATAATGACCACTCGCCACCTTACACAAACTGATACATCAGTTAAATCACAATTGAACTACACAAACGAGTAACTGGAACAAATTAATGACAACTCTTAGAGATGGTGACCCGGGCTCAAATGGGCTTCCACAGTTCCTATTTAAAATAAACACAGGGTACTGGTCTAATATGCTACTCTCGTTGCACAATCATATATTGACCACTCAGACAATCCCGGAGTCTTGGCAGGGCTCAAACATCCACTCTATATATAAAGGCAATAACAAATCGCAAACAAGTAGTTACTACCTTAGTGCACTAAATGACAAGGAGGCAAAATATATAGCCAGCCGCCTATTGAAAGACCTTAACAGCTAGAATTTTTAAGGGTTGGATAATCCCTCATAAACAATCATGTTTTAGGCAAAAAACTGGGACTATTTTAAATCTCATGTTCATCTCCATTTTAGTGCAAAAGTCAATTCGGGCTTGTTCGGTTTTATATACCTGCTTTATGGATTTTAAGGCCACTTTTGATTGGGTTCCCAGAGCAAAACTCTGGTCCATGTTGCAACTGTGGGGTATAACATCAAAGCTCTTGAGAGCGATTGAATTTTTAAACACCAATACATGGATAAAAGTCATGCTAGGGGATCGGACCCACCATTACAGAAAGATCGTTATTCCAAACAGCCTGAAGCACGGCTGAGTGCTAGCGCCCACTTTGTTCTATCTGTGAGTTGCAGACTTGTCTGAAGTGCTAGACAACATCAATGTGCACTCTGCCACACTAGGAAGCGCTCAAATATCAAATTAACTTTACGCCGATGACCTCATGTTATTCAACAAAACAAATGTTGGGTTACAAAGGCTAATTAATAAACTACATGATTGTACTGTGCAAAACAATTTGGAGATCACTCTAAGTAAGACCAAAATAGTAATACTTAGTAGAAAAATCAACATTCTGGAAAGTGGTGCATCACAGAAATATTATTACTAAGGAACAAGAATACAAATATCTTGGTGTTCGAATGGACTAAAGAGGCACCTACATTCAACAAAAAGAGGCAGTAAAGGCCACAGTCTTCACATTATTTTCAGCATTTATGAATACAATAAAGTTGTTCTGGGGCATCAGCTTGGCTCCTTCGATTAAAATAATGAGAGCAAAATTGACCCCAACAATCAGATATGGGAGTGAAATACTACCGGGCAAAGATTCCAATTGCTGGATACGCTTCTCACAAAAATGTATAAAACATTATTCAGGCTACCCAGAACAGCCTCCTCAGCCCATTTGAGGCTTGAATTTGGCCCAGAGAAACACTCGCTAGTCAGGCAGGGGTCTTATTTCAAATTGTGCCACAAGTTGAGATCTGCCAGTAAGGATAGCCTAGATGACGTGGTCTGGAGAGAGTTAAATACCACAGGAGATACTTCAGCTCATGGGTGCTACCTAGAGGAGGCCCTAGATGCATGCACTTTCAGCATGGGAAATCTGGAAACTCAATGTTTTGCAGCATGTATTCAAAACATTTATGCACAAATGCCAAAAGCACTTGTCCTGACTAGAAGATACATTCACATTGGCATGCTGATCCCATGCTTTAATGGTAATAAACTCCTACGATGACCAGAAACCCCAAGGATACTTAACAAGCACTTTTTCGATTTACTCAAAGAATAAGTTTATGGCACTGAAGTTGGGGGTCTTTCCTACACTGGAAAATATCCCTATGCAGCTGAGAATGTATGAAGGAACCATCTGCTGATTTTGTGGGGGGTCAAAGGGAATCAATAATCCACATCGTCTGCATTTGCCCTCCCCTATTGAAGGAAAGAAAGGTCCTGCTGCGTAGCCAATTTAACAACCTAGGAATCCGTTCATGTAGATAAGCTGTTATTAAGGCTTTGCATCCCAAGAACACCGTACAGAATACTCAGTTGGTCAAATTTTTGGGCAAAGTGACAAAAAAAACTGGAGCCAGCCTAGGGCTGACTTTAGGGTCTCCCTCCATTTCATTAGGAGTTTCACCATTCCTGGCCATGTAGTGCTACCAGGAAACGAGAAGGACCATATGTGGTCAACAGAGACCTTGCTCTTTGTCAGTAAAAGGATATTTAGCCTGAAAGTGGATATTCCTTTATGCATGTCCTTGTAATGTATTTAGTAGCATACGAAGTCCAGGAATCAGTTAGAGCAATCCATGTGACAATGACATATCTAGCCAGCTTGGGGTCTTGACACACTGATGAGAGGTTGGTTCCTTTTTAGCAGTTTTAGCAGAAAACCGCCTGGACTTAGTCATATTAACTCATTGTGTGTCCAATTTTGCTAATGACTTCACCTTATATGTGTCTACCAGGGTTGCAATGCCACCCAAGCTTGTTATAGTAATCCTTTTTAGTTATATAGAAGAAGCAATGGGCAGCAATGTGAATTTTTTTGACATACACTGTTAAGAGGCTGTTATACTAATATTTTGTGTGTTTTCTATATTCATAGTATATCTATACTTATTTTTATTAAACTAGTAAAGCCTTTAAAAAGATGAGGTAATACTAATTGTAAACGGTTTATAATGTTATTCACAATTGTATGAATTATTACATTTAATGCTGGGTAGCAGGACTTTTACTATTCCCCAAAAATTCTGAAACTTTGTGTCACAGAAATGTGAGGAAATACTGTTTTTTTAACCAAAGTTGGGACATTTGTGTGCTTTCTGGTCAAGGAAAGTGGTGGTATCCATGCAAGCCACACCACCTTGGACTCCCCTGGGGGTACATTTTCAAAAATGTCTCAGTGTGATAGGTTTTCTGTGGGTGATGGTCGCCTGAGGGACAAATAATGCAGCTGCTCACATTCAAAAATTCAACATAATTCTCAGCTTCTTTCTGGACCCTCCGCAGTTGTATTCTTAGGCCTTAACTTTAATAGGCCATAGGCCATCGTGAGAAGTGGGGGATGTAAGTTGGTGGTACATTTGCAAGCATGGCTTTAATTTATCTACATTTTTGCCTTCCTATCTGTCACAAAAACATTTTTGGAAGAAAAAAAACGCCTGGACCATCTGGCATTGTGGGTAATAGAGAACTGAGGGTGGCAGAAATCACCCCAAACCCTAAAACCAGACTTTGGTACTTTTCTAAAATGCAGAGCTTTCAATCATCCTCAATTTCTATTCATTTGATTTTTTAATACCCAAGTGATGCATGATTGGTACACAATCAAAAACACTGAAAACCACAGATTGATTGTTGCCTCTGGGTAGTGTGGGGCTTTGAACAAATACAAGCACTATTCAGCTCTGCAGCTGGAAGGGTATGATGGACATGATGATATATTATTTTTGTGCATCGACGTTCTGTGCAAAAAGTTACAGATGGAAACCTTTCTGTTTTATTCTTTACTTGTATTCACTATTATTTTTACTTCACTGTGCAGATTCTTTTGGAAATCCTTGAGCAATTTACACAAATCACCTCTTCCTGAATTAATCATTGTGTTTACTTTTGAGTAATATAGTTTTCTGAGCTCTTCACTCGGTTTCACATCGGTTTCTTCCACAAACTGCAAAGTAACTATAAAGCACAAAAATAAGAAATGTCTAATAGACTATGAAAAAATCCCAAAAGCACCTGACTCCTTGCTGGGGGACAGACCCACAGCTCCTCAGCGCTTGTCATGGTGGGAGAAGGACAGAGGCCATGAAAATTACCCTGGTCCCTTCATGTCAGTCCCCACTTCCTCGTTCATTTCTTCTGCTGGCAGAATGGGAGACATGGTTAGACAGACTGCTTTTCCTCCCATCTTTCTCACTTCCCACCAACTGAAGAACAAGTTACTTACCTTCGGCAACTATATATCTGTAAGAGACATATATTAGTTATAGATTCCTTACCTTAGAATTACCCCCAGGCGTCAACTGGATCTGGAGAATTTTTTCTTAGCAGTACCCATGCGAGTCGGTAGGTGGCGTCGGTCAACTCCGTGTTTGTCGTCGGCATCGTGATCGCCGGGATGACGTTGAGGTATCTACTTAGACGCCGCCCCTGCGCACTGACATCGGTTCTTCTACACGACATTCCACGCAAGAAACGCAGAGCCATGCAAGACACTGACCACTGGTGCATAAAACTAGGGCCCTGAAAGGGAGTCCCTTACTCTAGAAGTCAGTTCGCAGAACGGGGAGGATGGGTGGGGCGGTAAGGAATCTATAACTAATATATGTCTCTTACAGATATATTGTTACCGAAGGTAAGTAACTTGTTCATCTGAAAGAGACTATTAGTTATAGATTCCTTACCTTAGAATAGATACCCCAGCAATACCAACCCC
Source organism: Calotriton arnoldi (assembly GCA_963921515.1). Taxonomy (NCBI): domain Eukaryota; kingdom Metazoa; phylum Chordata; class Amphibia; order Caudata; family Salamandridae; genus Calotriton; species Calotriton arnoldi. The sequence goes on along the minus strand of CAWUFW010000227.1, from coordinate 3,555,350 downwards.
GGAGGTGGGTTTGCGAACCAAGTTCACACCAGAAAGTCCTGGAGAACTGAACGGCCAAAGAAGCCGTCTCTCTGGACTTAACTATCCAGACAGAATTGTTTAATGAACGTGTGCAGAGATGCCCACGTGGCTGCCTGGCAGATGTCACAGAGGGGGGACTCCACGTTTCAAAGCAGTAGTGGCTGCCTTCACCCTGGTGGAATGGGCGCGCAGTTCTACCGGAGGCTCCTTTTTCACCAAGGAATAACAGATTTTAATGCAAAGGACAACCCATTGAGAGATGGACGTTTTTGCACGGCCTAACCTTTATTGGCGCCCACATAGCCAACAAAGAGTTGATCGTCCACCCAGAATGGTTTCGTGCGATCCAAATAAAATGATAACGCACGTCTCTCCTCCTCCTTGGAAGGATGCGGGGGCGGGAAGAAGGTGGGCAAAGTGATGGTCTGTCCTATGTGGAAAGAGGTAACCACTTTGGGAAGAAAAGAAGGTCTAGTTCAAAGGACAACCTTATCCGGATGGACAGCAAGGAAAGGAGGATTAGAAGATAGAGCCTGAAGCTCACTCACCCTGCGAACAGAGGTGATGGCAACCAGAAAAGCAGTCTTTAAAGTCAAGAGTCTGAGAGGACAATTATGTAGTGGCTCGAAAGGAGCACACATAAGGTAAGTCAAGACACAATTTATGTCCCACTGGGGCATTACGGAAGGAATAGGAGGAAAAAGGTGAGTAATGCCCTTAAGAAACCTATTTACAATAGGGGACTTGAAAAGAGAAGGCTGATCAGAAAGGCGAAGAAAGGCCAAAATGGCTGAAAGATAGCCTTTAAGAGTGCCCAGAGCAGAACCCTGCTGGGCCAAAGAAAGAATGAAGAGGAGAACCTCTGAAAGAGGGGCAGAAAGGGGATCCACAGCCTTTGCTGTGCACCATGCCACAAATTTGTTCCATCTACAGGCATATACCGTTTTAGTGGAGGGACCCCTGGCTGCCAAGATAACGTTACAGACTTCGGGAGGAAGGTCGAAAGCTGTCAACTATCACCGCTTAATCTCCACGCAAGGAGGTGGAGGCTGGACAGGTTCGGGTGGAGGACCGTCCCTTGCTGCTGCGACAGAAGATCCTCCCGAAGAGGCAGTCTGATCGGAGCATCGATGGCCATGTTCAAGAGCTCGGGATACCAGACTCTTCGTGCCCAGTCCTGAACGACAAGAATGACTTGGGCCCGGTCACGCTTGATCTTCTTCAGCACTCTGGGCAGAAGTGGTAAAGGCGGAAAGGTGTATAGAAGACCGCAACTCCACTCGTGATGAAAAGCGTCGCCGAGCGAGTGCTGCCTTGGAAATTCCTACGCGCAGAACTGCTGACATTGCGCGTTCTATTCGGTGGCGAACAGATCTAACAAAGGCTCTCCCCACTGCTGAAAGACCTTGCACCACCTCTGAGTGAAGACGCCATTCGTGACCCATCATGCACCGGCGGCTGAGTTTGTCCGCCCTGGCGTTCAGAGAACCTGCCAGGTGTTGAATCACCAGGGACATTCCCAAATGTTCCAGCCACGTCCAAAGGCGAGGAGCCTCCTGACATAGGGTCCACGACCCCTCCCTGCCCTGTTTGTTGCAGTACCACATGGTGGTGGTGTTGTCCATGAACACCTGCACCACCCTTCCTCTGATAGAAGGATGGAATGCCTTCAGTGCAAGAAGAATCGCCTGGAGCTCCAGAAGGTTGATGTGGAGCCCGGACTCCGCCGGAGACCAGAGGCCTCTGATCTCCGCCTCCCCCATGTGGCTTCCCCATCCCAGGAGTGACGCATCTGTCACCACTGTGAACTCTGGTGGGGGAAGGGAGAGGGATCCGCCGCTGACTTAATCCTGGTTCGTTAGCCACCACTGCAATTGGCGTGCAGTGCCCTCCGAGATCTGGATGCAATCGGAAAGATTACCCTGATGCTGCGCCCACTGGAACTTCAGGTCCCACTGCAGAGCCCGCATATGCCACCTGGCATGATCCACCATCAGGATGCAGGAGGCCATGAGGCTCAGCAGCCTCAGGGTCAGTCAGTCTCACCGAAACCCGGGATAGAGGCTGAAACATCGGTATCATAGTCCGAATATCCCGGACTCGATCCGCCATAGTCTGGAGGTGGGAGACGACAGCCTGGGGCAAGCTCGCCTTCAACAGCTAGTCGTCGAGATAGGGGAAGACTGGAACCCCTGATCTGCGCAGATGAGCTGCGACCACCGCCATCACATTCATGAACACCGGAGGGGCACTGGTAAGGCCAAAGGGGAGCACGGTAAACTGAAAATGCTCGCGGCCTACCGTGAACCGTAGGTAACGCCTGTGGGCTGGCAGGACGGAGATGTGAAAGTAAGCATCCTGTAAGTCTAACGCTACCATCCAGTCTCCAGGTTCGAGGGCAGACAGGACCTGAGCTAACACCAACATTTTGAACTTCTCCTTCCGGAGGAAGCGGTTGACGTCCTTGAGATCCAAGATAGGACGCAGGCCTTTGTCCTTCTTGGGTACCATGAAGTAGTGGGAATAACAACTACAACCTACTTCTGGCACAGGGACTCACTCGATAGCTCCCTTGGCCACGAGAGCCGCAACTTCCTGACGGAGAAGAGCCAAGTGATCCTCCGACATGCGATGGAGTGTTGGTGGCTTGGAGGGAGGGGTAGTGTCGAAGGGGAGGGAGTAGCCCCTTCGGACTATCTGCAAAACCCGCCTGTCCGACGTGATGTTGTGCCAGTGGGGGAGGTGATGGCGGATCCTGCCGCCCACTGGCAACTGGTGGCCCTGAAAGGTCAGACTAGGAAGGTTTGGAGGCTGCTGCAGAGAGGGCACTGGTGGACTGGCCCTCCCGCTGTCCCCCAGACCCGCGGCGCTGGGTCCCACGTGGCTTGAGCCGGCCTGTGGCCCTGGGTGGAACGTGGTGGGGCACCCCTTCCATAGCCACAAAAAGGGGCGAAAAGCAGACTGAACGGGGCGAGAGGTGGCAGCGAGGCCCAAGGATCTAGCCATAGCTCTAGAGTCCTTGAAGCGTTCGAGCACATTGTCCGCCTTGTCGCCAAACAGGCGACGGCCATCAAAGGGCATGTCCAAAAGAGTCGATTGGACATCCCCGGAGAAGCCAGTGGACCTCAGCCAGGCGTAGCGCCTCAAGGCTACTGACGTAGAAATCGTTCTGCCCAGCGAGTCGGCAGTATCCAGCCCACAACGAATGGCGAACTTTGCTGCGTCTCTATCTTCTGCGACCACACGGGAGAGTACGGCCTGGGCCTCCTCCGGGGACTGTGGCAGCACTTGCGAAACCGTGTCCCACACAGAGTGGGTGTACCGGCCCAAGAGACATGCTGTGTTCACCGACCACAGTCCTAAGCTAGCGGAAGAAAACATCTTCCCAAGGTGGTCCAGTTTCTTGGATTCCCTATCTAGGAGAGCAGTAGGGAACGCGCCTTTGGATGTTGAGTCTTGGACCACCAAGCTCTTGGGGGTAGGGCGTTGGGAGAGGAAAATTGGGTCGCCCGGGGCCAGGCAGTGGCGTCGGGCAATCATCCTATCCACAGGAGCCCCTGTGCTGGGCTTGGACCTAGTGCCCAGAAGGATGTCTGTGAGGGCCTCATTGAATGGCATTAAGGGCTTCGAAGAGACCGCTGCCGGCTGAAGCACCTCAGTCAGGAGGTTAGTCCTGACTGCTACCGTCGGAAGCTCAAGGCCCAAGGCCTTAGCCACCCTACGCAACACCGCAGTGTAGGAGGGTCCCTCCTCCATGGCCACGGTAGGGGGAGAAAGCATACCAAGGTCTGGGGAGGTATCCAGACCACTGGCCTCACCCAACTCCTCTCTCCAGTCCGGCTCCTCAAGCTGGTCTACCAGAGGGTCAACAGACCCCTCCCAGTCCTCCTCACCCTCCTCTTGCTGCCACTCAGGGCGATAAGGAACGCCAGGGTAGAACAGTATCGGTTGGCGCCGGTACCGGCGTCGGTTGATGCCGGTCCGGCTCCGTGTCCAAGTCGAGGGGGAGGCCGGGTTGATGCCGGCCAGGGACACAACCGGCGTCGGAGGTGGCGGAGGCGTCGTCAGAGGAATCAGTGCCGGGGAGGTGTCGTGAGGTCGACCGGCACCGATCCGGATCCAGGCCTGGATCCCTTGGTGCCCTGCGGCGCCGAGACCAGAGCCGCCGGCATCGAAGGCCTAGGGCCCCCAGCCGAGTCCGTGGGGCCCAAAGGCGCACTGGCGGAGTCGGGCTGCCAAAAGATGGAGTGGAGGGCTTCGTAAAATGCACAAAGCTGGGCAGGGGATGCTCTGGGTCCCGGAAAGGGAGGGAGGCTCGGAGCTGTCCCAGTAGGCTCTGCGGGCAGAGCCGAAGGACGACGGCCTTCCGTGTCCCGTGTTGCGTTGGCCGACGGACGGGGAGAAGGCGAAGAGTGATGGTGCTTCTTCGCCTTCTTCTTCTGCTTCGACTTACCCGATGACAAAGACTTCAAGGAAGAGTGATGGTGGTGACTCTGGGACCGGTCCCGCGACCTCCCTCTCGACGGGGACCTTGAGTGGCGCGGAGATGACTGCTGGGCCTCCAGGAGCTTTTGGGACCGCTCCCGCAAAGACTTAGGGTTCATGGCCCGACAGTCGGAGCACGACTCCGGGTCGCGCTCCAGGCACCATAGGCACACGAGGTGCGGGTCCGTGATCGACATCAACTTGTGACAGGAGTCACAAGGCTTGAAGCTGGTCCGACGATGGGACATCCCTACGTGGACCAGGAGTAAACGGCTCAAAAATGATGTAGACAAAAGTCGAAAAACTACTAGTCAAAAAATGACTAAGGGCACCGCTCTCTCCGGATCTGCGCTGGCTGGCGCAGTAAAAATGAGAGAACTGACGTCAGCGCGCAGGGGCGGCATCTAAGTAGATACCGCAACATCATCCCGGCGATCACGATGCAGACGACGAACGCGGAGTCGACCGACGCCACCTACCGACGCGCAGGGGTACTGCTAAGAAAAAATTCTACGGGCCCAGTCTGATGCCTGGGGGTAATTTGAAGGTAAGGAATCTATAAATAATAGTCTCATTCAGATATACCAATCAGGCTAACAGGCGTGGTGAGGGAGGAGCTAGTAGCAGCAACAGCGGGGGAGGGGGGAGATTGTGTGTGTATGTGTGTATCATACGGGTAAATCCGCTATTACCTAGTTCTCAATAGTACCATTCACCAAAAAACTCCACATACAAACATTCAACCAAATGCATATAAACGTCAAATACTATGGGTAACTAAGGTAATAATGGTGCACACCACCTTCGTTTCAATACTAGATTTTCCATAATTACACATTTACATTCACCTATATCTGAGTTGGGCACAAAGCAATTGAGAGAACCTCTACCCAAAGGGTCTCTGAGCAGGAACACAACAATTGTTGTACTCATTTATAAAATAGATATATTTTGATGTGCAAGCGACTTTATTAAATCCAGCAGAACATATTAGGCAGGCCACCTATCATACATCTAACACAGCCACAAAACTGGCTATCAAACAGTTGTTAATAGAACCATAAAACGTCTCTGAAACATGTATGACGATGTGCCATACAGCTCAGATTCATGTTGTACCAAACAGCACATTTCACCAGCATACACTAACCGCAAACATACCACAAAACACAACATAGAGTGTGGTTGTACTCAGATAAGGCAGCACAGAAAGTATAAGAGGTGTGTGCCTTGAACAAGGCTGTCTTCTGAAAGAACCCATAGCACAGTGATACAAACAATCCTTTTTATTTTTAAATTATTTTTTTCAATCTCCCTTTTAACAATTATTTACTGCTCAGTTTTCGATGAATGATCTACACTGGGAGTAGCTTCCTTGTTTGAGCAGGTATATGGATGCATCACACTTGCTTCTATTCTAGATAGAGTCAAAAGTGTGCAAACCAACGATCTAGATCACTACATAGACCTATAACTTTGTTGTGATCACTGAGAGTACTCTTGACATCTATATGGCAGTATGGAGAAGTACCACTACTGAGACTGGAGAATACCTCTGCAGCTGAAAGAAAGAGGTATGTGGGACACACTGTACTTCCCTGCGTTGGCCTTGATGTACTTTAGTCCATCGTCCACTTCCTTGGGGAACAGTTTTTTTGCCACTGAAAGGCATGTCTAAGACCCTGCCTTGCATCTCTTGTTGGAAACCAATAAACTTCAGCTAAACTGCTTGTCAGAGCACCTTCCCATGGCACAAAATATAGAATGTTGAGTCCACTAAATTGAGAAATACATTAACTGCATGTTTTGAGGTAAGTCTACACTCTGTGAAGACCTTCATCACTTATTACTGCTCATCATTTAGCAAGAATGAGTCGTGCCATTTTGTCCCACTACTCCCCATTGTCATGAGTGAGATACAAAGACGCATTGGTAGCTCATATAATAGTGATGCCGTCATAAAATCTCATATCAATGCCTTCTAACTTCAGTCTGACTTTCTTAGGGGACACGAACAAGAAAGAGAGAACTAGACTTTGCAACAACCCTCTAACAGGTAGGAGAAGAGTGTTGAGCTCTATGCTACTTGTCATGCCTCAAAGTAAGTGAAGGAAATGGGAATTCTTGCAGATATGGTCGGGCTGGGTGGAGTCAGCAATGACATCTCTGAGTCCTTTTCCAAAGCGAAGAGAATCCCAGGAACCTCTGCATTTGAATTCATGATCAGACTAAACTTGGAACACACAGTGCCCATCTTGTCAATAAAATAATTATTGGGCAACCAGGTAACCTTGGGTATATACATAAAAAACAAAGATTTCCTTGGGAGAAGTTTAGTATGCCTATACTTCTATGGCAAGTAATCCATACAACTGCATCAATCCATACAGATTTTTCATTACTGTAAAAATACATAAAGAACAATGTAATAGGTGCTCCTAAAAATATAGTATATGGGATGTCCACAGACCATGCCTGGAGTTCGCTTACTCGCCTAGATGATGTTATGGCGATAAGGAATGCTGTCATGATGGTAAGAAAAAGAAGAGAACAACAGTGCATGGGTCAAAAAGGAGAGCACATCAAGTAGGTGAGTACCAAACTAAGGTCCCACTGTGTCATGACAAATGGAGTTGGCGGGAACATATGGACTAGTCCCTTAAAAACGCATCACAACAGGTGCCTTGAAGACAGTGGTTGGTCAGGCAAATGTAAGAAGGTCAAAAGGGCTGAGTGGTAACCTTTAACTGTTGCCACAAAAAGGCCTTGCTGAGCCAAAGACAAACAGAACAGTAGAACATCCGACAACTGTGCATTCAGTGGTTGTATGTTTTGGGACAAGCACCAGACTACCAATTTTTCCCAGCTACAGGCATAAAACGATTGGACGCCAGGCTGCTAAGATGACACCAACCACTTCGGGAGGAAGATCGAAATCCATCAACACTCGCTGCTCAGTCTCTTCACATGGAGGTGTAGATTGTGCAGGCTTGGTGCAAGACACAGTCATATTGGTGGATATATACTCAAGGCCAGTCCTGAGCCACTAAGATGACTTGGGCCCGGTCTCTCTTGATCTGGATCTTGAGTACTTTGGGCAGGAGAGGGAGGGGCGGAAAGGCATACAGGAGTCCCAAACCTTAATGCTGGCAAAAGGTGTCTGAGTTTGAATTGCCTTGGGAACGCCAATGCACAAAAGTTTTGACACTGTATGTTCTCTGCTGTGGTGAATAGATCAAGTCAGGGTTCTTCCACACTGTTGAAAGATGCCCTGTGCCACCACTGAGTGCAAGCACCATTCGTGATCCGCTAGGCAACGTCGGCAGAGTTAGTCTGCCCTTGCATTTAAAGATCCTGCCAGGTTCTGGGCAATCAGGGAGATGTCCTGAGCGTTCAGCCACTTCCGTAGGAGGAAAGCCTCTTGGCACAGAACAGACAACCCCACGCCACAGTGCTTGTTGCAATACCACATGGCGGGCGTGTTGTGTATGAGAACCTGCACCTAATTCCCCTTTGATGGTCGGGAGGTATGCTTTCAATCTATGCAAATCACTTGCAACTCCAGCAAGTTGATGTGAATGTGGGACTCTGATCTCCACCTCTCCTAGATGACCTCCCTAATCCAGCAACAATGCATCTGCAACGGGTGGTGGGGTAGGGAGAGGGGCCATACGCCAGTCCAATAGCAGTTGAGCAGCCACCAATACTGGCCTTTCACAGTCTCCTTTGACACCTAAATGGAGTCTGAGAGGTTGCCTTTGTGCTGAGCCCACTGAGATTTCAGATCCCACTACAGAGCCGTATGTGCCACCTGGCGTGGTGGACAAACAGGATGAAGGAGGCCAAGAAGCCCAGAGGCCTCAGAGCGGCACTCACAGAGACTCAGGTCAAAGGTTGAAACATCAGGATCATAGCCTAAATGCCCTGTACTCGCTGAGGCAGAGGGATGGCTCAGAAAAGCATCATGTCCAGAATAGCTCAGATGCAGGAAAGCCTTTGTGAAGGAGTCAGGTGTCACTTCAGCACGCTAATGGAGAAACCCAAATTAAGTCAACAGGCTGGCTGTTGTCTGGAGATGGCTTACAACTTCTTAGAGCGAGCCTGCCTTCAGCAACCAGCCGTCGAGGTATTGAAAGACTGGTATTCCCAACCTCCACATATAAGCTGCGACCACTACCATCATCTTTGTGAACACTGTGGTGCAAGGTTAAGGCCAAAGGGGAGCACCTAAAACAATAGGTCACACCTGTGGGACTACAGGACGGTAATGTGGAAGTATGCATCCTACCTGCTTTACCATCCATTTCCTTAAATCTAGGGCATACATGACTTGGGGAGGAGTGAGCATTTTGAACTTGCCCTTCCGAAAGAAGAAGGCGAAGATCTAGAGTAGTAAGAACACCTCCATCCTTTTTAGGAACCGGATAATAACAGGAGTAACAACCAGACCCGATCCCTAATGCTGGCACCCTCTCCATTGCTCCCTTGGCCAAGAGAACCTGAACTTCTCCAAGGAGTTTGGACAAGTGGTTCTCTGGTAGGTGATGTACTGGATGTGATATGTCTGGGGATAGGGGAGGAAGGGTGGGGAGTATCAGTGCTCCACAATCTGGAGCACCCATTGGTCTGATGTGATGCTCCTACACTAAGGAAGGTAAAAGGTGGCACAACCTCGTATGAGGGCCCCAAGGAAATTTTAAAGCGGCTGCAGGAGAAGAGTTTGGGGCTGGGTGTAATGCGCTGACCCGGGGGTCCTGAACGCTGTCAGTCAGCTCCTCAGCCTTACCCTCAAAAGAGCTGGGTGGCCTGTTGCTGCTGAGGGCTGCATTGGCGTTACCTCTGCAGGTATGCCCTACCAAAGCAGATGTGTTGCTATACAACATGGCTAAAAGACATTCACATTGACAAGGCACATAGCTTGGGCATTGGCGAGATCTGTTAGCTTTGTCAATACTTGTTCAGTTTTGATGGGGTCTTGCTGAACAAATGCAGAAGTTATAGTGAGAAACAGTTGAGAAACTTTGGAGTGAAGTGAGAATGTGGAGTAACGGCCAGAGCTGCTGACAGGGGAACTGGGGATCCAGATTCAAATCTCGGGGACGGCTGAACAGTTTGTGATTCTGGCCAAATCACTTACGCTTTCCCCTGCGTATGACAATGAATGTGTCATTGTGTAATTTAACTGGGGAGATGATATGGCGTTCTTTCGGATGTGGTGCAAGTGCCAGAGCTGCAGACTATGGAGCTGGGAAACCAGGCTCAAGTTTAGGCGTCGGTTTAACATCCTTGATTCTGGGAAAATCACTTAATCTCCCATGCCTGAAAAAAAAAGGCCTTATGTAAAGTAACTGGTGCTAATGTAAAGCGCTCCAATACCTTTGGGAGGGGTTGGTGCTATATAAAACTGCACACAAAAAAAGTAACTGGTGCTAATGTAAAGCACTCCAATACCTTCGGGTGGTGTTGGCGCTGTATAAACCTGCACAAAAATAGTAACTGGTGCTAATGTAAAGCGCTCCAATACATTTGAGTGATGTTGGCGCTATATGAAAGTGCACAAAAAAACGTAACTGGTGCTTATGTAAAGCGCTCCAATATCTTCGGGTGGTGTTGGCGCTACATAAAATTGCACATAAAAAAAAATTGAAAAACAGAGTCGATGGAGAAGGGAATCTGTGCAACGGAGATTAGCGGGGGCAAGCAGAGACAAGCGGGAGTTGGACGGGCAACTAACAGCAAAAGTGGGGCAGCCACAGGGAGATTAAGTGATATGCCCGTAATCAGAAAATGTGGAACTGAGGCAGAGTCTAGGGAGACAATGTGGTGTACTCTTGGGAGAGAATGTGGCGCAAGGGCCAGATCTGGCGAAAATGGAGCTGGGAAACTGGGTTTGAGTTTTGGTGTCTGCTTAGCATCCTTGATTCTGGGAAAATCACTTAATCTCCCATGCCTGAAAAAAAAAAAGCCTTATGTAAAGTAACTGGTGCTAATATAAACCACTCCAATACCTTCAGGGGGTGTTTGGCGCTATATAAAACTGCAAAACAAAAAGTAACTGGTGCTTATGTAAAGCGCTCCAATACCTTCAGGTGGTGTCGGCACTATACAAAACTGCACAAAAAACAAATGTGAAAAGCAGAGTCAGGGAAGGAGGGAATTTGTGCAACAGAGTTCAGTGTGGCAAGCAGCGATGGACGGGAGCTGGACGGGCAACAAACAGCAAATGTGGGCTGCCACGGGGAGACTAAGTGATTTGGCTGTAATCACAAAATGTGGAACTGACGCAGAGGCTAGGGAGATTGTGTGGCATCCTTTTGTGAGAGGATGTGGCATAAGGGCCTCAGATGCTGTCTATAGAGCTGGGAAACCAGGTTGGAATTTCAGCGTTGGCCTAACATCCTTGATTCTAGGCAAATCACGTAATTTCAAAATGCCTACAAAACTGAATGTGTCCTTGCGTAAAGGAACTGGTGGTAATGTAAAGCGCTCCAAAACCTTCGGGTGGTGTTGGCGCTATAGAAAACTGCACAAAAACAACAGAAAGGATCACATTGTTAGGCTAGTTTACAGTAGTGAACACGAGGAAATACATTGCATCAGCAACCACATTAAAAGGAGTACTTTTGCCATGGACACTGAGGGGCAGGCAGACCTTGATGACATCAAGACTCAGCCTGGCTCCTTTGAAGAGAATCCAAGTTGAGCAACAATGGCGCACAGAAATACTTCACAGGTGGATGCGAAAAAAGTAAGAAAGTGTCCTGATGGGAGAAATTTGAAGAAATAGAGTTGCACCCTATGAAATGAGAAGCAACAAGGTGAGACACAAACAGTTCAATCATTTCGCACAGGAGAAAAATTGGCTATGCAATTAAAGCAGAAGACACTTGTACTTTAGAAGGTCTGACATGCCCTGTGATAACGAATACCTGATTCACTTGAGGTCTGATTTTCCAGCTTAAAACAACATTGCCGAATGACCACATATGGTTTAAACACGCACACACAGCTAATACCCACACACAGAAAAAATAAGCAGAGTACACGTGTCAAATAACAGCAGCAGTGCACACATGCATGCGTCAATCAGCACGACAGCTGTAGTCTAATAGGACACTTAAAAGCCAGAACACCACTCACTAGAATGAAACAGACTACAATGGGGGTGATTTGTGGATGGGGCAAGCACCGGGAGGTGCGAGGGAGCAGGCAGAGACGGGAGGGAGGAGGTGGGGGGAAAGGAAAGCAGCAACACAGATAAAAGCAATAACGGGGAGGTGGTCATTTGTGGACGGGCATGAGGTTAGGTGGGATGAGACGGAGCTGGTAAAAGCACCAGCACTGCGTAGAATGGTGAAAAACAAAGAAAAAAGAAGGTGCAAAAATGGTCGTAAAACGAGAGCAGTGAAAGTTTACAGGTACTTGGTCCATGCTCTGGGGGAGGGCTAAACACAAGAAGAGGCATGACCATGAATGCCAGTGACAAATGGTGACAAAGAATATGAGACAGATGATGGAGTGAGCAAATGGGAAGCCTGTGAGCCGGCTGAAGCCCACTGATTAAACACATGTCTCTTCTAGCTGAGACCTGAAAACATACCAGGAATAGTCTTAAATGTTGGAGGAAAACATCTGTATTTCTGAGAGCTGATATAGCATATTAATACGACAGTTTTTAATTTATTCTAATTTGCATTCACCGCTATCCTCAAAAAGGGAACAGCTATTATGCTGAATATTAGTAAGAAAACCTGAAAACATTTCCAAGAAGGTGGTGCTGCTGCTGACATGCTCCCTGTGTCAGCAGAATAGGGATCCAGTTTAATGTTGCCGTCACAACCATTACCGGTTGTAGCTAGCTGGGTCTCGGGCACCTGGATACACCGCTTGGATTACACAGACGGAGGAAATTTGCATATCAGGCCTCAGCTATATATTAGCCGCGTTGACTACAAAATAGCTTGGTACCCGGTGACAGTACTAGTAGCGTGGAACCAAACATAAATTAATCTGTGCTTCTTTAAAACTGTTCCAAGTGAAACCGGAAGAGAAGAAAGCTTTTCCGCATACAGGCAACTTTAGCTTCTGAAAAGCATATGCGAAAGGAAAGAGGAAGACTTTAATAAGAGACCTCAACCGAAATATAGATTAGTCCGTCATAATGACAGTTTCTCCAGTAGTCAAATTTAAATCCAAAGCTCATACCACCATTTATAACAAGCATGGGTAAAGCCAATAAATTTGCCATTTATGTGCTAAGTTCACGGAATAGGCATTTGTGCAGGCCTATGTTAATACATTAAAGAGAGGCCTACTGGCTTTGCCAAAACTTCATTTTCAACTACTGAAAATCTATTTCATTTTTGAATGTCAAGACCCATGTTTCCGTAGGCACGCACATGATGTGCGTGCCAGGCTCCTATTGGGCGTATGTCAGTCTGTGGCTCGAATGATGAGGCGCATGGAGCTGGATGTGTTGGTAGCTCCTGGACGGTGCTGCACAAATCATTCACAGGAGTGATATTGGGAGTGGAGGAGCAGTCTGATGAGGGGTAAGTGCAAAAGCATAGTGTCAGAGATACAGCAAAAGGATTTCGATCATGGGAGTTTGAACTAGAAGGCAGGAGAACTGAAAAACGTAAAGAATTAAGAATTATATCAAACAGAAAAAGTAAAATAATTATGTCAATATGCAGCTGTGAATATAAGTGCAAGCCAAATCGCCCCTCTCTTGTGCAATCCAAACGCATACACGAGCATAATTTCACGTTTAAGTCACAAAAACTTTTAGAGCAATTGTAAATAATGAACGTTTATGCCGGGAACACAGGGACCTGCCTGCCTGCCAGCCAGTCTTGTGCAAAGGAAACATTGTTCAAACATAAGCTGTACGTGCTGTAAACAAAAATGTGCAACTACCCCAAGATAACCGCCCAAAATATCTCAAGATCACAGCTTTTGTTACTGATCGTGCTAGACCACCAGGGTCCGTACAGGGAACACAAAAGAGTGGCCTTGCACGAGTCCTGACTAAGACATTAACAAGTGTGCTGTAGTAAAGCCCTGGTAAAGCCAATAAATGTGACAATTTCATGGCTGGAGGATCGGGAGTCAGCACACCGTACAAAGGTCAAACCTTTGTCAACACTCGTTTGCCTGGCAGGACTTGGCAGCTAAGAGCTACTGCAGGCAAACACATCTGAAAAGTGTACAAAATGGTTGCTTTCTTTGTATAGTATCCGTTTTATTAATCTTTTATGAGTGCTCACTCTCCAGCGGAACCAGTTCGATTCTATTCAAATGTAAAATAGACCCTTGGGCATTACAATCAAGGTGGAAGGATACGCACAAAAATGCGTTAGGGAAACGGTGAAACTAAAATACTCCAGCGGGCTAACGTAAGACGTGATTAATAGCTTCAGGTTCTGCAGTAAAGGAAGCCAAAGGCTGACCCAAAGCCTCTTCAGGTGTAAAATATAATGTTTGCCATAAAAGGAACAAGCACAATGCACATCAAACCTAAAGAGAATTATATACTGTACACAATGCACGTATGAAATAAAGAATTGAACGAGTGATGATTCATTGCATTGAGATGTAAAATAATCTCTAGTGTATTGCAATGCAAGTACTCCATAAGAGGCAGAATTATACACCAAACAGCCATTAGCGTGAGGTGAGAGACAAATACTCTTTTTGAGGGAGCCAAACCTCACTGTACACAGATTTAATGGAATCTGCAACAAAAAATCTGGCAGACATAAAAGCGTTTGTCATGTGGTTTGTGGCCTCATGGTCTGCATTGCTAAGTTAGCTTAGGCCTGGCTGCCATGATGCCTTTTTGCGCACGTTACTTTGTGACTTTGTTTTTCCAACCTCTGCTTGTGCCCGGCTATATTAGAACTGTCTGCCTTTCTGCCTTTCACCTTTTCTCCTGTTCCTTGTGGGTTTCGTCTGCACAACATGTACAAGGTCGAAAAACAATGTCCCTTGTTCTTGCTGATCTGGTCAGCCCCTCGCACTTAGACATAACACTGAATGCAGCTGCACTGGAGAAATTTGTGTGCTTTTAATATTGTGATTTCAATGTTGGAGACACTTGGAGAAAAACCTTTCCAGAGAGAAGAGCTGTGCTTGTCTGATGATGTAAACCTTGCATCTAGATATTGAGGTATGAGGGTCTGCCCGACAAAGCCCAGAGGTCTTCTATTTTTATAATAAACTAGCTAATAGCACGGGGAGGGTGGTATGGTCATTTAGCCCTATATCCACTGCTTTATGAAATGCTTTCCCCGTTTGTATTCTATGGAATTGTAACTATGCTTATTATTTTATCCTTATGCATTATGCTGATAGTACTGGCACGTGTACTGTATCTTAGAGCACGATAGTTGAAATAAACATTTTAAACTATATTGAGTCTCTTATTACGCACATTGTGGACAGGTATGAGTGAGTTACGAAAGGGTGTTCTTGCTCCCGCGAGTCCCGAGAGAGAGACCGTGTTCTGGGTTGTCTAATCATTGGTAGCTGCGCTGCGAATGAGACGCTAAAGCTAGTCGGATTGGGATTGTGGGTACTAAGGTGCATGGTTGGTTCACCACTATACTCCGAGGTCCTATTATCCTGTGCATAGCTCTGTATATGTGCAGAATCCCTACAACATGGCGCCCAACGTGGGGCTGCTTATCTGCGAGACGCTTGAGTAGTACTTGTGCTTGTCCACAACACCCTTCGCAGACGCTTCCGGAAGCGTGTGTGAGGGTGA
This sequence comes from Calotriton arnoldi, assembly GCA_963921515.1. Lineage (NCBI taxonomy): Eukaryota > Metazoa > Chordata > Amphibia > Caudata > Salamandridae > Calotriton > Calotriton arnoldi. The sequence continues at coordinate 3,540,076 of CAWUFW010000227.1, read as the reverse complement.
TAAAACTAGTTACTTACTTGTACACTATGATTCTCCAGTATTGATATCTTTCATAGATTCACATGCTTGTATCTTCCCCGTCGTCATGGTGGGAGTCTCACGGTAAAAGAATAACCATAGCAGTAAAAGAAAAACTGCATAGAAAAACCCATAGGGAAGTGTAGAGTTTGGTAGCTTATCATCATCATTATGTGGTCTAAATACTGACCAATCAGCTGCCAGCCCTGAAATCACAATCCCCAGCAGAGCCACCATACCTCAGATTTCCAGCCCTTAGTGTGAGCCAAGGATACCTCTAGAGATAAAGGTTGTCTATCTGCGAGAAAACGGGGAGGCGGGCGGGTCGCATGTGAATCTATGAAAGATATCAATACTGGAGAACCATAGTGTACAGGTAAGTAACTAGTTTTTTCTCCAGTATTGAATCTTTCATAGATTCACATGCTTGTATCAGAATAGACAGCAGTAGCGTTTCCAGGATAGACCCCGTTCCTTAGGGCTCTGCTTCCTTAGTACTAGAATATTATATTGCGTTATACTGATCCAAACACCAAGTTATGTGTCTCAGTGTATATTACTCTGGGACCTGGTACGTGAAGCAAAATATATAAACAATGCATATAAAAGGAAAGGAATTAATAAACATGACTAATCTCTTGAATATGTGTATATATGAAAAAGTACAAATATACAGAAAAACAAAAGAGAGGTACCTCAGTGAAACAGGTGCCGTAGAACTGCTTGCCCCACTGCAGTGTCCGCTTTCCACGCTGTGTCCAGACAGTAATGCCTGGTAAACGTGTGTGCATTTGTCCATGTTGCCGCTCTGCAAATGTCCGGGAGCGATACTCCCGCAAACAATGCGGTTGACGTTGCCATTTTTCAAGTCGAATGAGCAGAAACTCTGGCGTGTAAAGGGTTTCCTGCCTTCTCGTGACATAGAGAGATGGCAGAGGTTATCCATCTTGAAATGGTAAGTCTTGACAAAGCTAAACCTTTCCTAGGGCCAGCAAAAGCGATGAGCAGTTGGTCTGTTTTCCGAAAGGATTTTGTTTTGTTAATATAAAATTTGAGGCATCTTGTGATGTCCAAAGTGTGCAGGGATTTTTCCGCTGCAGAAGAAGGGTTCTTGAAATATGTGGGCAATACAATTGGTTCGTTGAGATGAAAAGCCGTAGGGACTTTGGGTACAAATTTAGGGTTTGTCCTGAGAATGACTTTGTCTGACCTGAATTGAAGAAAAGGTTCCGCGACAGAGAAAGCCTGAATCTCGCGGACTCTCCTGGCTGAAGTGAGCGCGAGTAATAATGCTACTTTCCAAGAGACGAACTGAATCTCAGCTTTGTGAATTGGTTCGAACGGGGGTTTCATGAGACGTGACAAGACTGTATTGAGTTGCCATGGAATGGCCGGTCGTTTAATGGGTGGAAACACTCTGAACAGTCCTTTTAAGAACTCTTTTATTACTCTTTGTGACCAAAGAGATGGACGATTTGGTGTTCTGTGGTATCTCGATATAGCCGCAAGATGTACTTTTATCGATGCATGAGAGAGCCCAGCCTTGGCTAGGTGTAGCAGGTAAGGAAGTATCTGATCCGGCGAAGAATGGAAAGGATGCAGGTGTTGATCAGAGCACCAATGGCAAAATATTTTCCATTTTGCAATGTAAGTCTTATTGGTAGATATTGCTCGAGAGTTTGAGAAGATATCCCGGCATTCTTGAGGGAGATCTAAGGAATAAAATTCATGGTCATGAGGTTCCAGGCTGACAAGTTGAGTGAGGTCAACTGCGGATGAAGAACTTGACCTTCTCTCATGGAGATCAGGTCGTGAATCAATGGGAACTGCACTCTGGGACTCACAGACAACTGAAGGAGTTCCGAGTACCAGAACTGCCTCGGCCAAGCCGGGGCTATTAGTATTAGATGGCACGGTTCCGATCTCATTTTCCGTAGTATCCTCGGTATGAGAGGGAACGGGGGAAACGCGTATGCAAACATCCCCGTCCAACGGAGGTGTAGTGCATTTCCCCAAGACCCCGCTTGAGGGAATCTGCTTGCAAATTGTTTGCATTTCTTGTTGTGTTGATTTGCAAAAAGGTCCAAAGTTGGTGTGCCCCATAACCTGAATATTCTTAAAAGTTGGATTTGATTTAGTTCCCATTCGTGACAGCTTGAGGCTGATCTGCTTAGTCGGTCTGCCCTCCTGTTGTATATCCCCGGGACATGTTGAACCTGCAGAGAAATGTTGTGTTGTAACATCCAGTTCCAAATCTCTTGGGCTTGTGCCGAGAGGAGTTTTGATTTTGTGCCCCTTGCTTCAGTAAGTAAAACATTGTCGTTGTACTGTCTGTTCTGACTAGAACAGGCGAATTCCGAATCCTGGGAAGGAAGGCTTGCAGACCCAGGAACACCGTTTTTAACTCTAACAGGTTGATGTGTAACCGGGCCTCTTGATCTGTCCAATGGCCCTGTATTTCCAGTTCCTGAAGGTGTGCTCCCCAACCTTGTAATGAAGCGTCTGTTGTCATGACGTAGCTGGGAGATTGGGGTTCGAAAAGCAGACCTTTTGATAAGTTGCTCCTGATGCCCCACCATGACAGTGCACTTTTGATCTGAGGGTTGATGGTGATTCGATCCTCGAAGGATCCTAGGGCCTGTACCCATTGTTTGTCGAGAAGTTCTTGCAGCGGCCGCATGCGTAATCGACAATTGGGGACTAAGGGAATGCATGAAGATATCATTCCTAGCAATGATTTGAAGATTCTTACTGAAGTGAACCTTTTTGATTTTAATCGTGTTGTCAGCTCCATTATTTTTTGCGTGCGTTCTTCCGAGGGGTACGCTTTTGCTTCCTGAGTTTGAAATTTTGCTCCTAGGAACTGAAGTGACTGCGCTGGAACGAGGGAAGACGTTTCCATGTTGATTCTCAGCCCTAAAGCTTGGAACAAATCCATGCAGCATTCCAGGGATTGCTGTGCTTCCTGAAACGATGCACCTTTTATGAGCCAGTCGTCCAGATACGGATATATCTGGTGTCCTTGCTGTCTTAAGTGCGCCGCGACCGACGCCATGCATTTCGTGAATACCCTTGGCGCGGATCTGAGACCGAAGGGTAACACCTTGAATTGGTAGTGGCGCCCCGCCACCGCGAATCGTAGATACTGTCTGTGTTTGATGTGGATTGGAATATGAAAGTAAGCATCCAAGAGATCTAACGATGCCATGTAATCTCCTCTGCGTAACATTAGGAGAATCTCTTGAAGCGACAGCATACGAAACGAAATGTTCTTGATATATTTGTTCAGGCCTCTGAGATCCATTACTTGCCTCCATTTGGTGGACTGCTTTTTTCTTATGAGGAAAAAGTGCGAGTAGAATCTTTTCCCTCGTTGTTGTGGTGGAACCTCCTCTATTGCTCCTTTCACAATGAGGGCCAAGATTTCTGACTTGAGAGCTGAGAGATGGCTTTGTTTCCTGATAATGGGACGTTGAGCTGGAGTTTTCTGTATAAACTCCAGGGTGTGGCCTTGGTGTATAATATCCAACACCCATCTGTCCGATGTTATTGACAGCCAATGAAGATAATATTGAGAGAGGTAATGGATCTGAATGGGGCGTGACGAGGTGGTCGGCGCTTGGACATTGTCACTGCCTCCTATTGGAGACCTGTGTCTTTCCCCTTGCAGTAGGCTTTCTTGTAGACTGCTGTTGGTAAGAGGTGTTAGTGGAACGAAACTGGTGGGCGTTGGAGAATTGACGGTACCCCTGTTGGTGAAAAGGTTGGTACCTGTTCGATTGAAAGGAGGATCTTTGATGGAACTGTCCTCTTGAACCTCTTCCACGAAAAGACTGAAATTTTCCTTGCTGCAGGGAACCTAAGGCTTTTGCGGTGTCTGTGTCCGCTTTTATACCTTGCAACGCCTCATCAATATGTTTTCCGAAGAGATTTTCCCCGTCAAAGGGCATGTCCACGATTTTTAACTTGACTTCGGGCCTGAAAGATGTAGCCTTCAGCCACCCTTATCGTCGAAGTGCTACCGCTCCAGCCATCTGCCTGAATCCTATCGATGAGATGTCCATAGCTATGTCGATAGACTCAGCAGCTGCTCTAGCTCAGTCTTGCAAGATTATTGCCGCCTCCTCCTTTTTGTCATCCGGAAGGTGAGACAAAAGTGGAGCGATGTCCGACCACATCTGTCGGTTAAATCGGCTGACAAGTGCCAATGCATTTGTGGCTTTGATTGAGGCTGCTGCCATCACAGCAAAGCGCTTTCCTGCGCCATCCATCTTCTTGCCCTCTTTGTCCGGAGGAGCGAATAACGTAGAGGCCGGGTTCTTAGAACGTCTCTGCGCCGCTTGCATCACTACTGATTCGGGTCGAGGATGACCGATCAGGCACGCTGGTGATGTTTCAGGGGCACGATACTTTTTCTCAATCCTAGGAACTGAGGCTGCCACCGAGGCCGGATTTTTTAAATTTTGAGCCCTTCTTCCCAGATGTGGTTGATTATTGGAATTGTTTTTATCGATTTTCTTGAAGTTTCCTTAAAGTCATAGAGGAAACACTCATTTTCCTTTACCGGCAAGGGGAGGTCGAACCTCTTGGAAGCTTTCTCCATTAAGTCATGGAAACCACCAATGTCTTCTGGCGGTGAGTTTGCCGGAGATGGCGCTGTTGGTGGTGAAGGAATAATATACTGGTCCCATTCATCACCCACCTCGTCTTGCCGTAATTCCCCTTCCTCTGGTTGGTCTTCGTGTTCGCTTTCCACGAAGTCATCTCTAATCATTATTATTTTAGGGGTACACGCTTTCTGCACCGGAGGTGGAATCACTGGAACCTGAGCCACTGGTTGAGACACATTTGTGATTTTGGAAGCAGGGGCATTGGCCTCTGGGAAACGGCGATAGTAATCGTTAATCATGTGTCTTAAGTCAGAGACTAGAGAAATAGGCATGGATATTGCGTCTTCCCTGACATTATTATCGTCCTCGTCATCATCGTATTCATAGGCTTGCTGGAACGACTCATACCTATTGGAGCCTTGTACTGGGCGATCTTTAAATGACAGTTCCTCCTGTATTTCCTGGCATTCCTCCTCATCTGTCTCCTGGCTTTTAATGTGGAGTTGCGAGGGACTATAAGCCGCTCCGCACGGACCATCGTCCTCTGACTCTTTTAAATCAAGGAGATTGGATGGTGGAAGTGGTGATATCTTGGTCCATGTGGTGAATTCTGAAGTTTTCTTGTCCGTCGACGAGCCCGTCGACGAAGTAAATCTTTTTGTCGAGACGGTTGATCTTGTCGTCGGCGATTTGTAATTCGCCGTCGACGCGCCCGTCGACAAGATCGACGACGGAGGCATTATCATGGCCGTCGACGAGGTCTGTGCACTCGCCGTCGACGGTGCCGTCGACGATTCCGTCGTCGTTGTCGCCGTCGACGAAGCCGTCGTCCTCGAGATGGCTGCGGTCGACGATGCGGTCGACGTAGAGGTCGTCGATGTCTTTTTCGGCGTCGTGACAGATGATCCTCTGGTCTTCGTCGACGGAAGCGACAACGGAGCCTTTGTCACTGAAGGCTTTTTAAGAGGTGTATGAGGTAACGAAGAGGACATTTCTTTGTCTTTAGATGGATCTGTCTTTTGTTTCTTCACCTCACCCTTTTCCTCAGACAACTCCCTCTTATGTTTTTTAGAGGAGTGTCCTTTAGATCCTTCATCAGAGTCGGAGTCTGATGCGGTCTTCTTCTTTTGAAGCCATAAAAGCAAGCAAGCTTCTCTGTCTTTCAAGGTCTTAGCCGAGAAGGTGCGACAGTGTTTGCACTCCTTGGGGACGTGCTTAGGGTAAAGGCAGTATAAGCATTCTTTGTGAGGGTCCTCAGAATATAATCTGGCCTTCCCACAAGATCTGCAAGGTCTGAAAAGCCTCTTTTTAGAGCTGTCAGACATGGTGAAGTAATGATAGAAAAAAACAGTACCTCAGTCCAACACAGTAGAAAAGTCAAAAGTTCACCAAGTAACCAACAACTGAGCAGAGCTAAGGGAGACTCCTTCTCACACGACGGCGGTTGGAAATCTGAGGTATGGTGGCTCTGCTGGGGATTGTGATTTCAGGGCTGGCAGCTGATTGGTCAGTATTTAGACCACATAATGATGATGATAAGCTACCAAACTCTACACTTCCCTATGGGTTTTTCTATGCAGTTTTTCTTTTACTGCTATGGTTATTCTTTTACCGTGAGACTCCCACCATGACGACGGGGAAGATACAAGCATGTGAATCTATGAAAGATTCAATACTGGAGAAACCTCCTATATTGACGTTTTTATAGGTTCTTTCAAGCTTGAAGTTGTTAAAAGGTGTTTAAGTAAACCCTATATTGTGCTGCCTCATATTAGGTTGTCGATCATTTCTGGTCTTAATGGTGGGTATAAATATCCCGGCACATAGCCGCGCAGCGCTCCGGGCTCATTTACTGGCTTATGGAGTGCCAGACGCGGGTGTCTCACTAATCTTTGTGGTGCAGGCTGACCCAGCTCACCACTTTGAGGTGTTTTACTCTTGGGTCACTTTTCCGGCGGTGGATGGAGCGGATGATTTGTTCCATGAGTACACTCTCCCTGCCCTACCCAATGCTTATCGGCCTTATCAGGCTCTTGAAGTACCACTTATGGCACGGCAACACCGTATTTGGTGTAATGGCGCCCTCCCACATCCGGTCACACCGGTTCGTTTAGGCCCCCTATCTATAGACGGGGCCACTTGGCCAGTTTTGGCCGGGTATACCCCACATCCGCGTTATATGACGCTTGCGGTTGCTGAACTGCGTGAATTACATACGAGTTTGATACGCATTCACCGAGCTTTAGTACATTATGTTACAGGCAACGTCCAGGGAGCCCCTCCTGGAGTTGCGGCGCATTCAGCTGGACCTGGCGGTGTAACCATAAGTCCCGTCATGGTTAATTCGGTGATGGGCAAGCGCCCACAAAATAAGGATGATTTGCCTTACTGGCTTGCAGAAAAATTTGACCAGCTGGAGGCAGTTTTTCCAAATACTTCTCGTGTGGAAAAACACAGGATTTTGACGATCAGTTTGCCAAAAGACTTAATTCCCGAGTTGACAGAATGCAACAACTGGGGCAAGGTATTCGCGGCCGTATATGCGAAGTGTTTCGGCACTCCTTCCATGACAGTTCTCCCCTCTGTAATTAAACGTGTGCAGGATGAGCATGGCCCTGAAGCGGCTGTGGAATTGGGGATGAGACTGGTGGGAGTGTTCGATGTAGTAGCTGATTTGATCCTTGCGAACGTCAAGGGCGATGCAGTTAACTTTCAAGCAGCTAATGCTTTGGCTTTAGTCCCAGAACCGAACAGGCCACGCGAATTACCGAAAATTATTGCACAAGCCTATAAAACCATTGGCCGCAATAGTTTGGGAATTAAGCCTTTTGCTAAAACGTAAACTCAATCGCAGCCACAACAAAAAACTCAGTCTGAGAAAGATGAGAGACCGTTCTTTACTAAAAAGAACTGGAGGTTGAAGAAACAGGGTAAGCAACAGAAAAAACCAGGGTCGCGAGGCGCATCCCCGGTTTCCGTATCTTCTGAACGCACTTATGATTTGCGCGATAGAGCGAGAAATAAATCTCCAGAGAGATTTCAAGTCCCTGATCCGCGCTCTCCTCGTTCTTCACAGGCACCGTCGACCTCCCAGACAGGTGGAGGAGAACGCCAGGATAGAGGCAGGGGTCGAGAGGCTCCACAGGGACGAGACCAACCTCGACAACAAGTCCGAGGGAAACCAGAAGAATTTCCACGTTCTCGCCCACAGTTTCAGAAGAAGAAGGTTGCAGCTGTAACAGCGAGGTATGCCACAGACGGTGAGAACAAGACTCCTGAATTGGACGTGGGAAGTGACGCTCCTAGACAGCGCCGCAGAAGTTACCATAGTGCGGGAGGCGCTACGTCCTCATGTGGAGGCGACAGCAACTGATACATTAATTACTGTCGAGACGGCAGACACCAGAGTGGCACCCCCTTACAGACTATATAATATTGTCATTCAAATTGAAGGTGACATACAGCGTGTTATTAAAGGGATTTTTTGGGAGAATCTGACCTCTTCTTACGACATTTTGTTGGCAGAGGCGGATTGGCCGCCCACATTCGTACTTGCTGCGCGTAGAGGGGAGGAGGTAATCCTTCCGAGCTTTTCTCGTCATGTCCCCAAGGACAAAGCGGAGGCTCTCGCAGCTGAGTGGGCAGGGGCCCTGGCTCCGGCGTTATACCGCAACCACGTGGGCTGGGATGAAGACTCTCCCCCCCATGATATTCCTTTGCGGTCGCTGCCACAGCCACAACCCCAATATCCCATCAAACGGGAAGCTAAAGGTCCCGTTTCCGACATTCTGACACAGAATATCAAGGAGTAATTGAAACATGCGTATCACCCATGAATAATCCCCTTTTCGCGGTTTCTAAACCCGATGGATCGTACCGCCTAGTTTTGTATTACCGACATTTGAACTCTCATTGTCGGACCTTTGCGGTGCAAAATACCCACAGTTCTGCGCTTGTAGACAGTCTTGTTCGTAAAAAATATAAAACGACACTTGACGTATCCAATGGATTTTACACGCACAACTTGTCCCCGGAGTGCAGCCAATGGAGCGCTTTCACTTCCGGTGGTAAACAATTCAAATTCCGGCGTTTACCCATGGGCTACAAAAATAGCCCGGGTGTATTCGCCGCCCGTGTTGTCTCTCTGTTGGACAGCATAGACCCAGATGTGTGTTCGTACGTCGACGATATCTATCTGACAGGCGACGAATTATGGCTGCATCTTTCCCGAGTGGACCGCATTATTCTTGAATTTGTGGTCTTAGGATACAAATTTAATTTTGCCAAATCACACATTGCTGAATTTACCGTTTTGTTTTTGGGCTATGAGCTCAACAATGAAGGTAAGGGCTTAGCTCCCCATTTCTTGGAGAAATGCGCACTTTTGTGCCCTCCAACCACTCTGAAGAAACTTCAGTCTTTACTGGGTTTTCTGAACTTCGGTCGTACTTACATTCCCGAATATGCCCAGCGTATCAAGCCTCTTTATGCCTTGATACAACCTAACTTTTCGAAGTCATGCTGGCTTCCCGAGCATTCCTCTATTCTGCAGTCTTTGCAGTCAGATTTACTTGAATCTAAATTCTTGTTGACTCGTGACAACCACACAAACCTGGTGATTAGAATCGTTCCAGGGGCAGTGGGTTTCACTTACTTAACCTTTAACGAAGGTGACACAGTACCGATTGCATACAAGTCACATCTTTACACTTCCGCAGAAATGCGCTTTTCCTCTGTGGAGAAAACTTTGACTGCAGTGCAAATGGCGATTCTAAAGGAACGCGCACTGGCACAGGGAAAACGCATTTTGGTGTTAACACCATATCCTGCCCTTGAGGCGGTGACGAAGGCAAGTGTACCGAACTCAAAGGCTTTGCACCCCCGTTGGATACAAGGGGCTACATCTCTGACGTCCCCGGATGTCACTTTTATCTTTGATTCCTCTCTCCAGACACAGGAGTTCTTACAGTATGAATTTGTTCATCCTCCTCCTCTGTCCTTGCTACCGCTTGAGGAGTACGAATGTATTATCTATACCGATGGTTCGGCACAACCGGCCACGGGTTCCAAGCATGCTTATTCAGCAGCATGTGCTATTGTTGCAGGTACCATGGTGAACGGTGAGTTCAAATCGACTGTAGTGCACACTCAGGCACTAGGAGACAGTACTGCACAATTGGCCGAGCTGCGCGCTTTGGTGCTCGCACTTGAGTTCGCTAATCCAGACGTGACAACCCTTATTGTGTGCGATTCTTACTACTGTGTTCAGTCTTTCAATGACAATCTATTCTTTTGGTCTCAAAACGACTATAGAGATGCAAAAGGCAGCACAATTAAGCATAAAATGCTTTGGGTTCGAGTGGCAGATTTGAAACAACGTCTGCCTCTCACACAGGTGCTTCACACTCTTGGCCTCCAGCATGTGGGCGCACACGCTGTCGGTAACGGTTTGGCAGATGAAGCTGCCAAATCAGCAGTAGCCATGTGCTCAGTAGCTGCAGTTACAAGATCCATGACTAAAATAGATAATGATATTTTGGCAGCTATTGCTGCGACAAAGGAAGGTGCTAATTACCCACGGGGTTTCCCTTCCAAGTACTCTTATCAATTAGGTCCCGATCAGGTTCCTTACATAAACATTCCAGACGTTGGTGATCGGCTGATTCCCAACGCGGACCGCAGACTTTCCTTGATAACGGCCGCACACGAAGGCATGGCTTCGGCCCATGCTGGCGTGTCTGCGACGGTTTCCATCTTGCAGCAGCGTTACTGGTGGCGTGGTTTATATAAACAGACCCGTACTTATGTGCTTTCTTGTGACGTTTGTCAGCAAATTAAGCCTTCAACGGTTACACGACCACCACAAACACCGCTCTGCATTTCTAACAGACCTTTTGGGTGTGTTTACCTGGATCACTGCGGTCCATTTTCTTCTGACACTGCATATAAGTACATCTTGGTTGCAGTGGATTCGTGCACACGTTTCATCTGGGTTTGGCCACAACCGAGTGCTGACGCTCGAAATGTCATAAGGGATTTGCGTGTCTTTGTGGGAATTTTTGCCTGTGGCACCTTCCATTCTGACCAAGGTCCAGCGTTCGCCTCTAAGGCGTACAAGGACGCGATGGGGTCACTGGGGGTACGGGTGAAAGTTTCGTCTCCATATCGGCCTGAGGGCAATTCGATTGTTGAACGAATGAACCGTGACTTAAAGCAATCCTTGACAGCTAGAGTCTTAGGTACTGGCAGGAACTGGCTGGCCCACTTGTATACCGTACAACGTGCACTTAATAATCTCCCTAGACCTTTGGGTGGGCGGACCCCATACGAAATGCTCTTTGGCATACGAATGTTTGTGCCCGACCTTGATGGTCTAGACATGGCGGCGCAATCCGCAATCTTTGATGTAGATAACCATTCTACTATGTTGCAGGACTTACAAGGAGCCCATGACAAACTTGCAATCGAACATTTACCTTCAGCCACAGACGCTGCGCTGCAGATTCCGGTTGCTGGCTGGCTTCCGAAGGTTGGAGATCTGGTCCGAGAGAAGGTGGAGAACAAAAAAGAATTTGGCCCATCTTATCGTGCACCGGTTCCGGACCTTGGCTTAAAGGGTACTCGTACAGTCATCTTACCACCGCTTCCTGGTCGCAAGGACAACAGATATATCTCAGTGGACAATGTCAAGCTACATCTGGCCAATCCTGAATAGTGTAACACCAGCGGTCTCTTGTCCAGTCATTTCCCGGACAAATGTTTGTGGCCCTCCAGCCCACACGGTCACTGATGTTGCCATCGAGATGGTAGATTTGCCTGATCGCCTGCTCGACTACCCGGATTCCCCCTGCAACGAGGAGACCGAGTATACGTACCCCGCCACCGAGTCGGTGGCTCACCTACCAACAACGCCACTGAGTCTCACCCGTTATTCCTTTGCCTCGGATTCCACCTCAGCACTTATCCCGTCCAGATTCAGTATTTTTGTATCCTGGTTCAGAGACAATTTTTTGATCCCACCATGGACCTACATCTGGTTGGTACTATTCCTGATTTTTCTGTTCATGTCCATTGGCTTTGTCACAGTGTTTTCTACTTATAAATGGTCACTATTTACCAGAACGCTCTGCAGTGAACTGTGTCGCTGGAACTTTGGCTCCGCATCCTTCTTCTCACATCATGAAGCGTGACCACACATTTGTGAACATTTCAGCTTTCCCAGTCGCTGATGGCATCGTATGGGATGCAGTAAATTTCCAAATTCATGGACCAACCGAGATTATTAATGTACCAAATGTCCTCCGTGTTTCAATGGGTGATGTCGTTAAAAGTAATATTCATTCTGACGATTGGGATGTGCATGCAGTTGAATCGTTATTTACTGATTTGAAATATTATGCTGCTTTTAATGCTGAAGATTTGTACATGAATTCTGCAAGTTATGCCGATTTATATTGTTACCAGCATTGGGGCAACCACTTACTCCATAAACCAAGTACCCTTTGGGGTCCTTTTAATTACAACCAATGGGAACATTGTCCGAATCCTTTGCCAGGTAGCTCCCAGACTCTTAGAAATAAGTTTACTTATTTTACAGACTTTGATAGATCGAACCCTGGGTCCTATTATTTTAAATTAAACACTTCATCTACACAGAAGATCATGTTGACCCACACCAAGTTACTGTATTCGGGTTCCTTTTTGAACGCCTTAGCTGTGGGTGGGTATGAACATTGCCGGGACACCATTGACTTGAAATCTATTTGGGGCTCCAAATCATGGCAGGTACAAGGCACAGAAGCCTTGCACCGTGCTTGCCTCATCCCGGCCCAAATTTTGTTTTTAAATCATACAATCTATCAAACAACGTGTTGGGGTTTGGCTACTTCCAAACAATTAAATGCTCCTTCCATTCCTGTATTGTCCTCTACTCCCAACGAAAGCTTGCATTTCAATATTTCCTTTGCCGAATTGCAAGTTTTGTTTCAGAACAATTCGCTTAATGTCTCTACGTTTGTTCAGTCACCCTGGTTGGCTTGGCCAAAGGCAGCGAATGCCTGCCAACTGCGTTTTCATGGTTCAGCTCCTGGTTACAAACAGGATAGGCCAGACCCGAGGTTTTCTGACTCTCGTACTGTTACAACATATTCTGTTGGTAAATTATGTAAACAGTGGTTGCAGCACTCTTCATTAGATTCTGTGAAACAACATTTATCCCTCCTATCAGGTAACATTGATCTGTCCGATTTTGTTCTGGGGCCTCGTGGTCCTCGACCTAAGAGATTCATTTATGAAACTTATAATGAACTCTGGAAGCTTTCGCAAATTGAAGCTGCTTCCCGTCTTCGGGAAATCGAGCAAGCAAATTTAGAAAAGGTGCTTGCTGTTGTTGACAATAGTATTAATACCCTGTCTTCCCGTATTTACACATTAGAGAATATTGTTTCCTCTGTTGTTGATATTGTACAAGATGATGTTTCTGTGTTGTATCATGGTCAGAATCAATTGCGTTCAGTGATGCAGTTTGCCTGGACTTTGCAAACACTTAAGATGGGTAAAGTTCCTTGGCATTTTTTTAACACCTCTGCCTTATTCTTGCCGTTTCATTTAACTGAGAAACAGCAATTCATGTCCATGAAAGATGCAACCTACACTCTCTTACATATCGAAAAAATAGAGCCCTTACCATTCTCTGTGGCGGAATTGGATTCTGCAGTATGGCTAGTTCACGGGGTTATTGCTTTGCCTTTTTCTTTATTTGAGTTCAGTTCCTGCATGAAACATTATCCTGTTGGCCGTTTTCAGCCTCTGGGCAGTGCCTTCTTGCATGAACTTTGGTCCCTGCCTTTCATGTATAAATGCCTTAGGGACGGTAAAGAAGTTTTTCTCACGGGACAGTCATGCGATTCTACTGTGGGTCATTCCCTTATCTGTAAGAACATTAAATTGCACGGAGCTTGTAATGTTTCGGCTCCGAATCTTGCTTGTGTTTTGAAGGGCATTCCTGCTATATCTCCTACTTTCACTGTGCTTGCAAATGGTAGCTATCTCCTTCTGAATAATCAGAACTGCTGTGGCATGCTGGCCGGCATACCCTATATTGTAACAGTTTCCCACAGAGTTGTCTGCTGCAAAAATGTGCTTTTTCCTCCCCCGCACGACATCATAGATAGTTCCATTTGGCCTTCCATTCCGACTTTGAAGGCGGATTTCAATAAATTGAGCAGAATAAAGGCGCTATTATTGAACCAGGAGGTTATGCTCACATCCGCACGGGAGACATTAATTCTCCAGGTGGCGAGTACCCACAGTGAAATACAGGCCCTTTTGAACACAAACCTCCCACAACATTTCGGTGAGCTGATTCACCGTGTTTTCAATGCATCACCCACCGAAGGTCTTGTGCACTTTTTTAAAGTTGTGGGCTCTGGCCTTGTTACCTCCTTTCAAACTATCTTTGGTGTAATACCGGCTTTTATTCATTCCATTTTTTCCAGCGTCTTTGGCGGCTTTCCGTTGATCCTTGCCTTAGCGGCTGGTATTTTGCTTTTGGTCTGTTTGCTACGCAATGGCTGCACTTCCTGGGGCCCTCCTCGACCAAGGTCGACTCCGGATGCTCCGTGAACGCATCCTCGCCGGCTTCGGCGTCCTGCCATTGGCGACACTCAGTGTGTCCTATAGACTTTCTTTTCGCTTTGCGTATTTCACTTGCGTGCAACCTGTGATGTCTTGCATCCGATGTCCTTTCTCATGGTCCTTGGATTATTGCCTCTCCAATACGTCTCTGTCTCACCCGGATTTTGTCCAGTTAGTGGGTCCCTTAGAGGCCCATGAACGGGACTGTTCCGGTGATGGCTTCATGGCGCGTGCGGCTGCACTTGGAATTTTGGCGCAATGGGATGTCTGGGCGGCTGCTCAGACTCTCCTACGACAAAGTTATATTGAGTATCACGTAAGTTGTCCCGCAATGCTGATCACCGCTCCCTCTTGCGAGGAACATGACTGCAGTTTTGATTTGTTGGACTGGATGGCGTCTCTTTTTTCTGACGATTCCAACGATGTCCTCTTGGAAGGTGTGGCGTTTTTCTGCACTTACACGCTATTGGATTAGGGGGCCTCCGCTTTCAGCATCCTGCCTCACTGGGTTTTTTTATTCTGCGATTTTTCCTCTCCCATTCATTGTCCTTCATTGGGGACTGTTCCAAAATAGACGTTTCCGTTCTGCTCCATCTATTTGAACTCTGTCTTCGTCCTATGTCTTCGCCAATGGACTGACCAGGGGAGGGTGTCATGTGGTTTGTGGCCTCATGGTCTGCATTGCTAAGTTAGCTTAGGCCTGGCTGCCATGATGCCTTTTTGTGCAAGTTACTTTGTGACTTTGTTTTTCCAGCCTCTATATTAGAACTGTCTGCCTTTCACCTTTTCTCCTGTTCCCTGTGGGTTTTGTCTGCACAACATGTACAAGGTCGAAAAACAATGTCCCTTGTTCTTGCTGATCTGGTCAGCCCCTCGCACTTAGACATAACACTGAATGCAGCTGCACTGGAGAAATTTGTGTGCTTTTAATATTGTGATTTCAATGTTGGAGACACTTGGAGAAAAACCTTTCCAGAGAGAAGAGCTGTGCTTGTCTGATGATGTAAACCTTGCATCTAGATATTGAGGTATGAGGGTCTGCCCGACAAAGCCCAGAGGTCTTCTATTTTTATAATAAACTAGCTAATAGCACGGGGAGGGTGGTATGGTCATTTAGCCCTATATCCACTGCTTTATGAAATGCTTTCCCAGTTTGTATTCTATGGAATTGTAACTATGCTTATTATTTTAACCTTATGCATTATGCTGATAGTACTGGCACGTGTACTGTATCTTAGAGCACGATAGTTGAAATAAACATTTTAAACTATACTGTGTCTCTTATTACGCACGTTGTGGAGAGGTATGAGTGAGTTACGAAAGGGTGTTCTTGCTCCCGCGAGTCCTGAGAGAGAGACCGTGTTCTGGGTTGTCTAATCATTGGTAGCTGTGCTGCTAATGAGACGCTAAAGCTAGTCGGATTGGGATTGTGGGTACTAAGGTGCATGGTTGGTTCACCACTATACTCCGAGGTCCTATTATCCTGTGCATAGCTCTGTATATGTGCAGAATCCTCCAAAGTAGCTACAAGTACTTTGTTGTTGAGAACAGACTCTGAACAAGCCTTCACCAAAACCCACCGTACACCACCTCACCCACAAGCTTCTAATACAGCACTGTTGTGCAAGTAGTTATTAGTCTTTTAAGAGAACGTAAGATAGCAAATAAACCTTTTGTCTCTGCCTGGCTTCTAGAAGAAATGGGGTTATGCTTAACATCTGGCTAATATTTTTCGGTTTGATCTACTTTGAAAGGCAGAAATGTTAATCACTTTAATGATCAGATTGCAAGGAAGATACTACTGCACACTGACTACTCTCAGAGTTGTATTTGCCATATCGTCTGACTTGAGCTACCACTAGAGGCAAACCAGTGCAGTATGTAGTGTTCTACACCACCCAATATTACTAGCAGTAGTAAAAGAAACAAGGGTTTTCGTAAGGTGAGACCAGTTTAACAACTGTGTTCATGAGCGGAATAGTGATAACCAATTTATGATGGCCGACAGTTGTGATATTAAAAATAACGTACCTTGTCTTCAGGGCATTGAAAAAAAGCGCCTTGTTCTTTGGCTACCATTCTCATGTAACTTAAAAATGAGAGACCTTGCCTGGGCGAATAAAAAACTGTAATTTAAAGCATCATCCGTTGGACAATTTGATTCTCCTCAAATTTGTGTCATTCTTCTTTGAGGAGTACATAACTTTCTAATTTCTGTTTTAAGGGGTATCCTGGAAACGCTGCTACATTCTATGACAATGTACAATATTTCTTGTTAAAGACAGAGGCGTAGCTCCAGGGGGGCTATACATCCCCCTAATTAATGTATTTTCTGATAAATAGTTGGGTGCAGGGGCTTTCAATCGGGTATGGTGAGGTGTCTGTCGGATTTCACCAGGAATGTTTACGTACACATAGACAAAAACGCACACAATCAATCAAAACTTGTTAAGCGGGCTGGCGGTCCGACTGGGCAAAGCGGTTCAGTCGAAGAGCCAGGTCTTGAGATCCTTCCGGAATTGGGTCAGCAACGGGGATAGCCTGAGGTGGAGAGGCAGGATGTTCCAGATTTTGGAGGCGAGGTAGGAAAAGGGTCTTCCTTCGGTCCCGGTCTTGCGGATCCAAGGGACGGTGGCAAGGGCCAGTTGGGCGAAGCAGAGGTGTCTGGTGGGTACGGAGGTGTCTGGTGGGTACGTGGAATGAGGTGCGGTGGTCCAGGCATGCTGGTCCGGCATCGTGGAGGAATTTGTAGGCGTGTGTGAGGAGCTTGATGGTGACTCTTTCTGGCTGGGAGCCAGTGGAGTTTGGGTAGGTGTTCGGAGATGTGGCTGCGGCGGGGGATGTTGAGGACCAGTCTGGCTGCGGTATTTTGAACGTTCTGTAGTTTCCTGAGGAGTTTCTGGGTGACGCCTGCGTAGAGTGTGTTGTTGTAGTTGAGTCTGCTGCTGATGAGTGCATGGGCGACCGTCTTTCTGGCCTCAGTGATGATCCATCCGAAGGTCTTCCGAAGCAGGCGAAGAGTGTGGAAGCATGACGACGAGACAGCGTTGATCTGGCAGTTCATGGTGAGTGAAGAGTCCAGTATGATGCTGAGGTTTTGTGCGTGGTCCGTGGGAGTGGGGGGTTCCTAACGCGGCGGGCCACCGGGAGTCTTCCCAAGCAGAGGTGTTGGCCCCAGGATGAAAACTTTGGTCTTCTCCGAGTTGAGCTTGAGGCAGCCGTCTCTCATCCAGGTGGTGACAGCCGTCATCATGAAAGGTGTTTCTGGCGATTGTGGGCTCGTTGGTGCTGGAGAGGATCAGCCGGGTGTCGTTGGCGTAGGAAACAATGTTGAGTCCATGGTTCCCGACTATGGCAGCGAGCGGAGCCATGTAGACGTTGAAGAGGGCGGGGCTCAGGGCAGAGCCCTGGGGGATTCCGCAGCCGTTCTCCAGGGGTTCTGAGAGCAACGATGGTAGTCTGACTAGCTGTTTTCTACCGGTGAGGAAGGAACGGATAAAGTCCAGGGCTTTGTCACGGATGCCGGTGTCACCGAGTCTCGTGCTTAGGGTGCTGTGGGAGACTGTGTCGAAGGCAGCCCTAAGGTCCAGGAGGATGAGGGCTGCTGTTTCTCCCCGGTCGAGGAGGGAGTGGATGTCATTGGTGGCGGCGAGGCCGGCAGTCTCTGTGCTGTGGTTGCTTGGGAAGACGGATTGAGGGGAGTCCAGGACATGGTTGGCTTTGATGAACTCAGAGAGTTGGGCGTTGATGGCTTTCTCGATGACCTTGACTGGGAAGGGGAGCAGGGTATGGGTCTGAAATTCTTGAGATCTGTCGGGTCGGCGGACGGTTTCTTCAGCAGGGGAGTGATCTTGGCGTGGTTCCAGTCGTCAGGGAAGGTGGTGGTCTCGATGGAGCAGTTGATGGTGCGGCGTAGTTTGGTGGCGATGGCAGCTCTGTGGAAGATGTGGTGCAGGCAGGGGTGCAAGGGGGCTCTGGAGTGAATGCTCTTCATGGTCTTGAGAGTGTTGTCCATGGTGAGCTTGGCCAGTTGAGCAGGATCTGTTGGGCACGTTGTCGCATGTGGTGATGGCGGTAGTGATGGGCGGGTTTTGGGTGTCGAAGCTGTTGTAGATCTGCTTGATCTTGTGGTGGAAGTAGGTGCAGAGTTTGTTGCAGAGGTCTTGGGAAGGTGGGACTTCTGTGGTCTTGCTGTTGGGTTTGGCGAACTCCTTGGCGATGGCGAAGAGTTCTTTGCTGTTGTGTGCGTTGGTGTTGATTCTGTCTCGGAAGGCCGCTTTCTTTGTGATTTTGAGGAGAATGTGGTGTGCGGTGATGGCGGCTTTGAAGGCTGCGTGGGTTTCTGGGGTTTTGTTGTTCCTCCATCTCTCCTCGAGCCGTCTACAGGTGAGTCTGGACTCGTGGAGGGCGGTAGTGCACCAACTGGCTTTCTTGGAGTGTTGCTTGCCAGGTGCTTTCTTGAGGGGTGCCAGCACACCAGAACAGCTGGAGATCCGTTGGTGGAGGTTGTGTGCTGAGGTATTGGTGTCTATGGATATCTGCGGTGTGGTTGTGCTGAGGGAGACGGTGAGATGTTCTTCGGTGACCTTGTTCCAGTTGCGGCGGGGGCAGAGGGAGCAGTGGGTTTTGGTGAAGGTGAAATAAACGCAGTGATGGTCGGGTCAAAGGATTTGGCGGTGTGGCTGTAGGTGACGCTTTCTCTGGCGGAGAAGATGGGGTTGAGTGTGTGTCCTGCTGCGGAGGTCGGTGAGGTGACGAGCTGCTTGAGTCCGATGTTGGCGAGGTTCTCCAGAAGGGATGCAGTGTTCTGGTCATTGGGGTTGTCCAGGCGGTAGTTAAGTTCGCTGAGTAGGATGTGATCGGTAGATGTGAGTGCCTGTCATGAGGCGCAGGGGGGGCCTGCGGGTGGAGGAGGGCTTCGAACCCCTAACCAACAAGGGTCAGTGGACCTGCAAGGTGCAGCAGCTACCAGGAGGAGCTGCTCAGGCAGGGAAGCAGATCACTGACGAGGCCAGTGAAATTGCTCCTTTCCTGACGCAGCGGCCGCCATTAAGTAGTGTGAAGAGGAGGGCTGGATAGCTGGGAGGAGGGAAGCTGG
The DNA here is from genome assembly GCA_963921515.1 of Calotriton arnoldi. Lineage (NCBI taxonomy): Eukaryota > Metazoa > Chordata > Amphibia > Caudata > Salamandridae > Calotriton > Calotriton arnoldi. The sequence goes on along the minus strand of CAWUFW010000227.1, from coordinate 3,520,714 downwards.
AAACGCGGTGCTGGAAGGGGGCGGGGCCGCGGGGGACGAGCAGTGGCAGGGGCATGGCACAGAAATAAAGAAAGAGAAAAGTGAAAAAGTATGCAAATGGGGGAAAAAGAGAAAAAGTAAAAAATAGAGAGTGCACAGAAGGCAGAAGGGAAAAAGAGGCAGAAGCACAAGGGCAGAAGGCAGACCAGCACCAGAGCAAATATGCTCCCCACTAGACCAGCAGGGATGAGGAGCAGCCCGGAGCCTGCGGGTAGAGGAGGGCCTCGAACCACCAACCAACAAGGGCCAGTGAACCTGCAAGGGGCAGCAGCTACCAGGCAGAGCTGTGCAGGGAGGGCAGCAGATCAATGACAAGGTCACACACACTCTTCCTATGTAATATGTGATGTCATTAGCAGTGCATTGCGGGGGCGTAAGTTATAGTTAGCTCAGCTAACTGTAACTGCTGAATTTCTCTGGCTTTGCACGAGTGAAATCTGACCTCAACTGTAACGTCCCTGTAACCTTTGGTGTTTTCAGTGAATTTCCAAGGTTTTTAAATTCTATTTGGTAACTATAATGTCCTTGTAACCTTTGTTTTTGCAGTGAATTTCTAAGGTTTTTTAAATGCCAATTCCTATCTATAATGTCCCTGTAACCTTTGTTTTTTTCAGTGAATTTCTATGTTGTTTTAACTAGTAATCGTGTTTGCAGAGTGGTGGAGAATGGAGGCTGGGCCTCCGATCAGCTCTCCGGAATCCCACTGTGTAGGACTTACAGGATGTACCAGGAGGGCTTCTTGGCCCCCAAAGTCCCTCAGGAGTAAAGTGGACTTCATGCCCCAACCAGTAGTGCACCACCCGTCGCGTTAGCTGAGTGGTGGAGAAAGGGGGCGTGGCCTACAAAGACCACTTAGCAGTCCCTCTGTGTTGGACTTATTGGAGATAACAGGAGGGGTAGTTGGCCCCCAAGGACATCCTTGGGGGCCAACTACCCCTCCTATTACCTCCAGTAAGTCCAACACGACAGGATTGCTGAGACCTGATAGGAGGCCACGCCCCCTTTATTTACCACTCTGCAAACGCGCCTCCTGGCGTACTACTAGTAGAGGTATGAAGTCCCCTTAGCTATTGAGGGCCCTTAACGCCAACTACCCCTCCTGTTAACTCCAGTAACACCCATACAGCTGGATTGCTGAGAGGTTGTCAGAGGCCACGCCCCCTTTCTACACCACTCTGCAAACGTGCCTCCTGACGCACTACTGGTTGGGGGAAGTAGTCCACTTTAGTCCTGAGGCCCTCAGGAGTAAAGTGGAATTAATTCCCCAACTAGACGTGCGCCAGGAGGCGTGTTTGCAGAGTGGTGGAGAAACAAGGGGGTGGCCTTCAAGTCCTCGCAGCAATCCAGCTCTCTGGGACTTACTGGAGGTAATAAGAGGGATTGCTGGTCCCCAAAGACCCTCAGCATTCAAGGGGATTTAATCCCCCAGCCCCCACTGCGCCAGGAGGCGCGTTTGCAGAGTGGTGGTGAAGGGGGCGTGGCTTCCGGCAACTTGCAGAGGTTTTTTTTGTTTTTTTAATAAACGTTTTTTTTGTTTTTTTAATAAACTTTTTTTTTTTTTAGGAAATTAGGGCTGGGTAGCCCCCCTTTTCTCTGCCCATTTTCGGGAACCTCATCCCCCGGGGCCACTCTTTTTGTATTTCTTTTTTTAAAAGGGGAGGGAGGCCGCAACTCCTCCCTCACCGGACTGATTATTGCCCCGGGGACCCCATCCCTTGGGCCTGGCCTTTTCCTTTAAAAAAACCTATTTTAACAAAAAGGAAGGGGGGGGGGGGCAATTTTGGCTCCCGGGACCCCATGCCCCAGGGCCTGCCATTTATTTATTTTTTAAATAGGAGGGGGGCCACGAGGCCCCCCTCCTAACTCCAATTTTGGCCCCGGGGATCCCATACTCCAGGGCCCGGCCTTTTCCTTTAAAAAATAAAAAATAACATAACGGAAGGGGGGCCACGAGGCTCCCCTTCCCTGGGCCAATTTTGGCCCCAGGGACCCCATCCCCCGGGGCCTGCCCTCTTTTATTTTTATAATGGGTGGGGGGCCGCGCAGCCCCCTCCACAGAGGGAGCTGCTATCATGCAGCTCCCTCTGTCCAAAAGCAAGTTTGCTCTGCTTCATGGAAGCGAGAGCATTCTTACATGCTCTTGCTTCCATGAACCAGAGCAGTGCTCCCGCCAAACCATAGCAAACTGCAATGTCCCGGGGGTGGGCACCCTGGGACATTGCTGAAGCCAGCCCTGGGGGGTGGTGGTCCCCAGGGCCATCTATGCCCCCTCCCATCAAGCCCCAGTAGCCCCCGGGAGGTGGTGGTCCCTGGGGCAGCGGGGGCGCAGGCCCCCCGCATTTAATGCGTCCCCACGCTTCATTTTTAAAAAAAAGTTCCGCTGGATTCGCGGATCCTTCGCAACTCCAACCGAAAAGTTATAAAAAATGCTTTTTTTGGGCCTGTTAGACCCCCTGAACAGGCCTAGGGGTTCAGGGTGTTTCTACCCTGCCCCCCTTTTCTTTTTTTAAAAACGTTTTTGCTTGCGACTCGGTTTAATCAAGTCACAAGATGGCTGCCAACACTTCCTGGTTTGAAGTGTTGGAAGCCAATCAGATCTCAGGCACGAGATCAGGAGGGTTAGCAGATCCACCAAGCCCACAGTTGTATATCTGAGAAATCTTTACATTTCTCAGGAACTACAAAACAGATTTACACCATTTAACACAAAGAGTGCTTTCTGGACCAGGAGCTACCTTTTTGCTAAATTAAGTGTAATTCTGTTCAGCGGTTCAGGCTGTAGCCGTGTCTAAAGTTTCTTATGGAAATTAACATGGAGAAATAGCGTTTTGATACCCCCCCTTTTTCTCAGCTCCCGCTTGATGGATCACCTGGAAATTTTCAAGACAGGCGCTGAAGTGAGCGTCAAATTAGTAGCTGAAGATTCCTTACCTTTGAATTAGATACCCAAGCCATACCATCCAGGCGGTGGGCTGCGGACCAATACCTTAAACTAGAAAGTCCTGCAGGACAGAACAGGCAAAACGCCCGTCTCTGCAGACCTGACCGCCCAGGCAATAGTGCATTGCAAACATGTGCAACGATGCCCGCATTGCTGCCTGACAGGTATCTTGGACTGGGACACCCCGAGCCAAGGCCGTAGTTGCAGCTTTCCCCTGGTGGAATGGGTCCTTAATCCCTCAGGGGGCTGCTTCTTTGCCAGGGCATAACAGATCTTGATGCAGAGAATGACCCAGTGAGAGATGGTCCGTTTCTGCACTGCCCTTCCCTTCTTCGCTCCCACGTACCCCACAAAGAGTTGGTCATCCACCTGGATCTCTTTTGTGCAGTCTAGGTAGAACGACAACGCTCTTTTTGGGTCCAGCCTGTGGAGACGCTCCTCTTACTTAGAACGATGCCGGGGAGTAAAGAAGGTGGGCAACGTGATGGACTGACCCAATGGAAAGCGGTCACAACCTTTGGATAAAAGGATGCCCGGATGCGAAGCACCACCTTGTCTGGAAAGGACATACGATAAGGAGGCGAGCAAGATAACGCCTGCAGCTCACTCACCCTCCAGGCCGATGTAATCGCTGTCTTGATGGTCAACAGCCAGAGAGGACAATTATGTAAAGGCTCAAAAGAAGAGCACATCAGGTAGGTGAGGACCAAATTAAGGTCCCACTGCAGCATAACAAAGGGCGTAGCTGGAAACAGGTGAGCCAGCCCTTTTATAAACCTATGTGCAATGGGAGATTTGAAGGGAGAGGGCTGGTCTGGCAGCCGCAAAAAAAGCAAACAGAGCAGAAAGGTAACCCTTGAGAGTCCCCAAAGCAGAGCACTGTTGGGCAATGGTCAGAATGAACAACAGGACAGTAGAAAGAGAAGGAGAAAGAGGGTCAATAGAACTTTCTGTACAGTATAATACAAATTTCTGCCAATGGCAGGCGTATACTGTCCTAGTGGAGGGACGCCTGGCCGCTGGAATAACATTACAAACTTCGGGAGGAAGGTCAAAAGCTATCAACTGTCGCCGGTAAATCTCCACCCATGGAGGTGCACAGTTGACAGGTTCAGGTGAAGAACCCTCCCCTGCTGCTGCGACAGAAGATCCTCCCAAAGGGGCAGCCTGATTGGAGGATCGATGCTCATTCTCAGAAGCTCTGGATACCAGACTCTCCTTGCCCAGTCCGGAGCCACAAGGATGACTTGGACTCGGTCACCCCTGATCTTCTTCAGAACCCTGTGCAGGAGTGGTATGTGCTGAAAGGCGTACAGCAGGCCTGAGCTCCACTCGCGATGAAAGGCGTTGCCAAGCGATAGCCGCCTTGGAAACTCCAGCACGCAGTACTGCTGACACAGCGCGTTCTCTTCGGAGGCGAACAAATATAACCAAGGTTCTCCCCACTGATGAAAGAGACCTTGCGCCACCCTCTGACTGGAGATGCCATTCGTGATCCGCTAGGCATCGACGGCTGAGTTTGTCCACCCTAACATTCAGAGAACCTGCCAGGTGTTGAACCACCAGGGTTATGCCCTGCTGTTCCAGCCATAGCCATGTCCAGAGACGCAGGGCCTTCCGACAAAGGGTCCATGACCCCACCCTGCCCTGCTTCTTGCAGTACCACATGGCGGTGGTGTTGTCCGTGATCACTTGCACTAGCTTTCCCTTGACAGAGGGAAGAAATGCCTTCAATGGCAATCGAATCACCCGGAGCTCCAACAAATTTATGTGGAGCCCCGACTCCGCCGGACACCAGTGTCCCATGATCTCTACCTCTCCCAGATGGCCGCCCCATCCCAAAAGTGACGCATCTGTCACAACTGTGAGATCTGGCTGGGGAAGGGATAGGGGTCTGCCATTGACCCAATCGGGTCGTCAACCATCACTGCAGATCTCTTGCAGTTACTTCTGAGATCTGGATCATGTTGGTGAGATTTCCTCGATGCTGTGCCCACTGGAACTTCAGGTCCCACTGAAGAGACCGCATTAACCACCTGGCATGCTTTACCAACAGGATGCAGGAGGCCATGAGGCCCAACAGCCTCAGAGCCAGTCTCACCGAAATCCAGGATAGAGGCTGAAACATCGGAATCATAGCCTGAATATCCTGGACTCGCTGCTTGGGAGGATAGGCCTGACACTGCACTGTGTTCAGAACTGCCCCAATGAAAGGGAGCATATGAGAAGGAGTCAGGTGTGACTTCGGCACGTTTATAGAGAATAAGGGTGGGCGGAGCTCACGGAGTGGCACTATGCCGAATTCCGCGGAGTTGCAAAAAAACTCTGTGGAATTCCGCGTAGTTCCGCGAGCTGGCGGAGTATAGGAAACAGAACCTTGTGCAGTCCTGAAGAACGTGGAGGGGGCGGAAAAGGAAGCCACGAAGCAGTGGCCACGAAGGCTTGTGAAAAAGTTAACTCCGAGTATCATTTAAACAATCCTATCCACTTCAAAAGGGACGAGGAGCTGAGCGCGCCCGAGCTCACCTTCAAACACCAGCATCCGCCAAAGTATCCAGGAAGGAGCCAGGGCCGAAGCTCCCGGGCCCGAGCGCTATGCTCGCGCCATAGTAGTAATTACACCCAAGGGGGACAATTATGAGAGAGCCAGTGAAGATGACATGTTACAGTGGAGGCATTTAATGGTGCACACACCAGCTCCGTCTTAAATCGGGCATTCAGACTCAGTGCATATGCCCAAACTAATATCAGGCAGCTAATAGAGAAGCACAAAATAAACATTCAGAACGTGAAAATTACTCTGTTTGTTAACCACATTTTTATAACCGAACTAATGACGACATCCAAAATAAATGAAGCACAACTTACCCCTCCCAATGCACGCAGACTAAGTGAGCAGTGTGTATATGCAACACCGTATCAGTGAGGAAAGCCAAGAGGGCAAGGTACTCAGGGAGGGGGCTTAAACTAAACATTTGGTTCCATTAAATGTTATTTATTCTCCAGGGTCTTTGATTAAGTTTTTGTGATGTCAGAAAGGAGTGTAATCTTATGCCTTATTTATAAACGGATACAAAGCGTTATTTGATATTTGCAGGGTTTCAGACTTCCATTAGATCACCCTGCTAATACAAGCTTAGTGGTATAGTCCAAAGAAAAACGGGACTTCTGGGACTCTGCAGCTGTTAGTGTTCAAAACATTTTAAGGAAACAGAACTGTGTGTTTAATTATGTGCATGAACAAAGTCGTCTTTCCATGAGTGTTATTTTTCAATAAACACCTTGTGCATTCCTGAAGAATAATACACGGAGGGGTGGAAAAGGAAGCCATGCAGCACGGCCACGAAGATTTGTGAAAATTAAAATTAAAATAAACTTTCCATATTCACACTGTCCTATTTTTCACTTTATAAGGGAGGAGGCGCTACTTATGTGTTTTTTAACTTTGTGCTAACCGGATCTGCTTATGTGTTATTATGTCAGTGTGGGCTCCGTAAATAAGCAATCATGTATATTGAGGTCTTTCTTTTTGTGGTGTTAATCTCAGGTTTGATCCGAAACTAGCAAAACAGTTTCCTGTGCGCATGTCCTCTTGGGCTACATCGTGTTACCGGGAGAGTTTGGGTAAAGCCATAAGGAGGCTACGATATTTGAGCAGCACCGGAAAAAGAGGTTACCGTGTCTGATTTGCATTGCTTCGACTGGTTAGAGTGCCTACACTCTTGGGTTGCTTTTGGGATATCCTGGGTCAAGTTGGGCTTCATTGGCAGCCTGTGAATGTGGTAATTTTGATCTAAAGTATTCAAGGGAGTAGTTAACTCATAACGATAATAATTATTACAGATCTGAGATACCTGGCTCTGGTAAACTCCGTCACGTGGCGGAGTCGGAGTTTTTGGCAGATCTCCGCATTCCAAGCGGAGTGCAGAGCGGCAAAAGCTCTGTAAACTCCGCCCGCGGAGCGGAGTTTACCGCACACCGTTAATAGAGTACCCCAGCGAATGCAGGAGGTCCGCCGTAGTCTGAAGGTGGGAGACGACTGCCTGAGGCGAGGACGCCTTCAAAAGCCAGTTGTCGAGGTAGGGGAAGACTGATACCCGTAACCTGTGCAGATGAGCTGCGACCACCACCATCACCTCGGTGAACACCTGAGGGGCATTGGTAAGGACCGAAGGGGAGCACGGTAAACTGTAAGTGCTCGCGGCCTACCTTGAACCGCAGGGAACGCCTGTAGCCCGGCAGGATGTGGATGTGAAAATACGCGTCCTGCAGGTCCAACGCTACCATCCAGTCTTCTTGGTCTAAGGCAGACTAGACCTGAGCCAGAGTGAGCATCTTGAACTTCTCCTTCTTGAGGAAGAGATTGACAGTCCGAAGATCCAAAATGGGCCACAACCCTTTCTTCTTCTTCATAATCAGAAAGTAGCGGGAATAACAGCCGCCGTCTACTTCTTAAACAGGGATTCTTTCTATAGCTCCCTTGGCCAAGAGAGCTGTAATTTCCTCTTAACCCCTTCTGTGCTCATGACGAGCTCAGCTCGTCATGCTGCGCAGTGCTCGTGTGCGCATGACGAGCTGAGCTCGTCATGAACCCGCCCACTCAATGAAACGCCCCGCACAGGGCGAAAATCGGCCGCGCACCGAAGGGGTTAAAGCAACCTTAAATGATCCTCCGTCAGCCGTTTGGCAGAATGAGAGGAGGAAAAGAGAGGAAAGGAAGAGAATAGCCCTCCTGGACGATCTGCAAGACCCACTTATCCGATGTGGATCTCCAGTGGGGGAGATGATGACGAATTCTCCCACCGACTGGAGTAGTGTGGTCCTGCAGAGTCAGCCTAGGAGTGCTTGGAGGCTGCAGCTGCTGGGGGTAGTGTGGCCGACGACTTCTGGCCTCCAATCCTGGATCAGAAGGCACCGTGTCCACGCCCTCACATGGCTTGGGCACTCTGTACAAGACGGTGGCTGGGACAGTGCTGACGCGGCTGGAAACCCCTTCCGTTGCCGCAAAAGGAAGACTGGCCACGAGGAGTGGAAGAGAGGCCCAAGGATCTGCCCGTAGCTCGAGAGTCCTTGAACCTGACCAGGGCCGAGTGTGCCTTTTTCCCAAAAAGACAGGTTCCATGAAAGGGCATGTCCATCAAATTGGCTTGGACATCTCCAAAGAAGCCAGTTGTTCTAAGCCAGGCGTGGCGCCTCAAGGCCACTGTCGTTGAAATTGATCTGCCCAGCGAATCCGTCATATCTAGGCCACACCGTATGGTGAATTTTGCTGCATCTCTCCCACCCTTGACCACTTGGGCGAGCACAGGTCGGGCCTCTTCAGGGACCTGTGGCAGCACTTGCATAACCGTTTAGCCAAGGGAATGGGAGAAATGGCCCAATAAGCATGCGGTATTCACCGACTGCAATGCCAGGCTGGAGGAAGAAAATAACTTCTTTCCAAATGAGTCCAGCCTCTTGAATTCCCTATCCGGAGAGGCGGAAGGGAACGCGCCCTGGGAAGTAGAGGCCTGCACCACCAAACTTTCTGGGGTGGGGTGTTGGCTGAGGAACTTTGGGTCGCCCAGGGCGATGGTGGCGCACAATAGTCCTATTCACAGGAGCCCCTGTGCTAGGCTTAGACCAACTGCCTAGAAGGACGTCCGTAAGTGCCTCATTAAAGGGCAAAAGGGGTTCGGAAGTGGAAGCCCCTCAGTCAGGAGATTAGTCCTGACCTGCACTGAGGGCAGTTCTAGTCCAAGGACCTCAGCTGCCTTCTTTACCACCATGGAATAGGATGCCCCCCCTCCGTAGCCACAGTTGGCGGAGAAAGCATGCCAGTATCTGGGGAAGTTTCCAGTCCACTGGCCTCCCCAAGTTCCCCATACCCGTCCAATTTCTCCACAGAGACATCCTGGCATTCCAGAGGGTCCATAGACCCCTCCCATTCCTCTCCTGAGGCTCCGTGTCATTGGGGATGAGGATGGGGCTGGCGCTGCCGATGGGCACTGGCGGCGCCGCAGGCACAGACTTCGGGTCCGACGCCAGGGGAGATCGCGGTGGCACAACCAGTGTTGACCCGGATCCGGGATCGGATCCTTGAGGCCCCACAGGCGCCATGGCCGGAGCTGATGGCGTCAAACCCGATGGGGCCACTTCCGACTCCACGTGGCCCGCAGGCCCACCAGCGGGGGTCGTTCTGCTCAAATACGAGGCACATGGCTTCATAAAATTCTTTTATTTGAGCGGGAGTCGCTCCAGCTCCCGGTAAGGGGGGAGGGGGGGATCGAAGTCAACTTTGGCTCTGGCTCTGCGGTACCGTGCCTACAACGTCGGTGCTCCTTACCTCTCTCGTTCACGGACAACAGCCGAGGTGAAGATGAAGTCCGCTTGGACTTCTTCTTTTTATGCCTCTTCCCCGAGTGTCTAGAGGCCCTCGACTGGAAAGAAGAGGACTTAGGGCTCCGGGAGCAGTCCCGTGACGACCTCTTCTTCGATCGGGACTGGGACCTCAGCGGAGTCGCGCTGGACGGTGTCCCGGCAGTCCGAGCATGACTTCGAGTCGTGGTCGAGCACGACTTCGAGTCGTGGTCGCGCTCGAGACACCAATGACAGACGAGGTGGGGATCCGTGGCAGGCACCGCACAGCTTGAAACCTGTCTTCCTCGAAGACATCCCTCGCACACGAAGTGGAAACAAATTCAGAATTTGACAAAAGTCAAGAAAAAAACCTGCCAAAAAGCGGCAGAGGGGGTAGCTCCTCCCGGATCGGCGATTAACTGGCACGGAAAGAATAAAAACTGATGTCCATGCGCCTGGGTGGCGCCTACACAGGCACCGCGACGTCATAACAGACGATACCGCATCGTCACGCAGAGTCAAATGGAGCCACCCGATGCCGCGTGCAATGGGTATTGCTCAGCAAAAGTTTCCGGATCTAGCCGGACGCCTGCGAAATTCAAAGGTAAGGAATCTGCAGTTAGAAGTTAACAATTTGACTGCTTGAACAGAGAAAGATGTACCACCCATGGTTTTTTTCTTGTATGCTGGGGTTTTGAGGCGAGGTGCTAATCTTGAGCGGAGGTTCCTTTGATGTATGTATTTGGGTGATTTTATTCCTGATGAAAAGTGGTCCTGTTCAATGTATTGCTTTGTGGGTGGTACAAAGCAGCTTGAAGGTGGATCTTCTGACAACCGGTAACCAATGTAGATCCCTCAAAGCAGGGGAGGTGTGGGCTTGTGGTTTTAGATGTAGGAGTAGTTTGGGAGCAAAGTTCTGAATTTGCTGTAGTTTTTTCATAGCTGATAAAGATGATCTGTGGTAGAGGCCATTGGTGTTATCAAGTTTAGACAGTACAAGGGAGATAGTAGCTTGGACTTTGTGTGGAAATCTTATGTGGGGGAAGATGCGTAGCAGAGTTTTCATAGTAATGAAGCTTTATCTTGCTAACTTGTCCACTTGTGCATTCATTGATAATTTGGAGTCCATGGGTATTTCAAGGTTTCTTACTTACTTAGATACTTTAGGAGGTGGTCCCAGATTGTCAGGCCAGGTGCAGAGTGGGTCATAATTTTTCCAATCGCCACATGTGAGCATTTCAATTTTGGAAGCATTCAATTTGAGGTGGCTCCATGTTATTCACTGATCAACGGCTCTGAGGCAATTAAAGATTTTTCGGTTTCCAATGTCTTTGGGGATTTCCAGTTTAAGAAGCATTTGTGTGTCATCTGCATAGTTATAGCATGTGAGTTGAAATTCACTGATCATTGACAGTAATGAGTTCATGTAGATGTTGAAAAGCATGGGTGAGATGATAGAGCCTTGAGGGACCCCTGCTTTTGCGAAGTATTATTTGGATGAGAAAGGGGAAGTATGGATGACATTTGTCCTCTTTTGAAGGTAGGATGTGACCCAATCCAGAGCAGTACCCTCCATGCCGGCTTCAAAGAGTCTTTGGATTAGAGAGTGATGGTCAACTGTATCAAAGGTAGCTGAAAGGTCCAAGAGAAGGAGTGCAGAGACCCATGTTGGGTCTACTGTGTTTTTAAGATCACCACAGATCTTGATGAGGGCAGATTCTGTGCCTCTTCCTCAAAGGAATCCCATTTGGAAGTATGAAGTCATCTGCAATGAATCGTCACTTTTGGGTGAATGTTGCTCTTTCTTTCAGTTTGCCCAAGAAAAGGTCCATTTGTAATCAGTCTATAGTTGTTTGGGTCATTCAGGTACAGGTTTGTTTTCTTTAATAATGGGCGTATTTATCCCTTTTGTAAGTCTTCTGGAAAGATTCCTGTAGTTAAAGAATTATTGATGATTGTTCTGACTGGTGTGGCAGCAGAGGTAGTTAAAAGAGCGTCCTTGAAGATTTGTGGTGGACAAGGGTCAGAAGGGCAGTCAGCTGGCCTGCTTGCTTTGACCAGATCCATAAATTCACTTTGTGATAGTTGCGTGAAGGAATGCAGAGGATGGAATAGCCTAACCTTGGAGGGGATTGTTGGAAATGAGTTGGTGCTTGTGATTTTCCTTCGTTTTAAATAGGAGTCCAATATGTCTGCTTTGTTTGCGTAATGATTTGCTAGTTTGTTAGTAAATTCTTGGGTCATTGCATAAGCTCCTTCTGTGCATTTAGATTTATGAACTTCTGTCAGAATTTTATAACATTCTTTATTTGCACATTTAGAATTTTTAATTCTGTCTGAATAGTACCATTTTTAGCTTTTTTGATTATTGACTTGTATATTCTGTTAAGTTTGTGTAGGTGAAATTTGTCTTGATTACTATTTGTTTTGAACCAGGTGCATTGCAGCTTTGAAATTTGTTGTTTTATCTTTTTTAGTTCTGCAGTCTTCCAAGGTGCTTGTTTTCTTTTGTCCTAGTTTGTTGTTCTTAGTGGTATTCGGCTATCAAAAGCTTCCTGGAGCCACTCAAAGTTTTTGAATTAAATTTATTGTGCCTAGATCTGTGTTTGAAGTTACAAGTGTTTCTAATCATGGACGTCAGTTGGAGGTAGTCGGGGTCGGAGCTGAGACCTCTAGCTTGCTCCCTGCTACTCCTGGCACTTCCTTTGCGACCCCTGGCCTCAGAGGGGGCACAATTCTGCCTCCTCTGAGGCCAGGGCTCACAAAGGAAGTGCCAGGAGTAGCCGAGAACAAGCTAGAGGTCTCAGCTGCAACCCCTGACTACCTCCAAATGACATCCACGTTTCTAAGTATTCTAAATTGAGTTTGTTCCACGGTCAATAAGTGGATGCATGTATGGTGGCCTTAGGTATGTTGATTTGTGGTGTTTTGTGTTGGAAAGCTACCAGATAGTGGTCTGCTCATGTGACTGGAGTAATCCTTTGAAAGGTAACTAGTTCTGGATGTGCACAAATGACATCTACGATGTGTTCAGAGTTGTGTTTGGCTTTGTGGATGGTCTGATGTAGGTTCAGTGTGTCTAGGTCAGTGATGATAGTTCTTGGATGGGGCATATTGGGTTTGTCGAACCATAAGTTTAGGTCATCAAGGATGTATAGGTTGGAGTGTAGTGTCATAATGTTTGAAACGGTGTCTAGAAACATGTCTGGGAATGTTGCATTGTTAGGTGGTGATCTGTAAAGGAGGGAGTTACAAGAGCAATTTGGTGCAGGATTGCATCTGGTCATGACGGCCTCACAACCTTGTCCGAAAATGTCATCAGCTTTGGTATGATTAATTGTTTCCTTGAATATATCAGCTATTACACCTCCTCTTTTGCCTCTGCGAATTTACGTGACCATTTGATAGCCTGGAGGAATGGCTTCAAGCAACACTGGAGCCATGCCACATCACAACCATGATTCAGTTATGAAGAGTAAGTCAGGTTGTATGTCAGTGAGTAGGTCGTAGATGTGGTGCTTGTTTTTAGAGAGTGATCGAGCATGTATTAGTAGGCAGCCTAGAGATTGTGTTTTGGTGGTGTGACTTTGTTTGCTAGAGTAGTGAGTAGTATCTTTGAACTTGTAGCAGGTGTATTCTTAGTGCTGGTATTCACTGTATGAAGATAGCCATAATGTTGTATGTCTATATCGTAATCCTCGTCCAGCAGGTTTAGAAGGCATTTTGATGGGTCTGCATGTGTATGTTGTGGAGATGGTGGCTGAGAGTGAGTTGGTGAGATGTGTTGTTTGTGTAGAGTTGCCTTGTTGTGTAAAAGACACGGAGATGCAAAGTTATGAAGAGTGGCATGTTGTTTATTTTGTTTGCGTCTGTTTAGGGTGTAAGAGGTATGGGTTGGAGTGGTGGTGGAGCATGTTATAAGGCTCTAAACTGTGCAAGGTAAGAGGTGGGTGAATGAGTATTGTTGTGCTGGGGTGTTTGTGGTAGGTGAAGATAGAAACTTTGGAGATGGTTTAGGATCTGTACAATTTGTGTAGTCATGAAGGTGGGAGTGGGTGTTTGTTTTTTGTGACGAGATATAGTATGAAGTTGTGCGTGTGTGAGATTTTGACGTGCTTGTGTTATGTTTTGTTTTTGTGGAGCAGTGAAATGAGATATTGATGTAGTGAATTTCTGTGAAGGATTTGAATGTAAAGAACTGTTGGTGAGTGGAAGTTGAGTGGTAAAGGGAGTGGTGATGCGCTTTGGAGAAAAGCATATGTGGTGTGTGAGAGGGGATGGTCGAACAAGTTACTTACCTTTGGTAAAGCATTATCTTGTAGAGACAGGATCTAGCCGAAAATTCCTTACTTTAGAATCCTCCACCAGGCGCGAGACTGGATCCGGAAAGCTTTCCGTAGCCCGTCTGCGCGCTGGAAGAGGGTGCCGCGTGACTCCGTATCAACGTCACCTATGCGATGTGACGCTGAGGGAGTCCATATAACCCCCTCGCCGACGTGCTGACTTCTGTTTCTTCTGTGACTATTTTCCGCACTCAAAACGTGGAGCCATATATAGAAACTGCCTATTGAAACAGTGTGCCAAAATAAAAGACACCCATGTGTCGAATAATCACTGAATTCTTAATTCCATAACAAAATCATTGAGACCAAAGAAGACTCACTTCGCAGAGCAGAGAGGATGGGAGGGTCATTAAGGAATCAGCGGCTAGATCCTGTCTCAACCAGATAATGCGTTACCGAAGGTAATTAACTTGTTCATCTAGCCGCAGATTCCTTAGGAGGGTCTGAGAACTGAGACCACTAAAAGCCTCTAACGAGAACAAAACTGGTCTAGAACCAGAGAAAAAGAATGGCCCTTATTAATAATGTAGGTGAACAATAACAGTAGTGGCCGTCACAACACGAAGGTGAGGGGGCGGGGGGACGGGTGGGACAGGAAAGGGACGGGAAAATAATAATTTTTTAAAACGTACCTTTCGCTGCTGCTTCCGATGCCCACCTCGGTGCTTTCCCAGCAGTCTCTGGTAAGTCACAGGCTGCCTAGTCAATCCAGATGCTGCTCTCTAGGAGTGCAGCACCAGGATTGGTCTGAGCGGCCTACTCCGCCACTCAGACACTGCCTTGTAGCCTGTGTTTTTTCTCCAACCTGGCTGTGAAAACACAGCTGGGCTGGAGAAATAGAAGTGTGCATGTCTGTTTGGCTGGCCTACGATGGCCGGCCAAACTTACAAGTGCATTTCTAAGTGGCCACCACCTGCCTGTTATGGCCTGGTCCGGATCTTTCCTACACGCATGCCAGAGCCAGTAACAGAAAAATAAAATGATATTCTTTCATTATCATTTAATTTTTCTGTGACTGACTCCGACGAGTGGGGCGGCGCTCCTCCACCATTACGGAGGAGCCGCCCCTAAACAATAACATGTTCCACAAATTAAAAACCCTTTGGAAGGACCCACAGATAAGTAAAGTCAAAAGACATTGAAAAGCATGGGAATAAAATTATCTATGTTAGCATGACAGACTGTGGTAGAAGCCAACTAACAATATGAATAGAAAACTATTTGCACCTTTAATGGGATCCAAACCCATGCATGCTCACAACATAAGCACTGGAGAAAGAACCACAGAAAGAAAAGTTCTAAAGACATTGAAAGCATGGGGATAACGTTACCCATGACAGTAGGGCAACGTTTGTCAAATTAACCTATAAATATAAGCTATTTGCTCTCATTTCAACACTCGAACTGCGTGTTCAATAATTGTGCACAACGATCAGTAGGACATGCCTTTAAGCAATACCTCTTTGCCATACAGAGTTCTACCCGAGCCAGACCTGCTCTGTCAACACAGAGAAAGGTCCATCACCGGTGGAAAAGCATAACGAATGCTCTATTAAAAAAGAGTTGAAGACAACAATGGCAACTACTGGCATAGAATCAGTCTTATTCCTAGTAAAATCATCTAGAGATAAAACAAATACCTCTAGAATATCCCCAAGATATATACTGACATAGGAGTAAAATAAATATCTGCCCATGTATTAACAAGAGAAAAAGTATAATATATAGAAATAAAATAAAGCTGACTAATCAGTCAGACAATACTGACATAACAATATAGAAACCATAGTTGGCATCATACCACATATGAAATCAGCCACCCAAAACAACACCGTAATGCGAATTGCCCGAGACACCACCATCAAGCAATAGTATTATAAAGCTGGACAAGATAGTAAGTACGAAAATGAATCCTTGATAGCCTAGAGAAAACCACGGTTAGAACGTGACCCTACTATATGAACAGAGACCCATCTACAGGTGATCCAGAAAGGGTCACCCATACTTAAACTGGAAAATGTAAAGGATTCTATAATAACAAGAATCCAACAGATTTTGTAAATTCCATCTAGAGACAACACTCCGCAAAGTGTGAATTCAAACTGCAAACAATTAAGAGTCAGCTGAATGTTGAAAAGAGTTGCCACCTAGAAGAGCAACAATACTCTAGTATAGTAATAAACATATTTTACAAAAAGTAGAAGTTATGAAGCAACTACCTATTCACCTCATGTAAAAACATATATGAACATCTTCATTGAGAAGAAAAGGTACATCATTAGAAGGAAATTTTCCTTCTGAAAAAAAGAAAATCTTAAGTAATAACGCCAAACATCATATAAAATTGACCTAGAGCTTATGTCCTTTAGGAGACCTAAAACAGCCTAACGTAAATCCAAAAAACTAAACAATAACGTTCAAAGAACATTTATAAACCAACAAATGCCAACACAAATGTATAGAATAGCCACCGAACTGTAATGGCTATAAAACAGAAATTTAGGAGCGAAACATATAGTGTCTTAAGACTCACAAGATGTTAACATCCTGGTCTACACCTACTTCATCTAGCAAAAATAAAGAACTTTTACTATTATCATTAGGGAAAATCACATATTGCTTACATGTAAAGCAAATACCAGAGGTAGAAGTAAAACCCACATACACTGGTAATGTAGGCTACAAACTACCTTTCTCGAGGACACAATAAGTTAACATTCTCTTATTTATCTTTTGACAGCAAGATTGACCCAAACAAAGTGTAAGGTCGCACAAACACTATCACATATTAACAACAGGAGCAAGAGAATTACTTTAAATAACTCTACCGATTTGATTTATGTTTTTTATAAAGTGCTAACAATTGCCCGGGGCTGTCTTGGCGCTACACTAGACATGTGACTGAGAATCAAGAGGTTAAGCATGTTAGTCTTGCCTAAACATCCAGGTTTTTAATGCCTTCCTGACCCTAATAAAGGAGGTGGCCATTTCTAGTTAAACGGCCGGGTGATTCCAGTTTTGAGCCATGCAAAGAATAATACTCTTGCCGCCCAAGTGGTCAGTCTGTGTCTAGGAATTACCTAATCTTTGGCAGAACTGGAACGTAGAGACCTACCCGGAAGATACTATCTAAACTTATTTTTGAGGTACCTCGGGACACGGTCATGCAATGCCTTATAGGCTGTGCAGAGTCCCTTAAAAATGATCAATTTTCTGACCGGCAGCCAGTGCAAACTGTGAATGGTTGCGGAGGCTGATGCGTATCTGGGGACTGTCATCAACGTTCTCGCAGCTGAATTTTGGAGAATTTGCATTTTATTCAAAGATTTTTTGGGCAGATTGTGATAGATCCCATTGCAATAGTCTATCCTGGATAGCACTAGTGCAATAACAACGGTTTTAAGCATGTCGATGGGTAAAAATTGAGCTATTTTCTTTACCATCTGAAGAGTGAAGAAGGTGGTAGTTGGCACTTTATTCACTTGTTCTTTGTATGTCAGATTGTCATTAAGCATGACTCTGAGGTTTTTAGCCTTCTGGACCGGTTTTGGAAGAGGACCGAGTTCCTCTGGCCACCATTTGGGGGACCAAAAGGTCGGATTGTTACAGAACAAGATAACTTCAGTTTTTGAGGTTGTTGAGTTTTAGGAAATTTTGGTCCAACCAATCGCATACCGCACTCATGCAGCTACTGAAGGTCTTACTCATAATGGGGCCTTTGTTCGACAGGGAGACCACAATCTGTGTGTCACCGACGTAAGAAACCAGTGACAGCCCAAATGAGTTAATAAGTGTCGCTAAGGAGGTAACAAAGGTTGAACAAAGTAGGGCTTAAGGATGAGCCCTGAGGGACTCCACACAGCAACGTAAAAGGTTCAGAGAGGAAACCTTTGAAAGGGACCGATTGTATGCATTGTGTCAGAAAAGATCTCAGAAGGTTGAGGGCTGTACCATGAAGTCCCAGGTTCTGTAATCGGTCAATCAAAAAGGCATGCTTGACCGTGTCAAACGCCACAGAGAGGTCTAATGGGACAAGGGCAGCATTGCCCCCCTGATCCACTGTGGCTCTGCGTCAAGCCTGACTCTGTGCTGAACCCCTTACGGAAGCCGCACCGTGTCATCAAGAGTGTTGTCTTCGAGGAAAGCTGCCAGTTGAGAGTTCATAACTTTCTCGATCAATTTTGATGGAAAAGGGAGTCTTGAAAGAGGGTGATAATTATTTAGGTCCTGTTCATTTGATTTCCGTTTTCTTAGCAGTGGGTGTACTTAAGCAACCTTCCACCATTTTGGGAATACTCCTGAGCTAAACATGGTATTACCAATTTTAGTCATAAAAGGTGTTACAACCTCTGGTACAAGATGAAAAATATTAGGCGGACAGGGGTAAAAATGGGGAACCTGATATCCATTTGGGAATATCCTGGATAATTTGCTCGACCCACACTGGAATAAACTCAGTAAAGGTGGGTTTATTTAGGGATCCTGCATTGTACTCATGGCTATTATGGTTCTGAAACCCACTAGCAGTAAATTTGTTGAAGATAAGTTCTACTTTCTGTTGAAAGAAACTTGCCAGGGAATCGCAAAAGGTCTGACTCCCTTCTATAGAAGTACGAGTTTCTCGGGCTAATAATATGAGAAGCATAGACAGAGACTCCCATGGAGTATCGAATATCAAAATATCCCTATAAGAGATACTAAATTTCATGAATCTATTAAATCTTAAAACAGATTAATTAAACCTTGACTGAGTGGTAACTCTAATCTCCCCATAAGAGTCTTTACTTCACAAGCTGAGCAATATATATATATATATATATATATATATATATATATATAACTGCTCCCAAAGGAAGAATGACTAAGGAGACGGCACTCCGTGGGAACGGAAATTTTCTTTATTGCAGGTGGCGTGTAGACAAACGTCTACGTGTTTCGGCTTGGACAGCCTTGTTCACACACATATATATATATATATATATATATATATATATATATGTGTGTGTGTGTAACTGCTTATTAAGCATACAAAAGATGCTCTACACAGAAAATGGCACAAACCATAATGGTTATCAACTCTTGAGCATAAGCTCTTTTTCAGATTATAGAAAAATCTGTGTGACCTGTGTATCAGGCAGCAACCCATTAAGGATCAAGAAAGAAATAAACACATGAAAAGCAGTCATAGACAGACCCAAAGTAGAAAGTCACCACTTCTACACCTAGTAATTAGAAATAAAGAAAACCTATCTTAGGCTTGTAGGTAATAACTTAAAAGAATAACACTCTACTGGAAAAGAATACTTTAGAATAACTGCCCACATAATATACATGACAAAACGTGTAAAGAATCACAAGGTTATCTAAACAACCATAAACCCTTGCAGTAAGCAGAAACACAGCACTGCACAACAGAGCACCCACCAAATCAGTGGTGTCCATACCACATTTCATGGTGAATTTAGCCGCTTCCCGGCCATCTTGCACCACTTGCAGGAGTCCACCCCTGGCTTCCTCTTGAAGAGAAGGCAGCAGATGCGCCACAGAGTCCCATAAAGCATGAGAGAATCTTCCCAAAATACATGCTGTGTTCAGAGATCTCAAGGCTGAACTAACAGGAGAGAATATATTCTTCCCACAGTATTCCAGCCATCTGGACTCTTTACTTGGTGGAACCAAGGGAAGGACACTAGGGTCCGGCGAACCCCTAGCAGCCTGTACCATCAGTCCTCGATCTGGGATGACTCAAGAGACAAACTGGGTCTCCAGGGGCGGGTCAGTGCCTAAGGGCCACAGCCCGGTCAACTGGAGCTCCTGTAACAGGTTTCGTCCACGCTCCTAACAAAAGGTCCTACAGAGACTCATTATAAGGGAGTAAAGGCTCCACTCCCATCTCACCTTGGTGAAGAACCTCCACTAAAGGATCTGTGGTTAATTCCACAGAGGGAAACTGGCAACCTAAGACCACAGCTGCTCTCCTCAATACGTCCACGTAAGAGGAACTTGCTTTTGTTCCCATACCAGACGGAGAAAGTAAATCTGAAACTGTAGACGTTGATGATTAGTATCAACTGGGTTCCTCTGGTGCCTGTGAGGCATTTTAGAATTTGTGCTTGAAGCATTTCTGATTTGATGTTTATTTCCAATAAGGATAGTCTTGCTGAGTGCTTGATGTATATTGATACACCTCCAGAGGGTCTCCCACATAGATGGGTCTTTTTGGCAGGCTTATGGTAATTCAGCGTAACTGGGTAGCAACGTGAGGGTTAGCAAGTGCCGTTTCACTTTGTAGAATCTTGGTATTCCCACCACATTCCAGGTCACTATATGTTTTTTTCCGGCTTTTCACTCTCCATGCCTCTATCTGTGATGTGCTAGGGATGTCTCGGTTTCTCTTGGGCTAGGTTGGTGGCAATCCAGCCCCAATCATTAGCGTCAGTAGTAAAATCTGGAATAATGCTCTGGGGGGTAATTACTCTTCCAGCTCCTGCCAGGCCTTCTGGCCGGTACTGAATATTGAAGTTTATGTAACATTGGTTGGCTTCAACACTCCTTGTTCCCATTAAGATTCTTGTCTTTGGGCTAGGCGTTGGTTTAGGATGTGTGGATATTTTTCTCTGTTCATGAGTACTGAGATCCCCCAGTCAGCAAACTGATCTTTTTCGTTGAGTACCTTTTTTGGCATGCTGGTATCTCGCCTTGTTATAATTGTCGATTCTTTTGATTTGTCTGAACCTTTGGAGTCGAACTGTATCCTTGTTATTTCTACGCTGTTAATGAATGACAGTGAGGGGATGTGCTGCATTAGATTTATAATGTTTGATCGGTTGAGAACATCGGAGTTACCCCTGGATATGTACTGTGGGGTGAATATCATTTTTTGCGATCCACCCACTTTTGTGCTGAAGCTCGCTGTTAAATGTGACTGAGGGTGGTCCCCTAGTCGAGGCAGTTGGGGCGCCAGCCAACTGAACATGTCATTGGTGTGCCCTCTCAGTGGCCTAGAGGTTATGAGTAGAGGTGTTGTTTCTATTATTGCTCGATCTATGATCCTTGGAGCTGGTACATGGCTGTCTTCCTCTGACCTGTTGGGTGTGGCATGTGTGAGGGGCTCCATGATTTCTCCAACTGTGGACATCCTTTGTTGGTCTGCTGAGCTGCCTGCTTTTTTTTCTTTCTTTACTGATTTTTAATACGTTTCTTCCTGTGTGTTCTATATCCCTGTTTGGGCTACGCTTCATTAAATGTGTATTGGCCAACTGCATCCCATGTAATGTTTTAAGCTGACTGTTCAGAGTTGTTCCTGAGCCTATCTCTTGGGATCTACTGCCTGAGTGGGGGCTTTCCTGCCTTGATCGACTTAATAGTTCATCTTGCAGTTGTGTTGTGGGCTGCCTAGCCTGCTTGTAGGAGTCTGGTATATCTATGTCAGTCGTTGATTCGTTGTTATTGCTGCTCAAGAGCTGCACGGCCTGGGCGTATGTAAGCTTATTTGTAATTGTGGAGTTTGTGTTGTTCCCTTTCTGCTGGCCCAAGTGTTGCATTCCGTTTTGAAATATTCAGTATAGAGGCTTAGTTGGGATGACTGCAGTTGTCGGTTGAGGTTTTCTTGCTGCAAATTCGTTGGGGGCTTTTAGGGCGTCTTTTCGTTTCCTGTATTTTTGTAAGTTTCTGGTGCTTCTTTAGGTGTTTCTTTGCTCTCCGGGTGAGCAGCGCCATTTTGGAAAATGTGACCCCGTCACTTGCATTCTGTGCCTCGGGCTGTTTTAGTTTGTTGCTGGAACTAGGTTGGGCATTTCGGACTGCCATCTCCTCCTGTCTCCATCCGGGCATTTGTTTGTGTTTCTGGTGTATATCCATTATCATGACCAATATGCCTATCTTATGAGTCCCACCTTCGATTGCCTCAGTGTGTTTGGAGCCTAGCCGTTTGCTGTTTATCGCTTTCAGTTCGGTGAGCAATGTGGGGAGGACGGTTGGTAACGTGGACAATTTGTCCACGATGTCTGGCCATAGACAGTCTTGTGTGCACCAGGCCTTGTTGTTACTTTTGTCGATTTTATCGATCTTCTAGGCCATATTCACCATGGTGAGTGCCATTACTTTTAGTTTCCATCTGTATTTCAAGTTTTTGGGACTGCCATGTCAAAGCGTTTTTGGCCGGCATTGATGGACCTTAGCAAATTGTCCAGCATGTAGGAGAGATCAAATGGTAGGTAGCTGGGGATCTTTGTAGAGAGTCCAGTAACTATGGGAGGGATAGCGTCGCGATTCCTGGAGTATTTACTGTGGGCCATTTTTAATTTTGGGGTCCCCCCACTCATGTCTGGACCTACTGATTGAATCATGGCCCGACGACTTGCCCACCTCTATCTCGTTCCCATATTCGTGATGGACCTGCACGGCAATTGGTTCCCTGCGTTGTGCTGGGTTATGCTGGAGGAGGGGCTCTTACCTGTATTGTGTGTGGCCCATCTCGCGCATCATGTTTTGTGATGGTGGTAAATCAAATATAGTCGAACACAGCTCTATTATTGAGCTTATGTCCCCCAGTTTTGTGCATGAGCGCATCCTCCTTTTGCATGGACTGAAGGCCCCCTTAGCTTGATGCCGATTGTACTTGCGGTGGTGAGCACAGCACGATTTCTGGGATCTGGGAGGGAACATATCCCTATCCTTCTTCTTGAAGTATGTCGTGATTCCAACAGCTGCTTAGCACGATTTCAGGGCCCCGGGGGTGGGGCGGAGGCGGAACATATCCCTATCCTTCTCGAAGTATGCCATGATTCCAACAGCTGCTTAATTGCTGCTACATGTGTTACCTCCCTTTGGGAGCTCGACTGAGTTAGGGGCCTTTGTGATCCTTTTGCTCGTCCTAGTAACCTGGTTCATTTTTTTTTGTTCTATGTTTTGTGTGGAAGCTACCTTTCCTATTCCCATTTGTGCATGTGTCTGTGTCTCCCTTTTAAGCATCGCTCCTCCTCTACTGCGTATGGAGACCTTGAAGGATAGTTTCCAAATTTCAAAGGGAAAGTTCTTTGAGATTCTTATGTTACTTAGGGTAGCTTTGGGCTGAGCACATGTTTTGTGTTTTATGCCTTATGCTGATTTTGCTCCTGATGGATTGCCGCTCTGCCCGATATCTCATCTGGCCCGTGAGGAACTTGCACATGGGACACCTGGCTATTACCCTTGATTGGAGTGCGTTGGGTTGTTGCGAAGGGAAGTAAATGTCTCTTTGGGCAAGCAGCTTTGATTTTTGACTTTGATGTCTGAAGTAGTAGCAGCAATGCAAGTATGTCTAGGCCACTCTCACCAGGTGTTTTGGTCTCAGGTTCCATGCTCCGTACCCTTGGAGTATTGGTTTTCACCCGGACGCCTCAGTACAATTCAATTGGGCGCCGCCTCTCCTCCCTAAAATGTTGAATACCTGCAAACTTGAGGCTGAGCACGCCTGTTTGGGTTCCTGGGATCTTGAGGAAGTGGCAATAATGCTAGAGTTTTGCCAGAGGCCAGCCTGTGGGCTGAGTGCTGTGAATCACTGGGCTTCTGACGCTGTTTTGGCGATGGAGCGCCGAGAGCACGAGGAGGTGAAGGGGAGGGGGGATCAGTGAGCGGAGACGCAGGGGAGCACACCCGGGCCGAAAGCAGCACCTGAACCTTGTCGGGCCCCTTCTGCGGACCACAGGGTTCAACCAGACCAGCAGGATCTAGACCACTGCACCGATTTCCATGTCCTGTTTTGCCCCTGTACTGCTTCCCTTTCTCCTTGCCGGCCCTTTCCCTCTGTCTCGGCGTTGGGCGAGGAAAAGGAAAAGAAAGGTGGTGGGGGGGTTTTCCCTTACACCCTTGGCAGCGGCCCCCTCTACCTCGTGCTTGGTGCTTGCCAACGTTTCGTCTGGCCCAGGATGCCTCAGAGTAGATCAGGTCTCAGAACTTCGCAGAACCAGGGCTGGGCAGTTAGGCGGTTCCTGGGACCTTTACACAAGTGTCTGGCTCTGGCTGTCCAAGCCCGGGTCCAAGGGCGGGAAAGCCAAGGTCTGACCAGTGCTGTGGGCCGTAAATCCAGCAGAAAAAAAAACAAGTGGGGGGGTAGGCAGGGAAACAGGTGCCGAGTGCTCTACCTGTCCCCGGCTGTGCCCTGCAGTGTCCGCCGGTCTCCCCGCTCCTGCTCTCGCCGGCACTCTTCTCTGGGTACTCCCCACTGTCGAGGTAAGGCCAGGGTGTAACTGGGGGTATAGCTGCGGGCAAAGCTGGGACAAAGCACCAGCAGCTGAAACGCCGCTCACCATGACAGCTCCACTCAGTAAGTCTTGTAGAGGCCTTAGCAGAGTATAGGGGAAAACCAGGAGATAAACTTAAACAGTCACAAGTAGAAGAAAACAGCACTTTTAAAAGTAAAAATTGCACAAAAAACAAGAGATAAATTTAAACGGTCATGGGTAGAGGAAAAGAGGAGTTTAAAAGTTTAAAAATACACAGCACAAAATCTGTGTTCTTACCACCTTCTTTGTCTTTGCTCACTGAGTTATTTAGGGCTCGGAGAAGCTGGGACTACAAAATGGAGGTGTCTGTCTTAGGGTTCCAAACACAAACTTAAGGGCCTATGCAGGTGTGAGGGGAGGACTCAGGGCTGCTTAGAAGCTTGAGGGCCAATCAGTAAAGGACAAACTGGTGTGCAGGGAGGTGCTCCTGAAGTCAGAATCTTCTTGGATATAGACAGGCTCAATCCCCACTGTCCAGTTCCTGTTTAACCCTGCATGTAAGGGCCAAATCTAAAGCCACTGCTTTTCATGCACTTTTTCTAGCCATTGTTTCTAACCAAACGCGAGTGCTACATTCATTTTCAAAACACAATTTAAACCACAAAGCAGATTAAGCAGTCTCTTAAATACACTCTAGTTAGGCTGTGGGGTGTATTTTACCTTTTTAGCTTATGAAAAAAGGAAAGGGGGTGAATGCCTAATAATAGGCCTTAGCAGAGTATAGTGGAAAACCAGGAGATAAATTTAAACAGACACAGGCAGAGGAAAAGAACAGTTTCATGTATATATTTAAACTTTAAAACTGTTCCTTTCCTCTACCTGTGACTATTTAAATGTATCTTCTGGTTTTCCCCTATACTCTGCTAAGGCCTCTAGAAGGCATTCACCCCCTTCCCTTTTTTTACTGTATGAATACAGCTTGTGGTCAATAATATTCAAGGTTCTAGAAACCAACAAAGTAGAAAACTTTAGTGAGTATCAGTGAGGCAGTGCATAGCTGCCTTTTGTTTGATTTGCTGGTGGAAGAGAACCAATGATCTGGATGGGTTGTTACCATAAAAGTGGGCAACAAATACTTTTTGGGAATGATCTTTAAAGCATCCCAAAAAAAGGCAAGAATAAAATCAAGCTGATGGTGCCCATTACTCCTAGGTGCTCTTCTTTTCTCAAGTAATGGAGACTTGCCACATGGTGGCAGGGACCATATATAACCTTACCATCTAGTTGCAGGGATGAAAACGTTTGCTCAAAGCTGTTCATCAAAGCTTGTGTGAAGCTACCACCACAAACACACACATGCATACACAGTATCTGGTAATGCCGTGAACAACATGTGTGCATTAACATCATTTCCATCAAAAAGGACTCTAATTGTGTAACGCTCTAATTGATGACACAGGGCATGATAGAAGTGTATTAAAAAGATGAAAGCATATCTGCAAACTGGTAACTTTATCCTCAATCCTCAGGACTTTTCCTAATGCCAATAGCTAGGGTCCTTTCCATAAAGGTGAATTTACATGTGTAGATTTACTACAAGAAACTTTACTGTTGCACTTTTGAGTAACTACTATTTTGAGCTATTCACCATTTAAGAGTGTAAAGTTACTCAAACGTGTAGACTTACATGTCCCCACCACCTGAATTCTGGGGGTGGAGCCTAATTTACGAGTGTAAAGTTACTACAAGTTACTTTTCCTATGTAGGTAGAGGGCTCTACCACCAGGGCTGGGATCCCCCTTTGGTAAAGCATAAGAAACAGTTTAGAAGATGTAAAAATAGTAGCAATATTATAATTTAAATATTAATGTGAATTAATTTATTGTTTATTTTAAATGTATAACAAAATAAAAAGTTACAGTATTATGTTAATATTGAACTAAATATTTAATTATTTTGAAAAAATAAATTAAATTTTTCGTAAGATTTACATAAAAATAATTCCCACCTAAACAACTTATATTTATTGTGTAGTAAAACATTACAGTTCTGTAGGTGTATAATAACTATTAAATTAATGTAATTTGATTATTGACATTTTATAACAAAATATTTATGTTTTATTTATATATAATCTTTAACATTACATTACATTTATTTATATTGTTAAAAAGTTATTTTAATTTAGCATTAGTTTCTATGGGCTTTTATTTTAAGTCCATGCCTCCATTATTTTATGTGAGATGGTGCTGCAATACCAGAGGCTGCCCAAGTGTGGAGCTGGATTTACTCCATCTCTGAGCGGGATTAGACCTTACCACTGTTTTGGGTTCTTTTTGGCTATATTAACTACAGAAGTGTAGTACAGAAGTGCAGTTTCTGAACAGCAATGGGCTTACTTCTTTTGGTGCCTGCATGTCCATCTCTAAACCTCTCCTTGACTCGCCCTAACTCCTTCCATTTAGCAAGTATTCCCCATTTTCTCCGATCTCCGCATGTAGGTCAGTGAATAGCATTTTGTAGTACATTAGTAGTACTACTGTAGTAGTAGTTCTAACCATACTACAAAATGCAGATTTTGAATAGGCCTCCTTGATCCGCCAGAAGAAATAAAAGCACAAGGAGTAGAAAACCAAGGGCAACCAATGCAGTTAGACAATTAAATCCCTTGAGACGTCTTGGCTATACTGTGCATCACTTTTAGTTATGCTATGTTGTGTTTTGTAAATAATTGGTAAAGCTCAGCTGATACTCGAGAGTGTCCTGGCACTGAGGGATTGCAGATAGATAACCTATAATACAAAGAATGGCAATCATAAAAATGTAGTATCTTTAGAAATATCCTATAGCTCAGATGGTGGCAGTCAAGTTTGAGCAGAGTGGGAAATGTAGATAAGTAGAAAGCGCCCTGGCTGCTGAACGTGAGTAATGTAAACGTATCTTGCCTGCAAATGCCTTTCATGGGTACATTCGCGAAAAACACAAATGATAGCATCTTTGTCTAGTAGTATGTGCGTGAATACTTTCATAAGGAGACGACTCATGCAGGAAACAGCAGTGTTATACACATTGTAGTTTCCATCATGGAATGTTCGATATAGAAGCCTGCCTTATCGACACTTCTAACTAAGAACAAACCAGTCAAAGGAACAAAAGCCATTAGTGTCGTGTAGGTAGAATCAATGAGTACACTCAACGAACAAATGACTTACCTTCAGTAACGCATTTTCTGGTAGAGACTATCAAACCGCAGATTCTTCACCTTTTGTATGTCCTAGGCACCAGGCTAGATCTGGAAACTTTTGTAGCAATTCCCTCGCGGTTTGATAGGTGGTGTCGTGCAGCACCACTTCAGATCCATTCCGCCCCAGATGTGACAACGGGGCCCCCATATATGCAGCACCTCAGCACGCTGACAACAGATTCTTTCTGATCTCTGTCTGCGCCATCAGACGTAGAACCATTAAAATCAGATGATGTGTGTATATATTTAGATTGGCATCTTATTAATGGAACAAAAGGAGCCTATTCTACAGAACGTGGAGGAGCGTGGGTTTGAGAGGAAACTGCTGTTAGATATAGTTTCTACCAGAAAAGGCGTTTACTAAAGTAAATAACTTGTTCGTCACATATTGACTTCTAACTGTAAATTCCTCACTTTAAAAATAGATACCAAAGCAGTACACCTCCTCAAGTCTGCGGAATGGCCCATCCCAAGAAATCCTGCAGGACAGACCAGCAAAATGCCCAACGGACCTGGCTATCGAAGCAGTAATTCTTTGTGAACGTGAGGAGGAATGCCTTGGTAGCAGCCTGGCAAATGTCTATGATTGGCACACCACGTGCCTGCACAGTAGTAGCAGCATTCGCTCTGGTGGAGTGAGTGTGCAAACCTTCTGAGGGCTGCTTTTTGGCTAACCTATGGCATATCTTAATACATAGCACAATCCATTTGAAGATGGTCCTCTTTAGCACCTCTTTTCCTTTCTTAGCCCCGGACAAACAGACGAAAATTAGGTAATTCAGTTGGTTCTCCTTGGTCTGATCGACATAGAAGCTAAGGGTTCTGTTTGGATCGAGGGGATGAAGCCATTCTTCCTCCTAGGAGGGGTTGGGTGGTGGCTAGAAAGCCGGCAAGGTGCTAGATTGCCCTGTGTGGAAGGGCGTGACTACCTTGGGAAGGAATGCCGCTTTTGTGTGGAGGACTGATTTGTTCGGGAAGAAAGAGGTATATGCCGGTACCACGGTCAATGCCTGGAGCTCAATCAGTCGCGTGGTCGATGTAATGGCGATGGGAAACACGGTCTTGAAGGTATGAAGAGAACAACTGTCCATGGGTTCAAAGGGCGTGCACATCAAGCAGGTGAGAACCAGGTTATGGTCCCACTGCAGCATCGCAAAGGATATTGGCAGGAATATGTGGACAAGCCCCTTAAAAAAACGCATCACAACAGGTGAAATGAATGATGGCTGATCAGATAAAAGTAAAAGGGCCGAATGGCAACCTATAACTGATGCCACATTTAGTCCTTGCTGGGCTAAAGAAAAACAAAACAGGAGACCATCCGATAGTTGTGCATGCATGGGTTGGCTGTTTTGGGAGACATCAGGCGACACATTTTTCCCAGTGTTCTCTATAAATGTATATCGAAAGATTTGGTTAATGGACGCCTGGCTCACAAGATGACACTAATCACTTCGGGAGGGAGATCAAAAGCCATTAACTGTAGATGTTCAAGCACCACATATAGGTGGATATTGTGTAGGATTGGATGCAAGCCTCAAAACTGCTATTGAGACAGGAGGTCCTTCTGAATGGGCAGCCAGATTGGAAGACGTGCTGATGGGCAGCACCTCTGGGTATCACACTCTCGTCTCTTAGTCCAGGGCCACTAGGATGACTTGGGCCATGTCTTTCTTGAACTTTTTCAGTACTATGGCATGAGAGGTAGGGGCAGAAAGACCTGCAGGTTGTTCTGACCCCCAGTCCAGGCAGTAGGTGTCTTTGAGGGAGAGCTGCCTTGGGATTTCCAGTGTGCCAAAGGTTTGACACAGAGCGTACTCTGCTGTTGCCAATAGATCAAGCCAGGGTTCTCCCCTTTGCTGAAAAAATCCCTGTGCCACATCAGAGTGTAACTGTCATTCGTAATCTGTTAGTCACTGTTGGCGGAGTTTATCCATCCTGGCGTTTAAACGGTTAAAGATCCTGACAGGTGTTGAACAATCAGGGAGATGCCCTGAAAGTTCAGACACTTCCAGAGGCCCAGAGTCTCCTGGAACAGGCCCCACAACCCCACTCTGCCCTGTTTGTTGCAATTCTACAGGGAGGTCATGTTGTCCGTGAGGACCTGAACCTGTTCCCCTTTGATGGCTGTAAGGAATGCCTACCGTGCCAAACAAATTACCCATAACTCCAGCAAGTTAATGTGTAGGCAACCTTCCACCAGATATCAGAGCCATTTGATCTCCACTTTTCCCAAATGACCTTCCCAACTCAGCAACGATGCATCCGTCCTGACCGTTGGTTCTGGGTGGGGTAAGGAGAGAGGTGTGCCGCTGGTCCAATTGCAGTCGAGCAGCCATCACTGCAGGATCTTCGCAGTCTCCTTCGATCATGTATGGACTCTGAGAGGTCCCATTTGGTGCTGAGCCCACTAAGACTTCAGATCCTACTGCAGAGAGCACATGTGACACCTGGCATGGTCCACAAGCAGGATGCAAGAGGACAAAAGGCACAGAAGCCTCAGAGCCGCTCTCACTGAGACCCAAGTCCAGTGATGAAACATTGGGATTATAGCCCAAATGTCATGAACCCATTGAGGTGGAAAGCTGGCTCAGAGGTGCACTGTATCTTGATGGCTCCAATGAAAGGAGGCCTTTGTGAAGGAGCCAAGTGTGACTTTGGTATGTTGATGGACAAGCCCAACAATGTCAACAGTTCAGCTGTTGTCTGGGGGCATTTTACAACAGTTTGAGGTGAGCCGGTCTTCAGTTGCCAGTCATTGAAGTATGGTAAGACTGATAATCCCAACCTCTGCAGTGGAGCTGCAACAACCACCATCACATTTGTAAGTGCAATGGTGAGGCCAAAGGGAAGCATGGAGAATTGAAATGCTCTTGGCCTACCTGAAACCACAGGTAACGTCTGTGGGACTGTTGGACAGAAATGTGAATACATGCGTTTGCAAGTACAGCGCTATCATCTAGTCGCCTGGATCAAGGTTAGACAGAATTTGGCAAGAGTGAACATCTTGAACTTGTCCGTCCAGAGGTACAAGTTCAGAGGGTGCAGATCGAGGATAGGGCGGAGGCCTCCGTCCTTTTTTGGGACCAGGAAATAACTGAAAAAACAGTCAGTCCCGATTTCTGATGCTGGGACCCTCTCTATAGCTCCCTTGGCCAAGATAGTCTAATCTTCTCCAAGGTGTATGGATAAGTGGTCCTCTGGGAGGTGATGCAATACTGGTGATATGTCTGGGGGATAGGTGTGAAGGGCAGAGAGTATCCATATTCCACAACCTGGAGCACCCATTTGTCTGATGTGATGCTCCTCCATCGGGGAAGGCAAAAGGTGACACAACCTTCTACCAGGTGTTCGTGTGCTGCCAACAACAATTTAAAGCGGTTTTGCAGTGGCTGCAGGAGGGGGCTGGGGTGTTTGGGAAGTACATAGCCCCTGGGGGCCAGGACGCTTTTGGCCTTCAGACTGGCCTCTACCCGGAAAGGACTGGGAGGCCTGTTGGTTCTAAATCATGTATTAATGCTGCCTCTGCAGATATCCCTTACCAAAGCCTCAAAAGGGGTGTTTTTTTTTTTGTTTAAATCTCTTTATTGGAGTTTTGCAGCAGCATAACGCAATGAACAACTGGTGGGACTGGGCCCACGCCCTCCCAAATTCCACAATACTGGAGTTCCCCAAGAACGGGCATATGTTATCGTCAGGCAGCCATCGCGCGTCCCCAGTTAACAATTAAAGGCACTAACAATGACAATAGAGTGCATACACGGAAGAATCAAGCAAGGGCACAGTTCGCAGACAGTAATGGGTCCCAGGTTAGGGTGACCAGATTTTCAGAGCAAACAACCAAGACCGCCATAGACATGAAAAAGGGACTATGTGCTGGCACTCCCATGGTCTCTGAAGGACTGCAATGACAGTATTCAGGACTATATATAGTCTCATCAGGAGTTGAAGAGGGGATAATCAGCATCTACAAAGCCCATCACCCAAGGCAGGGATCAAATCATGGGGGTGAAAGTCTTTAAATGGCATGCAACAGAGTTTGTGATATATATCTCGATATATATATATATATTTATTACCTACTGGCGGTTGCCAGTAGGTAGTTATAGTTAGGACCTGATTTCTATTAAAAAGCTGATTTTGATTTGCCAATAACTTTGGCAGCTGTGACGAATCTTCACGAAATTTTCAAAACTAATTTGACGCTAACTTCAGCTCCCGTCTTGAAAATTTCTGGGTGATCCTTCAAGCGTGGGCTGAGAAAAGGGGGGGGGGGTCCAAAACGGTTTTTCTCCATGTTAATTTCCATAGGAAACTTTAGACACGGCTACAGCCCGACCTGTTGAACGGTTTTATACCAAATTTGGCAAAAAAGTAGCTATTGGTCCAGAAAGCACTCTTTTTGTCAAGTGGTGTAAATCCGTTCAGTTGTTCCTGAGAAATGTAACGATTTCTCAGATATACAACTGTGGCCGCGGTGGAATCGCGACCCCTGCCGATCGCGTGCCTGAGATCTGATTGGCTGCCAACACTTCAAACCAGAAGTGTTGGCAGGCATCTTGTGACTCGGTTAAACCGAGTCACAAGCAAAAATGTAAAAAAGAAAAAGAAAAAGAAAAGGGGGCAGGTTAAAAATACCCTGACTCCCTAGGCCTGCTCAGGGGTCCCGATCCCCCAAAAACTTTTTAAAAAAATGTATTCTGCGGGAGTCGCGTTAGATCCACGAGTCCCCTGGAAATTTTTCAAAAAATGAAGCGCGGGTTGCCTTGCTTCATTTAATTAAGACCCCGGGTGGGCCAGGTGCAGGGGGCAATAAATAATAAGGATGAGGGGCGCCCGCGCGGGCCCCCCGCAGCCCTGGGGACCGCCCCCTCTGTGGGGCTATTTGTAATTTAAAATGCGGGGGCACCGCGGCCTCTCCGCAGCCCCGGGGACCGCCACCTCCCCGGGGCTATTTTTAATTACAAGTAGGGCTCCAGGTTTTATGGTATTTATTTTTTTGACATTTCCATCTGTATTTATCCATATTTATTATGGATTTTGTGAGAAAAATGAAGCTGAAACTGGTATATTTCCACATTTATCTAACCAATAAATAGGCAGTCATGCATGAATTTGTACCAGGTTTCAGTGATATGAACACCCGCAGAAGATAAATCAATGCACTTATATGAAAATACACGCATTTCAGCATCCGCCTTGTGCATATCTACTGCAGTTTAAGCCGCTTTACTAAAATTCTTTTGTTTTTAACCCCCTTACCTATCAGTTAGAATCCCTCAAAAAGCATCCAATTTCCGTTTTTATCCACATTTAAAAATAAATACAGACTAGAAAATAAATGGTTTTCTGTCTGTATTTATCTGTAAAAATCAGTAAAAACGGATAACAGGCAGCCTTAATTATAATGCGTGGCGGGGCTCCAGCCCCCCCCACGCATCCCCGGGGACCGCCACCTCCCCGGTGCTATATTTAAATAAGATGTGTGGGGGGGCTCCAGCCCCCTCACGCAGCCCCGGGGACCGCCACCTCCCCGGGGCTATTTTCAAGATAGGAGGGGGCCGTCGACCCCCCTCCTGGAGCCGTAAATGGCACTGGGGTGCACACCCCCGGGACATTGCAGTTTGCTATGGGATGGTCGGGGAAGTGCTTCCGCCATCCCATAGCAAACAATTGTGCTCCGCTTTGAACAAGCGAGAGCACAGTTTGCTTTTTACACCCATGGAGCTGCATGTCAGCAGCTCCCTGGGTGTAAAAAGCAATGCCGGCTCCTGCAGGAGGCGGGAGCTGGCCGGGACCGCGGGGGCTTCAGGCTACCTCTGTGGTCCCCAACGAGATGGCCATGCCCCGGGGGATGGGATCCCCATGGCCGAAACTGGCCTTTGGAGGGGGGCCACACAGCCACCATCCCTTCAAAGAAAAAAAACCAAAAGAAATGGCCGGGCCCGAAAATGGCCCGGGAGTGGGGGCCTCTCGGCCCCCCTCCTTTCAAAGAATAAAAAAAAAAAAGAAATGGCCGGGCCCCGGGTGATGGGGTGCCTGGGGCCGAAAATAGCCCGGGAGTGGGAGCGCGCAACCCCACTACCTTAAAAAATGGCCGGCCCTGGGGGATGGTGTTCCCAGGGCCAAAACCGGCCCCCCCTCCAAACAAATATATATATATATATATATATATATATATATATATAGGTCTAGCACCGGGAGATGGGGTCCCCAGGGCCAAAATCGGCCTCGGGAGGGGTGGGGCCGCGCAGCCCCCTCCCAGTTTCATATAATTGAAAGATATGCCTCATGCCCCGTGGAATGGGGCCCCCGGGGCCCAAAAGGGTCAAGGGAAGGGGGGCCACACAGCCCCCCTTCCTAAAATGAAAAAAAAAAAATGAAGCCGCCAACTCGCCGGAGGCCCTGCCCCCTTTCTCCACTACTGTGCAAACGCGCCTCCTGACGCGCTGTTGGTTGGGGGATGAAGTCCCCTTCGCTGTTGAGAGTCCTTAGGGGCCAACTAGCCCACCTGTTACCTCCAGTAAGCCCCACACAGTGGGATTGCTGAGGGGTGGTTGTAGGCTACGCCCCTTTATACACCACTCTGCAAACGCGCCTCTCGGCGCACTGCTGGTGGGGGGAGACATCCTTTACCACGCAACTTTTACAACGCGATGCTTTTACATCGCGGTCATTACAACGCAAGTCGTTACAACGACTTGCGCTGGATGGCACTCTAACCTAAGGAATAGTATGATTTACTATTCCAACACCTTCCCTACTGTACGTAGACTGGAGTTGGAATAGTAAATCATCCTATTCCTAAGTCCAGCGCAAGCCGTTGTAATGACTTGCGTTGCAACGAACGCAATGTAAAATACCGCATTGTAAATGTATGCGTAGTAACGTCATACATTCCTGGTGGGGGGATGAGGTCCCCTTGCCTCCTAAGAGCCTCAGGACTAAAGTGGACTTCATCCCCAAGCAGCAGGCCAGCTGTGTGGGGCTTCCTGGAGGTAACAAGAGGGCCAGTTGGCCCCCAAGGAACCTCAAGAGCCAAAGGGACTTCATCCCCCAAATATTTGTGCACCAGGAGGTTTGCAGAGTGGAGGAGAAAGAGGGCGCGGCCACCGAAAACCGCTCAGCAAACCCACTGTGTGGAACTTGCTGGAGGTAACAGGAGGGGTATTTGGCCCCCAAGGACCCTCAATAGCAAAGGGGACTTCATCCCCCTACTAGTAGTGGGTCAGTCAGGAGGTGCGTTTGCAGAGTGGTGGATAAAGGGGGCGTGGCCTGCTAACAGATCTCAGCAATCCTGCTGTATGGGACTTACTGGAGAAAATAGGAGGGGAAGTTGGTCCCCTAGGACGTCTTTGGGGGACAACTACTCCTCCTGTTATCTCCAGTAAGTCCCACACAGCAGTATTGCAGAGAGGTTGTCAGAGGCCACGCCCCTTTTCTCCACCACTTTGCAAACGTGCCTCCCGGTGCACTACTAGTTGGGGGATAAAGTCCCCTTGGCTCGAGAGGGATCTTGGGGGCCAAGAAGCCCTCCTGGAACTTCCTGTAAGTCGTACGACCTGCCCCCTTTATCCACCACTCTGCAAACGTGACTGCTAGTTAAAAAACCATAGAAATGCAGTAAAAAAACAAAGGTTACAGGGACGTTATAGTTAGGAATTAGCATTTAAAAAACCTTAGAAATTCACTGAAAAAACCAAAGGTTACAAGGATGTTATAGTTAGCAAATAGAATTTAAAAAACCTTAGAAATTCACAAAAAAAAACAAAGGTTACAGGGACGTTATAGTTAGGGTCTGATTTTACTCATACAAAACCAGAGAAATTCAGCCGTTATAGTTACCTGAGTTAACTTTAACTCGCACCCCCGCAATGCACTGCTTATGACCTCACATATTACGTCACTCATGACATGGTCAGTGACATCACTGATGACATCACAAATGACATCACTGATGACATTTTGTCATACAAGATGTTCTACCTATGCTGAAGATAAAGGGAGCACTCACTTGGCACAACTTAGATGCCCAGGTCTGTGTCTCAATGGTTTAGAAGCTTCAATCAAGACCATCAGGGGCAGGCAGTAGCCATGGTTATATTGTCAGGTGGCTTTATGACTACATCATAGTCGGGCATTGCCAAAGGCAAGCCCGTCTGCACCCGTCCGCGCCCGACCGGGCCCAGGGGCCAGGACCCCTGGTCTTATGGGGTCACAAGGGAGGATTGAGTACTCAGCAGAGGAGTTACATAAACTATCAAAGCCCATTGATATATTATGCAAACATACTATAAAGGTAGATAGTAAGGAAGTAAAATGTGATCACTGTAATATGACCCTAATGCCTAAAATAGATAATAACAATGAAGGCAAGCTGCACCTAGCATTACTTAATTATAGGTCATTGGCTAAACATAAATACGAGGTCCATGACCTACTAAGGGAAGGATCACTGGAGGCTCTATTCCTGACCAAGACCTGGCTTAGTGAGAGTTCCACCCCTGATGTTCTGGACGCAATCCCTAGCGTGAAGGTCAAATAGGCAGCGGTATTGCTATAATTTATAAATCCACTATGAAGTGTGAGATAAAAAAAGCCGGCCTATAAAACTGTGAGGCGCTCTTATTTACCCTATCAGTAACAGAAGATAACACCATTGCTGGCTTTCTAATTTATCGCCCGCCAGGTCCAATATCACAATTTATAACAAGTCTGGAGGAGAAAGTAGTACACCCAGCTCTCCGACATAAAAACTTTTTAGTGCTAGGGGACCTGAATATACACTTTGATAACAAGCAGAACCAAGAATCAGCCACAATATGCAAGGACCTATTGACATTGAACTTAGTACAAAAAGTAGAGACAGAAAGGCACCAAGGGGGCCACATTTTAGATCCCATTTTCTCAAATATTAGAGAGACGGAGGTTAGTACACCATGGCCAATTCCCTGGTCAGACCACTATCTAGTCCAGTTTACAGTGCCCTCCCATAGAAAGAGGTTAGAACTACAGACCAAGGAAATTACTACTAGGAAGTGGAATAATTTTAACCCCACCTCTTTCACCCAGGCACTGTTGGAAAAAAAGCTTATACTAGACAAAGATATTAACCTAGCCAATAACCAACTGGAAACCTGGATTATAGAGGCACTAGATAAGACAGCACCGTGGAGTACCAGGATCCCAAAGAGACAAAAGGAAACGGCACCTTGGTTTAATGATGAACTGAAGATGGCCAAGAAAAAGTGTAAAAGGCTTGAGCGAGTATGGAGGAAGGAATATTGTAGTAGGGCCAAAGAAAACTATAAAAGGGAACTAAAACAATATCATACATTAATTAAGAAATCCAGATGTAGATTTTATACGGAAAGAATTGAAGGGGCGAGTAACTCCTCCAAAGAAATGTTCGACATACTAAAGTCCCTCAGAACACATGAAACTCGAGGTGACATAGCCGCCTCAGTAGAGAGCTGTAATAAGGTGGCAGATTTCTTCACGAATAAAGTAACTAAGATATATGACACCTTTCCGGTAGAAGCGCGACAAGGAATCGGCCGGACCGATGGAAGTCAGACTAACTTTGTAGGGGTGACGCTGGATGAATTCAAGATCCAGGAACTAGAAGAACTCACAGCCATAGCAAAAGGGATAAAATCCGGCTCCCTTTTAGATCCAGCTCGACCGAAGATAGTAATGGAGGGAGCGAACGCGATTATGCCATATATATCGGAGATCATCTTACGCTCCTTTCAAAATGGTGTGGTCCCCACGAAATGGAAACAGGCCATTGTCAAGCCACTTAAAAAGAAACCATCATTAGAACAAACAATATTAGAAAATGTACGCCCTATCTCATTGCTACCGTTTGTGGCTAAGATTGCAGAAAAAGTAACAAATAAACAACTGGTAGACCATATAAACAGGAACGACGTATTGCATCCTTCCCAATCAGGTTTTAGAATGGCTCACTCCAGAGTCAGCACTACTCATGGCCACAGAAACACTGAGAAAATATGCAGACGAAGGACAAACGGCCGCACTGATCCTGCTTGATCTCAGTGCGGCGTTTGATACCGTCTCCCACAAACTGCTCCTCCATAGGTTAGAGACATGTGGCATCAGGCGAAGCGCCCTGAGCTGGATGACATCGTTTCTTTCAGCACGGAGCTTCCAAGTCGCACAACAAACCTATCTATCGGAGAGTATTCCCTTGTCCCAGGGGGTTCAACAGGGCTCAATTTTGAGCCCCACTCTATTCAACATTTATGTGGGACTACTGGCAGAGCGAGTGGCGAAACATAAGGTGTCGATTGTTTCTTATGCAGACGACACGCAGCTAATTGTGATGCTATCACAGGACAAGGACCAGGCAGCAATCCGGTTCTCCGATTGTTTAGAAGAGGTAGCAGACTGGATGTCAAATCACTGCCTCAAGCTAAATGGGAATAAAACGGAGGTACTGGTTGTAGGCAAGACGCCATCCATATGGTCATCTGCGTGGTGGCCTGAATCATTAGGCCAACTACCTACCCCAAAAGCAGAAGTGAAAAACCTCGGAGTCTGGTTTGATGCCGAGCTGACATTTGATAGTCAGATTCGGAAGGTAGCGGGTAAATGCTACGGGGCCATGAAAATTCTGCGGAAAGTCCTAGATCTCTTACCATCTAATGCCAGGAAAACCATAGTACATGCAGTAATAACATCCCAATTGGATTACGGGAATGTACTATATCTTGGGGCTACAAAAAAAGGCCTATCCAAATTACAGAGGGTACAGAATGCGGCGGCTCGATTGGTACTTGGCCTTCCGAGAAGATCAAACACGAAGAATGCCCTGACAGCACTTCACTGGCTGCCAGTGGAAAAGAGAATCGCGTTTAAGGCAATGTGCCACTGCCACCGCATCCTATTGAAGAAAGGCCCAAGATACCTCCAACCGCTAATAACCAAATACACCCCAGGGCGTAGTCTAAGATCAATGGAGAAGGCTCTGGTGACTGTACCCAGAATATTTAGAGCAAGAATGGGGGCACGCTCATTCAGGTACCTTGCAGCAAAAACATGGAACAGCCTACCGATGGATCTAAGAATTGAGCCATGTGAAAGCAGATTTTGTAAGCAGCTAAAGACCTGGCTGTTTGTGAAATCTGAATAAGGATAACTGTTGGTTAAGGCAGTACAACGCAGCAGGGACATACTGCTGGCAGCCGCATCTTCTCAGAGTGTTTGTCTCAGCGCGGGGACACACCGGTGGTGTAACCATGCGCTCTACAAATGAATAAATAAATAAATAAATCATGTTTGCATAACAAAAGGCAGAAAGGCAACTGCTGGGTGGAGTGACTTCCCACTCAATGAGAGGGAGAGCTGCAGCAGAGTCTATTATACTAATATGCTGCTGATTTACATTTGCAAGGTCCTCAGAAGGTCATTGTGGCACTGCTGATCTGATACTGGTGCAAAGGCCAGTGAGGCAGATCTTGCTGTGAGACGAGCGATTCTGAAGGACCTCTTTTGGCGTTGGGACAACTAATCACCCACCTTGCATGCATTTGCTTTGTATTTCCTTAAAATAGCATCTATGAAAGATTCCCTGCAGAAGAAGAGTAGGTAACTTAGCTGATAGGAGATAACAGTGCCTTCAATGGGTTTTCATTTAATGACTTAACATGATCGTATTTATTTTGCTAGAGGATACCCAGATTGACATGGCGAAGTAATAAAGTAACATAAGAAACAGGTCAGTAAACTTTCAGTAACTGTAGTTATAGGCATTGGACAAAGACATAACAGAAACTGATCATTGATAGCAAAATATATTACAAAGGTTGCTCAAAAGAGCATCAATACAACGAATTATGCACCTGAAATATAAATAAACAAGCACTGACAAAACTTAATCATTTTGATATTGCTATATTGAAACAATCTTCACAGGCATCAACCACAAGAACAGGTACAGAACAGCTAGCAGCAGGTTCACAAAACACACAGACACACAAAAATATTTAATATACACTAAAGCTGGTATTTCTCAGGAAGCAGCACCATGTGTCTCTCATTGACTAATTTCAGAGTATTTATTTTAAAGAGAGGTAACTACTTAAAAAAACAAATATACACAAAGTCACTAAAAGAAACCTAGTCACCTGATTAGCACTTTTACAAATCTTTTTTAAAGAAAGGGTGAGAAAAATAGGACCAATGTAGCCATATAGCCTAAAGCCTGAAAAGGGTTCGAGAATATTGTGCAGTTTATTTAACGCACAGATCAGCTCCAGTATGGCATCATGCCCTGTTAGTGAAAGATGAGCCATTTTCTTTTTTTAAGGCGATGATGAATCATATGAGAACTGAGAGCAATTACCTTTGCTCCTCTTCCTGGGAGAGAGGAAAGGTTATGTATGACTATGGTGAAGATTCTCCTGGAGGAAAACTAGGATTTCAGGCAAGAAACTATTCCTTCTCCTGCGGGGTATCTTGATTATAAGTCATAAGCACTGCATAGAACCAAGCCCATCCCTTACATGTTAGAATGTTAGACAAGAGGCAAAGGAAAACGGCCAAGAGTACACTACTCAAACCAGTGCTTCCCAAACTCTTTGGGAACCATGACTCAAATTTTAAAGTGACAAACTTTTGTGACCCACCCAGCTTAACAGGTATAGTTTGAACCTGACCCATGTTTGTGCAGAAGCTGATGTCGAGCTCCTTTGAGAGATGATAGCCAGATATTCCTGACCTCAACAAACTTCCAGCATTTGCTTTTCAGTTGTTTTTGCAGATCAATAGCCTCAGTCTGAGTTTGGGGCTGCAGCATGCAGAGTCTTGGTCTTGTCAGCTGCATGTGCCTCTCTTCAGGGCCAGACTAGGCTACATAGACTATTTAATGTAATTACTTTCAGGTCAGTCACACATAAAGCTTCTGTTTGATTTGTAACTCAATCCTCTCCAGTCCTAATGGTCAAAATACTTTGTTCAGAAAATAAATACAACATGACACCAGCTGATGGGCACTCTAGTGTTCCCAGTGATGTATGTGTTCTCGACATTGTTCTATTTAAATCATGTTACAGCAGATTACCCACTGACATATTACCACATCTTCACATCTCCACATATTCAACAAGAACATTTTCATGATATGAATCGCATTGTGGGAATGTTTTCGTCAAAGATGGGGAGATGTGAAGACATGGAAATATGCCTGTGGTTCATCTGCAGCACTTTGATTAAATAGGACAAAGTCAGGACTTCGAGACCCACCAAAAAGCGGCTCACAACCCACAGTTTGGGAAACACTGAGCCAAACAGATTATGAAGAAAGGCTTGCCACATCTAGATGTCTGCTGTTTATTGTCAAGGTAATACTGCTTTGTGAAAGTATGTACTGACCTTGAAGTGGCCGCTCTACAAATATCTGTAAAGGAAACATTTTGTAATAAAGCTGCAGCAGTGGCCCTACCTCTTTTGTAGAATGAGCTTTGGGCCTACTAGGTGTAAGGAAGTGCAAACGAAGGTATGAAGAACATTTTTTATTTAGTTAATCAACAGGACAGCAGACACGATCCGCTTCTCTCCAAGCTCTCCAAACCGTCGTCGAAGCCTGGCACCACAAGGTTCCCTCTATTCTCTCGACGAACAGGAATTCCAGACGTCCAGAGAATAGAAGGAACACCTAACACATCTTTCCCCTTTACACAGAGAAATACATTAAAATGGCACACAAAAAACAAGTGCAACATATGATAAGAAAATGAAAAACAGTAAATGTACAAAGAGATAATTGAAGAGCAAAATGGTCACCTATACATCATATGCCATACATCATATAATATAGTCCCGGACCCAAGAAGGAAATTTAGTGGACCTGGAGGACAATTGGCGGGTCGTAACAGAGTAATTTTTAAGATCTTCCACCCGACACGGTTCTTTAGAAAGAACAACCAGCCCCACTTTAGACACAACAATCTTCCCTTTGTTCCACCACTTACCATCATTTATTTTGACAACACTTATGTTGATCTTCACAACTTTCCTCAAAACTGAAAACTTGGATTCACCCTTGGGAAGGATCCTAGAGCATTTCACTCTTACCATATCCCCCACATTGACACTC
Organism: Calotriton arnoldi; assembly: GCA_963921515.1. Classification (NCBI taxonomy): domain Eukaryota; kingdom Metazoa; phylum Chordata; class Amphibia; order Caudata; family Salamandridae; genus Calotriton; species Calotriton arnoldi. Next base: position 3,479,481 of record CAWUFW010000227.1, on the reverse strand, counting down.
AACTGCCTGGAACACGGTCCAACAGTTGTACGGACATATTTGTTTTGTGCATCCACACGCCTTTTGCCAAACTCCTTAATTTTCTCCGTTGGCAACTTGAACCCACCACCACCACCCATCCATCCCCTCAACAGTTTGGAGGTGGGAACGCGCCCTCTTAGGAGAACAAAAGGAGACACAGCTGTGTCAGCATTGACAGTCGTGCGGACAGCCCACAATAATTTACGCAATTCATCCTTGCAATTTATATTACTATCTTTAGACAATTGCACATTTTGTTTTATGACCCTGTTAAAAACGTTCAACAAGGCCATTACTCCTGGGGTGATAAAGAGACGTTTTGACATGTTTAATACCCAAGAATTGTAAAAACTCTTCAAATTGTAAAGAAACAAATTGGGGACCATTGTCAGTGAGCAATTCCTCAGGTACACCCTCCCTGGCGAAAAAATATTCCAGAAACTTAATGACAGAAGTGGAATCAGATGACCTTACCCATTTGACTTCAGGCCAACAACTGTAAAAATCCAAAAGGACTATGCCATATTCAGACACATTACCAGACACAGTCATGGGACCAATGATATCGATAGCTAACTTGACCCATGGTCTGTCAGGAACCTCAATGGCCTCCACAGGACAAGGAACAGTTACTTGGGATTTGTCGCTAATGGCACACTCCATGCAATCTCTTACAAAATGTTCCACGTTCTCGTCTAAGGCTGGCCACCAGAAATTTTCTCTTACCCCCTCTTCATGGCACGCATGCCAATGTGACCCTCATGAGCAAGGGAGAGTACTTTGTTCCTCATAGCAAAAGGAACCACCAAACCATTCACAACAGACAGCTCATCGAAAACATGCTTGTACTTGTCACAGCCCGATGCATTAATCTCATGTGACCACCCCTTGTCTAACATTTTTATAAACTCCTTGAATTCTAAATCACTCTCAATGGCTTCTCTCCATTCTTGTTCACATAAAGCTTTTTCAGAATAATCCAAAACACTGCATACCAATTCCAAATCATCATGCATACAATCCGTTGCTACAACATCATTGTCACAAGAACAAACACGAGACAAACAGTCAGCAACAAGATTTCTCTTGCCCGGAACATACTCTACAGTAAAATTGTGTTCCATAAGTCTGTACTGCCATCTTGCGATTCTGGGAGTCACTTTACCCGCACCTCTCGTGGTGAATAACTCAACCAAGGGTTTATGGTCCACACGTACTACAAATTTAGAATCATATAAGTAATGTTTGAAATGCGTAATACCCTACCAACAAGCAAGAGCTTCGCGTTCAATCACACACTACGAGGCTTCAGCACCATGCAAACTTCTGGAAGCGAAAGCAATCACCTCATCCTTGCCATCTCTATGTTGCATTAGCACAGCACCCAAACCCTTTTGACTAGCATCCGTCATTAAGATAGTTTGATCTGTAGTACTGAAAGCCTTAAGGGGTATAGCGTGAGCTACTTCTCGTTTGATGACATCAAATTCCTTGGTGCATTCATCATTCCAACAGAACCGAACATTTTTCTTGAGTAATGACCTGATGTGAAAGGTTTTAGATGCACAATTGGGTATAAATCTGGCATAAAATTCAATGAGACCCATAAACGATCTCAATTGGTCCTTGTCTGTGGGAATGCTGAAATCCTCAATGGCCTTAACCAGACTTTGCTTCGGCTGTACCCCTTCTGAGGATAACCTGTAACCAAGGTAATCTACAGTGGTAACATTCAATCTGCATTTGTTCAAACCAAGGGTCACACCATTTTGCTTAAACAAGGATAAAACACAATTTAATCTCTCATTGTGTTCGGCTTGATTCTCCCCATATATCAAGACATCATCCTGAAAAGCGAAAATGCCAGACATACCCTTGAACATGCTCTCCACCACTCTCAGAAAAACGGCAGAGGCAAGACCAAAGGGCATGAACTTAAATTGAAACAGACCTTCCGGAGTGATAAATGCAGTAAGATTTCTTGATTCCTCATGCAACTCGATTTGATGATACGCAGATGACATATCAAGTAAACTGAAATATTTAGCACCTTTGAGGGTAGATGTCATCTGAATAATATTAGGCAAGGGATGTTGGTCGATCCATATATTTTTGCTAAGATCGTGCCGGTCCACACACATGCGCAGATTGCCATTGGCCTTCTTGGCAAGGACTACTGGGGACACCCAATTAGAAGACTCAATAGGTTCTATGACGTCACAAGAACATAATTTATCTAATTCTTTTTTTAAATCAACCTGTAATGCTAAAGGTACTCTCCTGACCTTATGTACCACAGGTTGTGCACCATTAATTAACCTGATCTTATGTTTAAAACCCTTGAAGAGACCCAAATCTTTTTAAAAAACATCTGGGTAGGATTGTTCCCAAGAATTTTCTTCAATGGCATGGATGCGGAACAAATCCTTCTTTAGTACCACTTGTTGAGGGGTATTGGGATCGAGTATGATACCCAGGTTACCTTGGTCTTTCCAACCCAAAAGGCATGCCTCATCTCTGGCAACATACACAGTGCCATGAGACACATTGCCATTGATCTCAAATTCAGCATTAAACTCGCCAATAACATCAATGGCTTTCCCACCATAACCTACAGGATAAATGTTGGATTGCTTCAAATTAAACTTGGAAAATAGCCCTTTCCAGACAGATTCACTTAACAATGTGAAAGGGGAGCCAGAATCAGCTAAAACCTTAACATCAATATTATTCACTTTCACTGAACAAAGAGGTCTTTTAAGACCTTGAGCATTAACACCCCAAATGTCATTAGAGCTATTCATGTCCACTATGGTCAGAATTTCATCTTCATCGCTGGTTGAAGATGTCGCTTCCGTAGTAGTTTCCACATTATGCACTGTTCTTGGAAGTCCTCTTCTAGAAGATTTGCAAACTTTAGCGAAATGTCCTCTTTTAGAACATTTAACACATACCTTATCCACAGCGGGACATGATTTGTCGTCCGCCAAATGATTGGAACTACCACACCTATAACACTGCAGTTTCAACTTGGTGCTAACTTTGGTATCCTTCTTATTAGCACTATCTTTGAAATCTTTGTTTTTTTTATATTTAGACTGGACAGTAAGAACACTCAGACTTGTTATCCGATATAGACATTTGCTCCATATATGAACTGGTACATTCTATTCTTGTGGCAATGTCTAACGCTTTTTGTAATGTGAGGTCAGGTTTAGACAAAAGTGCTTCTTGAACTTTTCTGTTAGTTTTTTCTACAAGTTGATCTTTAATCATTTCCTCTTCAAATGCGTTATACTCGCAAGAAGCTGGAAGAATACGCAGAGCGCCGACGTAACTTGACGCGGATTCACCTTGTAATTGGACCCTTTTGTAGAATTTATGTCTTTCTAGAGTGACATTTTTACAAGCTTTGAAACGAGTACTCAAAGCCAGGCCTGGGCGTAGTTCGCAGAGTTTTGCTACGCGGAACTCCGCGAAGTTACCCAAAAACTCCGCGAAGTTACGCGAGTGGCGGAGTGCAGTGCAAACTGCAGTTTGTGCTAGTATTCCTGCAGCTCGGGTAGAAATTCTACCTGAGCGGCAGCTCGCGCTCGCGAACTTACCGTTCGCGATCGCAAACTTACCGTTCGCGATCGCGAGGGGCAAAAAAACTCCGTTGCACATCGCGAAGCAGAGTTTTCTGCACTCCGCGAGCTCCGAGGAGTGCGGAGTGCAGAAAACTCTGCAAACTCCGCGAACGGAGCGAAGTTCACCACCCAGGCCTACTCAAAGCTTTGATGGCTGTAGCATACTCATCCTCTACATTATCATCTTCTCCTACACGTACAATAACAGGTTCTTTGGGTATGTGTTTCAATATGTCTCGGCCTTCATTGCCTAAACAATGTCTAAGTATAGCATATTTCTTCTTGCTGGTGAATGATTCGCCGTCCAACGCCTCTAGATAGTCTTCAACACCTTCCTTCCAAATTTTCCAATCAGTTTCTGAGGAAGCTGGACTGGGAAAGAATGGTGTTGGTGGAGAAATAGTTTGCTGCATGATGTAAATGAATAATGGAGCAGTAAAATAGAATGGAAGCTATAAGGTGTGCGAATCACTGAGATTAGCACAATGACGTGGAACAATAGTAAATTGTAGTGGTACTAAAATAGCATTTTGGAAACAAATTGAAAACAGTTGAATATTTGATAATTAGGTAAAATGAAAATTATTTGAAGATTGCGCAAAAATGAAGCTGTGCACATCAGCGATGTAGAATTGAAGCATTAAAATGAAGCTGTGCACATCAGCGATATAGAACTGAGGCGATGTGCAATTACCGATGTTAACTATGGCTGTGCACATCAGCGAAATAAAGATTGAAACTTTGCACAACAGAGAAACGATATGTTGCGCATAATCGTAGAAGTGAATAGTGAGCATTTAAACAGGGAAGGTCATAACCATGGATACAGTAACCATGGAACAGACGCTGCAAACGTGTAGCGTACGTCATCACAGTGAAGAGCAGCGTAGAAAACGAGAGGACGACGACATCACAGAAGGAAGCAAAGAAAATGGATGTGCGGTCTGGTGGAACTCAAAGCCCCTTGAAGTGCCACGCAGACCAGCAACACGCATCAACCGGAACCGGGCACGGGGCAGCAAAGACAAAGTCCGTGGATTGAATCCGCCAGAGGATCACAACAATTGTGCAGCTGGTAGCTCCTGAATGCCCAAAATCCGAAACTTCACCGTCAGGCAGACGCTGAGACGTGGAGCGAGCAGAGTAAAACAGAAGGAAAGCAGAGTGCAGCGTAGCTAAGTAAAATCGCACAATACCTTGGAACAGCTGAAAGAAGTATGGCCACAGTAGGAGGATTAACTCGGAAGGCTGGAAGATGCGAAGACAGATCGTTGGCAGCAAGGCACAAAACGTTGCACGCGTGGAGGTCCTGTTGACTGGCAGCCCGTCGCCAGTGTAAGGAAGTGCAAATGAAGGTATGAAGAAAAGTATTTATTTAGTTCATCAACAGGACAGCAGACACGATCCGCTTCTCTCCAACCTCTCCAAACCGTCGTCGAACCCTGGCACCACAAGGTTCCCTCTATTCTCTCGACGTACAGGAATTCTAGACGTCCAGAGAATAGAAGGAGAACCTAACACTAGGCAAACATCTTATTGGCGTTACAGAAACAGTGAAATACAGGAGAAAATTCAAAGAAAAATGCACTGTGTAGAAGTAGCAAAACCAGTTCATATAGGACCCTAATTAACAAATACATGGTCGGATTGCCTAATATCTTTAATTTAACCCAAATAAAACGTTTTTACATCAAGGGAATGAAAAGCCCTTTAGACCGGAGTGGAAGGATTCTGAAAGTTCGGAAGTGATTGTTTAATTTACATGGACATCAGAGACCCCTTTAGAAAGAAAACTAGGGTGGGTTGTTAAACACTTCATCTCTAAGAAATACAGTGAAAAGTTCCTTCCAACATACTGCCTGGACTTTACTAACTCTATGGGCGGAAATAATGACTGTCAGAAAATCTGTCTTCCAGAAGCTATGCTGGGGAGACATCTTATGAATACATTCAAAATGGGTGCACATTAATTGTGAAAGGACCACAATCAACTACACAGAGAAGAAGGGCTCCTTCAATGATTATAAACAATCTTAATCCCTTCCAAAAAGTCACTGACAACTGAAATTTTGAAAAAAAGAGGTTTGTATAAGTTGTTATGGCTGCAACGTGCACCTTAATAGAAGAAAACTGCAATCATGACTTCAATAAACCGAGAAGATAAGGGAGTGCAACTTCTTATTGGCCTTTGGTAGGATCAATTTTATTTTGAGGACACCAAGTGTAAATCCTCTTCTATTTGAATGAATACGACATTCTAATGGAAGACAGGCCACTCAAGATGTTCATAAAATCCTTTGGCAAGTTTAAATATCTGTGTTGCAAGAGTTGAGAAGCCAGGCTGCAAAGCTCAGCAATGGAAGATTAGGATCTGGCCCCAGAATTTGAATAGGAGATCCAGTCTGCACCCCAGTCTTTTGTGCGGACGTTCCTACAGGTGTAGAAGGTCGGTGTACACCACTGCTAAGGCTAGTCTGTGCTATGTAAATCATTCTCGTTCTGTCCTTCACTAGTTTGATGATCACTGCAGGAGTCAACAATATTGGAGGAAATGCATAAACAAAACTTTTTGACCAACTGATCAAAAGAACATTCTCAAGTGTTCCTGGCTGGTGATACCTGGATGCATAATTTGGGGATTTATGGTTATCTGTGTCTGTGAATAAGTCTACGTCTGGAAAACCCCACTGTGCGTTGTCGATTCCTGTTGGGTGGACTGCGGTGATGTGCAGGTTCCTCACAATCAATCATATCCATATTGTTTGGGTTTCTAGAGACAGTGCTCTGGATCGTGTACCTCCCTCTTTGTTGAGATAATACATTTTTGTTGTGTTGTCTGTCTAAACAAGCATAGACAACATTCTGAAGCTCGGTAGAAATTACTTCAAGGCCAGATGAACCGCCTTCAAACTCCAAGAGGTTGATGTGGTAGGTTTTTTTCTTTTGACGACCACAAAGCTAGGATCTGAAGACAATCCATATGGGCTCCCCAGCCCATAATAGAAGAATTGGTCATGATGGTTGTTGACTTCTCTTCAAGCTGAAAAAAGGACACCTGTCAGATGATCGGAAGATCTGCACCACCATGGGAGGGAGTGAATTGTGGTCTGTGAAAGAGTCAGCTTGTCCTCCCAACTGTCTGAGAGTTGACACCACTGGTCTTTGAGGTATTATTGCAATGGCCTCATCTGCAGACAGGCATTTCAGACAAGATACAGAAAGCCATTGAACCCAGGAGAGACAAGATCCGAGGGGCCATCAACCATTTCACCTTTAAAAGCCTCCGACACTTCAGATGGATAGAACAGAGTCCCTCCTCCGAAGGATACCCTCTGGTGGAATTGCGTTTATGTGAGCCCCCAAATAAGGGATGAACTGAGCTGAGGTCACTGTAAACCTGAAGTGATTAACTTCAGGCCAAAACGGATGAAACAGAGACAAAGTAATGTTGACGTGACACTGGGTTTCTTGAGGTGTTGTAGCATTTATAAGCAAGCCATCTATGTAAGGACAGACGTAGATTCTTATTTTTCTAAGATGTGCTGCCACTATTGCCAGGCACTTTGAAAAAGTCAGAAGGGCAGAAGACTTCAAATCAAAAGGCAGGACTTTGCATTGCTAATAGGCATTTCCAACTAGAAATCTTAATCTGCAATGCTTTCGAATGATGGGAGCATGAAAGTACAAATTTTGAAGATCTGTGGCACACATCCAATCCCCCCTGAATGAGCTGGAAGTCTATTTGGTGAAGTACCAACACGCACTTCTTTTTCCTTATGAACATGTTCGAAAGCCTGAGGTCTAAAATAGGAAAATATTCCTGCTTTGGTCTTTTCTTTTTAACTAGAAAGTAACAGGAGTGCACTCCCTGCCATTTTTGGTGAATGGGGACAAGTTTTACAGCATCTTTGATGAGAATAGTGCTGACTGCAAAAACAAAGAAAGTCTAAATGATATTGAAAAGATTTCTCCAGTGGAATGAAAATGAGGTGGTGACTTCAACCTCCAAGAATAGCCATTCTCTACAATATTCAACAACCATCTGTCTCTCGGAATCTGTTTCCACTCTACCAGATGATTGCTGACGCTTCCCACTGTTGGAGTGGTAGGGAGAAGAGGGGAGTCACTGTTTGGAGGGCTTTCCTGCTGCCGCTGATGTTTGATGACCTTCTCTTCCTTTCGTATCTTTTCGCGGATAAAAGATTTCTGATGCTGTTGTTGATGGTACTGCTGAGGCAACTGAGGGGATTGAACCCTCTGATGTTGGAACCATCTGTCATAAAGGTTAAAGGGATGTCTTTTGTAATCCTTACACTTCTCTAAGCCACTCTAAGCCAACTGCTTTTACAGTCTCCAACTCAGCTTTCATGTGCAGCATTTTTTCGCCCTCATAAGCAACAAACAAAGTCATTCCAACTTAAAGAAGGTTTAAAAACCTTTGTGGTATCTGCGGCTTCTAACCTGTGAGACAGTGCCATGAAGATATGTGAAGAACCAGACCATGGCAATAACCATGGGCATCTAGGTCATCAGCAGCCGCACTAATCACCTGGTTAGCTACCATAATACCCTCTTAAAATACTTCTGAGAAATCCTGGCTGTCCTCTTGAAGTAACTTGTCTTGAATCCTCTGAAGAATCTCCCACTGAGACCTATAATACCGTCCATGAAAAGCAGTGGCACAAGCTGTTGTTGCAGCAGTAGCTGCTGTTCTGCATAACTTCTTTCTAACCGAATACGTCTTGTTACTTTCCTTCTCAAGAGGCAATGTGGAGGCTGAAAATGACTGATACAATCGGCACAATAATTTTTTAGGGAACCGACGAGGCACCCCAGAACTAGATTCAGAAATCAATCAAGAGGACGGTACCAGAACATTGACTCTGCGCCCCATTATTTACAAACCAGGCATCAACAATATTGGAGGGATTGAATCCTACCCCCATATTTAATCCCTCCATGTTTGAGGTGGATTTACCCAAGATCTCCTCACCAAGGGATTGTCATTTGTGCCTAGTTCCATCATTGACAAATTTTAGCTCACTCGTGACCGTCATTCCTTCTTTAGAAGGATAAGACTTAAAAAATTCTTAATGGAAATTGATCCCATCACAACCATTAATATGTTGTGCTTAAAACCCCCGTCCAGCTTCACCCAGAAACTTGATCAACTTGGACCAGAAGTTGAAATTTTTGAAAAGTCAGTGTATGGTAAGATTTAACAATTGTTGAGATTTGTACCAAAGCCTCCCTACAACCTATCTGCCCAAGAGAATACAGCCTTAAAGACATTACGAGATAACAAACTTGTGACGGTTAAACCACGTGACAAGGGAGGGGGGATTGTAGGACTGGACACGGATGAATATAAAAATAAAATTAAATGGATACTTGACTTACCTAACCACTATTGCAACATCAGAGGAGACAGAAAAGAAAATTAAAACCCAAATGCTTGCTGTCACTGGAGAGGCAGCCTGCAGGCAAGAGTTTGAATTCCTGAACCGGACACACACAAGAATACCTTTAATCTATGATGTCCTTAAGACACATAAGGATATTCAGGATCCCCCACTTCACCCTATTCTGTCAACTATCACGTTAGCAATAGAGCCCCTATGTAAATACACATTTCTCAAACCACTGGTATGTGCCCTACCAGTATATGAAAAAGATACAGGCCACATGATTTCCAAACTGGAGGGTACCAGGTTTGATCCCGAGACTGAGATATTAGTCACCATGGACATCGAGGCACTTTATACAAACATACCACAACAACAGGCACTAGAAGCAGTGAGAACAACTCTGGACAGAAATGGCGCAAATGAGCATCATGACTTTATCTTGCAATGCCTCGCCATAGTCCTTGGGGAAATCTTTTTCGAATGCAATGGGACACTATCAACATACCAAAGGAGTAAGCAGGGAGCTGGCTGTGCCCAGAGTGTGGCGAATTGTACATGGGCATTTTCGAGGAGAATTTCATATACAATGAGGTTGCCCCTTTTTTTGAGAATGTACAGCAATGGGCTAGATATATTGACAATATATTCTTTATCTGGAAAAGGAAGGAAGAACAACTACAGGAATTCCTATCGTGGCTTAATCTTTGTGACCCCCATACGAAATGCACCCCAAAAACCAGCACAGAGAAGGTTGAATTTCTCGACATTTGGATACTCCAACAAAATTATCGGATCAAAGTGTCTCTCTTTAAAAAAAACAACTGCTAAGAATACCCTATTACATTTCGAAAGCCATCATCCACGCTGCCAAAAGCAAGGCTTTCCATTTAGTCAGTTCCTGCAAAAACGCAGGAATTTTACGAACATGCAGGACTACATCTTCAATACTGAATTACTCAAGGACAAATTTCTATTCAGAGGATATCCCACACGACTGGCTCCTTCAAGAGAGCAAAGTACTATAACATGGAATCCATGTTCGTGAATAGACCTAAAAACAACAAAGAAAAACTGCTGTGTTGTGCGGTATTCCAACTTAAACCACAAAATCAGACAAATTATTAGCTCCCAGTGGCACATTTTGAACACCAATTGACCCACCGGCAAGTTACCCAAAACAACATTTGCCTTCAAACGCAACCGTAATCTAAAGAACATATTGGTCAAAGCACAGGTAGATAAAAAGGGAGACTTTATGAAAAAGTCTATAACTGGGGAAAGACCAGTCACTGGAAACCATAAGTGTGATGCTTGTCACACCTGTGAACAAGCCATTGTTACAGGCTCCTTAACTTGGGGGACGCAAGAAAATCACACTGTTGGACATGACAAACTGTAGGGCATCTTATGTCATTTACCTTATTCAGTGCCCCTGCCAACTAGAGTATGTGGGTGAAACTAGCCGTGAATTAAGGATAAGATTCAGTGAACACAAATCGGCGATCAGAAACAAAAGAATAGGGGCGTCCCTAGTTGAACAATGGATCTCCAAAAACCATACTGAGAGAGATCTATCTTGGATCATTCTAGAAAAAGTCAAGAGTAAAAAGGGGATAGACACGGATCAACAATGCGAAAAAAGAGAAGTGTTCTGGATAGTCTCTTTGGGAACACAGGAACAGGGATGTAATGAGATGATACCACAGAAAAACGCTGTTTGTTAGGCCCCTCGGGGCTTTGGTCACATCTGTTCTAGCCTTTCTCCTTCATCCACCTTGACTCTGCCTCGCATCCCTGCTTTGGAGAGGGAGTGTTTTACTCTTTGATGGGACTTGTTTTGTTATTTCTGGTTATAGCCTTAGATGATTTAGAGAGCTTTATCTATTTTTTCCACTCTTGTCTTCAGTGACAATGTATTGGATGGAAGATACCTTTGTATCCTATTGAGTTTGTTCCCAGTTTGAGCCGCAGGAGGAGCCTGATGTTAATGTCCATTCATTACGTACCTCCACTTCCATCATTTATTGATGTTGTGATCTAAGACTTTTTACCTCCACTGTCCACGGTTTTGAGCAGCACGCATAGCTGTCACCTTTATAGTGTGGTAAAATAACTTTTGGGGCTTATTCCTGCCTCCTAGTGCTTTCACATTTTTTGGGTTATCTCTCCCTTTGTCTTTGGGTGCTGGTGTTTTATTGGAACCTAATTTGTGGATTCTGTTGATAGATCGCACAGTTTCTGTGGTATGTTCCAACTTGGCTCTTCAGTCTCTCCCTTTCCTATTGAGATGCTCGTGAGGGACCCTTTCCCAATATGGCACCAACGAGGCAGCAGTGTAATTATATTATTTCCCCCCAGACGGCATCCATTAGGCTCTTTAATGTTTATTTTATCCAATCTTTATGGATCTTATTGTCTGGGCCTATTTTTCTCTGACCGTGCTGTCTATGTCCCTAAAGAACAAGTTACTTACCTTTGGTAACGATATATCTGTAAGAAACATTAGGAGTGATAGATTCCTTACCTTAGAATATCCCTAGGCGTCAGTCTGGATCCGGAAAGTTTTCGTCAGCAGTACCCCTGCGTGTCGGAAGGTGGAGTCGTGCGGCTCCGCGTCCGTCGTAGGCGTCGTGATCACCGGGATGACGTTGCGGCAACTACTTAGACGCTGCCCTCGCGCGCTGACGTCAGTTCTGTACACGACTTTCCGCGCCAGGAACGCAGAGCCATGCAAGATACTGACCACTGGTGCATTGAAACTAGGGCCCTGAAAGGGATGACCTTAACCCTAGAAATCAGTTCGCAGAACGGGGAGGATGGGTGGGGCAGTAAGGAATCTATCACTACTAATGTTTCTTACAGATATATCGTTACCAAAGGTAAGTAACTTGTTCATCTGAAAGAAACACGTAGTGATAGATTCCTTACCTTAGAATAGATACCTCAGCAATACCAACCCCGGTGGTGGGTCTGCGAACCAAGATCACACAAGAAAGTCTCGGAGAACAGAACGGCCAAAGAAGCCGTCTCTCCGGACTTGGCTGTCAAGGCAATAATGCTTAGAAAAAGTGTGCAGCGAGGCCCATGTGGCTGCCTGACAGATGTCTTGCAGGGGGACACCACGTCCCAATGCAGTAGTAGCCACTGTTGCCCTAGTAGAATGGGCGCGCAGCCCCATTGGAGGCTCCTTCTTAGCCAGAGAATAGCAGGCTTTTATACACAAGACGACCCAGTAGGAGATAGTCCTCTAGTGTACAGCCCGGCTTTTCTTGGCGCCTACGTAGCCAACAAAGAGCTGGTCATCCACCCGGAACTGTTGTGTGCGGTTGAGGTAAAATGAGATCGCACGTTTTGGGTCCAGACGGTGGAGCCTCTCTTCCTCTCTGGAAGGGTGCGGAGGCGGAAAGAAAGTGGGCAAGGTGATAGATTGCCCAATATGAAAGGCAGTGACAACCTTTGGCAAGAAGGATGGACGTGTGCGTAGCACAACCTTGTCCGGATGAACAGATAGAAAAGGAGGTTTACAGGAAAGAGCCTGGAGGTCACTCACGCGCCTAGCGGAGGTGATGGCAACCAGGAAAGCAGTCTTCAAAGTCAAGAGACGAAGAGGACAGTTGTGAAGCGGCTCAAAGGGAGCGCACATCAAATATGTAAGAACCAGGTTCAAGTCCCACTGTTGCATCACAAACGGAATAGGAGGGAAAAGGTGAGTAATGCCTTTGAGGAATCTATTCACGACAGGGGACTTGAAAAGAGAGGGCTGATCAGGTAGCCTGAGAAAGGCCGAAATTGCAGAAAGGTAGCCCTTGATAGTGCCCAGAGCAGAGCCCTGCTGGGCCAAAGAAAGAAGGAACAGTAGGACCTCAGAAAGAGGGGCAGAAAGGGGATCCACAGCCTTTGCTGTGCACCATGCCACAAATTTGTTCCACCTGCAGGCGTATACCGATTTAGTGGAGGGACGCCTGGCTGCCAGAATGACATCACAAACTTCAGGAGGCAAGTCAAATGGAATCAGCTGTCGCCGCTCAATCTTCACGCAAGGAGGTGGAGGCTGGGCAGGTTCAGGTGGAGAACCGTCCCCTGCTGCTGCGACAGAAGATCCTCCCGAAGAGGCAGTCGGATCGGGGGATCCACGCTCATACTGAGTAGCTCGGGATACCAAACTCTTCGAGCCCAGTCCGGAGCCACAAGAATAACTTGGGCCCAGTCGCGTCTGATTTTCTTCAGCACTCTGGGTAGAAGTGGTATAGGCGGACAAGAGACCGCAACTCCACTCGCGACGAAAAGCGTCGCCGAGCGAGTGCCGCCTTGGAATTTCCAACACGCAGAACTGCTGACATTACGCGTTCTCTTCGGTGGCGAATAGATCTAACCAAGGCTCTCCCCATTGTTGAAAGAGACCTTGCGCCACGTCCGAGTGAAGACGCCATTCGTGATCCATCATGCACCTGCGGCTGAGTTCGTCCGCCCTGGCGTTCAGTGAACCCGCCAGGTGTTGAACCACCAGGGAAATGCCCTGATGTTCCAGCCATGTCCAGAGGCGCAGAGCCTCCTGACATAGGGCCCACGACCCCACCCCGCCCTGTTTGTTGCAGTACCACATGGCGGTGGTGTTGTCGGTGAACACCTGCACCACTCTCCCCTTGAGAGAGGGGAGGAATGCCTTGAGTGCAAGTCGGAACGCCCGAAGCTCCAGAAGGTTGATATGGAGCTTGGACTCCGCTGGAGACCAGAGGCCTCTGATCTCTGCCTTTCCCATGCGGCCGCTCCATCCCAGGAGGGACGCATCCGTCACCACTGTGTGCTCCGGTTGGGGAAGGGAGAGGGATCTGCTGCTGACCCAATGCTGGTTCGTGAGCCACCACTGCAACTGTCTTGCAGTGCCCTCCGAGATCTGGATGTAATCGGACAGATTCCCCTGATGCTGCGCCCACTGGAACTTCAGGTCCCACTGCAGAGCCCGCATATGCCATCTGGCATGATTGATCAGCAGGATGCAGGAGGCCATGAGGACCAGCAGCCTCAAGGTCATCCTGACTGAAACCCAGGACAAGGGCTGAAAGACTGGAATCATAGCCCGAATATCCCGGACTCGCTGTTCGGGAGGATAGACCAGAAACTGCGCTGTGTCCAGAACTGCTCCGATGAAGAGGAGCTTCTGAGAGGGAATCAGGTGCGACTTCGGCACGTTGATGGAGAACCCCAGCAAATGCAGGAGGTCGGCCGTAGTCTGGAGGTGGGAGACGACTGCCTGGGGCGAGCCCGCCTTCAACAACCAGTCGTCGAGATAGGGGAAGACTGAAACCCCTGATCTGCGCAGATGAGCTGCGACCACCGCCATCACTTTCGTGAACACCCGAGGGGCGCTGGTAAGGCCAAAAGGGAGCACGGTGAACTGAAAATGCTCGTGGCCTACCGTGAACTGTAGGTAACGCCGGTGGGCCGGCAGGATGGGAATATGAAAGTAAGCGTCCTGCAAGTCCAACGCTACCAGCCAGTCTTGTGGGCCTAGGGCAGACAAGACCTGAGCAAGTGTGAGCATCTTGAACTTCTCTTTCCGGAGGAAGAGATTGACGTCCCGAAGGTCCAAGATAGGACGCAGGCCCTTACCCTTCTTTGGAATCAGAAAGTAGTGGGAATAACAACCAAGACCTACTTCTGGCGTCGGAACGCGCTCTATGGCCCCCTTGGCCAAGAGGGCCGCAACTTCCTGCTGGAGAAGTGCCAAGTGATCCCCCGACACGCGGTGGTACTGAGGTGGCATGGCTGGAGGGGTAGTCTCGAAGGGGAGGGAGTAGCCCCTTCGGACTATTTGCAAAACCCACCTGTCCGACGTGATGGTGCTCCAGTGGCAGAGGTGATGGCGAAGCCTGCCACCCACTAGCGTTTGATGGGCCTGAAAGGTCGGACTAGGAAGGTTTGGAGGCACTGGTGGCGGGGGTGGAGGTGGACTGACCTGGCCGCTGGCCCCCTGAACTGCCGCGGCGGTTGCAACGTCCGCAGCCACGCGTGGACTGTTGCGCCGGCCTGTGGCTCTGTTGCGAACATGGTGGGTTGCCCCTTCCGCGAGCACGAAAGGAGCGAAAGGCAGAAGGCTGAGGAGCGCGGGTGGCCGAAAGGCCCAAGGACTTAGCCGTAGCCCGCAAGTCCTTAAAGCGCTCCAAAGCACTGTCTGCCATGTTGCCAAAGAGGCGAATGCCATCGAAGGGCATGTCCATTAAAGTGTTTTGAACATCCCCCGAAAAGCCAGTTGTCCTCAGCCAGGCGTGGCGGCGGAGCGCCACTGTCGTGGAAATCGCCCTGCCTAGCGAGTCGGCAGCGTCAAGGCCACAACGGATTGTGAACTTGGCTGCATCTCTCCCCTCAGCAACAGCCTGGGTGAGTGCTGTCCGGGCCTCCTCCGGACAGCTAGGCAGCACCTGCGCTACCGTATTCCACAAGGAGTGCGAATAACGGCCCAAGAGGCATACGGTGTTCACCGACCGCAGCCCTAGGCTGACGGAAGAAAAAAATCTTCTTTCCGTACTGTTCCAGCCTCTTGGATTCCCTATCCGGGGGTGCGGAAGGGAATGCGCTTGGGGAAGCAGAGGCTTGGACAACCAAGCTCTCAGGGGTGGGGTGTTGAGAGAGAGGAAAAGGGGGTCGCCCGGGGCTGGGCGATGGCGTCGGGCCACGTTCCTGTCCACAGGAGCCCCTGTGCTGGGCTTGGACCAGGAGCCCAGAAGAACGTCAGAAAGTGCTTCACTAAAGGGCAGCAGCGGCTCCTCAGAGGAAACTGCTGGTTGAAGCACTTCTGTCAGGAGGTTAGTCCTGACGGCCACAGTAGGTAGCTGAAGGTGGAGTGCCTCAGCAGCCCTACGCAACACCACAGAAAAACTAGCGCCCTCCTCTGTAGCCACGGTAGGAGGAGACATCATGCCAAGGTCTGGAGAGGTATCCAGACCACTGGCGTCCCCCAGCTCCTCAGCCCAGTCCGGGTCATACTCACATTGAGCTGTGAGAGGGTCTTCAGACCCCTCCCAGTCCTCCCCTTCCTCCTCTTGCTGTTGTACAGGCCAAAAAGGAGGAGGATGGATATAGGGAAACAGATTCCCATACGGCGTCGGAATCGGCGTCGGTCGACACCGTTCCGGCACCGTATTCACGTCGGGGCTGAAACCGGGGCCGACGTCGTCCGGCGCGCCGGGCGACGTCCAACGTGGTGCCGGTGGGGTCGACGTCGGTGGAGGTCTGACTAGGTCAACCGGCGTCGACCGGGATCCACGACGGAATCCATGGGAGTCCTGCGGCGCCGAGGCCGGAGCCGACGGTGACGCCGGGGCCGGAGCTACCGGCGTCAAAGGGCGAGGACTCCCAGTCGGGCCCGCGGGGCCCGAAGGCGCACCGGAGGGGCCCGACGGCCCAAATAGGCGAGCCATAGCAGACAGGAATTCCTGTACCTGGGCCGGAGTCGCCGATGAACCCGGGAAAGGCGGGTAGGTCACCGACGACTGCGTAGGCTCCGCCGGAGCCGCAGGGGTGGCACCACCCACACCCTCAACCGAGTCGCGCGACCGGCGAGGAGAAGTCGAAGAACGAGGACGTTTCTTCGACTTCTTTTTGTGCTTCGCCTTACCTGACCCCGAGTGCGAAGACTTGGATTCGGACGACTTCCGATGTGGGCGGCTCCACGACCGGTCCCTCGACCTCCCTCTGGACCGGGACCTCTGACAGCGCGGAGCCGACTGCCGGGCTTCAAGCAGCTTTCCGGACCGCTCCCGCAAAGTCTTCGGCACCATGGCCCGGCAGTCGGGGCACAACTTGGGGTCGTGGTCGCGCCCCAGGCAGAAGAGACGGGTCCGCGGTGCGGGTCCGTCACCGACATCATGCGATGACAGTCCTCGCAAGATTTAAACCCGGGCATCCCTGACTGCACCAGGAGTCGATCGACTCAAAAAAGCTGAGACAAAAATCTCAAAAAACTCAGTCAAAAAAGACTGGGGGTACCGCTCTATCCGGATCTGCGCTTGCTGGCGCGGAAAAAGAAAGAACTGACGTCAGCGCGCGAGGGCGGCGTCTAAGTAGCTGCCGCGACGTCATCCCGGCGATCACGACGGACGCGGAGCCGCACAACGCCACCTTCCGACGCGCAGGGGTACTGCCGATGAAAACTTTACGGATCCAGACTGACGCCTGGGGATATTCTAAGGTAAGGAATCTATCACTACGTGTTTCTTTCAGATACGGCACGACCTGGTTGTATTTCCATTTTTCGATTTTATTGGGGTATTTTTCCCCCAACATGGCACCCAAAAAGTGAGCGGTGTAGATGTCTTTCTTTTCTCTTTCGCCTCAGGTGATATTTATTAGCCCTACCCTTGTTCACACTATTGAATCAGCTTGCTCCTCGGCCGGCTTACTTTCCCTCCGGCCCTGGCGCGAGACACATGTGACTACAGTCTTTTCTGGTCTAAGAGGTAAGTCATACTGGCATTTACATATTTTCTATGCACTTTCACATGGCAGTCTGCCACTTATGCAGCGGATTATTCTTTCTGCTGTGGTCGTCTCAAGACCATTCTTATGCACCCGTATTCAGGTTCCTGATCTTAGCGACATCCTGGGCTGTGCTCTAGAACCTTTGTAGAGTCCTTCGTTTATTTAATTTTCTCTGTTTATATTTATGAGACCTTCACTGCTACATGCCAGATGTCAGGCACGTAGACCTCTGTAGCAGCACTTGGAATCTCTAGCCATCCACCTGGGGACTTTCCATCATTTTCGTGTCTGTGGCTTGAGTCTCCCGGCCATTCAACTACTAGTCCAGTTGGCATTATCTTGGGCGACGGGGAACACATGACCTTAAGATCTCCTTCTTTTGTACCTTTGACAGCTTCTTACCGTTTGGACGGATAGAGCAATGTCCACCGCTAATTCTCCTTGAACTCTTGGGGGCCTTCTCCATCTAGAGCACCGCCTGAAAGCTTCTGAATTATGGCGTGACTTTTTAAAGACCTTTGGTCCTTGCTTTGATTTTGGGCTTTTCCCCTGGTAAGTATCCCTGCACTGTGGGTTCTCCAGCTCTTCAAATGTTGGGCCTTTCTTCTGTGGGATTTTCTAATGTATTGTTTCCATCCAATATCCTTTAGGGTTGGACCATATCTTTGAACATCAGTACGTGCTCCGGTTGGAGAGTACTTATTTTTCTGTACCTGGATAGTCTGATGAGTAGAACATAGGCCTCATATATTTCTAATAGTAGGTTGGTTGTGTCCTCTAGTAGAATATGTACATAACCAATTGGGAAGGAAGCTTTTCTCACTATGCACGAATTGGTGTTGCATGAGGTCACTATAATTAGAGATGATATGTAGTATAATGGGTCTCTATATTGCATGTTTGATATTATAAATGATGTGCCTATCTGAAAGAGACACGTTAGTGACAGATTCCTTACCTTAGAATATCCCCAGGCGTCAGGCTGGATCCGGAAAGTTTTTTGCGTAGCAGTACCCTTGCGCGTCGGTAGGCGGCGTCGTGCGGCTCCGCGTCCGTCGTCGGCGTCGTGATCGCCGGGATGACGTCGCGGGCAGTACTTAGACGCCGCCCCTGCGCGCTGACGTCAGTTCTTCTTTTCCGCGCCAGTAAGCGCAGATCCGGGAAGAGCAGTGCCCTAGTCACTTTTTGACTATCTTTTTGTGAAATTTTTCACTGTTCTCTTCAACGAGTCTTCACGACTCCTAAGGTGTCGTAGGGATGCCCGGCTTTAAGCCCTGCGAGGTATGTGGTCGTATGATGTCCATCACGGACCCCCACCTCGAGTGTCTCTTCTGCCTCGGCCGAGGCCACGACACGAAGTCGTGCCCTGACTGCCGGAAACTTCATCCGAAGGCTTTGCGAGAGCGGTCTCGAAAGCTCCTTGAAGTCCGGCAGTCGGCTCCGCGCCGCAGCAAGCCCCGGTCCCGGGAGAGGTCGAGGGGCCGGACGCGGGAGTCCCCGCCGTTCGTCGGAATCCAAGTCTTCGCGCTCCTCCGGTAAGTCGAAGCACAAGAAGTCTAAGCGGCGTCATCGCTCTAAGACTTCGCCTCGCCGGTCGCGCGACTCGGCTGAGGTCCCTGTCGGCACCGTCCCCGCCCCGCGGCCCCGGACGTGCCTGTCGAGTTGCCCCCGCATTACCCGTCCTTCCCGGGTTCGGGGGCGACTCCGGCCGAGTACAGAAATTCCTGTCGGCCATGGCCCGCCTCTTCGGGCCTCAAGGTCCCTCCGGTGCGCCTTCGGGCCCCGCGGGCCCAGATAGGGTTGCTCCGGCGTCGCCGTCGACTCCGGTCCCGGCGTCGCCTGTCCCACCAGCCTTCGTCCCGGCCTCGGCTCCGGCCCCGGCCTCGACCCCGGTTCCGGTGGTGCCGCAACCTCCATCGGCGCCGGTTGACCTAACCACGCCTCCGCCGACGCCGATGTCCCCGGTGCCGTTTCCGACGCCGTCCGGGGCTCCGGGCGGCGTCGTTCCCCGGTTCTCCCGGGTCCGGACATGGAGCCGGACCGGCGTCGCCCGACGCCGGTTCCGGCGCCGATGAGGCCTTGGGTCCCTTATGTCCCTCCTCCTCCATCTTTTCAACCTGAGGAGGACCAGGAGAGCTGGGAGGGGTCTGACGACCCTCTCACACAACAGTGCGAGTTTGACCCGGACTGGGTTGAGGAACTTGGGGATGCCAGTGGGCTGGATACCTCCCCCGACTCTGGCATGCTGTCTCCTCCCGTGGCAACGGAGGAGGGGGCTAATTTTGCAACGGTGTTGCGTAGAGCTGCTGGAGCCTTAAATCTCCAGTTGCCTACAGTGGCCGTCAGGACTAACCTCCTGACTGAAGTGCTTCAGCCGGCGGCCTCCTCTTCGGAGCCTGTGCTGCCGTTCAACGATGCACTCACTGACGTTCTTTTGGGTGCCTGGTCCAAACCCACCACAGGGGCTCCTGTGGATAGGAACGTGGCCCGACGCCATCGCCCGGCTCCGGGCGACCCCCTGTTTCTCTCCCAACACCCCACCCCTGAGAGCTTGGTTGTCCAAGCCTCTGCCTCCCAAACAGCCTTCCCTACCGCCCCTCCGGATAGGGAATCCAAGCGCCTGGATCACTTTGGGAAGAAGGCTTTCTCTTCCTCCAGTGCTGGCTTGCGGTCTGTTAATACCGCTTGCCTCTTGGGCCGATACACCCACTCCCTGTGGGATTCGGTGGCTGATGTTTTGCCGCAGTGTTCTGAGGAGGTCCAGACACTGCTTACCCGCGCTATTGCGGAAGGGCGTGATGCGGCTAAGTATACCATCCGCTGTGGCCTTGATACCGCCGACTCGCTGGGCAGATCGCTTGCAACGACGGTGGCGCTGCGTCGCCACGCCTGGCTGAGAACCACTGGTTTTTCAGGGGATGTCCAGAATACTCTCATGGACATGCCCTTTGATGGAGTCGGTCTCTTTGGTTCAAAGGCGGACCATGCGCTGGAGCGTTTCAAGGATTCACGGGCTACTGCTAAGTCCCTGGGCCTTGCTGTTGTGCGCCCTACGCAAACGTCTGCTTTTCGCCCCTTTCGTGGCCACGGAAGGGGCGCCCAGTCACGTCCACAGCCCGGCCAACGGCCCGCGCAGCAAGCGCCTTCGCGTGGCCGAGGACGTGGATACCGCCGTGGCGGTTCGGGCAACCAGCGTGCGGGTCAGGCCACCACCTCCAACCCGTCCGCGGCCTCCAAGCCCTCCTAGTCCCTCCTTTCAGGTGCACAGCACGCCAGTCGGGGGCAGGGTCCGCCATCACCTTCACCACTGGCGTCCCATCACCTCGGACAAGTGGGTCTTGGACATTGTCCGAAGGGCTACTCCCTCCCCTTCGAGACCACCCCCAGCCATGCCACCTCAATTCCACCGCATGTCAGGGGATCACTTGGTGCTTCTACAGAAGGAAGTCACGGCCCTCTTGGCCAAGAGGGCCATCGAGCATGTTCCGACCCCAGAAGTAGGGCGTGGTTGCTACTCCCACTACTTTCTGGTGCCCAAAAAGGACAAGGAGGACATGCGTCCTATCTTGGACCTCCGGAACGTCAATCGCTTCCTCCGGAAGGAGAAGTTCAAGATGCTCACCCTAGCTCAGGTCTTGACTGCCCTCGACCCCGGAGACTGGTTGGTAGCGTTGGACTTGCAGGACGCCTATTTCCACATCCCCGTCCTGCCGGCCCACCGGCGTTACCTTCGGTTCACGGTAGGCCTCGAGCATTTTCAGTTCACCGTGCTCCCCTTTGGCCTTACCAGTGCCCCTCGGGTGTTCACGAAAGTGATGGCGGTGGTCGCAGCTCATCTGCGCCGGGCAGGGGTTTCAGTCTTCCCCTACCTCGACGACTGGCTGCTGAAGGCGGGCTCGTCCCAGGCAGTTGTCTCCCACCTCCAGACTACGGCCGAACTCCTGCACTCGCTGGGGTTCTCCATCAATGTGCCAAAGTCGCATCTGATTCCTTCTCCACAGCTCCTTTTCATCGGAGCAGTTCTGGACACGACGCAGTTTCGGGCCTATCCTCCCGAACGGCGAGTCCGGGATATTCAGGCTATGATTCCGATCTTTCAGCCCTTATCCTGGGTTTCGGTACGGATGACCCTGAGGCTGCTGGGCCTCATGGCCTCCTGCATCCTGCTGGTCACTCATGCCAGATGGCATATGCGGGCTCTGCAGTGGGACCTGAAGTTCCAGTGGGCGCAGCACCAGGGCGACCTGTCCGATCACGTCCAGATCTCGGAGGGGACTGCAAAACAGTTGCAGTGGTGGCTCTCGAACCGGCAATGGGTCATGGGCAGATCCCTCTCCCTTCCCCAGCCAGAGCACACAGTTGTGACGGACGCGTCCCTTCTGGGATGGGGCGGTCACATGGGAGAGGCGGAGATCAGAGGCCTCTGGTCTCCGGCGGAGTCCCGGCTCCATATCAACCTTCTGGAGCTCCGGGCGATCCGACTTGCACTCAAGGCATTCCTTCCCTCTGTCAAAGGGAAGGTAGTGCAGGTGTTCACAGACAACACCACTGCCATGTGGTACTGCAACAAACAAGGCGGGGTGGGGTCGTGGACCCTTTGTCAGGAGGCTCTGCGCCTCTGGACATGGCTGGAACACCAGGGCATGTTCCTGGTGGTTCAACACCTGGCAGGTTCCCTGAACGCCAGGGCGGACGAACTCAGCCGCAGGTGCATGATGGATCACGAATGGCGTCTTCACTCGGAAGTGGCGCAAGGACTCTTTCTACAGTGGGGAGAGCCTTGGTTAGATCTATTCGCCACCGAAGAGAACGCGCAATGTCATCAGTTCTGCGCGTTGGAATTTCCAAGGCGGCACTCGCTCGGCGACGCTTTTCGTCACGAGTGGAGTTGCGGTCTATTGTACGCCTTTCCGCCTATACCACTTCTACCCAGAGTGTTGAAGAAGATTCGGCACGACCGGGCCCAAGTCATTCTTGTGGCTCCGGACTGGGCTCGAAGAGTTTGGTATCCCGAGCTACTCAATATGAGCGTAGATCCCCCGATCCGTCTGCCTCTTCGGGAGGATCTTCTGTCGCAGCAGCAGGGGACGGTCCTCCACCCGAACCTGTCCAGTCTACACCTGCTTGCGTGGAGATTGAGCGGCGGCAGTTGATTCCTTTCGACTTGCCTCCCGAAGTTTGTGATGTGATTCTGGCAGCCAGGCGTCCCTCCACTAAGGTGGTATACGCCTGCAGGTGGAACAAATTTGTGGCATGGTGCACAGCAAAGGCTGTGGATCCCCTTTCTGCCCCTCTTTCTGAGGTCCTTCTGTTCCTTCTCTCTCTGGCCCAACAGGGTTCTGCCCTGGGTACCATCAAGGGTTATCTTTGTGCTATCTCGGCCTTCCTCAGGCTCCCTGATCAGCCCTCCCTTTTCAAGTCCCCTGTTGTTAACAGGTTCTTAAAAGGCATTACTCACCTCTTCCCTCCTGTTCCGTTTGTGATGCCTCAGTGGGACTTAAACTTGGTTCTTACCTTTTAATGTGCGCTCCCTTTGAGCCTCTACATAACTGTCCTCTTCGTCTTCTGACTCTGAAGACAGCCTTTCTGGTGGCCATCACCTCCGCTCGGCGGGTGAGTGAGCTCCAGGCTCTATCTTGCAAACCTCCCTTTCTGTCTGTTCATCCAGACAAGGTTGTTCTTCGGACGCGTCCGTCCTTCTTGCCAAAGGTGGTTACTGCTTTCCACATTGGGCAGACCATCACTTTGCCCACCTTCTTTCCGCCTCCGCATCCTTCCAAAGAGGAAGAGAGGCTCCACCGTCTGGACCCAAAACGTGCGCTCTCCTTCTATATTGACCGCACGAAACACTTCCGGGTGGATGACCAGCTCTTTATTGGCTACGTGGGCGCCAAAAAAGGTCGGGCGGTGCACAAGAGGACCATCTCCCGCTGGGTTACCTTGTGCATCAAGACCTGCTATTCTTTGGCTAAAAAGGAGCCTCCTGTTGGGCTGCGTGCCCATTCCACCAGGGCAACGGCTGCTACCACGGCCTTGGGCCGCGGTGTTCCGCTGCCGGTTATCTGTCAGGCAGCTACGTGGGCCTCGCTGCACACGTTTACAAAGCATTACTGCCTTGACAGTCAGGTCCGGAGGGACGGCTTCTTTGGCCGTTCTGTCCTCCAGGACTTCCTTGTCTGATCTTTGTTCGCAGACCCACCACCGGGGTTGGTATTGCTGGGGTATCTATTCTAAGGTAAGGAATCTGTCACTAACGTGTCTCTTTCAGATGCACAAGTTACTAACTTGTGTAACGATATATCTGTAAGAGACAGTAGTTAGTGACAGATTCCTACCGCCCACCCATCCTCCCCGTTCTGCGAACTGATTTCTAGGGTTAAGGACATCCCTTTCAGGGCCCTAGTATTTTTCAGACACCTATGTCAGCTTCTTGCATGGCTCTGCGTTCCTGGCGCGGAAAGTCGTGTACAGAACTGACGTCAGCGCGCAGGGGCGGCGTCTAAGTACTGCCCGCGACGTCATCCCGGCGATCACGACGCCGACGACGGACGCGGAGCCGCACGACGCCGCCTACCGACGCGCAAGGGTACTGCTACGCAAAAAACTTTCCGGATCCAGCCTGACGCCTGGGGATATTCTAAGGTAAGGAATCTGTCACTAACTACTGTCTCTTACAGATATATCGTTACACAAGTTAGTAACTTGTGCTTCTATGCTTACAACCTTTCTCTACCTTGGGACACACTACCAAATTGATTTGTTGTCGTTAATACGTTCTAGTTTCGTTATGGTTCCCCGTTTTGTCTGTTTAATTGGCTTTTGTTTTGTTATTTGCTCTTTAACTTAGTTTATTTATTTCTTCATGTTCTTAGAAATTCTTCATATCTGGGGACAGGCCCCGCTTCCCCTTTCTCTGGATAGCCTTTCCTATCTGCTTTGTCCATCATCCAGCGCCCTGAAGAAGGTAGCCTTTATTCCAGTGCTTCACCTCAACGCACGTTGGCGCTTTCCTAACCTGTATCCAACAATCCAAGTGGAGAATCAAGGATGAAGTACTAATGTCCTGTTTTCGTTTCAATAATAAAGAATTTTGCTAAAAATGACACAGATAAATTATGTTTATGTTTGGGCAAATAGACCACTCTCTGTGAATATTGAGCAAATTGATCGTTGGTCGAGGATATGATCCAGTGGGATATCAATGTTTGTTTTTAATCGTGTTGGGTGTGAATGTGAATGTGAATGAGTATGAGTGGACGTGGTATATCAGATTGTAGCATGGGTGTGACATTTTAGTAATGTCCTTGGATGGGGATCCTGTCATGTAATTGTCTGCTTCATAAACCTTATTTAACAAACATATTTCCCTTTGATCAGAGGAACTGGGAAATATATGTGATCTTTGATACGATTTATCATTTTGAGAGATATGTATAAAATGGTGAAAATGAATGTTATGTGTAAATAAAATAAGACTGTTTTCACAATAAATGAATATGGAGAATGTCTGATTCATGAATTGATTTTATTACGTGGAGTTATACCCATTTAAAGTAGTATGGAGTTGGCTATTTTTGTTGCTTGAAGCAATGTGGATGCTGGCCACATGGGATGGTGCTTTCTTTTTGCTGTCACTATAGAGTCAGTAAGAGGATCTGCACGCAGAAAGAGTGGGTCCTGCTATGGAGGCTTGTACGTCTTTTGCAGCTATGAAGGATCAGACTTGACTGAAGTTGGAGTTAGGAATAACTCCATTGCAGGTTCAAGAAGTTCTGGAACCAACAACAGCGAAGGGCGAGCAGAAGATATAGAAATTTCAAGCAAGCTTTCAAAGATGACTGAAGACTTAGGTTGGACCACTGGAATTGGTATATTAAGTTTGTTGGCCCTCCCACCTCATTGACGGTGGAGATGTCGTCGAAAGGCTGGCAGTAAATCCATTGGAGAGTAGTGACAAACAGGTAGTAGAATAAGTGCAGGGAGAAGACCTCGAGCACTGTGAAGCTCTTTTATTATTATTATTATTAGAATTTGTTTAGCGCAGGCGAATCATCCCCAAGGGGATCTCTCGGCGCCCGGGTAGCAGACAGCAAATTAAAGAGTGCTCGTTAGTGACAACAGCCAGGTTTTAAGCAGTTTCTTGAACTGTCCCAGATTGGAGCAGGCTCGAATGTCATCTGGCAGTCTATTCCAATGGACGGGGGCTAGGTGTGAAAAAGTACGACCGCCCATTCTGGCTCTCATGATTCTCCGAGTGCAGAGCAGCTGTCGGCTGCTCAATCTCAATTGGCGTGCGGGGATATATGGTTTTAATTTCTTCATTAGATAGACAGGATCCATCCCCTGAAGTGATTTAAACACTAGGCACAGGAGCTTAAAGACTGCTCTTTTCCTGATAGGGAGCCAGTGCAGTTGTCGCAGAAGGGGTACTGACGGAGTTCGCGCAGGTTTATTGAGGGCTAGACGCGCTGCTGTATTTTGGACAACTTGCAACCTGGACAGTAAGTCTTCCCTGATCCCTACCAGTAGCGAATTTCCATAACCTAGTCTACTGACTAGAAGTGCCTGTATAAGGGCTTTTCTGGCCGAGAGGGGAATCCAAGGGAAAAAATTTCTCAGCATTGGCATTATACCGAAGCAGGTGCCCGAGATGGTTTTTACCTGCTCTTCCATAGAAAGTCTGACATCAATTATGATGCCCAGATTCTTCGCCCACTTTTTTGGTGTAGGAGCTTCCCCGAGTTCTACTGGCCACCAATCAGGGGTCCATAACTCCTCTGCTTTCCCGAACAGCAGGATCTCCGTTTTATTGGAGTTAAGCTGTAAAAAGTTCGTACTCATCCATGTGGCTATTTTTAGCATACAGTTCTTAAACTTTGCTCTGGTCGATGCGGGATCCGTCTCTATGGGGACTATCACTTGAGTATCGTCTGCATACGAGATCGTATCGAACCCACAAGATCTAATAATAGCGGCCAAAGAGGACACATAGATGTTGAACAAGGTGAGACTTCTTGTCCACCACCGTAATCTGTGACGTAAATGTGTCCAGTTGGACACATTGTGTTCTGTCGGCCAGGAAGCTTTGTAGCCATTTTAAGGCCATTCCTCTGACACCAATCTCTGAACCTCACGTTGACCTTGACTAATAAGTAGACTTAGTACAGTGTCTAGACCGATGATGTGAAGGAGTCTGATGACGAGAAAGGTGACTTTTACTCCTACTTCTAGAATAACACCTTGGCAATCGTGCCATTGCTCTATAAGGTCTTGGTCTCCAAGCTGATGTTGCCAGGAACTGAGCAGGTGCCAGAGGGGCATCAGAGGAGTCAGAGCTGGCAGAGGTAGTGCTGGTGAAGGAGGTGCTATGAGTTGCATAGGCTGAGGTGGTACTGGCACAATAGCGAATTCTAATGGTACTGGATTCTAATGGTACTGGATTCTAATGGTACTGGATGAGGTCCTGAAAAGACCGCGTCCTCAGGTGTGTGCTCTAAAGCACGAGACAAGGTAGCTGGTTGCAAGAATTTCCTGGATGGAGTCCCTGAGTAGTCAAACTCTGGAGACCACTGAAATCTACTCGTTTTTAATTCGTAGACCCATTCAACAGAAATGTGTTAAGGTCTGTTATGAGATGAGTCCGTTGATGTTAAAAGTCTCTTCGACATCAAGACAGTCTTCAATGCCGACAGAGATAGTGAGCAAGTGGTGACAAAGACCACCCTGTACGTCATACACCTTATAGTTGAAATGGCCTGTTTTCTTCACCTGATGTGGAAATCTCCCCCTGGATCCCCCTGCAGTGTCTCATTGGATTCACTTGAAGAAACAGAGTTATAGGGGACTCCCTCGCCACATCCGATTGATATTCTGGGTGCTTCTTCACGTCTGCATTACTCTTCCTGAAGACCAAGGAGTCTTATTTTCCCCCTGTTCTTCACAACATCTTCTTGCAGAAATTGCAGCGTTCAGGACGATGAGAGGAAGAGTAGCACACAATACACATAGTATGAGGGTCTGTTTGGGTCTTTTTTCTCCCACAATTAAGGCATTTCACACAAAAAGCTGTTTTGTGAAATAAAAATATTTTTCTTTCAGGAAACAGAAAAAATGCACTTCTAATTTTAAGACGTCCAGCAAAAGTATTTTTGTCATGTTTATAAAGATTGCCAAAGGAAAAAAAAACCCTGAAAAAAGGTCGAGCTCAGTGCTCCAGATACTGTCACAGGAGCCAGAAGAAAGTGGCGGCTCAACTGCAGGGCATGATGGATTACTGGAGGTGGTCTATGCCTTAAAGGGGCTGCACAGTTTTCTCCTTAGCCTTTTCATGCTTCAGCCAACATGGCTACATTGTTCCTATTTTTTTCATATTTTGCTTTAAAAAAATAGTAACTTTTCTTTAAAGTAAATACTCAAAAATTGCTCAATAAAGCAGCTGTTCTAAAACTTTGACAATTATAAATTTAATTTTCAAAAAATAAAAGCATATAGTTTTATTTAATCTATGCTTTCTAAGAGAGTGTTCGCAGATCCCATGCATGTGCAGGACTATTCACTGTTTATGGCTTTTAATAAAGATCCCCTAAAGGAGAAGTAACCATGCATTGGGGACAGGAGGAAGGGGATGAAGAAATGCACATTTCCAGCATTGACCATGACAGCAGTGTATAGTCTCACAAAAGTTCCTTTGTGGCTGAACTGGTGTTCAATCAGATTGAACTAGAATTGTTAACAAGTCTAACTGTTAGCACTGGTCACATTCATAGGTGCACCTTGTTTTCCATCACCCTGACCGCAGACTGAGGCAATATTTCATCACTTCCCCTCTTTTCTTTTTATACCAGATAGAAAATCTCTCTGAATCCACAATAGACAAATGATGCTACCACATTACAGACAATGCCTGCACTACTCATCTCATTACATGCAAACATGTGCGGGTTCCAAAACGGGGACGTGCTGATCTTCATGAAACAAATCAGCAGACCTTGTTTACACCTACGGTTAATATGTTTTTATGCACTGAAATAGCCAATTGTTTGTCTTAACATTGAAATGCTTTTGAAGTAGTAACCAAAAGTGGCTTGGAAGGTTGCAGTAATTTGTCTTTTAACTTCCCCTCCTTCACCACCATACACCAATGGAATATGTACCCGCTGTGTAATGTCAGAACCAGTAGACCACAAACACGGGAAGCAGGTAGAGGCAGGTCACTTTTTACTTCCGTTCAAGGCGAGGGAAACATTCCCAACATGTGGAATTTAACTGGGATTGAATGAGAACGTAACCACTTTTTGTTCCTAAACGAGATTAAAATCATACTGTCATGAGTGAAACAGCTTTAATAATTCCTGTATACAATTGAAGAATAACTTATGTTTACAAGCTGTAATGAACAAGTTACCTACCTTCGATAATGCATTATCTGGTAGAGACTTGCTAGCTGCAGATTCCTTACCTTTGAATTTCCCAGGCATTAGGCTGGATCCGGAAGCTTTTGCTGAGCAATACCCCTTGCACGTGCCGTCAGGTGGCTCCATTCGGCTCAGCGTGAGGTAATCGGCATCAGTTATGACATCCCGGTACCTATATAGGCATCACCAAGGCACGCGGACGTCAGTACTTTTCGTTTTTTCCACACCAGAAGCTCAGAGCCACGAAATAACTGATGTGCAAAACTAGGGCCCTGAAAAGGGGAGTAATCCTAGCCCTACAAAATTAGTCCGCAAAGTGGAGAGGCATGGGTGGGGCTGTAAGGAATCTGCAGCTAGATGGAGTCTCTATCAGATAATGCGTTACCGAAAGTAAGTAACTTGTTCATCTGATAGAGACTTCTAGCTGCAGATTTGAATTAGATACCCAAGCCATACTCCCAGCGGTGGGTTGCGGGCCAATATCTTATACTAGGAAGTCCTGTAGGACCGATAGGGCAAAATGCCAGTTCCTGTGGACCTAACTGTCCAAGCAGTAGTGCTTGACAAATGTGTGCAAGGATGCCCATGTTGCTGCCTGACAGATGTCCAGGACTGGGACACCCCGAGTCAAGGCCGTAGTCACAGCCTTTCCCCTGGTGGAATGGGCCCTTAATCCCTTAGGGGGCTGCTTCTTTGCCAGGGCATAGCAGATCCTAATGCAGAGAATGACCCAGCAAGAGATTGTCCTTTTCTGCACTGCCCACCCCTTCTTAGCTCCCACGTACCCCACAAAGAGTTGGTCGTCCACCAGGAATTCTTTTGTGCGGTTAAGGTAGAATGACAACGCTCTTTTTGGGTCCAGTCGGTGGAGACGCTCCTCTTCCTCAGAGGGATGCGGGGAAGTAAAGAAGGTGGACTGCGTGATGGATTGACCCAGATGGAATGGGGTCACAACCTATGGCAAATATGAAGCATGGGTGCGAAGCACCACTTTGTCTGGAAAAGACATCATGTAGGGAGACGTGCAAGACAGCGCCTGCAACTCACTCACCCTCCGGGCCAATGTAATCGCCACTAAAAAGCCTGTCTTGATGGTAAGCAGCCGGAGGGGACAGTTGTGTAAAGGCTCGAAGGGAGCACACATAAGATAGGTGAGGATCAAATTAAGGTCCCACTGCAGCATAACAAAGGCCGTGGGCGGAAACAAGTGAGCCAGCCCCTTAAGAAACCTATGTACAATTGTAGACCTAAAGAGAGAGGGTTGGGTCTAGCAGCCGCAAAAAAGCGGATAGAGCAGAAAGATAACCCTTGAGAGTACCCAACGCAGAGCCCTGCTGGGCAAGGGTTAGAATGAATAGAAGAATAGTGGAAAGAGAAGCAGAAAGAGGGTCAATAGACCTTTCTGTACAGTATAATACACATTTCTGCCAACAGCAGGTGTATACCGTCTTCGTGGAGGGCTGCCTAGCCGCCAAAAAAACGTTACACACTTCAGGAGGAAGGTCACAAGCCATCAACTGTGTTCAGGGCAGTGAGGAAAGGTCCAGAGATCCTGATTCTGGATATTAATACCTATGATTTTGGAGAAACTTTGCTCGAGGCTCTGGACCCTTTCAGCCTCGTATTGACAAGTATGAATAGGGGTGTGAGCGTATGTTCCTCCCTTCCAGGGACTCTATTTTAACCAAATGGATAATTCCTTTTTATAATACAGAACAGTAGTCCAGATTGGTTTGAATAGAGATATTCATTTTATTTGGATTCACCGCTTTGTAGATCCATTGTACATAGTTTCACTCTTTTTTTTTGGCTCTTGTTTAGAGCGTGATTTTTTTTTAAAAAGGAGAACAACCGACACGTGTTTCGCCCTATGTGGCAAGTTTAGCCAGGACTTTCTCAAGGCTAATCATGGTGTTCAATATTCATAAATTCAAAAGATAACAATGGTAAATGCCAGTTTGCTTCAGAATAACGGGTTATAACATTCAAAGTAAAAGATATCCCAAATCAGTCTGTGCACTCTGAGCGAGGTCCCAGGATAATCCCGATAGCGTGGCGTTCCCGCGGTGTAACGCCATCAACTGTCACTGCTCAATCTCCATGCATGGAGGCTCAGAGTTGACAGGTTCGGGTGGAGGACCTCCCCTGCTGCAGCGACAGAAGATCCTCCCGAAGGGGCAGCCTAATCGGAGGATTGATGCTTATTTTCAAAAGCTCTGGATACCAGACTCTCCTCTCCCAGTCCGGTGCCATAAGAATGACTTGGGCCCCCTCGTTCCTGATCTTCCTCAGAACCCTGGGTAGCAGTGATATGGGAGGAAAGGCGTACACCAGGCCTGAGCTCCACTTGCGACGAAAGGCGTCGCCGAGCGATAGCCGCCTTGGAATCTCCAGCACGCAGTATTGCTGACACTTCGCGTTCTATTCGGAGGTGAACAAATCTAACCAAGGTTCTCCCCACTCCTGAAAGAGACCTTGCGCCACCTCCGACTGGAGACGCCATTCGGGACCTGCTAGGCATCGACAGCTGAGTTTGTCCGACCTGGCGTTCAGAAAACCTGCCAGGTGCTGAACCACCAGGGTTATGCCCTGCTGTTCCAGCCATGTCCAGAGACGCAGGGCCTCTCGACAAAGGGTCCACGACCCCACCCTGCCCTGCATGTTGCAGTACCACATGGTGGTGGTGTTGTCTGTGAACATCTGCATAACTTCCCCTTGACAGAGGGAAGAAACGCTTTCAATGCCATTCGAATCGCTCGGAGCTCCAACAAATTTATGTGGAGGCCCGACTCCGCTGGAGACCAGTGTCCCCCGATCTCCACCTCTCCCAGAATTGACGCATCTGTCACAACTGTGAGATCTGGTTGGGGAAGAGAGAGAGGGGTCTGCCGTTGACCCAATCGCGGTTCGTTAACCACCACTGTAGATCTTTCACTGTTCATTCCGAGATCTGGACCACGTCAGTGAGATTTCCCAGATGCTGTGCCCACTGGAACTTGAAGTCCCACTGCAGAGCCCGCATATGCCACCTGGCATGTTTTACCAACAGGATGCAGGAGGCCATGAGGCCCAACAGCCTCAGAGTCAGTCCCACTGAAAATCCGGGATAGAGGCTGAAACATCCGAATAATAACCTGAATATCCTGGACTCACTGCTCGGGAGGATAGGCCTGAAACTGCACTGTGTCCAGAATAGCCCCGATGAAAGGGAGCATCTAAGAAGGAGTCAGGTGTGACTTCGGCACATTTATAGAGAACCCCAGCGAATGCAGGAGGTCCGCCGTAGTCTGAAGGTGGGAGACGACAGCCTGGGGCGAGGACGCCTTCAACAGTCAGTCGTCGAGGTAGGGGAAGACTGACACTCTAACCTGTGCAGATGAGCTATGACCACCGCCATCACCTTAGTGAACACCCGAGGGCCATTGGTAAGGCCGAAGGGGAGCACAGTAAACTGAAAGTGCTCATGGCCTACCTTGAGCCCCAGGTAACGCCTGCGGCCCGGCAGGATGGGGATGTGAAAATACGCATCCTGCAGGTCCAATGCTACCATACATTCTTCTTGTTCTAGGGCAGACAAGACCTGAGCTAGAGTAAGCATCTTGAACTTCTCCTTCTTGAGGAAGAGATTGATGGTCGGAAGATCTAAAATGGGCCGCAAACCATTGTTCATCGGAATCAGAAGGTAGCAGGAATTGCAGCCACTGCCTACTTCTATACTCTCTCTATAGCTCTCTTGGCCAAGAAAGCTGTAACTTCCTCCTGGAGCAATTTCAAATGATCCTCCGTCAGCCATTCCTGATTTGGCAGAACGGGAGGAGGAAAAGAAAGGAAAGGCAGAGAATAGCCCTCCTGAATGATCTACAAGACCCACTTGTCCGATGTTATGGACCTCCAGTGGGGGAGATGATGATGGATTCTCCCGCCAACTGGAGTGGTGTGGTCTTGCAGGGTCAGACTAGGAGTGCTTGGAGGCTGCGGCTGCTGAGGGCAAGGTGGCCAACGACTTCTGGCTAACATTCTTAGGCCGGAATGAACCAAGTCCACGTCCCAGCACGGCTTGGGAAACCTGCGCAGGACGGTGGCTGGGATAGGGCTGACACGGCTGGAAACCCCTTCCATTGCCACGAAAGGGACGAAAGGTAGATTGGCCACGAGGAGTGGAAGAGAGGACCAGGATCTGGCCGGAGCTTGAGAGTCCTTGAACCTCACTAGGGCCGAATCTGCCTTTTCCCCAAAAAGATGGGTTCCATCAAACGGCATGTCCATCAAATTTGCAGGCATCGCCTGAGAAGCCAGTTAGTTGTCCTAAGCCAGGTGTGGCGCCTCAAGGCCACTGTTGTGGAAATCTATCTGCCCAGCGGATCTGTCGTATCAAGGCCACACCTTATGATGAATTTTGCTGCATCTCTCCTGTCCTTAACTGCTTGAGAGAGCACAGCCAGGGTTTCCTCTGGGACTTGTGGCAGCACTTGGGCAACCGTTTCCCAAAGGGAGTGGGCGAAATGGCCCGATAACCATGCGGTATTCACCAAGCGCAATGCCAGGCTGGAGGAAGAAAACATCTTCTTACCAAATGAATCCAGCCTCTTGGATTCCCTATCCGGAGGGGCGGAAGGGAAGTCGCCCCTGGGATGTAGAAGTCTGCACCACCAAGCTTTCAGGGGTGGGGTGTTGGCTGAGGAACTTTGGGTCGCCCGGAGCTGGGCGATGGCGAAGTGCAATTGTCCTATTCACAGGAGCCCCTGTGCTAGGCTTGGACCAAGTGCCTTGAAGGACATCAGTTAGTGCTTCATCAAAGGGCAAAAGGGGTTCGGAAGTGGAAACCCCAGGTTGAAGCTCTTCAGTCAAGAGATTAGTCCTGACCTGCACGGAAGGCAGCTCCAGTTGGAGGACCTCGGTAGCCCTTTTAACCACCGTGGCATAGGATGCCCCCTCCTCCGTAGCCACTGTTGGCGGAGAGAGCATGTCAGTATCTGGATAAGTGGCCAGTCCAATGGCTTCCCCAAGTTCTCCATACCAGTCCAACTGCTCTGCAGAGTCATCCGGGTGTTCCAAATGGTCCATAGACCCCTCCAATTCCTCTCCTGAGCCTAACACATCCTCCAAGTGTTCAGGCAACAACATAGAATCCCTGGGTTCAATCGGCGCCGAGCGACGTTGTTCCCAATCTGTGTCATCAGAGATAAGGATGCGGCTGGTGCCGCCGGTGGGCTACGAAGGCACTGACTTGCAGTCCAACGCCGGAGGAGGTCGCAATGGCATGACCGGTATCGACCCGGATTCGGGATCGGATCCCTGAGGCCCCAGCAGCGCCGTGGCTGGAGCCAATGGCGTTGAATCCGATGGGGCCCCTTCTGACATCACGGGGCCCGAGGGCTCACCAGAGGGGTCAGTCCGCTCAAATACGCGGCGCATGGCCTCGTAAAATTCTTCCATTTGAGTGGGGGTCGCTCAGCTACCGGAAAGGGAGGGAGGCGCAAGGTCGACCCTGGCTCCAGCTCCGCAGAATCGTGCCTAGAGCGTCAGACAGACGGACGACAGTTGAGGCGAAGATGAAGTCCGCTTGGACTTCTTCTTCTTCTTGTGCCTCTTCCCCGAGTGTCCTGAAGACCTTGAGTGGGACGAAAAAGACTTTGGGCTCGGGGAGCGGTCCCGCAACCTCCTCTTCTTCAATCGGGAACAGGACCTCCGCGGAGTCTCGCTGGACGGTGTCGACCGCCGGGCCACAAGGAGCTTTATTGCCCGCTCCTGCAAGGCCTTTGGAACCATAGCCCGACAGTCCGAGCACGATCATAGTCGCGCTCGAGACACCAGAGACAGACAAGGTGGGGGTCAAGAACCGACATCATGCGGTGCCAGGCAGTGCACTACTTGAATCCTGTCTTCCTCGAAGACATCCTCGAACATTGTAGTAATTCACCTCAACGCAGGATTAAGTTGAAAGAGAGGTTTATTTGAGGAACTACACAGCTGCAGGTCATCACTTGCCAGTTACAGTAATCACAGTCAAGTTGCAGTTACATTTCCAACCTTTGAACAGTAACATTCTAAGCATGCACTTGACACTGTGACATCATCGCATCAGACAAGAAAGTAACCATAGAATACTACACACATGAAGTAGGAATAATGTCCGAATTCGACAAAAAAGTCGAGAAAATGCCTGTCAAAAAGCAACTTAGGGGTAGCTGTTCCCGGATCGGTGCTTAACTGGCACGGAAAGAAAAGAATTGACGTCTGCGCGCCTATATAAGTACCACGACGTGATAACCGATACTACCGACTCCGTCACGTGGAGTTGAATGGAGCCACTGGACGGCGCGTGCAAGGGGTATTGCTCAGCAAAAGTTTCTGGATCCAGCATGATGCCTGGGAAATTCAAAGGTAAGGAATCTACAGCTAGAAGTCTCTATCAGATATTGAAAATCTGTAACCTCTTTTGCACACAAATCATTGCCTCAACAATTCTTCTAATTGACGAAAGAAAAACAATATGGACAAGCCAGTTTTTTTTCTTTATATTTTTTTACAGCCATCTGTGATCTGTCCGGAGCTCCTTACCTTGTTGATAATTTCTCTGCTTTCGTTCTCTTTTGTACAGTTAATTTTCCTCAAAAATAAAAAAGTTGAGGTTTCCCTTGACGACCTGCACATCGACCATTGCACTGCCCTCCCAAGCCCCATGGCTCTTCAGCTTTTAATTTCACCCTCGAATATGTGAGTATGCACAAGTTGAAGCTGTGGAACTTAAACTTTATAGCTTCGATGGTTACAATTAAATAACCAAACCAATGTGGTCTATATAAAAGTGTAGCTACTTGAAATGTGACTGCCAACCAAATACCGGTTTGTCTCATGTTGAACAGTTACAGGAGTGTTTCTGCTTGCAAGGAGCCAGTCAACTTGAAAAGAGCATGGGGTTTGATCGATAAGTAACAACAGGGTGACGCAGGGTGACGAGTCTTTTACTCATTACACTACGCTAAATCATCACTCCGTGATCATGTCATTATAATAACAATGAGGAACCCCAAGTATTGCAAAACGTGATTGATGGGCATCTCTGTGAGTCAACTGCCACTGGTTCAAACAATCATGTTAAAATTGGTACATATTTTTCGTTAAAATGTTATTTACGAGCTTGACTGTAACAACTGCAAAGTGCATTCCTGAGTTACAAATGGTATACTAGCAGCGTCTACTTTTTTCAAGGATGATCTCTATTGATAAAAGGCAACAGAAGGTTAAAGCGGGCATTATATTATTTAAAAAAAAAATGCTTTTTACACCATTTGCTCCAAACCATATTTTTAAAGTTATTTTGTCCTCAAAACTGGAGATAATCATAGAGATGGCATTAAAAGTCCATGTGTAATTGCGATCCAAGCTGAAATGAATTGTTTAAAAAAGTATTTTCAAATAAACCTACTAAGCATACGAGCTAAATCATGAGAAAGGCTGCAAACGTTGTGTAAATCCAACCTACGTAGATGCTACACAGAATGTGACCTAGGGTACCATTAAACTCGGTCTCCATAGTTGTAACAGGATAAGAAGCAAAGCTTTCGCATGCAATTGCCAACAAGCCCGACGGCGGTCTTACATTAATGCTGCAATGACATTAGAGGAGGAGCAGGTTCTCACCATTAGGTTTGTCGTTACACATAGATCTACGACTGTTTGGTTTTTACCAGTCCCTTCTGTACCAGGCAGCGATAGATCTCCTGGATGTACGTGTAAACACACTTCCAATCTGGCTCTCTCATCCGGACCATGTCGTCGACATCCAGCAACTGGGGACACTCAGCATGCTTCCTATGGGTGTGGGAGGGGAAGGGAAGGAGTAAGGAAAGGAGCAGATGAACACAGCCCAGTCAGAGGAAGAGAGAGAGAAAGAGAGAAAAACAAGAGAGAAAAACATCAATCCTATTCACATACTCCCGGTGCCAAAACATTAACAAAAAACATGCTTTTGGTAATCGTGCAAATGCGAGTTATTGTACTGGTGCACAGAAGAGTGATGCTTAACCAAACACCTAACACAATGCAGTCAAGTGAGAACATTCAGGCGCAATGAGCAGTCTGTCTGCAGCCTGCACCAGACAAACACAGTGGAGGTAAGTGACTTGTGAGGGTGTGCAAGATCACAAGAGGCAGGTGGAAATCGTCGCAAACTAGATAAGAAAAAGAAACTATGGTCTAGGAACACAGTGAAGGGAGTTAGAAAAAAAGTGAACCAGACACAGATTTATAAGAAATCTGAATTAATATAACCATATATAGGGTGCATTGCTACCTTCCGGAGTATCTCAAATAATATATAGGTGGAGAGGTCTCCATCCTATATATAAATATATATATATATATATATATGCATCAATATATAGATGTGATGGCTTATTGTTATATATGTGCATCAGTATATATGGGATAATGAGCTTGCCCACTATATTTGTGTCAATATAGAGGGATGCCCTATATATTTTCATTGACATGCAGTGGAGGGTGATGAGCCACACCTATATATCTATGTTACTATATAGGGATGATTATATATCCTCATATTCCTAACTGAATACTCACCAGTGACATATCAACCTCATACAAAGGGGGAAATCGCCCCTATAGATTAATGTAATTATATCCATCAATATGCATGTGTTGCTTGCCCCTACATAACTGCGTCAATATGTAGGAGTGGTGAATCATCCCTATACAGTATATCTGCACCAACAGAGTGAGGTCATTAG
Source organism: Calotriton arnoldi (assembly GCA_963921515.1). NCBI lineage: Eukaryota > Metazoa > Chordata > Amphibia > Caudata > Salamandridae > Calotriton > Calotriton arnoldi. Next base: position 3,441,781 of record CAWUFW010000227.1, on the reverse strand, counting down.
ATTCATTTTCTTCTAGACCAATATACAGGGAATGAAGGATTGCCCTTGTACACATGAATTAATATAGAAGAGTGACGGATCGCCCCTTTAGATCTGTATCAAAAGATAAGTGATTTTGTTCCTCTATAAATAAGCATTTATAGGGGACTGCGTATCTCTATATATCTGCATCAACATGTTAGAGATGAAGACTCCTCCCCTTCATTTCAATACACGTGCAGTATATAAGATGCAACAGCTCTTGCCCATTGTCAGTTCTTTGGCGGACACACAAAGCACTGGTTTCGGGAAGGGGTGATGTGAAATTCAGTACCGTGGCCGATGTTTATTTTGAATTCATTAAAAGTTAGCAAACCACAGTGACACCTCAGTGTACCCCAAGCAAAGCAGAGAGAGCCTGGACGTCGCACCAACTGCCTGTCATCCACCAAGAGGACCCTGCTTGCAAAAGGAGACCTTTATACGCAGTCAGGACGGCTGAGAAAGGAACGTAGGAGTGGACTCCGAATATCCCTTGTGCATGCCTTATTCAGACAATGCAGAGGGTTTGGGTGCAAATCAGCCTCGTCACTTCCTAGGAGTACATGTCCTTCTGCTCTCGTTTAAAGGTTTCCTTTGGCATTCAAAATGCATAGGTGGTCCTTTTGAGGTAGACAGGTGTTTTGTGCCACACTGAGATAAAGACGAGTAGACACCACAGATAGAAAAAAACCAAAAAGGTAGAAGGAAAGAGGGAAAGAAGGTCTAGTCGAAATGTTTTGTCCAACAGATCCCCCAGCAGCGTTTCAAAAATGCCGTTGAAGGACTTTCATCGAAGCTCTGCTGAATGTTGTTGGTATGCTGGATGCCCGTCAGCCCGCTCCTTCATGTTTGCTCGAGTATTACTGTCCATAGCTGCTATCAGCCGAACTGTAGTTTTTTCCTCTACAAATGTGCCATGTGTTTGAATCTTTCCATCCCACAGGTGTGCAAATCATGCTTGCAGCAAGATCCTTCCTGACTGGGTTTGAGAGGTTGAAGGGTTATACTCGAGAAGGAGGGAAAAGGGGTCCAAAAGAAACATAATGAGAAAGGAGGTTTGGAAACTCACCATGATTGTGGTAGTGCTCAGTGATGCTGGGGTGGCGGCTCCTTCGCTATGGCGGAGGAGCGTCACCCCACTGCTTTTAAGCAGTGCTAGAAGTAAAAACATAAAATGATAATAACTTTCAGTTATTATCATTTTATGTTTCCTTTGCGGGCAGGCGGGGCTGCTCTGCTAATGGAGCAGGGCAAGGGAGGAGTGGTTTGCCCACTCCTAAGTATGGAATGACTATTTAGTCGGCCCACCTCTCCAGCCCCTGGCTGAGCGCCGTGTCACGGCGCTCAGACCAATCACAATGGTGCATTGCAGCGTTGTGATTGGCTTAGGGAAGGGAACCTGGCTGGCTGCCTGCTTCCTGTTCCTGAAGTCGAAGCAGGAGAGCAGGAGCAGAGACGTGGAAGGCAAGGTAAGTGATTTTTTTTTTTTTTTTTTTAAATTGTGCTCCCTCCCGCAATTGCAACCCCCCGCATACCCCACGCCCGCCCCTCGCGAGCCATGCCGGCCGCAACTGTGTTGGGAATGGGTGCTGGGAACGCCACTGGTCAGTTTAGCCACAGATGGACTTACTCTTAGATTAAGAAAGTTTATTCCAGTGAATCTCAAAAGGAGTCACCTCTAGCATGCCTCTGAAACGACTTGTCTCAAAGACAAATTCTTATACACAATTTATTTGTTGCTATCTTTTCCTAGGTTAATAAAGATCATACAATGTAGATTGAAAAATTAATGCTATTGTTAGGGAGACATCTCTAGAAAATATTCACAGTCAAGAATAAGACATGTATGAGTAGTGAATGGATTGCAAACACTGCAAGAAAACGTTTAAAAAGAATGACTTAATAGTAAGCAATGAGCACTTCTAAAGGGAAAACCTCCTGCCTATCATTGCCCCTTCCAGCTCTTATGTTTCATAAATTAGGTGTTTTAAGAGAAAGAAGTGTATGTGAAATAAAAAATGCTCAATTTGAGGCGAGTAGTTTTGAAGAGCTACTACCTACAGTGTAATGAACACATTACTTATCTTCAGTAATGCTTTTTTCTGGTAAAGACCATCTAACCACAGATTTCTCACCTTAGAATATTTCCCAGGCTTCAGACTATATCTGGAAAATCTAGAGCAGTACCTCTGCGCACCGGTAAGTGGCATCGATTGGCTCTGCCATCAGTTTCTTTCATGACTATTTCTGTGCCAAAAATACAGGACCACATCAGAATGATTATTTGATGAGTGTGCAGAATCTAACAGGATTTTAGCATGAGGAGCCCAGTTTGCAGAACGGGGAGGATGGGGTTTGGTGAGGAATCTGCGGTTAAAGAAAGTCTCTACCAGCTAAAGCATTACGAAGGTATGTAACTTGTTCTTCTGATAGAGACTTCTAATTGCAGATTCTTCACCTTAGATACCTAAGCAATACCTCCCTGGGTCTGCGAACTGGCTAAAACCAGGATACCCTGGAGGACTGAATGGGCAAAATGCCTGTTTCGGTGGACCCGACTGTCCAAGCAGTAGTGCTTCATAAACATGTGGAGGGACACCCACATAAACAGCTTAGCAGATGTCCAGGACTGGTAGCCCGGGTGTTCACACAGTAGTAGCTGCCTTGGCCCTGGTGCATTAGCCCACAAGCCCACAAAGCCTCAGGAGGCTGCTTTTGCACTGCCTTGACTTCTTTGCTCCTGCACCCGGTGGTCTTTGGTGTGATCAATGTAAAAGAACAGAGCTCTTTTTGGATCCAGACGGTTGAGCCTTTCCTCTTCCTTAGAAGGATGGGGTGGAGTGAAAAATGTTGGCAACATGATGTTTTGGCCAATGTGGAAAGGGGTCACCACCCTAGGTAGGGAGGAGGCACAAGTCCGAAAAGCCAGTTTGTCTGAGTAGAAGCTTGTGTACGGAGGGTTAACGGAAACAGCTTGAAGCTCGCTGAGCCTCCTGACCGATGTAATGGCCACTAAAAAGACCGTCTTAAGAGTCAGAAGTCTTAGCGGACAGCTATGTAAGGGCTCAAAAGGGGTGACCATGAGAAACATTAGGACTAAATTAAGGCCCCACTGGAGCATGATGAAAGGGCTAGAAGTGAACAAATGCTGCAAACCAATAAGAAAACGTGCCACAATAGAGGACTTAAACAGTAAGTGCTGATCAGGCAACTGCAAGATAGCTGATATGGATGAAAGATAAGCTTTAACGCTACCCAAGGCAAGGCCTTGGTGGGCTAATAACAGCACAAACAATAACATCTCCAACAAGGGGGCAGAAATGGGTCAACCTGACGGGAGGAGCACCAAGCCACAAATTTTGTTGAGGGACACCTGGCTGCCAAAATCACATCACAGATCTTTAGAGGACGATCAAAGGCATTCAACTGCCACCGTTCAATCTCCACTCATGAAGGTGGTGTGTGCGTAGATTCAGGTGCAGGACCCTGTCCAGCTGTTGCAACAGGAGATCCTCCCGAATGGACAGCCTGACCGGAGGACAGATGCACATGCTTAGGATACCAAACTCTTCTTGCCCAATACAGAACCCCTAAGAGGACTTGGGCCCAGTCCGTCCTGACGTTTTTGGGAACTCAGGGCAGGAGCGGTATCGGCAGAAAGGCATACAGGTGTAATGGATTCCAGCCTAACCTGAAACACGTATTGAAGTGAGAGCCGCCTTGGAAACTCCAGCGTGAAAAAGTGTTGAGATTGCTCGTTCTATGCGGTGGCGACTAGATCGAGCCAGGTTCTCCCCATTCTCTGAAGATATCTTGTGCCACCGCTGGAAGTAGACGGCAATCGTGATCCGCAAGATATCGATGGCTGAGTTAGTTTGCCCCGGTGGTCAGAGATCCCAACAGGAGCTGCACGACTAGGAAGATGTCTTGTCACTCCAGCCACAGGGTCCACCACGCCACCACGCCTTGTTTGTTGCAATACCACATGGTGGTGGTGTTGTCCATGGAAACCTGAACCAACCTTCCTTTGATGGATGGGAGGAATGCTTTCAATGCCAAGCGAATCGTCCTCAACTCCAGGAGGTTTATGTGCAGCTGAGACTTTGCCTGAGACCAGAGTCCTCTGATCGCCCTCTCCCAGATGGCAGCCCCAACCTACAAGTGATGCGTTGATCACCACTGTCAGTTCTGGGTGGGGAAGGTAGAGGGGTCTGCTGCTGGCCCAATTGCAGTTTATCAACCACCACTGCAGATCTTTCGCAGACTCTCTCCAAATCTGGACCAGGTCAGAGAGATTCACCTGTTGTTGTGCCCACTGGGACTTCAGATCCTTCTGCAGAACCTGCATATGCCACTGAGTTCAGCAGGATGCAGGAGGCCATCAGTTCTAGCAGCCTCAGTCAGTCTCACTGAAATCCAGGACGGAGGTCGAAACATCAGGATCATAGCCCGAATGTCTGGGACTATCCACTCTAGAGGGTAAGCGCAGAACTTTACAATGTCCAGAATGGCTCCGATAAAAAGGAGCATCTGAGAGGGATTCAGGTGTGGCTTTGGCACGTTGATAGTGAACCCCAGCGGATGCAAGAGGTTTGCCGTAGTCTGGAAGTGGGAGGTGACTGCTTCGGGTGAGCCCGCTTTCAACAGACAATTGTCGAGGTAGGGAGAGACTGGAACCCCATGACCTCTGCAGATGTGCTGCAACCACTGCTATCACGCTGGTATGGCCAAAGGGAAGCATGGTAAACTGAAAGTGCCCTTGGCCCACAGTGTACCACAGATAATGTCTGTGGGGAGGCAGGACGGAGATGTGGAAATATATGTCCTGCAAGTCCAACACTACCATCCAGGCTTCAGGGTCTGGGGCAGATAGGACCGGAGCTAAGGCGAGCATCTTGAACTTCTCCTTCTTCATGAGAAGTTGGGAAGGCGTAGGTCTGGAATAGGATGGAGGTCTCCATTCTTTTGGGGCACCAGAAAGAGTGGAAATAGCACCCATGACCTACTTCTGATGGCGACACCCTCTTGATGGCCCCTTTTGCCAAAAGGGCAAACACTTCCTGGACCTCCATCAGCAAGTCATAAATGGGAGGCATGGGGGGTTCCAGAAAGGGGATGGAATAGCCAATCTGGATGATTTGTAAAACCCACTTGTCCAATGTTATGGACTGCCAGTGGGGTAAGTGATGGTAGACTCTGCCACTCACTGGGTGCTGTGCTGGTATAAGGGCAAACTAAAAGAGTTTTCAGGGTCCAGCTGCTGAGGGTTAGGGGGTGGACTGGTCCGGCTTCTGGCTGGTGGTCCCACGCGGTCTGTGGGAATCGTCTGCAGCCACAAAAAGGCTGGAAAGTCTTTAAGTCTTGGTGGCTGGGCAGGAAATGTTGGGTTGGTAGTAACTCTCTCATAGTCATGGAAGGGGCAAAAGGCAGACTGGAGTTGGCGGGGAGCCATGGAGAGGCCCAAAGACCTGGCCGTAGCTCTGCGGTCTTTAAGTGCTCCAACGCTGAGTCTGTCTGCCATTTTGCCAAAAAGTCAAGAGCCACCAAAGGGCATGTCCATGAGGAAAGTTTGGACAACCCTGAAAAGCCAATGGTTCACAACCAGTTGTAGCGTCTAAGTGCCGCTGACAGCGAAATAGCTCTGCCTAGCGAGTTGGTCGTCTCCAGTCCACATCTGAAGATGAACTTTGCTGTATCTTGCCTTTCAGCTATTGCTTGGGTAAGTATAGCTCGGGCCTCATCCGAGACTATTGGCAGCACTTGCACAACCGAGTCCCACACAGTGTGGGTGTATTGCCCCAAAAGGATGCGTTTTTCACGGACCGCAGTGCTAGGCTGGCAGAAGAGAACACCCTCTTGCCAAAGGCATCAAACCTTTTGGATTCTCTATCCAGTGAAGTGGTAGGGAATACGTCCGAAATGATTGTGGAGATGGAGGCTTGGACTAGCAAGCTCTCTGGGGTGGGGTGCCGGGTGAGGAAACTCGGGTCTCCAGGAGTGGGCAATGGTGGACCAGGCCCAAAGTAAAACATTGGTGAGGGGTTCATTGAATGGGTGTAAAGGTTCAGCAGGGATAGCTCCCTGCTGAACCACCTCTGTCAAGACACTCTTCTTGACTGCCACTGAGGGCAACTGAAGATTCAAGACCTCAGCCACCCTCCGCACCACCATTGGAAAAGAGCCTCCCTCCTCAGTAGCCTTGGTAGTAGTAGAGACCAAGCCAGTGTCTGGTGAGGCGTCAAACCCATTGGCGTTCGCCAGTTCCTCATACCAGTTGTCCTCTGGTTCATCTAGGGGGTGATGAAATGCATAAGGGTCCTCAGACCCCTCCCAATCGTCTCTCTTTCCAGGCCTATTGAAAGGAAAAGGAAATGGCTCTGATTCGGAGAGCATGGTACCGGCCACCGCCGGCATTGAGCAACGCCGACCCAGCTCCGTATCAGAGTCCGGAATGAAGTTGGGGTCAGCACCACCGCTAGGCTTCAGTGACACTAGGAACGACAGCACTGGAGTGGGCTTCATGATGGATAGGTTGCGGTGTCGTGGGTGGAGTTGCTTCGAATTAACACCAGATCCATGGGGCCGACTGGTGCCAAGGGCGAACCTGCTAGTGGGAATCCAGTAGGGTCCCCTTTCAAACCTGTGGGGCCCGAAGGCACTCCAGAGAGGTTGGGTCATCCTAATATGAGGTGCATGGCCTCATAGAACTCCTTGAGTTGGGCGGGGGTCGCTTCAGCACCAGGTAACTCTGGGAGGCACGAAGTAGACCCCGGCACAGGCTCCGCAGAGAAGCGAGACTTCGAGAGGTGTTGTCACTCTCGCTCCTCATCTGATGATTTGGACCGGAGAGGAGAAGTCGAAGAACACTTCAACTTCTTTGACTTCTTGTGCTTATGGAACTTACCCGACGATTTAGACTGGGACGACGACTGTCGGGAGCGGCTCCGCGAGCAGTCTCGGGACCTTCTGCGTGCCTGGGCTCACGAGCATCGCTGGGTCTTCTGCCATCAGGTGGCGAGGAGCTCTAGGCAACATTTCCTCAGCGCCTTCTAGTTCATTGTGCTGCAGTCCTTGCAGACCTTGGAATTGTGGTCCCGCTCCAAGCACCCCAAACAAACCAAGTGTGGATATGTCACAGACATATGCTTTTGACAGGCATCACAGCGTTTAAAACCGGTTGGTTTCTTGGGTGACATTCCTCGCACAAAATGTCAAAAAAAGCTCAGTCAAAAAGTGATTGCAGGTAGTTCTTCCAGATCTGCGACTTACTGGCATGGCAAGAAAAGAACTGATGTCAGCACGCTGGGGTGGCGCCTGTATAGGCACTGTGCAAGTCACTTCCTACGCACACGATGCCAACATGGAGGTGAAAGACGCCACCTACCGACGCAGAGTACAGTCAAGAATGTAAGGTTCCAGTCTGACACCAGGGGATAATTCTAAGGTAAGAAATCTGTAGCTAGAAGTCTATCAGATGGCAGTGGTATGCGTATGCTGTTTATTCTAGTTTGTTAATAGAAAGACGTTACGGAGGAGTAAGACTAAGATGATCACTGCTGCCAAGCATACTAGTGTATTAACTCTTCTCAGTTCACTTTGTTACAAAATGTTGGAGTGACAGGTACTCCATCTATCGGGGAGGTGGGTAGTTCCAAAGCCATTACACTGAAGTATAGGGAGAGAGTTGGGGCAATGACTGTTGTTGGGGGTAGTGAGTTATTTTTTGTGCCTCTTGACCACATGGCCTGGAAACCAAGTAAGTACTTGGACTGGGATGATTTGCATGGCTCTTCTTTGTTGACTTACAATGCAGTGAAGGCTACAAAAAACTTATTGAAACTTTATGTGGCATGTGAAGGGCTTAGGAGGCAGGGATAAGAGGGGAGTGGTGATATCAATGCTACAAATGAACAAACCTTACATAATAGTCCTACAAGAAACTCACTTGTTCTGAAATAACCAGCTGTTTGTTTGCACACATGAGTTAGATGCGTGGCTCCCAAGGAATGGTGATGTTACTCAGGAGGAATGTTACATTTGCTGTGGACAAGATATGGGTGGACTCCGCTGTCTGCGAGACAATGGTATCCAGAATAAGGGTGTTTGTAACCATCTATAAACCTCCCTTACAGTGGTTAGATTTAGTTTTAAAATCAGTACATTATTGGCACTCCTGGAGGGATTTGGTGATAGTAGGAAACTTCAATTTGGTGATGGAGGATGCAGTGAATTGGTTTTTGATGAAAGGGATGTAATGAGGTAAACTCAGGTGAAGTAAGGATATTTGAGAGGTCTTTGGGCCTGAGTGATATCTGTAAATGCGTACAAGTGGGCGAAAAACAGTTTTCCTATTGCACAAGTTACTAACTTGTGTAACGATATATCTGTAAGAGACAGTAGTTAGTGATAGATTCCTTACCTTAGAATATCCCCAGGCGTCAGGCTGGATCCGGAAAGTTTTGCGTAGCAGTACCCTTTGCGCGGTCGGTAGGTGGCGTCGTGCGGCTCCGCGTCCGTCGTCGGCGTCGTGATCGCCGGGATGACGTCGCGGGCAGTACTTAGACGCCGCCCCTGCGCGCTGACGTCAGTTCTGTACACGACTTTCCGCGCCAGGAACGCAGAGCCATGCAAGAAGCTGACACAGGTGTCTGAAAAATACTAGGGCCCTGAAAGGGATGTCCTTAACCCTAGAAATCAGTTCGCAGAACGGGGAGGATGGGTGGGCGGTAGGAATCTATCACTAACTACTGTCTCTTACAGATATATCGTTACACAAGTTAGTAACTTGTGCATCTGAAAGAGACACGTTAGTGATAGATTCCTTACCTTAGAATAGATACCCCAGCAATACCAACCCTGGTGGTGGGTCTGCGAACAAAGATCAGACAAGGAAGTCCTGGAGGACAGAACGGCCAAAGAAGCCGTCCCTCCGGACCTGACTGTCAAGGCAGTAATGCTTAGTAAACGTGTGCAGCGAGGCCCACGTAGCTGCCTGACAGATAACCGGCAGCGGAACACCGCGGCCCAAGGCCGTGGTAGCAGCCGTTGCCCTGGTGGAATGGGCACGCAGCCCAACAGGAGGCTCCTTCTTGGCCAAAGAATAGCAGGTCTTGATGCACAAGGTAACCCAGCGGGAGATGGTCCTCTTGTGCACCGCCCGACCTTTTTGGCGCCCACGTAGCCAACAAAGAGCTGGTCACCCACCCGGAAGTGTTTTGTGCGGTCGATATAGAAGGAGAGCGCACGCTTTGGGTCCAGACGGTGGAGCCTCTCTTCCTCTCTGGAAGGATGCGGAGGCGGAAAGAAGGTGGGCAAAGTGATGGTCTGCCCAATGTGGAAAGCAGTAACCACCTTTGGCAAGAAGGACGGACGCGTCCGAAGAACAACCTTGTCTGGATGAACAGACAGAAAGGGAGGCTTGCAAGATAGAGCCTGGAGCTCACTCACCCGCCGAGCGGAGGTGATGGCCACCAGAAAGGCTGTCTTCAGAGTCAGAAGACGAAGAGGACAGTTATGCAGAGGCTCAAAGGGAGCGCACATTAAAAGGTAAGAACCAAGTTCAAGTCCCACTGAGGCATTACAAACGGAACAGGAGGGAAGAGGTGAGTAATGCCTTTTAAGAACCTGTTAACAACAGGGGACTTGAACAGGGAGGGCTGATCAGGGAGCCTGAGGAAGGCCGAGATAGCACAAAGATAACCCTTGATGGTACCCAGGGCAGAACCCTGTTGGGCCAGAGAGAGAAGGAACAGAAGGACCTCAGAAAGAGGGGCAGAAAGGGGATCCACAGCCTTTGCTGTGCACCATGCCACAAATTTGTTCCACCTGCAGGCGTATACCACCTTAGTGGAGGGACGCCTGGCTGCCAGAATCACATCACAAACTTCGGGAGGCAAGTCGAAAGGAATCAACTGCCGCCGCTCAATCTCCACGCAAGCAGGTGTAGACTGGACAGGTTCGGGTGGAGGACCGTCCCCTGCTGCTGCGACAGAAGATCCTCCCGAAGAGGCAGACGGATCGGGGATCTATGCTCATATTGAGTAGCTCGGGATACCAAACTCTTCGAGCCCAGTCCGGAGCCACAAGAATGACTTGGGCCCGGTCGTGCCGAATCTTCTTCAACACTCTGGGTAGAAGTGGTATAGGCGGAAAGGCGTACAACAGACCGCAACTCCACTCGCGACGAAAAGCGTCGCCGAGCGAGTGCCGCCTTGGAAATTCCAACGCGCAGAACTGATGACATTGCGCGTTCTCTTCGGTGGCGAATAGATCTAACCAAGGCTCTCCCCACTGTAGAAAGAGTCCTTGCGCCACTTCCGAGTGAAGACGCCATTCGTGATCCATCATGCACCTGCGGCTGAGTTCGTCCGCCCTGGCGTTCAGAGAACCTGCCAGGTGTTGAACCATCAGGAACATGCCCTGATGTTCCAGCCATGTCCAGAGGCGCAGAGCCTCCTGACAAAGTGTCCAAGACCCCACCCCGCCCTGTTTGTTGCAGTACCACATGGCGGTGGTGTTGTCTGTGAACACCTGCACTACCTTCCCTTTGACAGAGGGAAGGAATGCCTTGAGTGCAAGCCGGATCGCCCGGAGCTCCAGAAAGTTGATATGGAGCCGGGACTCCGCCCGGAGACCAGAGGCCTCTGATCTCCGCCTCTCCCATGTGACCGCCCCATCCCAGAAGGGACGCGTCCGTCACAACTGTATGCTCTGGCTGGGGAAGGGAGAGGGATCTGCCCATGACCCATTGCCGGTTCGAGAGCCACCACTGCAACTGTTTTGCAGCCCCTCCGAGATCTGGACGTGATCGGACAGGTTGCCCTGGTGCTGCGCCCACTGGAACTTCAGGTCCCACTGCAGAGCCCGCATATGCCATCTGGCATGATTGACCAGCAGGATGCAGGAGGCCATGAGGCCCAGCAGCCTCAGGGTCATCCGTACCGAAACCCAGGATAAAGGCCGAAAGATCGGAATCATAGCCTGAATATCCCGGACTCGCCGTTCGGGAGGATAGGCCCGAAACTGCGTCGTGTCCAGAACTGCTCCGATGAAAAGGAGCTGTGGAGAAGGAATCAGATGCGACTTCGGCACATTGATGGAGAACCCCAGCGAGTGCAGGAGTTCGGCCGTAGTCTGGAGGTGGGAGACGACTGCCTGGGACGAGCCCGCCTTCAGCAGCCAGTCGTCGAGGTAGGGGAAGACTGAGACCCCTGCCCGGCGCAGATGAGCTGCGACCACCGCCATCACTTTCGTGAACACCCGAGGGGCACTTGTAAGGCCAAAGGGGAGCACGGTGAACTGAAAATGCTCGGGGCCTACCGTGAACCGAAGGTAACGCCGGTGGGCCGGCAGGACGGGGATATGGAAATACGCGTCCTGCAAGTCCAACGCTACCAACCAGTCTCCTGGGTCGAGGGCAGTCAAGACCTGAGCTAGGGTGAGCATCTTGAACTTCTCCTTCCGGAGGAAGCGATTGACGTTCCGGAGGTCCAAGATAGGACGCATGTCCTCCTTGTCCTTTTTGGGCACCAGAAAGTAGTGGGAGTAGCAACCACGCCCTACTTCTGGGGTCGGAACATGCTCGATGGCCCTCTTGGCCAAGAGGGCCGTGACTTCCTTCCGTAGAAGCACCAAGTGATCCCCTGACATGCGGTGGAATTGAGGTGGCATGGCTGGGGGTGGTCTCGAAGGGGAGGAGTAGCCCCTTCGGACAATGTCCAAGACCCACCTGTCCGAGGTGATGGTGCGCCAGTGGGGAAGGTGATGGCGGACCCTGCCCCTACTGGCGTGCCGTGCACCTGAAAGGAGGGACTAGGAGGGCTTGGAGGCCGCGGACGGGTTGGAGGTGGTGGCCTGACCCGCACGCTGGTTGCCCGATCCGCCACGGCGGAATCCACGTCCTCGGCCACGCGAAGACGCCTGCTGCGCGGGCCGGTGGCTGGGCTGCTGACGTGAAGGGGCGCCCTACCGTGGCCACGATAGGGGCGAAAAGCAGAAGGCAGCGGAGGGCGTGTAGCAGAAAGGCCCAGGGACTTTGCAGTAGCCCGTGAGTCCTTAAAGCGCTCCAACGCATGGTCTGCTTTGGACCCAAAAAGACCGACTCCATCAAAGGGCATGTCCATGAGAGTATTCTGGACATCCCCTGAAAAACCAGTGGTTCTCAGCCAGGCGTGGCGCCGGAGCGCCACCGTCGTTGCAATCGACCTGCCCAGCGAGTCGGCGGTGTCAAGGCCACAACGGATAGTGTATTTGGCCGCATCCCTTCCTTCCGCAATGGCGCGGGAAAGCAGTGCCTGGACCTCCTCAGGGCACTGGGGCAAAACATCCGCCACCGAATCCCACAGGGAGTGGGTATATCGGCCCAAAAGACAAGCGGTGTTAACGGACCGCAAGCCAGCACTGGAGGAAGAAAACCTTTCTTCCCAAACTGATCCAGGCGTTTGGATTCCCTATCCGGAGGAGCGGTAGGGAAGGCGGTTTGGGAAGCGGAGGCTTGGACAACCAAGCTCTCAGGAGTGGGGTGGACAGAAAGAAACAGGGGGTCGCCCGGAGCGGGGCGATGGCGTCGTGACACGTTCCGATCCACAGGAGCCCCTGTGTTGGGCTTGGACCAGGCGCCCAAAAGAACGTCCGTGAGGGCGTCGTTAAACGGCAGCACAGTCTCCGCAGAGGAGGCTGCCGGCTGAAGCACCTCTGTCAAGATGTTAGTCTTGACCGTCAAAGTAGGGAGCTGGAGACGTAAGGCCCCAGCAGCCCTACGCAACACCGTACCAAAATTGGCCCCCTCCTCCGTAGCCACGGGAGGAGACAGCATGCCAGTGTCAGGAGAAGTATCCAGACCACTGGCCTCCCCTAGACTCTCTGTCCAGTCCTCATCATACTGACAGTTGCGTGTTAGAGGGTCATCAGACCCCTCCCAGTCCTCCTGGTCCTCCTCTGGTTCAAAATAAGGAGGAGGAGGGACATTTGGGACCCAAGGTCCCATCGGCGCCGGAGCCGGCGTCGAGCGACGTCGCTCCGGGACCATGTCCGGAGCCGGAAGGAACTGGGGACGACGCCGCCCGGAGCCCAGGGCGGCGTCGAGAACGGCACCGGAGACATCGGCGCCGGCGGAGGTGTCGTGAGGTCGACCGGCGTCGATGGGAGTTGTGGAGCCGGGATCGAGGCCGGGGCCGGAGCCGGAGCCGGGATCGAGGCTGGAGGCTCGGGCGACGCCGGGGCCGGAGCCGCCGGTGACGCCGGATCAACCCCATCAGGGCCCGCGGGGCCCGAAGGCGCACCGGAGGGGCCTGAAGGCCCGAAGAGGCGGGCCATGGCCGACAGGAACTCCTGTACCTTGGCCGGATCCGCCCCCGAACCCGGGAAGGGCGGGTATGACGGGGGCGACTCCACAGGCAAGTCCGGGGCCGCGGGGCGGGGACGGTGCCGGGAGGGGCCTCAGCCGAGTCGCGAGACCGGCGAGGCGAAGTCCGAGAGCGACGATGCTTCTTGGACTTCTTGTGTCGAGACTTACCGGACGAAGAAGACTTCGACGCCGACGACCGGTGTGCACTCCGCGAGCGACCCCTGGACCTCTCACGCGACCGGGGCTTCCGCGGAGCCGAATGCCGGGCCTCGAGGAGCTTTCGAGACCGCTCTCGCAAAGCCTTCGGGTTGAGGGCCTGGCATTCGGGACAAGACTCGGTGTCGTGGCCTCGGCCGAGGCAGAAGAGACACTCCCAATGCGGGTCGGTGACGGACATCATCCGCGCACAGGCGCCGCATCGCTTGAAGCCGGGCATCCCTACGACACCTGAATGGTGGAAAAAGACAGTGAAAAAATCACCAAAAAGTATGGTCAAAAATTGACCAGGGCACTGCTCTTCCCGGATCTGCGCTTACTGGCGCGGAAAAAGAAGAACTGACGTCAGCGCGCAGGGGCGGCGTCTAAGTACTGCCCGCGACGTCATCCCGGCGATCACGACGCCGACGACGGACGCGGAGCCGCACGACGCCACCTACCGACGCGCAAGGGTACTGCTACGCAAAACTTTCCGGATCCAGCCTGACGCCTGGGGATATTCTAAGGTAAGGAATCTATCACTAACGTGTCTCTTTCAGATATTCAGGTTAGCATGTATCCTACTCCAGGCTAGATTATTTTTTTAATCCCTTGTAGTGTCTTATCTTAAACCACTACTAAAGAGTACCCTTCGAGACCATGCATTCCTCAGTAAGATGATAGAGACATGCTTCAGGAGATAGAGAATAATTACTCACATTCTGGGAGCTTTGGGACCACATGACCTTTATCAAAGAAGAATATTTTAGTGAAAATGTGAGCACTATGGACTCCAAGGCTGTCCACTTTAGACCATATTAAATGATACGAAGGGGTCAGGCCATCGCTAAAGTGACAGAAAACAGAAGAAGGGTAATGCACCAAGCCAGAGCCTTGGAAAAGGAACTGATAACTTTAGAGGCTGAAAGTGTTAAATAGCTGGACCATTTGATAAAAACGCATTAGAGCAAAGAGGATGGAATATCATGGAGGACACTGCTAAGAAGCACTACTTGATAACCCACAGGCATTTGTATGATGTGACTTAGGGACTTTGGGAAATCCCTGAAATTAATCAGTTTGTAAAGCCACCCTAGAGGAAGAACTGACAAAAGAATAGGAAAACACAGTTTTGACCAAATACAGTCAGGAAAACTGCTGCGTCCAACTGAAATCTTGGCTAAAGTCTTAAAGAGTTAGCAAATATTACAGTAATAAACAAGCTAAACATTTTGAAGGTGGCTAGGGTAGAAGGGCTGCTCAAAACAGACCTCACAATGGCCACAGTAGTACTATTTGAACGTTAACCCAATACCTGGTAGAAACTCTATCCAGCCACAGATTCCTTATCTTAGAATATCCCTCAGGCATCAGACTGGATCTGGAAAGTCATGAGCAATACCACTGCACACTGGTAGGTTGTGTTGAAAGGCTATGCGTCAGCGTCGTCCATGCTGGATGTGACCTGCGCGGTGCCTATATAGGTGCCACCCAGCGCGCGGACCTCAGTTTCATGTTTGACTATTTCCGCACCAGAAGCAGGGAGCCATGTAGGAGGTTTTCTAACCAGTGTGCAGATTATAAGGGCCGACAAGGACCTTGTTAGGTGGAAAAATCCACTAAGCAATGGCCCTGCCCAGCGAGTCTGCAATGTCCAGCCCGCATCTGATGGTAAACTTTGCTGTGTCCCTTCCATTGGTGACTGGCTGGATCAAGATGGCTCGGGCCTCCTCCAAGACCATAGGCAGCACTTGTACAACGGAGTCCCAAGTATGGCTATACTGGCCCACAAGGTTCACCAATTGCAGTGCAAGGCTGGTGAAAGTGAAAATCCTCTTCCCGAAGGTATCCAGTCTCTTGGATTTCCTATCTGGTGTAGTGGAAAGGAAGGCACCGGGATCCACCCTGGAGATTGAGGCCTTCACCGCCAGACTCATAAGGGTGGGGGACTGGGGGAGGAAGACTGGGTCCCCAGGACCAGGACTGTAGCAGTGTGCAACTGTTGTGTGAACAGGAGTGTCCATGCAGGGCTTGGCCTAGGCCACAAGCAGGACATTAGAGAGGGCTTAATTGAAGGGCAGTAGGGGTTCTGTGTGGGATACCCCCGACTGAAGCACCTCAGTCAAGACACTGATCTTGACTTTCACAGAGGGTAGCTGGAAGTCGAGGATCTCATCCACTCTCCTCCCCATCACAGAAAAAGATGCCCCCTCCTCCACAGCCACACTAGAAGGGGAGACCAGGCCAGTGCCTGGTGAGGTGTGCAGGCAACTGGCGTCAGCCAGCTCCTCATACCAGTTGTCGTCATCCAATCGGGCGAAGGCGTCACAAACTCCTTGCCGCAAGTATTAAAAGTCCATCTTATCAGCATGTTTGTACCAATAATGTTCCAATGCATAAAGAACAAGATATGTTGTATTACTATAATGTCTTTATTGTTATTCTTTTGTGTGCTTTAACACTCATGCCAGTAAGGAGCTTCGCTATGTGACTCATTGGTTTGTGCTGACACTGATGACTCATTCATTGTTTCCCTTTGGCAAGAGATGTCAGTTCGGGAACATGCTCAAATGACCTGCAGACCCTGATGATTCATTTGTTTGTGCTGACTTTGGTGACTTCATTGTTTCTTCCCTTTAGCAGCAGGTGTTTGTCTGGAACATGCTCAACTGATCTGCTGACCCTGATGACTCATTTGTTTGTGCTGACTTTGGTGACTTTATTGTTGTTTCCCTTTGGCAGCAGGTGCAAGTTCTGGAATATGCTTTAGGGCACCGCCTTCTGAGACAGCAAATCTATTAAAGAGGTTGTGTCCTTTCACCTGTGCTTGCTATTCATGTTTGGTTTTGAAAGGAGCAGGTACATCGAGGAGCCAAACACCCAAGAGGTTTTCTCGATTTCACAGAGCTATCACGGTTTTTTACAGATCACGGCTGCATGTTTTTCTTGACACTGTGCTGTCTAACTGTGTGCTTTCAGTCCCCGCTCACCATCTTCAGAAGTTCAGATCAGGTACTGCCTTCTGGCGCTCAAGCAGAAATTCTTTTGGCGAATTGGGAAAAAACAGCACTCAGGTAAGACGGCACGTTTAGGTCTGCACTAGTGGTTGGTGAAGGGAGATCAACCAACCATAGCACAAAAGACACATTGGGAACTAATTTCTAGAGATTTGTCCCTCTGTAGAGATTTGCCTTTGGATATATAGGCTTGTTTTGGGAATTCACAATAAACCTTGAAAAGAACTGTTACAGCTTTTGATTCCAGAACATCAAGAACTTTGTGTTATTTAACATAAGGAACTGTAATTCCGGCTTTGCTCTCTTAGTGGAAACAACCAGCATTTTCTTGTGTGAAATGTAAAAACAATTCTTCATGAAAGTAGAACTAAGAATTGTTGACTAACCTTTTTCCTTCCAGGTCTCCTTTCCTGCAGTATCCACCCTAACTTTCCTTCCCCCCCATTTGACCACATCGATACTCTGGTGAAATATAAAACGCAGAGTCTGTGCTGCCCGAAAGAGGGCATCTTGAAAGCATCGCTTCAGAAGAACAGGGCCTGACAAAAGGGTATTCATGGGATCAGAGTTTCCATAAGATAAGGATCCTCTGATCCACCCCATTCAAAACCCCACAGGGCATGTCAAGGAGGCGAAGGTGTCAACATTGAGCGACGCCGGTCCAGCTCCGTATCAGAGTCTGGAATGACTATGGGCTTGGTGTTGCCGAGACGTTTCGGGGGTCCCGAGAACGGCGCCATGGAGCGGAACCCCAGTGAAGGTCGTGGATTCGCAACTGGAGTCGGTACGGATCCAGAAATGGATCTAGAGGGCCCGACCTGTGCCAAGGGTGTACCTGCGGGGGAAATCCAGTCAGGGCACCTCCTAGACCTGTGGGGCCCGAAGGCACTACAAGAGGAGTCAGGCCGCCCAAATATAAGGTGCATGGCCTCATAAAACTCCTTGAGTTGGGTAGGGGTCGCTCTGGCTCAAGGAAATTCTGGGAAGCGTGGAGCAGACCCTGGCTCTGCGAGTGGAGTGTGGGAGCGGGGCCTCGACTTGTAGCGTCATTGCTGCGCTTCGTCCAGTGACTTGGACTAGTGCGGCAAAGTCAAAGAGCACTTCAAATTCTTCGTTTTTTGGTTCGTGGGACTTACTCGATGGTGACTGACTGCAATGACGACCAACGGGAATGACTCCACAAGTGCACCCGGGACCTTCAACACAACAGGGACCTGGAAAGGTGCAGAGTCTTCTGATGTTGGGCTTCGCCTCCTGAATCCACTTTGGATTCATGGTGCCGCAGTCGGGACAGTTCCTGGAGTTGTGGTCCAGCTCCAGGCACCACACACAAATCAGATGGAGGTCCATTACAGCCATTTGACTGTGACAGCCTCCACTCAGTTAAAACCCACTTGCTTAAGGGACATCCCTAAAGCACACTGGGAGCAAAAATGTTCAAAAGTTCAAAAGAGTCGGCAAAATGTCAAGAGGGAGCTCTTCCGGATCCACACTGGGTTGGTGCCTTTATAGGCACAGCGCACGTCACAACTTGCGTGGACTACGCTTACGCGGAGTCGTTCGACACCACTTACCAGTGGCAGAGTTTCTGCTCAAGATTTTCCAAACCCAGTCTAACACCATGGGAATATTCTAAGGTAAGGAATCTGCATCTAGAAGTCGTTATCATATAGCAAATTTGAAAGCCGGCAGATAGATGCAACTTGTACTTATACTTCATCATTGGCGCCTATCCACACCCTGGTAGGGTGGTACCACCAGGGCGGACTCAACCAAAAGGATGGGAGTTTCTAGATAAGTTATTGCTGGATAAGCAGGGATCCAGATAAGGAATAGAAAGTTTAAAAATACCTCCAGGTATACCCAAAGAATTCCTTAATTTGTAGGGTACCTGGTATATGGGTAAAGAATGGGTTTATTAGGGTTCTTCTTAAATCGAATTTTTCAGTCAACCCTGGTATGTATGCGCCAACATGTTTCAGCCGACGCTATGAGCCCCTTCCGGGTCTGGGGCCTTCGTCAGGGCTAAATGTTTACTGTGTGTCCCTGCCAGTATTTAGCATGCATTCCATGCACATATGTGAGGTCTAATGCGCTCACCTGACTTGATCTTCAGTCACTGAAAGATACCCTTATTCTGAATAGTTTGTGGGTCATGCATGTCTGGAGCGTGGTGTAGTCCTATAGTCACACTTGCGTCAAGGATCCTACACCACTTGTGCATCTACATGTCACCGCTTCTCAGACCACCGCCGGCAGGGACAAACACTAAACAATTAGCCCTGACAAAGGTCGCAATTTATGACCACCTGTGACTGGCTACAAACACAGGGAGGGTGGCCTCCAAGGAACAGCAAACCACTATTCAGGCGCTTACATTCCCAAACAGGAAACTTTTTTTTTTTTTTTAAAGCAGCTTGTGTTCCCTTAAAGGAACCCATGCTGCTTAAAAAAACACAAACGTTTGCTGTTTGGGAAAACATCAGGGGGAACAGGCAGTGGCCTGAACCTCTGCATGCTTTTTTCCCTCTTCCGAGGCTGCCAACACGATTCCCAAAGAGGTAGGGGTCCAAATGGGACCCCTTGCCCTTTACAAATAAGTTATCACCTCAATTGAGTTGTCAGTAAATGATCAATGGTTTGAGACTGTAATTTCTTTTGACACCCAGAGATGCACAGCATACCGATTCGTCATTAGGAAGGAATGCCACTTTCACGCCCCTTCAGAATTGCGATTCTGGTTGCCAAACCCATTTTGTCAGTTGGGGATGCACTTCTAACTAGAAAAATGGGTTTAGTACATTGTAAAAAACATTTTGTGTTTGCAAACCCTGTGATTTTGCACATCAAATTGGTTTTATACATCTGGCCCAAAATTCTTTAACTGTCATCAATAACTATGATTATATAGGGAAATATATTCATGCACCAACAAAACTGTGCTCTGCATTGGTTTACCTGGTATTTTAATGTCACCAAGGATGCAATGCTCCAGTCCTGGGATTATGGTTTTTTTGGTGTGTGAATTCAATTGGAGCCACTGAAGTGAACCTGGGCTACAAAACCCAGACTGCATTAGGCTATTATCCGAAATCCGAGAAGGAGAGCACATAGTGGGAGTATGACATCATTAGATACACTTCGCTGTGGGATTATGCATACGAGGCACTAATGGTCGGTAACTATAAGGTTCTGTAAACTTAAAACTGAAGAACTCTCGATGTCACGTGGCAGTTTCCTTGCGCTTATTGTTTTCCTTTATATAATGAACGTACTTATATAGTTATGTATTTATATAATATACAGGCATACCTATGGTAGCGATAGCAAAGATAGAATGCAGATGGTCAATCCATGCTTGCCATATCCACTTCAATTTGAACAACAGGAAATCCCACCTGCAGCAATTGGCGAACTAGGTTTATTTTTTTCTCAGAGCATGAAACATTTTAAAAGTGTTTATCTATGGAATGCCATTCACTTCAAGAACAAATTTGCATCAATGCCATATATTACTATTCATGTTAATAGATCAAATTTGTGTTTATTCCAACTTGGCCACGCAGGCCCTTACCACACAAGTAATACATACTCTGCAGTGGTGAAAGCCAAATCAAAATTCTTGCGGCGGTTTTGAGGATTAAGCTCATTGAAGTCGAAGGCCTCTGGGAAGAAGTTATGGACGAGTGCACAGAAGGCCATGCCATCACTCCAGCTTGACGAAAAGTTCTGTATATTCACATTCTATAAAAAGATAATTATTAAACTTGTAACTAAAGATCATGTGGGTATTTTTCTATGGTAACACCACCTAGTGATTTCATACCTCATATCCACGAGTCTTGGCTTTGCACCAATCCAACAACATCTGTTTAATACTGTTAGCATTAGGGACACCAAAGCCAGAAGACTGGCTGACAGCAACTCTGGTGAAAGCTGGGCTTGAAGGGCTGTAAAGAGGACAGAGGGAATAGTAAATTTAAATCTGAGACTTTGATAGGATAGTCATGCCCTTAGAGAGCACAGGTAACATCCATGTTACACTGCATTCTGAAGCCTCACCTTCCGCTCTCTTTCTCAAGTTTGTCAATCATGGCTTTTCGTGCCTGTGTAGCCGAGGTCTTTGGAAGGGTCTGAGCTTTCATTAATTCCTTCTTTCTCTCCAGGGCCGCTAAGTTGCTAGCGCGAGACGCCGCATCATCCTCCCGATCAAAAATGCTGAAAAATATAAACTGCACTTGAAGGCAAAAAAATATGCAAAACTTTACAAGCTCAACTGCCTCAATAGCTACAATCTTCGAGTACCTTAGTTGCAGAAACAATCAACAAGGGGAATTACAATATACATATATTACCTTCCTTATGCATATATAAATCTTCCATGTACTTATGTATCTTTATATTTATTACTTTGCTTCTAATTCAGCATATCCAATGTACTACCCTATATCTCACCCTATATCTCTCGCAATATATCCTCTACCTCCACTCTGACTCATCTCAAACCTCATTCTACTAATCTTTCCAATGCACTACCCGATTTCTCACCTTATACCTTTATCAATATATCCTCTACTTCCACTCTCTCATTCATTCCAAACACCATACCACTACTATGATCCCCAAAATAGCCCTTTCTAGAATCTTCCTGCCTCGACCCCTCCTTGCATCATCTCATGCCTCTTTTACAATTCAGATCTCCAAAACAAGCCTTTCTAAACCCTTCCCTCTGACTTTTCCCCCTCCCCATTACTCATCCCAAACCCCCTCCTACCGCTATGAACACCAAAAAAACAAACACTTTCTAGACCCTTCCCTTTTCTATCCCTCCACAATCCTTTTCAATCCAAATAACAGACTAACATGACCACCGCTCAAATTAATTTCATATTTCCCCAGACTAATTCACCACTAATCCTTTTTTGGTTCCGGAGTAGCGTGCTACTCGCCTAAAAGCACTTCAACACCTCATCAGGGGTAGCAAGCGCTATATAAATGCAAACCTTTTCCCTCTTCTATCCCTCCACTACCCTTCTCAACCCAAATAACAGGCTAAAATATCCACCGCTCAAATTAATTTAATATTTCACTAAACTAGTTCACCACTAATCCTTTATAGGTTCCGGAGTAGCGTGCTACTCGCCGAAAAAACGCTTCAACGCTTTGTCAGGGGTAGAAAGCGCTATATAAATGCAATTACAATACAATACAATACAACAGACGCCGACACAGTTTGAAAACTGGAAATCAATTCTGAAAGAATAGTAAACTTTGACACAGCAAAGGGGAAGCTGAGCCCCAGTCAAGAAATGGTCGGACTGGCCTGTAGAGCAATTAGGCAGTGCCTGATGGCTGGTCTGGCAGATCAGTGTGTGGGCCGGTGTTTTAGAGTTAATGTGCCTGCTTCATGGTCAGGTTGGCTGGTTTTTACTGTTGATTTCCTTCAATTCTGATTATACTACAAACACTGCTTGCAGAAAACACAAATGCATGCAGTCTCCTATACTTTACAAACGTCGCAAACTCGTGCTGCCCTGGGGAAAGAGCATTCAAGAGAAATACGGAGCGGATTTGAAGCAACGGCTCCGTGTTTCACTGTGCAGGCAGCAAACCGGCTGCACTTTTAAAGGGGGTTAGAGATTCCCTTGCAGGCGGGTGCAGTGGGTGACTGCACCCACCTTCAAGGGGATGTCTGTGGGGTCCATAGGATCTCCTTTCCCCCCTCCAGAGGGCTACTATCAGGGGGGGTACTGACAGTGCGTCATCTTTTTGGTGGTGTACTCTCAGTGCGCCTCCTGAGGGCTTCTTTGTCTCTACGCCCGCATCTGTAATACGACGCGGGGGCAGACGCAAAGGTATTCCCTCATTTGCATGGGGCACGCCCTCTTGAGAAAGTGCTGGCACTGTATGTGCGTCAGCGCTTTCAGTATTACAGAAGGGGCCCCTTCTATAATACCAAAGTGCCCAGTAGTGGGAAAAGCGGGCGTAAACACCTGTTGCGCCCCCGGGGTACTTAGTGTAATAAGGCCCCTGGTGCGCTAAAGAGGGCCACTTTTATTTTAGAGCCCGGGCCTATTTTTTTGTCCCTGTCTGACCCGGAATCAAGAGGATCCCCCCTACCCCACACCCACCACCAAGGGATGCAATCAGCAGGCAGGAGCAGCATAATAGCAAGTAAATACTACTAAGATTCACAAATAGGCTTTCAGTTACTTATCTTTGGTTTTGGTAATGTTCTTTCTGGTAGATACTACAATTACCGAATATCTCACCTTTTGAACCCCCCAGGCACCAGACTGAATCTCAATTTTTGCTGCAATAGCTGCTACACACTGGAAGGTGTCACCTTCATACTCCACAATGGCCTAAATTTACCCCTAGAAGTTACACGTATAGGTGCCACCATTGAATGTGGACACCAGTTATTAAGGTTCCTTCTGTGCCTTCAGATGTAGATCGATTGACAAATGGTTGTTGGACAGAGCGTACAAACTAAAGTGGTACACTTTGACCTATCAGAAATCTTCTCCAGAGAACAGTGAGGTGGGCAGTCGGTGAAAAATCAGTAGAGTATTCACTAGAAGAAAACTTTACTTACCTTTGGTAAAGCTCTTTCTCGTAGATTCTTTTTCTAACTGCAGGTTTCTCAAATTTAAAATATGCCCAGGCCCCAAACTGGATCTGGAAAAATTTTCATCATAGCTCCTGCGCACCAGTAAGCGGCATCAAGTAGCTGTGTGTCAACTCCACTCTGGCACAGAAGTGAGGACTGAAATCGCATGGAGGAGCCACCCAAGCACACTGTCGGATTATTTCTGGACATTATCTGCACAGAACACGTATTGTTCATGTCAGTGTGCAGAGCTCTAATTTCTCTTTTTAGATGGGAAATGAAGTCCATTCACAGACCAGGGAGGAGAGAGGGCGATGAGTAATCTGTGGTTAGCTAGAGTATCCACCCGAAGGCAAGTAATTTGTTCTACTGATGTATAGTTCTAACAGCAGATTATTCACCTTTAGAATAGATAACAAAGCAGTACCTTCCCGGTGGTGGGTGTCAAGAATTATTAGAATTATTAGCTCAGCATTGCCTCTTTGAAAGCCTCAATTTAATTCTGCCAGATAGACGATGGCCTGGGAAAATTGGGGCGCATCAGCGCTCGTCTCAGAATAGATACAGAATAGGATGCTGCCGGCAAAGCCAGGTCTTTGAAACAAATATTAAATGACTTCTCCCTGGAACGGGGGCAGTGAGAAAGAGTGGAATATAGCTTGCATTTCTTGTGTTTGTGCCAAGACTTGTCCTTCAACTTCATCTCGAACTTAACAGAGGAAAGCGATCTGGACAGGGAATTCGTTTTTGTGCACTTGACAACATCCAGATTTGCGTACCGTGACGGCATTCAGATGAATCAGGGAACGTTTGTCATATGACTGAGTCATGTTGGAATCCTAAGTACCGAAGGCAGTCATTGTGTGGATCTGTGACCAAAATCTGTTCCTTGCAGGAGCAGCATGGCTTAAAACCGGAGGTCTTTGGAGGAGACCTACCCCTAGCACAACGTTTCATTTAGGAAAAACAATTTAGAAGACAGTAAAACAATGAGAAAAGCTGGGAGTGGAGTTCCAGGTCTACATTGAAAAGTGCAGAAAAGAATGAACTGGTATCAGTGAGCAAAGTGGTCTCCAATACATGACTCAGTGTCATCATTCACAGAAGTGTGGCAATACTGTCCAGACTCCAAAGGCAATACACTGACGCTATTGCAGGAAAAATTCTGGATCCAGTCTGGAACTTGGCAGATTCAAAAGGTGATGAATCGAAATAGGAGGAATCTGCAGTTATCAGTATTCATCAGAAATCGTCAACTTACTGAATGATCTAAGTATTGTTGACCAGACAAAAGAAATGTGCAGCTCAGTCATACTTTCCCATCAATAAAAAACAGAGCACCATTTATCAATGAAAAACAAAGTGACAAAAAATATTCTCATTTGCAGGAGGCACAGTAATTATATCAGGCAGAACAGATGTGAGTTAACAGGCCATTGGTGGTCACCATGGCATTTAATTGCATTGCTTACCTTCCCACCTTTTTGGAAGTGGAACTGAAGGAAGCTTTCGTCTGAACAATGGTTCCTCCACCTAGTAAAAAAAGATAAAAGAAACATTTTCATTATTGTGGGATATAGACAATCATTCTTGCTAAGGATTCTGTTAGCTGAGAAAATGCATTCTAATGGCTAAGCTGGTGACATTGCACATGGGGGCCTAGGAATTAATCCTGAATCCAGTACTTGACTGGAAATCATGCGATTCTGGGCTAGTCATTTACCCTCCCTGTGGTGGAAATTGTAACTATGTGTCAAATGTAATATAATTGATCAATTCAAACATGTAGATCCCCAACTGATGTACAGAATTGTATACTATCTCCCAGCATGTCCCATTAATTTATTGCGCTGCCTTGCTACACAGTTAGGATTGCATTTTATAAATACTGATACATGCATACACAAATATTCTTATTCTAGCCTTCTGTACATACTTTAAGATCCAGAGGAACCAGAAAAAGTCCACGTTTTGTCTGATAAATACACTACCTTCTGCAAAGTCATCATTATTCTGAACTTAAAAAGCCCTACTAACCTTAAGGTATTCAAGTACTGAGATACATGTCAGAAGAGACAAATCACAATAGCTGTGTGTTCAAAGATTCCCTCAAAGTTGGATACTCACTAGTCATTAGCTCACACACATGCAAATAGCACTTTTTTCGGTACTGTTTTACAGGCTGAAATTATGGGGGAAACAATTCAGCCGGGGCTTCTACTGTCCACAGCATTTTATTTTTCTTGTACATGAAGCAATACATTTAAAACTAGGCTATGACTGTAAAATCTTTCCGCCACATAAGTAATGGACAAGAGCTCCCCAATAATATGCATTATAGCTCATATTACTCTGTTACCAAAGATTTGCACATGTCTTGTTGACAAGAAATCAATGGGCGGAAGCCAGCGGTTTTAGATTGCCATCTGTATTAATCCTACCAATAAGGTATTGTTAATCTACCTGCTCAGCAATAGGCACATTGCACTTTCAAGAGATTCCTTTTGCCATATCCCTCTGTCCGGGGTGAGCTACTTGAGAAGAATTACTGTGGTTCGTATTTTAATTCCTTTTTTTATATACTGAACCCATGTTCATATTAACACTGTACTGTACTTTATGATACCGTCTAATTATTATGTTCCAATCGATTGTAATGATTTTAATTCATCAAACAAATTAACTCAGATACTCACTAGTGGACAGCAGAACCTCTGATACATAAACATTAAAGATATCCAAAAGGATACCTAAGAAGGCGGACTGGACATTCTAAAATGTTGCATCAGTACCCCAAGCTTGATTGAATACCTCCGAACGTAACATTGGATGCAGAAAGCCTTCAACACACAATAGCCATTATAAACAATGGGGTATTCCCAAATAGTCCCTGGACCTGGGTATCGGTTATTATAAAGAAAAAGTGGTCCTGGACCAATTGTTCAAGGAAGAGATAGATTGACAGAATTATCAACTTATTTGAGCTTACATTAATCAGCTCCCAAACGTCTGTAAATCGTAAAAATAAATGTGCAGAAAAACCACTAAGTACTATTACAATATATTTATTTAGTCATTGAAAGGAATAATCATTAGAGGGTCAAGAAAAGAAGGAGAATGTTCTAGGGAACGTGTAAGAAAGTGCTCAAGTGTATATATAGGAGTCAAAAGAGCTCAAAGTGTGTAGAAAAGTAAAGGGCATATATTTAAAAAAACTGTACAAAACTGATATCCAATAAACAGTTAGATGCAACCTGGCCACATGCAAATTATTCATTTGAATTTGTAAGGAGAATTTCCTTAAGGCTGTAAACAGGGGTAATGGGGAAGGGGAAATTGGTCCAGGTGCGGTAGGGGATAGCGTCGACGTTTCGATCCGGCTTATCGGCAAACGAGGGACTTTAATACCTCAGCTACGCGGATCTTCCTCAGGACACGAGGACAGGTGAAATGACCCTCATTAATATTGCAATGTTCAATTGGAGTCCAAAACCTGGTTACACCAATGCTCATGAAGTGGCAAGGGCCAACTAAGGACAATTCCCGTTATTCAGTAGATATAAACCATGGCGGTGGTGCCCAAACCATCCATGGAACATAATATTCTGGCCCGTGTGTGTGGCAAAAGTTTGCTGAATAAATCAGGCAATTCGGGGCACAGCGTAATTTTGCAACTGGAGACGATCTGATCGACGTCCTTACTCCATCGCGGTAGCAGCTACCCCTGTTTACAGCCTTAAGGAAATTCTCCTTACAAATTCAAATGAATAATTTGCATGTGGCCAGGTTGCATCTAACTGTTTATTGGATATCAGTTTTGTACAGTTTTTTAAATATATGCCCTTTACTTTTCTACACACTTTGAGCTCTTTTGACTCCTATATATACACTTGAGCACTTTTTCTTACACGTTCCCTAGAACATTCTCCTTTTTTTCTTGACCCTCTAATGATTATTCCTTTCAATGACTAAATAAATATATTGTAATAATACTTAGTGGTTTTTCTGCACATTTATTTTTACGATTTACAGACGTTTGGGAGCTGATTAATGTAAGCTCAAATAAGTTGATAATTCTGTCAATCTATCTCTTCCTTGAACAATTGGTCCAGGACCACTGTTTCTTCAACACACAATAGGCAACATAAGAGTGAATTCCATCTGAGAAGCCAAATGGCCATCACCACTGAAAGGGATACATTAGGTCCATTAAAACGCCACCCACACCAAGGACAACACTTCAACCTAATTTTCCTGCACCACAGAGATAAGGAAGAAGATGGAGCTATGACTGCACAAAAAAGGCATTACTGAACAATTCCCCATATACTTAAAAATGGAAGAGGGACAAACATGAGTAATTTGAACATAGAGAATGTTACTGAATTTTAAGTAAACCATTCTTCTAATGAACCAGTTACTTACCTTCAGTAACTCCCTTTCTGGCAGATATACGGCAGATCCATAATATTTTTCAACATAGTCCCTGAGCGTCAGTAGGTGGCATCGTGCTGGTCCCTGTCGATTCCACTTAGCCCCGGAAGTGACTGCTGGAGCAGCATAGCATATATGTGCCACCGAAGTGTGCTGATGTTAGCTTCCTTAAGGGTGCAATGCACTCCTACGGACGCAGATCCCAAAAATCAATTATCAGTGCCAGTGTGCAGAG
This sequence comes from Calotriton arnoldi, assembly GCA_963921515.1. Taxonomy (NCBI): domain Eukaryota; kingdom Metazoa; phylum Chordata; class Amphibia; order Caudata; family Salamandridae; genus Calotriton; species Calotriton arnoldi. Next base: position 3,413,921 of record CAWUFW010000227.1, on the reverse strand, counting down.
CTGTAATTTGGGACATTTTTAGATGGGAAAGAGCTCATTTTATAGAATTGGCCGCTAGGAGGATGGTGAGGAATCAGTGCTTAATTTGTGTTGGTGGTTTCCGTTGCTCAGCACAGGCACCTATTTCATGTGGCGGGGTCAATACGATTTTTCTTCCCTGGGCAATAGGCCCGGTAATCATTAAAAATAAATTCCTATTCTCCTTCTGTGGTTGCCTGGTATGTCCTCACAGAAAGCCCCACCCTGGTCCAGGCATATCATGTCACGGAGACGACTGCGGATTAAAATTTGGTTTTGGTTGGGAGCGGCGGGATTATTTTCAGTGGTGGAAGCAGCCTTGCGTGCCGTTACAGGAGTGGTTTGTTTGAGCAGCTGGAGTAACGAGGCAGCCCTCCTAAACAGGCGCCTGATGTCGCGGCGGAGGTGGGCCTGCTTGGACCCCATCTCTGGCCAGAGCAGTTATGTATGTAGAAGTGGGTGGGCTTCCTTGGGGGTGCAGCTGCGCAAGGGCTCTTGACTGATCTCTCCTCCGCTACTATGGCATCGATCATTGGGAGGGGGCCAGGGGGCACTCTTGCTGCAGACCCCACCCTCTCCACTGCAGAAGGTGACAGGTTTGGAAGGGCAGTTCCGGGCAAAGCAGGTTGTGACGTTTGTGTCTCCTCACGCCTCCAGGGAGCTGTTTTGCTAATTAAAGCCCTCTAGTTACTGTGGCTTAACCGTTTGCTGCTTTTGTATTTTTTCCCGTATTGTTGGGGCTACAAAGCTTGGCACCAGTTGATCAACTGCCTCTGCTTTGCCCAAGCACGAGAGTTTCCTTTCTTCCTCGGAGAGCGAGTACCCTTCTGTTGGTATCAATACTGCTCCTGTCCCAGGCCCTTCACAAACCCTTTGATGGGGTTATCTATGCTTTCTCCTGACGACTGAAGGAACCTGTGTCTTATAGACGCTGTGTGTATATTTTATTGTCAGTGCTGTGATGAAGATTTCATGGGCCAATGTACGTCTTTTTTTTTGCTTCCTACAGGATCACGCTTTTCTATGCATATGCACTATTTGACTAACAACTGTCTGTTGCTACATATAGCCCATTTTTAGGCCTCGCCTAGCGTTGCAGCGCATGCGCTGCTCGCCTTGCGAGGCATGCTGTATTAGGGTATTTTTTTAGAAGTGGTGTGGAAGTCCCGCCCATATTTTTCATTGGCTGGCGTCATCGTCCAGGGTAAACGCTGCCTTCCGATTGATAATGAGGCTTCTTAGTCCCTCCTTGTTACCGCACTGTCTCCTTTTGGGACCGCCCATCAGGACTGGATCTTTTACTTGCGGCGTTATACTGTCTCCTTCAATTAATCGTGAGCACTTTTTTTTTATTGCAGTGCGGTCACTTTCACTTTAGCGGCCGCGCTTGTTTTTAATTGCATTTAATGCGTCTGACCGTATGCGTGTTACTTGTTTGAAAGCCGAGCGCAGAAGGGCAGTTAACTGTGAAAGAGGCTAATTTGAATGATGGCCGTGACTAATTAAGCGATTGCTTCTCTAGCAAAAAGACACTGTAATCTGAGCACATCATGTCACCGAACAGCAGCAAATAAAGTTTACACACAGGTAAAGCGCAGCTAGAATACATGCATGCGAAAGAGAAGTAGAATACACGCATGCAATAGAAAAACATGAAACGTAAACTACCCTTTCAGAAGCACATACGTGGAACAGAGTCCTTAAAGACACCGGGATGTGCTTAATGAAAACAAAATGTATTGATGTGCGTGTTTCCTTATGTGTTTCCTGTCAAGCTTGCAGTCCCTGTTCTCATTTTCCTAAGAATTTCCCTTTTCACAGATTCGAAGGAGGATTTTGAGTGTTCACGTGTCTTTTAGAGAGACAGTGAATGTCCCCCGTATGCAGCGAGATCATATCTGGGACACTATGATAGCGACGAAATACAAGGGTTATTGCTTATTTAGGAACAACGACAAAAATATCTGCGTACGCCATTAAATAAGGCTCTATCGAAGCAGCGGAGTATGTCATTATGCAGACTGGTTGTAGTGATCAATCGATATATAAACAAGGGAAACAGGATTAAAATATGATGGCTGTTGAAATTCTTTTGTGGGACCTTATTTAGGCCGTAGGAATGCTTGCGGGTGTGATTCGGTCACCCAGGTGCTGGGGGGAGGCTGTGTGAAGTGCTTGTCGGGTGTGGACGGCGCCCCATTTGTTTATTTTCTTCTGTGTATTGTTGGCGAAGGGGGGTCAGAGCAAGTGGACGAGGGGCACTTTAATCGACTTTCCGGATCGATGTAGAGGAATTTGGGCAACCTGACGTCCCTCATATTTGCTGATGGCGCACACGAAGGACGGGGCTGGGCAGGGGTTAAAGTCTCCAGATTTATTCTATTTTTCAGACAGATGCCGACATGAACAAGCATTTGCAATGCAATAGGTCTCGAAGTTACGCGACTTTGAGCTATTGGCATTGTAAATGGCTATGCCTTTTTTTTTGGTTTTGGTTTTTAAAACATAAATAAAAGACATTGTCATTTACAAAGGCAATAGCTTAAACTTGCGTAAATGCGAGACCTATTGCAGTGAAAATGCTTGTTACATAGTGTCACTAGCATTCCAGCAGGATTCAGGCAGCAATACAAATGTCAAGATAACATTGCACACTGGTGAATAAATGTTATGTTACCGCTAAAGAGAGAGAGCGGAGTTTTGTGTAGTGGTAGTCTTGACTGTAGCTCAGAGGGTTAATGCGCCTCCTGCAAAGAACGTGTACCATACAGATTATAGAACTGTAATTATGTGGATAGGTCAGTGGGTTTCTGTTTTTGTCACAGAGATCCTTTTTTTACTCGCTGTTCATAAATTACAATCCTAATAGAGCACAAACGGCAGACTCAGTTGAATTTTGTGCTTTATTAGCTCAAAAGTGCGTGTGGAAGGGGAAACAACCTTTAGAACGCATGCCTTACATCGCATGCCATTAGATTGCGGTTTTTACAACGAAAGTCGTTACAACGACTTGCACTGGAGGGCGCTATAGGAAAAGGAGTAGTTTCAATTACTATCCAACACCTTCCTTACTGTACGTAGGCTGGAGTTGGAATAGTAAATTAAACTACTCCTAAGTCCAGCGCCCTCCAACGCAAGTCGTTGTAACGACTTGCGTTGTTAAAACCGCGATCTAATGGCATGCGATGTAACGCATGCGTGGTATCGTCATACATCCGTGTGGAAGCCTCACTGAATAAAGGTAAATGTCTGACTTCATTTTGAAATAGGTGGCAGTGGGATTTTGTGACTTATAGCCTGAACATGTAATAGAACTATTTGAAGCATGAGAGCTTAATTCTCCATCAAAGCTTAATCCCAATGGTATAACTGACACTATATTATCTTTTATCAGGAATACCTATTGTGATGCGACAAAACATCTTTTGATGGCATAAAACCTTAACACAGTTAAAGAATCGCTATTGTGTGTCTTGGACAGCACAGCTATGCATTGATGAGACGGTGCAAGAATGATACAGCTGTGTCACCCCCCAACTTTACATAATGAATTACTGTATATTTAATAAAGCAGGTGTACTCTTTTCTCGCTCTCCCTAAGTATTTGCTTTTCTTCCTCCCCATCACGCCTCACTCCTTCCCTTGTCTCCATTCTTCCTTCACTTTCTGCCCTACGTCTGTGTTTTGCCGCCTCCCCTTATTAACTGCTTTTCATTTTTCACCTTCTCATCTTTCCCTTCCACTCTCCTTTCACGAGCTTCCCGGTGTCTGGTCTTCTTCCCTTTCTCCCCTTTTTGCTTTTCATTCTCCTCATGTTCCAGTCCAATCTTGCACTCCCAATCTCTGCTTTCCCCATTTCTCTTCACATTGTCTACAGTATCTATCTTTGCCTTCAGACCTCTCCTCCTACCTCATTCTCCCTTTTATGTTTTTACTTCTTGCGCATATCTTTATATCCACTCCAGGAATCAGTGTTTGATCTCCGGGTCATAAATTTAAATCTGGGTGTGGCCACTCAGTCTTTCATCTTTCTGAGATTGATAAAATTAGTGCCATTGAGCTGGATAAAAACAATTTTAATTTGGTGTTAAGGCCCCCTCTGGTGAATATGTGCTTTACAAATATATATGGTGTTTTAAGTACACAGAAATGTATTTTAATCTTTTGTTTTTCAATTTCTTTACAATAATACACTGCCATTATCCCGTCATACTTGTATCCATTCCCCTGACCTCCTTTCTTTCCTTAGTACCATCTTTTTCCTTTCCTTTTTTCTCTTCCTCAGCACCTCCAGACATGCCTCCTTTCCTCTTTCCATTCTTGCTACCTTACACCCTCATTCATTCCCCATCCTTCCTCCTTTGGTGCATTTCTTACTTCTTCCTCCATTTTTTCCTTACTTTGTTTTTTCCTGCTCCTTCCTTCATCCTTTCTTTCATTCTTCCTTTCTTATCCTCAACCCTTCCTTCTGCTTTTCTTCATCCTTTTCTTTCTTCTTTCTATTCATCCAACACACAATGTTGACTTCCTTTCTCCCCATTCCTTCATTTCTTCCTTTCACATTCTTTTCTTATTTCCTCCTTCTTTCCTCCATTACTCATGTATTTCCTCACTCCAGTACTCCCCTTCCTGCCTGCATTTGTTGCTGCCTTCTTTAATGTATTCCTTCCTTCATCCGTTCCTTTTCTTTTAAACAGCACAGTACAACCACATTCTCTTTAGTTTTGCAAAGCTGCCTCAAGTCCTCAAATGACCTTTCCTAAAGCTGTAATTTTGAGATTTACACACATTCTCTAATTTGAGTTCACTTTTAAGTTGTTGTCAAAGGCTTCTCATATGCTACATTATGTTATGTTATCTTGACTTATTGGATTGATTCCTATCCATCAGACCACGATCGTGGTCGGGTGAGTCTTTTATTTTTCTTTGTACACACGTGACTCCAGGGCCGGACTGGGAACAGAAACCGGCCCTGGCAGACTGCTCAGCCGGCCCCCCCTGAGGTGAGGGAGAGTGCTGCTGAGCAGTTTGCGAGGGCCGGTTTCGGCCGATTTTGTTACCGGGGGCCGATATTGCCGACCCCCGGTAACAAAAACGGCCCCCACCCTAGCGGCCTACCGGGGAAACGCCCGGTGCCCGCTATGGCCAGTCCAGCCCTGCGTGACTCTGATCATTGGCAGGGTCTTACGAGCACATCCATCTCGTATTAGTCACATTCTGACCAAATGGTTATTTTTCTAGGTTCCCCCCCCTTTTCCCTGTCCTGAGGAAGACCCGTAGCTGAGGAGTCTACTTACCCTTTGGCATTAGGGTCGAAACGTCGACAAAAACCCCCCAGGGGCCTACACTCTACATCTATCCCCACCACCATTGCTTTTTTGGAGATTAAGTCTCAATCTGTGAAAGATAAAGTGATATTGTAAATGTAATTAGGGGTAGGCCCACAGCTGTAGGGTTACCGGCTTTATATTTTGGTTGGATCCCTCTTTTGGAATATTTTAATTTGTATTTTGTTAATATCCTTTGATGTACTCTTATCCTTTCTTGCTATCTCGCACATGAGCACTTATTTCTCACCCCCTCTTTTCTTTTCCTTTGAAAATAACCGTGCAATATCGCATATCTTGTGTATGTTTTCTATGTTTTGGATATAAAGAATTAATTGATTATTGGTGACTATTGAATTGTTTATTGGATGTGTCTGTACTGAATTTCTTAAATATACTTACTAATTGAAGTATATTCAGGTGTGTTAGGGACCAACTGTTTTCCTTACTGATATATTGATTTGTATAGCACACAAATCACCCAAGAGAGAATCCAGGTGCTTGGGCAGGTGTGTTGGTGTGAGGTCCCTGAGGTGCTTACGTGAAGAGTCAGGTCTTCTGCTTCTTGCGGAACCAAAGAAGTGAGTAAGTGGCTCTGATATGTTGAGCCTTGTGGATGTGTGTGGAGCCAATAAAGGAAGTGGGCAGAGCCGAAGAAGAGGGTGTGGTCTCCTAAAAAATGTGAGCACCTGCACTTAATATTTTACAAATTAAGCACTGTGAGCAATGTATGGTGAGAGCCTCCAGCAGAAGAACAAGTCACTTACCTTTGGTAAAGCACTTTCTGGTGGATACTCTAACTGCAGATTCCACAGTTTGTGAATATCCCCAGGCACCAGACTGGGTCCAGAAAACTCAAAAATCAGTGTTCCTGTGTGCCAGTAGGTGGCACCATGTGACTTTGTGTTGATACTGTTCCGCTTTGGAAGTGACGAGAGTACCTCATTGTAAGCACCACCCATTTGAGCTAATGTCAGGTACTTTCATGGCTCGTTCGCACTCTCAGACCCTAAGCCCATCACCATACTGGAAGAATCAGTGTGCTGATTCCTAAACTGGGACCTTTTTCTATACACAGAACGGGGAGTTGAGGAGACTGTGAGGAATCTGCAGTTAGAGTATCTACCACAAAGAGCATTACCAAAGGTAAATAACGTGTTATGATGGTTACTTCTAACTGCAGATTCCACAACTTGTGAATAGTTATCAAAGTACTACCTCCACAAGCTGGTGGGTCTGTGGAATGGCTAGCACCAAAAATTCCTGCAGGACCGAATAGGCAAAATGCCCATCCAGCAGAAATGACTGTCATTGCAACAGTGCTTTGTGAACATGTGTGCTCACATAACTGCCTGACAGATATCCAGACAGGTGCTCCAGTCTTAGCTCTGGTGGTATGATTCCTCAGACCTTCTGGAGGCGGCTTCTTAGCCAAAGCAAAGCAAATCTTAATACAGAGGACGATCCATTGTGAGATGGTCTATGTCTGCATCACCTTGCCCTACTTTGTCCACAGACCTCTACAAAGAGCTGATTGTCCACCTGATGCCCTTTGGTGTGTTCAATGTAAAAGCTGAGCACTCTCTTAGGGTCCAAACAATAGATTCTCTCTTCCTTATTCGAGGGACGAGATGGAGGAAAGAATGTCTGAAGAGTGATCACTTGCCTGACATTAGACAGCATCACCAACTTCAGTAAAGATGCTGCTTGGGTCCTTAACACAAGTTTGTCTCAAAAACAGGCAGTATAGGGAGACTGGACCAACAGAGTGCTGATGTTATCAGAACCAGAAAGACCATTTTTAAGGTGAGAATGCGCAAACAATTATGCATTGGTTCAAAAGGGATACACATGAGGAAGGTGAGGACCTGCTCGTCTGCTATGACAGAAGGTCCTCCAGAAGCATCAGCCTGATCAGAGGACAGATGCTCAAGCTCAGAAGTTCCGAGTACTACACCCTCATGGCCCAATCCAGAACTACTAGGAAGGTTTCGGACCAGTCATCATTCTTCTTTAGAACTTGGGACAGGCATACAGGGAAGGCATACAGGAGACCTGTGCTTCACTTAATGTGGAATGTGTCTCTGAGGGAGAGCCTTCTTGGGAACTCAGCACACAAAAGCATGTACGTTGCACGTTCTTGGCAGTGGTGAAAAGATTAAGCTAGGGTTCTCCCCGTTGTAGGAAGACACTGCGCCACCTTCAGGTGTAACTGCTATTTGCGATCTATTAGGCGTTGCAGGCTGAGTTTGTCCATCCTGGTGTTTAACAATCCTGCCATGTGGTAGGGAAATGAACAAGGTGTAGAGCCTCCTGGCATAGGAACCAGGACCCCAGCACACCCTGCTTGGTGCAGTGTCACATGGCAGTGGATTTGTCCGTGAGAAACTGCACCCGCCTCCCTTTGATGGTTGGCAAGAAGGCCTTCAATGGCAAGTAAATCACCTGCAACTCTAGCAAACTGATGTAAAGACATGTCTTTTCTGTCTAGAGCCCTCTGTTCTCCACCCTGCCCACATGATCTCCCCAACAGAGTAATGATGCATCTGTAACTACTGTCAGCTTTGAGAAGGGTAGGGAAAAGGATCTGCAGCTGGTCCAATAGCAATCAAACAGCCACTACTGCAGATCTTTTGCAGTCTCCTCCAAAACCTCGATGGAATCTGAGAGGTTCCCATGGTGATGGGTACGCAGACTTCAGATCCCACTGCAGAGCCCGCCTTCTGGCATTGTCGATGAGCAGGATGCAGTAGGTCATGAAGCCTCAGAGCAATCCTCAGGATGGAACAACAGGAACATAACCCGGATGTCCTGGACTTGTGGTGCCGGAGGGAAGACCAGATCATGCACTGTATTCAGGATAGCACAGACAAAAGGAGTAAGGTGTGACTTTGGCACGTTGATCGAAAACCTCAGCAATGTAAGGAGGTTCGCTGTAGTCTGGAGGTGGTCTATGACTGACTGTGGCAAGCCCAACCTCAACAGCCAGTCATCGAGGTCGGCGAAGAGTGGTACCCCCAACCTCCGAAGGTAATCTGCAAATATCGCCATCATCTTCATTAACACCTGAGGGGCACTAGTGAGGCTGAAAGGGAGCATGGTAAACTGAAAATGCTCCTGGTCCACCTTGAACCGTGGGTAACGCCTGTGGGCTTGCAGGACGGGAATATGGAAATAGGCAGGTCCAGTCCTACCATCTTGCTCCCGGATCCAGGGCAGAAAGAACCTGGGCCAGCATGAGCATCTTGAATTTGTCCAAGCACAGGCAGAAATCGAAAGGTAAAAGTTCTAAAATGGGGTGAATGCCTTTGCCCTTTTTCAGCACTAGGAAATAATGGGAGTAACATCCAGTGTATCTACGAGGCAGGGGTGGATCCTCTGTATGGCTCCTTTCGCGAAAAGAGCCTGAATCTACTGCAGCAAAATGGACAAATAGTTCCCAGAAAGCTGCTCTGATGTGGGTGAAAGATGGGGTGGGATGGAAAGAAATGGCAAAGCATAGCCTCGCTGGATTATCTGCAGGACCCACCTGACAGATGATATGGTTTGCTATCAGTAGAAAGAATGACTGATCCTGCCTCCCATGGTGTGTTTGTGTGCCGCTTAGGACAAACTAAAGCAGCTTGGAGGCTGCTGCTGGTGGGGCTGGAGACTGGGATGTTTTCTGCCCCTGGGGGCCTGGACATGGTTTTCCAGATCCTTTACCCCGACCCTGAAAGGACTTGGGTGCCTGTTGTTGGAGTGGTGAGCCTTGAAGTGGTCTAAAGGCAAAACACCTAGCAATGCCACGGAAGAGACGAAATTGGTGGGGATACTGCCTTCCAAGTGTGGTAAATGCAAAAAAGAACAAATGATCAACAGAATCCTGAACAAATCAAACATTCATCCCCAATCACAGAACTGGGTGAAACCCATCATTTTTTTGCTATTCATGCCATTCCAGTGTGGACCCAGCCATATGCAACTCAGTCTAGACACTGCTCCCCGTGGGAACAGTTCTGCCCGAACTGCCAGGCCAGGTCTTCCCTGGACCGGAAACAAGCATCCTAGGACCGGTTTCGGGGTATCAACTATCATCAGCCTCTCTCATTTAAAGGCATACACCGAATGGGTGAAAGGGGGACTATCCTCTTTCAGGACGTCCATGCAGTCTTGTGGCAGATTCAAGTGTCCGTACTGCACTAGCTCAGGGGCCATGCTGCCAAATTCAATGAGGAGAGATTGGGGTGTACCATCTGGCCTCTGAACTTCGTTAGCAGGTCTGGTCTGCATGCCAGCTTGAGATGTGGATGGACAAACCGGTAAAGGAGTTCCATGAACCACCACTGACGTGGCCACTACAGAGCTATGATGATCATCTTGCTTCTCGATTGGGGCAACATGATGAGGACTGTTGGGATCAATGGAATCAGTGGAAAAGCGTAGAGAAATTTGCCAGACCAATTGATTCATTAGGTATTCCCCAAGTACCGCGAGGCGAAGCTTCTGCATTTTTTGTTTTCTGTGGTGGCGAACAAGTCAATGGCTAGAGTACCCCACCATTGAACGATGTTTTGGACGACGGCGTTCTTTAAGACCCACTCGTGGTTCTTTTGCAGGAGTCTGCTTGAGCATTTTGGACACCTGGAAGGTGAGTTGGCATGATCATAAGGTCCCTGGCTAGAAGCCATTTCCAGATCGTCTGGGCATCGTGCGACAAGGGCCTGGACCTCGTCCCTCCCTGCTTTTTGAGGTAGTACATGGTTGTCATATTGTCCATCAAAACAAGCAGGGAGTAGGATCTGAACAACAGACGAAACGCCTTCAGCGCGACATGGACTTCGCGCAGCTCAAGGAGACTGATATGGTATGTCGATTCTCTCTGCAACAACTTGCCCTGGATTTAGAGGTGATCCATATGGACTCCCCATCCCAGTAGTGAGGCGTCTGTGACTATGGTTTGAGGAGGAATCTTCTGATTAGATGAGGTACCTCGAAGGAGATTGGTTGAAGAGTGCCGCCATTTCAGGGACAGCTTAGCATGAAGGGATAGTTGTATACTGGCTTCCCAATTGCCTGTCGGTTGGTCCCACTGGTCCTCGAGAAATTCCTGTAGAGGTTGCATATGGAGATGGGCATTCAATGTGAGAAAGATGCAGGAGGCCATCGAGCCGAGGAGAGAGGATATTGTTCTCACCATTGGATGAGAAGCTTTCATGAGAGCATAACACTTACAAAGAATCGTTAAGCGTCTCTCCTCCAAAGGACACACTTTTGCCCATATTGTGTTGATGGAAGCTCCTAGATAATGTAAGGTTTGAACTGGGACAGAGGTTGACTTGTTGTGGTTGACCTGAAGGTCTAACCTTTGTAGGAGATTGCAAGCCCAATTGTAATGAGGCTGAGCTTCCTGAGACGTGGACGTCTTGATTAGCCAATTGTCTAGGTATGGCTAGACTAATATTTTGTGTCTCCTGAGATGGGCAGCCACTACTGCCATTGGAGAATGTGGTGGGTGCGGACTTCAGGCCAAATGGAAGCACTTGGTATTGATAATGGTCCTGCCCCACTAGGAATCTCAAGAATCCTCGATGCTTTCTGGAGATTGGCATATGAAAGTATGTGTCTTGAAGCTCAATGGAACAGAGCCAATACCCCTGGTGTAAGTAGGGTGTAATGACAGCATTAAGAACTTTTCTCGCTGAATCCACTTGTTGGCTGTTTTGAGGTCGAGCATGGGTCGGAATTCATTCTGATCTTTCTTCTTGATGAGAAAGTACCTGGAATAAATGCCTGTACCTCATTGTAGGTGAGGAACAGGTTCTACCGCCAGCTTTTGTAAGAGGATGTTGACCTCGGATCGTAACAATGGGAGTTGTAAACTGGATGGTTTCGGAGGTATGGACGGTGGAGGATTGGTGAACCTCAGACAATATCCATGGCAAACAGTATTTAGTACCCAGGCATTTTGCGCTATGTTTTGCCATTCTGCCAGATAATGTTGGATGCTTCCACGGACCGGAGTGGGTAACATAAGAGGGGGAAGTAATGATTCAGGGTTTTGACCCAGTAGTGGTATAGGATCTGTTCGGACAAAAGCAGACTCTTGTTCCGGAGGGCGGTATTTCTTTTGAAGCCTGGATGGTGCTGGCTTAACAGAGGCTGGTGTTAGGAAGAGGTCCATAGCAGGTTCAAGGAGACCTGGTACTAGAGGCAGCAAAGGCCTTGATACTGAACTGTGTTGTAGAGTCTCAAAAATGACTGATGTCGTTGGTGTTGGAGTCGACATAGGAATGTTAAGTTTTGTCGCTCCCCTCACGAGGAACTCTTGAAATGTGGTGACATCATCCACCAGCGATATACGTGGAGGTGGAGAGTCTGAAAGCATTGGGGATATCGTCCAGTAAAATTGGAGGACGTGTCCGTATGATGTCTTCACTGAGATCGTGAATGAAGAAGATGATGATGATAGCGGGAGCGCATGGAAGAGGTAGAAGTGCGCCTTGGGCTGTGACAATGGCGTCTAGATTGATGGCGCGACCTGGAACGAGATCTGAGACCGGTGCAGGTGGAGCTGGAGGCAGTGGTGGAGGAGGTGGAGTTGGAGGCTGTGGTGGAAGAGGGGTGGAGGAGGAGATGAAGTGGGTGGTGGAGAAGATGGTTGGACCCCTGAAGAAGGGGGAATATGCTCTAGAGTACTCCGAATCCGGTGAGGAGTAGATGCATCTTCTCTTCTTTCTTGTCTCCTGTAGCCTTGACGATGTCAAAAGAGTTTGACGTCAACCGACCTTGATGCCTCGACATCGACCTGCTTGTCGACAGTGATCCCCGACGGCACCTTAATATTGGAGTGTGACTCGACGTCGACCTGGATCTCGGCAGCAACCGTCTTAGTGGGCTCATAGTCAATGGACTCCTCGATGTCGAGCCAGGCCTGCGGGTCGATGAAGTAGTTGCTAGACGTTGAACCATGGATAGACGGCGAACAGGTCGGCGCCGTACCTTTCCCAGACGTTGATGCTCTCGACGTCGACCGGGACCGAAGCCATTTTTGTGCCGTTTTCTTCCTGGCATGCCCTCCAGAAACAGATGACAGAGCCCTGGCAGAGATCTGATCCTCTCCTTGCCCTGAGGTCCCACCTTCAGACTGCGTCTGTTGTCTTCTTCACTCCTCGGTACCATGAAGGCAAATCTTCTCTTGGTCTCTCAGGGCGTGTCTTGAAACGTTCCTGCAGTGATGGCAAGATTCAGGAACATGATCTTCTGGGCGGCAGATTATACACACCTCATGAGGGTCTGTCTTGGCCTTTTTTCTCCCACTGGCTGGGCATTTGTCAAAAAGAGATGTCATTTTTTTGTCAAAAAACTTCAAATTTCTGTCAAAACAATTCAGGGAGAGGACCAAAGACGTCTAATGAAAAGGTTGTCATCAAAATTCAGTTGAGAATTTTGAAGAGAAAAGCCAAAATTTGTCGGAGCTCAATACTCCAGGGTCCTGTCAGCAGGAGCCAGAAAAAGAACTAAAGCAACTGCCACCTGCTGAGCATGATGGGATACTGGTGGTCTCTGGGTTCTTAAAGGCGAAGCCTCTATTTTTAACTCATATAATGACAGTCTATGGGGCTACTCTGTCCTGCTTCACTTCATCTTTATGCTCTATCAAAAAAAGGTTTGTGAAAGAGATTTATGCTGTTATATTAAAACATCATGAACTTATACACAAATTTAATTCTCCTGGCCCCTTTTTTAAGCACAAGATGAAGAATTAGGCCAATGTAGCTTAGTCTTATAAGCCACATAACATTTTTCTTTCTTAAGTTACTCTGCTGGCCTTCCTGAAGAAATGCGAACATCTACACTTAAAAAGATATATTGTGAAAAAGTGCTCCTGGGTCCCCGCACGAGGCGGGACTATTCAGTGCTTATGACTATAAATGGAAATTCCCTACAAGAGAATTTGGGTTAACTCTGCCAATGGAGGCCTGTACTAACAGGCTCAGTAGTAGGGTGCTTTATTAAGAAGGGAGGGTCACCTGGAGCGGGTCTGTGGTGACATGCCACTAGTCCATTTACAGGTGGACAAGGGCAGAGTTTTGCCCAAGTGCCCATGAGGGTCTTGTTCAGGGCCTCATTGAACGGCAGTATGGATTCAGAGGAGGACTGTCCAGGTAGTAACACTTAGGTGAGAACATTGCTTCTACCTCAACAGAAGACAACTACAAATCTAAGACTCTGGCTGCCAGTTTAATGACCATGGCGAATGAAGCAAACTCTTCCCTGGAAGGGCCAGGAGTGGAGGCCAGCTCTGTGTCAGGGAAAGTGTCCAGCCCACAGGTCCTTAGTAGGTTGAGATAAAAATTGTCTTTATCATATTGTGGGGGAGAATTTGCCCAAACTATCACCATTGTCACCAAAAGCTGGCTGGCTCTGGTCAGCGTCAAATCCAAACAGTTGTTAGAACACTCCAGGATGGCTCCTAGGCAGAGGCACTGTCTTATCAGTCAGAGTGTATTGGGAACAGGTGAAAAAAAATGAGTCAGAATGCAACTTTGTCCTAGGTCAAGACAGATTAGGTTCGGAGTAAAAAAAACAAGGGGATTGAAGTCTTTCCCCGACATTGGTATTGATGTGGCTGGAACAGGCAAGGATCATGGTACCAGGCGTGGAGTTGGATCTTAAGTCAGACCTGAACCTGAAGCGTATTCAGGTTGTACAGACTGTGCTGAGGGTGGACCCATCGGCGGTAAGCCGATTGGAGGCCTCTGAGGATCCGTGGGTCCTGCAGTCACAATAGAGGTAGCCGGTAGGGTGCCAAAGATGCAAAGCATGACCTCTTTAAAATCCTCAATCTGTTGCGGAGTCATTGACGGACCTGGGATTTCGAGGTGCATCAGAATCAGCTGCGCAACAGGCTCCTCAGTAGGGGACTGGGAGTAAGAGCATGCCATGCTGACATCCTCGCAACTTATCAGATGGAGAGCGGCAAGGTTGGGATGAGGCACTCTTGGACTTCTTGTGTTTCTTTTGGGATTTTGACTTACCCAAAGACTTGGTCAGAATGACAACAGTCGAGAGACTGGTCCCAAGAGCGGGGACGGATCTCTGTCCTTGACTATGAGTGGAAGAAGCCCTTACGTGACGTCCTGCAGTGCCCAAATCAAAACACCAAAGAGACACTTTGTGGGGGATCTGTACCAGACATTTGTTTGTGACAGTTCCTACAGGACCTAACCATGTAGTTTTAGGAGGGGGCATGTTTCCTAGCACACTGGAAAGAAATTTGAAGAGAAAAAGCTTGTCAACTGATGAGAAAAAGTAGAAGCTAACTCCAGATCCATACAAAAACTCGTAGAAAGAAAGGAACTGATGTGATAGCGGTTGGGTGGCCCCTATGTGTCACTCCAACAGTTACTTCCGGGGAGGAGGAGAGTCGACGCCGAACCACACAACACCTCCTACAGGTGCATAGAAGCTATGCTGAAAAATCTTCCACATCGAGTCTGGTGATTGGGTAATTTCAAAGGTGAGGTATCTGCGGTTAGAAGTGTCTATCAGAAAGATAGTTCTACCTGCTGATACCTCCTTTTAGAAAGAATTCCACTGGATTTACTGCAAGAGGGCTTGAGAAACAATATCAGGCTACTAATAAAATTACAATATACTGAAAAATTGAATTGCAGAAGCATGCGCAATCTTCCAGCCAGAGTCCTGCCTCCGAACCCGACAGAGTTGCCTGGAAAATGTCCTATTGGTACTTCTTTCAAAAGTGCTAAAGTAGCCACCCTTTCCCTACTAGATTCCCAAATCCATGCGAGGCAGTTCCTTTGGAAAACTCTTAAAGCTTGATACATAACACAATTCATCTGGTGTTGGTCGTTTTTTTAAACACTTTTATATTTTCATGTTAGAGGGAACCTAAAAAACAGCTCACTGCCAAACTTAACATTTTTCAGCTGAAGTAAAAGGTAGCATCCTCTTATGGTTACTCTGTACCACGTTAACTGCAACTTGAAGACAAAAGGTAGAAGAAAATCATGGAAAAAAAATCTTATGGGACAGATCAAACCTGACATTACATTAGATAGATCAAAGGTTAATTCACAACTAATCTATGAGAAAGAAGAGAAGTATAAGGGAGTTGTCAAACCTTCCCACTCAGCTCCCTGCAGCAAAGCAGACCACATTCCTCGACGCCCCCCATTGTAGCTCACTTCTAAGTTCTCCTCAACCAAGCCACATTCCTTCCCTCTGTTCCAGGGATAGCTCCATTCACTGTCCCTTAAGCAGTGTCTCATGTCCTATCTTGATATTACGCTCCACAGTAATACTTGTCTTGTACCACACTCTGGTGCTTTACATTTAGGTTCACACTCTAGAAGCCTCATATGTTCATAAATGCAATCCTTTTGCCATTAAATATCAGTGTTTCGCTTTATGGAAACATTCACATTCTTCTATCAACTACTAACTTTTCAATTTGGATCAATGGATATCAGTTTCATAAAAAAATGCACATGCTGTCCCACAATCTCACTGTTGCCATCATCAAATATTCACTTGGTCTAATGCCATACATGAATAGATTCTTCACAGCATGCCCATGTATTAGTATCAAGTGCCAGAGATGCTCATCACATGCCAAAGATTTCCACCACAACTAAGTCAAGTGTGGATAGAATCATAACATCAATACAAAAATGATTTCAATTACCATCATTATGCAAGTGTGTGCACCGCTATGCCTAGGACGCTCTTAATATGCAAAGGATTCTCAACATTATATCATGGTCCACGTTATGCCACTAATGCCCACAATGTGCCAAGAAATACCACCAATATGCTGCAAGAGGGACCAATCAAACTAGTGATGGCTGCGCATGTGGAGGATGATGGGGAAGACGGGGGACTAGATGTTGCCAGAATCCTTTCAGACTACCACCAGATAGAGCTACTTTGGACACCTACTGTGACCTGTCTGCAGCATCAACTCTACTTTAGGGCATGTGGCATGCTTCTCTGCTGATTCACTAGCTTCACTGACTTTATTTGAGAGTAGACCCATTCCAGATGCCATTCTGGGGTTTGCTTTGCATATATAACTACATTTTGGTACTTGTATGTCTTCACTTAGAGCTTAGGGCTCTGTTTGTTGGCATATTTTCCCGCCAAGATCTGAAGCCAGACCTACTTGTCATTCCCTTATATAGTTTAATTATGTTCACTTGTTGCTCCCTGGAAATTATTTTTACTCTTTCAGGAAAAGAGATGGGGAATGGCTGTTAACTCTTTTAACCTGTTTTGTGCTGCTGCCTGTGCACACATATTATTTGTTACAATCAGCCCCACGTTGCATTGATGTAAGTTGGAAGGAATATTTAAGTGAGCTTTCTTTTTACAGATTTCGTTCCATCAAACGCCGACTCTGGTATTTTCTGCTATGTGCCCTAATTACCTGCATTGTGAATCTGAATATTCCAGATTCCTATTACTTCCTTTGCTGTTTCTTGCCTCGTTTCATGTGGGTGTGGTGAAGAATCCGGCTTTATCTCAGAGATGAACTGCCTCACCATCTCACTTTCGTTTCTGCTTATTTCTCTGCCTTTCCTTTCGGCCTTGTATAACGTATTCATGTACACCATCGGCTGCACGTTTGTTTCTATGTAGTTGCTGTGTTGGCAGTTACCATTTGCCAAACTTGAATGAGTTGCTTTTGTCTGTAACCTTGTTAAGAAGCATTGTTCCAATTTCCTTATGCCAGAACAGGACATATTCTCCCTTGCGTTTTGGATACACCTTATGAGTTCCTGTTTGTGTTGTCTGCATGATCAGGGGATTAGTTATCCCAGTATGTTTTGGTTAGAAGCGACTCGGAGTTATCTGTGAAACTCTCAACCAAAAAGGGCCTTGTTGTAGTTTATTGCCTCTTGTGGTAACTTCACACACCAATTGTTGTTCCAAGATGTTTGTTGCTTAACTTTTACAACAAGGATGTATTACGGCTCCTCACACGTCTGCATCATTTAATCCACTGTTGCCACATTCCACAGCTATATATATATATATATATATATATATATATATATATATATATATATATATATATATATATATATATATATATATATATATATATATACAAAACACAAACATTCTACCCACTCTAAGTTTCACCCTTCAAGGTTCTACTTAAAGAGAACAAGTATATACATACCCACTACTACACAGCCCCCTCTTTTCAAACATGAGAAAAACAAAACTTAACACAATCCCCACAAGTTGCAAATAAAGAATGCTGCCCTAAAGTAAAGCATAAATTATTGAACTCCTATATCTTATTTACACACACAGTTCTCTAAGCGTCGCCCTACTGTTTTTAAGCAGTGTAAATAAAGGAAATATAAAATGATAATAACTCACTGTTATTATCATTTTATTGTTTCCAGCTGCTTTGTGGGTGGGTGGGCTGCTCTGCTCTCAGAGCAAGGGAGGAGTGGTTTGCCCACTCCAAGTGGGCATGAATGCTTGGCTGGCCCTCTGGGGCCGGCGAAACAGTCATGCGCACTTTGCATGTTCTCCACGCAGGCTGCATTAAAGCCTGCATGGAGAACATGCCCAGACCCCCTTTCTTCGCTGCATTGCAGCGTTGTGATTGGTCAGGGGAGCCTGGGTGCTTACCAATTGGTCAGGGGAGCCTGGGTGTGCTTCCTGGTTCCGGACCCCGTTCCTTGCCCGGGTCCGACGGAGGAGAGATGGAGCAGCGACGTGGGATGCAGTGATAAGGTAAGTAGGTTTTTTAAAATTATTTTTTTACATTCCCCTTCCTCCTCGCCCCCGTTCCGCCACCCCCAATCCGTGCCAGCCGCCGCTGATCGTAACCCTGTAAGACCACAGCATCCGCTTCAGCTCACACTCCCAATTTTTCCTTCCTATACAGGCCAGTTGTATTATACTGTTTATCACTCTATCGGCCCTTCCCACAACAGCATTAACCCTGGGATGATATAGCGCAGTGAATTTCTGCTCTATGCCATCCATTGTGACATAGTTCTTCATTTTTTCTGACTTAAATTGAACTCCATTGTCTGTCAGAATCAAGGCAAAAAATGCTTCTCTAAAAAAATTCCCTCCTGAAATTCAATTACTGTATTTGTATCCACTTTTTTCACCACATCCAATTCAATCCATCTTGAAAACATATCAATAAGAACTAAGATATATCTACATGACCCATCACAGCACGCAATCGGCCCCATGATATCCAGCACTAGACCATTCAATGGCAATTTGGGACATCCCAAAGATTACATTGGTGGATTCAAAGTTTTCTGGTACTTGCGGCATTTCGACATTCTATATACCCTCTAATAAACATTTCTGTTTCCAGATCCACTTTAGGCCACCAATCTAACATTTTCACATGGCATTTAGTGTGTGTAATACCTGAATGTCCCTCATGAGAAATTGCAATTATTTTCTCTCTTACTGTACTAAGCGGAATAATTTTGTCACCTCAAAAAACAAACACCTCATCCACACTTAATTCGACAAGTAAATGCTTTCCTTTCTTCTAGTGCCTTCTTTTTAAAAACTTTTTTCCCATTAATTTTAAATCCTATTTCTCACATTTTTCAGGACACCGTCCTTGTCGTAAGCTTCCATCCATTCGTTGTTTTGTAGATTGACACTCTCATTGGTAAATATCCTTGCCACACAAAAATCATTCCAAGGATCCTGATCAACTTCACTGAGAGGTAGTGACAGACTATTTAGGAAATCAGCTGTAACATTTTTTACACCTGGTACATATTGAACTTCATACAGGAAATCTTGTAACTGCATAGATAACCTGGCGATTCTTGCAGAAGCTCTGGATAAACCCTCTGTAGTTAACAATTTGGCTAATGGTTTATGGTCAGACCTTAGTACAAAGTTTCTCCCCCACAAGAACTTCTGAAAGTGTTCCAACGCCCACACACTAGCGTCTCTCTATCTATCACAGAGTACTTTTCCTCTGTGAGTGACAAAGACCGACACGCAAACGCTATAACCACATCTTTTCCCTGTTCAGTTCTTTGGGAAAGCACACTACCTAAACCCTTTCCACTGGCATCTGTTGTTACAATCGTGTCAGCAGTGGGATTAAGATCTTGCAACACTGGGGCAATACTGATTAATTGCTTAATATCCAGGAATGCTTTTTGGCAGGACTACAAAGGAAAAGGAGCGTTAAATTCAATTCATAAATGTCCTTTCAACAATCCCAAAGATTATATTCTTCTCAAACAATTCATCATGTTCCAGTTCAAAGTAGAAACTCAGGAGTCTTGTGTATCTCTTTGAATCCAACTTTATTCAAACAATGCTTTTTGACAGAAGCAGTCCATTTAGCCCAGCCAACGTGTTTCGTCCCATAGGGACTTCATCAGAGTTGTCCAATCTTCAGTATCAGGTATTTAGATCCTCTTCTTATTATATTATTCTTTATAAAAAGCAATTCGTGTCACAGGGTGGCGTCCCGTCTCCAATATCACATTATTCTTCATGCCTGCCGGTCCAAGTGTCCATCAAGTCAACGCCTACCTGCTTTTTGACATGCCTCACTCCATACAAACTTCGCTTTGTTCTGCAACGTTCTCTTGTCATACGTTTTTTGTGAGAAATTTTCTACGAATTTTGAACAAAATTCCATTGAGCCTAAGAATGACTTGAGTTCATCCTTAGACTGAGGGGACGCAGCTTTATTAGTGGCTTCCACCAATTTCTCTTTAGGTTTAATTCCCACATCACATATTTTATGACCTATGTACGTGACTTTCTACTCTGCAAATTTGCATTTCGCACTTTCTGCTGACAACCCTTTCTTTTCTAGGATGTGTAACACCTCCCTTAACACTTCATCATGATGTTTTTTACTTTTGCCCATAGCTAAAATGTCATCCTGAAAGAAACACTTGTGTCATGAATCTCTATAACACAGATGCAGCAGACACTAGCCCAAAAGGCATAAGTCTAAACTGGTAGCAGTGGAAAGGTGTGCAAAATGTTGTAAGATGTCTGCTACTGGGATCCAGTACCACCCGATGGTACACAGCAGAGAAGTCTACCATTGAAAACCACTTAGCTTGTCTAGTTAATAACAACATTTTGTCTATCCCTGATAATAGGAACTGATCCACTACGATATTATGAAGCCCCCTCAAGTCAATACATAGATTCACCTTCCTATTTGCCTTCCTAGCAATGACCAAAGGTGATACCCATTCTGATGCTTCCACTGGTTCTATAATATGTGACTCAAGTAACCTTTCTAAATATTTTTTGACTTAGACTTTGACAATAAATGGTATATTGCGTGTCTTATGTATTTTAGGTGTGGCACTAATCTTTAACCTTATCTGATGATCAAACCCCTTCAGTTTACCAATCTTACCATTAAACACTGAAGGAAATTATTGTAACACCCATTTTTTAGAGTCTTCTCCTTCACATGCTACTAACACCTGCTCAACACTGTTGGGATCTAAGATAATACTCAACTTTCTGTGATCTTTCCAACCTAATACTGAGGGTCCTTCCTTTGAAACATACAGTTTGCACTATTCATGTCTTTTTTTAAAATCTAAACACTAATTGTCTAAACCCCACTGTGTCAACCTTTACCCCTGTGTAGCTTTCTGGGTTAATAGCTGGCAGTTCCAAGTGACTGCAAATATTCGCAATGAAGTGTTTTACCCACACGCTTTCTGCAATGATTGTGTTCGGTGACCCAGAATCGGCCGCCACTTGCAAGGAAATCCCTCCGAACAAGACCCAATACAATAGTTTGTTGATCGCTTCCCTAGTTATATTTAACACTACTTTCTTTTGAAAGTCATTCATCATCTCCAAATCCTCGGTATTTTCATCCAAAGAGGAATCGTCTTCCCTCTCAGTCACACACGTCACTTTGCTATTATATTTTTTCTTTGCTTTCCTCTTGCATACCCTAGCATAATGACCTATTAAGCCACATTCTAAGCATTTGGCAGATTTTGCAGAGCATTTATCAAACCTTGCCAAATACAACGTACTACTACAACGAAAACACACAATATTAATTTCATACTCTTCACTTGTTCAGTATTATCCCCCTTTCATTTATCCTTCCTTTGGTCATTATAACGCCCATTAATCTGCATCTTCTTTTGTTTACTGTCAGATGCTTTATTTACTGAATTCGAATTCTCCTTCCTCTCCTGAGATAATATAGCCTTGGCACACTGCTCAGACAATTCTGCCTTCTTCACTATCGCCTTGATGTCTTTGGGACTGGCATCTCCTTCTACCCACAATTTTTCCTGGATGGATTTAATCTTGGTATACATCACAATTTGGTTCCGTATTAAATCACCATGCAAACTGCCAACTTTGAACCTGACTGGCAACTTCTTCAACATGGACACATAATCCTCGATAGATTCATGTTTGTCTTGTTTTTTTTTTTAAAGAAGACGTCCCTCGTTATTGCTACACACACTGTAGGTGAAAAGTGCTCACTCAAATCCAATATAGCACTTTTAAATACATCCATATCACTGGCACTCCTTTCTATCTTTTGTAGCTGATTATAAATACACAGCCCCTCAGGACCAAGACAAGACAGTACATTAGGATTCTTTTTTTTCTTTCTGGTGATAACACCCCAGTACTTCCATATTAGCAATATAGTTGGGGAAGTACTCTTTCCATTCAACCCACTGAACTGCTGGTTCCCCAGGAGTTGCCAAAAACTCCTTTGGTGAACTGAGCTGCATCCGTCCCACGCATCCACAGGACCTCCGCCGGCGGCAGATCCTTCTCATACCTCGCCGCCAAGACATGGAACACCCTCCCCACACAGCTGCGACAGACCCAGGACCTGCTGACCTTCAGGAGGCTTCTCAAGACCTAGCTCTGGCTGTTCGAGCAGTAGCTGCACCCCCCCCCCCCCCCAGCGCGTTGAGACCCCCACGGGTGATTAGTGCGCTCTACAAATGATTGATTGATTGGATCCACAATCACATTGCCAGAAACTGATGAACATGTCACTAGAAGGCAATGTGTGAATGCAGACAATGTTGAATTAATAAAAAAATATTCTTTACCTTGACCAGAAAAGTACTTAACTGCATACATCCTTGTATCACAATTATTCTGATTGCGCTGCTGCTGCGATTAGCGTCAGAATGATTATTTTCCACATCTGGTGTGTGCCGGCACTAAATCATAATGCAGTTTTTCCTCAGTACGTAACACAAAGTCTAACACGCGTTGCACGGTGACACGATTGGTTTCCCTATGAGGCTGAATATATGAAGTACATCCAAGATGGCCGCCACGTCGAGTTGACCTTGCTCGCTGACGTATGGCTGGGTTCACAGCGAGGGTACACAGTCAAGATGGTTGTACGTCAAATTGACCTTACAAGCTGACGTATGGCAAGTAAGTTTACTTTTGCGCTCAGAATATTTTCATGCGCACACTGCTGGTGAAGTTCAGGCAATGCACTTGCCCGCACACAATGCACAAAAGGATGCGACTTGTGAATGTCGATCGCCACTGCAGCCTAAACCTCCAACGGCACCAAGGAGCAGTCACCGCACACGCAGGCTAAATTCAAATGCAGCGCAGCCTAACACACTAGAGGACAACTCAAAATTTGACCACACTGGCAAGAACTTTTCAATTCCTTGAACCGTAGCGAGTTATCCTCCTGTACTTCCTCTTCATGCTGCATGCAACTGAAGTATCTGATACAGCACATATAAACCCAGTTCCATAAATTTCGAGCAGATATATGAAGACTCGAATCTGCTTCCCGCTCATTGCCAAATTACTGTGGTAACTCGTACACCAATTGTTGCTCCAAGACGTTTATTGCTTATCTCTTCATACAAGGATGCATTACAGCTCCTCAGACGTCTGCATCATTTCTTCCACTGTTCCCACATTCCATAGCGCCCCATATATATATCAGAACACAAACATTCTACACACTCTAAGTTCCACCCTTGAAGGTTCTACCTAAAGAGAACATGTATATACTTATCCCCTACTACAACTCTCTAGGTTAGATTTCTCCTTGGCGTTTTGTGTTCCTTAGTGTTAGTGTAAATTAAGCCCTTAGACTCAGTCCCTAATTCTTTCCTAGTGTCTGTATTCAGCTCTTGATCTGTTTCTATCCTGTATTCTGGTTATTCTTTCCACTCTGTTTTCCTGTCCCATTCATTGTCTGTTTCCACCCTGCATACCTTTACAATGTGCCACATTCTAGGGTGGTCTGCATTCTGATCTGATAGGGGAAAGACTTCAGTTATTGCATGCAGGTCATTTGTAGTCTTACCTGCCTCACTGTTTTTAGTCTCAGTCCTTCTATAATGTTAAGTGTTACCTCTCGAATATACTGACTTTGCTCCTTAACGCACAAGTTACTTACCTTCGGTAACGATATATCTGTAAGAGACATTAGTTAGTGATAGATTCCTTACCTTAGAATTACCCCCAGGCGTCAGACTGGATCCGGAAAGCTTTCGTCAGCAGTACCCCTGCGCGTCGGAAGGTGGCGTCGTGCGGCTCCGCGTCTGTCGTAGGCGTCGTGATCGCCGGAATGACGTCGCGGCAGCTACTTATACGCCGCCCTCGCGCGCTGACGTCAGTTCTGTACACGACTTTCCGTGCCAGGAACGCAGAGCCATGCAAGATACTGACCACTGGGGCATTGAAACTAGGGCCCTGAAAGGGATGACCTTAACCCTAGAAATCAGTTCGCAGAACGGGGAGGATGGGTGGGGCGGTAAGGAATCTATCACTAACTAATGTCTCTTACAGATATATCGTTACCGAAGGTAAGCAACTTGTGCATCTGAAAGAGACACGTTAGTGATAGATTCCTTACCTTAGAATAGATACCCCAGCAATACCAACCCCGGTGGTGGGTCTGCGAACCAAGATCACACCAGAAAGTCACGGAGAACAGAACGGCCAAAGAAGCCGTCTCTCCGGACTTGGCTGTCAAGGCAATAATGCTTAGTAAAAGTGTGCAGCGAGGCCCACGTGGCTGCCTGACAGATGTCTTGCAGGGGGACACCATGTCCCAATGCAGTAGTAGCTGCTGTCGCCCTGGTAGAATGGGCGCGCAGCACCACCGGAGGTTCTTTTTTAGCCAGAGAATAACAGGCTTTTATACACAAGGCGACCCAGCGGGAGATAGTCCGCTTGTGTACAGCCCGGCCTTTCTTGGCGCCTACGTAGCCAACAAAGAGCTGGTCATCCACCCGGAACTGTTGTGTGCGATTCAGGTAAAATGAGAGCGCACGTTTTGGGTCCAGACGGTGGAGCCTCTCTTCCTCTCTGGAAGGGTGCGGAGGCGGAAAGAAAGTGGGCAGGGTGATAGTCTGACCGATGTGGAAGGCAGTAACAACCTTTGGCAAGAAAGAAGGACGAGTGCGAAGCACAACCTTGTCCGGATGAACAGACAGAAAAGGAGGTTTACAGGAAAGAGCCTGGAGCTCACTCACGCGCCTAGCGGAGGTGATGGCAACCAGGAAAGCAGTCTTTAAGGTCAGTAAACGAAGAGGACAGTTATGAAGCGGCTCAAAAGGAGCGCACATCAAATAAGTAAGAATCAGATTTAAGTCCCACTGCGGCATCACAAACGGAATAGGAGGGAAAAGGTGAGTAATGCCTTTGAGAAATCTATATACAACAGGGGACTTGAAAAGAGAGGGCTGATCAGGGAGCCTGAGAAAGGCTGAAATTGCAGAAAGGTAGCCCTTAATAGTGCCCAGAGCAGAGCCCTGCCGGGCTAAAGACCGAAGGAAAAAAAGGACTTCTGAAAGAGGGGCAGAAAGGGGATCCACAGCCTTTGCTGTGCACCATGCCACAAATTTCTTCCACCTGCTGGCGTATACCGATTTAGTGGATGGACGCCTGGCTGCCAGAATGACATCACAGACTTCAGGAGGCAAGTCAAAGGGAATCAACTGTCGCCGCTCAATCTCCACGCAAGGAGGTGGAGGCTGGACAGGTTCGGGTGGAGGACCGTCCCCTGCTGCTGCGACAGAAGATCCTCCCTGAAGAGGCAGTCGGATCGGGGGATCCACGCTCATACTGAGTAGCTCGGGATACCAAACTCTTCGAGCCTAGTCCGGAGCCTCAAGAATGACTTGGGCTCGGTCGCGCCTGATCTTCTTCAGCACTCTGGGTAGAAGTGGTATAGGCGGAAAGGTGTACAATAGACTGCAACTCCACTCGCG
This sequence comes from Calotriton arnoldi, assembly GCA_963921515.1. NCBI lineage: Eukaryota > Metazoa > Chordata > Amphibia > Caudata > Salamandridae > Calotriton > Calotriton arnoldi. Next base: position 3,388,324 of record CAWUFW010000227.1, on the reverse strand, counting down.
ACAAAAAGCGTAGCCGAGCGAGTGCCGCCTTGGAAATTCCAACGCGCAGAACTGCTGACATTGCGCGTTCTCTTCGGTGGCGAATAGATCTAACCAAGGCTCTCCCCACTGTTGAAAGAGACCTTGCGCCACCTCCGAGTGAAGACGCCATTTGTGATCCATCATGCACCTGCGGCTGAGTTTGTCCGCCCTGGCGTTCAACACTTGGCAGGTTCTTTGAACCACCAGGAAAATGCCCTGGTGTTCCAGCCACGTCCAGAGGCGCAGAGCCTCCTGACAAAGGGTCCACGACCCCAACCCGCCTTGCTTGTTGCAATACCACATGGCGGTGGTGTGGTCTGTGAACACCTGCACTACTCTCCCCTTGACACAGGAAAGGAATGCCTTCAGTGCAAGTAGGATCGCCCGGAGCTCCAGAAGGTTGATATGGAGCCTGGACTCCGCCAGAGACCAGAGGCCTCTGATCTCCGCCTCTCCCATGTGGCCGCCCCATCCCAGAAGGGACGCATCCGTCACCACTGTGTGCTCCGGTTGGGGAAGGGAGAGGGATCTGCCGTTGACCCAATGCTGGTTCGTGAGCCACCACTGCAATTGTCGTGCAGTGCCCTCCGAGATCTGGATGCAATCGGACAGATTCTCCTGATGCTGCGCCCACTGGAACTTCAGGTCCCACTGCAGAGCCCGCATATGCCACCTGGCATGATTGACCAGAAGGATGCAGGAGGCCATGAGGCCCAGCAGCCTCAGGGTCATCCTGACCGAAACCCGGGATAGAGGCTGAAAGATCGGAATCATAGCCCGAATATCCCGGACTCGCTCTTCGGGAGGATAAACCCCAAACTGCGCCGTGTCCAGAACCGCTCCGATTAAGAAGAGCTTCTGAGAGGGGATCAGGTGTGACTTCGGCACGTGGATGGAGAACCCCAGCAAATGCAGGAGGTCGGCCGTAGTCTGGAGGTGGGAGACGACTGCCTGGGGCGAGCCCGCCTTCAACAACCAGTCGTCGAGATAGGGGGAAGACTGAAACCCCCGATCTGCGCAGATGAGCTGCGACCACCGCCATCACTTTCGTGAACACCCGAGGGGCGCTGGTAAGGCCAAAAGGGAGCACGGTGAACTGAAAGTGCTCGTGACCTACCGTGAACCGCAGGTAACTCCGGTTTGATGGCAGGACAGTCGGGGATATGGAAGTAAGCGTCCTGCAAGTCCAACGCTACCATCCAGTCTTGCGGGTCTAGGGCAGACAAGACCTGAGCAAGTGTGAGCATCTTGAACTTCTCCTTCCGGAGGAAGCGATTGACGTTCCGAAGGTCAAAGATAGGACGCAGGCCCTTGTCCTTCTTTGGAACCAGGAAGTAGTGGGAATAACAGCCATGACCCAGTTCTGGCGTCGGAACGCGCTCGATGGCCCCCTCAGCCAAGAGGGCCGCAACTTCCTGCTGGAGACGTGCCAAGTGATCCCCCGACATGCGGTGGTACTGAGGTGGCATGGCTGGAGGGGTAGTCTCGAAGGGGAGGGAGTAGCCCCTTCGGACTATCTGTAAAACCCACCTGTAAGGGATGGTGCGCCAGTGGGGAGGTGATGGCGAATCCTGCCGCCCACTGGCGTTAAATGGGCCTGAAACAACGGACTAGGAAGGTTTGGAGGCAGTGGTGGCAGGGGAGGTGGTGGACTGACCCGCCCGCTTGCCCCACCTCAGCGGGTCCCACGTCCGCAGCTGCACTGAGACTGTTGCTGCGCAGGCCTGTGGCTTCGAAACGAATGTGTTTGGGTGCCCCTTCCTTGGCCACGAAAGGAGCGAAAAGCAGAAGCCGAAGGAGTGCGCGTGGCCGAAAGGCCCAAGGACTTAGCCGTAGCCCGCGAGTCCTTAAAGCGCTCCAACGCACTATCTGCCTTGTCGCCAAAAAGGCGAGTGCCATCAAAAGGCATGTCCATCAGAGTGTTCTGGACATCCCCCGAAAAGCCAATCGTCCTCAGCCAGGCGTGATGGCATAGCGCCACTGTCGTGGAAATCGCTCTGCCCAGCGAGTCGGCGGTGTCAAGGCCACAATGAATCGTGAACTTGGCTGCATCTCTCCCCTCAGCAATAGCTTGGGAGAGCACCGTCCGGGCCTCCTCCGGACACTGAGGCAGCACCTGTGCTACCGTATCCCACACAGGGTGGGAATAACGGCCCAAGAGGCATGCGGTGTTCACAGACCGCAACCCTGAACTGGCGGAAGAGAAAATCTTCTTCCCAAACTGCTCCAGTTTCTTGGATTCCCTGTCCGGAGGTGCGGAAGGGAATGCGCTCGGGGACGCAGAGGCTTGGACAACCAAGCTCTCCGGGGTAGGGTGTTGGGAGAGGAAAATGGGGTCGCCCGGGGCCGGGCGATGGCGTCGGGCCACGTTCCTATCCACAGGAGCCCCTGTGTTGGGCCTGGACCAGGTGCCCAAAAGAATGTCTGAAAGTGCATCATTAAAGGGCAGCAGCGGTTCCGCAGAGGAAGCCGCCGGCCGAAGCACTTCTGTCAGGAGGTTAGTCCTGACGGCCACTGTAGGGAGCTCGAGGTGGAGAGCCTCTGCTGCCCTACGCAACACCACTGAATAAGTACCACCCTCCTCCGTAGCCACGGTAGAAGGAGACAGTGCGCCAGGTTCTGGAGAGAAATCCAGGTCACCGGCATCCTCCAAATCCTCTGCCCAGTCCGGGTCTAACTCGCATTGGGCTGCGAGAGGGTCTTCAGACCTCTCCCAGTCATCCCCGTCCTCCGTAACCTACTGGGCAGGTGGGAAAGAAGGAGGATGGAGAAAAGGATAGAAATTCCCCATCGGCGTCGGAATCAGCATCGATCGACACCGGTTCGGCACGTCTTCATGTCGGGGTGGAAGCCGGGGACGACATCAGCCGGGGGGCCGGCCGACGCCGGCGGCAGTGCCATAGACGTCGATGTCGGTGGAGGTCGTACAAGGTCAACCGACATCGGCTGTGATCCATGCATGGATCCATGGGGATCTCGCGGCGCCGAGGCCGGAGCCGTCGACGACGTCGGGGCCGGAGCCATCGACAAAGAAGGGCGAGGATCCCCAGTCGGACCCGCGGGGCCTGAAGGCACGCCGGCGGGGCCCGACGGGCCAAAGAGGCAGGCCATGGCTTACAGAAATTCCTGCAGCTGGACCGGAGTCGCTGACGGACCCGGGAAAGGCGGGTAGGCCGTCGGCAACTGCGTAGGCTCCGCCGGAGCTGCGGGGGTGTCACATTGCAAAAAGGAAAAAAGGGGAGACTCCAAATGAAATTTTTTTGAAAAGTGCACTTGGCATCATATATTTTAAGAACACAATAATGCAGGTACAGTTGTAGCAGCACTGTAGGCAATAAAATGCAAGAGCAACCCGAATTGGACTTGGTGCTGAATTGTGTTTGTGACACACAAAGTGGCGACGCAAGTGACAATGTGAGATCAGCGAAAAACGGCGCAGCGCGCAATCAGTGAACAATTATATACAGTGAGTATATGTGGTTCACAATAGTAATTCAGACAGTAATATTTTTAGTTGAACCACATGGGGTAATGCGCCACCAGTTGCGCTGAGGGGTCGACGACGTTTCGATCCTATAACTCAGGATCATCTTCAGGACCGGGTTGCTGTTTGTAAGCGGTGCTGAAAAGAACTCATGTTTCAGGAAAGTGGCGAATCACATTTACATCAGGTTTCCATGAAAAGAAATCCTTGAGGCAATCCACGTCAAGGGAGCGTGGTGGCTGGTGTCAAGTCAAGCAGAAGACCATCGGCGGTTGAATCGCAAATGCGCGAGCTCCTCAAAGTACCGGGGATCGGTACCGATGGGGGAGATCTTGATGTGAGGAATGAATCCTGGACAAATTAAGGGGACGCCGGAATCAATGTCTTGCCGCCACGATCGTGGCGGGCCATGGCTTACAGAAATTCCTGCAGCTGGACCGGAGTCGCTGACGGACCCGGGAAAGGCGGGTAGGCCGTCGGCAACTGCGTAGGCTCCGCCGGAGCTGCGGGGGTGGCACCACCCGCACCCTCAGCCGTGTCGCGCGACAGGCTAGGCGAAGAGCGACGGCGCTTCTTCGACTTCTTGTGCTTCGTCTTACCTGACCCCGAGTGCGAAGACTTCGTCGAACGATGGTGGCGGCTCCGCGACCGGTTCCTCGACCTCCCACGGGACCGGGACCTTGAACGGCGCGGAGCCGACTCCCGGGCCTCAAGCAACTTTCGGGACCGCTCCCGCAAAGTTTTCGGAGCCATGACCTGGCAGTCGGGGCACGACGTGGGGTCGTGGTCGCGCCCCAGGCAGTAGAGACACTCGCGGTGCGGGTCCGTCACCGACATCATGCGGGGACAAACCTCGCAAGACTTGAAACCGGGCATCCCTACAACACCAGGAGTCAAAGACTCAAAAAAGACAGAGACAAAAGTCCCCAAAAAATCAGTCAAAAATTGCCTGGGGGTACCGCTCTCTCTGGATCTGCGCTGGCTGGCGCGGAAAAAGAAAGAACTGACGTCAGCGCGCGAGGGCGGCGTCTAAGTAGCTGCCGCGACGTCATTCCGGCGATCACGACGCCTACGACGGACGCGGGCCGCACGACGCCACCTTCCGACGCGCAGGGGTACTGCTGACGAAAGCTTTCCGGATCCAGTCTGACACCTGGGGGTAATTCTAAGGTAAGGAATCTATCACTAACGTGTCTCTTTCAGATAGATGAAACTGATGGCCCAAGATGTTAAGGGTCAGGTGACAGTGGTGACTAAGAAACATACTGCATGCTGAGAGGTGAAAATACACTCACAGTATTAGTAACTCTAGTAGTTGATATGAGGCAAGCCTTTAATATAATGGGTGGCTTCAAGACAATTGTTGGTAAGGCTTTTCCAGTTTGGAGGCTTTTTTGACCTCTTAAGAAGTGGAATCCACAGGCTCAAGATAAGGCAGTAGGAAGAATGTACTTAGTCAATAGAATTTCACTGCACTGGCAAGCCTGCCAGTCAACTCCCAGATTATTAGAGGTGAGAGGTATGCAGCATAGGCAGCCACATATCAATGGTGCTACTGTCGCTAATGCAAGAAAGGAAAATTGGAACCTTGTCTCCAAAGCGGGTATGAAAGGCAGCCATATTTGGAGAGTAGGGTGCCCCTTGCGCCCCTGGTCTTTGTAGCCAGTGCAAGAAGGAAGGAAGTTTGAGATTCACCCAAGAAGTTTGTTATTTATGGATGATGATAATGAAAGTGGCAGATGAAACAAATTATCATAGTAAAAACGAAAAGTTTTGTGTGAAACTTAGACTGCTACACATATGAAAATCATACTAATCACACGAAACATCACTTGTGCTAGGTTGGCATTCAACTACTTTTCCATAGATAAAACATTAGCAGCTATTTAAAAAAGAAAAATGTCTTGCCCAGTGATGGGCAACATCCATTAACCATTGGTGTTTGGGGTTCTCCTGCGAAAGTTCTGACTGCTTCATTTCTTCCTTTGCTCCGGATTCCAAAGAAATGTAAACATATTCATGCTCTCAATTGTTTCTGCTATGGTACCAGTGTCAAAATAATATTATTAATTGGAGATTGCCACTGAGTAGACTAAAATACATGCTGGGGAAATAGACTTGAATAGAGGGGTCTTGGACATCTGTCATTCAGGCGGGCTGCATCCAGTTGACTAATGTGGCTGTTAAGTTAATGAACTCTGGCAGATTGTATTATTTTGATTACCATGCTGACTGTACCTCATTCAGCAAGTATGTGGTGTACTTTTCAGTTAGATTGACAGCATCACAATGTCTGGGCACACACTCAATTGATGCATAGCAGTCAATGTGTGTGTATAATCTCAAATGTACAATGTTACTGTAACATTACCTGGGGGCAAAATAACAGCAAGGGATGCAGGTGGAAGTTACTTCTATTGACTCTTGACAATACAGGCCATTCTTTGGTTCTTAGGTGGCAAGCAAGCGAAGTGAAGCACACAGTGGTCAAGTTGGAAATAGGTGAGCAAGGACCCGATTTCTGACTAGATTGCCTGATCATGATTGTAAACTGGCTAGGTAACAATGCATTCTGATCCCCCCACAAAATAGGAAATCCTCAAAATATTAGGAAATCTACTCATAACCTGAAGTGACTTCCATCTCATTCCCTTTATTAACCTCCCGACAAGAACTACTACAGCAGCGGTGACCAACCATACATACAGAAAGTAGAACAGGCCACCTCTCACCACTTGACTCCCATCTCAGGACTTTCTCTCCCCACAACCAAGTTACAGAAGTGGGAAAGCATTACAACTGGCTCTCTGAAGGCTTTGGACAACTGACACTTCTTGCGACGTCTACAAGTATTACACAAAGAAAGACAACCAAATGGCTTTAAAAAACGTAAACAATGCCGTCAATAACAAATGTGACAAATCATTTTTTTAAATTAAAAGTTACAAGCTTTTATTCACTGAGACCACCCCTTAACACTTCATTTTTCAGAACTTAGGGTCTCATTTATAGTAAGGATAAACTGAAAGGAGAATAGAAGCCCATTCCTTGTTGAAAATGTGGGACTTTCTCTATGGCACTCTTGCTTAGTATTGCTAGCAATTCCTTCTACAGTAGATGGAGATGAGGTGGGTGACCTCGTTTTGGTGGAGCGGTGGGCGGAATCTGGGTGAACTCCAAACTGTGGTCATATGTGATGAGATCCAGTGCCAACTTCTCCGATGTTATTTTCCACCATTGATTAAAACATTTTGAAATTTTGGCTCCCTCAGGATGGTGATCTGTAGGGGGCGTAACCAACACTATAAAGTTGTCACTGTTTTCTGCCAGTGTCTCTTGCCTTGCGCTGCCTGCTTTCTACTTGTTGGTTGCTTGGAGTAGGCTGCCGCTGCCAGTGCCAGTGTTTTATATGGTTGGTGTTGTTGGTAAGCTGAGCTAAAGTGCTGCTGAAAGGGATAATACTGATACCTCTGGTATCCTCCTCAATATAAATAAGAGCCTCTTCCACGGGCCCGTCTAAAAGGTGTTTTATAAAACTGTAATGTGCCCAAAGACCTGGCGGTATCAGTGTCCGTCTTTATTGTTTGCAAGGCGTCGTCAACATACTTGCCAAACAGAGCGTCATCATCATATATCATGTCCATTTTTGTTTTCATCTCATGTCTGAAAGTTGTGGCCTTAGCCATCCTTGCAATCTAAGGACCGCTGATCCTGCAAGTTGTTGGAATCCTCGAGCTATATCCATCCCACAATCTATAATTTCCAATGAGGATCTTTCTCCCTCTTGCAGAATCTTTTTTACTCCTTCTCTTTTGTCTTCCAGCAGGAAATCCATATATGTGACAAGGTCTGACCACATCTGTTGGTCATATCTGCTTAGCATTGCCAGCGAATTAGCTGCTCAGACTGTCGTTCCTGACATGGTTGAGAACCTCTTCCCAATGTTATCGAGGTGTCTCCCTTCTTTTAAGGCAGGGTTGAAGTAGTTGTGGAAGGGTTCTATGACCACGTTGGCCGCCTGTGCTATGACAGAGTCTGGTTTTGGGTGTCCAACTAGATATGCTAGCGAGTCCTGAGGAGCTTTGTATTTTTTTAATAGATCCTTGGCAGGACCGCTGAGACCATGGCAGGATTTTTCAAAATTTGTATTCCTTCCTCCCAGATGTAATCAACAATTGGAATTGCTCTTACTGCCTTTCTAGTTTGTTACTCAAAATCATATAGAAAACAATCTGATTGTTTGATTGTTATTTGAGGTTGGAAAAGCTCGGCTGCTCTCTCCATAAGGGTATGGAAACCACTGATATCGTTCGGTGGGGAATTCGCCGATCATGGTCCAGGAGGTGAAGGTGTTACGATTAGATAATCATTCCATTCATTGGGCACAGACTGATTTTCTGGGATTTCACCATCCTCTATTGTCATCCGATGAGGACAGGTCTTCCTGAGGAGGCATGGCAATATTAGATACTGGGGTCATTCTTGGAGTTGCAGGTGGTGGCATAGGGTCAGGCGATTTCAGTACTGGAGGTTGTGGACGCATCGGAGATGTTGACCTTGCTGGTTCAGGAAAGCATTCGTAATAGTCCTGTAACATGCACTGTAAGTCTTGAACCACAGGAACCTAGACCATGCCCTCTTGAGTTGGAGGCAGAGCGAAGTGCTGAAATTGCTCCACATATTATCTAGGCTTCTCTATGTATTGTTGCCTTACATAGACATGTTCATAATAGTTCTCCTCATCTTCTTCTTGGTACTTGATATTAAGTTCTGAGGGACTATGAGCTGTACCGAATGGGCCATCATCATCATGGGAATCCTCCAAATCTAAAAGATGACTTGGCTGCAAGGGGGACACCTCGCTAGGTGAAGTATTTTGTGAGTGTATATATTCCTGTATTGGTTTGTCTGTCGTAGACGATGTCGTTAATGGTATCATCGACGATGTGGTCATCAGGTCAGGCATCAAATGTAACATTGGTGACTTCTTTGTCAACGATTTTATCATCGGTGATGTTGTCGCCGTCGACGAGGTCTTCGCCAACGATATCATCATCAACGGTGTCAGCAAGGTGGCCATCGACAAGGTTGTCGTCGTCAATGGGCCTTTGGTAGTCAACGTGGTCGTCGTCGATGACGTTTTTGATGGTGTGTTGTTGTTGATGAGACCTTTATCGCCAGTTGAGATTTTACCATGGCTGGCTCTAAGAAGGATTTCCCAGGACGTAATACAAGGACTGAAGAGGGAGTTGTAGGATCTGATCTTGTGGCCTCCGAGGAGATTTTGTTCCTTTTTCTCTCTGTGAGAAGTGCCTTCTGAAGACTCATGGTGAGTCTTTTTCAGGGCTTTTCTATGCGTCTGGCTCAACCTCTCTCTTTTCTCTGACATTTCCTGTGAGGTGATGGAATCCTCACAGTCCTTCTCATCAGAAATGACAGTTGTTTTAAATTTAAGCTTTTGTAACCACAATAAAAGCCTTCTCTGTCTATCCTTGAAATTTTTAGATGAAAAAGTCTGACAGATTTTACAGTCCTTTACCTTGTGGGTGGGATGAAGGCAGTAGAAACACTCCTTGTGGGGCTCTTCAGAGTTTAACCTCTTCTTTACACATGTTAAACAGGGTCTGAAAAGTCCTTTTTTCAGTGGTTCTGACATGTTAGTGCCAGTGAATGGTCCAAATCAGGGTAATAGCAGAAGACCTGAGTAGAGCTCAGGGAGACTCCCTTTCACACGACGTGTGATAGAAAATCTGAGGGAAGATGCTTCTGTAGGGAGTGTTCTACAGGATGCTATCGCCTGATTGGCTGGTTCATTATAAATGATGTAGATAAGCTATTAAAATCAATGTTTTTTGCAATGCTAAGTTAGGTATACTACTTCTACTGCTTTAAAAGGTACCATGGGACTCCCACCTCGACGACTGGGAATGATTCAAGCATGTGAAGCTATGAAAGATCCAATACTGGAGAAACTGAAACACCTCCAATATCTGGAGTACACTCCAAATACAAGGTAGAAATCACTGATGGATGAAATTCAACTAGTGGATTGTCCTCTTCATAGGAAATTTCAGCTACAAACTGTAGCAATTTCCGATCATTCCAAACTCTAAATGGGGCATAAGCTTGTTGGCAAACACACAATGTGGTCGTCATTGACTTCGTACATTGTAACATATTTTGCTTGTACCCACACAATTAGCTTGGACAATAACTGTTGAGAATACCTTGCATTGTTTCGTAAACTCTGAACACCAACTAGTCACTGCCTTAACCCACACAAGGTTTATACGGTCATAGCTCTCAGTGGATACTATAGTCAATATGTGGTTATCTGTCATACCTCATGTTTAGTTTTTCTGTGCCCTTGGTTCAGCATGATAAATACATATAACAGTTTTATCTGAGTAGACCATATACCCCATTGGAAAAGAAACTGAAGTTCTGCTACTTTCTGGTGCGAAATACAGCTGAATTTCAAACAAATTGTAATCATTTTGACACTCTTCCAATACCTTCAGCATAGAAAGTACTTTTGTGCGAGGCACATAATATGCTAGCAGCACATTATTCAGGTCTTACCCTTCCCTCCTGTATTAAGTGTCTAGAGGATAGGGTTCATTCTATTTGGCATTGTCCCTGGCCTAACCGCCCACGCACCCTACCAAGCCTTCTACTCAGCCATGGGACTTCTGACTTAACCCTCTCCCCCCTCAAACCTCTTTCCTTTTTCTATTTTAAATTCATGAATTCACCGAAGCTTACAAACTTGGCAAAATGGTGCCCATCTCCAAAATCGAAATGCTGGTTGGTTGTTTGGATGACACCTTTTAAAAAAAAGGCAGATATCTCAACATCTACTGAACAAATTTATACCGAAGCAAAAAATAAAAAGGTTTTCTGAATGAAGTTCTACTTTCATGCCACAACCACACATCTGATATATACACCAGGAAAGAGGTTTAAATTCATGGTCCAAGAAAGCATTCTACAGATGACCTCTGTCATGGAGGAGGACTTTGAAGCCTCAGCACCGGCACCCTTTAGTCATAGGATCACCCCTCTAACTGAACACCAAATTCAGAAAGTCACGAGGGGCCTACTGAGAGTGACGTATTAGTCACCATCACAACCCTCTAAACAGCTAAACCCCATTCGGTGCAATGTTTGTCCCCCTTTTCACAATCTCAATAAAACAGACATCCTGGGACAGAAGAAAAAAGTTACTTACCTGTTATGGTAGTTTTCCTGTATTGGTATCTTTCACATATTCACATGTTTGAATCATCCCTATCATTGAGTTGGGAGTTGCACAGTTACATTATAATACCAGACCCATGTTAAACATAGTCTAGACAACACTGTATAGAGTTGCCAAGGCACTGCAGATTTTCTTACTGGATGGAAAGACCTGAAGAACTCTTTCAAGAATTCCTTAATCAGTCTACTAGTAAAAGGGAAGGGCTGTTGAGTTTTCTTCTGAAACGAAAAAATAACAGCTACATGAACTCTGATTAATGCATGAGCCAGGCCCAACTAGCTAAGACTAAACAAACAGGGAAGAATTCCATATAGCATTGCAGATATATAGGATGCAGATCTTGCAGTTTGCACCAGGAACATTGTTTTCCCATTTAGACGAGTACGTTCTCCTGGTTGACAAAGATTTTGCCTGTGCCAAAAATACATTTTTCTGCAGATGTCTGGGATGTTTAGATGGAAAATGTATTGTGTTCAGGAGCCAAGAGTGTAATTTCAGAAATGCTGGATTTGACCTCTGACTCTGGTCAGAGGGCACGGTTGTGGGACCAACAGGATCTGTGGAGTCTGAGAGCAGCAGGAGTTCCATAAACCACCACCTCTGCCATTGTGATGTAATCAGAATTATTCAGCATGGTTCCTTTATAATTTTCCTCAGTAACATTGGAATGAGGGGGAACAGGTCGAAATGCATATGCAAATGCCATTGAGCATGCAATCAATAGGGCATTCCCCAAAACTCTGATAGCTTGTGCCTGCTTGCATAGTTTTGGAATTTGTGATTTATGTTTGTTGCAAAGGGATCAATCTCTGGTTTGCCCCACGTTGTCTACACCTTGTTGACTTGGGTTTAGTTTAGTTGCTACTCATGATATTCCTGTGTACTGCGACTCAGAACGCCTGTCGACTCATTGTTCTGCCCTGAAAGATGTTCTGCTGTTAAAGATTTCTTGTGGTGTATTGCCTAATTCCAAAAGGTCAGAGGTTCCTTTGACAGGTTTTTCTGATCTTGTCCTTATTTGTTTGGGTAAAACATAGTGGTGGTATTGCCAATGTGCTCTGATGAAGCTCTTACTCTTGGAAGGAAGGAAGGATTGAAGACCCAGGAGCATTGCTTGAAGCTCCAGCAGACTTCAATATTGGTGGCTCTCCTCTAGAGTCCACCTGCCATTCATGGTTAGGTCTTAGAGTTGAGCCCTTCATCCTTCCATTGAAGTGTCCATTGCCATAATAAAATTTGTGGGTTCTATTAGGAAACTGAGAACCTTTGCCATACTGTCCATCTTTGTCCACCATAACAACTCAAATCTCGTCATCATTATTTTGATCTTGTTTTTTAAGGATCTACCCTTTTGGCCCCAATGACAGTTTAGACATTCTTAGAGAGGTCTCATCTGTAGATGACAGAAAGGAATCAGTGGAATACCTGTGGAAATCATGCCTAGAAGACATCTGATTTGATGTAATGTAACCCATTTCTTTGATCAAATCCGAACTGCTAGAACTTGTAATCGGAGCAATCTCTCCTCGGAAGGAAATCCTTTTCCTTTTCTTGAGTCCAGAATTGCACCCAGAAGTTGGATTTTGGTCAGTGGATTGCTTAATGATTTTTTTAGCACTGGCTGTCAGGCCCACTTTTTTGAAGAGGTTTAGAAATTGTATATTGGACCTGTTAGCAGCCAGATGTCCAAATAGGGAAACACTTGGTGGACTGGTTTCCTTAAACAATCATCAACTGGTAACATGCATTTTGTAAACCTCCTTGGGGCTGACTTTAGTCCAGTTGGTATCACCTTGAACTAATAGTGGGAGCCTGCCTCTTGGAAATGCAAATATTTTCGACAGTTTACATGAATATGGATGTGAAAAAAGGCCTTGTGCAAGGCTAAGGTGGTCATAAATTCTGATTCTCTTAGCAGGTTGAATAGTATCGTGCAAGGATGCCATGCTGAACTTGTTTTTTGAGTAAACTCATATGTTGCCTTTACTTAGTGGTTGTTAACTGGTATTGATTTGTCTGACTTTGATGCATCTTTGAAGTTGTAAAGGAAACAGTTTATACTCTTAGCAGGTAATGGCAAATTGAAACATTCAGATGACAGTTCTTTAAAACCCTGCTGTATCATCTAGTGGACAGCATACAGGTGACAGCACTTGAGAAACTGGGGAAGGAGCTACATAGTTATCGCATTTTGGGGTTCTTGGATATAAGTGACTGTCTTTGTCACAGTCATCAGAAGTGAAGCCGGTTATGCCAGTGTTGCCAACAATGATGTCAATAGAGGCTTTGTTGACAGAGATTTTGATGTCTCTGCTGTGATAGCAGCAGATGGTTTCTTGGTCATTAACGGTGTCATCAACGCCGTTGTCAACGAGTTAATCTTTGTCAAAGATGATGCCTTAATTGAGGGTCTGAGGAAAGTAGATGATGAGAATGGTATCTTCTCGAGGCTCTGTAGATTGAGCTGTTGACTAAGTATGTAGATTCTTTGGAGGGGATGGCTCTAGTTGAAGTTTTGGCTTTTCAGGGCGTGAGTTACCTCAGGAGAGCCACTGCGCTGTTTACATTTTTTACCAACTTAATTTAGCGCTAGACCTCATATGGGTCTTTTTTGGTGTCCTTGACGAGGAAAATTATAAAGGAACCATGCTGAATAATTCTGATTACATCACAATGGCAGAGGTGGTGGTTTATGGAACTCCTGCTGCTCTCAGACTCCACAGATCCTGTTGGTCCCACAACCGTGCCCTCTGACCAGAGTCAGAGGTCAAATCCAGCATTTCTGAAATTACACTCTTGGCTCCTGAACACAATACATTTTCCATCTAAACATCCCAGACATCTGCAGAAAAATGTATTTTTGGCACAGGCAAAATCTTTGTCAACCAGGAGAACGTACTCGTCTAAATGGGAAAACAATGTTCCTGGTGCAAACTGCAAGATCTGCATCCTATATATCTGCAATGCTATATGGAATTCTTCCCTGTTTGTTTAGTCTTAGCTAGTTGGGCCTGGCTCATGCATTAATCAGAGTTCATGTAGCTGTTATTTTTCGTTTCAGAAGAAAACTCAACAGCCCTTCCCTTTTTACTAGTAGACTGATTAAGGAATTCTTGAAAGAGTTCTTCAGGTCTTTCCATCCAGTAAGAAAATCTGCAGTGCCTTGGCAACTCTATACAGTGTTGTCTAGACTATGTTTAACATGGGTCTGGTATTATAATGTAACTGTGCAACTCCCAACTCAATGATAGGGATGATTCAAACATGTGAATATGTGAAAGATACCAATACAGGAAAACTACCATAACAGGTAAGTAACTTTTGACTTCTGAAGCCAAAGAAGAATGCTTGCCTAAATATCCTTTAAAGTTGTTGAGGAAAACGCTCTTCATATCTTGCAATCTTTAAGCTTATGAGAAGGATGACAGCAATAAACACAATCCTTATTATGAGGGTCGTCTGAATATAGCCTCTTTTTACCACAAGAGCCACAGGGTTTAAAAAGGATCTTAGTACTATTTGACATCTTGAGGGAGTTGTTAGGAGGAAAGGATCTCAAACAACTGTATACGATTTCCTACAAGTAAGGGAAAATCTTACAAAATTATTTATCCGAGGTGATTTGAGCAGAGCTTAATGGGGCTCCCTTCACTCATGACATGTGTTAGAAGTCTGATGGATAGTGCCCTCTCAGGGTGTAGTCTTCAATCTGATGGTCTCCGATTGGCTGAAGTTTGTTTTTTTAACATGACGTGGCTAGATTACTCACTAGACACTGTTACAGCGTCTAGGCTATGCTCAACAAGGGACTGCGATTGAGATGTTTCACTTGAACACCCAGCTCAACAATGGGGATGCCTCAAATATGTGAATCTATGAATGATCCAAAGCTGGAGAAGATGAATACCACGGAGGGATCACTGCTGCGGAGATCCTATAAAGAAGCCATCTCAACAATGAAAACATAAACGAAGATGTCAGCATCTAGAAAAGGCGTCAATGCTGCCAGGTCCCACATAAGAGTGTAATGACAGCTATTGAGCAAAAACTGTGCCTAATCGCTGAGAAACCTCAGAGGGTTGTTGTCAGGAAGGGTAGCAAAGAACAATATAGGGACATTTTCCCATGCGCAGTTTTGCTGCAAATTAGCATAGTTCCAGGCAGTGATGTCCTTCCAAGAAAGTAAAGCCCAGCAACAGCTTCACATATTTTACCACTGAAGGTGCTTTGGCAAACTGATACAATCCCTCACATGGAAACAGCAAAAAAATCCCTGACAGACTCTAACCCTGAGAGGAAAACCCCATCAAATACTACTTTTGAGAAGACAATGGGGTTTGAGGATGCCATGAGAGAGGGACTAAAAGATAAACCATACATCAGACATTAAAAATGTTGAATGACAGTATAAATGCGTAACAATATTACTCCTTCTGTTACTAGGTTTTTGGAGCTTCACTCAAAAGAGTGGAAACATCAACTGGCACTGTTGCACGTTCTGGGACAGTAGGGCACTTAGATTCCTAACAGAACTGTCACTATTGATCTGCATAAGCAGTAATACCTATCTGAGCCATTTCTGGTTTGTTACTTTCTTCTTTAGAGTTGGGGTGGACAATTATATTGTGAATTTTAGACCTATGAATTTCATAATGTTAAAAATATGTTTTAATTAATTTGTATAAAATAAAGTAAGGGACTGATGTTCGAAATTTCCAATTGCAAAATGTAGTGGCAATTTACACACGTATGTTTTGCAAATGGAAAGGAATTTTGCGAACCGACCAATGACTAATAGGTCGTTTCACAAAATTCCACATCGTGGTGGGTCGCAATCCAACTTATCTCATCAATATTCATTAGGTAGGTTGAAAATTGCAACACACTACACTTGGATGCCATTACAGGGGTGATAGCCTGCTGGAGGTTAGCAGACCACTATTTCTGTCATCCCATTTTTAAATAAAGTCAACTTTTTTTTCCAAATGCAGTCCATTTTCCTTAAAGAAAATAGGCTGCTTTTAAAAAGAAAAGATTTTTTTTGTTTGTTTGAAAGTTGGCAGTGGCCCATGGACCACTGCTTACGCCTTCATAAACCTTTGAGGTGTTGGCAAGACACTCATACATACCTTAATGAGTCTCCCTGAAACACACTCCTTCCAAATAGCAATTCACCATGGGCTTCAAAACCCATTTTGCGATTCCATAATCTGTTACCGAATAGCAAAATGGGTTTAGTACATTTTGAAAATCCATTTTGCGGTCACAAACCCTGTGATTTTGCAAATCGTAGGCTTTGAGACGGCAAAGTGGCTTTGGATAGCAGACTCAAAATGTTGCCTAATCATGGCATGTTATCTGGATAGGATTATTTTTAACACAACTTAGCTTTTGAAATGTGTTCCAGTATTATTCTGCACATATATGGAGATGTGAAAGCTTCAATTTGATGAGACATGCCTCTCGAATAGAAGCTGGCTATTCTCCCACTTAGTGCAGGCGATCTATTGAGATGTGAGTGTCCCACCATAAAATGATCAGTGCTTTTAGCTGATTCCATGCAGTCAAAACACAGAAAGAACACCCATTCTTCGGGTAGTAGAAGGTGTGACCTTCATTAGTGCTTCACGGCAATTCTTCAAGATTCAGAATGACTCAATATGTTTACATAACAGGTCAATATAATTTAATAGAAAGCATTGATAAAACATTATATCCAAAAGACCAGCACCATCTAAATTAATTTTTCGAGAGAAAATGGGACTTGAATGTTGTACATTAGTGGTGGTAGCCTAATGTGGATAAATATCTAACAAGATCCGATAATGCAGAGCAAATAAACAGCACATACTGCAGAGGCAAATATACTTTAAGTTGATAGCACTAACAGGACACAGTATTTGGCTACATCTGGTCATGAAAACCTGGTTAATAGCAGTTCATAAAGGATCACCTGCAAGAAGGGCCCAACTTTTTATATGCATGAGTAAACTCCTTCTGAATAGACCCGGGGACAAGAGCAGAAAAAATCAAAGTGAGAGGATCACAGAAAGACCTCATGAAAGCCATTTAGGCGTTTGAGTGCATAGCTATGCGTTTCTTAAAACATTCCTAAAATATGCCCCTAGTACCAAGGAACATTGTAATATGAGTGCATATGGAAGGCCATACACAAATGCAATGAGACTCACTGCAACGGCAAGACTGTGGAACACCCTCCCCCTTCACATCAAAACCAGTCCCACCCTCTTGACATTTAGGAAACAAGTGAAAACCTGGCTCTTCAACCAGTAGTCATCCAATTTAGCTGCTTTCCTTCTACTCCGCAGCGCCGAGACACCCCCGGGTATTTGTGCGCTATATAAATTGCATAAATAAATAAATAAAATAAATAAATGTAGGGGTTCATTCATGCTGCAGGAACTGATGTGTGTACTTGGAGAACGGATGCATGAACTGACCTATTCCTAGAAGGTATTCTCGAAGTCCCACTCAACATCTTCACACATAGGAATTCATCACTCTAAAGAAGCATCAGTACATTGAACCTGACACTTTGGATTTGTATGGCACAGGGAGAAAGAATTGCCCACTGCAGTAAAAAAATATATACTTCAGATGGCTTAGTGCAATACTGCAGTACTATGAAGCAAACATAGTATTCAAAAGACAAAATGCAGTTTTACTATTCATGAGATCACTGCAAGTCTATAGCTACTCATCCATAAGATTCTGCAGCCCTCTATTATTGTGGATTCCGAATTCATGCACTGAAACAATATGTAGCAGTGGGATAAAGTAAATTCACCTCAATACAGAAGGGTCTCATTAATCAAGTACCATAGCTCTTCACAGACAGTCAGAGATGCAGTACAACTATACAACTAAATACCTTTGAGCAGTGTTTTGCAGACTGGGTAGCGAGCTGATTTTTGATGGGTTGCGAAAGTCAGTGCAATGAATAAAGATGCCTTTATATTCTGTGTTTAACTTATCACATGTTCTGGTGATTCAAAGACAGAGGTCAAATGTTAGGCTGGCTTATTCTTTTAACACTGGGATTGGTGTTTACCTTTCTTTCTCTGAATGGAAAGTGAGAGGCGTTTTTAGAGTGAATTATGTGACAATGTAGGTTGTTGTTTTTTGCAATACACAACAAAATGAAAATACCTGTAAATTAACTATATGCATCCAGCAGTTAGGAAAGCAAAAATGAAGCACTTTTTTGTAATTCTGAAATGTGCTGGAAACAGATTTTAATAGGATCAAAACAAACCAAGACACATACTTGTTGATGCACAAATGATACCTGTTCACAGAAACTCGATCTCCACACATTATCATTTGAGTGCTATATAGTTTTATTTATACAACTGGATGTCTGTGCAAATTTACTGGCCATATCAGTAGAAAATATGCTGTCTGCTGTGGACAATCCACTACCATGTGGTGCTTTAGTTTACATTAAAATATCTCCATTAAAGGTAGATGGGTCACAAAAGATTGTTGTTCTAAAAAGTGGGTCACGGCTCTAAAAAGTTTAGGAATCAATGCCCTAGAGTTAGACAATGTACTATTTGCAGAGAGAGAATCTAGAGTATGACGCAGCAGCTCAATACAAGAGATCCTCGAGGCAGTCACTATAGTTTAATACAAATATCCATCCCCATGCGA
Source organism: Calotriton arnoldi (assembly GCA_963921515.1). NCBI lineage: Eukaryota > Metazoa > Chordata > Amphibia > Caudata > Salamandridae > Calotriton > Calotriton arnoldi. The sequence continues at coordinate 3,369,884 of CAWUFW010000227.1, read as the reverse complement.
GTTATAGCTTTCCACAGCAAGAATTATTCTCGGAAAAGTCTACAGAGCTAGGGAACCCTGAGCATAACACTGGCACTGGGCACCTCCAGGAAGACCAAGCTAAACACTGAAAATATGAATAGATGAGGAATAAAGCAAATGTCATACCTTCTGATCTCTGCATGTAACTTGACTCCATTGTGGTTGTCCTGGAGGTTTTGTTGCCATCATCTGTCAATAAATAAATACGTGCCTAGGAATTATAATATGCAACAAAAATTCAACTAATTAAAGATTAATGCAAAGTACAGAACATTTAATTTTACCAATACTATGATAAGTCTATTTAGGTTGAGACAGCTTTACATAGTAGGATATTACTGGTTTTGGGAATTCTAAGAAAAGCTCACACATGATTCGCTTAGAAAGCTTAACATCTGCCTCTTGATTTTTTTCCCAGTAAGGTTATACTGAGCAAATGTCAAATCCTAACTGATTTATCAAACTACTTTTGCACTTTACCAAAACATATGAACTGTTTATTCTTACTGGGTACTCTCAAAGTGCACTCACTCTTTAATCTGTGTTTTGGCATTAGGCGTTATTCCAGAACGGTACTCATGTCTTGTATTGCATGCTCTTGAGCATGCAGTGGAGTAAAAGCATGTGAGGGACAGAGAGCTTAAGCTTTTTGTTACGGCTGTGTCTTGTTGGAAGGGTGTGGCTTGTGGTTTTTGGAATTGTTAAGGTGTCCTGCATGATGAATAGCAGCATGCTGTTCCTTTATTGCTGCAGTCATGTGGCTGTGCTAATGGATGGATTGGAACAAATTAAATGAAAGAAAAGGAGAGCAAAGAAGGCAGATTGGAAGCAGTTTCACAAAACTGAAATTTACCATTCCTTCTTTCAGAGAGAAAGCATCACCACTATGTCATTATGCCCTGCACTAGCAGTCACTTCAGCTTCTGTACTTCGTGTCTACATCCCAAACTAGGTATTTCCAAATGAAACACAAAAAGCACTGTAGTGGCAGTCTCAAAAGTTGGAAGAAAACCCAAGGTCTCAACAGCCTGTTTCATTACACAATGGAATTGTGTAGAAGGAGGTAAAGATCCACTCTCATCGTTAGTGTCTGAATTAACTATGTTTTTTTATGTGGAGACAGATGACAGGATTCATGAACGTCTACCGGAAAGTTATTTGGAACATGTTCTTTTTCCAGGCTTTATTCACCAGAGAAAAGGCAGACAATGGTTCTGGTTAAGGCAAACTAATATCTATCCATTAGTCCCAAGAATGCATTCATAAACTGGAAAACTAGTAAACTGTATGAACACATCTGTGATATTGCTTGCCAAATTGCTGCTTTGGCCCACAGGACCTGGTAATAGCCTTTTCTCTCCTGGAGTGTATAAGAAACACAGGCTGCTCGCTGAACCATCCGGCACCAGGGGCAATCTTGAGTATAATGAACAACAGTTGCTAGCGGTGTCAGTAGATTACCTAATCATCAAATGACTTGAAGTAGAAACAATCAATGAACATATCTTCTATGTCAATTATAGCCATTTTCAGTTCATATACAGAACAAATGAAAAAAAGAGACAAAAGCAGTAAGATCAGTCAAAGTGTACAATACGTAGCCGTAACAGTCCTCAGTGCTCGAGTGATCACAAAGTGAAGAAAAGATAAAAGGTACACAACTGGGTGTGTAATAAAACAGAGGGAAGCAATGGACACTGCAATCAATTATTGTTTGTACAGGTCATCAGTATGTATCAAAACATTATGGGGTTAGTCAAAAAAGTTCAATTACACGAACATTATGTCTGTTGCTTGTACACGTTACTGACCTTACGCCTATGGTCACTTATTTAATTTTTCTGTATATTAACTAAAAAAAGATATTGTTGTCTCAGAAACTATGTTCATTGATTGTTTTTATTAGGGGGGGGCGATAAATTCTGCTCTGTCGGCAAAGTTTTGGCCACTCTGCGTTACGCATTTAAAGCAGAGTTCCAGCCAAATTCCGCCAACTACTGTGTGGCAGAGTGTTTTCTCGCACGCGACTCTCCAATGGTAAGTTGGCAAGCGTGTATTGGCATCCCCTAGCGTGATTTTCAGGCGCTAGGAGTGCACCCGGCGAGATCTTCCAAATGCGGAGGTCATGCGCGGTCGCAACTGGTCGCGGTGAGAAAGCAGCTGCTCGAGTAGAAAATCTACTTGAGTAGCAGCAAAGAAACAGTGCCCGTTAATGCGCTGCTTGGTACCGTTTGTGCTGATTTTGCAGCGGGGAACATGCTCCAGGCCCTAAAAATCAGCGCAAGCAGGGCGACGTGCCGATTTCTACTCATTGGGGGAACTCTGCGGAATCTCGCTGAGTTTCATTTAACTCAGCAGAATTCCACAAAGTGAAATTCAGCGAGTTCCGTCCACCTTAGTTTTTACTCAAAGTCATTTGATGATTATGCAACCTACTGATTTAGCTAGGAACCATTGTTTCCTCTTCTGGAGACACTGAGGTACAAGGAAATGTAAGCAAAGCTAAAGCAAGCCAGGATTCATACACGCAGGTCATGTTGTGTGGTCCTCATGGGCAAATTAATTCAGTTATTTCCAAGAATATTTCCAAGAATACATCTTATAGAAATATAAAGTATTGCACAATTACATATAAAACAAATGATATCTTGGTAAATAAAATCCATTTACAAATCGCTAGAATTAAATACATTTTCGTAATAGATAAAAGCAGTTTAACCTGGACATTACTAGGGAAAGAAAAGTGTACAGTGCTCTGCTACCATGAGAACGTTCATTCTAAGAAAAATGGCTCTTCTCATGTAAAAATAATAAAACCATCTTGTTCAAAGAAAACAATTTGAAATAGCCAGAAGATTAATTCAGGCTTACTTTTACTTAAACCCAACATTAAATCTTCGGCCATAGCATCAAGACGATAATAAACCTTAGAAAGAAAGAGAACTCTAATATAGACTGTATTTAGAAGATTAGTTCTTCTGAACTGTATTAATACATTTTGCTAAAGCTTTCTTAATATCAAAACTTTTCATCGCTAATAATGTGCCTAGTGCCTCTATTATTACTAAAACTACATGGCATTTAAAAACTGCACGAAGGATTTGTATGCTCTTTAAAATACAAGCAATCAATTAACAAGTGAGTTACATTATATTGCACACGTAGCCTGCATGGACAGAAACCCTTACTATCACAAACTATTTAAGAGAAGGGTAATTTGCCAAACACGGTCTGTGCCTATGCGAATCTGCAAAAATTGGTTTCTCAATCTCTTTTCTGAAACCTTAGAGTGGTAAGAGAGCATTTCTTCCTTTCCCAAATGTTTGATCGAATTGATAACAGATTTTTTTAGTCAGTAAATAACCCTGATCTGATAAAAGACTGACAGTCCGTGCTGATTCGCTAAGCAAAGCTTTGACCTATCCCATTTTCATTTGATTGTTGGGATTGAAAACGTCGAGCCTTAACTGGGAATTGAAATCAACTGTAACAATCTGGCATAAGATGCAGCCTACTTTAAACTAGCCATCCTTCACAACTGAGACAGAAAATTTAGACTTATTGCAGTTTCATGCCAGAGAATGTAAAAACCTTAGGAAAGAGGTTTTAGATAGCAGGTCCCACGAAGTCAAGCCTATTTCGAGGCATAAAGCTTGTATCATTGCGTTCTGAGGGGAAGAAAAAAAGGACAGGAATCACTCTACATTCAATGAATTGTGACATGCATTTAGCTCCAAGTGTTGCCGATTGGCTCGTAAAGGCTCCAACCTATGGTCGGAGCCTTTGCGGCCGCATCGTAATGGGCCGCTCGGTTTCCTTTCCGACTGCCTCATTACGATGGAGGCGGTCGGAAAGGAAACCGACCTGTCATTCCGGTTGGCTTCCGACGGGCTCGGAGAGCCCGTCCGCCAGTTGGAATGCGGTCAGTAATCTCAAGGGCTGGCCTTTCCGCCCTTGAGAATACGATGACTGTTTCCGACATGGTTTCCATGCCGGTCTGTCCGACATGGAAACCATGTTGGAAAGCGTCTTTGGGGGCCCCCAGCAGGGCCCCTTTGGGTGCACGGCCTCCGGTTGGAGGCCGGGTGCCCCCCTGTTGATCCCTGCACCTTGTAGCAAGCACCTTGAGGTGCCTGCCACGGGGTGCAGGGATGAACCACACCTCCCATTTCACTATGGGAGCATGCATGGCTGGTTTACGGCTGTACTGCATGCTACCATAGTGAAATATAAGGTATGCGACCGAATAGTGTTCGGTCGCATCCTAAGAGGCGGTCAGGATCGCCGACCGGGTGTCGGTCGGTCCCATGACCGAGATGGTGTTGGGCGGAAGTGATTCCGCCCGACATTGTAATGACCCCCCAAAGTCTGGACATGTAACTATTAATCGAAAAAGACTGGAGGAACTTGATCTAAATTATGAGGAGCAAGACAGTATTTTTCTAAAATAAATAAGGAAGATTTTAGGTCATGAAGAGGTGAAGAACCTCGGTAATATGTAAAATACGATGATTAGACTTTCATCCTCCCTTATTTGTATGTCAACCAAGCCTTTAGTTGGTAGTGAGGAGATGGATAGATTAAACTCTAATTCTAAATATGAAAAATTAACCAACTCCAAGAAAAAGTACAAAAAGTTGATGATCAACCTCCTGGTTCAGACAAGGGATGCTGACATTGTCAGTGCTTTAACTAACCTAAATGTATGCAGAACCAGCACAGATTTTTCTCGTTTGTGCCCTTTTTAAGTTTCTTTTGTTTAAGTTCAGTATTCAGCAAAAGCAGACTCTAGAAATGGTATTTGGATTTATGGATTTGTATTTTATATTTCCGAAAATGCCATCACAGGGCACTTTGGTGCATTACTATACACCACATCGCATGTTAAGGGGGGGGATCGGTGATAATCAGACTTTGAATAACTTGTATTGTGTCAATAAGCTCCTCTGTAACCTAGAGGAGACCAAATTACATCACATTTGCTGAGCCAAGACTAGTCAGGGCCATGTAATGGTATTTTTAAAGAACTTATAAAACTTTGAGGAGAAGAAAGCTATGAATTAGTTCCTATTACTGCCGTATTTTTTTATTGTTCATGAATGATAGATCCGATTTAACGATTAGACCAAACATTCCATAATAATCACCTTATTTAAAAAAAAATTTACATTGAACTTCCTACCACAATTGTCTGTTTCTTAGCGCAGTAAATAACAGGTACTAATCTTTTTGAAACCTGAGACTTGCACAACACCACACATCTCAACGGCCACACTAACTTACTGAGTTAGTATGCTGCTAGTGATAGAAGAATGGCTGCAATTATGTTGTAAGGGCTAACTAAGCATGTCCCCAGGGCCGGGAGGAAGTAAATCATATTGTTATAGCTTTGGCGATGTCCAGTAACAAATCTTTCTTTATGCTAATGAGACACTACAGGCTTTCAGTCCTGAAATGGTTTATTTGAATCAAACAAGGTGAACTGGTTTATTTCCCAGATTCATTTAATAAGCAGATCGTACCAGGTACCTGGGCGCACAGGCATGGAATAAACTACCTGCCGCACTGAGAGCAATTACAAATCTATATATTTTCAAGAAACATCTTAAAACCTGGCTTTTTAAAAATTAGTTGCACTTCAGAGTCCTGCCACATGCTCTGTCAGCACCGGGACACTCTTTTTGAGTAGCTGTGAACATGAACAAAAGGACTTTAACAACTAAGCTTGTAGAAGGTCAACTGTAGGGAACTGAGTAGTATCCCCGTGCCCGTGCTGTTGGGGATGTTCCATTCTAGAGTGCTGGGGTTCCTAGGACACGGCAGTTGCTGCCGGGATCTGGAGGCTGTCGCTACTAATAAACTAGCTCCTACCTTCAACGTGTGTTGCATCCTTAATCCTTTCAGTGGCGACGAGCGGGAATCCGACACCTCCAGCTTCCCACCCCTGAAGATGTGCCATGCTTTTTAGTGCTCCGGACGAATCGATCGCTTAGCGGATGAATTTATCGCCTAGCGGATCTTCCCGGAGTGTTGGTCCGCCCTCATCCTGTTGCCGCCTTCATTGTTCCGCTACCTCTGTGCGAAGGTTGGTGCAGCGGGGGCAAATTTTGGGGCATTTTCTTGGCTTGCGCTCGAGCTGGCGGCTGTTAGCGCACCGTCACTTGGCAACCCCTTGATGATGATGATGCGCGCACCTCCAGCTCGTCGTGAAACACGCCTGTGACGTCAGGCGCACCACGTTCGTCACGTCGAGCGTATAGACGTCCAGCGGCCATTTTGGGATCAGGCTATTTCTCCGGTGATGCGCACACCTGCGCATCTCTCTTCATCAAGGAATGCCTCATTTCTCATCGCTAATCCACTGCGCTATCGGTGATGCGCACACCTCCACTCCTGAATCGTTTTAGGTATGGAATCTGTTATTGTGCATTCGGTGATGTGCACACCCAGCTCATTCTCTGATTAGCCATTGTACTCACAAGGTACATTGCGTGATGTTCACACTTTAGTTTGGCAGCTATGGGCATGTCATGTTTATAATTCCAACTTATCAGTGGGGTTCTGTTTCACACTTTATTTGAACGGCATTTTATTGGTGCCCAGTACTTCTTCAGTTTGTTGGTCATTTGGTTGATAGGGGGCAGAAAATCACCAACATTCGGCCATGGAACATACTACTGCTCCTCCACCGTTCTTACAATCCGCTGGTACACCTCCTGTCCAGTGGGAGCAGTGGAAAGACACTTTTGAAGCTTACATTGAAGCCATTGATGGGGAAACTTTCACTTCCAAGAAGAAAAAGTCGCTTTTAGTGTACAATTTAGGTGCAGAAGGTAGGAACATTTTGAAAACTCTTCGTCTCGAAGTAGTTAGCACGCTGGTAAGTGGCGAGAGTGGGGACTCTATTCTTGTTGATGACTATGCTACGGTCATCAAAACTCTTGACAAAAGGTTCAGCCCCAAAAGGAACATTGTTCTTGAACGTCACAAGTTCTTACAACGTGCTCAGATCCCTGGTGAGTCAATTGATGATTTCGTCGCGGCTCTCAGGATTTTAGCAGTCAACTGCAATTATAGAGAGTTTAGAGATGAGATTATACGAGATCAACTAATCGAAGAAACATCTAACAAAAAAATCCAGCAAAAGCTCTTGTCCTCCGACGATCCAGATTTGGAAACCGCTCTCACTTTAGCCAGGAGTGTAGAGCACTCCCAATTTTGCATGAAAGAAATGAGTAATGTTGGTTCCACCAGTGAGGTTAAGCTTTTAAATGCTAAGTCTGTCTCCAAAGCAAGAAACTCAACACCTAACTCATCGACCTCTTCCTTTTCCAAGGACGATTCTGAACATAACGCTATTACTCCTTTCGCAAAGGGCACGCGTAAACCTAATGAGACTATGTGTTTTCGCTGTGGTAGCAAGTTACATTTTAGTAATGCTAAGTATTGTTTTGCTCTCAATCAAACATGTTATAAGTGTGGGAAGAAGGGTCATTACTCTAGAATGTGCAGAGCTGTCATTGCTAAAAGGAATCCCACTCATGTTGTAAAAGCCATTGAGGAAAATCCTACTGATTCCGACGAAGAAAGTTATGACTTGCTCATGTTATCCCCCTCTTCGTCAACGCCTGTAGGTGTGGTTGAGTTATCTTCGCTCGGGGGTGTTGCAGAAACGAAAATCTCCCTCTTGTGAGATTCTTGTTAATGACATCTCTCTGGGTTTCCTCGCCGATTCTGGTGCACCGTTTACCCTCATTAACGCTAATGATTTTGATAAATTGGGTGGTGTTCAGTTGGATCATTCTAATATCAAAATCTTTGCGTATGGGGGCAAGAGAGTAGACGTGTTAGGAACATTTTCTGCAAGTTTAGCTTTTGAAACTGAGCAAGCTGATGGATCTGTATTTGTGGTTAAGGAGGGTGCAAACTTACTGGGGTGGGATGAACAGGGTGCTCTTAACATTATACTAGACCCCAATCATCCCAATATGGTAGTGTCCCGTAGTTCACTCTACAAGTCTCTATCATCTGACACTCCCCTTCCACGTAGTGTTTCTCAGGTCTCTAATAATAAATGGGCACACATTTTTCCTGAAGTTTTTAAAGCTGACCTGGGTAAACTCAAGGGATTTCAACATCGAATTATACTAAAAAATGGTGCAAAGGCAGTAGCCCACAAAGTTCGTAAAGTACCCTTGAGTTTACGTAAGGAACTTAGATGTGAATTGGAGCAACTGTGTAGTGCCGGGGTTATCGAGCCTATAGAAGGTTCACAGTGGTTGGCCCCCATCGTTTTAGCACGCAAAGCTGACAAATCTCTCCGCATGTGTGTTGACTTGAGAGATCTCAATGCCAACATCTGGATTGATCGTCAACCCCTTCCAAACATTAACGAGATGTTGTCCACCTTACAAGGTGATAAATGTTTTTCTTCCCTGGACATCTCCTCAGCTTACCATCAGGTTGAGCTGTGCAAAGAATCTAGACATTTGACATCTTTTGTCACTCCTGAGGGTGCTTATCGCTATATTCGCATGCCTTTTGGCCTTGCGTCAGCTTCGGCTGTTTTCCAAAGACTGATGACCAAATTATTTAAGGATGTAAGAGGTGTAGTATTTTTCCAGGACGATATTCTCATCTATGGCAAATCGGAATCTGAACACGATGAGAGAGTTAAACAGGTGTTAACCATTGTTAGATCTTGTGGGTTGACGTTACGGGTCGACAAGTGTAAATTTTTCCAAGAAGGTGTTGATTACCTTGGTCATCATATCTCTGCTAATGGGATTGAACCAAAACTAAAGATAATTGAAGCTATCCAGAGTGCACCTGTACCTGTGAACAAAGACCAACTTCGTTCCTTCTTAGGTTTAGTGGAATATTATGCCAAATTCATCAGCAACTTCTCCACGAAAACTGCTTACATGCGCAATTTACTTAAGAAAAATGTTAAATATGTATGGGATGTTGATTGTAACAAAAATTTTGAATCCATCAAAGAAGAAATTGTGCATGCTCATCCCCTTAAACTTTTTGACATTAATGACTTATGCATTGTATCTACTGATGCTAGTAATGTTGGGCTAGGTGCGGTGCTTCTTCAGAGGAGGAACGATGGCCGAGAAGAAACTATAGCGTTTGCTTCTAGGACTTTAAGAGGTGCCGAGAGCACTTACTCTACTATTGAGAAGGAGGCTTTGGGTTTGTGGTGGGGTGTCCAGCATTTCAGGAATTTCTTGTGGGGCAATGAGTTCATTCTCAGAACTGACCATAAGCCTTTGGTTGACCTGTTTACTACTAAGGGTGGTGGAAGAGCCACTCCGCGTATTTCAAAATGGCAATACAGGTTGCAGGAGTTTCATTATCGTCTTGAGTATGTAGCAGGGGCCAAAAACCATGTGGCTGACTGTTTGTCCAGACTACCTCTCTCGGGTGGTAATGAAGGGGTTGGTGATTGTGATGATTTAGAATTTGTATGTGCTGTATGTTCATTAGAAGAAACTACTGGAGGGGCACTTTCGGAACACGAATGGTTGGAGTGCATGTCGGAAGATGTGGACATTGTTAGGATCATTGATCTTTTAGCCAGTGCGTGGCCTAGTGACAGGGAATGTCCTTCTGAGCTTGTGCCTTATAAAAGGGTTAAAGATGAATTATCTGTAGTGAATGGTGTATTAAGACGTTGTGGGCTGTTAGTTGCTCCTGTGTCTTTACGCAAGAGGATTTTAATTTTGTCACATGAGGGTCATCCTGGTATTCGTGCAATGAAACGCAGAATAAGACAGGATTTTTGGTGGCCTGCTCTGGACAGGGATGTTGAGCATTTTGTCCGCGACTGTTGCACATGTGTTACGAGTGATAAATCTCAGGTGACCCATCCCTCTCCAGTCGAACCCATCGTGGTGAAGAACACTCCCTGGACCAAGTTGGCTTTCGATATTGCGGGTCCTTTTGGGCTTATTCGGAGTTCTCCCAAATATGCGCTTGTCTTGATAGATTACATGTCGAAATGGCCTGAAGTAAGGTTTGTTGACAATGCTAATTCCTCGTCAGTCATTAATTTTTTTCAGGACGTTTTCCTCAGGGAGGGTGTTCCAGAAGAGCTGGTATCGGACAACGGTACCCAGTTGGTTTCATGTGAGATGCAGGAGTTTCTCAAGGGGATTGGCGTCAAACATACCCTTACATCTCTTTATCACCCCCGCAGCAACGGTCTTGTTGAGCGCTTCAACCGCGTTCTCAAGGAACATTTACAGTTGGCGTTAGTCAATGGGTTGCAGTGGCGGAAAGCTGTTAGTGATATGTTGTGGGCTGTAAGGACCACTTCCCATGTTAGTACAGGGATTGCTCCGTTTACCTTACTGAGGGGTAGAGTAGCTGGTTCTAAGTTAAACAAGGAATGGATGTCCAGGAGGGTAATTGACTCAGACAAAATGTCTAGGGTAGCAGATGTTAGAGCTGCTGTTCAGGCTAAGTATAGTACCAAGTCTGGTGTCTGTCATCCCTTGCCTATCAATGCAGGAGATTGGGTGAGGGTCAAAAAACCTGGTTTTCTTCGCAAGGGTGAATCTCGTTTTTCTACTCCCAAAAGAGTGTCTGTGGTGAGAGATCGTGTAGTGGTGTTGGAGAACGGAAAGGTATGGAACAAGTGTGCTGTTTCCAAGGTGCCCGAGCCTATGCTTGGATATGTCAACAGAAAACTTGGTGTTCAGCACTCCTCTACTGTTGTAGTTCCAAATGTTCCCAGCAAGGAAACTGTTCACCAAGACCGTGTCTTTCCCAGATGTGCATCTAGTAGAGTGAAAAACATTCCTGCAAAGTTTCATGATTATGAAATGTATTAATGTGTCTCAATTCATTATGTTCATATTCTGTTAATCTTTGTTATGGTTTTTTTTTTTCATTTATGTTTTTGTTGTTTTGTTTTTGATGTGAAGGAAAGGGGGTGTGTAGGGAACTGAGTAGTATCCCCGTGCCCGTGCTGTTGGGGATGTTCCATTCTAGAGTGCTGGGGTTCCTAGGACATGGCAGTTGCTGCCGGGATCTGGAGGCTGTCGCTACTAATAAACTAGCTCCTACCTTCAACGTGTGTTGCATCCTTAATCCTTTCATCAACCTGCTTCTCGTCACCCCAGGCGACAAACTTGGACGAAGGATGGAGAAAATTGATTTTGAGGAAGGGCGGCGAGTGGCCAAAATGACATTCCCCACCTCAGATGGTTTATCAAAGCTTTTTCGCTGGCTCTGCACAATCTCTATGCATTAAAATGTAGATTGTGGAGGTTCGGGTGTAACACCTTGTACTTTTGCTGGAATTGCAGATCCTCCTGAAAGAAAACTGAAGAGCTGGGAAAGTCCTATGGATGAGCAGTCTGGAGTAACAAACCCTCTTGGACCAATCCGAGCCACCAGACTCAGCTGTACTTAGTCCCATCTGAATTTCTACACAACCAAGAGATCAGAGGCATAAATCCTAGTGAAGGGGAAAGGCATTCCCTAGAGACCCTCGACTAGAAACCTCTAGAGGGTAGAAGGAGGGACACTGACAAGTTTTTGGAGGTACCGCAAAGGTCTACTGAAGGCACACTCCACTCGGTGGAGATAACCTGCATCACCGCTGAATGCAGACACCACTTGTGAATTGCAAGATGACGCCTGCTGAGCTGATTTTCCATGATGTTGAGGCACCCTGTCAGCTGACTTACTTTCTGGAAAATCTTGTGTAGATCCAGCAACAGCCTCATCACCTCCAGACAGAGGGGATAGGTCCCCAGTTGTATTGTCTGTCAAAACCTGGCTCAACTTGCCCCTTGAAGGTCAGCAGAAAAGCCAGGAGGACCAGATGGATGATGCGCAGCTCCAAAAGACTTATGTCATAGCACTGCTCCATCAGAGACCAGAGTACCCTGATTTCTAAGTCAGTCATATAAGCTCCACAGCACAGAGATGACATGTCTATCACCCCTGTGAGCTCCAGATCAGGGCAAGGAAATAGTCTGCCACATGTTGTCTCTATGGCATCTATCATACACCACAAGATGGTCCTGTCCGCTTCATCCGATAGCTGGCTGCTGTCTGGAATGCATCCCCAGTGATGAGTCTATTGAGGGCAAAGATTCCCCTAAAGGGCTTGTGTGTGCCAACAGGTGTGAGGCACCAGCTGGATGCAAAATGGGATGATCCCTGGACGTTTCAGACTATCAAGGAGGAACAATGCTTTTGCCTGAAACATTCGGATCATAGCCTGAATTTCCTGGACTCGTTATGGGGTGGAAAGGCCTTCAAAGCCACAGAATCCAAGATGGCTTGATTAAAAGGAAGCTTCTGCAGAGGCTGAAGATGTCATTTTAGTTTGTTGACAGAGAACCCCATAGTAGACAGCAACGATACAGTTGCCTGCAGGTGGTCCACTAATAACTGAGATAAGCCCAAATTCAAGAGCCAATTGCTTAGATACAGGAATACATGTATCCTCAACCTGTGAAGATGGGCCCCAACAGCCAACATGTCCTTTGTGAACATAGGAGTGGGTTAATTCCAAAGGGCAGGACGGTTAATTGAAAATGTTATGACACCCACCGCAGAGTCGAGACATCTCCTGAGTAGAGATACCTCCTGTGGTATACTTCGGCACATGCAGGTAAATATCCTGCAAGTTAAAGGCTAACAGGGCCTGAGCAAGCATCAACATTTTGAATTTCTCTTTCCTGACAAAGGACTTTAAGAGGCTGAAGTACAACATGGGTCTAAATCCCTGCCTTCATTCGGGATCACAAATTATCGGAAGTAGCATGTCACACCCCTCTCCTCCTCAGCAACACCTTGATAATGCCCTTAGCTAGCAACAGGAGCACTTCTTTGGAGAGAACACTGACCTGATCCTCAAAACTGTAAGAATGAGGCAAGGAGTAATCAAGAAACTGAGGGTAATCTGAAAGACTCACTGGTCCGAAGTAATTGCACGCCAACTGGAAAGACAAGACTGAATTCTGACCCATTCCCCTCAAAATGGCTGATGGGAGGAAATTCTGAAGCAGCTTAGTGGTGGCAGACAAAGAGAAGGAAGAGGGCTGATGCATCTGCTGGTGCCTACATGCCCTACCATTGCCCCTGCCTTAGGGAGCCACGAAAGGGTAGGAACAATTTTTGTACAGGTTGCGAGCTGGCAATAGGTCTCCCCTTGAGTAACCTTCTAACTTCCAATATTGCTAGTAAAAATGCTGAGCGGGGTAAAGTAGCTCCATTGAACAAGCCATTGCTCTACTGTTTTTAAAATGTTCTGCCTTCTCGTTAAACAGTTGACCCATCAAAAGGTGCAGGCATTCACTTAGAAGTTTTAATGTCCCTGGAAAAACCGGTGTCACGCATCAAAGTGTAATGTCAGATAGGAACACTGGTGCCGATATCCTTGGCAACACAACTGTCTTGCTTCGCCTTTCAGATAATACAGAATCTCCCACACGGTGGCTCAAACACACATGGCGAAGCAGGAGACAAACACAAAACAACACCTTAGAAAAGGGTTTTATTTTACAAAATGCGAAGACTCTCTTTTTAGAATAAGGCGTGCGGTTTTATTTTACAAAATGCTCTCTAACAGAAAGGCTTTCTCAGATGCCAAATGCACAACATTCAAATACACGTGGATACATATATATTTATATGCATGCAATAATAACACACTTGGTAAAAGCAATAGTTAAATGCATGAATAATACCATGAATAAACAAGCAGCAAATAATATGAGATAAGACTCAAGGAAATATTAATATGGCACGTCCTGCAAGATATATACACTGAATCACAAAGAAAACACCTCAAATGATCAAAGCCACTGGCCACACATCATAATGGCAATAATCAAAACTCAAACACCTCAAATGATCAAAGTCCCTGGCCACACAACACAATGGCAATAATCAAAACTCAACACTTCACCTGGTGCAAACACTGCATCTTAGCCCACTCCAGACCAGGGGATTAACAGCCGGGAATAAGAGCCTCAGCAACCAGGGTTCCGCTGTACCGAAGTAGACGCGTCCGTCCCCATTCGGATTCCAAAATCCCAGTTTCTTAGTCAACAACCCTCAGCTTTATAATCTCAAAACACACACTAGAAGGTTCGAGAGGGTTCCTCCTCGCGCCAAAGGAATCTTACCAGGACTGGCCAGCTTCCAAGCAAGCATTCCATGGCAGGAAGGAGTTCCCACGTCCCCTCTAGATTCTCGCATGTTCCAGCCTTTATTTTGACGAAGCTCACGAAAGCCTTCGAGGGTACATTAAACAATCTCTCACAAAAACAATCCTTGAACGTGATTAACCCAAACAACTTGCAAGCGTGGCTGTGCACGCAGATAAAGCTTAGGCCAGGCAGAGTCAGAATTCAGGATGACATGAGGCCATGTCAAAGCCAATAATAAGAACTTAATAATACTACCAATGTACAACAAAGTGCACATTTGTGCACCACTGCTCATAACACTGCACTTCGAGACCAAAAAGTACATTCCACACCTCTCTCTCTCTCATGCTTTCAAATGCACATCCCACACGTTCTGTTCTTGGCAAGGCTGTTCTACTCCGTGACAGCTTCCACTGAAAGACTGCAAGATTACAAGAAATAAACCTTTAAGAGAAGCAAGGCATATGCAGGACGTCGTACATTCAGGCTAGGGTAAAATAACACACCAAAGTCAATTAAAATAATGGTAGTCAAAGGGTGTCAGACCACAAGAGTGCCTCTAGCACTACAACAACCCATAGTGTCCAGACCAGATCACAAAATCTACATTGGCATGTCCTGACCATTCTGTTACACACGGGCAAAGGAGTTCATGAAAACCTAATTTAAAGCAAGCAAAATCTAAATCGACTTAATCCAGAGGGCCAGAGTCTAGTGACTCAAGACGCACACAGCATTCAATGAGCAACACGTGGTGAAAAGGGGACACTCTTGCCGCTAGTGAATTTCTTGGATTCTCTGTCTGGTGGTACAGTGGGAAAAGAACTCAGATTGACTTTGCTATTAGAGACTGGAACGATAAGTCTCACAAGGATAGGATTCTGCATCAGAATGAATGGATCACCTGACAAGTCTGCGTCGTCACGTAGTTGGGTGACTCACTGCGAGGTCTTTCAAGGCTTGGACCAGGCCAGGATGAGGGGCTTGGTCTGGGCTTCATTAAATTACAGCAAGGGCTTTGAAGTTGATGGTCAAGACTGCAAAATCTTGGTTAAAAGGTTAGCTTTAGTCTCCACCGAAGGCAACTATAAATCTTCACACCTCTGTGGATCTGCATACTACTACTGCATAAGAGGCACTTTCCTCTGCCAGGGGGCCCAAGGGCATACTCAGTTCAGTCTCTGGCTGTGTCAGAGCAAATTGCATTTTGGAGATGAAGATATATTCCAACATCAGAGTAATGAGGTGGGTGAGAGTTGTCTGCCTCCTCATAGTCAGCTCTGGGGAACATGGTCAAGGCCTTAAAGAGCATCAAACTCAGACCTAAAGTGGGCCTCCATCCTGCTGAAAAACTGTTTCAGGGACAAGAAAACTGAGTGGCATGTTGATCACACAGAGGTACATGGGATGCGTCCCAGGCAAAACCGGTTCTGGATTTATAATCTGAGGCAAAGCAGAATCTGGAACCAATAAGGAAACAAATGGGGGAGAGCGCAGCAAAGGGACTAAGGCATTATCAACTCCAAGCCCAGGCAGAGAGGAATGGGCTGACGTCAAACAGGAACAGTTGCCGTGGAGTTGAAGAGGTCGTACCACAGCAGCCAACTTCCAGGACTGAGGCACTGACATAGTCTGGAGTGAGGTGTTAAAGATGTTATTTCGGACTAGGTCCATCACTTTAATAGCTAATTTGAGAGATGCAGAGGGCAGGGATCTAGAGTCGATTTTGATTTACAATAGAGAATGACTGCTTCCAAGTCCTCTAGTAAAATGCTCTCAAATTCTGAATGTGTTGTACCAGCCGCTGAGTAGGCTCTGGAAGAGAAACATGGAATTGTGGAGTTGGGATCGAAATTATGATAGATTGTGGAAATGTAATCTTCCAAGAAACTAGATAAGTTATCACAGAGGGTTTGTGAGGGGGAGATGGAATTCTGGCATTATAGAAAAGACTTAACTGTCTTAAAATTTTCTTTGGGACCATTTTTCACCATGTGATTCTCTTGGGTAAGAACTCAAATGGGGCTTCCCTTAGAAGTTTGTGGAATTATTTTAATTCTGCCTTGCACAGGGTCTTGCTGGAGGGGTCGTCAATGCCCTCCCTTTTCTTTCTGGGCCGTTACATTTGCTCTTCATACTTTTTAGCGAGATTCAGAACCATGGGATAGAAGGTTTATGACTCAAAGAGTTAGGAGTTAGAGTGCTCACTCTGAGGGACAGGCTACAAGGGGGCAGAAAACTGATTTTTAAATTGAAGAGTATGATTATCAACATTCTCTGTCAGGGAAGGAAATTGTGTCTTCAGTGCATGCTTGAAATCTTGCAATTTAAATTTAGGCAGAGAGGGCTGATGGGTGGGCTGGGTCTCACCAGCCAACCCATGTTTGATCAGAGACATTTCCATGGAATGAGAATATAATCAGTCTAACTGCACGGGGGGCTGACACCTTGGAGAGCAGGAAGACTGAAAAGATTAAATAAATATTATGACCAGACTAATGTGGCCAGGTTGGATACTGTTTTAACCAAATTGAGTGCCATAACGGTGTCAATTAAAGTTTCCGGTTGTGCTTGAGGAGGTTGTCTACATGGATGTTAAAACTGCCCGGCACAGTAAGGTTGGAGTATTGTATGGTGTTAGAAATGGGGATCTCTGGTTGGCAATGGCTGGCGCCAATGTCCAAGAAGGGACCCTTCTTCCTAAGTCAGAGTAAGGGGGCCACACCCTTTGATAACCCCTGCTCAACCCTGTGGTAACGTAGCACGAGCAGACAGGCCTATCTCAGAGGCAGTGTGTGAAGCATTCGTGACCATACACAATAACGCAGTGAAGACACCACAAAGGGACACCACATCAGTAACTATAGAAAAATGAGTAGCTTTATATCAGTTTAACACAAGGCTTGAAGACGATCAACAAGCCACAATGCACGTAAATATAAGTTCAGTGAAAAGGCAATAAAGCACTCTAAAGCGGGTGAAACGAACTTAGTTCGAGGCCGGGGTCTACGCGACCCGGTGATGCTCAATGTACCTGAGGTTTAACGGGGCATGGCACGCAGCTTCGGGAGGAAGCCGCGATGATGACAGGCGGACTCGCAGCGGCCGCAGCTCCCAGCTGCAAAGGTTCGCGGCGTGCGCTCACGATGATCCTGAGGCGGTGATTAAAGGCGGGCTCTCAGCGGCAACAGCTCCTCAGCTGCAGTGGCCCACAATAGCGATGATTCTCGTAGCACAGATAAATGCGGGCTCTCAGCGGCAACAGCTCCTCAGCTGCAGCGGCCCACAATAGCGATAGCGATGATTCTCGTAGCACAAACAGATGCGGGCTCTCAGCGGCAACAGCTCCTCAGCTGCAGCGGCCCGCGATAGCGATGATTCTCATAGCACAAACAGATGCGGGCTCTCAGCGGCAACAGCTCCTCAGGTGCAGCGGCCCACAATAGCGATGATTCTCGTAGCACAGGCAAATGCGGGCTCTCAGCGGCAACAGCTCCTCGACTGCAGCGGCCCACAATAGCGATAGCGATGATTCTCGTAGCACAGACAGATGCGGGCTCTCAGCAGCAACAGCTCCTCAGCTGCAGCGGCCCACAATAGCGATAGCGATGATTCTCAGCCCGCGTTCCCCGCAGTAGACCCAGAGGCTCTGGAATTCTCGACAGAGGCCTCACCTGCGAGTAGAACCCCTCTCAATAGGAATTCAGAAGACTGATGGGTGAAGTCTAATGTCCCTGAGACTTCAGCAGGAGGCAAGCTTAAATCAGGCCCTTGGGTAGTTGCTTCAGCAAGATGGATGAAAGTTTCAAAGTCCTTTTCCTCTCGTTACACGGACAGAGGTTCGTCTTGACATCCAGAAGTAACACACCCTGTAGGGGTTTCGGCCCAGATCTTTATACCCCACAGGTCTTTGTTCTCAAAAGTCACAAGTCACTGAACCCAGCCAGAACCAGTTCGATGTGGTCCTGGAGCACTTTATTTACGAGGCGGCATCCTGCCTTTGAGGAAGAGGGGGTCTGCCATCAGAAGCACAGTGGGGGCTGGAGCCATCATTCACCTTGCCAGGCCCAGCCCTGCTCAGACCAAAGGGTCACCCCTCCCCATACTCCAGCTGCAGATTCCGCTCTTCAACCCAGGTCGGGCTCAGCCTGCCCTGACCCTCCAAGACCAGACATCCAATACACATAACAGCAGAGCACACTGGACGACTTAGGCAAGAAAATACCTACTTCCTAGAAGTGGTATTTTCCAACGCAGAATATAAAAATAATCCTCACTAAAAGATGTATTTTAATATTCTGAGCTCAGGCATACTAAATTCGACTTTCCAAACATGTTCCTTGGGTCAGCTAGGATTATAAGATGTAATAATCAAAACTGCCCATTCTGGCCTAAGGGAACAGATCGCCTTGCCATAGTGAAAAACGAAATGGAGTGTAATTCACTATCAGGACATGCCACACAGACCAAGGCAGGTCCTACCTTTCACATACAACGCACCCTGCCATAGGGATGACTTACATGATGCCAAGGGAAGGTCGAGGGACTGGGAAGTGGGTTCACTTTACAGTCAAAGAATGGCAGTTCTGGACTGCGCACAGACTCTGCGATGGCAGGCCTGAGACACACTTTACGCGCTGCTTATGTGGGTGGCGCAATTAGCGCTGCAGGCCCATCAGCAGCATTCGGTCTACCAGCCCGGGGCACGCACGGTGCACTATACTCGGGACTAACAGGTAAATCAAATGAGCCAATTATGGGAATACCAATTCATCCAGTTAATTTACAATAGGGAGCATTCGCGCTGTAGCACTGAATGGCAGTGGCACAGCGCCCAGAGCATCTAACACCAGCAAACACAGAGGAGACAAAAGCGAAAGATGGAAGGGAGACCCACGCCAATGGTGCCAGGTCTAACACGTGTCCCCTCCAGCTGAAATGTGGGGAGAACTACCCACCCACTTGGGGGTTCTCATCACTAAGGCGGAAAAATCTGGACAGACCATCAGCATTGGCGTGTTCTGTACCCGGGCGGTGTTCCACCGTAAAGTCCATCCCCTGTAGGGAAATAGACCACCTCAACAACTTTGGATTCTCACCCCTCATCTGCATCAACCATCTGAGGGGCCTGTGGTCCGTCTGAACCCGGAAGTGAGTCCCAAACAGGTATGGTCTCAGCTTCTTCAGTGCCCAAACCACAGCAAATGCCTCACGCTCAATTGCACTCCACCTCTGTTCCCGTGCAAGTAACCTCCTACTAATGAAGGCTACCGGTTGGTCTAGGCCCTCCTCATTGATCTGTGACAGAACAGCCCCCACACCATGCTCTGAGGCGTCTGTCTGGACAACAAATTCTTTTGAAAAGTTGGACGCCTGAAGTACAGGCGCTGTGCACATGGCAGTCTTCAGGGCGTCAAAAGCTTCCTGACAGGTGCCAGTCCAGTTCACAATCTTTGGCTGCTTCTTAGAAGTCAGCTCAGTCAAGGGTGCAACAATGTTGCCATACCCCTTGACAAACCTCCTGTAATAACCCGTGAGTCCTAAAAAGGCTCTCACCTGTGTCTGGGTATTTGGGGGCTCCCAAGCCAGGATGGTTTCAATTTTGGGCTGTAGGGGCGCCACCTGGCCGCTCCCAACCTGGTGTCCCAAGTACACCACAGAACCCTGCCCAATCTGGCACTTACTTGCCTTGATTGTGAGGCCTGCCCTTTGCAGTGCCATCAACACTTCCCAGAGGTGGCGCAGGTGGTCCTCCCATGAGGAACTAAACACTGCAATGTCATCCAGGTAGGCAGCACTGAAATCCTCCAGCCCAACCAACACCCTGTTGACCAACCTCTGAAAGGTGGCAGGGGCATTCTTCATCCCAAAGGGCATCACCCAGAACTGGTAGTGCCCATCCAGTGTGGAGAATGCGGACCTCTCCTTTGCCTCATCAGTCAAGGCGATCTGCCAATACCCAGACGTCAAATCAAACGTGCTGAGGTACCGTGCAGCCCCTAGCCGATCTATGAGCTCATCAGCTCTGGGGATGGGGTGCGCGTCAGTCTTTGTGACTGAATTGAGACCTCGGTAGTCCACGCAGAACCGAAGTTCTGGGGTGGCACCAGGCGCTGCAGCTTTTGGTACCAAGACCACTGAGCTGGACCAAGGGCTGCTAGAGGACTCCATCACCCCTAAAGCAAACATTTTGGAAACCTCTTCCTTAATGGATGCCCTAACCCGGTCAGTCACTCGGTAAGCCTTGTGCTTAACATGAGGACTGTCCCCAGTGTCCACTTCATGGACACACCAATCAGTGACACTAGGCACCAGGGAGAACAGATCACTGAATTGTCCCAACAGTTGGCGACAATCACTCTGTTGCTCAGGGGTCAGTGTGGCGGAGAGGACCACACCCTCCACTGACCCATCTTGCTCCTTTGCACACAGGAGGTCAGGAAGAGGCTCACTCTCCTCCTCCATCCCAGCATCTGTGGCCAGGAGCATGCCCACTTCGGACCTCTCAAAGTGGGGCTTCAGGCGGTTGACATGCAGGACCCGCAAGGGGTTCCGGGGAGACCGCAACTCCACCAAATAGGTAACAGGACTCTTGTGCTCCACCACCTCAAATGGTCCGGTCCACTTATCTTGGAGCGCACAGGGCTCCACTGGGGCCATGACCCAAACCTTTTGACCAGTCTGAAACTCAATCAGAGTGGCATTCTGATCGTGCCAACGTTTCATCTCTTCCTGGCTGGCTTCCAGATTTGCCTCAGCAAGCTTTCTGAAATGCCGAGTCTGGTTCCTGAAGGCCAGCATGTAGCTAAACACATCCTGGGGAGGTTTCCTGGGAGACTGCTCCCAGCCTTCCTTGACCAGACCCAGAGGCCCTCTTACCGGGTGACCATAGAGTAGTTCAAAGGGGCTGAACCCTAGGGACTTCTGTGGCACCTCACGGTAAGCAAACAACAGGCATGGCAAGAGGACGTCCCACTTACGCCTCATGGACTCTTCTAGGCCCATAATCATGCCTTTGAGGGTCCGGTTGAATCTCTCAACCAGCCCATTACCTTGGGGGTGGTAAACTTATAAGTTACCCCACACTCCTCCCACAGAGACTTCATATATTTGGAAATGAAGTTAGTACCCCTATCGGACACCACCTCTCTGGGGAACCCCACACGAGAGAAAATCCCCATCAGTGCACGTCCCACCACGGGGGCCGTCACTGTCCGGAGTGGGATGGCTTCAGGGTACCGGGTGGCATGGTCCACCAAGACCAGGATGAACCTGTTGCCCATGGCTGTCTTGGGGTCCAGAGGCCCCACGATGTCAATGCCCACTCGCTCGAATGGGGTACTGACAACTGGAAAGGGCTGGAGTGGGGCTTTGATCTTCCCCCCACTCTTCCCACTTGCCTGGCAAGTTTCACATGTCCTGCAGTGAGCATCTGAGCTCCTGCGCATCTGGGGCCAATAAAAGTGGGTGACCAGCCTCTCGAAGGTCTTGGTCTGCCCCAGATGTCCTGCCAACGGCACATCATGAGCCAACCCCAGTAGGAAGGCTCTGAAGCACTGGGGTACCACCAGCACACGGGCTGACCCAGGCTCAGCAACCTTAGGCTGGCTGTAAAGGAGGTCATTCTCCCAATAGATCAGATGTGACCCTGACTGATCACCTGCTGCCTGGGCCGCAGCCTGTTGCCGCGGCCCCTCAAGAGAAGGGCACGTTCTCTGCTGTTCACAAAATTCCTCCCTGGTGGGCCCTCCTTCCTGCTGCCAATGGGTCAGCCCAGGCAGGTCCCCCAGTTCGGCTACTTGTTCCCCGGTAGGCTCCAGAGCATCCCCCTCAAGGTCTGCTCCCTCCTGGGCCGTGGGAACTATGGGGGCCGGTTTCCCACGCCCCCTACCCCTTCTCTTTAAGGCAGGTGCCTGGGCCATACTTTCAGGCTCCAGGACCTTCTGAACGGCCTTACTGGCTGCCATGGACCGAGTGGTCGTGCACGCACACTCAGGCAGACCCAACATTTCCAAGTGAGACTTCCTCTCCACCGTAGCCCACAGGGAGTTCTCTAAATCGTTGCCCAACAGACAGTCTACCGGCATGGCTGGCCTCACAGCTACTTGAAGAGTTCCTGAGACCCCTCCTCCCCCCCCCCCACTCAAAGGGAACTTGAGCCACCTCACACTGGCTCTCAGAGTTGTCTGATGACACTACTGGGCAGAATGCATGAGGGACAACCTGCTCTGGGGACACCAACCGGGAGCTGACAGCAGTCACACTTGCTCCGGTGTCCCTCAGAGCCTCCACCCTATGGCCATTGATGGTCACCCACTGCCTGTACTTCTTAGTGTTATCAGGCAGCGTGGGGTTAGGGACCTTCTCAAAGTCTCCTAGCGAGACAAGGGTCAATTCTACGGGATCCCACCCACCTGGGGTACCCATCTCCTCCCCTCCCAGGGCTACACTAGCAAGCTGGCGGGTTGGTGCACGGGGTGGTGCATTGAGGTCCCTCTGGGGACACTGGGGATCATAATACCGGTGGCCCACTTGACCACATTTAAAACAAATAAGGGGCCCCCTATGAACAGGCCTACCTGTCGGGGGCACTGGCTTCTTCTCAGGGGGAGACTGGGACACCACTCCTGGGTTCCCTTGGGAATTACTTTGGGGCCCTCTCTGGAACTCCCTCTGTTTACCTCTGTCCCCCCCACTTCTCTGCTGGGGACCCTGCCCACCTTTGGCGAAGTCTCCCACATGACCCTTGCGAACCCGGGTGCTCACCCAGCGGTCCGCCTCCTCAGCAAGCTTCCTAAGGTTAGTTAGCTTGCTATCAATAAGGTGCTGGCGTAGCTCTGGAAAACAGTTACTAGTTAAATGCTCCCATGCAAACAGGTCTAACATATGGAAAGCCACCAATGACTTCTGTGAGAGAGTTAATAAAAGTGGCAGGCTATTTAGGGGGTTGATAAATCAAAGCTCCTGTTAGAAACAAATTGGCTGTGAGTTTAAGGAGGAAGAGCAAGGCTTCTCCTTCCAAGATTTCATCCAATTTAGACATTGAGCAGTGTATATAAATTCATAAAAAATTAGCAATTCCACAACCATACCTTGACTGAGAAACCTGATGTATGATTGAGTGGCTGGTGGGATTTGGTAATAAAATATCTGGAGCAGTGCATCACTGATTAAAAACAACATCTACTTTGGCGTCAATGATCCTTTTGAATATCTCTAGTAATGTTTGACCAGTGATCTAACCATGAATAGCCAGAGATTTAAATTTTGAAAAGTCATGTGATTAAATGATGAAACGTTTGCAGCAGACTGGGTGTGCTTTGCATCGGGCCAAAGGTTTTTTTTTCCACAACAGCTGTGGAGTAATGGCAATGAATGCAGGAAATTGGGCCAAAGAGCACATGTATAGCAAACACTGAGGTGTACTTCCTAAACAGTTGAAGAGCTTTAAGGCTGTCTGCCGAATAAGAGCACCTAGATTTGGAGGTTGTAGTTTATTGGGCATAGTTTGGAATAAAAGGGCGCAATCCAGCACAGACGGGCTTGCCTTTGGGATGTCACCGGCACGGATGTGCAGCAGCGCCTCTGAAAAATCCTGCTGTGGTGCCAGTGGATTCAAGCTAGCCTGGCTGATGAGGGCTGTTAGCCCGAAACCGGTCCCAGGATGCTTGTTTCCGGTTCAGGGAAGACCTGGCTTGGCAGTTCGGGCTGGACTGTTCCCATGAGGCACAGGGTCAAGACTGATTTGCATATAGCCGGGTCTGAACTGAGGTGGCAAAGTGAGCTAAAGAACGATGATGGATTCAACCCAGATCTGTGACTGGGGGGTGAGTGTCTGAAAGGTTTCAGTGCTCCGTCCATCATCTCCTTGTGTTTGCTTTGTTCGCCCTAAGTTGGCAGGGTATGCCCAGACGTGGGCCCCTTGCTCACTTTGCCACTGGATTCAAGCTAGCCTGGCTGATGAGGGCTGTTAGCCCGAAACCGGTCCCAGGATGCTTGTTTCCGGTTCAGGGAAGACCTGGCTTGGCAGTTCGGGCTGGACTGTTCCCATGAGGCACAGGGTCAAGACTGATTTGCATATAGCCGGGTCTGAACTGAGGTGGCAAAGTGAGCTAAAGAACGATGATGGATTCAACCCAGATCTGTGACTGGGGGGTGAGTGTCTGAAAGGTTGCAGTGCTCCGTCCATCATCTCCTTGTGTTTGCTTTGTTCGCCCTAAGTTGGCAGGGTATGCCCAGACGTGGGCACCTTGCTCACTTTGCCACTGGATTCAAGCTAGCCTGGCTGATGAGGGCTGTTAGCCCGAAACCGGTCCCAGGATGCT
Organism: Calotriton arnoldi; assembly: GCA_963921515.1. NCBI lineage: Eukaryota > Metazoa > Chordata > Amphibia > Caudata > Salamandridae > Calotriton > Calotriton arnoldi. The sequence goes on along the minus strand of CAWUFW010000227.1, from coordinate 3,345,355 downwards.
TGTTTCCGGTTCAGGGAAGACCTGGCTTGGCAGTTCGGGCTGGACTGTTCCCATGAGGCACAGGGTCAAGACTGATTTGCATATAGCCGGGTCTGAACTGAGGTGGCAAAGTGAGCTAAAGAACGATGATGGATTCAACCCAGATCTGTGACTGGGGGTGAGTGTCTGAAAAGTTTCAGCGCTCCGTCCATCATCTCCTTGTGTTTGCGTGGTGCTAGGAAGGCGTGTTTGGGTAAGACTCAGCCAGAGAGTAGAGCGTGTTGTGCTTATGGGGCAGTAAAAACAAGGTGGGTGGCACACAAAAAAAAAAAAAGAAGGTGGAGCCAGCAGATCCGGAGTTTGAGCAGACACTCTCTTGCCTCAAACACTACAAGGAAATGAATTAAAGCTAAAATAAACAAGTGAAAAGGAAAGCATAAAACTAAAAGACAGACTTCGTTCTGGGCACGGTTTCAAAATAGGAGCTAGGTGCCTCTTAGGATTTAGAAGAAAAAGAAGAAATATTACAAAGTAGATGCTGGATACCCTAGACCCAAACATTAAAAACTGAAACACGATTTGTAGACCAAGCACTTCTTCTGGCCAAGCGACAGATAAAATGCCTCTGGAAATCCTCCTCCACACCTTTAGTGATTGGATAGCTAGATGAGGTTTGGCGATAGGGGTTGGCTGAGAGCTCTTCACTCTGTAGAGAGGAATACCGGGGGCTACGTAAATGGCCCATAGCCATGGAGGGGGATGCCATACTAGTAAGCTTCAAAGTGCAAGGAGAGGACACTGACTAATCCTGTGCGGTGTGATGTTGCTGCCCTTGTTCGGCTCTACTATTGCCGTGGTCCCCCCTTTCTTGCATGGTGCACACAAGGTTGATATTCCGTCAGTTAGACAATGGGACCTTCTCTATTTATTATTTTCAAATTGTGAAATGCAGCATGTTAGAACTGGGGGTCTCTAGTTGGCAGAGGTAGGTACCTTTGTCCAAATAGGGACCCTTGCTTCTTGTCATGGTAAGGGGGATACACTACTAAAATAACCCCTGCTCACCCCCTTGGTAGCTTGGCACGAGCAGGCAGGCTTATCTCAGAGGCAGTGTGTAAAGCATTTGTGAACACATACAGTAACCCAGTGACAACACTACAGATGGACACCGCACAGGTTGTAGTATAAAAATAAGTATTTTTATATAGACTTAACACAAGACCCAAACGACAAAAATCCTCAATACAATACGAAAAATATGATTGTCAAATGGTAGAAAATAGCTCAGTTCAATAAAGATGATAAATGCGACACTTTACTCGCAATGTACCTTTGGATGCGTAACGCAAAACAAACAAAAGGGTCGCAGGGAAGGTGATGCTTCGATTCCTTACACGCAGAAAGGAGGATGCGTCAGTTTCTTACTGCGGCCCGGTTCCGATGCGATGATGATCCGGTGCGATGCGAGAAAATGGCGTCTTGCTTACGGTGCAACAACGTAGACGGGATGCGTGCACGCCCAACGGCTGTGCGGCGACTCAGCGATCTTCTGAGCCGCGACAGGCCCTGCGACACGCTTCTCCGGTGATGCGCCGGCGTCCTCTGTGGCAGCGGCACGCTTCTCCGGTGATGCGAGGCGCTTCGGTGATGCGATGGTGACAGCGGCGGCACGCTTACTCCGCGATGCGACGACAACTGCTGCGGCGGCACGCTTCTCCGGTGATGCGGGCGATTCGTGCTGCGGCAGCGGCGGCACGCTTACTCTGCGATGCGACAACTGCTGCGGCGGCGACACGCTTCCTCTTCGTTGTGTCGCGCTTCCAGCTCCCAGCGACACGCAGTCTCTCAGAAGGCCCAACAGCAGTAGGCACTTCAATTCCCAGCAAGGGAATTCAGGAGGGTAGCTGGGGGTGAAGTCTTGTATCCCTGAGACTTCAGGCAGGAGGCAAGCTCAATGTTCAAGCCCTTGGAGATCTTCTTCAAGATGATGAAAGCACACTCAGTCCTTTTCTCCTTTCTTTGGCAATAAAGTAACCACTGCAGGCCAACCCCAACAACACGCAGCATAGGGGTAGTATCCTCCTTCTTCTTCCTGGTTCTTCTCCTCAGCAAAGGTCCGTCTTGATTCCCAGAAGTGATCTAAAATCTTGGGGTCCGGGTCCCAATATTTATACTAGCAAATCCTTTGTCCTCTGAAGGCAAAGGGTCCTGTACCTAGTCCAAACCAGTTCTGGGTGCATTCTGCCAGTGCACAACTTCTTCCTTTGTCAATGTGGGCCAGGGACATCAGACGCACCACAGGAGGTGGAGCCAGCATTTTGGAAGGCAGGCACAGCCCTATTCAGGCCAAGGTGCTACTCCTCCCACCACTCTACAAGCAGGTATGTCTATTCAGCCCTGTGCTGACTCACCCTGTCTCCTGGAGTCCCCCAGCCCCTGTCACTCACAAACCCAGACATACAATACACAAGCTAGCAGAGGCAGGCTGGTTGGTTAGGCAAGAAAATACCTACTTTCTAAAAGTGGTATTTTCAAACACAGAATGTTAAAACCAACTTCACTAAAAGATGTATTTTATCATTCTGAGTTCAGGCATACTAAATTCGTTTTTCTACCATGTTCACTGGGTCAGTTAGGATTATAAGATGTTATAATCAAACTGCCCATTCTGGCCTATGGGGACAGGTAGCCTTGCAATAGTGAAAAACGAAATTGGCTGTAATTCACTATCAGGACATGCCACACACATCAGGGGATGTCCTACCGCTTACATACAATGCACCATGCCCGCAGGCCTACTTTAGGGGTGACTAACATGCAGAAAAGGGAAGGTTTGGGGACTGGTGAGTGGGTGCACTTACCAAGTCGACATGGCAGTACCAGACTGCACACATTCTCTGCAATGGCAGGCCTGAGACACACTTTCCAAGCTGCTCCGGTGGGTCGCACAACCAGTGCTGCAAGCCCACCAGCAGCATTTGATTTACAGGCCCTGGGCACACGCGGTGCACTGTACTAGGGTCTGACAGTAAATCAAATAAGCCAATCATGGAGACAAAAATCCATACATCAATTTATCATAGGGAGCACTTGCACTTTGGCACTGATTAGCAGTGGCAAAGTGCCCAAAGCATCTAAACCAGCAAAAACATGTCAACAACAGAGGAGGCATAGCGAAAAATTGGAAGGGCGACCCTCGCCAATGGTACCAGGTCTAACACAGCATGATATGGCAAATATGTTTTTTCTTCTGTGGGGGGTTGTTGGAGGTGGGGGAGGGTTTGCTATACAGACATGCACTGTCTCATGGTGCATTGTTACCTGCACCGTAATGTTACACATTTCTGAAAGTGATATATCTGCCTGATGGTGTACTGGCTAAGCTACGTATATGTCAACTGTACTTCTGATGTACATAACGCCTTTGTCTTGGGCTGGAACTATATGACAACCTTATACATGTCTTGTTCATGTTCCTTTGATAACCCAATAAAATACTTTAAAAAAAAAAAAGTGGATGCTGGAAGTACTGATGAGCTGTACGAAGTCCTTCAGGAGAGACAATGTCCATGGTTCTATGACTCAGATGCAACCTATTCTGCAATAACTAGAAGAGGAAACGTTTTCCCTTTTCAATTTAGCACATGTTCTCAAACTGACCTCAATTATATTGAAAATTTCTTTAGTGCCATTTTTTGACCATGTGATTCTCTTAGGCAAGAAATCAGATTGGGTCTAACTTTGAAGTTTGTGGTATTTGTTTGGGTCTACCTTAGAAGTTTTTTTTTTAATTCTGCCTTGTACAGGGTCTTGGCAGAGAGGTCGTAAATAGCCATCAATATTCTTTCTAGGCCTTTACATTTGCTTTTTGCACTTTTTTGCATGATTAAGAACAAGGAGACAGATGGTTTATGTCTCAAAGAGTTAGGAGTTAGTGTGCTTAGGCAAAGAGACAGACTCCAAGGAGGCAGAAATCCAATAGTTAAACTGGAGAGTATGTTTGTCTACATTCCCTGCCAGGGAAGGGAATTGTGTTTTCAGTACATGTTTGAAATCTTGCAATTTAAATTTAGCCCGAGAGGGTTGATGGGTGGGTTGGGCCTCACCAACTAAGCTTTGTTTGGTCAGAGAAATTTCCATGGGAATGAGAATATGATGGGTCTAAATAAGAGGCTGGGGGCTGAAAACTTGGGAGAAAAATTAGGTTTTAAACTGAGGATTACTATGGTGTGATACAGACATATGCTATTGTCTCTGGTCAGACATTTTGGATGTGCATAAAGAATTCTCTGTGTTTTCAGGATATCCACATACGGTCTGTGAATCAATGTTGCCTCCTCCAGACTAGAGTTCGAGAAAATCCAAGCTAGAGAGAGGCTTTTTGCATTTTAAGTGTTTCAGTAACTATATAAGCAGAGAGTAGACATACAGGAGAAAAAGCATAGATATATTTTTGTACAATGCTACAGAAAACAATCCACCCATCTTCACATCTACTCCGAGAAAAACTAGACAGTTAAATCAAGAAAACTTTAGTCTAATTCAAACTCATGATTTCACTGCATCTCTTAGCTTAAAATCGCAACCACTGCGTTTGCTATTCCAGGACAAAATTCACTGACTAGGGACATATCTAATTTGGAAGCAAATATTCACAACTGCTGTTCTGCAATGGATAGGTAGGGTCTGTCATCCTGTGTCCCCTTGTTCCATGGATAGATGTGCGGTCACTGAGGATTCTCAAAACCTTTGCTTCTCACCCTGGGCTGACATGATATTAGGGCTCGTAATAAGAGTGTCCTTTGTCTAGCACAGTGTTACTGAAAACCCTTTTTGTTTGAACCAATGGTGCTTAATTGCATGAGACCCTCGCGGGTAGGTAGTGCGCTCTACAAATTCTGTGATTGATTGATTGATTTTAGGTGAACTCACTAGTCCAGGAGTCAAGCACTCATACTGCTGCAACCCAGGGCTACTATTATTAGAAGGGTATTATTTTGTAGAGTGGCTGTTTGTCAAGCAAACTAAAGGTCTGAACAGCTGATCAAAATTATAACAATATTGCACCAATCTTCTGAGGCTCATTTTAATTGTGCTTCCAATTATTGATTGAAAAGGTGCATCCCTGCTTTTGTATTTGGGAACTAGATGAATGTACATGGATGACTTGGTAATTCAGCGTCAGCTGGAACCCCACCCACCTACAAACACACAAGTTTTTTTTATGATTAGCATATCATGAGTGAGATACTTCTTCTACACGACAAATGTCTTTAGTACGATTTTTATTCCACCCTAGAGCTAGGACAATGAAAGAAAAGCAGCAAAGGGCAACCAGTTCTACACTTAAAGGTATTTCATACCAAAGCAGAGATTCATTTGCTTGACTAGAGTATGCATACTATATGCAAAGATAGTTGGCAAAAGTTTAATGAGCTCTTACTAGACTGGACAAGTCTTTGTGTTTTGGTGAGGGTACTGATCGATGAACCATCTACCGATTTTTCACTCTGGCTCATTGTTGCCTCCATGCAGCGAGCCCCTTTGGCAGTTCTTTCATCTTTGCTTTTTGATTTTAACTCCTGCAAACGCTGGTCTCGCTCTTTCTCACGCTGATCTACACCATAAACAAGAAAACAATGTAAATTAGACACAGGGGTGTCAGCAAACATTTAATCAAGACATAATAGATAGGAAGACTGCAAATAAACATGGCCAAACTTTGAGCACCATGGATCAGTGACAGTAGAAACTAAAAATGTACTGTATTCCAAAATGAGGCACCTCTTTTTTAAGGAGTATAGGGTTCACAAGCTTTCACGCAATTCTGAGGATTGTCTGGTCGTACATTCAAATCAGAATATGAGATCAATCACTCTTACAGCAGAAACAGGAGCAGTGATTTCACGCTGCCCAGGGAACACTTAGCAACATCAGCACCAAGATCACCTGGTAGCAGGAATATTGGGCGAGACTTGACAGTAATAGATCATTGTTTGTCAGCAGCACAAGGATCACTGTGGCCCCGTGACACAGGACGTCACCTCATCACAACAATATGGGGTGAGCTTTGTTCCAGGATATACTTAACTCAAAGAGACAGGAGACACCAGCAATGTCTCATATCACAGCAGCACAGTTTTCTTAGATCAAAGAAGCACAAGGAACCCCGCCATCCCATAGAAACAGCTTAAGCACGTACTACATTTTGGTTCGCATAGGATCATTCACTGAAACTAGGCAAGGGAATATCTCAATTTACCGTACAAGTTAAAATTCTGATAGGCAACATAAACATCTGTAATATACAGAATGATGACTGCCCAAACTTCTAAGAGCTAGACTATAAATGTCTTAGAAGCTAGGCATGGCCACAGTACCACATGGGCGGTTCTCACGTTCCAGAAATGATGGGAATTATTTTTTCTCAATAAAGGACACAAACTACCAGGCTAGCCCTAATGGTGCTTTACTGCAGCAACACCAGAAGCCTGTCCCCGATCCAGTCTTGACTTTTTCCTCTACTACAAACAGTGAACCGATACCTCTCTTCTTCTGCCGCAGTTCTCTCATTGCTGATCTAATTAGTCGCCTCTCTTCAAAATCTGTTGTTTTATCCAGCTGCAGAAAAAGCAAAACAACGATCAAATACAGGATGTAAGGGGACAAGTGACTAGTGATAGTTAAACAGCAGTTAGGTCTATAAACTGAAATTATTGGAGATGTGTTACATTTCTCTTCCTGTGTGGTGTAGCACACACAGTGAGAACAGAAAACGTGATGGTTTGAAAACTTTGATTAATTTCAGTCACTGATAATTGCTCTGCTCCATATTCCATTCAAAATTATTTTCTCGCTTGCCATTACAGACCGCAATTAAAGTATATCCAAATCGGTTTTTTGGCCCCTCTCCAACATGGGAAATCTAACCTGAAATGCTAGGCTACATCCTCTTTGAACAGCAAAACAAGTCTATGTTGTTCTTCTCAGTGGTGCATAAAGCACCAGTACTCAATATCCTTTACCACCCACTCAAACTGGGCACAGCGGTCACCAGTATTCTTATAACAGTATCCATGTGGTCCGGTGACCACTGGCCAAGGCTCTACTGCAAACAAGGATACTGAGTCCTCTGAACACTGGTTAGGTAGTAAATACAATAATAATCATTGTTCCAAGGGCACTTCATACCGCTGGACACTTTCTGCACCATTGATATGTATGCCTTTCCCAGTGACAGTAGTACCCTGCTTTAGTACAGTTTGCCCCGAGAAACTAGTAAAGAAGCACACAGCCCTCAGAAACTTGTGAATTATGTATGAGTCACAATTGTGATATGGGGGCCTATAACACAGACACAGTGTATCATACCATCTTATCCAGTACTTCTTCCTCCTCTATCCTACTCAGATCCTCGGCATTGAGCTTGCTTCTATTCTCTGGCTCATCCTCCTGTGCTTTGACCATGCCATTTGGTAACAGCTCAGCAGGCTTTTGCTGCTCAGGTTTCTCGGTCTCCACCTAAAAGAAGGTATATGCATTACTGAAAAGAATATCTGCATTAAACAGGCAGCACAATGTCTTTGTACTCCATAATAAAAACATTACAAAGGTTTTGTCAAGTAAAATCACTATTTGTTGGTTTTGGTCTTACCAGACCTTTCAAATATACATCAAAATGACACTTCCTTAAAATAAGTACATTACAATTAGACAATAAATGCTGAACAGAAATATTTACTTTATAAAACTGCATTATACTACTTGCGTGGAGATAAAATTGTCCAGTTATCTGCATAAGCTAACAAGAACATAGGTTTGATTATCACACCCCGGTGACCTGATCAATCATATTCTTTTTCCTTTTTTGTAAACTGTGAAGTGCCTAAAGTATTCACTGGGCCACATAACATTTTGCAATGTTGTTCAGGTTCCCGTTTACACAAATCATTCACATCTTCAGCTGTGGTAGCCCAGCAACCTAGAACTGCTTTGATATTGTATTGGTTAAGAATCATGATAAAGCAAAGACAGTCATAGTTGGTGCCCACAGAACCTTTACTGTTACATATGGTGCCTACAGTATCACAATGGTGTTGCCCTAAACAAATTGCAAGGGTTAACTTTGGGAATTTATCTACTATTTTCATGGATATCGGTGGTCAATACAAGACATATGAGAAGATCATGTTTACGGTCAGTGGTTGAAAACCTGTAGGATGGCTTCAGGAGTTTGTTTACTAAGTCCAGCCACCTGTACGCAGAGAGCAGCATTCTGCTACCTCCCTCTCTTTAGAGGCAATACTCAAAATAGTCAGTGGGATTATTTTCAATTCCTAACAAGACAAACTAATTCTTCATTAAGCAGATGGCACACATTCAAATAAATCAAAACAATATCAAATGGTCCTGTTGATTTGAGCTATTCCCAGTGGAAATTACTTTAGTTTACAGTAGTTTATATTAATCCTTTTTTATGCATATTCCCTTAGCCTATTCAAATGTTGTTGTAAACTCACTTGCGAGCAGTCACAGATAGTGAGATCTGAATACAATGAACCACAACACTTTTCAAAGGTAAGCTGGTAAAGCACTTAAATATAAGCTGAATAAGAAAGTGCTGATACACAGGCCTTCCAAAGACATTACCCACCTCACTTGATAGTGAGTCATGAAGTATATTTATAAAATATCATCATGTGTTCAAGGGAAGCAATTTGATCAAATGTAGATGACCCATCTTGTTTCCCTGAAACCCTAGGTTTCCTCTGTGCTGTTGTGAATACACTCAAGTCCTGCGTTGAATTGCCATAGCGGTAATAAATTCCACCTCTTAACCATCTTCCCTCATACAATCCTGAAATATCTGGTACAAAATAACACACAGGTCGACCGTGGAGTATACTCTTCGAAAGCATCCTTGCTGTTCTACAATGAGCGGAAGCTAGAACATATTGCAAAGAAAGAGTAGACCGGTGACAGCTCAGCCTATTTAGGCTGAATCTTCAACAGAGGGTACAACCAGGAGAAACTAGGTTCCACTTCAAGGAGTAACCATCTGAAGTGACAGTAAACAAGTGAGATTTGGCATTAAAACTCGTTCTCAAGGAGGGAGTGGTTGCTTGCCCTCTTGTAGCAACAAGGAAGTAGTACTGTGCCAATAAGCAGAGAATGGTTTCTTGTAAACACTGTGTAGACAGGACAAATGAGGTTCATTTGATGATATAACACGTACAGTCGATGAAGGGCCTTCAATTACCAGGGTTTTCATAACCCTTCCACTGAACATGACAATATGACCCAATGCAGCACTGGTAAAGGCCAGTGATGGTGCCCTCCACATGAGAAGGAATGTTCCCAATTGTATGTACACACAATATTAGTTCCTTGTAACACCTAATAGCCTTTGGCCACCCAACTACTTTGCTATGTTGCATATATACATACGCCATGACAGTGAAAATAAATGTGCCCAAACCCACGTTATTTAAAGCACTGTACTAAAACACAAACTACATATCTATTAATACAATGAACAGGCCAAATTTGAGTTTATTAAAACAATATGAAGACTGACATCAGAAAAACCCTGTTTGCTGATTGCATGTAACAATAACGTTACACAGGGAACCAACTCTGCTAATAGTCACACAATGTTTTCAATGTGACTTTACCTGACTGCACAAATTTAACCTCTTGTATCCCGGTTTTGGTTAAATACTTTTTGTTAAGATTAATTCACATGAAAAAATGCTGAGCAATAAGCCAGAGAGGGCAAGGGCATCATGACCCACTTGAGACTTCTCCTCTCAGGAGTCAAGCCCCCTTCCTCACACTCAGCAATGGTGATAAATAGCACATTACACTATATATATATATATATATATATATATATATATATATATATATATATATATATATATATATATATATATATATATATATATATATATATATCTCCAAACACGAAGAAAACACCCATTTGAGGAGCCTCTGTGGAAAGTAAGCCTTTAATGCAGGATGATGCCTGCGCAGAACACAAACAGTGTCATCTTCCAAAAAACAACCCAACGCGTTTCGAACTGAAAAGTTCTTGCTCACGGTCTCAGGAAGTGCTGTGGCAGTGTTGATTGGGAACACCTTGATAAGTACACATAGCTCCGCCTCCCATGTCAAGTGCCGCTAGGCATGCTGGAGCCTGTAGTTCCGCTTCGTTTTGCCCCAGTGGGTACTGCCATCATTCACGAAAGTACTCCATAATAAACACCTAAGTGGGTGAAGGTAGACTCCGTGGTAGCTGCGCTGTGCAATATACATTCCTGCACGTAGCCTTTCCACTCCTTGCGCTCGAAACTTCAGAGCGCTGGATCTGCTCAGGATCAGCAGCGGGCTTCCTCGCGACCGGGACCGGCCGCATTATATCCAAACACAAAGAAAACACCCATTTGAGGAGCCTCTGTGGAAAGTAAGCCTTTAATGCAGGATGATGCCTGCGCAGAACACAAACAGTGTCATCTTCCCAAAAAACAACCCAACGCGTTTCGAACTGAAAAGTTCTTGCTCACGGGCTCAGGAAGTGCTGTGGCAGTGTTGATTAGGAACACCTTGATATATATATATATATATATATATATATATATATATATATATGGTTCATCAAATTCCCAACAGCAGCTGGCTGAAAGCGGGACACGGACACCAGTTAAGTGCATGAAATATCTTCTTTATTTCCTGACACTGATCGACATGGCAGATGACGCGTTTCACCCAACGAGTGGGCTTGATCACATATATATATATATATTCACTGAAAAAACCATAGGTTTTAGGGACAGTTATAGTTAGTTGGACATTTCACTCGTACAAAACCATAGAAATTCCCCCGTTATAGTTAGGTCAGCTAACTATAACTCGCGCCCACAATGCACTGCTGATGACGTCACATATTACATCACTCATGACATGGTCAGTGACATCACTGATGACATCACTGATGACATCTCAAATGACATCACTGATGACATCACTGATGACATCATCCAGTGACTGTGTGTTTCTGTAAAGTTTAAATATGTTTAATATATATAGGGAAAGGTGTATTGAAGAATGAGTGGGTGTATAAGTGTCTGAATGGATGATTTAGTACGTGAGTGACTGACTCTACAAGTGAGTGATTAAATGTATCTTACTGAATGCATGGGTTAGTGACTAAACTGTGTGAATGTCTGTATAAGTCTGTCTGTTGGTTTGTAAGCGGCTGCATGGCTTTCTGAATAGCTACATGAGTGTCTACATGGGTTATTGATTGATTGTCTGAGTATCTGTATGGGTGCCTGAGTGTTTGTGTGGGTGGGGTGTGTGTGATCTGTGCATAGATGTGTGAGTTGGTGATTCACTGGGTGCATGGTTTCAAGAGTGCATCTGTGATGGACTGTATGGGTGGGTGAGTGTGTGTATGGGTGTGTTAGTGATTGAATGTATATCTCAGTGGTACATGTGTGAGTAACTACATATGTGAAAGGCAGTATATATGTGTGTTGGAGTATATAAATGGCTATAAGTGAGAGTGTGTGATTGTGAGAGTGGCTGTATGGATGAGTGTGTACTTGTATCAGTGATTGTATAAGAGCGTAAGAATGTGCTAGTATTTGTATGAGTAAGTGAGCTGGTGTGTGTATAACTGTATAGGTGAGTAAATGGGTGTGTGATTAAGTTTTTTGCATGACTGACTAGGTGTGTGAGTACCTCTATGGATGAGTGGCGGTGTGTGAGTGTTTATATAGGTGTATGAGTGCATATGATAGTCCTGTACTGAGTGACTAAGTATGAGTGACTGTACGGGTGAGTGAGTGGATGTGTGTGTAGACCTAAGAATCAGTGAGTGGGTATGTAGTTTTTGGTGTTGGAGTGTCTATGGTTTTGAGAATGGCAGTCTGTAATTTAGAGTGGGTGTATCAAAAGTTATATTAGGGTGTGAGAAGATGCATGAAATTATCACATGGATGATGTCATCAGTGATGTCATTTGAGATGTCATCAGTGATGTCATCAGTGATGTCACTGACCATGTCATGAGTGATGTAATATGTGACGTCATCAGCAGTGCATTGCGGGGCGCGAGTTATAGTTAGCTGAACTAACTATAACGGGGGAATTTCTATGGTTTTGTACGAGTGAAATGTCCAACTAACTATAACTGTCCCTAAAACCTATGGTTTTTTCAGTGAATTTCAAAGGTTTTTTAAATGCTAATTTCTAACTATAACGTGTCTGAAACCTATGGTTTTTTCAGTGAATTTCAAAGGTTTTTTAAATGCTAATTTCTAACTATAACGTGCCTGAAACCTATGATTTTTTAAGTGAATTTCAAAGGTTTTTTTAAATGCTAGTTTCTAACTATGCCTACAGAGCTAGGACATGTGAAGAAAGAAGAAAAAACGCACAGAAAGAAGCAAAAGATGTGCAGAAAGAACCAACAGAGGAGCATAAAGAGGCCTTGTTGCAAAATCATCCTGTGCCCACAACTTTTTCAGACGGGTACTGGTGGTAACTGACTCTGACTAACCAGAGCCAGTGCTATGCTAAAAGACACTTAGAATACAGTGAAAACACCTACATACACTAGGGAACACTATGTGTTGGGGTACCCCTGTGATTAGCATGACCTCCTCTGCAAGTCCCTAGTACATAATAGGGCAGGGGGATTAAAACTACCTCTTAAAACGCGCTACAGGGCGCGTTTGCACAGTGGTGAAGGGAGGGGGGGCCTGAGGTGACGTGTGCAAACGAACCCCGTGGCGCGTTTTAAGTTGCGGGATTAAGTCCCCTTGAATTCTGAGGGTCCCTGGGGCCCAACTAGCCCCCCAGGTACCTACAGTTAGGACCACAGAGCTGAGTTGCAGAGAGGCGTTCCGAGGCCACGCACCTTTTTTCACCTCTCTGCAACGCAACTCTGTTGTGCTTATTGAAGGTACCTGGTGGGCTAGTTGGCCCCCAGGGTCCCTCAGGATTCAAAGGGAATTAATTCCCCAACTTAAAACGCACCACAGGGCGTGTTTGCGCACATGTCACCTGAGGCCCCGCCCCTTCCCTTCACCACTGTGCAAACGCGCCCCGTGGTGCGTTTTAAGTTGGGGGATTAGGTCACCTTGAATCCTGAGGGTCCCTGGGGCCCAACTAGCCCACTAGGTACTTCCAGTAAGCACCACAGGCCTGCGTTGCAACGCCTGTAACAAATTGTGCAGTTGTGTTTAGGTAGTGAAGAGGGTCGTGCTGGGGGTAGTGTTTTAGGGTTTAGGGTAGTGCAGTGGTGTTTGTGTAGTGTAGGGGGTCATGCTGGGGGTAGATTTAGGGTTTAGGGTAGTGCAGTGGTGTTTGGGTAGTGTAGGGAGTCGTGCTGGGGGGAGTGTTTTAGGGTTTAGGGTAGTGCAGTGGTGTTTGGGTAGTGTAGGGGGTCGTGCTGGGGGTAGTGTTTTAGGGTAGTGCAGTGGTGTTTGGGTAGTGTAGGGGTACTGCTGGGGGTAGTGTTTTAGGGTTTAGGTTAGTGCAGTGGTGTTTGGGTAGTGTAGGGGTACTGCTGGGGGTAGTGTTTTAGGGTTTAGGGTAGTGCAGTGGTGTTTGTGTAGTGTAGGGGGTAGTGTTTTAGGGTTTAGGGTAGTGCAGTGGTGTTTGTGTAGTGTAGGAGGTCATGTTTTAGGGTTTAGGGTAGTGCAGTGGTCTTTGGGTAGTGTAGGGAGTCGTGCGGGGTAGTGTTTTAGGGTTTAGGGTAGTGTAGGGGGTCATGCGGGGGTAGTGTTTTAGGGATTAGGGTAGTGCATTGGTGTTTGGGTAGTGTAGGGGGTCATGCGGGGGGTAGTGTTTTAGGGTTTAGGGCAGTGCAGTGGTGTTTGGGTAGTGTAGGGGGTCGTGCTGGGGGAGTGTTTTAGGGTTTAGGGCAGTGCAGTGGTGTTCGGGTAGTGTAGGGGGTCGTGCTGGGGGAGTGTTTTAGGGTTTAGGGCAGTGCAGTGGTGTTCGGGTAGTGTAGGGGGTCGTGCTGGGGGTAGTGTTTGAGGGTTTAGGGCAGTGCAGTCGTGTTCGGGTAGTGTAGGGGGTTGTGCTGGGGGTAGTATTTTAGGGTTTAGGGCAGTGCAGTGGTGTTTGGGCAGTGTAGAGGGTAATGCTGGGGGTGGCGTTTTAGGGTTTAGGGCAGTGCAGTGGTGTTCGGGCAGTAAAGGGGGTCGTGCTGGGGGTGGTGTTTCAGGGTTTAGGGCAGTGCAGTGGTGTTCGGGCAGTGTAGGGGGTGGTGTTTCAGGGTTTAGGGCAGTGCAGTGGTGTTTGGGCAGTGTAGGGGGTCGTGCAGGGGGTGGTGTTTCAGGGTTTAGGGCAGTGGTGTTCGGGCAGTGTAGGGGGTCGTGCTGGGGGTGGTGTTTCAGGGTTTGGGGCAGTGCAGTGGTGTTCGAGCAGTAAAGGGGGTCGTGCTGGGGGTGGTGTTTCAGGGTTTAGGGCAGTGCAGTGGTGTTCGGGCAGTGTAGGGGGCGGTGCAGGGGGTGGTGTTTCAGGGTTTAGGGCAGTGCAGTGGTGTTCGGGCAGTGTAGGGGGTGCTGCAGGGGTGGTGTTTCAGGGTTTAGTGCAGTGGTGTTCGGGCAGTGTAGGGGGTCATGCAGGGGGTGGTGTTTCAGGGTTTAGGGCAGTGCAGTGGTGTTCGGGCAGTGTAGGGGGTCGTGCTGGGGCTGGTGTTTCAGGGTTTAGGGCAGTATAGTGGTGTTCGGGCAGTGTAGGGGGTCGTGCTGGGGCTGGTGTTTCAGGGTTTAGGGCAGTGCAGTGGTGTTCGGGCAGTGTAGGGGTCATGCTGGGGCTGGTGTTTCAGGGTTTAGGGCAGTGCAGTGGTGTTCGGGCAGTGTAGGTGGTCGTGCTGGGGCTGGTGTTTCAGGGTTTAGGGCAGTGCAGTGGTGTTCGGGCAGTGTAGGGGTCATGCTGGGGCTGGTGTTTCAGGGTTTAGGGCAGTGCAGTGGTGTTCGGGCAGTGTAGGGGGTCTTGCTGGGGCTGGTGTTTCAGGGTTTAGGGCAGTGCAGTGGTGTTCGGGCAGTGTAGGGGGTCGTGCTGGGGGTGGTGTTTCAGGGTTTAGGGCAGTGCAGTGGTGTTTGGGCAGTGTAGGGGGTCATGCTGGGGCTAGTGTTTCAGGATTTAGGGCAGAGCAATGGTGTTCAGGCAGTGTAGGGGTTTTGCTGGAGGTGGTGTTTCAGGGTTTAGGGCAGTGCAGTGGTGTTCGTGCAGTGTAGGGGGTGGTGTTTCAGGGTTTAGGGCAGTGGTGTTCAGGCAGTGTAGGGGGTCTTTCTGGGGTTGATGTTTCAGGGTTTAGGGCAGTGCAGTGGTGTTCGGGCAGTGTAGGGGGTCGTGCTGGGGGTGGTGTTTCAGGGTTTAGGGCAGTGCAGTGGTGTTCCGGCAGTGTAGGAGGTCATGCAGGGGGTGGTGTTTCAGGGTTTAGGGCAGTGCAGTGGTGTTCGGGCAGTGTAGGGGGTCATGCTGGGGGTGGTGTTTCAGGGTTTAGGGCAGTGCAGTGGTGTTCGGGCAGTGTAGGGGGTCGTGCTGGGGCTGGTGTTTGAGGGTTTAGGGTAGTGCAGTAGTGTTCGGGCAGTGTAGGGGTCGTGCTGGGGCTAGTGTTTCAGGGTTTAGGGCAGTGCAGTGGTTTTCGGGCAGTGTAGGCGGTCGTGCTGGGGCTGGTGTTTCAGGGTTTAGGGCAGTGCAGTGGTGTTCGGGCAGTGTACGGGGTTGTGCTGGGGCTGGTGTTTCAGGGTTTAGGGCAGTGCAGTGGTGTTCGGGCAGTGTAGGGGGTCGTGCTGGGGGTGGTGTTTCAGGGTTTAGGGAAGTGCAGTGGTGTTCGGGCAGTGTAGGGGGTCGTGCTGGTGTTTCATGGTTTAGGGCAGTGCAGTGGTGTTCGGGCAGTGTAGGGGGTCGTGCTGGGGGTGGTGTTTCAGGGTTTAGGGCAGTGCAGTGGTGTTCGGGCAGTGTAGGGGGTCATGCTGGGGGTGGTGTTTCAGGGTTTAGGGCAGTGCAGTGGTGTACGGGCAGTGTAGGGGGTCTTGCTGGGGGTGGTGTTTCAGGGTTTAGGGCAGTGGTGTTCGGGCAGTGTAGGGGGTCTTGCTGGGGGTAGTATTTGGGGTTTAGGGCAGTGCAGTGGTGTTCGTGCAGTGTAGGGGGTCGTGCTGGGGGTGGTGTTTCAGGGTTTAGGGCAGTGCAGTAGTGTTCAGGCAGTGTAGGGGATCGTGCAGAGGGTGGTGTTTCAGGGTTTAGGGCAGTGCAGTGGTGTTCGGGCAGTGTAGGGGTCGTGCTGGGGGTGGTATTTCAGGGTTTAGGGCAGTGCAGTGGTGTTCGGGCAGTGTAGGGGGTCGTGCAGGGGGTGGTGTTTCAGGGTTTAGGGCAGTGCAGTGGTGTTCGGGCAGTGTAGGGGTCGTGCTGGGGCTGGTGTTTCAGGGTTTAGGGCAGTGCAGTGGTGTTCGGGCAGTGTAGGGGGTCTTGCTGGGGGTGGTGTTTCAGGGTTTAGGGCAGTGGTGTTCGGGCAGTGTAGGGGGTCTTGCTGGGGGTGGTGTTTCAGGGTTTAGGGCAGTGCAGTGGTGTTCGGGCAGTGTAGGGGGTCTTGCTGGGGGTAGTGTTTCAGGGTTTAGGGCAGTGCAGTGGTGTTCGTGGCAGTGTAGGGGGTCGTGCAGGGGGTGGTGTTTCAGGGTTTAGGGCAGTGCAGTGGTGTTCGGGCAGTGTAGGGGGTCGTGCTGGGGGTGGTGTTTCAGGGTTTAGGGCAGTGGTGTTCGGGCAGTGTACGGGGTCTTGCTGGGGGTGATGTTTCAGGGTTTAGGGCAGTGCAGTGGTGTTCGGGCAGTGTAGGAGGTCTTCCTGGGGGTAGTGTTTCAGGGTTTAGGGCAGTGCAGTGGTGTTCGGGCAGTGTAGGGGTCATGCTGGGGGTGGTGTTTCAGGGTTTAGGGCAGTGCAGTGGTGTTCGGGCAGTGTAGGGGGTCGTGAAGGGGTGGTGTTTCAGGGTTTAGGGCAGTGCAGTGGTGTTCGGGCAGTGTAGGGGGTCGTGCTAGGGTATGTGTTTCAGGGTTTAGGGCAGTGCAGTGGTGTTCAGGCAGTGTAGGGGGTCGTGCAGGGGCTGGTGTTTCAGGGTTTAGGGCAGTGCAGTGGTGTTCGGGCAGTGTAGGGGGTCGTGCTGGGGGTAGTGGTTTAGGGTAGTGCAGTGGTGTTTGTGTAGTGTAGGGGGTCGTGCTGGGGGTAGTGTTTTAGAGTTTAGGGTAGTGCAGTGGTGTTTGTGTAGTGTAGGGGGTCATGTTTTAGGGTAGTGCAGTGGTGTTTGGGTAGTGTAGGGGGTCGTGCTGGGGGTAGTGTTTTACGATTTAGGTTAGTGCAGTGGTGTTTGGGTAGTGTAGGGGGTCGTGCTGGGGGTAGTGTTTTAGGGTTTAAGGTAATGCAGTGGTGTTTGTGTAGTGTAGGGGGTCGTGCTTTAGGGTTTAGGGTAGTGCAGTGGTGCTTGTGTAGTGTAGGGGTCGTGCTGGGGGTAGTGTTTTAGGGTAGTGCAGTGGTGTTTGTGTAGTGTAGGGGGTCATGTTTTAGGGTAGTGCAGTGGTGTTTGGGTAGTGTAGGGGGTCGTGCTGGGGGTAGTGTTTTAGGATTTAGGTTAGTGCAGTGGTGTTGGGGTAGTGTTTTAGGGTTTAGGGTAGTGCAGTGGTGTTTGTGTAGTGTAGGGGGTCATGCTGGGGGTAGTGTTTTAGGGTTTAGGATAGTGCAGTGGTGCTTGTGTAGTGTAGGGGGTCGTGCTGGGGTAGTGTTTTTAGGGTAGTGCAGTGGTGTTTTTGTAGTGTAGGGGGGTCATGTTTTAACCCTTTCTATGCTCATGACGAGCTCAGCTCGTCATGCTGCGCAGTGCTCGTGTGCGCATGACGAACTGAGCTCGTCATGAACCCGCCCACTCAATGAAACGCCCCGCACAGGGCGAAAATCGGCCGCGCACACAAGGGGTTAAGATGCAACGCTCCAATACCTGACCAGTCTGCACTACATAAAACTGCAAAAAAACTAAAAATAAAAAGTGTTTTGCACACTTTTGTCATTGGGCTATATGTGGGCTACATCTCGGTAATATTTGTGCTACATTTGGGCTCTTTTTTCACTGGTGGCCATCTTGGAAGACTTCTTTGTTATGAAGTTTCCTAATTTCCTCATTTACTGCAGTCTCCTCAGTAGGAAATGCTTTCAGTTTTTTACTTTGATTCCATCAAGAAGGCATTCAGATGTGTCACACATTTGCCATAAATTCAGAATGTTATTACTCTAGTTGTTCATTAGATCACTGTAGTAAAGCTACTGCTCACCAAGGAGTTAACTGGAAGTCTACTGCTGGTATTGAAAGTGATTGTTTCAGTCTGCATGTCAGAATTTTCTAATGAAATAGAAGAGGATTTGAGATCTCACTTAAAACATGCACTAAATTTTCTTTTTGCAGCACTAACCATAATTTCTATGGCAAAATGAACCCCCTCATTTTGTTCCTTTTTAAATTAAATGTTTTAAGTGTTACCAGTTTATTCCAATCAAGATGGCTTCAGGTGTGCCATACTTTTGTCATAAGTAAGGCTGTTAGCACTCTAGTTGTTCTTTAGAACACTCTGGGAAGCTGCAGTAGAACACAAAGGCATCAACTGACAGGATGCTCCTGTTGAAATATAACAGGAAGATATTTGAGATCACACTTGAAACATGTCCTAATTTTTCTTTCCAGAGCACTAACCATAATTTCTATGACAAGATGAACCCCATCATTTTGTTCCTTTTTAAATTAAATGTTTTAAGTGTTACCAGTTTATTCCAATCAAGATGGCTTCAGGTGTGTCATACTTTTGTCATAAGTAAGGCTGTTAGCTCTCTAGTTGTTCTTTAGAACACTCTGGGAAGCTGCAGTAGAACACAAAGGAATCAACTGACAGTCTCTGCCCTTGTTGGATGTACATGTTTTACTGAGAATGTCAGACTTCATTCTCACATGACTGAGAAAGATAATGTGAATTTACAGAAAATATGCTCTCATTTTAGCTTCTGGGGCACCTTCCAAAACTGTATGGGACAAGCATGTGAAAATAGTTTTCTCTCAAACATGATTCATGATATCCCAGCAGAAGGTTTTTCACAGGGTAAAATCACCTTAGAACACACCACAATTCCTGAAATTAGTATGGTACCATCAACAAATGAATTCTAATGTAACTAAAGTCTGTTATCACCCTTTATAGTTCTCCTTTTGGTAACCCTCAAAATCTTCGATTCACTACAATGCATTTCAAAGGGGTACTATCATTTATATTGGTCCCAAGATGGCTGTCAGCAATTCCAGGATGAAGTGCTGACAGCCAATCAGATCTCACGATGACATGTGTGGTTAGGCTCCGCCCAGATATATATGTTTCTTTTACTTTTGATTTTCTCAGCAACTACTGAACGGATTTACACCATTTAACTAAAAGGGTTCTTTTTGAACCAAGAACTACCTCTTTGCCAAATTTGGTGTAATTCCGTTCAGCAGTTCGGGCTGTAGCCGTGTCTAAAGTTTCCTATGGGAAAATGAATGGGGAAAACACGTTTTGGAACCCCCCTTTTTCTCGGCCCCCGCTTGACGAATCACCCTGAGACTTTCAGGGTAGGAGCGGACCGGAGCGGGCCATAAAGTTTGAAAATTTCGCGATGATTCGTCAACCGACGCAAGAGTTATTTCAAATAGAATGTCGCGGATTTCCTATGGAAAATAGGTCCTAACTATAACTATCTACTGGCGACCGCCAGTAGATAATATATATATCTCAGAAGGCTCTATTTTTTAAAAATGGATTCAAGGGACCCACGAGTTTCCCACAAACTTAACTGTCCAGTTATAGAAATATTTTTTGTACCTTAGTTTTTCAAAAACTACTGAACAGATTTAGATCAAATCAAAAAACACAGGCTTTCTGAACCAAGACCTAGCTTCTTGCCAGATTTGGTGCAATTCCTTTTAGCAATTTTTAGGAAAATGCTTCTGACAAACGTCTATGGAAAATGTATGGGAATTTTGCGTTTTGGGGGCCCCCCTTTTTCTCTGCCCAAGCTTGATGGATCACCCCAAAAGTTTCCATGAGCAAACTATTGAAAAAGAAGCACTTTTTGTAAAGGTTCGTCAAACAGCGGCAAAGTTATCAGCAGCACATAAAAGGCATTTACTATGGAAAAACGATCTACCCAGTTGAGACCGCCACCGGGAGATATATATATATATACATACACATATATATCATTTAATCAAGGCCAGGCTTGGCCGAAACGCGTCATGGCGGACTGTTAAGAAACACAGTAAAAGAAGTGGCACAAAATAATTGGCATCTGTATCCTTTCGTCTACCGGAGGGGAATTGACGGGTGGAGAGAAAGTGATTTATATATACATCTTCGATCCCTAGCGTGACCCAGAAAAACTTGGGGATATCTCAAATGCAGCAGTCTGAATCGGGTTCTGGCAGCCCGTTCTATGAAAACATCAGTTTCTCCCAATAGAAAGGAAACTCCCAGACACCTCGAAATGCTGCAAGTGAATTTATTGCAAACTGGCTCTTCCCACGAGCTGTTATGCAATAAATTTACTTGCAGCAATTCGAGGTTTCTGGGAGTTTTCTTACTATTGGGAGAGACTGGTGTTTATAAATAAATAAATATTACTAATGTGGTATAATTTATTCTTTGGGCATAACATTGCTTTTCCAAATATAGATATGTACATAGGTGTATATGCAAGGGGAATGCCCACGATATTCTTCCCATAGTACTTATCAAGAGAGCACCTTGTGATAGTTTGCGTACAAAAGAAGGATATATAGGATCTGAAGTTCTGTCTCAAGTAGAGAGGTCTTTTTTTTTCTTTTTCCTTGAGGGCGGATTAGTCCAAGTACACACTAGCCAACACAACTTGCCATAGACTGTGATCTCTGTGAGCCAAGGGCGTCTTGCCAGTGAAAACAGATAAGCAACTGCTGAATGCCACCTCTTATGATAGCAGACTTCTTTGGTGCTAGAACTTATCTGCAGGTGTTTTGAAGGAATGAGAAGTGCCAATAAATAATATCAGCCTACAATGTTTCATAATATTTACATCTATAATACTTTCAATTGCCACATTAAGTGTGATATTTGCATACATTCCGTACATGTTCGCCCTCCTGTAAAAACCTCCAACTGCACTAATTCAGATGTCTAGTGTGTGTACTTATTCAGGGGAAAGGGAGAGGAGAACCTAAAATATAACCTGTTGTCTCAGGATGGTTTAACTGTTCCCAACATGGATCTTTTCTAGGTCAGCTATAAGAGGGTTCCATGAGACACCAGTCGGTTTTCTGCACTCCAAATGGTTAACCGGTGTACCTGTGGGCCAAGGAAATTCTAACAGTATAGCCTAAACTGTTTGGTATCATGGCATTGCACTACAACATGGGACTTGTAAACTGATTAGTCTTAGAAGTCACACACAGTACCAAAACGAAGACATCAAGCTTCCATTGGTAAAGATTTCTATCTTTGATAAGACAGGAAAGCACCACCTGTTCTGCTGATGGATGGGTTTGTTAAGCTTAACTATTAAAATTGGATTCCTCATTGATCACTTGAATTTTGAATCATTAGCCGAATCTGTTAAAAAATGGCGAATGTAAATAGAACATCAAAGTTTAATGTATGGAATTCGTTGATCGATCATTTAACATCAAAAGGACTTCAGACTACAGGAGGAGGTAATGCTGGTAGTTACTGCCAGTCCCGAGTACCCAAAAGAAATGTTTTACTCATGGGTTGGGAGCAAACCAGCGGAGCAAGCCACTTAACACTTCGTAAGGAATAAACACCTCTAACCCACTTCTAGATTTATACCATATCAGAATCAGACAATTTCTATACATTTTCAAGAGCATATGGATTGGTTTAATGGGGAGCTACCTCATGTTACAGCATCAGTATGAATGGAACCATTGAGCTTTTTGGGGGAATGGGCAGTTTTAGTAGTATCCAGGCCCACTCTTTGATGATAATTGATCTACTGACCAGTTAAAAGCTATGCTGTCAGAAATGGTAAGTAAATATAGGCTGCTTAAACAGATGATACAAACCATAGGAACAAAGACCATTCTGCATTTTCATATGGTGCACTTGCAATTCCGATAAGTCCACAGAGCACTAATACAGTAATGGGCAACGTGCCCAATAAGCAAAATGAAATGCCTTTTTGGATCACACCTAAAACAAATCAATTGGATGCCCCAAGAAAGGCACAGAATATTGACTAGATGTAAATCATGGTATGGTATGTTATGAATGTGGGTGTGTGTGTCTATTCCACGTCTACCTCCAATAGCGCAGTTTGTTGACAGATGCTTTAAATCAAATTCAAAATTAACTCAAAGGTGCTCTGGCGATGGATCAGGGCATGAAATTATTGATTCATTTTAAGAACGTTACTGCAACAGGTCTGAGTAATATTCGGAATGATGCAGTAATCCTGACAATCGTACTTGACTAGTGAGAGGTAGAACTATCTAAAATCATTTCACCATCTACACCACAACTGAGTCATAGGCAGAGGTAGAAAGGATCCTGACAAATAATGTGAAAGATGCAAAGAAACACCAGAAGGGTACAAACAAATGTTGGACTGGCTCTCCACAACCACAAAAACTTAGAGAAAGCTATCATTTGAGGAATAATAAAAACTAAAAACAACTAGGTCTCTATCAATGTGCTGATGGCCATTATTGCCAGGATACTGGGCATAAAAGAGGCTGGGGAAGACACTTTGAGGTGAGCAAGAGTGACTGCACTGAGTATCAGAGAAAAGAAGTGTACTACAGAGAAAAAGCTTGTGACAAAGGGTAGCCTTAACAACAGAGCATTTAAAGAAAAGAGAAACATTTTTAAAAAACTCACTTCAAGGAAAAGAAAGTGGCGGTATTATCCACTAAGAAACACCATGCCTTAGAAAAGGAAAGTTCTCCTGCTTGACAGAAATGCCATACCAGCACTCCTACGCACAATGGCAAAGATCACAATAGACTGCCAGACTATCCAGAAGCTTCTGTTCAAACCCCTGAATGATGGCTAGTTACTTACCTTCGGTAACGTCTTATCTGGTAGAGACTCTATCTAGTTGCAGATTCCTTACCTTATAATTATCTCCAGGCATCAGACTGGATCCAGAATTGTTTTCATGAGCAGTACCCCTGTGTGCCGGTAGGTGGCGTCAATTGGCTCAGTGTGGCATCATTGTGACTTCAATTTCGTTTCGTGACTTTCCACACCAGGAGCACGGAGCCATGAAGAACACTGACCACTGGTGTGGGAAAACTAGTGCCCTAAAAAGGGAACATCCCTGTACCTAGAAATCGGTTTGCAGAGTGGGGAGGATGGGTGGTCGGTAAGGAATCTGATGCTAAATGGAGTCTCAACCAGATAAGGCATTACCAAAGGTAAGTAACTTGTTAATCTGATAGAGATTTCTAGTCGCAGATTCCTTACCTTAGAATAGATACCCAAGCAATACCTCCGCGAAGCTGGGTCGGCGACACAATATCAAACTAAAAATTCCTACAGGACTGAACGGGCAAAGTGCCCGTCCCGACAGACTTAGCTGTCCAGGCATCAGTGTTTTTTGAACGTGTGCAGAGAAGTTCAGGATGCTGCCTGGCACATGTCCAGGACCGAGACTCTGCGTGCTAACGCAGTGGTCAAAGCCTTGGCTCTGGTGGAATGCGCATGCAAGCCCTCAGGTGGTTGCTTTTTGGCTATTGTGTAGCAGATTTTAATGCAGAGCACGATCCATCGGGAGATGGTCCGCTTCTGCATACCTTTACCTTCCTTTGCTCTGACATACCCCACAAAGAGTTGGTCGTCCACACGGAACTCTCTCATGCGGTCAAGGTAGAACGACAAAGTTCTTTTTGGGTCCAGTCAGTGAAGTCGCTCCTCTTCTTTAGAGGGATGTGGCGTAAAAAGTAGGCAGAGTGAAGCACTGGCCTACCTGATAGGGAGTTACTACTTTCGGTAGAAAATAAGCTATAGTTCTGAGAACCAGCTTGTAGGGGTAGATGTTCAGGTATGGAGGCTTGGATGACAAAGCCTGAATTTCACTGAACCTCCGAGCAGATGTTATTGCCACCAGGCAGGCCGTCTTGATGGTAAGGAGCCTGAGAGGACAGTTTTGCAAGCGCTCAAAGGGAGCACACATCAGGAACGTCAGGATGAGATTAAAGTCCCACTGAGGTATGATAAAGGGAGAAGGAGGAAACATGTTGCAAACCTTTCAAGAACCTATGTACAATAGGGATTTGAAGAGGGATGGCTGGTCAGGCAACCGCAGAAAGGCTGAGATGCTCAATAGCTCGGGATACCAAACGAGCCCAATCCAGAGCCACAAGGATGACTTGGGCCCGATCGTTCCTGATCTTCTTGAGAACTCTGGGCAGGAGGGGTATGGGAGGAAAGGTGTACAGGAGGCCTGAGCCCCACTCGAGATGAAATGTGTCTCCAAGCGAGAGCTGCCTTTGAAACTCCAGCACACAGAACTGATGATATTGCGTGTTCTCAGTGGTGGCGAACAGATCTAACCAAGGCTCTCCCCACTGCTGAACGAGACCTTGCACCACCTTCGGATGGAGACGCCATTTGTGATCTGCTAGGCATCTTCAGCTGAGTTCGTCTGCTCCGGGGTTCAGAGAGCCCGCCAGGTGTTGAACCACAAGGGAAATGCCCTGATGTTCCAGCCAATCCAGAGATGCAGGGCCTCTTGACAAAGGGGTCCACGACTCCACACCGTCCTATTTGTTGCAGTACCACATAGCGGTGGTGTTGTCCGCAAACACTTGCACAAGCCTTCCCTTGATGGAGGGTACAAAGGCTTTAAATATCAGTCGGATCACCTGGAGCTCCAGAAGGTTGATGTGCAGTCCAGATTCTGCCGGAGACCAGAGGCCTCTGATCTCCACCTCTCCCAGATGGCCGCCCCATCCTAGGAGTGACATAGATGTCACCACTGTCAAATCTAGTTGAGGAAGGGAGAGGGGTCTGCCGCTGACCCAATCGCGGTTCGTTAACCACCACTGCAGATCTTTTGCAGTTCCCTCCGATATCTGGACCATGTCGGAGAGATTGTCCTGCTGCTGCACCCAATGGAACTTCAGGTCCTCTCGCAGAGTCCGCATATACCAGAGGATATGTGCCGCCAGCAGGATGCAGGAGGCTATGAGGCCCAGCAGCCTCAGTCAGTCTCATTGAAATCCAGGATAGTGGCTGAAACATCAGTATCATAGCCTGAATATCCTGGATTAGCCGTTCAGGAGGATAGGTCTGAAACTGCACCGTGTCCAGAAAAGCTCCGATGAAGGGGAGCATCTGAGAGGTGTGACTTCTGCACATTGACAGTGAACTCCAGCAAATGCAGGAGGTTCGCCGTAGTCTGGAGGTGGGAGATGACAGCCTGGGGCAAG
This sequence comes from Calotriton arnoldi, assembly GCA_963921515.1. Taxonomy (NCBI): domain Eukaryota; kingdom Metazoa; phylum Chordata; class Amphibia; order Caudata; family Salamandridae; genus Calotriton; species Calotriton arnoldi. The sequence goes on along the minus strand of CAWUFW010000227.1, from coordinate 3,319,870 downwards.
CCCACCTTCAACAGCCAGCCATTGAGACAGGGGAAGACTAGCACACCGATCGACACAGATGAGCTGAAACCACTGCCATCACCTTGGTGAACACCTGAAGTGTGCCGGTGAGGTCAAAAGGGAGCATAGTGAACTGAAAGTGCTTGTGGCCCACCATGAACTATAGGTAATGCCTGTGAACAGGCAGGATGGGACTGTGGAAGTATGTGTCCTGCAAGTCCAATGCTACCATCCAGTCTTCCGAGTTCAGGGCAGACAAGAGTTGAGCGAGCGTGAGCATTTTGAACTTCTCCTTCTTTAAAAAGAAATTGCGAGGGAGCAGGACAAAGACCTCCATCCTTCTTGGGCAACAGAAAGTAGCGGGAATAGCAACCAAGACCTACTTCTGGCGTCAGCACCCTCCCTATGGCTCCCTTGGCCAAGAGAGCCGTCAATTCCTGGCGGAGCAAAGAAAGATGGTCCTTCATCAGCCTGTCGCAAGCATGTGGCCTGAGTGGAGGGGTAGTGTCGAAGGGGAGGGAGTAGCCCCTCTGGACAATCTGTAGAGCCCATTGGCCTGATGTTACAGATCGCCAGTAAGGCAGGTGATGGCGTATCCTGCCTTTCAATGGGTGCCCATGATGGTAAAGGGGCAGACCATAAGGGTTTAGAGGCTGCGGCTGCCAGGCCCGATCTCTGGCTGCCAGACCCATGAGGTCTGTGGGTACCGCATCCTCGGCCACGCAGAGTCTGGAAAGTTTGCGTGCCTTGGTGGTTGGAAGGGTATAGAAGCGGCTGGAAGCCATTTCCGTGGCCACAAAAGACGGATTGGAGTGGCAAAAGGGCCATGGAAAGGCCCAAGGACCTGCTGTCCTTAAAGCACGCCGGTGCTGAATCCACCTTGTCTCAAAAGAGACAGGAGCCATCCAACGACATGTCCATAAGCGATGTTTGGACATCCCCAGAAAAGCCAGTCGTACTCAGCCAGGCGTGACGCTATAAGACTATCGTCGATGAAACCGCTCTGCCCAGCGAGTCGGTGGTATCTAGTCCACATCGCATTGTGAACTTGGCTACATCTCTCCCGTCAGCAACAACTTGGGAGAGGATGGCTTAGGCCTCCTCTGAGACCGTCAGCAGCACCTGCGCAACCGAATCCCACAGAGCATGGGAGTAGCGGCTCAGAAGGCGCACGATGTTCACGGACCACAGTGCTAGGCTGGTGGAAGAAAACATCTTCTTCCCTAAGGTGTAGCCAGCTTCTTGGATTCCCTAACTGGGGGTGCAGTATGGAATACACCAGGATTTACGTGGGAGGTGAAGGCTTTGATCACCAAGCTCTCCAGGGTAAGGTGTTGTGTGAGGAAGTTGAGGTTCCCTCGAGTGGGGCTGTGGCGGCAGGCAAGCGTCCTGTTCACAGGAGCCCCTCTGCTGGGCTTGGACCAACTCTCAAGCAGGTCTGTAAGAGCCTCATTAAATGGAAGCAGCAGTTTCGAAGGGGCACTCCCAGTTGAAGCACTTCCATCAAGACGTTCATCTTCACCGCCGCAGAGGACAGGCTAAGGTCCAGGATCTCAGCAGCCCTTCTCACCACCATGGCAAATGATGCTCCCTCCTCCTTAGCCATGTTTGGGGAGAAAGCAAGCCAGTAACTGGAGAGGTGTCCAGTCTGCTGGCTTCCGCCAAATCCTCACACCTGTCCATGTCTGGGTGAAAGGCTGGTATTCTTCAGGGTCCAGTGACCCCTCTCAATCCTCCCCGAGTCTTAGCCCACAAGAATAGGGCCCTGGCTCTGGCCTGGAAGGCATGGCTCCAGTCGGCACCGGAATCGGCTTTGGAAGACGCCCATCCGGTTCCGTGTCAGAGTTGGGGACCACGATGAGGGTGGTGCCGGTGAAGCCAGAATCAGGACCGGCGTTGGGGAAGGTCGAGGTGGTGCGACCGGCACGGGTCCGGATCCATCCGTGGATCCAAGGGACAAGACTCATGCCTGGGCCAGAGCCGACAGCGTGGATCCAGTAGGGGACCCTCCAAAACCCGCGGGGCCTAAGGAGCGCCAGCGGGAGCGGGCGGCTCAGATATAGTGCGCATGGCCTCAAAGTCCATGAAGTTGAGCAGGGGTCGCTCCAGCAACAGGAAACTCAAGGAAGCACGGAGTAGACCCAGGCGCTGGCTCAGCCGCAGAGCCAGGACTCTGATGTCGACGCTCCCTCGTCTCGTTAGCTGGAGGACCAGGTGAAGTTGAAGACCTCTACGACTTCCTGCTCTTCTTTTTCTGGTGGGACTTACCCAAGTGACCTGACAACTTTGAGTGCGACAAAGATATTGGGCTCTGAGACCGATCCTGGGACCTTCCTCTTGATCGGGATCGAGACCATTGCGGCGACGCATGTCCAGTCACCAGGAGCTTGAGGGACCGCTCGCTCAAGGTCTTCGGGTTCATGGCACGGCAGTCGGCGCAGGTCTTAACATCATGGCCATGCTCGAAGAACCAAAGGTAAACAATATTGTCGCTCTTCAGACTTTTTATAGGTGAGCTCAGGTTTAAGGATTTATTAATTTGTTCCAAGCAGAATTATACAAGAAAACTCAAATTTAGATGGTTTTGAGGTGGATTAAGCAGTGTCATTGAAGTCTGTTTCTTCTGTCTTCTAGGTTCAGCTCTAGGTAGTCCTGCCGGCTCCCTTGGAGAAAACCAAAATGCAGGTACTGTATTTTTGCTCTTCCTATCTTCTTCTCTGTACTTTATTCATACTCTTCTTTTCTTTCTTACTTTCTGTATTTTATAGTTGCCTTGATCTAATAATCTATCTGGCAAGCGGTCTTAATATCTTCTCTGGTATCCGATTCTCGAGAAGTTTAACAGTTAACATGCCTGGTGTATTCAGTATCCATACACCAATCTCCTCACAGAATAATGCAACAATAATCAAATTATTCTGAGAGGTGAGCCAGTGCACGCGCCTGCCGATTCAACGCTGTCCGATCTGCCCACTATTTTCCCACCGGCCTCCCTTCAACCACTGTATAGGGCTCTGCACCAGTGAGAGCCATGCTCCTCCAAGAGCGTGGCGGGTAAATGCGTCAAGCCAGTCAGGAGCTACACTCGCCTGCACTCTTGTGCACACCTCCTTCCTCTGGGGTTCACCTCCTTTCTCAGAGGGCTTGTGGGGCTCCGTTTGCTGGCAGGTCAACTCCGCGCTGCCTCTCCTTTCTTTCTCTGTGGCTTCGACATCCTGGTCATGGCTCCAGTAGACTTCCTGTTACTCCCTCCTTTGGGATTCAAGTCCCTCCTCGCTTTCGCTGGCCTCTGCTTTTAGCAAGCCCTCCGGAGTATGTCCTTCTATTTCTGTGTGTTTGATGAGCACGTCCTGTAAAATTAATAGTGTTTTGTCTGCTTCTATTGTAGGGACTTCGTTTGGAGCAGCCCAGTAGCAGATCTTCGGTAAGTCCTCCCTGTTGTCCCCCTCGTCTTGCAGACAAAGATGGGGGTCCACCTCTGACATTGGTCAGTGACAGGCATCGTAAGGCTTGAAGCCGACCTTCTTAGAAGACATTCCTCCCTGCTTTTGTCAAAATACTTTTGACAAAAGTCGAAAAAAGCTCCATCAAAAAGTAACTGAAGGGGTAGCTTTCTCTGGATCTAGGATGACTGTCACGGAAAGAAAAGAACCGACGTCAGCGTGCTGGGGTGGCGCAAATATAGGCACTGCACACGTCACATCCGTAGCAGACGACACCAAGCGGAGCCGATCGACGGCACCAAACCAGTGCATAGGGGTACTGCTCGTGAAAACATTTCCAGATCCAGTCTGACGCCTGAGGATAATTCTAAGGTGAGAAATCTGCGGGTATAAGTCTCTATCAGATTAATCAAATATAGACACTTTTTTTTAAAGTATTCATATCACCAGCAAAAGATAACACAAAGAAACAAGACACATCCATTGTACACAGAAACATATTGCAGATGCGGTACATTTGCGAACTGCCATGCACGCCTTCATCCGGTAAACAGTATATTAGTTAATGACATACTGACTCGTAAATTTCAGCTGCACGTGGCCATATAGGAAGGCAGACTAGTGCGGTCTCTTTCCTGAAATTTAAAAAGCGATTTTCCTCTACTGAGTTTAAAATTTGTATTCTTTTACCTGCCCGTGATTGCATCATTTTTCACCTGTTTTATTAAGAAATTTTTGTTTTTTACTTGCCCGTGACTCATTTTACCTGTTGAATTGTGGGCTTTGCAGTCCAAAATCTGTTGTTTTTTTCACATTGCCCGTGACTACCTTATTTTATCTCCTAATTTCTTCCTCGCTCTATGCTCAGACCTGTGTGTAAGCAGTCCACCCCCAGCTCCCATTTTGTGTTAGCAAGTGAGTGAAACCAGATTGTCCCCCCTTAGCAACAGAGATATTCTACATCAGAGACTGAACAGAGGGTGCTCTGAGACAGCAGTAATCTGCTGTTAGCTGTTTAAGCTGTGTTTTTTAGGGATTGTACACTCGTTTTTTGGTTAGGAGAGTGAGTAAAGTTTCATACAAAGAGTACTGTTAGAGGGCAAAGTTTGTTAGGCCCTTACCTGCAGAACTACAAAGTGTGGATTGAGCCCGTCTGTCTCCTATGAGATTCTGAATTGAGGAGCAGCTTCCAGCCCCCCTGGGCAGCAGCATAAGCTTGCCGATTGGCTCCCTAGCTCCCAAGCAACCCTGAGCCCTCCTCTCACACCTGTCCATTCCCCTTAAGGGTTTGTTGGGTGAACCCCAAAACATTCATCTCCATTTTGTGAGCTGCAGTTTCCCTGTGCCCAAGATTGCAGTGAACCAAGGACCAGGAGGTGGTAAGAAGGCAGACTAGTGCTGTCTCCTGAAATTTAAAAAGCAATTTTCCTCTACTCATGATTGCATCATTTTTCACCTGTTTTGTTCAGAAATTTGTAGTTTTTGCTTGCCCTTGACTGTTTAATTTTACCTGTTGAATTGTGGGCTTTGCAGTCCAAAATCTGTTGTTTTTTCACATTGCCCGTGACTTCTCCCTTGCTCTGTGCTCAGAACTGTGTGTTAAGCAATCCACCCCCAGCTCCCATTTTGTGTTAGCAAGTGAGTGAAACCAGATTACCTCCCCCCCCCTCCTCCCCGCCGCCATCCCCCCTTAGCAACAGCATCCTGGATGGTTTGAGACAAATTGCTGCAAAATTCCTCAGGGACTACCAGCAAGCTCTCACCAACCATGTCCCATAAAGCATGGGTATATCTTCTCAGCAAGCATTTGGCATTGAATGACTGGAGTACATTGCTGACTGAGGAAAACACCAGCTTTCCTAATGTTTCAAGGCATTTTGACTCTGTCAGGAGTCAAGAGAAAAGAATTGGGGTTCACTCTACTGGTGGAAGCATGAACCACTTAACTCTCTGGTGTAGGGTGCTGTGTCAGCAAATTAGGGTCATCCAGCGTGTAGCGTATGGCAACCTATCTGTTACAAGGACAGGAACAGGGCTTAGACTAGATGCCCATAAGGGTGTCATGCACAGCCTAATTAAATGGGAATAAAGGCTTTGAGGAAGTTTGTACAGGTTGTGAAACCTCTATAAAAAAATTAGTTTTGCCTTCCATGGTGGGAAACTGCAAGTCCAAAACCTCTGCTGCATGTCTCACTCCGGCAATGGAGGTAAGTGGCTGGGGGGAAATACAACCCAATATCTGGGAAAGTATCCAACCCACTGGCATCTTGAAAATCCAGAGATAAATTGTCATTCTCATAATGTTGGAGAAATACTTCCCCTCATCACCAGTCTCATCCTCAAAGGCTGGTTAGCTCTGAGTCCAAACTGAAAAGTTGGAGCGCTGGGGTGCGGCTCCAAGACAGAGGCATAGTTCTGTCTAAATAGGAAGGAACTGGGGTAGAGTGCACCAGTACGGCGTCGAGACATGACCTTGGTGGCAGCCAAGATGGATTCAACTAGGATCAGGAGGGAGCTGTCCCCTGGTGCCGGAGGCATCAGAGCCGGCGTTAATGTCACAGAGAATGGTATGGATTTTGGTGCTGGATTGGAAGTCAGCTCCAGTGTCCGAGTGGAACCAGAGGTGGGTTCTGGAGGCACAGATGGTGCCAAGGGAGGACCTGCAGGAGGTATCCTGACTGGAGGTCTCTGTGGACACTTAGTGCCCAAAGGTGCGACAAAGGGAGTCGAAACTGTGCCGAAAATTCACACCATGGCCTCGCTGTAGGCCTCAATCTGTTGTGACAAAGCAAATGGACCCAGAAACTTGGGGTGAATCAGGATCACATGTAAAATCTGCTCTTCAGCCGGAGACTGCGAGTGAGACCGCAAGACAGCCTGACGTCCTGGTGAGTTCTCAGGTTGAGAGAGGTGGGACTGGGATGAAGCGCACTTGGACTTTTGAGCAGGAATGGGTCCGCGTCCTTGACTTCAAGTGGGACTTCCAAGACTTCTTTTGGTATTTGGTGACTTACAACTTCGCTTTGTGGTTCCGGATCACCTTTGGGTTCAAAAGGACACACTCCTTGAAGGACGTGGAGTTGTGCACTGAACCAAACACCTGAGGCAGACCATGTGGGGATCTGTCACAGACATCTGTTTGTGACAGTCCCTAAAAGGCTTAAACCCTGGTGTCTTAGCTGGGACATAGCCCTTGCACACTGGAAAACAAGTATCTGGAGAGAAAAACTTGTCAAAAGACGAGGAAAAGGTTGGGAATGAGCTCTGGATCCACGTATGATGACGCAGAAAGAAAGGAACTGACAACAGTGCGCAGGGCTTATATATGGCTCTTCTCGTCACTCCTGGGGCGGAACAAAGTCGACACAGAGCTGCATGGCATCTACCGGCATGTGGAAGAAATGATGTTAAAATCTTTGGGACCCAGTCTAGCGCCTGGGGATATTGTAAAGGTGAGGAATCAGTGGTTAGAAGTATCAGAAAAAATATATGTGGAATGAAGGGAATATCAGACATATGCGCTGACTTCTGAAAAAACTTCAAATTAGGAGACAGCTCTTTGAAGCAACCAGCAGCTTCCCAATGTCATCAAACCTTCTACTGGCAGTTGCTTCATATCACCAGTTCTTTTGTTGGCAGTGAGGGAATTTTTCCAAATCTCATGGGTTTTCTTTCTGATAGCTTCAAGTTGTGGAGGAGAGTATTTTATGGCTCAAATGAAGATTCCTATGATGCAGAACTAGGATTACAAGTGAGTAACTTTTCCTTCTGTATCGTAGGAACATCATTGATAGTCAGACATCAGAATAGAATAGCAAGTTCATCCCAGAAATCTGCAGCTTGAAGATACTGGAAGAAAACAAAAAGAAAATGAGAGTAAAAAATAATAATACTGTGAAAACCTGTAAGCCCTATATATGAATCCGCTCTCTAGGGTAAGTCTGACCAACTATTGAATCCTTCCTGGAATCGGAGTCTCGGAAGAATACACTTCCATGTAGAAGCCTTGTAATTTTCAGAAACAAGGACATTACCTAATCAGGCAGTCGTGGCAACCTTACCGCTTGTCAAATGTGCTTTAGGTTTGCCTGCAACTGACTGGTTAGCTAACTAATAATAAAGCTGTGCAGGATATAATCTGTAGGGAAATGGGTTGCTTTGAGGTTGCTATTCCAATTCCTATATGCCCATAATGGACAAATAAAGGTTTTTCTAATGTCTATAGTTTTATCTAAGTAACAATTTTAAACTTGTCTTATGTTTAGGGTAAGTAAAGGTCTTTGTGTCAGTGTCAAAGGGTTTTTAAAGAATATCAGCTAAGAGGTCGCATGATTTAAGTTAAATTCTGATACTACTTTTGGTAGAAAAGAAGAGTAATTTCTCATAGCTACTCTATCAGGATAAAATACTATGCAAAGTTACTGCACTAAAAGGGCCTGGATCTTACTAACCCGAAGCACAGAAGTTATGGCAAATTAAAAAGTTGTCTTATGTGACAGATGCAGGAAGCAAACTAAGTACAGGTTCAAATGGGAGGATATCAATTTCGATGTAACCACACTGTCCTCCGAATGATGTTGAGGTTTTCCGACTAGGAGGGAAATGTTTTCAATCTAGGAAATCCTTAACGCCTGTAATCGTGCGAAACTATTTCTGTATTGGAGATGGCCTATACATGGGGACAGCTGCAAAGTGTACAAAAGGCAGAACTGAAGTCTAGTTGTGCCAGTCGTCGTAGGTGAGGCAGCACCGCTTCCTCTCAAAAAGATATGTGCCAGCGCCCCTGTACTGACACCCCAGGTATAATTGCTTCTATTTAAAAGCATTAGTGGCTCTTGCAGTTGGCTTCTATAAGAATGTTCTATAAGAATGTTCATACAGTCTTTGGGAAGAATTAAACATCCACATTGAATGTATTCAGAAGCCATGATGCCAAATGGAAGGATTTTTTGATTTTAATGATTTATTTTGACCTGACACTTGGTCAGAGAACCAATTTGCACAGCAGCCTCGTGAGTTTTCCCAACAGATGGAGCAACTTAATGCACCACCAAGTTTTCAGCCATTCCAGTGGAATCTTGATCATCTTTGTCTTTCCCTGTGTGAGTCATGGCAGAGGTGGAATCAGAGGACAGGTGTACAATTTTATTTTGACTAGCTAATCAAAAGGTCATTTCCCAGGGGCATTGGTTGTAGGACCCTGAATGTGAAGTCCTGCATTTGGCATTCTCTGCTTTTGTAAATAGGTCTATCTGTGGTACACCCACGAAGAGCTGAATGAATCTTTTTTGACGTTGATAATGTCACAGTTGACAGAGTGCCTTGAGGGCGATACCGTCTTCTTTCTGCTGTCAATGGTGTCTTCAACATTGAATGATGGGTCTGCTTCGATGTTGTGATCAATGATTAGGGATCCCGGTTTTATGCAATTTTTTTTTTTTTTTTTTAACATTTCTGTCTGTATTTATCCATACTTATTTTTGGCCATCTTATTAGTATTTATACATATATATTTATTCGTTTTAAGAATAAATGGAGTGGTAACATGGTATATTTCCATATTTATTTAACTGATAAATATGCACTCATACTTTGATGCCTGTTTCTATTTAGCAAATTAAGCAGCCAATTAAGGAAAATACTACACCAACATGTAAATATTAGCGTTATATACATATTTATGTTAACATATGCCTGTATTTAAGGAAATCTCATCCTTTTTATTTTATTTTAACTCTGCATGCTGTCTATCTGCTCAAATATTGACTTGGAATTCATGAAGAACAGCGTTGAAAGTAACTCACAAGAAGCACAATTTTCTATATTTTTCTACTTTTAAAAATAAATACAGACCGGAAACTCATTGTTTTGTGTCTGTATTTATCTGTAAAAACGGAAAACTGGGAGCCTCATCAATGATGTGTCTGTTCTCAGTGTAGTAAAAGCATTCACGAGAAGCTCTGCCTATGCCTGGAGTGCGAGATATGTGAATGTTTATGACTATCAATGATAGAAAGATCCTATAAAAAGAATTACAATATCAGGTAGTAATAGTACCTAGTCATTCAACAATGAAAGCTTCTAGTTTCCCAATGGTTAAACCAGATGGGTCATGCCTATTGTATTATAACATATGAACCTGAACTCCCACACATGCACACGTGGTGCACAATGCCCACAGGCCTGGATTAATGATGCATCATGTATGTGAGAAGTATAGAACTCCTCGTAACATAGCTAACTCTTTTCAATCTATAGCATCCGAGTCACAATATCCAACAGCCTTCAGGTATGAGGGTACTCAATATGTGCATAACCAATTAATGCAAGGTTAGAAGATAAGCCCAGGACCTTTCTGAACTAGAATTAAGGAACTCCTATAGAAGGATTCTAAAGGTATTTTCTCCATCGAGTATGTCTAATTTACTGATCATAATTTAAACAAACATGCTGCAAAATCAAAAAGATTAGTCGTTGTACTGTCTCAACATGGATATAAGACAAGTTTCCGCAAGTCTAAGATTGCCTTCCTTAGTGTAATATTTTTAGGATATAGACTATCCAGGCAAAGCAAGGATTGACTCCAGAATTTATAGAAAAATGTATCAACAGACACCCTCCACATACATTAGAAAAATTACAAACCATTATGGACTTTATGAATTTTGGAAGGGCATACCTGAAGGGTTATTCAGAGCAGGTGAAACCATAATAGGTATTTTCCATTTACTAGCATCAACCTTAAGACCTCCACATCCTCAAACATACAATCACAATCTCTGCAAACACACACTGCACATTTACAACATACAAACTGACAGTATTGAAATGTCCCACCAACTACAAAACCCCACAAACCACATCTATACAACCTTCTACCACTTCACTCACACTTGTCTCACACACAAACCGCACCACTCTGTTCTATACCACTATCAAATCCACACATCAACACAACACAACCCCACATTATACATAACCTTAATCCTTTCAAATACACACTCCCTATTCATACAAAACACCAGCTCTTCCCTCTACTTACTCCACACACCCCTTTACATCACCACGAACCCTATACTCAACCCTCTCTCATATCATCCACCAACACCCTCCTCTTTTTACGAAAAGCACACAACAAAACACTTACACTCCACTCTACCACACATATTGCCTCTTCCTGCTACCATATCTGATACAGACACTCAACCTGTGCTCATCTCCTCTCACACACCACATACACTCAACACTTCAACGCACATCACCACACCCTTTACCATTCAACTTCCACTCACCAATAGTACTTTACATCCAAATCCTTCACAGAAATTCACTACATAAATTTCTTATCTCACTACTCCACAAAAACAAAACAAACACTCACAGCAGCACACCAAAATCTCTCACACACAATTTTATACTACATTCCATCACAAAATAGAAACACCCATTCCCACTCCTCATGACCACACAAATAATCAAGATCCTAAACCAGCTATACTACCAGATTTTATGGTAAGACCCGGAGGCTAATCTTATGCAATATTTCCTTTATTCCCACCACTCAGCAGCATATTCAAAGCTTCTAGACTTAGAATTTAGAACATACAAAACATTCCAAAAGCATAAAACCCCCCAGCAACCAGTCCACTTCCTTCTTTATTGCTGCTGCTCTCTGAGATAAGTACTATTGTTTGTTATATTAATAATTTTGTTGAATGGTGTTTAAAATGTGCCTTTTGGGGAGAGTAATAATGATAGACTGTTTGGTTTCGTTTAGTGATACTTTTGTGAGTATTTATGTTGTGATTTTATAACTCCGTTTATTTTGCTGTATTTTAAGAATGTTGGTTTACGTAGTTTTCGGCTTATGTGTGCTTTTAATGAGATTTAATGGAGGCGCTTGTGTGTTTGCTTGAAGTAAAATTGAAATTTTAGGCATTTTTTCGATCTTTTCTAAGTTCACGTCCGCGCGAGCCTTAACCGGTATATTTTTAAACGGTAAGGCTTGCGGGACGTTACCATGGGGACGCAAGGCTCGCTCACCATTTAGTCGGGTTCTTCTGCTGGTTGTCAGCTTCTCGTTACGGGACTCTGCACAGCTCTATTGACTCCGCGCGGGTCTATTGTGACGTACTGAGCTGGCGTGAGCGCGTTCTTGCTGCGCGCATTTCGAAATCGGGGAATATTGAGCATGTTGAGATGCCATAGCGAACGCTCCTTTCAGAACGTTCGTTTCTGAAGGGATTTGGCAGATCATACTTCGCTGTTTTGGTCTTTTTCCACAGCGCTGATTGTTCTGCATTAAATCTTGGCGATTAGTGGCAGAATTGTGTTTAGAAGACAGGATTTAGGTATTGTGGAGAGTGCAAAATTATTTTGATGTTTTCTACTGTTTTTTCTTTGGTAGTTTTGTTTTAATGAAGTTAGTCCTTTTGGTGTTTTTGACTAACATTTCAGTGTATAGTGAGAATATGGAACAGGGAGAGGGATCAGTGGAGATTTCTTTTGAAGAGAGGCTGAATAAAGCTATTGAAAAAATTACTTGTGAGGTTTCTCAAAGAATGGAGAGGAAGTTTGAGTTACTTGCGAAGAAATCGAGTGCTCCAGAAGAGGAGCAATTCTGGTCGGCTACTGAGGCTGAGGTAGCCAAAAGATTTGCAAGAAAGGCTTCACAGAAAAGGAAGCATGTTGCAAGCAATGAAGGCTTGTCAAAAAGAATGAAATCTACGAAGGTAGAACATGTTTGCTGTAGAGAAAGCCATGTGGAAGATGCTGAGGGCATCCATGATGGGCGAAATGAAGGACCACAGAGTGGTTCTGGTAAAAGATTGAAAGGTCGTAAACACAAGGTGGTGATTTGCGACGAGTCCTCTGGTAGTGCGGAGGTAGAACTTAGTTGTTCCTCGGATTTCGATTCTGAGGAGGAGGATTTATCAGATGAGAATTTGGCAAAGGAGGGAAAATTGGATAAGGATGATGGAACTATATTGGATCCTTATGGTCACTCGATGTTTGACCCTCTCCTGATTAAACATCCTTTGTCACCCGAATGGTCCCCTTCTGAGCATGTGGCTCAATACATTGAGTATTGGATTAGAAGGGAAATGCCAAAAGATGTAAGGGTCAGATTGAGGTCTGACTGTCCTAGGCCCTCTGTAGACAAAAAAGCGGTTGCGACTCCAGAGTTGGACGCAAAGATGATTGCTTTGATTGCTAAAGGGGGGGCGCGACCCTAGGAAGTGTCTGGACAAAGGATTGAGATCTTGCCAAGACAGGCTCTTGGATGTTTTGGGTCCTTTATCTAAGGTCTTTGATTTGGCTGAGGAGGCCTATGTAAATAAAAAGTATGTAAATGTCGAGGAGATTCGTCAGTGGATTCAGAGGGCAATTTGTCTTCTGGGTAATGCCAATACTGCCTTATCTATTGAGAGAAGAAAAGGTATATTATTGAAAATTGACCCTAAATTGGCGGAGTTAGCAGGGAAGAAAGAAGGGCCTTTGGCTAATGGCCTTTTATTTGGTGATGCTTTTATAAAAGACCTCTCCAGATATGTTGGTGCTTTTAGTTCCCTGCAAAAATCACAGAAGGAGATCAAGAAAGTTTTTCAGGAGCGTGTTTTTGGCTCGGCCGGGAGAACGAGGAGTCGGTTCCCCGGCCGTGGTCAGGGTATCACTAGATGCTCCTTTTCTAGACGTTTCAGAGGTTTTCAAGGACAAGAATCCAACCGTGGAGGTGGATTCTTTCCGCAGAGGAGTAAATCTCGTGGAAGATACTTTCATGGGGAAAGAAGAGGCAGAGGCACAGTTGGTAAGTCAAGGCCTTTGCTGTTATCCCCTTAAAGTTGGGCGGCAGACTTGCCCAATTTCAGCAAAATTGGTTGGTGATTACAAGGGATCCTTGGGTGTTGGAGACTGTTCAGGGGTTTCGAATAGAGTTTATTGGTTATCCTGTGCAAGCAAGTATGCCCAAGAGGTTAGTCTTTCAAAGAGATCAGGAAAGAATGATAGATGTAGAGATTCAAGAGCTAGTTGCAAAAGGGGCAGTGGTGAGAGAGTTGGACTTAACAGAGGGGTTTGTGAGCAATAATTTTCTGGTCGAGAAAAAAGACAAAAGGATGAGTCCTGTGATAAATTTGAGAGATCTGAACGATTGGGTAGTGTACCATTACTTCAAGATGGAAGGGATGCATTTGTTGAAAGAAGTACTGCAGAAGGGAGACTGGATGACTCGTTTAGATCTAAAAGATGCTTATCTGACAATTCCTATTTGGGAGGAACATCAGAAATTTTTGAGATTCCACTGGAAGGAGAGTATGTGGAAGTTTGTGTGTCTGCCATTCGGCCTATCCTCAGCACCTTGGTGTTTTACTATATAAAAACAGCAGAGCCCACCAACTAACTCTCAACCACCATCTCCACCACCTGCACACAGACCCCACAAAATACCTTCCAAGCCTGCTGGACGAGGATCATGATATAGACAAATATCCTGATACAGTTAATACCAACACAAATGATACATCACCAAAACACAATATCTAGACTGCCTACTAATAAATGCTCAATCACTCACTAAAAACAAGCACCACATCTACAATCACTGATGCACAACCTGACTTACTCTTCATAACTGAATCATGGTTGGGAGATGACATGGCCCCAGTGTTGCACGAAGCTGTTCCTCCAGCCTATCAACCTGTCATGCAAAATCAAACAGGCAAAAGAGAAGGCAGACAAGTCTTTATATTCAAAGAAACAAATCTCACCAAAGCTTGGTTGTGAGGCCCTCATCACAAGATGTAAAACTACACAAACTTCCTCCTTCTTTACAGACCACCACCTAGCAGTGCAACATTCCCAGACAGATTTCTAGACATAGTTTCAAACCTCATGACACTACACTCCAACCTATGCCATCTTTGGTGACCTAAACATATGGTGTGACAAACCCAACATACCTCACCCAAGACCTATCATCACTGGCCTAGACACAATGAATCTACATCAGATAGTCCACAAACCCACACACGTCGCTGGACACATCATGGAAAGAGCGATAGGACTACGCATTTGAGCCAAAACACTACTGGTCAAACATGCAGCCATCTTGGAACGTCTTTCCTATTTGTTATACCTAACTATAGCATAACCCTGAACTCTCCCTTAGATTAACTAAAACTACCAAATCACCGAGGTAGATTTAGGACAACCACTATTTCAGTAGGATTTATTTTTAATACTTTGCGTACTCGACCCCTACTCTGACATTTACACAAACTTCAACTAGTTCCCCTCTATCTAGGCCCCTCCTCAAGGCATCAATTCCCTCTATCTAGCAGACTTCTGACCCTCCCACTCCTACCTAGTTCCTCGGCAACGCAACAATTCGTTCCACTTCGCATACTCTCTTACCACCCCACCCCACAAAAAAAAAAAAAAAAAATCTCCTTTCTCTGACCCCTTAATTCTATTGCAACAAAGACATGGAGTTAACAGGCCTGCACACTTACTCCATTAAATAACCCCCTAACCTTACAAAAAAAGCGGCAAAAAGTTTCAAACATAATCTATTAAAATCTCACCCAGAAATTCCAATTTCTGACACCTATTTTTCAAACTATAAAGGACATCTAACAAATGACATCATATTCTATACCAAGAGAAGGGCCCAATGGCGGAAAGCCTTTCTCGCCTTATTCTCGATTGCATCCACTAAAAAAACACCACATGGGCTTACACTATCCATCATTCCCTCCACGTTCTATAAGGCGGCAGCAACAATCACCATATATCATAATGGAATCATCCTCATGCAAGCCTCAGACCAAAACCTGAATCTACTGGATAACATATTTCCGCACATCAAACATAAGGTGGTGAGACACCTTCCTACCTCCCCAGCAGACCTCTCTCCCTGCACTCAGCCCGACCAACCACATGACCTCCCCACTAGTCCTCCTCCCTCTAGCTCCCATTGTCTACACTCACCTGCCCCCGCCCCATTTGACCCCACACTGTACGACATACATCTCCCCATGGCCTACTCCTCCCACAACTCCACTGGCACTTCCTCTATGCCTATCACTCTGCACACAAGTGTCCCCACTCCTCTAGCTGTCCCATCCCGCATCCATTCCCCCTCCCACACATTACACAACTCTACCCACCCCACCGATCTCGCTATGCCCAGCATACCCACTACAAACTCGGCCCCAACCTCTCCCTACACCATTACATCCGATCAGCCAGCACTCCTTCAGGACTCCTCTCCCCTCACGTCGAACTTTACTGCCTCTCCCCCTACAGCTCAAAACATTACCCCGTCGCACCCCTTCTCTACTTCCCCTCTTACATCGGATCACCACACTAAAAACAGCCACTAATCGAACCACCTCACTTCTCGCCTCACGAACACAGTCTTATAACCCCACCTCACCTACCCACAGACCGGCTGAGAAATAAGTCAACTCTGGCTCCTGACCCTAGACTCGAGGAGATATTACTAGCCCTAAGTCAAATTAAAGATGACATCCAAACTCTTCATGACCTTATCCTGACACAACCAAACACAAAAGCGAGTTTCCGCCAACAATCACACGCTAGGTCCACGTCACAGAACCCCCCCTAGATGGAAATCAATACCGGACACCAATGCCTTAACCCGCCCATTCAGAATAAAAAACTCACTCTCACCGCAAGATCTTACCTCTCTACTTCAGTCCTACGAACCCCCATCTCCGTCCCTCCCCTCGGTGCACACAGACAACACACGGATATTGTCCTCTATCCAAGCCATCCCTTCCAACCCCGATAGAACCAGTAGACACGTCACCAGAGGTATTGTTGGAAAAAACCTCAAGAAAGTGCCCATCTCACAAAACCACAACATTATACCTACCAAGGCCAGGCAAAAATGTATCCTACTAAACTGTAGGTCAGCAGCGCGTCATGCCGCTGATATAGCTGACCTCATACTAAACAACGAACCTGACCTCATAATCTTAACGGAAACATGGCTAAACGACTCATCCGCGCCCATCCTTGACATACTAGTCCCACCTAACTATCACATCACAAGACTAGATAGAATTGACAGGCTTGGAGGAGGTATTGCCTGCATACACCGGAACTACCTCTCTGTGAAACGTCTCATCTCCCCGGGTTTCACATCCTGTGAATACTTACATCTTGAAATCTCTAATAATAACACTCCTATATGCTCAATTCACTCATTGTACCATCCACCAGGAAACAACCTTACCTTTATTGAACACGTAATGGATATCCTAGCTACAAATGCCGATCTCCAGAACAAGCAGATTTTCCTTGGAGACTTCAACCTCCAATGGAATGACCCGGACGACCCGGAGGTCAATAGCCTCAAAACTTTCTTGACTGACCTTAACTTATCCCAAATTTGTGACAGCCCAACACATAACAAAGGATCAATCCTAGATCTGGTAATCTCCAAAGCGGACTACACCCAACTGGATTCTATCCTCCCTTGTGACTGGTCCGACCATCACATCATCACTTTCTATATCAACGAAGTAGTTAAACCACTCCATGTCCAACCCAAGAGAACGAAAATCTGGAAGAGAAACCTAAAAACATCAATCCCTACTCACTTGCAACCGCCTGCCCTATCTTAACGCCCCCATCTGACAGTTCACATGAAGTACATGAGCTAACCAATCACTACTTCCAATCTATGAACATATTATTAGACAATTTAGCCCCACTACAATTGAAAAGTATCTCAAACAAAGTTGCAAACCCATGGTATGACGGTAGGTTAAATGAGGACAGAAGAGCACTAAGAACAATTGAACGTCAATGGAGAGCAGCACCTTCCTCCCCTCACCTCAAATTACTCAGAAGCACAAGAAACGCTTATTACAGGAAAATTAGACGCTCAAAAATCGACTTCTTCAGCAATCAATTGAACCAATCCAAGAATCGCCCCAAAAGACTGTTTGAAATAATCAAAGCGCAATCTAAGGGTGTCTCCCACTCACCTCAAGTTAATGCAGAAACACTCCCTAACTGCGAGGTTTTCGCATCATATTTCACACAAAAAACGGAAAACCTTAAGTCAGACCTATTGAAGGACCTATCAGCCCTCTCCAACCCTCACATGATCGCCTCAGGGACCCCCTGCAGGAACCCGCTTACCTGTTCCGCAAAGCTCGACCCCAAAAACAATGCAGACTGGTCCTCATTCAACCTCTACAGCGAAGAAGCTATTCTAAAAACGCTTACGGCCTTAAATCCCTCCAATCACTTCGCTGACCCACTCCCAGCTTCCCTCCTAAAAGACCTCATACCGACATTAGTGCCTCTATGGACCAGGATTATAAACAGCTCTCTGCTTCAAGGATCCATCCCTGATATCCTCAAAGCTGGTCAGGTCTCCCCCATTTTAAAGAAATCATCAGCTGACCCAGCTGACCTAAATAACTATCGCCCCATATCCAACATCCCCACCCTGGCCAAACTACTAGAAAAATGTGTTCACACGCAACTTACCCACCACATTGATCACTTCAATCTGCTCGACAAATTCCAATCTGGCTTTCGATCAGGGCACAGCACCGAATCCGCCATGACCCACATAATAGATGATGCCTTAAAAATACTGGACCAAAACAAAGCATGTTTACTAATCCTACTGGACCTATCCTCCGCCTTCGACACCGTCAAACATGACAGTCTATTAGACCTCCTGAAACATAGAATGGGGCTTTCGGGAACGGTTCTCAACTGGTTCACTTCCTTCCTTCAAAACAGAACACAAAGTTTCAAGACCAATCAATCTTTATCCAAACCCACTCCTGTCACTTTAGGAGTACCCCAAGGTTCCTCCCTCTCCCCTACACTATTCAATTTGTTCATGGAGCCACTCACAGAACTTCTCAACTCTGTAAAGGTCCAATATCACATGTACGCAGACAACACACAACTCTACATTAAGGTACATTCACTTGAGGACATCAAGTCCCTTAATTCGACGCTACAAAAAACGCAGACCTGGCTGGCAAACAACCATTTAAAATTAAACACCCTAAAAACTGAATTCCTCCTAATAGCGCCCCCCAACCAAACAACCACCATCATGGAGTGGATGAAGCACCTACAGCACTAGACGGCCAACCGCTCATGATCGACTCTGCCAAATCGCTAGGTATAACTCTGGACAATAAGCTAAATATGCAGAAGCACATCAGTGCAGCAGCAAAAGGAGCAACATTTCAAATGAAGACCCTAAGAAGACTGAAACCCTTCATACCCGCAAATGACTTTAAACAAGCAGTCCAAACGCTAGTAATACCCAGAGTGGAATATGGGAGTGTCGCTCTCTGCGGCCTCCCCAGAGCAACGACAGCCCCACTAAGAGCATCAATCAACGCAGCCGCCAGGCTAATCACAGGCTCCAAAAGAAACGGTCACATCTCCCCGGATTTGCGTGCCCTTAACTGGCTACCCTTTGAGGCCAGAATCCATTTGAAAATCGCCTGTATGACACACAAGGCATTGCATCACAAAACACCACATTACCTTGCTGAGAAACTAGTTCCTTCGGGCGGCAACAGAACTAACAGGAGCTCATATAACCTTCTGTTGAAACCACAACGTTTCAAAAAAAAGAAAACTTATATCCGTTCATTCTCAGGAATGGCCCCTAGGATTTGGAATGCCTTACCCCCAAATACAAGACAGAACCCTCACGCGGCATCATTTAAAAAGGAAGTTAAATCGATTCTCCTGACAAAATTCACTTGATCTATTTGATGCAGGACTGTAGATAGGTGCTATGCTGGATCTATTACCGTTTGTTTGGACTTATTATAAGCAATATTATTTTTATATGTATATACCTATTTCCCTCTGGCTATTCCCTCTTTTTCTTTCATTTATTTGTTGTAAAGCGCTCTGATACCCGCAAGGGTCTTGTCCGCGCTATATAAAACCTTCTAAATAAAAAATAAAATAAATAAAAAACACCACAAATCACAACACATTAGGCCACTTTACATGCAAAACCTTATTGACCATGGAACAAACTCAAATTTGAATACTTCGAAACACAACTAACATCCAACACAAATCTAGACACAATAGACTCTGTTCATTGTGGCTCTAGGAAGCTTTTGATATCCTAATACCAATAAAAACAACAAGACAAAAGAAAACAGGCACTTTGGATGACTGCAGAACTAAAAAAAGATAATCAACAAATTACAAAGCACCAATGCACCTGACACAAAACAAATAAGACAAACTTCACCTACACAAACTTAACAGAATATACAAGTCAACAATCAAAAAAGCAAGAAGAAAGTTACTATTCAAACAGAATTAAAAATGCTAAATGTGCAAATAAATACTTTTATAAACTTCTCACTGAATTTTGTAAACCGAAATGCACAGAAGGAACTCATCCCATTTCTCAAGAATTTACTGACAAACTGGCTAATCATTACACAACCAAAACAGACATGTTGGACTCCTATATAAAACAAAGAAAAACCACCAGCACCAACCCATTTCCAACAATCCCCTCAAAGTGTAGGCTAACCCAGCCTCTACTTTCCTTCAAACAGCTATCAGAAACTGAATTTATGGATCTTGTCAAAGCAAGCAGGTCAGCCAGCTGCCCTTCTGACCCTTGTCAACTGCAAATCTTCAAGAACATTCTTTCAACCACCACAGCTGCCACACCAGTCAGAACAATCCACAGCTGCCACACCAGTCAGAACAATCATCAATAATTCTTTAATTACATGAGTCGTTCCAGAAGACTTAAACAGGCAAACATACGCCCATTAGTAAAGAAAACAAACCTGGATCCACATGACCCCAACAACTACAGACCGATTACAAATGAACCTTCCCGGGGCAAACTGATGAAAAGACTAGCACTCACCCAGATGTCACAATTCATTGAAGACAACTCCATATTTTCCGACTTTCAAATAGGATTCAGTCCAGGAAGAGGCACAGAATCTGCCCTCATCGCCATCTGGGATGACCTAAAAACACTGTAGACTGGAACAAGGTCACTGTACTCCTTTTCTTGGCCCTTTCAGCTGCCTTCAACACAGTTGATCATAATACTCTAATCCAAAGACTATGAAGCCGGCATAGAGGGGACTGGTTCACATCCTACCTTCAAAACAGACCAAATGAACAAGTTACTTACCTTCGGTAACGATATATCTGTAAGAAACATAGGTTAGTTATAGATTCCTTACCTAAGAATTACCGCCAGGCATCAGCCTGGATCCGGAAAGTTTTTCGTCAGCAGTACCTCTGCGCGTCGGTCGGCTCCGCATCCGTCGTTGGCGTCGTGGTCGCCGGGATGACATCGCGGTAGCTACTTAGACGCCGCCCTCGTGCGCTGACGTCAGTTCTGTACACGACTTTCCGCGCCAGAAACGCAGAGCCATGCAAGACACTGACCACTGGTGCACACAACTAGGGCCCTGAAAGGATGTCCTTAACCCTAGAAATCAGTTCGCAGAACGGGGAGGATGGGTGGGGCGGTAAGGAATCTATAACTAACCTATGTTTCTTACAGATATATCGTTACCGAAGGTAAGTAACTTGTTCATCTGAAAGAAACAGTTAGTTATAGATTCCTTACCTTAGAATAGATACCCCAGCAATACCAACCCCGGAGGTGGGTCTGCGAACCAGGTTCACACCAGAAAGTCCCGGAGAACAGAACGGCCAAAGAAGCCGTCCCTCCGGACTTGGCTATCCAGGCAGTAGTGTTTTGTAAACGTGTGCAGCGATGCCCACAAAGCTGCCTGACAGATGTCATGTAGAGGGACTCCTCGTCCCAAAGCAGTAGTGGCTGCCGTCGCCCTGGTGGAATGGGCGCTTAGCCCCACTGGAGGCTCCTTTTTTGCTAGAGAATAGCAGGCTTTAATACACAAAACGACCCATCTAGAGATGGTCCGCTTGTGTAGGCCCAACCTTTCTTGACGCCCACGTAGCCAACAAAGAGCTGGTCATCCACTCGGAACTGTTTGGTGCGATCCAGATAGAAGGAAAGTGCACGTTTTGGGTCCAGACGGTGGAGCCTCTCTTCCTCTTTAGAAGGATGCGGAGGCAGAAAGAAGGTGGGCAAAGTGATGGTTTGCCCGATATGAAAGGAGTGACCACCTTGGGAAGAAAGGATGGACGAGTTCTTAGGACATCCTTGCCCGGACGTACAGCCAGAAAAGGAGGCTTGGATGAAAGAGCCTGGAGCTCACTCACTCTTCTGGCAGATGTGATGGCTACCAGGAATGCAGTCTTAAGACTTAAGAGTCGTAGAGGACAGTTGTGAAGCGGCTCAAAGGGAGAGCACATCAAATAGGTCAAGACCAAATTCAAGTCCCACTGAGGCCTTACGAAGGGGATAGGAGGAAAGAGATGAGTAATGCCTTTTAAGAAAAGACCGGGGACTTGAAGAGAGAAGGCTGATCAGGAAGCCTTAGAAAGGCAGAAATGGCCGAGAGATAGCCCTTGATAGTGCCCAGAGCAGAGCCCTGCTGGGCCAAAGAAAGGAGGAACAAGAGAACCTCAGAAAGAGGGGCAAAAAGGGAATCCACTGCCTTTGCTGCGCACCATGCCACAAATTTGTTCCATCGGCAGGCGTATACCGTCTTAGTGGAGGGACGCCTGGCTGCCAAGATTACATCACAGACTTCGGGAGGTAAGTCGAATGACGTCAACTGCCGCCGCTCAATCTCCACGCAAGGAGGTGAAGGCTGGACAGGTTCGGGTGGAGGACCGTCCCCTGCTGCTGCGACAGAAGAGCCTCCCAAAGAGACAGTCTGATCGGAGGATCGATGGCCATGTTGAGCAGCTCGGGATACCAATCTCTTCGTGCCCAATCCGGAGCCACGAGCATGACTTGGGCCCGGTCACGCTTGATCTTCTTCAGCACTCTGGGCAGAAGTGGTGTAGTCGGAAAGGCGTATAGAAGACCGCAACTCCACACGCGACGAAAAGCGTCACCTAGCGAGTGCCGCCTTGGAAATTCCAACGCGCAGAATTGCTGACATTGCACGTTCTCTTCGGTGGCGAATAGATCTAACCAAGGCTCTCCACACTGCTGAAAGAGACCTTGCACCACCTCCGAGTGAAGACGCCATTCATGATCCATCATGCACCTGCGGCTGAGTTCATCCGCCCTGGCGTTTAGTGAACCTGCCAGGTGTTGAACCACCAGGGATATGCCCTGATGTTCCAGCCATGTCCAGAGGCGGAGGGCCTCCTGACATAGGGTCCACGACCCCACCCCGCCTTGTTTGTTGCAGTACCACATGGCGGTGGTGTTGTCCGTGAACACCTGCACTACTCTTCCCCAAACAGAGGGAAGGAAGGCTTTGAGTGCAAGACGGATCGCACGAAGCTCCAGAAGGTTGATGTGGAGCCCGGACTCCGCCGGAGACCAGAGGCCTCTCATCTCCGCATCTCCCATGTGGCCGCCCCATCCCAGAAGGGATGTGTCTGTCACCACTGTGTGTTCTGGTTGGGGAAGGGAGAGGGACCTGCCGTTGACCCAATCCTGGTTCGTGAGCCACCACTGCAATTGTCGTGCAGTGCCCTCCGAGATCTGGATGCAATCGGACAGATTCCCCTGATGCTGCGCCCACTGGAACTTCAGGTCCCACTGCAGAACCCGCATATGCCACCTGGCATGATCGACCAGAAGGATGCAGGAGGCCATGAGGCCCAACAGCCTCAGGGTCATCCTGACCGAAACTCGGGATAGAGGCTGAAAGATCGGAATTATAGCCCGAATATCCCGGACTCGCTGTTCGGGAGGATAAACCCGAAACTGCGTCATGTCCAGAACAGCTCCGATGAAGAGGAGCTTCTGAGTGGGGGGGTCAGGTGTGACTTCGGCACGTTGATGGAGAACCCCAGCGAATGCAGGAGGTCGCCCGTAGTCTGGAGGTGGGAGACGACAGCCTGGGGCGAGCCCGCCTTCAACAGCCAGTCGTCGAGATAGGGGAAGACTGGAACCCCTGATCTGCCCAGATGAGCTGCGACCACCGCCATCACTTTCGTGAACACCCGAGGGGCGCTGGTAAGGCCAAAGGGGAGCACAGTAAACTGAAAGTGCTCGTGGCCTACCGTGAACTGCAGGTAACGCCGGTGGGCCGGCAGGACGGGGATTTGAAAGTAAGTATCCTGCAAGTCCAACGCTACCATCCAGTCTCCAGGGTCTAGGGCAGACAAGACCTGAGAGAGCGTCAACATCTTGAACTTCTCCTTCCGGATGAAGCGATTGACGTTCCTGAGATCCAAGATAGGACGCAGGCCCTTGTCCTTCTTGGGTACCAGAAAGTAGTGGGAATAGCAACCACGACCTACTTCTAGGGCAGGAACGCGCTCGATGGCTCCCTTGGCCAAGAGAGCCGTGACTTCCTGTTGGAGAAGGCCCAGATGATCCTCCGACATACGATGGTACTGAGGTGGCATGGCTGGAGGGGTAGCCTCGAAGGGGAGGGAGTAGCCCCTTCGGACTATCTGCAAAACCCACCTGTCCGACGTGATGGTGCGCCAGTGGGGGAGGTGACGGCGGATCCTGCCACCAACTGGCGATTGATGGGCTTGAAATGTCGGACTAGGAAGGTTTGGAGGCGGAAGCAGAGGGGTTTGGTGGACTGACCCGCCTGCTGGCCCCCAGGACCACGGTGGTGGTTCCCACATCCCCGGCCGCGCGAAGGTTGGGGAACTTGCGTGGGCCTGTGGCTCTGGGCGAGAATTAGTGGGGCACCACTTCCGTAGCCACGAAAGGGGCGAAAAGCAGACTGCGCAGAGCGGTTGGAGAGGCCCAAGGACTTGGCCGTAGCCCGTGAATCCTTGAAACGCTCTAGAGCGTTGTCTGCTTTGTCGCCAAAAAGGCGACGGCCATCAAAGGGCATGTCCATAAGGGTGTTCTGGACATCCCCAGAAAAGCCAGTCGATCTCATCCAGGCGTAGCGTCGAAGGGCTACCGATGTGGAAATCGTCCTGCCTAGAGAGTCGGCGGTATTCAGCCCACAACGGATGGTAAATTTGCTGCATCCCTCCCGGCGGCAACAGCCTGGGAGAGTACGGTCCGGGCCTCCTCCGGACACTGAAGCAGCACTTGCGCAACCGTGTCCCACACAGAGTGGGAATAACGCCCCAATAGACATGCAGTGTTTACCGACCGCAGTCCCAAGCTGGCGGAAGAAAAAATCTTCTTTCCAAGATGATCCAGCTTCTTGGATTCCCTATCTGGTGGAGCGTTAGGGAGTGCGCTCTTGGAGGTAGAGGGTTGGACCACCAAGCTCTCAGGGGTGGGGTGTTGGGAGAGGAAAGTGGGGTCGCCCAGGGCCGGGCGGTGGCGTCGGGCAATCATCCTATCCACGGGAGTCCCCGTGTTAGGCCTGGACCAGGTGCCCAAAAGGATGTCAGTTAGGGCTTCATTAAACGGCAGCAGGAGCTCCGAAAAGCTCGCTTGAGGGTGAAGCACCTCTGTCAGGAGGTTAGTCCTGACTGCCACTGTAGGGAGCTCGAGGTGGAGGGTCTCGGCCACGCTACGCAACACCACTGCATAGGAAGCTCCCTCCTCCGTAGCCACGGTAGGAGGAGACAACATGCCAAGGTCTGGGGAGGTATCGAGACCACTGGCATCCCCCAGGTCCCCTCTCCAATCTGGGTCATAATCCAACTGGTCGGTCAGAGGGTCACCTGACCCCTTCCAGTCCTCCTCCTCGTCCTCTGGGTGCCAATATGGCCTGAAAGGGACCCCAGGAGTGAACAGGGGCACAAAGATACCACTCGGCGCCGGATCCGGCATCGGGCGACGCCGGTCCGGCTCCGGGTCCACATCAGGATGGAGGCCGGGGTCGACGCCGGCCGGGGGCATGACCGGCATCAAGTGTGGGTGCGGTGTCGAAGGAAACGGCGCCGGTGGAGGTGTAATGAGGTCAACCAGCGCCGATCCGGATCCAGGCCTGGATCCATGGGGGCCCTGCGGCGCCGGGGCCGCCAGCAGAGAAGGCCTAGGACCCCCAACCGAGTCCGCGGGGCCCAAAGGCACGCTGGCGGAGTTGGGCTGCCCAAAGATGGCATGCATCGCCTCGTAAAACTGACAAAGCTGGGCAGGGATCGCTCCGGGTCCCGGGAAGGGAGGGAAACTCTGAGTCGGCCCTTCAGGCACCGCACGCGGAGCCGCGGGAGGGGCACCACCCCCATCCCTCGTTGCGTCATCCGACCGACGGGGAGAAGTCGAAAAGCGACGATGCTTCTTCGACTTCTTCTTGTGCTTCGACTTACCTGACTCCGAGTGCGAAGACTTGGATGACGAGTGGTGATGACTCCGTGACCGGTCCCTCGACCTCCCTTGCGACCGCGACCTCGAACGGCAAGGAGCCGACTGCCGGTGCTCAAGAAGCTTTCGGGACCACTCCCGCAAAGACTTCGGAGCCATGGTCCGGCAGTCGGAGCACGACTATGGGTCGTGGCCGCGCTCCAGGCAAAAGAGGCACACGCGGTGCGGATCTGTCCCTGACATCAGTCGGGTACAGGAACCGCAAGCCTTGAAGCCGGGCATCCCTACGTGCACCAGGAGTCGGTAGGACTCAAAAAGACGTCGACAAAAGTCGCTCAAAAAGTTCAGTCAAAAAGTGACTGGAGGTACCGCTCTCTCCGGATCTGCGCTGGCTGGCGTGGAAAAAGAAAGAAATGACGTCAGCACGCGAGGGTGGCGTCTAAGTAGCTACCGCAACGTCGTCCCGGCGACCACGACGCCAACGACGGACGCGGAGCCGACCGACGCCACCTTCCGACGCGCAGAGGTACTGCTAACGAAAAACTTTCTGGATCTAGTCTGACGCCTGGGGGTAATTCTAAGGTAAGGAATCTATAACTAACTGTTTCTTTCAGATATCACCTATACTACCCCTTCTTCATCCAAACTGCACTCCAAAAAAGCAGGGGTCCCCTCAAGGCTCTATCATCTCACCCATACTTTTCAACATCTGCATGAAGTCTTTACCATAATGAGCAATGACTTTCGGCTGACATGCTATACCTACGCAGTTGGCACACAAATACTTCTTAAACTGGAAAGCCCAAAAGGCATTGGAAACTCAAAAATCTTCAGTTGCCACAGAGCCGTCGATTAGTGGATGACATGGAGCCATCTCAAATTGAATGTGCCCAAAACTGAAATACTCATGTGGCGACTGGTAAAATTATGATCCACTCTGCGTCTGGCCTGACAATCTGGGACCACCTCCTAAAGTATTCAAGGAAGCAAGAAACCTTGGAATTACCACGGACTCCAAGCTATCGATGAATGTCCAAGTGGATAACTTAAAAGATCAAACTTCATAAATATGAAAACTTTGCGACGCATCTTCCCCCACCTAGGATTTCCACACAAGCTCCAAGCTACTATTTCTCTCATACTGTCTAGACTTGTTCGCGCCAATTGCCTCTACCATGGATCATCTTTATCAACTATGAAAAGACAACAACAGATTCAGAACTCTGCTGCCTGACTACTTCTACATGTAAAGTCACAAGCCCACATCTCCCCTGCCTTGAGGGCCCTACATTGGTTACCTGGTTTCCAGAAGATCCACCTTGAAGCTGCTTTGTATCACCCACAAAGCAATACATGGAACAGGACCACTTTTCATCAGGAATAAAATCTCCAAATACATACAACAAAGGAACAACCGCTCCAGATTGGCACCTTGCCTCAAAACTCCAACATAAAAGAAAAAAACCTGGGTGGTACATCTTTCTCTGTCCAATCAGCCAAACTATGGAATTCACCACCCCCAAACATAAGATCTTCTGAAGACTAGTCAAGAGTTGGCTCTTTCCTACATGATCACCACACAAAACACAAATGTACAGCATATGCCTCGGTGTGTAAACATATATAATTTGATTATATGTATATAGTTAGATATGTGCATTTCTTTGTACAAATATGTATAAAACGTATGGTTTAAAATATATATAAGCTTATAGGTCTGCTTAACAAATATATATAGTACTTTTGGTTAAAATATATTTATTATTTTATGCTTAATATGTATATAGGCAACTGCATAGTTTACATCCAAGTTATTTGATCATATGCTTATGGGTCTCTATTTTATTTTTATTCTATCTATCACAAGGTGTAAATATGGTCAGAACAACTGTATCTTAAAGTGTTTCACTACTGAAATATTGGGAAAATATCAAATGAAAATAAATAAAGAAAAAGAAAAAACATCCCCTCCAAAACAATTATATATAAGAAATTGGCTTCATGTACAGCAACACTTGAAAGTCGGAGTTTCTAACTATGAAAAAATAAATAAACCCTTCAACCCTCTCCAATTCACTACTCTATGTCTCATTCCATGCCTCTTTCATTATATCCTCTACCTCCACTCTCGTCTCATCGAAAACCTCACTGTACCACTATGATCTCCCTAATAACCCTTCTAGACTCTTCACTCCTTTATCCCTTCTTTGACTAATCCCAAACTTCATTTTCTTACTATGATCTCCAAAATAACCCTTTCTAAACTCTTACCTCCACTATCCCTACTTTGACTCGTCTCAAACCTCCTTTTACTGCTATGATCTCCCAAATAATCCTTTTTAGAGTTTTCCTTCCTCTATTCCTCCTTTATCCTATTCAATCCAACTAACAGACTTGCATGTTCTCCGCTCGAATTAACAACTTAGATTTCCCTACACTAATCCATAACTAATCCACCTCGGGTTCCGAAGTAGAGGGCTACTCACCGAAAAGCACTTCAATGCCACGTCAGGGGTAGTAAGCGCTATATAAATACAATAACAATTTACCTACACCTGCCTATTTAGAAAATAAATTGACTGCTTCCCTTACTTCCATTTTGGTCGGCTTACAGACACAATAGAACTGAAATTCCTTCAAACAAGGAATAATAAATGAATTCGGATTTTCAGGGGGGCTCCCTGCACTTTGAGGAATACATTTCCCATACTAAATACAAATCTCATTTGTATACAGCTGCTTAGGAGAAATTCACTTTAGTAGAGAAAATGTTTATGGCAATAGAAACTGCCATTTTGGAAGAGAGGTAAAAAGATGTTGGTGGTATCTCTAATGCCAACATTAGAATCAGCTACTGAGGCAAAAATTCCAAATGCCTGTGCCCTTCACCTTCGTTAGGTGCAATAGACCTCGATAAAGATGTTTTTGGACACACAGTTTAAGGATGGCCCTACTCTTAAATACCAGGAGCTCTTGCAATACTACAAACTCTGCAGAGTTAACTCAAACATGGATAAAAGACTATTAAATATGAATGGTTCTGTGCAGTCTTCAGTGAGCACTAAAGAAAAGCATTCTGTTGCATGTGATTCCATCCGAGGGTTTTTCCTAAGATAGGGAATTCCAAGTGCTACAGACAGACTCTCACATTAGATGACTCTACATAACGAATCACAGACAAGCCATTTTGTTACCCTGCAGAAAGCAGATGCTTCAGTTTCTAAGCTAATAGTGTCAGATGGAGCTTTTCATGTGCAAGGTTACAATATAGACCTATCTCACTGGCACCTAAATAGATTCAAAGAACAAAAGATACATCTATAAAAGCTAAATACCTTGTTGAAAGACTTTTCCTCGACAGGACAAGTTGCTGTGAATCCAAATAATAACATAAAATGAGCACACACATCTGAATTTCTACACAATAATGCACAAAGCGATATGGAAAACTGTTATGCAGAATGATAGGAATTTCGGTAAATCAAAGGAAGAAACGCCACCTCCTATACTCTAAATCAGCCCTGAAAATTGGGCTCTTCAAATAGACACTGCAGCAGATCAAAACTATACTGGGACCACTTTTCCCCATAAATGAGGGGGTGGGACCCATTAACAAGCACACTTAAGTTAAAGTTCCTTCATATGATCGGTCTCTTCCACACCACCTTAAGTGGTGAACCTCGAGGGTCTCATAACAAACAACATTACACTAATTGAGAGTGGCCACTAGGCATCAAACTGTGAGATATTTAAAAAATCTGCATTTATCTTCTTACCAAAACTATTGCATTTTTGCAACAGCTCAAATATGTAACCAATGCACTAGAATGCTACCACTGTGATTCCTAAGCTTTCCCATCAGATAGTCAAGTGCATGCAACATTGCAAAGTTCCTGGTAAATCCTAAAAAGTGCAACCTATCACCCTTGATTCTCTAAAGCCAGGGTCACTTGATAACCTCTCCTGTCAAGAGCCAATATAATTCAAAGTGAATCTAACCTTCACTTCCAGACCCTATTAACAGAGTCGATGAAACGCATCATAATTTTTTCTAAGCCACTGTAAAATGCATAGCATCAAACCGTTGATATTACATTCTGGATCAGTCAGAGCAACACATACTTGTGTTCTCCTCAAAACCTCTACAGTATCTGTGATACTCATAAAAGTCTTCCCTAAAGGCAGTAACATAAGGGCCTGTGCAAAGCATCAAGACCTTTTCACTTAAAAAAAAATGTAACTTAAGGAGTTAAGCTTTATTAACTAATACAAACCAGTACTGATATTCCTTAAAAATGAAATTCTTACGATTCAGACTATTGTATATATCAATTTTCCAGTTTGAAGGAACATGGAATATCCGCTGCACTGGTAACATTGGATGCAGGCTGTGTGGCTATAGGAGGGAATCTATTGGTCACATTATCTCCCTGTGTCCAAAGTTATTAGACTTACAAAATAAATATTTATGGTAACTTTTTCATGAATCTAATGTGAGGACAGTGGACGAGGCCATAAAGCTTTGTTTTAATGCACAAGCAAAATTCTTTATTAGTAAACTTATGAAATTTCTTGATCAAGCTTATTATCTTAAACAAGCTACTAAGATGTTATAGGGCATGCCAATTTTACTTTGTATCTCAATCATTGTTTTGTACTGAATGTATTTTTAAGGGGTATGAGAGTTTATATTTATCTTGAATAATTGTAATCATTGATTAATTCAATAAACCTTATTCAACACCTAATACTTCATTATGCACAACACAGACAATATACTCTTTGGTGAAGGAGTGAAAATCAAGCAAGCAAATGTATGCATGTAAATTGCAAAAGAGCAAATGTCAGCAACACTACTTCTTGAACTGACTCTGGATCTACTGAGCAGCATGGTTCTCCCCTGGCTTTTCTGAGACCTAACGGCGGAGGATTAACTGCACACAGATGGAGCTTTAGAGATCAGGATGCTTCAGTCCTCCAAGAATAGCCCCCAGTGCATGATCTCTGAACCACAGCCTAGCTCTCAGAGGGCTCTGTCCAAATGTCCTTAACGGCATGGGCACAAGTCCAAAGCAAAAAATAGCACATCAAAGTGGAACGTGTGAGAAAGTACCGTCGTGAGATTTATGACCAATACAAAGAAGATTAGGATACAGGCTATGGCAATGAGTGACAACTATAAAGCCACCTCTCTAACATAACTTGGTTAGGGAAAAGATCCAAAGATCAAAAGTGACCTTCCACATTGAATTCTCCTAACACCCCAGGAAAGGGATCATAATTGAAGTAACTGTGAGAATAAAATGATGCAGATCGTTGCAATTTTAAAAAGAGAAAACACACTCTGCATAAACATCCAAACAGGTCTTCAATATACACAGATCCCACAAGGAATTGGAGGACTCCAGTATGTCACATAGAAGCCCAGGATACATCCTAATTAAAGGTTAAGGTTATTGCAAATCTGCCTCGACTTAAAACATCATTGTTACCCCATAACATTTACAAAGACTAACTTTCGCTCTTCTAACAAGCATTTGCAATGCAATCGGTCTTGCCTTTGGGACCTTATATGTATTTAGCCATGCAGCACATTAGCCTGGGTGCTGAAACATCTACTGTCCTTTAGCATGGAGGGAAAGTAAGCACCAAACTGCGTGACACGCCAGGTATGGGAACACATGGAGAGAAATATTGCCTTTCAGCGGGAAATGGATTAGTCCAAAGCTCTGTTTTCAATATAAAACCGGGGCCTTCGGTGGTCATATCACTGAAAATACAAGATTTGAAAAAAATATTATTGTCTACGGGTGCTCATGGAAGACAAGTTCTATGGACTGGAATCTAGAGAATGCTAAAGTGATTCTGGTATTTTACTGACCTCTGCTGGTCGTTTTCTATCAAGAAAGTTAAATAGAGGCAGTTGCCAGAAAAAAAAAAAAATAGAAAGTCCCTCATCAGAAAGCAATTCTGGTATTTTACTGACCTCTACTGGTCGTTTTCTATCAAGACAGTTAAATAGAGGCAGTTAAACAAGCAGAAAGCAATTCTGGCATTTTACTGACCTCTACTGGTCGTTTTGTATTAAGACAGTTAAATAGAGGCAGTTGAACAGAAAAAAAAGTTCCTAAGCGGAAGCAGACAAGTCCTAGGGCTGATCTCCAGTACCCACAAAGTACATACACATATAAGTATATACTAAAGTATATACAAGAGGTCTCGAATGCTCGACCTAAAAACGAGACAACTACGAGGGCAAATGGTAATCCTCTGGTGGAAAAATCCATGAAGGATTCACAGGACATAACGAACGTGGAGCTTGAAATCAAAAGTTGCAAAGGGCAAATGCCACAGGGACAATAATGGAATTTGTTAGATTCAATACTTTGAGCAGCAGCACACACTTGAACATCAGTGGTGGATTGAACAAGTAGGCCAAGGAATCACATCCACCCTGGTTTGGTTTTTGATCCTGAAGTCTCACTATGGGCCCTGATGAACAGGTGACAACTCCTACAAAAATACATTCGATACATTTGAAAGATTAGAATGTATTTAATTTATTTGAAAAACTGTGTTGAGTCCTCATTCTATTGACTTAAATTTTGCAAATGAATTGCTTTCAGTGTTTTGTAAATGCTCTGTAATTCATTGTGTTTGCGTTCTTCGATCACCCATTCAGATAAGGTCATGATCCGTCTGCAGGCAGGGTGTGCGGATACAATTAGGAAGACGGTGGAAGAAGACTGAAATGTGAAACAGCAGCAGTGTCGCTGCTGTGGGAGGTTTAAAGAGGACCTAAGGAAAGGAGGCAGGCTAATAACCTTTCATGTAAGTGATAATGTGTGCAAAGCACGCTAGACTGAGGTAAACAGATTGGGGGTCTTTCCTAAATCTCTAATGATCAGAAAGCCTAGGTCAGAAGAAGGAAGGAGATGAGGCAAGGATTACAAAACTAAGAGACAGAGTGGGAGCAGACGGAATAGGTGTCTGGTGTCCCCAGGCCCCATGCAGCACATTCAGGGGAAAAGATATAGCATGTGTTGCTGAATAGTGTCTCTGGGGCTGGCAGGTCTGGGGATGATTCTTTCACTTTGGTATTGGCAGCGGTGTGTAGGTAGGTCCACTGCATCCAGGGTGGGAGGGGCAGCGTTGTCGCGGCTGAGCGGGGCATGGGTGTGGTAATGAGGAGGATGGTGATGTGGGGGGAAATAATGTGGGTGGTAGTTTGCTAGTCTCTCAGGCAAGGTAGCACTATGGTGGCAACTGTGTAGTGACTCAGGTAGGGACAGCTGGGCTAACACTGAAGCGAGGCAGGGGAGGGACAGCAGGGCAGAAGCAACTGGGTGGTGACTGAGGTGGGGCAGGTGGAGCACATGAGTAGTGTCTAAGGTGTGGCAGCTGAGCCTGATGCTGCACCACACTCCACCTAGGAGAGACAGATTTTTTTAATTATTGATGGTCTGGATAGTTTAATGTATTTTTTAAGTGTTTTTATGACAAATAAGAGGGGAAGGGAAATGAAGGGAACTGGGAACCATAGATTTGCACTTTAACCACTAGAGTCTGCAAGTGAAGTCGACGCTCTAGTCTTTCTCTGAACTCGCCGGTATAAATTAAGGCTGGGGTGGGGGCATGAAGCTGAGCCACATACTGCACCGCGCCCCACCTAGGAGGCACATATTTTTTTAATTCTTGATAGTCCTGATATTTTAATGTCTTTTTAATGTGTTTTTATGACAAATAAGAGGGGAAGGGATACAAAGGGAACTGGGATCCAAACATTTACACTTTAACTACACTAGAGTCGCCAAGTGAGGTCGGCGCTCTAGTCTCTCTGAATCCGCCGGTATAACTGAAGACTGGCGTGTGCGGGCGCACAGTGGGTGCGCCGCTGGCGCACCAAAGGTGTGCCAAAGGCAAGCCCGTATGCACCTGTCCATGCCCTAACAGGACCAGGGGCCAGAAACTCTGTTAATTTTACCACAAGTAAGATATGTTATTCCTCTCAACAATTACATGCCCTAAGGACTATCATCCCTAGTAATAACCGCTGTCATCCCATGGACGTAGATAGTGTGGCGCTGCAATGTACTAACTACTCGTTCACCTTACATGTGCCTAGAAAGGACAGGGTTGTACAGATTTCAGCTAATGTCTGGCGTCTTTATTTGATTCATTGCAGGTCTCTTGTACGACACAATTTGACCTTTTCTCCCTTATTGAAGAACAACCAGACGTATCTTCCTTACGGAAAAATGATTACATGAGAATGCCACACCTGACATAATCCAAGCTCTACCTGTGGGATATTACATATGCAGGAGAGACCACATAAACAAAGTGGGTGGGGGAATAGCCATAAGACTTAAAGACTTTTTAAGATGCTCATATAACCCCATCCTCATCCCCAACAGTGAGAACCTCTCATTTACTATCTCTATGACCCTAACATTCTCCTTTTGGGGGTCCTGATTTACAGACCCCCAGGCTGTGCACCCAATTTTCAGAGGCCTTCTCTGATCTTATTGTCAGCCTAGCAATTGGAAAACGTAACCTGACCCCACTGGGGGACCTTAATGTTCATTTTGACGACACTAATAACTCGCTAACATCAGGTATAATACATGATCTCGGTCATTACAGCTAACTCAAAGAGTGGGTGGACCCACCCACGAAAAAGGACAGCTCATTGACCCCAATCTCAAAGTTAATGATACTTATCTTGTGCTGTAGTCAGACCATTACCTTATAAAAATGACACTACATGGTGAATCCCCATCACCAAGCCCCACACCAGCAACTAGAAATGACCCTAGATGGTCGAAACTTAACAAGGAAAACTGGAACTCCATTCTTGACTCCTCCAAACCTGCATTGTGAAACATCCCACAATAGCAAATGACAAATGTAAAGCCTAGGTTAAACAATCCCTAGATGAGGTGATCCCACTTAAAATGATTAAATCAGGCCATAAGGCTAAATCCTCCCCTTGATTCACCCCTCACCTACTGACCTTAAAAAAAGAGTGCCATAAGTTGGAAAGAAACTGGAGGAAACCATATGATGAGAGCGGGAGAAAAAAAACTTACTGTATGGCCCTTAGGAATTTTCACCAAGGAATTAAAAAGCTCAATCATCCTATTTCGAAGCCAAGATTGACAAGGCAGCTACCTCCTCAAGGGAATAATTCCAAATTGTTAAATCCCTAACTTCAACAAAGTCAGACAGTAACTGCCCAGAACCTACGGTCGCAAGTTGCAATGACTTGGCATCGTTTAAAAAAAAAAAAAATATCTCAGACATCTACTGTTCCCTCCAAAGTAAAACGAGCACAATTAACTCCATCCCAGAGGGAAAGACATTTGGACACACCCACAGCATGCCTAACAATCTTCCCCATCATTACCAATGAACGGCTCCCACCACTTTTTAGTAAAGTGAAATCTAATTCCCCTCTAGACCCTGCCCCCACCCACACACTCCTTCCAGGAGAAAAATGTATCTTTCCAGCTCTATTGGATCTTCTTAACCTCTCAATAACTACTGGTGTTGTCCCCTCTGCGTGAAAACACGCTGTGGTAACACCATTATTTAAAAAAATCAATTTTGACCCCTCATGTCCAGGCAACTATAGTCCTACATTCCTGCTTCCGGCAGTGGGTAAGATATTAAAAAAGCCTGTTATTCAAAATCTTTCCATATTCCTGGAGGAGAATGACTATTCTCAGATTAACATGACGAGAGAAGCAGGATTTCATTAAAGACACGGAGGCTAACATTATGCATAACCTTTTATTGCCACTCCTGACAGCAGCCCCTTTAAAGAAAACGTCATCAAAACAATCCAGAACTGGAATTTTCATAGTCAATAAATGTCCCAAGCATAGAACGCTCATCCTCTTTTAAAGGCAATCCTGCGAAGTGTGCTCTCCATCTTCCTGCATCCCAACTCCACATCAGCGTAACCTATCCTATGACTGTGAATTTGCAAACAAAAAACAACTTATTATAGTATATCTTACTCAACTTATCCTATCCATTAAATAAATTCCATTACAACCAAATAATCCTTATAATACCATAATTTATTTTAAAAATGTAACATTATTTCCATCATAACTTTAACAATAGGGTGAAGAGGGTGGGAGAATGTTAGCCTGCGTGTCTTTAATGAAATCCTGATTCTCTAGTCATGTTAATCTGAGAATCGTCATCCAACTGGCATCCTTCTCTCCTCACCTTCAGTAGCACCCTCTGAATCATAGGAAAAGCATAACCTTTCATTACCGAACAGTCTTGCTGAAATGCGTCTATCGTCGTCGCCCCTGAATCTGGAAGCCAACTGTAGTACCTTCTCAACTGGCAAGTCAACCTCGATGCAAACAAGTCCACCTCCAACGGACCCAAAACCTCCTGTATTCTCCTGAAATACTCTCTCCCCAGCATCCAATCGCTGTAGTCCTTCACATGCCTGGAGTTCCAATCCGCTACCACATTCCGTAAACCCAGAAGGTACTCTGCTCTCAATGCTATCTTGTTTGCCAAGCAAAACATCCACAACTCCTTCGCCACATCTGAAAGAATCTTTGATCTGCAACCCCCCAGACGGTTGATATACGCTACTGCTGAAATGTCCATCCTCAAGAGCACTGTTTGTCCTAGTAAACTCTTCCTGAAACTCTTCAAAGCATATAATCCTGCCATCAGTTCCAAACAATTTATATGCAATAACTTCTCCTGCTTCGTCCACGCACCTCTTGTTTCCTGAAACCCCATGCGAGCCCCCCAACCTAGAAGGCTTGCATCCGCCTCTAAAACAACAACCGGAAGGCAACCAAAAATTGCTCTTCCAGTCCATACCTCCAAATAGTGCAACCACCATTCTAATTCCTCCTTCGCTTCCGCATTCAACTCCACCTGGTCCCCATACCATAGACCTTCTCTCAACGCATATGCTTTCACCCTTTGCAAAGCCCGATAATGCAAGGGCCCCGGAAAAATCGCCTGAATTGATGAAGAAAATGAACCCAGAATTCTTGATAAATCCCTCAAGGTCAAAGCCATCTTCTTCAGAACTCTCAACACCTCTTTCTTTATCATTTTCACCTTCTTCTCTGGTAATCTTAACACCTCTCTAAACGTATCTATTGTAAATCCCAGAAAGTCCAAGCTCTGTGTTGGTACGAAAATCAACTTTTTCTGGTTTATCAAGAATCCTAAACTCTCTAACATACCAATTACATCTCTGAGCTGTTTCCCCAGTTCCTCTGCATCCTGAGACATCAATAAGATGTCGTCCAAATACACAATTAAACGGTAATCTCTCTCTCTGAAGTAAGCCACTACTACCCTCATCAACTTTGTGAACCACCAAGGTGCTGAAGACAGGCCAAAAGGAAGACACAGGAATTGATACAATCGGCCTTTCCACCTGAGCTGAAGAAACTTCTGACTTCTCTCCTTCATAGGAACTGTGAAGTAGGCATCCTTCAAATCCAACTTCACCAACCAATTCTTTGATTGCAACATGTCTCTCAAAAGATGTATTCCCTCCATTTTGAAGTGTCTGTAAACGAGAGAACGATTCCAATTTCTCAAATTTATCACTGGTCTCCATCCCTTGTCCGTTTTCTCTATTAAAAACAAGGTACTTACAAACCCTTTCATATGCTCCTCTATCATGCAAATTGCTCCTTTCTTTAACATCTCCTTTACCTCCAAATCTGCAATTTCTTCATGATCCTGAGTCAAAACTAAACTTCTTGGCTCCACATTCTGAACTGGAATCTGCACAAACTCTATTTCGAATCCTTGAACTACCTCTAAAACCCAAGGACTCCTTGTAATTCTCACCCATGCTTCTTGGAAAAACCTTAAACGGCCTCCTACCCTTTCTTGGGAAGAACCAGAAATAATCTGCATACTCACCTCGAATACTCTGGCCCGACTGACTTCTTCCCCTTCCACCTCTCGATCTGGTGCATCTTCCTCTTTGAGGGAAGAAGCCTGAGGAACTCTGGAAGCCCCTTCCTGAACCTCTGGTGGAGTAGTTGTATTGGGACCTCTGAAGACCCCGGCCAGCATACGGTCCCGGTCTACCGGCCTTGCCAAAAACACCTCCAAAAACTTTCCTCGTTAGCCTGCGCCTTCTCCAGCGCTGTAAAAGTTGATACATGTTTTCCCAAACCTTTAACGAACCCTTCTCCAAAAATCAAGTCCTTCGGCTCCTCACTGGGTTCCTTATTAGCAATATCTCCGAACTTTGGATTTATTTTAATTAAAACTGACTTTCTCCTTTCTGCCAATAAAGCTGAGTTTGCATTTCCCAAAAAGACCATAGCCCTCTGGCTCCATCCACGCAATAGCTGCACATCATTCTGCTCACCATTAATGTACGCTTCCTCAGCCATGTCCATAATCTTATCTAATGGACCTAATACATCTAGCAATCTGTCTTGGCACTGTTTAAGTGACCGTTCCAGCCCTTTTCGTGGATCTTTCCCCAACTTAAATAAGAAATGAAATTAACTCAAGGTCCAGATTAGGAGTATAGCAGACTTT
Source organism: Calotriton arnoldi (assembly GCA_963921515.1). Taxonomy (NCBI): domain Eukaryota; kingdom Metazoa; phylum Chordata; class Amphibia; order Caudata; family Salamandridae; genus Calotriton; species Calotriton arnoldi. The sequence goes on along the minus strand of CAWUFW010000227.1, from coordinate 3,281,557 downwards.
ATCGATTTGAGGCCTCGAGCACTCCGCTCTCAAAACACCCCTAACCTCTCTCTGCAGAGGCTTGCGTATCCACTGCCTGATAAACTTTGCCACATGGTCCAGCGGCCACCAGTCTGCACATCTAGGATGCCGCAACTCATAAGGGCTAAACATTTCTTCCCCAAGAGGATCTTTTATTACTACTTTTGAAGAAGAGGTTAGATCCGCCTTTAAATCTTCATTAAGATCATTCTCCTGATTCACATCTAAAACAAATTCGTCAAAAGTTTTTTCTCCTCTTTCGTCATTTCTCTCATCTATTTCCATAATATACTCCTCATCAGAGAAATCCTGCGTGCCACCAAGGACACCTCTACTTTGTGTACCGCCAAGGGCACCACTCTTCTTTATGGAGTTGAATCCATCTTTCTCTTTTTTATCCAACTGCTTTGTTTTTCTAGCCCTCTTAACTGGCCTCTTCTCTCTCCTTACATGCTCTTCCTCTGAGAAAGACCAAAAATCCTCCTCTGACCTTACCTCTTTCCTTTTTTTGTCCATAACAATTTCAACCACCTCTTTTATAGAACTCTTCACCTCACTTTGAATTAGCCTCCTTAAGCTCACCTCGCTAACTCTTCCCTCAACTGTCTGTTGACTAACGCTAGCCTCTTCAGAAGTCATCATCAAGCCTTTCTATAAAATCCCAAAAACAAACTTTCTCTAAACAAAAAAAATTCCTCAACAGCACTTACTACTAACAACCAATCCCTCTAGCACTGCGTCGCTAAACTGTCAAAATATCAGCCGTTCCTTCGTACTCTCTCTTTTTAAATTTTTTTATTTATATCGTCCCGTGCACACGCACCCGTGATCTCCTTATTTCAGAATACAAAAGTCCCCAATCCAAAATGGCTGCTGCTTCTCTCGAGACTTCGACATCCAATCTGATGGCTCGACCTCTAACAGTCATCACGCCATCACATCAGAAGCCAGCTCGCACTATCTCGCGCGGCCGACTGCCAGAGACTTCTCTTACGCTTCCCTTGATCCTTGAGGAAAAGCGTGAGACCTTCCTTCTGCCCTCACGCAACCCCTCCGTCAGCTCCCACCACAATAAACTGACTCGGTAAGGTCACGCGCCGCAATATTTTCCTAATTCTTAATGCGTACGCTGCCAACCATGACTCCTACATAAATTAAATCATTTAAAATTGACCAAACTGCTCATATGTCGCATTACCAAGCGGAATAGATCTCGAAGAACGTAAATTTAAATAAACAAGCAAACCACACAAACACCGCTTCTAAAAATTAGAAGCTAGCATTTTCAAACGCACAAATAAACCACTAAAGACAAATCAATCAACAATACAAAATTATTCAAACCGCATTCAACCAAGGTTGATTATTAAAAGGTACATATCTGTACAGCAGCAGCTTTTAAAAGAGGATGAGCGTTCTATGCTTGGGACATTTATTGACTATGAAAATTACAGTTCTGGATTGTTTTGACGAAGTTTTCTTTAAAGGGGCTATCAGGAGTGGCAATAAAAGGTTATGCATAATGGTAGCCTCCGGTCTTGTAATTAAATTCATTCTTTCACCCCACAGACAAGGTTCTGCCCATAACATAGCACTGAAACCGCACTCTAAGCGGTCCCGGAGGAGCTTAAGATGCTGCTGGACCAGGGAGGGACCCGCTGCTATTATCCTTCTCGATCTGAGTGCGGCTTTCGACACAGAAGACCATGAAATACATACCTAAAGAATGAGTGAAGCCGGAAAAAAAGATAATGCTCTAAATTAGCTCATTTCCTTACTAAAAAACAGGACATTTCAGGTCTGTGAAAACTTCTGTTACTCGGACATCTGCCCCCTGAAGAGCTGGGTGCCGCAAGGCTCCGCGCTCAGTTCCACACTTTTTAACCTCTACATTTGCCCGCTCATTGACACTGTACTTGAATTCGGCCTTTCAATTGTTTCCTATGCAGATGACACACAATTAGTTGTCTCACTCACACCAGGACAAGGAGCACAACTTCAACAACTGGATCTCTGTCTGGTGAGAATAACTAGCAGGACGGTAAGCTGCTGCCTCAAGCTAAATGGGGAGATGACAGAGATAATGATAACAGGGAATAATTCTAACCCCCAGTTGACACTGGAGTGTCTAGGTAATGCACCAACCCCTAACACCCCCATTAAAAGCCTGTAGATGTGGCTTGACAAATCTCTTTCTATGGAAGCATAGGCTAGGAAACTTGCCACCAGCTGTTATGGCATTCTCAGAACTCTTCAAAAAATCTTAGATTTGTTCCCCCTCCCTTCCAGAAGAATTGTTGTCCAGGCCCTAGTATTATCTGGTCTTGGATATGGGAATTCCCTATACCTAGGTTTCCCACGACATGTGACAAAAAGGCTACAAGTCGTTCAAAACGTGGCGGCTTGGCTGCTGCTCAATGTTCTAAAACACATCTAGGCTAAGAATGCCTTGGTCTCCCTTCATTGGCTTCCTGTTGAGCAACGGGTGAAGTTCAAGGAATTATGCCTTGCACATAGAGTACTTCATGCTCTCTACTGAGAGCCTTGCTGATGCCCTGTAACCTAAGCAGGGCACTGAGGTCCACCACTGCCCGACTTTTGGAAGTGCCCCAAATACGGAGGACACAATGGGGTGGAGGCTCCTTCTCCCACCTAGTCCCAAAACTATGGAACTCACTGCCTATCAATCTAAGGCTGGTGGATAAGTATGGCTCTTTCGCAATTAACAGCTACCTAATACTGGTCTTGCTGAAGCTTAGGTGTTTAAATCTGGCTTGTCTAACGCTGGGAAGCCGTTGGGTAACCGTGTGCTTTAGAAATCTATTTAGAATAGAATGAGGTATATAGGAGGCTGGTGATTAGTAAATGAGGTTAGGCAAATGTGCGAGGCACGTGGGTAGTGTGTTGGATATGGGTGTGGCTGTGGTGGTCAGACCGATGGTGATGGATGGGGTATATATAGGAGGTACATAGTGGCAGCAGGTTGGTAGTGGTGGAGGTGTGGAAGGTGAGAAGTGAGTCAGGCAGGGGCATAGGAGGAAGAAGGGAAGGTTAATCAGGGGCCAGATGTATGGAAGGGCAGGTAAAGACTATGGTTGGGACAGTGGTCTTGGGATTGACTGACAGCTATTGTGGCAGAGCCAAAGGCATATGGAGCAGGTGCGTGGGTAGTGAATGAGGGAAGGGAAAAGGTGTGGGACAGGTGCTTAGTGACCGGGGTAGATCTATTTAGCATTGGTGAGGTCCTGATTGTCTCCATACCACAACCATGTCACTAGAGGGAGTGCTTCGTTTTTTTCTGCTCATAGATGTGACAGTCTCCAAATGTAGAGGTTCAGCAAGGGGCAGAAGAGAGTGACAGTAGTGTACCTCCTCCAATTCCGTGTCACCTTACCAGTCCCTTTCGCCATCCCAATCTCTGTCACACTTATTTCAGTTGTGCTCCAAATACCTACCACTGCCATCTCTCTTATGCAACTAGCTTTGTCACCACCCCCTATCCCTCTTAGCCTCCCTCTCACTCTCAACCTCCCTTTACCACTTATGCTTTCACTAACACTTCTAATCCCGGTCACACTCCGTCACACTCCCAGTACCAGCCACTGTGTCCCTGTCACCCTCTACATCCCTGTAATCCTACAAATCTGTCACTATTTTGACCTGTCACGCTCCCCATTAATTTACCATCCTTCTCCGTCACCATTCCCATACCTGTACACCATCCAGTCAAAGTTACCTTTGCCATCTGTCACACTTTGTAGGAAACTGCCCCTTTTGACATGGTTACCTCCCCCCACACACACACATTTTGCCTGGTATCTGGTGCAACTTTGAAAGTGTACTAGGTTCCTGCTAACAAGGTCCCCAGTGTTCTTTGCCTAAACTGTACAATTGTTCCACAATTGGCACCCCTTTAGGATCCCTGGAAGTCCCTAGTAATTGGTACCTGGGGCCTTGGAACTAAATGGGTCCCCTAAGGGATACAGCACGAATTGTGCCACCCTAAGGAGCCCCTCACCAAGCTCATGCAAACTGCTATGCAGCCTGCGTGCCTTGGTGCAGAGAAAAATGGAGAGTGAACATGGCACACGCCCGGTCTGCCATGCCAGCAAAACACTGCATGTGGTATAGGTAACTCACCCCTACAACAGGCTTTACAGCCGTAAGGCAGGGTGCACTATACCCAATGTGTGGGCATATCTATGTGAGTGGATGTGTCCCTGTGATATCTAAGCAGAACTTTAGATATTACAGGTGCACAGGAAAGCCATGACTAGTACATGGGCTGGACACTTGTGATTACGAGTTCCCTAGCTACATGATGGCTGCACTGTACCCCAAGGTGTTTGGTACCAAACACTCCGTCTTGATAGACCCACACTGATGCCAGTGGCGGATTTATTAAACAATGCACGCAGAGGGCACCTTAGAGGTGCCCCCTGAAAACCTACTGACTACTAGTGTGATGAGTGACTGGTCTCCTCCAGCCAGCCACCATAGACAGGTTTCTGACCTCCTGAGGTGAGAGCCTTCGCTCTCGGAGGCCAGGAACAAAGACTGCTCCACGCAAGATGCGCATTCCAGGGCAGAAAGCTTCAAAGGCCCTGCCGCCTTTATTATGCGACCCAGGCCTCTCCAGAGTGTGGAGATGCCCACCCCCCTGCCCGGCTCCCACTTTTTGATGGCAAGACAGGTTGGAAAATTAGCAAGATTAGGAGGGGGCCCGCATTCAGCCAGCACCACCCATAGGGCGGACCAGCTAATGTGGACCCCACTTTTCAGATTCCTCCATCTTGTTTTGGATGGAATTAGCATTCTAGGGTAAGGGCTATTCCCACTTCCCATAGGAAGTGGTTATATAGAGGGTGTGGGCACCCTAAAGGTGCGTAGCTCATTAACTACTACCTGTAACTCCCATTAACGCCCCAAAATTGAGTATTTATGTGGCACCCCTGAACCCAAGAACTCAGATTCGACGGATCAAGAGAAGAACGACGACAAACAGTCTCTGCCTGGCGAGAACTACAGTAGAATTGTGGACTTTTGGTGCAAAACCCTTCCCATCCTCAGCACTCTCTCGAAAGTCGCGACAGAGTGACTCATCCTGCAAGCTGGAGAACTACCAAAGCCTTGCATAGCCTGCCAGTACTGTGAAAATTGCCTACAGTCTCCCTTGGAGTAGAGGAGCTACTCCCCCTGCAGACAGCAGGCACGGACTAACAGAGTCGATCCACTGCCTTGCAGCTCCCCGGCCCAACCAGGAGAAGGTACTCGTGCTCTTGAAGGTCAGATCTGTCTCCCCACCGAGTGTGAAGACACCAGGACCACCCAGAGCTGTGCATCACCAAACAACAACACTCAGAGTCCAGTTCAGACTCCCACTGCACCAGGACCGAGCAGCCGTCGAGGGACGTCAGCATCGCTGAGACCCACTTCATGAGTAGCCTAGCGGCCTTGATTTTGCCCCTGCTAGCTGTTTGTCCCTGACCACGAGGAGCATCTTTGCGCATCCAGCCCGGCTGACTTTACCACTCAGCACCCGAGCCGCCCAGCCTGGGTCCTGACGAACCGGCTGTGCCCCCTTGCTCCAAGACCCCTTGCAACCCAAGCCTGTGCAGTCTGGTTTTTGGTGGGCCTCCTTCTCAGCTGCACACCAGTTACCAACTTCACCAGCACCCTGTTGCGTGTAGAACCCGGGCAGTTCCTAAAGAACTGCTGGTGGCACTTTGGACCTTCGCCCACTACAACTCTGAACCCTGAAGGTGAACCCCTGAAATCAACTGTATCTACCTTTATGCATCTCTGACTTTTCCTTCCTAAGGATTGCATTCTGCATAAAGGCGCACGATTTTAAAAGCTTTACTTACCTGTACGAATTGCTATTGAAAACAGTACTTAGCTTTGAATGAGGTTAGTTCTTGGTTTTGAAGGGGCATGATGTACCCATACTTTTTTAAATTCAGAAAAACAGTCCCCCTACTTTTTATGAAAATGCAACTGTCCGGGGACGGTTGATTACGAGAGTTGAAATGCATCAACTGAAGCATAAGTCAGGGAAGTCTCCTATGCTATGAAATCGAGGGAGAGGCAGACAGAAGCCTTCTTGCGAGGGTGCCTGCTTGCCTGATAGAAATGTAAATGTGTGTAACTGGTTAATCTGCAAATGTAAAGGATCCTTGGAAGCCGGTTTTGGCTTTAATTGATGAAATCACTTGAAGCTTTCTGATGACACACTTTTTTTTTTTAACGTTATTGTAAGGGAGCTATTAACTAAGTTGTGAAGTGTGTGCTTTTAAAAGACAATTATAAAGAACATGCACTATATAAAGTTTAGTTATTACTTTTTGGCAGCACTTTTTTTTATCTTAAACCATTTTGCACATTTCATAGCAGCGTATCTTATAAAGTATGTAATGCAAGCTTAAAACAATGACTTGCATGTTCACAGTGCTTTCTGTCACAGACTGGGACCTTGCAGCACTAAAAATACACAAGTAATTATTCTCCACTGCACCAACCAGGATTACATTCTGTGGCTCTCTGGTGCAGTGCATTAACTAACAGAGGTTTCATAATGTACGATAGTGCATTTTCCCACTGACATAACTTCCATTTAATTTTCATTTAAGCCGTGGGTTATTTTATATCTAGTTACCTGAAGGTGAAAGACGAAAAAAAGTTACAAAATATTTTGTGTTTTAGGCACGCCTTTGACCACGCCCCCATGCTCACTCACCCCACCCCCATTGCGCGCATTACAGTTCCCATACTTTTTAAAAGGCACTTCAACCACTGCCTGTCCCTGCCCATCCTCATACCTGTGACCCTCCCATATCTATTATATCCCCCGCTCCAGCAACTTGGGCGGGCCTGTGGGGCCACGAGGGTCCCCTGGCTCCGAGAGCACGGGGCGGCCTATTAATTGGAGCTCGGTTGGCTTGTGACAGTGACTGATGTTGATGGGGTTGTAGTCCGCGGGCCTATTTCTCTTGCTGACGGCCTGCCTACGTAGAACTACAACCTCCAGAAGCCCTCAACGGGCTGTTTTATCTCCAGCGAGAGACTGTAAAGGGGAGTCCAGCCTTTCTAATCCAGTTCCATGGCAGGTCAGACGTCCGTTTACTGTGTGGACAAAAGGTGTGTTTAAGAGAGCAAGTCCTCACTTGCCTTTGTCTCCCCCACTCTTCTTTAATAGCTACTTCTGTTGGAGCGTTTGCCAAACTTGGGTTTCCTACATGTTGATGAAATCTATATCCCAAGTTAAAAGTATCTAGCCGTAAGTACTAAAGAAAAACGAAAACTGTTTTCCCTATCAGACTTTGAAGACTGAAGAAAATAATAATTTTTTAGGGCCGAGCCTGCGGATGCATGCGCTAGCGCATGCGTCTCGCTGTAAGACTCTGCTGTATTCAGTAAAGGGCTTGGAGCCCGTCTGTGTCTTACTATTTGTTGTCTTCACGTCACTCTCCTTTACTGGCTCTGTAAGTGGCCAGTGCAGTCGAAACGTCACTTCCGACGCTGGCTGTGCAGCAGGGACTAAACACAGATTAATTCAAATTTAATCCGTGCCAGTCCGGTGATCCCGATGTAATTGAGGTACTATTTGATGCACCCACGTACACCCCCCTCCCTGCTGAAGTGAAGATTTGTGCATGGTGCTAGAGCCCGATCTTGCCATATAATAATGTACTATCCCGTTTTCTTTATTAAAAGTAAAGAGGTTAGCCTTCGACAATTGTCTATTTTTTTATTTTCTGGAGCATTTCTATCACAGAGGAGATTGTTGAGTAAATAGAACGATCCTGGAAAAATATGTAGCATCTAACCGCTACCTCTGGTTGATGTCCGAGCGCCTGTCAGTCATGTGGCATCTTTTGTCTAATTCTGGATGTGCCAGGAAGGCGCATAAATAAAAGCAGAGCCGCCGTTTCCTGATAACTTACTCGAATGTCTGTCTCAGTAAAATCTATTTTTCTCATCAGTTCTTTAATGTAATGCTTAGGGAAAATGAATTAAACGGAGGACTGGACAATAATGATGCTCTTTAGAATCCTGAGCAGGTTTTCGACTTGAGAATGAATAAAATGTTATCAGGTAAAATTGGCTTATAACAGTGCTGATATGGATTGGTACGTGAGCTGAGCACCTACTGCCGTGATCTCTGTGTACAGACATATGGTTCTTTACCCGCCGAGTCCCAGTGCTGGAGCCAGGCTCTACAGGGTCCTCTAGTAAAGTCCTGTGGTAGTGCACAAGTGAAGCCAGCACTAGTGCCTGGCTCTACAGGGACCTCTCGTAACTTCAATCAATCAATCAATCATGTCACTTATAAAGCGCACTACATACCCGCGAGGGTCTCAAGGCGCTGGGGGAAGAGGGGGTGGTGCTGCTACTGATCGAAGAGCCAGGTCTTAAGGAGTCTTCTGAAGGCCAGTAGGTCTTGGGTCTGTCGGAGGTTGGTGGGGAGGGTGTTCCAGGTCTTGGCGGCGAGGTGGGAGAAGGATCTGCCGCCGGCGGTCGTTTTCCGGATGCGGGGGACTGTGGCGAGGGCGAGGCTGGTCGAGCGGAGCTGGCGGGTGGGGGTGTAGAAGCTGAGTCGTCTGTTGAGGTAGGCTGGTCCGGAGTTGTGGAGTGCTTTGTGTGCGTGGGTGAGGAGCTTGAAGGTCATCCTCTTGTTGACAGGGAGCCAGTGCAGGTCTCTCAGGTGGGGTGTGATGTGGCTGCGTCGGGGGATGTCGAGGATAAGACGTGCAGAGGCGTTCTGGATGCGTTGCAGCCGTCTCAGGAGCTTAGCCGTCGTTCCAGGTAACTTCCTGCGGTAGTGCACGAGTAAAGCCAGCACTAGAGCCTGGCTCTACAGGGACCTCTAGTAACGGCCTGTGGGAGTGAACCCAGCACTGGAGCCCGACTCTACAGGGACCTCTAGTCACGGACTGCGGTAGTGCACGAGTGAAGCCAGCACTAGAGCCTGGCTCTACAGGGACCTCTAGTAAGGGCCTGTGGGAGTGCACCCAGCACTTGAGCCTGACTCTACAGGGACCTCTAGTCACGGACTGCGGTAGTGCAAAGTTTAGTCAATCTGGGCCCATATTTAACAATGCTGTTATCATCTGGGAATTACTGGGTACTCTAACTACATGATCTGTCTTGACATTTCCTGCAGTGTCTAAAAGGGCTGTCCGAGATGACCCTCACGCAGCCATCTACTGAGAAAACTAAGACTCTCTCTCTCTATCCAGTGTTGTTGGGACTTTCACTGTGCTGTATAGTTACTACAAGACATCTCAAAATCACACATAATGCATATCTCTTCTGAATTCCAGCTTGCATTTGTATTTACGTATTATGGGCCTCATTTACTACAAAATGACGCAGAGCTGCATCATTTTAAAAGCACAGGGATGCGTTGTATTAAAATCAATATGACGCAATCGTGTGCTTTCCCCTGCACTGGCGTGGGGCTGCCATGCACCAGCGCAGGTACCCTTACGTCATGTTGCAAGGGTGCCTGCGTTGCAGAGATGATTGTTTTTGTGCAGGAAGGGACACCTTCCTGCACAAAACAATAATTGATGGCATTTTAAACAAGCCTTGCAATGCAATAGGTCTCGCATTACTGAAAGTTTGAGCTAATTGTGTTGCATTATTATTTGCTACGCCAATAGCTCAAACTTTCAGTAATGCGAGACCTATTGCATTGCAAATGCTTGTTATCAACTAGAATGTATTTCGCTCAAAGTAGGAAGCGTTAGAACAGCATTTCTAGCTGTCACATCTAGTTTTCAACCACTTTATTTTTTATATTAATCTTGGCCTTTATGGAAGAAAAACACCAAACCTGTTTGTCGAATAAAGATGCAATCCTTTTCAGGTGTGATACGGTTTTTTCTATAACTGATAACTTTATTTTGCATTAATGTTTGGTCCCTCTTGTAATAACAGTGACACAAATGATTAATGATTGTTTTGTCCAAACTAGAAACATGCTGACCAAAGCAAATTTACTATCGATGAGTCAACTGTCCCGGAGAGAGAAGGGAGGTGAGAGAATGGATAAAATAAGTAGAGAAGAAGGAGAGGAGTGAGAAGGGAAAACAGGAACAGGAGGGGTAAGAGGTAGAGAAGGAGACAAATGGGCAGAGGAGTTAGAGAGGAGAAAAGAGGAGAGACAAATGGAATAGGGGGAGACATGAGAGATGCAGAGATAGGCATAAAGAGAACAGTTTGATTGGAGGGCAAAAGAGGAGAGGGAGTAGGAAAAGAGAATGAGAGGAAGGAAATGAAAGAGGTAAAAAAGGTAAACAGGGAAGGGAAGGCAAAAACAGGAAGGAGTGCAATTGTAGGAGAGAGACAAATGGAGAAGGGAAACACAGGAAAGGGGAGATGAGCGAAAAGGGGAGATTAGAGAGATGGAGAAGTACAAGATGGGAGAGAAAAGAGGAGGGATGACGATTATAGAGAGCCATACCGGATGTAGGTCAAAGAGGGGGCATTTATTTTTTGGGGCTACTCCCCGATGCCCTAGTCCCTATCACCGTTCTCATACCTGTCACCATCCGTTTACCTATATCACTCCGGTTCTCTATTACATTAAACTCCCTGTCAAACTCCGGATCTGTCAGTGACCCACAGCGTTTCAGAATCAGGCGCCAACTAGTCTTATGCCATCTCTGGCTTGATGAGGAGCATCCCTGACATATTGGTAGCAATTCTTGCCATTGTTTTTTGAAACAGCTAAAACATGTATGGCTGTGCCATAGTTTTTCAAAGTTTTCTTAACGAGTGTAAACCCCAAACACCCCTTGTGAGGGTCATGCTTCCTTGTTACATAGTGAATGTTCTGGACTAGATGCTCCTTCGGAAACTAGATCTTTTTAGCAGGTTTAAATATACATTTATCCTCTAAAATGGACTGGTTGGGTTCATTTGTCCATTATATTTCTGAAGGAAAGAACCTACCCAACCTTCTCCCGCACACACCACTGATACTCCCTTCTTCGAACACCACTGAAGGAATTATGGCTTGCTCACTTTGCCCTCTCGCTGTTTGCAATTTTGTACTGGTAATTTACTCCGTACCACTGTTAAACTTGTTTAGCCACCACTATTTGCTGCCGCCTATTAAACCATCCAAGTTTTGAAAGTTTAACAGCCATGACACTTTTCCAGGAGTATTTGTTCCATTCTGGAACACATACCTGCCTCTGCCGCTATGTGACACCAAAACAATAACTTACAACCATTATCAAATCTTTTACATTTAAAAACAATATTTTGGGTTTAAACTAGTTGCACAATTCCCTAGTTCCCACTGAGATTATTCACACATAACTAATTTTTAAAAACCACATAGCAGCAAATGACAACAAAGTAATCTCCAAAAGAGGTACCGTTTTTACCTCCTCCCTCAAAGAGATATGGACAGGTGTACGAAATGCCACATGAATCTGCCTGGGCCAGCTCAAATCCATCGTATACATCTTACTGTCCACACATTACTCTCGTCATAACAATCCTTGTGGAAAGCTTGCATAAACACACAGACCAGCTTGTACAGCACAGATTTTGCATACACGACTTTAAGGACAGCTGGAATCCGTTGTTTATTATTCTTTTGTACACAATTTGATTTAGCAGGCACATCATGTCAAACACAGCTGAGTAAAAATAAACATTGTTAAAGGATAAAATTAGAAAAAATTTAAATAAAGCCTATGAGCAGCCACAAAGTATTCAACCCCCACCGACGATATAAAATACATCGTTTGGAAAGTAACACTACTGGAAGTGAACTTAAAAATTAATTTTAGGGAAGACACTGTTACTAACTAGCAAGTTAAATTACAAACTGATAGGTGTTCAGAAAAGTGAAGTGGGGAACAACAGCAAAAAAATGCATTCAAGGGAACCTAAAACCGTGAATATTTTAATCAGTTATGTTAAGATATGAGAGACAATGTGAAACTCGGAAAAAATATTTGAAGTATACAGCAAAATATCAGAAAAAGAGTTCTTACTTGTAACAATTTCTTCATCTTAAACAACTTCCACAAAGTTCAGAAACGCACATTGTTAGAAATGGGGGTCTCTAGTTGGCAATGGTTTGCACCTTTGTCCAAGTAGGGACCCTTTCTTCTAGTCAGGATAAGGGGGATACAGTACTGAAATAACCCCTGCTCACCCCCTTGGTAGCTTGGCACGAGCAGTCAGGCTTATCTCAGAGGCAGTGTGTAAAGCATTTGCACATAACCAACAGTAATACAGTGAAAACACTACAAAAGGACACCAAATCAGTTTAGAAAAATATCCAATATTTTTATATATCCAAAACGACAAAAATCCAACATACAATGTGTTGGACTTGGCCCTTTTTGGCTAAAGTTCCCTAAACTTTTTGCCTTCCCCCTAGACCTTTTTTCTGACATGGTGTTGCCAACTTAGATGCTTTGGGCACTTTGCCACTGCTGATCAGTGTCAAAGTGCAAGTGCTCCCTGTATAAAGTGTAATGGTAATTGGTTGTCCTTAATTGGTATATTTGTCTTACTAATAAAGTCCCTAGTAAAATGCACTATGTGTGCCAGGGCTGGTAATGCAAATGCTACTAGTGTGCCTGCAGCACTAATTGTGCCACCCACACAAGTAGCCCTAAAGAGAGAACTCAGGCCTGCCACTGCAGTGCCTGTGCCCAGTTTGCTAAAACTGCCATGTTGTCCTGACAAGTGCACCCACTTGCCAGGCCTTACCCTTCTCTTTTTATGCACATCAGATACCCCTATGGTAGGCCCAAGGTACACCCCTGGGCAGGGTGCAGTGTATGTGAAAGGTAGGACATGTACTGAGGTGTGTACCATGTCCTGACAGTGAAATACTCTCCATTTCGTTTTTCACTGTTGAAAGGCCATCTTGCCCATAGGACAGAATGGGGAGGCTGTGTAATATGTTTCCAGCCTATCTTCCCATAGGCTTAAGATGGAGGGGTGAAGTTTAGTGTGCCTGAACTCACAATTTAATAACACATCTTTTTGTGAAGGTCGTTTTTGCATTGTGTGTTTAGAAACCCCACTTTTAGAAGTGGCTGGTTTTTTGTGTTCTAACAATTCTGTGTGTCTCTGCCTGGTTGTGGATTGACTGTCTGGATTTGAAAGTGATAGGATCTGGGGAATGTCTTGACCCAGGGGAGGAGGTGAGACAGCAACAGGCTGACCTGCATCTGGAGTGTAGGGGGGAGGAGTAGCCCCTGGAGGTGAAGAGGCCTGGGCTGCCGCCATAAAACAATGGCTCCATCTCCTGCTGAGTGATTGAGGATCCAGACCCCCACTATCAAAGGGAGACACCCAGAACTAGTTTGGACAGGGGTCAGTGCCCCCTGAATACAAAGACTTCAAAGACATTTAGGGGTATAACTATGAGAGCTGAAACCCCTGAACTTAGGACTGATCAAGACTGTAAAGGATTGAAACTACTTCGTGGTCAAGAGGAACCTCTACCAAGGAAGAAACAGCTGAAGAGACTGAAGGAAAGGACTGACCCTTGCTGTGTGTTCTGGGGCTGGCCTGCAGTTTGCTGATTTAACCAAGGAGAGGCGAAGGGACTTTGCTGTGTGCTGTGTCCCCCTGCTTGAAAGGACTTTGCTGTGTCCTGAAGTAACTTGTCCCCAAGGGCCCGAGGAGAGCTTGCTCCCTGTTGTGGAAACTCAGGAACACAAAAGTTTCCAGAGGAGTGTCTCAGCGACGCTGTGTGCGTGTGCTTTGTGCAGCCTGAGACCTTCGTGAGGATTGTCCTGTGATCGTGTGCACCCGGAATCCAAGTGAGTCTCAGCGACGCTGTGTGCGTGTGCTTCGTGCAGCCTGAGACCTTCGTGAGGATTGCCCTGTAATCGTGGGCACCTGGAGTCCAAGTGAGTCTCAGCGACGCTGTGTGCGTGTGCTTTGTGCAGCTGAGACCTTCGTGAGGATTGCCCTGTGATCGTGGACACCTGGAGTCCAAGTGAGTCTCAGCGACGCTGTGTGCGTGTGCTTCGTGCAGCCGGAGACCTTCGTGAGGATTGTCCTGTGACCGAGTACACCCAAAGCTCAAGTGAGTCTCAGCGACGCTGTGTGCGTGTGCTTCGTGCAGCCTGAGACCTTCGTGAGGATTGCCCTGTGATCGTGTACGCCCGAAGCTCAAGTGAGTCTCAGCGACGCTGTGTGCGTGTGCCCTGTTGCAGCCTGAGACCTTCATCATTGCCATCGGCTCGGACTGGCATCCCCAGAGGAGCGGTGCCGCCGGCCCGAGCCTGCCTTTGCCAAGGAGAGACCTCAAACCATCACGTCGGGGGTCCATGTTCCACTGCCCGAGATCAACGAAGTCGCCCCGGAGGCCCAAGCCGCGAGGAGAGGAGAGCGAGATCGCACCCCCCAGGTAACGCTCAGCGAGCGTGCGTCGCCGCCTGGGGCGGGGTGCAGTCTCGGAGAGAAACGCTCTCGGCCTTTCCCATCCTTGCAGCGCAAGCCCCCGCTCAGGTTAGAATCGCGGCCCGTACTTGCCGAGGAGTGGCAGTACCGGGGCCGGAGTGTGGAGCTGCACTTTGTTTACACCAGACCAGTGTTGGGGGCATATTTTGGCAGTAGCTGACTGCGAGTCAGTACGAGTGGCATAGAGTCCGTCCAGAGCACCGTGAACGGTGCTGGAGCACATTATTGTTGGCATTACGAACTGCCTGATTGTTGCATTACGCGTTGCATTATTTTTGCATTACGAACTGCCTGTTTATTGCATTACGCATTGCATTATTTTTGCATTACGAACTGCCTGATTGTTGCATTACGCATTGCATTATTTTGGCATAACGAACTGCATTATTTCTTACATTACGAAGTGCCTGATTCTTGCATTACGAACTGCATAGCATTGCATTAGGACTGCATTTGGATCATTGAGAATTGCTCATTAATACTGCAAGAACCTACAAGGGCTTGCTGGCCTAATAACCGGCCAGGTGAAATATTACAAATACGCATATGTTGGATTTTCATTGTGTGGTCTCATCGTATATCTTTTTATATAAACTTATACTTGTGTTTTTATGAAACTCGTGTGGAGTCCATTTGTGGTGTCATCATTGGGTTACTGAGAGCGGGATTGCAAATACTTTACACATTACCTTGGAGATAAGCCTGGCTGCTCGTGCCAAGCTACCGAGGGGGTGAGCAGGGGCTATCTGAGAAGGTGTCCTTCCTTTCCCTGACTTAGAAGCAAGGGTCCCTATTTGGACTAAGGTACCTACCTCAGCCAACTGGGGACACCCAATTCTAACCTTGGGTAGCAACGGGTGGGGACTTGAACCCTCCCTGTTTTAACACAATCCTTTTAAAATATGCACCTTGCACGAATACTTTAAAAACACAGTTCCTTGAAGTCGGTAGCTCCGTCCGGTGCTACCGCGGTGCTGTAAACAACAGAATCCAACAGTTCCGTCTGACTGCGTTGGTCAGGAATGTTGGCAGACTCGTAAACAGTACCTTTTGTGTTGCGGCCGACACATTGGTGCAGGCCAGTCGTGGTAACCGTTGCGGTTGCTATGTGCAATGTAGCAGTCCGGCGTGCGGTGCCCTCAAGTCGCGGTGCAAGGAGTGGCTCGGTGACGGTCGTCCAGCAGCGTCGGTGAGACCAGGGCTGCGGTGGGGAGTGAAGGCGGTGCTCGTTGCGGTGCTGACAGATCAAGGTGCAGGCAACAGAGTCGGTTGAGGGGAGCTGGCGTCGGTCGGTTTGGACTGCGGTGTGGGACGGGGCGGTGCGTCGTGAGACTTACGAGTGGTGCCCCCAATCCATGATGCGGTCATGGAAGTCGCGGTCAGCGTGCAGGAACTGTGTCGGTGAGACCAGGATGGCGAAGTGAAGCGAGGCGGTGCCGAGTGCGGTGCCCACAGGTCACGTTGAAAGCAGCGGCTCTGTGGCGTCGGTCGTCGACGTCGGTGAGACCAGGGTTGCGGTGCGAGATGCGGAGGGTGCCATCTGCGGTGCCTTCAGGACACAGAGCCGGTGACGGAGTCGTTTGCTTTCCCCCCCTCTGTGGCAACTGAAACCACGGTTCCACAGGCGGTACCCAGAGGACGGTGAAGTCTTTGCGGTCCCTGAGACTTCAGAACAGGAGGCAAGCTCTACTTCAAGCCCTTGGAGATACTCAGCACAAGTAAAGAAAGTTCAGTCCAATCCTTTCACTGCCCACTGCAGGCCAACCCAGCAAAGCAACAACACAGCAAAGGGGCAGTGCTCCTCCTGGCAGTTCTTCCAGCTCTTCTTCTTGGCTAGCTTCCTTGATTCCAGCGAGTTCTAAAGTCCTGCGGTTTGGGCCCCAATAACTATACTCTGTTTCTCTTTGTTCTCTCAGGCAGAGAGACCCTGGGCTCACTCCAAACCAGTTCTGTCCTCTCTGGCCCAGCTTCCCAGCAGGAGGTGGAGACAGCATTGTGTAAGGCAGACCAGGCCAATTCAGGTGCAAGGAAATCTCCTCCCACTACTCTAAATGCAGCCCAGGTCTATTCAGCCCAGCCTTGACTCATCCAGGAAAGGCAGGACACACCTCAACCCCCTCCCCAGTGGCTGTCTACTGTGAAGCAAACACAAAGAGATGATGGACGGAGCGCTGAAACTTTTCAGACACTCACCCCCAGTCACAGATCTGGGTTGAATCCATCAACGTTTTTTAGCTCACGTCGCCACCTCAGTTCAGACCCAGCTATATGGAAATCAGTCTTGACCCTGTGCCTCATGGGAACAGTCCAGCCCGAACTGCCAAGCCAGGTCTTCCCTGAACCTGAAACAAGCATTCTGGGGCTGGTTTCAGGGTAACACCCCTCATCAGCCAGGCTAGCTTGAATCCAGTGGCAAAGTGAGCAAGGGACCCACGTCTGGGCATACCCTGCCATCGTAGGGCGAACAAAGCAAACGCAAAGAGATGAACGGAGCCCCGAAACTTTTCAGACACTCACCCCCAGGGTTGAATCCATCATCATTCTTTAGCTCACTTCGCCACCTCAGTTCAGACCCAGCTATATGTAAATCAGTCTTGACCCTGTGCCTCATGGGAACAGTCCCAGGGAGCACTCCGTCCATCATCTCCTTGTGTTTGCTTTGTCTAGAGTGAATGCACATCCCCAGCCCCTGTCACTCCAAAGCCAGACAGTCAATCCACAAAACCAGCAGAGGCACACAGTATGGCTAAGCAAGAAAATACCTACTTTCTAAAAGTGGTATTTTCAAACACAGAACATAAAAATCATCTTTACTAAAAGATGCATTTTTACATTCTGAGTCCACGCATACCAATCCCCATTTCCCTATCTTGTCCCAATGGGAAGATATGCTTATAAGAAGTTATAAGCAACCTCCTATTCTATCCTATGGGACAGATAGCCTTGCAGTGGTGAAAAACGAAATACACTGTAATTCACCACCAGGACACGTCACACACACCAGTACATGTCCTACCTTTAACATACACAGCACCCTGCCCACAGGGGTACCTTGGGCCTACCTTAGGGGTGACTTACATGTAAGAAAAGGGAAGATTAGGGCCTTGCAAGTGGGTGCACTTGCCAGGTCGACATGGCAGTTACAAACTGCGCGCAGACATTGCAGTGGCAGGTCTGAGACCCCTTTTCAGGGCTGCTTGGGTGGGTGGCACAATCATTGCAGCAGGCCCACTAGCAGCATTTGATTTACAGGCCCGGACACTCTCAGTGCACTTTACTAGGGACTAACTAGTAAACCAAATATGCCATTCATGGATACACCAATCCATACACAATTTACAACAGGAGCACTTGCACTTTAACACTGAACAGCAGGGAGAAAGTGCGCAGACACATAAAACCAGCAAAAACAGAGTCAAAAGCTGGAGGTCAGAAAGCAAAAAGACAGGGGAAAGACGCCAAAAGTTGCCAGGTGTAACACACATTAATTCCTTGCTTCCCAAGTACTCCAGAATATTTTTCAGTTAAAAAAATTATTAGGTGACAACATTAACTGAGACATCCTTCACGAGTCTTCAGAAATGTAAATTGGTCCTGCTCCTATATGTTATTGACAACTCCCAGAAAGTTCATTACATCTTTTTGTAGTCTGAAGTCTCATTCCAACCTCAGACTAGACATGAAGACAGCAAAAGCCCATTGACAAATCTTAGAAAGGATGGATGGGCAAGAGAACGATTGTTAGAGGCATGTGTTCCTCCCCAGCTCTCCAACACATTAAATAGGTTGAGAGGAGGCCAGAGATACTTAAAGGCATTTGAAGCACACTTGTCACACTAGACATCCCATTTCATAATTCACGTGCAAGCAATAATGCCTTAAGAAAGAAAATTGCTGAAAGGCGTGGCCTGGCCGGCCAAGATGGCAGACTCTGCTGAGCTCCGGGGACGAGCCGCAACTAGAACGAATCCTGTTGATGTCGGGACCCTCCAGGGTTCTGGGAGCAGGGACGAGGTCTTTGTCCGACTGTGGTGGAGCACCTGAATACATAAAACAGCATTTTGGACTCTGCGAGTGAGCAGCTCTCAAAATGGCAGCGTGGTGGGGCTGAAGACAAAACCAATGGTGGCTGTGCTATTTGTGGGGGTCCTGGAAATGCGGTGGACCTGGGACCACCAGCGTGGCTGGCTCAAGGTGATCTCAGAGCGATGCCGCCAGCTGAGACGGACGGCCAGGCCCTATGCGCGCCAGCCCCTGCAAACATTTGCTTCCATGGGGCTTGTGTTGTGTGACACTGCTGGAAAACCAGCCAAACATGGGGCGTGACGGACCCCACGCGGATCAGGCACAAACCAAAATAGTCAAGTACACAGCTCCAGTTTTCTAGATGCTAAAGACAACAATTGAGGGAGGCCCACTATGGCGATGCTTGGAGTTGGCAGGCAACAGCGTTATCCTGGAAGCTATTGAGGCCTCACAGTTGGTGCAGGAGACCAAGAATGGGAAAATGGAAGTCAGCATGGCCCTTCTGTGTCTGGACCTCCTAAAAGTGGAGGGCAGTGTATCTTGAGAAGAGGGACAGATATTTCAGCTGGAGGACACAGTTCATGAGCTTAAGACTACGTTGGCAAGACTGACATGCACGTCCTGTGCTCTGGAGGAACATGCCGAAGACACAGAAAACTATGCAAGAGCGAGCAACCTTTGTTTTACAGGGTTCTCGGAGGGCATCTCTCTCAAAAATTTCCTGGAGCAATGGGTCGCCTCTTGGATGCCATTGGATGGGTTGTCCACTTGCTTCATCATCGAAAGAGCCAACAGGGCACTGGCGTTAAGGTTGCCACCCAGCGACCTTGCCCACCCTATGATCACCATGGTACCGGACTAGAGGGACCGAGAAGCAATCCTTATGGCCATTCGGGACAAGGAGTCCCACACTTACGAGACGGCTAGAATCATGGTGTTCTTGGACTACACTAAACAAGTGCAGCAAGAGCACAAATCCTTGGACAAGCAAAAGCTAAGGGCCATAAACTTCAATACATGCTCTTGTTCCCTGCTAAGCTTAAAGCGCTGCACGCTTCCAAATCCTTCTTCTTTGATAGCCCAGAGGCGGAATTGGTAATGGAACAAAGGCCTATTGGATGCAACGCTTTGCTGGCACAATGGACAACAGGTCGTGGGTACCACAGTCCCGCCCGAGCCCAGAGACAAATGAACACAGAGGCTCCAACAGGAGGAGGGAAACCTCTAAAGGGTCTTCATACTTCAGGCTCTGAAGACAATGGGGCCAGAAGGAAACTGAGTTAAACTCAATCAGACAAGGGCCCAACCCACTCCCAACAAGCCGATACAGATGAAAACCCCATGCTACTGAATTCCAGCTAATTTGTGATGGAGTGGCACCTCATCTGTATTAAGATATACTTAACCCTGTTATTTTTGTCAGTTGTATAGCCTTCAAATTATAACATGCCAGCAATAATGTATCCTTTGCACAAAGATTTTGGTACCAGGGCCTGGAGAGGCTTTCCCGTGTGCAGCCTCTTCAACTCTAGGAAAATGTGATTTCAATCACATGTTGGGGCGACTGATACTTCTGGGGCTGAAGTGTGGGGTGTTGGGAGTTGGAGAAGTTTGGTTTTGGACCAGTTGGCCAATGGTCTTTTTTTACTTGCAAGTTTTATTCACAGTGCATCTCATCAACACACAAAGCAGCTTCTTGCCAGTGAGGGTGAGTGCGTGGAGCCCATCCAAAGGAAGAGCCATTGATGTGGTTGACCCCTTGCTATCAGCTATTCATCACACATCATATCATGCATGACTTCAAGGATATGACATAGAACATCAATGGGCTGAATGACCATATCAAAAGAGGAGCCGTACTTAGGTTTGCAAAACAACATACACCAGCAGTCCTGCTGCTTCAGGAAACCCAGTTATTTA
Organism: Calotriton arnoldi; assembly: GCA_963921515.1. NCBI lineage: Eukaryota > Metazoa > Chordata > Amphibia > Caudata > Salamandridae > Calotriton > Calotriton arnoldi. Next base: position 3,261,136 of record CAWUFW010000227.1, on the reverse strand, counting down.
TTTAGGTTTCAGTTTCTGGTCAGATACAGCTATGATAAACATTTATCACGCGGGTCATCCCAGAGGCTCAAGAGGTGTGGCGAACATTTTCCATAAAACCTTTCCATTAGTGGTCTCTCGAATAGTAACAAATACCTAGGGGCACTACGTGACACTGGAGGGGGTGCTGGAGGGGCAGGTGTATAAACCGATTAGTGTTGATGTCTCGCCCACATCTAACTGGAGCCACATTAGAGAATGTTAAATCCTGTATCCTCAAGCTTCCATCTGGGGTCACGATCTGAAAAGGGGAGTTTAACGGGGTGATGTTTTCCCAGATGGACCTCTCTCCAACGTTGAGGTCAGTAACTGGGAAAAGGAAATAAGGTTGTTTTAATGGGCGGCGAGCTTGGGTCTCTTCGATGCACGGCGTGTCTGAAATCCTCCCACTTAGGAATACACGCACATCAGCAGCTCACAAATCCAGATCAAGGACTGATCTCTTTTTGACTTGCTCACTGCGACTGAAGCATGAATCCTTCCCTGGGGAATCTCAGAGCATTCCCCAGGGATGATCCGCCTGGGTGCCCAAACTGGCGGCTTAATACCTGGTCAACTGGGAGGTCACACATTTTATGGTGCAGGAGTTACAGGCATACCTAGATCTCAACACGGGCTCAGTAGATGCACCAGGCACTTTGGGCGCAGCTGGGAAGGCATGTATGAGGAAGACTGCCAAATCAAAACTTAAGGCTTGAGAGAGGGAGAAACTGCAGAAGATGACCAAGCTTCAGGCCCAAATCCTGCAACTTGAGCAGGAGGGAGAGTGGGAGCAGATGGTTGGGAGGGTCGCCAGCTACCCATCCACAGATCATCCCTTAGACAACTCTGCCTTAATGAAGCACGATAGTGCTTCCATAAGAAGGGTATACAAGTGGGGAGATAAGTCTGGCAAACTGCGGTATTGGCTGGCAACCCATGACAGAGTGTCCAGGGTGGTCCCGGGGTCGTCGACCCCAAAAGGTAAACCATCACAGATGCTCTCTCAATCACCTTTGCCTTTACTGGTTACCACAAAGCACTATATACCAAGCGCTCCAAACCTGGGTGGAAAAGCTCCATGCTTCTTATTGCAGACCTGCCCCTATCAACTCTTTCCATGCTCGAACAAACTGCAGTACCCACTGGAGCTTATGGAGCTGGAGTAGGCCCCCCCAAGTACATGAATCCAGGCAAGACCCCAGGGCCCAATGGGCTTCCTTTCGACTACCAAAACTTTTGTACACTCCTCATACCTCCCCATCTCTCTATGTTTAATGAAGTGATTCAGAGGGGTTGCTTCCCTCGAGACCTAGGCTTGGCCATGATCGATATCCTACACAAAGTGGGAAGACCCCCTGACCGCTGTTCTCCAAAACACCTTATCTACCCGATACATAGCAAACTTAAGTATTAGCCAATAGACCTCTTAAGATTCTTAGAGCACTGGTCCATCCGGACCAATGCTTTTCATCCCTCATCACACTATATAAGGAGAGTACAAGCGGCGCTGGTACACCGTCACTGGCTCACAAGTCCATGTGTACTTATGCTTACCGACTTCGAGAAAGCATTTTACTCCTGTTGTACTTCGCCCTTTCTGCAATCCCCAGACTTTTTGCCTCCACCCTCCTGTTTTCTGAACTCATTTTTGCTGGCTTTTAGGACTCTGCGCACTTTACCATTTCTAACCAGTGCTAAAGTGTTTGTGCTCTCTCCTTTAAACATGATAGAATTGTCTTACATCCAATTGGCACATTTCATTTACATGTAAGTCCCTAGTAAAGTGGTACTACATGTACCCACAACCTGTAAATTAAATGTTACTCGCAGGCCTGCAGCACTTATTGTGCCACACACTTATGTAGCCCTTTAAACATGTCTCAGGCCTGCCACTGCACAGACAGGTTGAAATTGGGGTCTAAAGAATTGTAGTTAAAAGCCCTCTTTAATGGTAAAGTCAGATTTTTAGTCACAATTCTGAAAATGCCACTTTTAGAAAGTTGGCATTTTCTTGATCTAACCATTTGGTGCCTGCTGCATGTATCCTGGGTCACATGACTAGGTGTATTTGATAGCTGATCTTGGAGTATTGCTCCCAGACAGTGAGACAAAGGGAATCTAGATGTTGGCAGGATGGGCTTAAGGGGGGGGGGGGGAGCTCTTACCTACCACACTTGCACATTACAAATGTCCTGCCTGAGAACTCTTACAAATGGTTTGAAACTGGTATATTGTGACTCCAGACAATCTGGGTCCAGGGCAGGGAGGCAGGAAATTCCAAGCACCCCAGGACGGGGGTGGGGGGAATCATCTGGAAGCTTCAGCCACTTCAAAGTGGGCACCAGATATAAATATTGAACCTCAGACACCAACTCTTCAGTACACTTCTGGATCTGTGGAAGTGTCCCAGGAAGAAGGACTGCCACTCTGCTGGACTGCTGCCCTGCTATGCTAGACTGATGCCCTGCTGCCCCCTTACCTGGGTGAGAAGGACTGGACCTGCAACCTGTACCTAAGACCACCAGAGTGAGTCCAAGGGATAGTCTCTTGTAACCAGCACCGGGACTCTGCAACTGTGAGTCCTACCCTGCCAAGTGGTGCCACCCCAGTACGGGATCCTTGGAAGTGGGCCTGAAGGTGCGCTGCCAGACGATCTGGGGACACAGCAGAACCGACGCATCTCCTCTCCTGCGTGGCGCAATCCCAGCATCAGGACTTCGCATCGCTCAAACAGTCTCATTGCAGGACCTCACATCGCAAGCCTTTCATCGATAGTAGCCTCAACAACAACAAAGGACTCTGCACCGCCCCGGAAGCGACGATGCGCAACGCATCCCGAACCTTGCATCGCCTCGGCTACGCGATGCATCCTTGATGTGGGATCTCGCAATGCTTCGCACCCAGGATTTAAGGTACTCTTGTTCACTGGTCCTAACTGGGTCCCTGTAGCCGGCTCGCGCTTCATCTCAGTTGGCCTGAACTTGTGACTTTGTCCCGATCCGGCGAAACCAGAAAACAGCAGTTGGCACTTTGTGCTTTTTGGCACTATTTTCACTGCAATCTTTAAAATTGCATATCTCCAGTTCTACTGATTGTTTTTTTGTTGTTTTTGTCTTGTTTTATTTATTAAAAACATACTCTATTTTTCCAATCTGGTGTGGGATTCTTCTTCAGTTGTGTTTTCAATTTAGTACTGTTTGAAGTGTTGCACAAATAGTTTACACATTGGCTCTAAGTGAAGTCTGACTGCTCTGTGCCAAGCTACCAGAGTTGAGCACAGGTTAATTTAGGGTTCGCTTGTGAATTCACCCTGACAAGGATTGTGGTTTCTGATTGAGTCGGGTTTTACCCTCCCCTCAACTAGTAACCCAATTTCTTACAACTCCCTAAATTGTGACTTCCTCATGGGGGTGCTTGGCCGCTCCGGGTTCGGGCTGTGGTTCATCTATGTCCGAGTGTTATACCCCCAACCAAGGGCACAAGTGAGAGTAATTTGGATACTATCCTGATCCTTCCTGATCCAGAGGCACCTGGTAGGGATGCCCGCTATCTCCCGTTATTTGATTTAGCAACAGAACCATTAGCAGCCTGGATTAGATGTGATGTTCAGATCTGGGGGTTACCCTGGAGGAGGAGAGTGGGCGATATAGAAGACCGCATCGAATTTTACGTGGATGATATTCTGCCGTTTCTCTCACATCCTGCCATCACGGGGCCTAGGCTACTCCATATACTGAACTTATACGGGCAACCCGCAGGTACATTTGTTCATCTCCCTTTTAGTGCCTCTCTCCAGAGGCAGAGAAGCAGTCAACTGGCAAAATCGACTTCCAGTCCGCAGAATTAGCTTTCAATACCTCAATATCCACATTTCCCTTCTCCCCAATCTAATATGGAGTCCCAATCTTATATCCCTGGGAAAATAAAATGGGCCACGTTGCCACTCAATATATTTGGGAGGACAGCTTTATTTAAAATGATGGTTCTGCCATAATTCCTGTGTGTCCTCCAGAATGTCCCGCTGTTCATACCACAGACTTAGGTCCGGAACCTTCAAGTTAAAATGTGTTCATTTGTCTGGGGGAAACCAATCTATCTGCAGCGCCTCTGGCAAATGTACGCAGTCCATCATCAATGGGGGTCTGGGCATGGCGGATTTACATTAATATTACTGGGCATTGCAGTTGCTGGTACTGAATGACTAGATTAACGGGGGTGGCAAGACCCCACCTTCAGTACTGAAATCTCCTTTATAGGCAGCAGCAATGTCATATACATGATGTATGGGACCCCCCCCTTCCACTGTACGTTGCCAGAACTGTCCAGAGTAATGCTCTCGACCTGGAGGTAGGCCCAACATTGGATGGGGTGAGACCGTAAACTTACTCTGGAAACCCAATTGTGGCGGGGCCAATAGCTCAGAGAGGTGGCGAGGCAGGAGGGTTTTAGCAGATGGGACTGCATCGGTATCTCGAAAGTGGGGGATGTTTGGCGAGGGTCTCTCATGAAATCTTTTCAAGAGGTCCAAATGGAGTTCAAGCTCCACAAATCCCTATAGAAATTCCTGCAGCCCTGCCACACTCTTCTCTCACATGGTGATTCCCTAGAAAAGGACCCAGAATATAGTCCAATGGAGGACAAAATTCCTATGGGTTTATTGGGGAAAGGGGGCATCTCCCGCATTTATAAATATCTAGTTAGTAACATACCAGACCACTGAAAGAAAAATGGGATGCCTGAGTGGGCCCCCTAGACAACAATGATTAGAGAGACGCTAGAATGCTTCAAGTCATACAATTAAAGTATTTACACACTACCTACTTGTTACCACAGAGGCTGTTGGGGGGCACAAAAATGACCCACTCGTACATGCTCAGATACCCAGATGAAGATGGAGACTTCTTTCACATAGTCTGGAAATGTCCAATGGTTGCGACGTACTGATTGGCTGTCTTCTCCATCCTTTCACACATCCTGGTGACACCTATTGAACCCACACCTCGTATTGGACTGTTGGGACTCATAGAAGATTTTGGGAGCTATAGAGGAGACCGAGCACTGGTTGGTTTGGAAAACATGATCGCAAAAAAGGGACTATGCACATAATTGGAATTCTGCTGACCAATTCTACCGGGCGACATAGTGCTCCACCATGGACTGGTGTGTAAAATAGGAAGGAACTATTTATGTAGCAAAAGGTTGCCCCCTCCCCCTGAAAAGCATAAGAAGATCTGAGGTAAAGTGTGGAATTACTACGGATTGGCATAATAGCTGTATTCGATGTAAGCGATGTAATGAATTGTGATGCATGTCTTTTATCCTCGATGCTCTTTACTGCTTGCACTGTATTGTGTGTTTTAAAAGTTGCAAAATCAATACATTTGATTTTAAAAAAGTAAATTACGAAAAGTTTACTTTCCTTAAACGGTACCAGAGTCGCTTTCGCTCATATTAATTAGGCTGGAAAAGACCGATGGGCATTCTACTAACAGTTACTTACAAAATAAAAGCGATCTACAGATTAATGGTTTGGAAAAACGAGTCCTTCACTGCCTGGGCTAGAAGGCACTTGAAATTATCTTCATAATCCAACTCTTATGTGCCACCAAGTTAAAATCCAAGAGTAGATTGAGCTTTCAGTGTCTGTAGTGTCTAATCCTTCGGGGTAGAAGACTTGGCAAAAAGCGTTACTATGTTTATAGACATAGCTACATGATGCTTTGGAAACATGGGTACTTATGAAATGATCAGCTTGAACCATTGGGCCCAAGAACAGGTTAGTCAGGGACTTATGAAAGGATACAGTTACCTGTATGGTGACTCTATATGCTCATAGTTCATAGGCTCCTTCCTATTATGAAAGCCTGGGTACCTCTTTGTCTTGCGGTGTAAAGGGAAGCGGTTTCAAAATCAGGTACATTAAAGCGTTCCATGCAGTATCATACATGAACGTAAGCAACGTATTCCATACATGTATGCATGACCACCGCACAGGCTCCCTGAATGCAAAAAGGAGCTAATTGGTGTGTATGTTTTTTTTGCTAATGCTTGAGGGGCTGTTGGTAGGGTATTGGTAAGAAGAAAGAGTCTGTGGATTTAAAGTAACAGCTTCCAAATATAGGATATTTTATCCTACTCTCATGTATCAGCTTCTTCCACTACTCAATTTTGTCTTAGATCCCACAGCAATTATGACTGAACAAAGATAGAGGAAGCATAAGGCAGCTTAGGCAGATTAGGCAAAGAGATTGCACAGAGCTTCAGGGCCAAAGTTTGCCTTGTTCTTGGAGGAAGCACCTAAATCATAGTCAACAGACTGTGTGTGCAACATCGCATACAGCTGCCCGCCAGGCTCATGGCTGGAGAACACCTCCGGCAGCATCTTTACCCTAGTGTAGTGTGCCCAGACACTGAATGGAGGCATAGGCCCATGCAGAGAGTAGGAGTGTGTGATGCATGACATAATATATCAGGCAACGAAGGCCATAACTAATGAATGGCCAGCATAATTTCTTTCAATAGCCACAACTTAATGGTCAGCAGAAAACAGGTTCTATAAATGTGACAGCACACAGCATGCCTGATGTAAAAGTTACAAAGGCTACCCCTAGCCAAGCATGAATGCGAACCTGTAAAGAATTTAAGTAGAAATATCTTGTTTCAAATGGAAATCTGACGGTATGAAGGTGGGATGAGTGTTCAGGACCATCTAGTCTGGGTGAAATAAAGTGAATGGTTCGGACATGCAAAGGACTTGTTGCTTACATATGCATGATGCCGATGTTATGCCCACCAAGAAAGATGCATTCCATGACAGACGTTTGTTTATACTAGGCCAACTACACAAAGGATTGAGGTTCCAATAAACAGAAGGGTGCTTCATCAGACGGTAAAGAAGTAACAGACCATTTAGATGTATTTTGATTGCTTTACTGGGAGTGGAGGACTCTGGATTTGTTCTGAGAGACAATAAGAGTCACAGGGTGGCCTATATGTTTTCAAAAGCACCGTGCTTCCCTGCATTATTCAGAGGGTGCAAAAAAAGATGCACCATCCACTGTATGGTGACCGGGTTAATACCTTTAAAAAAATGGCAATGTATAAAGATGTGGGGTGGGGAAACTTCCTATCAGACAAAGGGCGGCCAGATTCTCTGCATAGAGGCCTAGGAGTGCAGAGGAGCTCTTCAGGGACCATGTACTTAAGTTCAGCAATAGTAGGGACGGTTTCAGCACTTTACCACCTGACCAGGTGGCCTCTTCTCTTTGGGCGGGAGATGTGGTCCCTGTGACATAAATTCAGCAGGCCTGTGATTCGAACTTGATGAGGCCAAGTAGCAGTCACTAGGAGTGAACACATGAGTTGTTCTTGATCTTCTATGTGACCCTTAAGATTAGTGAAGTTGGAGGTAAGGCACGCATGAAAGCCTCATATCATCACTTAAGTATCCGGGCCACCCATCTATCCAAGAGGCGCACTGATATCATCTGCGGTTAAAGTGATTAGCAAAGGCATCTACAGCTGGACGACCCAGGCTTCGAAGATGGGTATGGAGACTTAAGAAGAAATTTCCCATTCATATAGGGGGTGGAGACGCACACTCAGACTGTTCGCTCTCGTGCTTTCAATCTCTGAAGTGAGGGAAAGAAGCAGGAACATAATGTGTAACAAATCTCATTTGTATTGGTCAGCTGTCAGAACTTGGGCGAATGAATGTTACCTTACATAGAAGACAAGCATGTTATTTCATGTGTCACCTCCAGGTGCCACAGGCTGGAACCCTTTCAATGCTAAAAGATTGTCATTTGCTACAACACTTAAGTGGAGTGACAAATCCGATCTGTCCTACAAGGCCAACAATGAAGAGCAGGCACCTCATTCATAATCTAATAAATCAAATGTGTCTGCAAGCTGCAGATGGGGCCAATTGGGAGCATATGGCCACAATGCAAGGTTGTGACAAAAGATAAAAAGACTTGGAGGGGCTTGGAATGGCCGCCCAACAGCTGGTTCCAGTGTTTCAACAGATGCGAATGCAGAGAATTTAGCAAAGGGTATCACACCTACACAGGATTTCTGTTGTCCCTTAAGTCACTGAAACCACCAGGCCCACACAATCTCATTGCTCACTAAGAGGTGCACCATTTTGTTGACAGACTCCAACCTCATTTGATATGGGAAAGTCTTGAGCAGACTGGAGTAAAAAATTCTTCCAATAGGTATCCTCTTGAAGGGCACCAGAAAATGGATTTGTGGTAGTTCACTGAGAACCAAAGATGGTAAAAGGGCCCTGAGAACCAAGGCAAACAGGGACTATGTCTCCGAGTATAATCGTCCAGAAAGAGGTAGCAGTTGACATTATGCAGAGCTAGAAAGGTTGCCACTGTGGCCACGATCTTGCTAAATATTGCAGTGATAGTATTGGTTTCATACAGTAAAACCAAGGTATTTCCTGTGTTACTGAAGAATGGCTACATAAAAGTAAGTCTCCTGTGAAACCAACAGACAATCAGCCAAAACCGGAGGCAAAATTGCTTTCTTGAACATGCCTGCACATTGATTGGGAGAAGACTGATTCAGGTACTAAAGAGATCTAAAATGGGACAGAGGCAAATGCCTTTTTCATTACAAACGTCCAAGGAGTTTTGTACCCCTTTACGGGAAGAAGCCATTTCATTTAAGCCAACTGGGCTGCCTGAAATTACACAGAAATCAATGGCAAATCCCTGTGAAGTCACTGGTTGTTCCTGGCATTACTTGAGACAGGGAACCGGCCCTCTCTTCAACTGGTGTCTGAGAAAAAGGAGGATGAGATGGCACCTGCCAAAAGTCTGATGACCTAATCTTGAAAGACTTGTAGGACTATCAGCTGAAAAAGAGATGGTCTCAATGGAACCACTTGATTAGCATTTAGCAATTTAGTTATGCCTGTTTTATACTGCTGCACAACTTCAGTTGAAGAACTAAGTAAGCAATTCCCATCAAAAAGTAGATAGAACAGTCTGGAATATGGCATAAGGGGTTGTCGCGGTACCCCCGGACACAATGTAGACTCCCCTGGCGCAATTGCCCACAACACGGCAGCCCCTGCTGGCATGTGGGAACACTGCTAAGCTGTTCACGAGTCCTGGCACGCTGGTCACACAAACAAATACTTCAACGGTGGCCCGCTCTGGCATACGGGGTCACCGCAACGAGGCAGTACAGGCTTGGCGCTACCTGCAGAGCATTCGATGGGTGGCTCAGTCCACCGCGGCCCTCCCCTGTCATATGGGGGCTGCTGAAAACAACCTTCCACACGGGCAACGTAAAGCCAAAACCTCACACAGAGTGTCCACACGCTCTCCTCTTCCTCACAGGGCACACTGGTCTTGGCAAGCAGGCAGATGTGTGTGATCTCCAGCCTCCTGGGTGATGGCTCCACACCCAGCAGGGAGTCAAGCAGGCCTTGGCCCCCAGTCCTGGTCACAGGCAGAAGTGTTGCAGAGCTTCTTCTCACACAGCCCGTCTGGCTGCTTGGCAGATGACAAAGTTTGGGGTCTCAACCTTCCCTTCTTATAGTCCCTCTCAAGACACAAAATTGTAGTTTAGGGAGCCTTTAAAGTTTTATGTTGGGGTTCTGTTTCTTTGGAAGTGTACATTTTACCTTGTTTTCGTCCTTTTTGAAAGGATGTTTGTCACAGCAGAAAAGGCTGAGAAGTTGATAGGCCCACAACACAGTTTATGGAGTGACCAGAGTTTACACCTGGATGTCAGTCACAGTGATATGATGATGATGAAAGTGACTTGTATTGCGCACAGCTACTCCGTAAAGTGTCCCGACGCACTGCAGAGGTCGAAGAGATAGTATGTTCTGTCATTTTAGACCGGTCTAAAGAGCCAGGTTTTCAGGCTTTTTCTAAACATTGCTGGATTACTAACAGCACGGAGTTCTATGGGGAGCTTGTTCAATGCTGTAGACCCCAGATATCTAGCATCCTCTCTTGCCCGCCAGACTCCGTTTCCAGAGCAGGGAGGATGGGTGGGTCGATAAGGAATCTGCAGCTAGAGTCTCTACCAGATAAGGCGTTACCTAAGGTAAGTAACTTGTTTATCTGATAAGGACTTGCAGCCACAGATTCCTTACCTCAGAATAGATACCCAAGCAATACCTCCCTGAAGGTAGGTCTGCGGACCATTTTCACATGAGCAAATCCTGTAGGCCTGAACGGGCAAAATGCCCATCTCTACAGATCTGACTATCCAGACAGTAATGTTTGATGAACATGTGCAATGAGGCTCACGTTGCTGCCTCACAGATATCCAGGACTGGAACTGCAGGAGTTCACACAGTGGTTGCAACTTTAGCTCTTATGGAATGAGCACGCAAACTCTCATGGGGTTGCTTCCTAGCCAATGTGTAGCAGATTTTAATGCAAAGCACGATCCATCTGGAGATGGTCCACTTCTGCACAGACATGCCCTTCTTTGCTCAGACATACCCCACGAAGAGTTGGTCATCCACCCGAAACTAACTTGTGAGGTCAAGGTAAAACGACAACGCTCTTTTTGGGTCCAGACGGTGGACTCGCTCTTCTTCCTTGGAGGGCTGAGGCAGAGCGTAAAAAGTAGGCAGAGTAGTGGTTTGGCCTATATGAAATGGAGTGACCACTTTCGGAAGAAAGGAAGCACTTCTCCAAAGCACCAGTTTGTCTGGGTAGATATTGATATAAGGAGGCTTGGAACACAAAGCCTGGGAAGATGTTATTGCCACAAGAAACGCTGTCTTGATAATAAGGAGCCTGAGTGGACAATTGTACAAAGGCTCAAAGGGAGCACACGTAAGGAAGGTGAGGGCAAGATTGAGATTCCACTGGGGCATAACGAAGGGAGTGGAAGGAACATATGTTGCAACCTTTCAAACACCTATGTACAATAGAGGATTGGAAAAGGGAAGGTTGGTCAGGCAACCCAAGAAAAGCAGAAATTGCAGATAGATATCCCTTAATAGTGCCCAGAGCAGAGCCCTGCTGGGCAAGGGAAAGAAACAGGAGCACCTGAGAAAGCGGGGCAGAAAAGGGATCAATGTGTATATGTCAACACCATGCCACAAATTTAGCCCAACAGCAGGCGTAAACCATCTTGGTAGAGGGATGCCTGGCTGCCAAGATATCATTACAGACTTCGGGCGGAATGTTGAAGGTAGTTATCTGTCGCCGCTCAATCTCCACGCAAGAAGGCGGAGTGTTGACAGGTTCGGGTGGAGAACCCTCCCCTGCTGCTCTGACAGAAGATCTTCTCAAAGGGGCAGCCTAATCGGAGGACCAATGGCCTTGTTCAACACCTTGGGACAAATTAGGAGCCACAAGGATGACTTGGGCCCTGTTGTTCCTGATCTTCTTGAGAACTCTGGGCAGGAGTGGTAGGGGCAGAAAGGCATACAGGAGGCCTGAGCTCCACTCAAGATGAAAACTGTCTCCAAGGGAGAGCCGCCTTGGAAACTCCAACGTGCAGAACAACTGACACTGCATGTTCTCGTCTGTGGCGAACAGATCTAAAAAAGGCTCTCCCCACTTTTGAAAGAGACCCTGCACCACCTCCGGATGGGGATGAAATTCATGAGCCGCTAAACATCTGTAGTTGAGTTCGTCCATCCTGGCGGTCAGAGAGCCCGCCAGGTGTTGAACCTCCAAGGAAATGCCCTGACGTTCCGGCCATGTCCAGAGATGCAGGGCCTCTTAACAAAGGGTCCACAACCTCATCCTGTTTGTTGCAGTATCACATGGCGGTGATGTTGTCCGTGAACACATGCACTAGCCTTCCCTGGATAGAGGGTAGAAAGGCCCTCAATGCCAATCGGATCACTCGGAGCCCAACAGATTGATTGGGAGTCCGGATTCCGCCAGAGACCAGAGTCCTCTGATCTCCACCTCTCCCAGATGGCCGCCCCATCCCAGCAGTGACGCACCTGTCACCACTGTCAGATCTGGTTGAGGAAGGGAGAGGGGTCTATCACTGACCCAATCGCGGTTCGTAAGGTACCACTGCAGGACCTTTGCAATTCCCTCTGAGATATAGACCATGTCAGAGAGATTCCCCGTGTGCTGCGCCCACTGGAACTTCAGGTCCCACTGCAGAGCCCTAATAATGCAAACTGGTATGTGTCACAAGCAGGATGCAGGAGGCCATGAGGCATAGCAGTCTCAGAGGCAGTCTCACTGAAATCCAGGATAGAGGCTGAAACATGGGTATCATGGCCTGAATATCCTGGACTCGCCGTTTGGGAAGATAGGTCTGAAACTGCAGCATGTCCAGAACAGCTCAGATGAAAGAGCGTCTAAGAGGGAGTCAGGTGTGACTTCGGCATGCTAACAGTGAACCCCAGTGAATGCAGAATGTCCGCCTTAGACTTGAGGTGGGAGATGACAGCCTGGGGAGAGCCCGCCGTCAACAGCCAGTCATCAAGATAGGGGAAGACTGGCATCCCTGAGCTCCGCAGATGAGCAACAACCACTGCCATCACCATGGTGAACATCCAAGGGGGTGAGGCCAAAAGGGAGCACAGCGAACTGAAAATGCTTGTGGCCCATCGTGAACCACAGGTAACACCTGTAGGCAGGCAGGACGGGAATGTGGAAGTTTACGTCCTGCAAGTCCAACGCTACAATCTAGTCTCCAGGGTCGAGGGCAGACAGGACCTGAGACAGAGTGGGCATCTTGATTTTCTCATTCTTGAGGAAGAAATTGAGAGAGCGTAGGTCGAGGACAGGACGAAGGCCTCTGTCCTTCTTGGGTAACAGAAAGTAGCTGGAATAGCAACCACAACCTACTTCTGGCCCCAGCGCACTCTCTATGGCTCCTTTGGCCAAAAGAGCTGTTACTTCCTGGCAGAGACGAGATAGGTGGTCTTCCGTCAGTCTGTGGTAAGTAGGTGGCATGGAGGGAAGGGTAGACTCGAAGGGGAGGGAGTAGCCGCTTCAGATATTCTGCAAAACCCACGCGTACGATGTTATGGTCTGCCAGTGGGCCAGGTGATGGCGAATCCTGCCGCCTACTGGGTGCCCATGATGATAAGTGGGCAGACTAGGAGGGTTTGGAGGCGGCGATTGCAGGGGGGTTGGTGGACTGACCCGACCGCTGTCCGCCAGTCCCACGGGGCCAGTAGGAACTAAATCTGTGGCCACGCAGAGACTGGAAAGTTTGCGCCGCAGTGGCTAGGCAGGTAAAGATCCGGTTGCACGCCCCTTCCGGGGCCACGGAAAGAGCTGAAGGCAGATTAAGGGTGATGAGGGGCCATCGAAAGGTCCAAGGACATGGCCGTAGCCCTGCTATCCTTAAAGCGATCCAGCACCGAACACGGAGTGTCTCCAAGAGACGGGAACCATCAAAGGGCATGTCCATAAGTGAGGACTGGACATACCCAGAAAAGCCAGTAGCCCTCAACCAGGCATGGCATCGCAGGGCCACTGCCAACGAAACCGCTTTGCCTAGGGAGTCAGTGGTGTCAAGTCAACAACAGATGGTGAACTTCACTGCATCCGTCCATCGGCAGTAGTATGGGAAAGCACGGCCCTGGCCTCCTCCGGGACCGTTGACAGCACCTGCGCAACCATATCCCACAGCGCATGAGAATAGAGGCCCAAAAGGCACTCGGTGTTCACAGACAGCAGTGCCAGGCTAGGGGAAGAAAACATCTTTACAAGATTGTACAGGCTCCTGGACTCCCTGTCCGGGGTGCGGTAGGGAATGCAACAGGATTTACATGGGACGTGGAGGCTTGGACCACCAAGCTCCCCAGGGGAGGATGTTGGGTGAGGAAATGTGGGTACCCTGGAGCAGGGCAGTGGCAGCGGGCAATCATCCTGTTCACAGGAGCCCCAGTGCTGGGCTTGGACCAAGTCCTAAGCAGGACGTCAGTAAGAGCCTCATTGAAAGGGAGAAGTGGTTCTGATGGGGACACTCCTGGCTGAAGCACTTCCATCAAGACATTAGTCTTGACTGCCGCCGAGGGCAAACTAAGGTCCAGGACCTCAGTTGCCCTCTGCACCACCATTCTGAATGAAGCTTCCTCCTCTATAGCCACAATAGGGGGAGAAGGTATGCCAGTATCTGGAGAAGTAGCCAATCCACTGGCTTCACCCAGATGCTCAGCCCATTCCAATTGTTCTTCATAAGGCTGATATTCTTCAGGGTCCAGCGACCCCTCCCAATCCTCCCCGAGTCGTAGCCCATAGGAATAGGGCTCAAGCTTCAGCCTGGAAGGCATGGCTCCAGTTGGCACCGGAGCCGGTATTGGATGAAGCTCCTCCGGCTCTGTGCGGAGTCAGGGATGAGAATGGGGATGGTGCTGCTGGTGGACGGAGGCGGTGCCGGCAGCGTCATCCTCGGGATCATTGTCGGGGAAGGTTGAGGGGGTAAGACCGGTGCCGGTCTAGATCTATCTGTGGATCCTTGGGCCCGACTTACACCAGAGCTGCCGGCGTGGGTCCAGGAGTGGCCTTCCTGAACCCGCGGGGCCCAAAGGCACCCTAGAGGGAACGGGACACCCAAAGATTAGGTGCATAGCCTCATAAAACGGTCTTAATTGGACAGGGGGCTGGTCCGGCTCCCGGAAACTCAGGGAGGCGTGGAGCTGAACCAGACGCTGCTCACCCGTGAAGGCAGGCCTCGAGTGGCGACACTCCCTCGTGTCGTTGGCAGACAGATGAGGTGAAGTTGAAGCATGCTGCCACTTCTTCTTGTGTGACTTGGACTTACCCAAATGGCTCGACGACGACACGAGGGCTCTGCGACCACTCCCTTCCTCTCGACCGGGACCTTGATCATCGCAGCATGCCACATCGAGCCGCCATAAGCTTGAGGGGGTGCTCCCTCAAGGCCTTTGGGTGCATGACACGGCAGTCGGAGCAGGCTTTCAGGTTGTGACATCTGTCAGTGACAGGCGCTGCAGGGCTTGTAGCTGGCCTTCTTGGAGGACATCCCAGCCACACCAGGAGGTAAATCTCAAAGAAGACATTGACAAAACGTTCAAAAAAACTAGATAAAAAATGACTAAGGAGTAGCTCTTCCCGGATCTGCGCTGGCTGGAGTGGAAAGGAAAGAACTGATGTCAGCGCACCTGGGTAGCACCTTTATAGGCACCGCGAACGTCAATTCCAGCGATGACAACGCTAACAACCCCACACGGAGCTGAAGGATGCCACCTACCGGCACGCAGGGGTACTGGTCTTGAAAAAGTTATGGATCCAGCCTAGTGCCTGGGGATAATTCTAAGCGAAGGAATCTGCGGCTAGAACTCTCTATCAGATAAACCTCTCTACTGTGTTCAGGTCAACTCAACCCTGTGAGAGGCCCACCATACCAGGAACACCACACAGAGCGGTCGGCGTCTGCCCGGTGCGGCAACAAGCACCAGGCCTCAGTCCAAAATAATCATGTCCCACAGTGTTGAGGAGGCAGAGCGCCCTGGACGAATCGACCCTCCTTATTGCAATCCATTACAAAGGTAATGGGCACTTAATCTACCACCGCCAGCCAGGATTTAAGCAGAATAGCTTGGCAGACGAAAGAAGCTTTCTAGAAAAGTGGCCGCTATGTTGGCTCCCCAGGCTTATGTCCTCATATCATTTTTTAAGGTAATAAAACCAAGAATGGTGTTCATGACAAGTGTGGGGCTGAATAAGTTTCCATTCATCAGAAGGACCATGACCACATGTAAAAGCTGCTGTTTCCTCATGATTAAGTTTTTATCTAAACATTCCTTTATGGGTCTAATTCAGAAGTAAGCTACACCAGTGTTATAGTTAGTAAAAGGGAACATTGCTGGTGCCTTCTTCCAGGGATGTATTTTCCAGAATCTATTTGTGACAGAACAGTCTCATACTCTGTTTGTTCCCACCTGCTGCTTCATCTTTGGAACCATCATCACTATGCAACCATTTGCTATTTATTTCTTCCAATGCTCTGCAATCTGTGTCCTTGTGGTTTCTTCTGTCCCACAGTAGGCAGATTGTACACCTACTCAAGACGAGTGTCAGAATAGTGGTGATAACGTGGTACTTGAACAGTCAACACGGAGAAGGACTCTTATTAATTTTGAGAGAGCATGTTTTCAAAATATGTAAAATGTCATCGCCCATAGGGCTGCAAATGTTTCCACCTAAAAGGCCAAGAAGAAGTACTATATTCCAGGGCTCGACCATTACTGAACCAGACCTTAGAGGTTCTTCTCTGTCTAATGGCTTTCTTTTGGGGGGAAAGGTGGCGGGCAGCACAAGATATCCGCTTTCTGCACTGTACAAAATTAACCAAGTGAACTTAAACACATTATTCCTCCAGTTGTCTGAGGTCCTGAGGTGCGTGGAGAGAACCACACACTACTTGAATCTCATTCAGTTAGCAACCCCAGACAAACAACAAATCACAAAAGTGGAAAGAATTAAGAATACAATAAACTCCTTGTGCATCATAAGATAATGGAGTCAATAAATTACTCTAAAATCCTGTCTGTGGATCTGGCGGGTATTCCATTGACTACAGGTGCCACAGTAACACTCCACAATAACATTGTGCTTTTGAATCAGCACACCATGTCGAATTCAGAATCCGACATTGAGATTACGAAGGAGAAAAAAACAAACCAATACATACAAAATACATACGAATGACAGCTACAAATAGAATGCCCATGAAAAATAAATTGTTATCCAGTATTGGGGCTTTCATCTATTCACATGCTTGGATCATTCCCCATCGTCGAAGTGGGAGTCACACAGTACCATAGTAAAGCAGTATGTAGTAGTATGATAGGCTATAATGGCAATAGAAAGTTAGCTTAGTAGTCTATGTCCTTTTTTAAAAAAAAGAACCAAACTTGACCTATGACCAATCATGCGACAGCACCCTCTACAACCTTTGCAAACAGAGACTGTTTTACTCAGATTTTCTACCACACGTCGTGGAAGGGAATCTCATTGAGCTCTGCTCAGTTTTTTCTTCATCTCAACATGTCTGATTCTTCTGAAAAAGGACTCTTTAGATCCTGCAAATCTTGTGGGAAGAAAAGATTACATGTGGACAACCCGCATAAGGAATGCCTCTATTGCCTTCATCCTCATTATTCTGTGAAGGACTGCAGAGTTTGTCGCACTTTTTCTTCAAAAACATTGCAAGACAGAGAGGGAAGGCTCTTGTTATGGCTTCAGATGTCAAACACTGCCTCTTCAGGTGAGGACAGATACACTTCTACCAAGCCTCAAAAGAGGGAAAGGTCCCATGACCATGGGGCCTCTGAAGACAGCAGGAAGGCACAAAAGACTTCCCAAAATGACTCTTTTAAAATCCTTGGAAAAAGGAGAAAAAACAAAAGTTCTCATCAAAAAGTGCTTCCTCAGAGCCAACCACCCCTACTTCCAAGTCCTCAAAGCATTCACAGACATCAGCTGAGCCATCAATGTCAAGAGCTAAGATTCAAAGGTACCGTCGATTAAATTTCCCTAGTCGACTAGCACTACATCGGCGATCACCTCTGTCTCGAACTCTACACCGTCTGCAAAGCTGACTAAGACCCCTTCTACCATTAATGTAACTATTCCGTCGACTCATATCTCCTTGTTGACGATTCCACTGGTATCTCCACTGTTGACAATCCTGCCGCCTATGTTGCCATTACCGTCGACTACGATGTTGTCGTCGGCCCCACCGTTGATGAAACTGTTGTCGTTAGATCCATTGTCGACAAAGCTTTAGTAGTCGGATCCAGCGTCGACAGACACCTCGTAGGCGATGCCATCAACACCATCGTCTATGGAACCATCGTCGTTGACGTCGTCGACAAAACAACTTTCAAAAACTATTTTGAAGCCTCATGACACTTCCTCCAGCAAAGTGTCTCCTTATTCTCCTCGCCATCTACTGGATGACTTGGATAATTCAAAAGATGAGGGGTCATTTGGGGCTGCACATAGTCCTTCTGAATTGCAGGTCAAATATCAGGATGACGAAGATGAGGAAGAGGAATCTTATTATGGACATTATTACAATCCCCAAGCTAAACATCACTATACATACTTCCATGTTCCAGAACATCCGACTCCTCCATCTCAAGTACAGCTACCATTGTCTTTGTTACAAGGTCTGCAGGCTATGCTACAGGATTACCGCAAAAGCTTTACGGACGCTGCACAGGACTTACATGCGCAACCTCCTCTGGGACCACCTGTCCCATCTACTACAAAGCCTATGCCACCTCCTCCAACACCAAGGATGACACCTGCCTCTACTATCGCTGTACAACCCAGGGATGATCCATCATCATCATCTTCTGACGATGACAGAGAGGAGAGTGAGATTCACGACACCAACCCACCTCAGGATGAGTAGGATAATTACATGATACCTACACCATCACCACCACCATTGCAGCCCTTGGATTCCCCTCCTGAGGACATCAGGGGTTTCCACAATTTGATGGAAAGGGTCACAGCACGTTTTCAATTACCTATGTCTGTGAAGCAATCCGATTGCTTTTTGTATGACTTTAAATAACAGATACCCAAGTCAGTGCGAGCCATCCCTATAATAGATCACATTTAGGAAGAGGGCGTCAAGTTAATTAAAACTTGGATAGGAAATACTAAGCCCCTGATGATTCTCCTGTCTGCCTTGTAGGACACCCCAATGCTGATTCAGCGGTCTCACAAGCGGCTCAGGTTGTTCCAAGAATCCAACCACTCCTATCTCTGCTCCTCCTGACAAGGAGGGCAGACGATTGGATAACATTAGGAAACGTTTTTCCACAATGTCTGCCCTTTCTATTCATGTGGCCAATTCTTTAGCTATTTTAGGCTGCTACAATAGACAAACGTGGTCCGATATAGGTGCATTATTAGATCTTGTATCCGAAGACTGGAAGTCAGAGGCTAGGAAAATACTCCAGGAAGGGGAACGCACATCTTCCGAAACGATAGATTGTTACCACTGTTTTCCATCAGCTGGCCGAAGCGTCTGTTTTGCAGCGCCAGGGTTGGTTAAAGTCAACGTCATTCAGACCAGAGGTTCAATCTAAGATACTTGATATGCCTTACGACGGTGACACATTACTTTGAAAGCACATTGAATATGCCTTGCTTGCCATCAACACAGATACGGGCACCGCCAAATCCTTCAGCACTTTACAGTTCCTTAAATGTCCCTTTCAGGGGAGCTAGAGGCAGAGGGTTCTCTTCTTACAGAGGAACCTCTCAACGATACCAACAATATCAACCCTATCAGTTGCAATATACACCTCCCTATCAGCAACAGCAATATCGCCCTCCACCTACTGCGCCTATTCAAGACAAACATCTAGGCGCAAACAGCCTGCACAGTCCAGAGATGTCACCTGCAAACCGTGACCTCAAACCGATGCCAGCTAATACAGCTAATACTCCTTCACCCGTCCCTGTGGGTGCGAGCATTTCCAACCATCTGCCCCAATGGAGAGAGATTACAAAGGACAAGTGGGTATTAGATCTCCTGACCTATGGTCATACCCTCAAGTTCATACAAACACCTCGAAACAACCCTCCAAGGGGTTAGCACCTTCCCCCCCTTCTTCACTTATTACGAGAGGAGGCACTTATCATGCTCGCCAAGGGCGCAACCTAATAAGTATCCTTCAATCAAAGGAACAAAGGTTTCTACTCTCGTTTTTTTCTTGTCAAGAAGAAATCAGGTGAATATCAAAGAGAGAGACCACACTACTCCAAGAGACAAGGTTCCAAATATGATTCAATTATCAAAAGTAAATTCTCTTGGAGAAAGCATGCATCCATATATTCTCATACAACAACTCCTTAAAGGTCATCCAACCCTCTATACCAGTCTTAAAAGGGACCAACACGACAATTAATAATCATCACATTTATCAAATTTTAATATTAGTCATATCAGATAATTCATACATATTCATAAAACACCAATTAAAATCAACTAAAAACGAGTAAAAAGGTCTTAATACAGAAGAGGGAAATCACACATAAGACATACACATTTGTCATCAGCAAGAGTTAATTTGTAGGAATCAACAGAAAGTGCGTAGTTTTGAGAGTTTCTTCAACATACAACACTAGGTTCCTCAAATTTAACAACAGTAGGTGTCGACACATTTCGGTGGGTAAAAAAGATACAACCACCTTGTTCAGGACGAATAGAAATATATAGTCCCTCCTAATGATTTACAAAGCATTGTTCTGCATAATTTTTCCTAATACATAATAAGGTGAGGTTCTGTGCAGACTATTCTTTAAGATATAAAAACAGGTTTCAATCCTTATAAACTACGGCTCCAATATCAGTAATTTTCCAGATCGAGTAGTCGCAGATAAAAATATATATAGGGAACTCTCTGCTGGTCAGTCAGAGCTTTATAGGAGAAGCAAATTATCCGATCTGGGTTGTGCAGTACTAGTTTCTAGTTCTAGGACGCTAACCTGAGAGCTGAAAAGCCTTCCGTTCGCAATTACTTTATACTAACACCACCATCTGGTTGTCTGCCGGTATTTTACGGCGTCGCGTGGTTAACGCGTATGTCCTGTCTTCTTTCCGTCTGATACGACTAGTATTAAAATTTGATAAATGTGATGATTATTATTGGTCGTGTTGGTCCCTTTTAAGACTGGTATAGAGGGTTGTATGACCTTTAAGGAGTTGTTGTATGAGAATATATGAATGCATGGTGTTCTCCAAGAGAATTTACTTTTGATAATTGAAAGAAGAAATCAGGACAGAAGAGACCCATTCTGGATCTAAGAGCACTCAACAAATTCCTAAAGAAGCAATCTTTCTGTATGGCCACTGTCAGACATCCTGCATCTTTTGAACCATGGGGATTACATGACCACTCTCGATTTGCAGGACGCATAACTTCACATTCCCATTCACCCCAAGCATCGAAAGTACCTTCGCTTCACAGTAGCTGGCATTCACTATCAGTCCAAGGTCTTACCATTTGGCCTCAAATTCGCACCACGAATTTTCACGAAATGTCTGGCACCAGTTGCTGCTTTCCTCAGGAAACGAGGTCACCAGGTGTTTCCTTATTTGGACGACTGGCTCATAAAAGCACAGGAACCCATACAAGCTGCAAAGGCCACTCAAGACTGCATTACACTTTTTCACAAACTGGGCCTTACATTAAATCGAAATCAGAAAACAGGGGGCGGTAGAGGTATGCGCTAGGTCCACCCACCTAGAACATTAGTAGACAAACAGAATCCGGGATGTCGGACACAGGACCTAGCTATGGGAGATAGACTTCCGTTCAACTGAAGTGGGAAAGTCTGTAGACAGGAAAGAAGAATTTCTTTCTTGAGTCCCCTCACTCACCAGGGTTTCCCCTTGGTGTTATGCTTCATCATAGGGGCCATCTCAATCCGCTGCGGATTGAGGCGTGCTGCGACTTGCGGAGTTACGTAGGAGCACTTTAGTGAGAAATATGTGTAGTGTGGTGATGATGTGGAGTGGGAGAAGTGAATTAAAAATACCTAACTAGTGGGCGCAATACCTTTATTTTAGCTCCTAGTTGGTATATCTAAAAACAGGGGTGAATACTGGAAAGAAAAGCCTAACCATAATGAGTTAGCAGTCCTCAGCATATGTCAACATGTTTCGAGCCTCCCCAAAGCTCTTCTTCAGGACAACACAGGGTCCAGCCCTGTGTGTACCACTCCAAAGGTGACCTAAAATCAAGGTAAAGGTGAAAAAATATAAAGAAAACGCCGCAACTAATATGCATGCGTTAATAATGACATACATACGATTGACTCAATAGTAACGTAGTATTTGTAGGATAAAAAGAAGAACAATGTTAAGGTAACAGAAGCCTACTTGTGTAGGCTGGTATACTCAATATGGACGTTGGTTTCTGACATATAAATGCTCCTCTATAGTGTGTGAATCTTAGCAGTTATCTCGTGTTCAGTCGTGCTAGACAAGAGGAAAAACACATTGCTGCCTGCTCGAGTGGATATAGTGAGTGCTATTACAAAAACACAAACCACGTGACATAAACTATGTGACAAACGAACACCAAGTATGAACATGTACACAAAATCACATACTCATTTAGAGGCTTAGTTGTGCCCCATGGTCTTGAGGGGTTGAGGGGCTCGTATTCAAATTTTGTAAGTAAGGACAAAGCGTAATTAATGTCCTCCCTGTAAAGGAAGCTGTAAAAAATGCGGGGACTGTCGATTCCTCGACGAGGTATTTACAGTTGCCCGGCTTCCTGCTCGCCTACAAGGGAAAAAGAACTTACTTCAACTGAGCTCTCCTCGCCGGCAGACTACCTACACGCTCCCCTGGAGACCGCATATTAGCGTCTCTCTCCTCGGGAGCCGGTATTTGAGCTGGTGTTTCCGCCCGGTCATTGTGTAAAAGACTAGTGCGGAACACCGTCGAAAATGGCCGCCATCTTAGGTGAATGATGTGCGTGACGTGTTGGTGTTTAGGCAAGGTTGATCAACGGTATTAAGGTGTAGCCTCATCGAGGAATCGACAGTCCCCGCATTTTTTACAGCTTCCTTTACAGGGAGGACATTAATTACGCTTTGTCCTTACTTACAGAATTTGAATACGAGCCCCTCAACCCCTCAAGACCATGGGGCACAACTAAGCCTCTAAATGAGTATGTGATTTTGTGTACATGTTCATACTTGGTGTTCGTTTGTCACGTAGTTTATATCACGTGGTTTGTGTTTTTGTAATGGCACTCACTATATCCACTCGAGCAGGCAGCAATGTGTTTTTCCTCTTGTCTAGCACGACTGAACACGAGATAACTGCTAAGATTCACACACTATAGAGGAGCATTTATATGTCAGAAACCAACGTCCATATTGAGTATACCAGCCTACACAAGTAGGCTTCTGTTACCTTAACATTGTTCTTCTTTTTATCCTACAGATACTACGTTACTATTGAGTCAATCGTATGTATGTCATTATTAACGCATGCATATTAGTTGCGGCGTTTTCTTTATATTTTTTCACCTTTACCTTGATTTTAGGTCACCTTTGGAGTGGTACACACAGGGCTGGACCCTGTGTTGTCCTGAAGAAGAGCTTTGGGGAGGCTCGAAACATGTTGACATATGCTGAGGACTGCTAACTCAATATGGTTAGGCTTTTCATTCCAGTATTCACCCCTGTTTTTAGATATACCAACTAGGAGCTAAAATAAAGGTATTACGCCCACTAGTTAGGTATTTTTAATTCACTTCTCCCACTCCACATCATCACCACACTACACATATTTCTCACTAAAGTGCTCCTACGTAACTCCGCAAGTCGCAGCACGCCTCAATCCGCAGCAGATTGAGATGGCCCCTATGATGAAGCATGTCACCAAGGGGAAACCCTGGTGAGTGAGGGGACTCAAGAAAGAAATTCTTCTTTCCTGTCTACAGACTTTCCCACTCCAATTGAACGGAAGTCTATCTCCCATAGCTAGGTCCTGTGTCCGACATCCCGGATTCTGTTTGTCTCCTTACATTAAATCTTCAGAAGTCATCTCCTATCCCACCTCAGCAGATCGCCTTTCTAGACTCTATACTGGATACTGCGGAAGACAAAGCCTTTCTCTCCCTAGAAAGACAGCACAAGGTAGTTCAACTAGCTCTCAAAGTTTCCCCAAAAAATTCAGTTTCAGTGTGTCAGTATAAATCATTGCTAGGGATGATGTCATCGGCAATTACTCTTGTGCCTCTAGCAGGCCTGAAGATAAGACCTTTGCAGGAAGAGTTGCAACTTCAATGGCTACAAACAGAGGGGTCTTTCGACAAATTTATAAAAATAACGCCAAAAATAGTCCAAGCTCTGAACTGGTGGACCCACATATATCACGTCTCCAAAGGCTTCACATTTCTACCACTGATACTAGACTTCATCATAACTACAGAGGCCTCCCGCGAAGGTTGGGGTGGACATCTCCAAGAACTCCAAATACAGGGCAAATGGTCTGCATCCCAAAAGTCCATGCATATAAGCCGCTTAGAGCTCAAAGCCATCTTCCTCTCTTTCCAAGCTTTTCTGCCTCGCATACACGGATCATCAGTGCTGGTACGTACAGATAACACGTCCAGCATACACTACGTGAACAAGCAAGAAGGAACTAGGTCCCTGGCTCTTTCCTTAGAGGCTAGGGACCTTTGGCAGTGGCTAACAGTTCACAACATTACCCTCAAAGCGGAGCATGCTGCAGGAACAAGCATTTTTCTGGCCGATACCTCAGCAGATCCCTGGTACGTTGCCACAAATGGAAACTAGACCAGCGCAAGTTGGACAGAATCTTTCACCTCTGGGGCAAGCCATGTCTAAACCTCTTTATCACCATTCACAACAACAAATGCCGTTTTCACGCCAGTCGGCACCCACTCCCGGGATCGTGGGGGAATGCCTTTTTGATAAGATGGTCTGGGATTTATGCGTACGCTTTTACCCCCGTCTCCATGATTCCGAGAGTTCTCAGCAAGATGAAAATAGAGAGATGCCGCTTGATCCTAATCTCTCCCCGATGGCCCAGGCCGTACTGGTTCACTGAACTCCTTCTGATGTTGGAGTCCAAGCCGGTTCGACTACAGACCAAGCCAACACTCCTCACAATAAACCAGGGCCAGTTCTGCACCCGGATACACACTCTCTTCAATTATATGCATGGCTCCTGAATTCCATGAGTTTCAGAATGTGAACATGCCCCAGGAATGCAAGGATGTTCTGGCAAGTGCAAGAGCGGAATCTTCTAACAAAACCGACAGACTAAAATGGAAAATGTTCTGTGTATGGTGCCAACAACTAGAGGCACCGCTGGAACAGGTTTTACCATATCTTCTCTCTCTCGCTCAGTCGGGTCTAGTGCACGCACCTGTTAGAGTACATCTTGCAGCAATATGCAGATATAGGCGCTCTTCTCAAGCTCCATCACTTTGACCAGGATAATAAAACAATTTATGAAAAGACTTTTCCAAGTGTTCCCTCTGGTGCGCCCTCCTCCACCAGAGTGGCATCTTAATATTGTTATTTCTTAACTCATCAAACCACCATTCGAACCAATACATAACTGGACCTCAAAATCCTTACTTGGAAAGTGGCAACTCTTCTTGCGCTAACATCCACAAGAAGGGTGAGTGAGATTCAGGCATTCACAATCCAAGAGCCTTTTCTCCGATTTACAGACGACACTGTTATACTTCGAACTAACCAGGAGCGGCCAGTGTAGGTAAGAGCGGCGCGGCGGTGGGGGGGATTTCAACAGACGATGAGGGAAAATAATTATTTATTTAATTTTCCCTCGTGGTCGTTTGTTGAATCCCCCAACCCAGCCCCACCGCTCTTACCTTCACGGGCCGCTCCTGGAACTAACCCAAAGTGTAAACCAAAAGTGCCCACACGGTTTCATCTTATTATTTTTTTTTTTTAAATCTTTTTATTAACACAGCTCATGAGACCATACAACATATAATTGCAGAAACAGTTCATCATTACGCCGAATACATATATCAACAGGGATAGGAGCATGGGAGATCCACACTGGGGAGTACCAGTAACACTCCCTCTCACTCATCTCCGGTTGCCCCAGGATTCCTGTACCTCTTCCAGGGCGCCCAGACCTTTCCCCATTTTTTGCGCACCCCCTGCTCTTGTACACAACTTCTTCGGCCCTTTGGCACCAGTCCAGGTCTCGCTTCCAGTCTTCCAATTGCGGGGGTGCCTGCTTCCCCCAGCATCGGGCAATGTTGCGTTTTGCCACCCCCGCCGCCAGGACCAGCCAGAGTTTCGCATACCTGGGCCAGGCTCCTTCGCCCTTAATCATTAAAAGCAGCCACTTCGGGTCAATTGGGACCGCCTGTCCCATCACTCTAGACATAATGTCTGTGACCCCAGCCCAGAATGTTGCAATCTCGAGGCATTCCCACAGATATGGAAGAAGGAGCCCTCTTGATGGCACCCCCTCAGACAGAGCCCCGACTGAGTTCTACCCCATTTGTGGAGGAGTGTGCGGGGGTAGTATGTGCGATGCAGGATTTTTAGCTGTACCAGTCGGAATCTGGCTCGTATTGCTACCTCTCTGGGGCTCTGTAGCGCATCTTGCCAACTTTCGTCATCGATACTGCCCAGGTCGATAGTCCACGCTGCTCTGAGAGAGACCAGTGGGTCCGGACTGTTATTGAGCAGCTTTCGGTAGATCATGGATGTGGGCTTTCCCGCTATAGGATCGAGCAGTAACCGGTCCTCTAATGGGGAGTACTCCGGTATGGATGTGCCCCTCTGCACGTGTACCCTGAGGGCGTGTACTAATCTGGTGTAATGGTATCGTTGTGTCTGGTGCATGTCATATTCTTTCCGCATGTACTCGAACGAACGGGGGAATCACCCTTCCAGACGTCTCCCAAATACTCGATGCCTATTAACCGCCACCCCTTGAATCCCGTCAGAGCGGTCACCTCTCGGAGCTGGTCTCCCATCCACAGCGGGGTCCTACCGGTCAGCTTACTTTCCCACCCAAGGAATCTATTGGCATCCTTCCAGCATTGCACCACCACCCTAGTATGCTCCGGCCAACCCAGCAGTGGCTTCCTGGCGTAGAGCAGGGACTCACAACTGCTGCCGGTCATGACCATCCTGTCCACTCTGTATGCCGGCTCGTTGCAATCTGCGTAAACCCAGTCGTTTACAACCTGCAATTGCGCCGCCCAGTAGTATAACTTGATGTCTGGGGTCGCCAGGCCACCCTCAAACACCCCCCTGTGGAGTTTGTGTAGTGCAATCCGTGGGGACCCTCCGTCCCACAACAGTGTGCGGACTGCCTGTGCGATCCGTTTAAAAGTGTGCGGGGGAACCTGATATGGCGTATTTTGTAGGATGTAGAGTAGCCTCGGCAGGGTGAGCATTTTGAATAGGGCCGCCCTGCCCATAAGCGTGAGCGGGAGGGAGCGCCAGTGGCTCACATCCGTGCCCAGGCGAGACAGTTGGGGCTCAAGGTTCTTGGTCAGGAACTCGTTCCTGTTTCGAGTAACATGGATCCCCAAGTATTTAAACCCTTCGGTGACTACCGGAGCAGAACAGCAAGACGGGAGTCGCGGGGGAGGGCCAGAGAGTGGAAAAACCACTGACTTAGACCAATTTATAGTATAGCCGGAGTAGCTGCCAAACAATTCGAAGATATGCAGCACCCGGGCCAACGAGTGGTACGGCTGAGCCAAGTACAGTACAATATCATCTGCGTACAGAGACACGCGCTCCTCCCAGCCCCCCGGTGTTGCAATGCCCCAAATCATGGGGTCCCTCCTTATCCAGTGTGCTAGGGGTTCCAAAGCTAGGGCAAACAGGAGGGGGGACAGGGGGCAGCCCTGTCTGGTGCCCCTCCTCAGGGGAAAGGATCTAGACACCGCCCCATTGACTCGTACTCGGGCCACTGGTAGCACGTATAACAGCTTCACCCAGCTACAAAAAATCGGCCCGCACCCCAGCCGCTGCAGAACCATGAATAGGTAGGGCCATTCAATACTGTCCAAGGCCACCGCCTGGGTAGACCCGGCATCTTCTGTCAAGTGGAGCACCCCATAGAGCCTCCGTAAGTTGTGGCGGGTGCTCCTCCGGGGCATGAACCCGGATTGATCTATGTGCACTAGGTCCGTTATAACTGACACCAACCGTTCCGCCAGGACTTTGGCTAGAACCTTAGCCTCCGCGTTTATTAGTGATATCGGACGGTATGAGTCGCACCGGTCCGGTGGCTTCCCTGCTTTGTGGATTGTCACTATCATGGCTTCTCTCTGGTCCGGGGGGAGCCGCCCCACTTCGCGTGCCTCAGTAAACATCCGCAGCAGGGGAGCCAGTATCACCGCCGCTTGTCGTTGATAAATCTCGACCGGGAGCCCATTAGGCCCGGCCGCTTTACCGGACTGGAGCGAGTTCAGGGCTATTCCTAGCTCCTCCTCTGTGATATCGGCCTCGAGCCTCTCCCGCGCCTCCGAGGACAGCTCGGGCAGCGCGAAGTCGCGCAAAAATTCCCCGCAGTCCGATTCGGTCCTCGTGCAGACCGGCGAGTAGACTTGCTCAAAGTGTGTTGCGAATGCTTCGGCTATCTCCCCACTGGTGGAACACAGGGTCCCCGACTCATCCCGCACCCCGGATACCCAGGAACGCTCTCTATCACGACGCTCCAACCATGCTAATAGCTTCAGCCCCTTATCCCCATCATATAACCGATGCTGCGTGGCCAGTGCATAGGCTCGCCCCTCTCCCTCCGCCAGTGCCCTAAGGTCTTTTTGCTTCAGTGCCAAATTGTGCCTCAGATCCGCTGACATCGTCAATGCGGGATCTCGATCCAGTGTCTCTACTTCCCGCTCAAGCCGTCTAATCTGTATGGATTCCTCTTTCTTCTGCCCCCCGATTAACGCCTGTGCCTGGCCCCGCAGGACTGCCTTGTATGCCTCCCACATGGTGATCTGGGAGTCCACCGAGCCCCGATTTTCCTCAAAGTAGTGCTTGGACCCCTCACGAAGCTTGTCACTTATGGCCTGGTCTCGGAGGCGCCAAGGGTCTATTCTCGGATATGCAGCCCTATTCGCCTCCGGGCCTCGGAGGGTAACGCACACCGGAGAGTGGTCTGAAATCCCACGCGCCATGTGCCTGGTATCGGTGAAGTCCCCCATATGTGCGAACCGGGTAAAAAAATGGTCTATTCTGGAGAAGGACCCGTGTCTAGCCGAGTAGAACGTATATTCCCTAAGCTGGGGGTGATGTGCCCGCCAGAGGTCGCACATGCCGAGGCCAGGCCACGCTCGTCACGTGCACCCGTCGGAGAATTTGATCGGTCTAGGGATGGGTCCATAGCAGCGTTTGTATCCCCTCCCAGGAGGAGAATTCCCGAGGGGAGATCGGCTAGGAAGGCTCCCAACTTCGGAAGAAAGGTGGAGTGTAGGCCTGGTGGGAGGTAGCAGGAGCATAGTACCACGGTGCGCCCTTCCCAGGCCTCCACTGCTGCCACGAGGCATCCTGTGTCATCCGCCCATGTGCCAAATATCACCAGGGGCAGGGTGTTGCGCACTAGGATACCCACTCCTCGGGCCCCGGATGTGTACCCCGCGTGTGCGATCATTTTATAACCAAAGCGATCTAGGGCCTTACACCTATTCCCCCGCAAATGCGACTCTTGGATCAGGACTACGTCCGGGGTGTGTCTCTTCAGGTGTTGTAGAACCAGTGTGCGCTTTATTTTGTTGCCCAACCCATTTACATTCCAGGTCCATACCCGCAAGCTGGCTGGGTCACCCATTTTCCTGGAGTGGTATCAGTCGCACTTCCCCCCTCCTCCCCTCTGTCATGTCGCCAGCCATGAACTGCCTCTGGTGATTGCAATTGCGGTCTCGAGCTAACACCCCCCCCACCCCTAGCGAAACCCCCCCCACACCCCCTCCCTGCAGCCCTGCTAGGTGAGTCCCCAACCACCCACCCTTGAAACTGGCAGAATGCCTGTCGCCCCATAGAATCAAGAACAAACAAAGGTGCGGGGCTGCGCGCCTGCAGCCAGCACGAAGATGAACTTATCTAGTAACTACAAGAGTTGCCCATAGTTCAGAGCTTAGCAGGACCCCCAACTTCCAAGGCCCCTCTGTCTGCCCGGGCTGCGCCCCCGGACAATCCCAGTTGGGATGAGTAAGGCTCGGTACATCCAGCTATGGACAAGGGGCGCCCGCCAGCCCTCCTCTGCAAGTATGGAGCCGCCTCTCCCACCATTACTCCGCCATGTGGCCAGTTAAACACCTCTCCCGCAGAGGCCAGCTCCCAGTCTATGGTTTGCCCCTTCCCATAGTCACTTATCTGGCTGCTGATCCGGTCTCTGCCCGTTGGGTCGCCTCCAATCCTCGGACTCAGCCTCGGCACGCTGCTGGTGTGGGTCAGGACGTTCCTGCCTGCCTCTCCGGCCCACTGCGCGCCAGCCCTCGAGCCAGTCACCAGCCTCTTCCGGCTTGTCAAAGAAGTACGCTTTCCCGTCGTCTAGGATCTTAAGCCTGGCCGGGAACAGCATCCTATACTTCACTCCCTGCTCTTGGAGGGCCCTCTTCACTCCATCAAAGGAGCGTCGCTGGCGCTGGACCCGAAGGGTGAAGTCCGGGAAAAAGCGAATGGTGGCATTTTCAATGTGCAGGTCCCCGGTTGTGCGTGCAGCCTGCAGGATGGCGTCTCTATCCCGGAAATTCAGAATGCGGGCGATGATGGTGCGCGGGGGTGCTCCCGGCCGTGGTTTTCCACCCAGCGCCCGGTGTGCCCTCTCCACCGAGAAGAAGTTTGACAGGCGTTTGGGCTTTAGGTGCTTAAGCACCAGGTCTTCGATGAACCAGTCTACGGACGGGCCTTCCATTCCCTCCGGGACCCCACAACGCGTATGTTGTTGCGTCGGGCCCTACCTTCCTGGTCTTCAAGGCGGGCATAGATGTCTTCCTGGTTCTTGGTGAGGGAGGCCACTTGTTCTTCCAGGCGCTTAGTTTTGGCCTGGAGGCTCCCAATGCCCGTTTCTGCCACTGAAACCGTCTCCGACATGTTTCGGAAGTCAGCACGCAGGAGGTTCACCTCCTCAGTCACGGAGTCCAATTTTGGCTCGAGGGTGCCTCTAAAGTCCCTGATGGCCCGCATTATGTCCTTGAGAGAGGGGTCCGGATCGCTGTCTTCCATCTCATGTGGGCCTCCTCCCACCGCTCCGTCTTCACGCCCCATGGCGACCGTGTACTTATCGATCTGATTCGCCTGGCCTGGGCCCGATGATTTGGTGCGGCCCATGCCTGGGCACCCCGTTCTCGTCTGCTGGTGTCCGGCCGGAAGACAGAGCCGCTGTCTGTCGCTTTTCACTGTTGCGCCCCTGGCCGCGTGGATGTTAGTTCGGATGGCGTCCGGTCCCCAGCTGCGAGCTGCCCACTTCACCCGTGCATATACTTCTGTTCCGAGGTTCGCCTTCGCCGGGGCGTCAGGAGAGTCAAAGCGGTCCCTGTCGGATGCCTCGCTGGCTGCCCCCCGGCTTCCAGGACCCGGGGCAGCCCCCCAGGCGAAAGACGTAGGCGGCCTTAACCCCTTCCGGTGGCCAGTGGGTCCAGGTATCCCGGCGGTCCGCCGCTGCTCGGGCTTGCACTGCGCTCACTCGCCCCTTGCTGACAGTCTTGCGGTGGGTCTGGCAATCCTCGCAGCCTCCCGCCACTCTCCGGCTGTCGGTCGTCCTGTCGATCCCCGCAGCGTCTCTCGGCCACCGGGTCCGCGGCACCCTCACCCGCTGTAGCCACGCTCTGCTTCTTCAGTTCCCCACCAGTGCGCTGGGGATGGTCTGGTGTGTTCGGGCCCCCACTTCGCTCACTCGCTTCGGTCAAGCCTCTCGTTGGTGGTTGTGGGCTGGATCCGGCTTGCTATGCGGCGCCTCGGCGGTCTGGCGCGCCTCCGCGGGTCCCGTTACTTTCCCGCTCTCCGTGCTCCAGGCGCCCCCTGCAGCGGCGCTCAGCCGCCGGAGCCCGCAGCACCCGCGCTTACCGCAGTCTCTCGCCGTGCACCCGCCCCAGCGCCGGAGAGAGTCCGGTGGGTCTGTTGGTTAAGCAGCGCCGGCCGCCATCTTGGGATCCGTTCTGCCGCCGGCGGTTATCGGGCCCCCCGGCCTTTGTCCAGTGCTTCTGTAGCCTCTAAGCACTTCTAGTTGTAGCTCCACTACTCTGGCGCACGATGCTGTCGTCGGGAGCCCTGCCGAGTGCCGGATTCTGACGGATTTTCGGGCTAAATCGCCGATTGCAAACACAGCGCGATTAACCTGCGGCCATCTTCTGCGGCAGCAAGCCACGCCCCCGGTTTCATCTTATTTAACCAGTTATTATACAGGCTTTTATTCCTAATCCAAGTACTCCTGCAGAGCAGTACCTAAACACTTCGGACATAAAAAAGATGTCTGAAATTTCATTTGCATCGTACCAAACAGTTCCGTAAATCTCAACAGCTCTTCATTGCTTATGGTCAAGCTCAGCTGGACAGGCCTGTTACCAAAACAACCATTGCAAAATGGATCACAGCAACAATTCAATTTTGCCATTCCAAAGCAGGCAAGCCACTGTCTTCTAATCTGAAGGCGCATTCTACTAGAGCAGTTTCCACCTCAACCGCCTTGTTTGCAGGCGTCCCTTTGGAAAACATCTGCTGTGCTGCAACATGGAAGAACATACACACTTTCACGCAGCACTATTGCCTTGATTAAGCACACCGCAGTGGTGGCGCAGTCGGACAGGCAGTACTACTTCAATGAGGTGAGCTTCTGTTATTTTCAATGTTTTTCTGATTATGCTTTATATTTGCTTTAGTGGTATAACTGCATTGAGATATCGTTATTATCATTATTATTGTTATGATTACTTTTACTCTTGTAAATGCGATACCTGTAATATTTATTTATATTATTGCCCACCATCCTAATGGATGAAATAACATATCTTGACATTCCACACTGCTTGCTATTCTGATTCAAGCATGTGAATATATGAAAGATCCAATAATGGATAAGAAAACAAGTTACTACCCTGTAACTTCAGTTATCCAATATTGCTATCTTTCACAGATTCACATGTGACCCACCCTCATCCCCTTAGAGGCTCACCTCATATATTGAAATAAGAGGTTCTTTTCACTTGTGCTCGAACATCTGAGGAAAACAGTCTCTGTTGGGAAGGTTCTAGAGGGTGCTGTGGCCCGATTGGTCATAGGTCAAGTTTGATTCTTTTTTAAAAGGCCATAGATAAGCTACTAAGCTAACTTTCGATTGCCATTATAGCCTATTATACTACTACATACTGCTTTACTATGGTACCGTGGGACTCCCACTTCGACGACTGGGAATGATTCAAGCATGTGAATCTATGAAAGATACCAATACTTGATAACTGAAGTTTCAGGTAAGTAACTTGTTTTCTCATAGCAGGCATTGATTCCTCAAACATACATTAGAATACTTTACAGCGAGCAGAATTTAGAAATCATTTCCCAGGTTATCCAACAATATAGTAAAGTTTTCACCAACGAGTAGCTCTCCAGCAGCCTATAAATAGCTCTCCTTTGAGCATGCCAGCCTATTAAATTGGACGCCTGTGCTTGGCTGAATTTATATACAACCAAATTGAAATGTGTGTGTTCAAGACGAAAATGTGTGTATTCTAAGAACTCTTACGCTGATGATTGGCAAAAAATGGTTGAATTTCCAAAATATATCTGAGTGATAAATCATGTGGCACTGAGGAGTCTTATTACTAATATAAACCGAGGGCTTTGCAGCTATGTCTTATACATTACCCATGCAAAGGCATTCCAAATTATGAAAGCCTTTTTATGCGACTGCTAGCAACACTGCCCAATGAACTGAGGCGATAACTGCTAGTAACCTTCCATAGGGTGCCACTAATGTAACCTTAGTGATGTGATGTGGCCACTACTACAACACTAATAAGATTAGTGGCTCTGGATGATTGTCATTCAATATAAGTAGCTTTTATGACAGAAAAGGTTGAAGACCCTTGCTATATTACAATTGACAGATTCAGACTCAAAAATATTACTTTTAAGTTATCCAAAGCAGCCAGGCAGAAGCCACTTGCTGAGTGTAGTATCTGCCCTTGAAAATCTGTCTGTATTCTGGCTGACGATAACATGGGCCAGTACCATTTGTAGCTTTAGAAATCATACTAAATTCTGTACTGTAAGCAAGTTCAATGATATTCTGGGTGCTGAGATGCTGATGCGCTCAATTTGCTTAGGTGGGAAAATCAATATACTGGACATTTAAAAAAAAAAATCCATAAATGGCCATTATTTTAACCAAACTCAAGCGATATTGTAACAGTTACAACACATTAAATATGAAAGCGCTGCTTAAATGATGTTTCCCTGAGAAAGTCATGGTGGTTACTTGCGATTCAGAAGCAAATCCGTATGAGAAATCATCCCCATGATATAAACTACATTTACTGTGGTGGGTGCCTGGGCCAAGTAAAGGTGGCACGTCACTCGGTTTGTTAGCTATCAAGTCAAAGTCAAGTCAAAGAAAGCTTTATTCGATAGCTATATCAGACAATCATAAAAGCTCATAGAAAAACATTAAAAGAACATATCCATAAATGCATTGGTTAATAATGTCCTGCAAATGTACACATAATCTCTGGTATGATACATGATTAAATAAAATGATTAAATAAAAAAAAAGCAATATTCAATTTAGAAACGTTAAACATATCAGGCAGTACATAATTTACAAAATTAACCTACACATGTACACATAGTCAATAATATAATACAAAGTTTAAAAAACAGTGTTTAATTAAGACAATATTAAATTGGGGATCTCTATCTGATTAGAATCGATTAAATAAGCATACTTTTCCTTTGACTCAGAACTTTCTTCAAAAAGGTTACAATGCTAAAAACACTATGCTCGTTATCTAAAAGTTGTAAAACAAGAAAGGCAGTTCTACGTTGGCGAAGCCCAAGTGTTTTTAAAATTGGTACTAAAAACATTTTCCTAACATGGGTATAGAATCTACAGAAAAGAACCACATGTATTGTAGATTGGCTGGAGTTATTGTCACAGGGACAAGGTCGAAGGTTACAAGTCCAATCGTTCATTGTGGGTAAAGTAACTAGTCTGTGAAATACCCCCAACCTAAATCTGGTTAATAAAAACCTGTCATATACTCCCGGTACAAAAATTAAATAAGGTTGAAGGCTAAATGTGGATAAAATCATCTGGTGGTGCAAGACTGTAGGTTTCAGTATCTCGGAGGACAATCTAATAGAGTCCAGCAACGCGAGGCCCTCCTTTCGTAATTCTTTTCTTGTTATTGTCCCAATCGTTCTAGGAATGATGTAACAGTCTATACGTCCAAGATCTTGTAAGAAATTGCGGACGTACCTTATCCATGGGATCTTTAAGACCCCTTCTAATTTCAAAGCATCTAATAAAATGTCTCTGTTTAATTTAGCCTCATCTTTAGTCCAAAGCCTGTGCCACGAAAGCACAGGCTCAAGCTTTATTAAATCAGAGATGAAGGGTAGTCCCAGCTCCGCATGACATATACAAGTTGATGTACTCTTTGGGACAGATAAAATATACCTTGAAAACTGATTTTCAATACGTTGAATGGGCAGCAAGTCGGCGAACCCCCAGACCCCTGCCCCATACACTGCTGAAGAGACACACTTTGCCTTATAGATTTTAATAAGCTCCTCGGGTGGCCTTTTTCCCAGTTTCCTGGCAAAGTTAGTAAGGGCAGATGTTGTTCTAAGGAGTACCAGTTTTTCCGCTGCCACAGTTTGTGCCCAGGTATCATTATGTGCAAAAAGGATTCCCAAATATGAGAACCTTTTGGTTACCCTGATCTTCTGACCATCCACAAACATATCTTTAAATTTCTTTACACCAGATCCACATCGCATGATAAAAGTCTTAGAGGAGTTTACTCTTAGCCCTAGATCTTTCATAAAAAGGAAAAAACCATCCAGCACCCTCTGTAGACCTACTTGTGTGTGGGACATCAGTACTGCATCGTCTGCATAAAGAAGGGCTGGAATTAGACGTCCTGCCACCTGAGGAAAATCATTATTATCCTTCTTATGGGCCTCTTCCAAGCCATTAGTATATAGATTAAAAAGGAACGGAGCCAGAACACACCCTTGCCTGACTCCGCTCCTGATCGAGAATGCAGCCGACCGCTCACCCCTCAGTCCATTTAAAGTAGGCCAAAGTTTGCTGTGGACAACACAGTCGAAAGCGGCTGTGAGATCCACGAACGCTAGGAATAGGTTCCCCCTCTTTGCCCTCGTATACTTCCCCACCAGAATAGACAGATTTAAACCCTGTTCCACCGTCCCAAATCCTGCTCGAAATCCGTATTGCAAGTCGGATAGGACGGAGTTCTCCTCTGCCCAGTCCTGAAGGCGTTCTAAAATAATCCTACCTATGACTTTAGTTACTGCGTCCAGCAAAGAGATTGGACGGTAACAACCGGGGTCCTGTCTATCCCCCTTTTTAAAAATAGGGACAATAGTAGATTCTACCCAAGTCGATGGAAAGGTGGTACTACAGCTCGCGGCTATTACCTGAACCAGAATGGGTCCCCACAACAAAATATTTGACTTAAATAGATCTATGGGGACCCCATCTGGTCCAGGAGCCTTACCACCCTTACTCAAGGATAAGGCTCGCTCCACCTCGTCCAGTGTAAATGACAAGTCAGAATACGATGGAGGGGACTTCAAATTACAGTATTCCAAGCTAGAATTACAAATCACGCCAAGGTTACCCTCGCCACTGTATACTCTAGAGAAGTGTTTAATCCATTCTTCCTCGGCGATTGCAATTTCAATACAAGGACCAGCCTCGCTTGACAAGAAAGGATCTTTAACTACCTTCCAAAAAGCTAAACTATCATTTGTTATTGAGGCCTTATGTAAGATCTCCCAGGCCTCATTTTTCAGGGTAGTTTTTCTGGCCTTTATAGCCTTTTTATAGCCCACTCTAGCACTCCTCACATCATCTAAGTTTCTGGGAGTTTTATGTAACTCCTTTTTTAGAAGGGAGTATGCCCGGGTACACCTAGAATCAAACCATCCATTTGAATGTCTCCTGCTGCTAGTATGCCTTAAAAGGGATTCTTTTACAGCGTTGGAGATCACCTGGAATGAGGCCATGATGTTATCTGGGGTAGCTCTCTCATTCAAACAAGTCCCGATGGCTGATCTACATCTGTCCACCACTATCTTTGTTATTACGACCTGGTACACCATGGCCCAACGCAGGGAGTAACCATTCGATCTTCCGATCGCTATGTTTTCTAACAGCTGGTCGTTCTTATCAAAACTAGATGCTCTACTCGAGGGTAATATCACTGACAAACACAGTGGAAAGTGATCACTAAGAGAGTTATCTGAGACAGTAAACGAGTGCAACCTATGCGCATAGTTACATGATGTTAAAATGTAGTCTATGGTGGTGTGAAAACCCCTACCATTAAATGTCCAAGGCATGGGGATAGATGGCTGACATAATTCATTTACGAAGCCCAAGTTAAGGCTAAAAATTAATTCATTAAGTTGCTCTTCCAAGACAGAGTGACAAAAATGAGATGAGCGTGCCCCATCTTCAATCAAAACACCACATAATTTATCATCATTGGTACATAGTGCACAGTTAAAGTCCCCAGCCAGTATTAACATCAAATCTTTAGCCTTATTTTTACAAACAGATGTCAACGATTTGATCATACCTTTTACTACATTTCCAATTTTATCAGATGAAATATTATTGTAGAAGTTGGTCAGGATTATACAATGTTTTGTGTCCAAATTTAGAATGACCATTTGGTAGTAAGGATCACTAACAGACATCGTTATTACCTCCACTTTTAAGCTACTTGATATATAGGTGGATAGCCCACCCTTGGCTCTGCCACTTGAACTATCTATGGCTGGAGTGTGGTACGTCCTATAACCATTCATATGGGTCGCCTCCCTTGACCAGGTTTCTTGAAGGCATAAAACCTCAAATTGCAATATAAATTCCCACCACAAAGAATTATCTAGCTTGGAGGAGATACCCGCAATGTTCCATGAAACAATATTACAAAAAGATGATTTGCCCGTGTCGGGGGTATTAGTAGGGGTTGATAGCCTCGGTCGTTCAGTGGGTGTATTACTATGTAAGTGAAAATTGTCTATACAACCCACAGGAACCTTTAGAACCACTGAATTCGGAACTGTTGTCCCTAAATCCTCATCTGTATGGCCTTTACCAATGCAAGTGGACAGTGGAACAACCTTTCCTACCTTAACTGACCCACCAAAACCCCTAACTTCAGACTGAACAGGTAGAGTTTTAGATTGACCGTGCTCCTCTGGGACCAGTCAATCAATCTCTTCCAACGGGCTCAAGACATTAAAACGGTTGCTTACTGGTATCAATTATGCCTTTGATGCGATGCCATTTAGGGACAACATGACGAGTTACGTCGCAGCCTGCATTACTTCTACTGGTTAGTTATGCATCAAGTTCTGTGAAATGTCACTACTCCACAATTATCTGTGTGTCATCTGTTTACATTTGATGTTGCAAAGCGTGGCTCCCTTAAAGTGCATAACCCTTGTAGGTGTGGATTTGTTCTTGTGAGTGTTCAGCTCTGTGGATGAACTGTTCTTTCTAGGTTGATGGTGTTTTCCCCAATCAGCGACAGCTCAAGTCTTCCCTCTTTTACAGTCAGTTAGCCAGAGAATAGCATCTTATCGGGCTGTGTATTGAGTGATTCTCTATAGGTGTATTTGTGCGCCTCTACAGGGCGTATTTCAACAACACTTATGTTCTGACAATAGGTTTAGCAGAAATGGGATAAAAGTGACTCCTGTGTTTTGTGTGTTTAGGGGAAAGAGACAGGTATTACAGGCAAGGAACCGATATCAGTATACTGTAGATGTGCTAAACTAAGCCAAACATCTGCAAGAGATTTCGCTTTAGGTAAAGAGAGCCTGTGACACCCTAAAGGCAATAATGGAAAATCAGGTGATAAAGCACCGATGGTAAAGTTCTAAGTCCCAAAAGAAGAGCATCAGTTATGAATTCTACTAGCCAAATGAAAACCGAGAAAAGTAGAACAATCAAGCAATTCTGCAGAGTCCTTTGGGATCAAAATAAACCTGTACACTAACCATTACTTTCAAACGAACTTCTTTCCAATTCTGCAACACGTTAAAGACTTAAATAACAAGAGAGGGAGAAGGAACAAACTCGCAGTACTCTGACAAAACATCCGAAAGATGTGACGATTTCGGGTGTCATATTCAAAATAAACGTCACTATGGTACTACATATACAATTCAAGTCTATTGGCAGCAGCAAATGAACTTACAAAGCTGGGCGTCCTTGACAAGTTCAAGGAGGACGGCCTTCTGGTGCTGGCGAATGCTGGCGGGTGAGCCACGAGGCTGCTCTCCTGGGACTCTAAGAGGTGTGTTAGCATGTCCACCTGCCGCCCGAGCCGCTCCTGCTCTACTCGCAGCCTCAGATTCTCTTCCCTCAGGTCATTCATTGCTTTGGCAGTAGGCTCTAGCTGGTGGATGACGTTTTCCACCTGCTGGTTCATAACCTTTCGGAAGACCTGCAAATCTACGTAAATCTCTTTGACTGCCTGTCGCAGTGACTCTTCAAATGCTGCTTCTACCATACTCAATGACTCCATGTTCATATTTCGCAGTCCCTTGACGTTGACCCCAGGCATTGCTAAATTGTGGCTTCTCAATTTGTAATTCACGGGCTGACCGGCACTGAGAAACGAGTCAATGTATTGAAGGACAGAGCGAGGCAGCGGATGATTTTGTTGCAAGGCCCTTATTTATATCCTCCTGTCGGCGTCGCTAATAGACTGGCACCACTGCCGCTGGGAAAGCCACTCGGTATGTGTCCCCATGCACTCTGCGGCTGTTAGCTTCCTAGTAATCCCACAAGGGTCTTTGTTTCCAAATGAAAGCTATTTATAGCGATGTTTAGGATTGTTGGTAACAACTCCCAGTGTCCATTTTCACAAAGAAATTAAAACAGAGCAGGTGGAAGGAAAACAGAACGATATAAATAGAACACCACTGTATTAAAATAAAAGCCTGTAGCCTATGCCAGAATATAAAGACACATTGTGCTATGGGAGTTTGTTGATTTTTAGCGATGCACTTCATCTCTCATCTCCTGCATGTATATGCAGAGAGTTTTAGTCTCTGCTAAGATGTCTTTTATAATTAATCTCTATGAGCAACTCCACGAGTGTCCGCATCTTTCTGTGAACCTTAGGGTGTCTAGTCTTATAACAAATATAAAAGGGTGTGTTCCTATTAACATATCTCTCACTGGCAGTGAAACTCTCAAATATGCATTGAGAGATTAGTGAAATGGGTGCCGAGACTTGCTCAGCACTGTCAATCAGGGCTTTAACTGGGCCGGGTCTCACCGGTGCTAAGCACTGGCAGTTTTTTAAAGGAGGCTTCGAAACGGGTCTCTATCGGGCTCTGTTTTGTGCCCTGGCACAGGCGGTCCGTTTTTTTCCGGACTGCAGTGACAGCAGGCACATCCATGTGTGCGTGCACACACTGCTCACTTCTCTCTAGTGGAGAAGTTACGCCATGACGTCATGCCCGGTGAGCGTTGTAGGGAAAGGGAAATCCTTTAAAGAGAGTCATTTTCTCTCTGGATTTCCCTTCTCTTTTTGAAACTCAGGAGCAGCAACATTGTGATGGTGTCACCAGGGCTTTAAGTTGAAGCTTTTACAATATTATATAAGCCATAGTTGCTGCTTATTTATCTTATGCAACTAACGCACAAGTTACTTACCTTCGGTAACAATATATCTGTAAGAAACATTAGTTAGTTATAGATTCCTTATCTTAGAATTACCCGCAGGCGTCAGACTGGATCCGGAAAGTTTTCGTTAGCAGTACCTCTGCGCGTCGGAAGGTGGCGTCGGTCGGCTCCGCGTCCATTGTCGGCGTCGTGGTCGCCGGGATGACGTCGCGGCAGCTACTTAGACGCCGCCCTTGCGCGCTGACGTCAGTTCTGTACACGACTTTCCACGCCAGAAACGCAGAGCCATGCAAGACACTGACCACTGGTGCACAAAACTAGGGCCCTGAAGGGATGTCCTTAACCCTAGAAATCAGTTCGCAGAACGGGGAGAATGGGTGGGGCGGTAAGGAATCTATAACTAACTAATGTTTCTTACAGATATATCGTTACCGAAGGTAAGTAACTTGCGCATCTGAAAGAAACACGTTAGTTATAGATTCCTTACCTTAGAATAGATACCCCAGCAATACCAACCCCGGTGGTGGGTCTGCGAACCAAGATCACACCAGAAAGTCCTGGAGAACAGAACGGCTAAAGAAGCCATCTCTCCGGACTTGGCTGTCCAGGCAGTAGTGCTTGGTGAACGTGTGCAGCGATGCCCACGTAGCTGCCTTACAGATGTCGCTTAGAGGAACTCCCCGTCCCAAAGCAGTGGTGGCTGCCGTCACCCTGGTGGAATGGGTGCGCAACCCCACTGGAGGCTCCTTTCTAGCCAAAGAGTAACAGGCCTTGATACACAAGACGACCCACCTGGAAATGGTCCGCTTGTGTACAGCCTGACCTTTCTTGGCGCCCACGTAGCCAACAAAGAATTGGTCATCCACCCGGAACTGTTTTGTGCGGTCTAGGTAAAAAGAGAGCACACGTTTTGGGTCCAGACGGTGGAGCCTCACTTCCTCTCTCGAAGGGTGCGGAGGGGGAAAGAAGGTGGGCAAAGTGATGGTTTGGCCAATATGAAAAGATGTAACCACCTTTGGAAGAAAGGATGGACGAATGCATAGGACAACTTTGTCCGGATGCATAGCCAGAAATGGAGGCTTAGAAGAAAGAGCCTGGAGCTCACTCACCCTTCTAGCAGAAGTGATGGCCACCAGGAAAGCAGTCTTAAGTGTCAAAAGACGAAGAGGACAGTTATGAAGTGGCTCAAAGGGAGCACACATTAAAAAGGTTAAGACCAGGTTCAAGTCCCACTGAGGCATAACGAAAGGAACAGGAGGAAAGAGATGAGTTATGCCTTTCAGGAAACGATTAACAACTGGGGACTTAAAAAGAGCAGGCTGATCAGGAAGCCTGAGAAAGGCAGAAATGGACGAAAGATAGCCCTTGAGAGTGCCCAGAGCAGAGCCCTGCTGGGCCAAAGAAAAGAGGAACAAGAGAACCTCAGAAAGAGGGGCAGAAAGGGGATCCACAGCCTTTGCTGTGCACCATGCCACAAATTTGATCCATCTGCAGGAGTATACCGTCTTAGTGGAGGGACGCCTGGCTGCCAAGATGACATCACAGACTTCGGGAGGCAGGTCAAATAACGTCAGCTGCCGCCGCTCAATCTCCGCGCAAGGAGGTGGAGGCTGGATAGGTTCGGGTGGAGGACCGTCCCCTGCTGTTGCGACAGAAGATCCTCCCGAAGAGGCAGACGGATCGGAGGATCGATGGCCATACTGAGTAGCTCGGGATACCATACTCTTCATGCCCAATCCGGAGCCACAAGAATGACTTGGGCCCGGCCACGCCTG
Organism: Calotriton arnoldi; assembly: GCA_963921515.1. Taxonomy (NCBI): domain Eukaryota; kingdom Metazoa; phylum Chordata; class Amphibia; order Caudata; family Salamandridae; genus Calotriton; species Calotriton arnoldi. The sequence goes on along the minus strand of CAWUFW010000227.1, from coordinate 3,218,978 downwards.
ATCTTCTTCAGCACTCTGGGCAGAAGTGGTATAGGCGTAAAGGCGTAAAGAAGACCGCAACTCCACTCGCGACGAAAAGCGTCGCCTAGCGAGTGCCGCCTTGGAAATTCCAACGCGCAGAATTGCTGACATTGCGCGTTCTCTTCGGTGGCGAATAGATCTAACCAAGGCTCTCCCCACTGTTGAAAGAGACCTTGCGCCACCTCTGAGTGAAGACGCCATTCGTGATCCATCATGCACTTGCGGCTGAGCTCGTCCACCCTGGCGTTCAGAGAACCTGCCAGGTGTTGAACCACCAGAGATATGCCCTGATGTTCCAGCCATGTCCAGAGACGCAGAGCCTCTTGACATAGGGTCCACGACCCCACCCCGCCCTGTTTGTTGCAGTACCACATGGCGGTGGTGTTGTCCGTGAACACCTGCACTACTCTTTCCCGGACAGAGGGAAGGAATGCCTTGAGTGCAAGACGGATCGCCCGAAGCTCCAGAAGTTTGATGTGGAGCCCGGACTCTGCCGGAGACCAGAGGCCTCTGATCTCCGCCTCTCCCATGTGGCCACCCCATCCCAGAAGGGATGCATCTGTAACCACAGTGTGTTCTGGTTGGGGAAGGGAGAGGGATCTGCCGTTGACCCAATCCTGGTTCGTGAGCCACCACTGCAATTGTCGTGCAGTGCCCTCCGAGATCTGGATGCAATCGGACAGATTCCCCTGATGCTGCGCCCACTGGAACTTCAGGTCCCACTGCAGAGCCCGCATATGCCACCTGGCATGATCAACCAGCAGGATGCAGGAGGCCATGAGTCCCAACAGCCTCAAGGTCTTCCTGACTGAAACCCGGGATAGAGGCTGAAAGATCGGAATCATAGCCCGAATATCCCGGACTCGCTGTTCGGGAGGATAAACCCGAAACTGCGTCGTGTCCAGAACCGCTCCGATGAAGAGGAGCTTCTGAGAGGGAATCAGGTGCGACTTCAGCGCATTGATGGAGAACCCCAGCGAATGCAGGAGGTCGGCCGTAGTCTGGAGGTGGGAGACGACAGCCTGAGGCGAGCCCGCCTTCAACAGCCAGTCGTCGAGATAGGGAAAGACTGGAACCCCTGATCTGCGCAGATGAGCTGCAACCACCGCCATCACTTTCGTGAACACCCGAGGGGCGCTGGTAAGGCCAAAGGGGAGCACGGTGAACTGAAAATGCTCGTGGCCTACAGTGAACGGCAGGTAACGCCGGTGGGCCAGCAGGACGGGGATGTGAAAATAAGTGTCCTGCAGGTCCAACGCTACCATCCAGTCTCCAGGGTCGAGGGCAGACGAGACCTGAGCCAGGGTCAACATCTTGAACTTCTCCTTCTGGAGCAAGCGGTGGACGTTCCTGAGATCCAAGATAGGACGCAGGCCTTTGTCCTTCTTGGGTACCAGAAAGTATTGGGAATAACAACCACAACTTACTTCTGGGACAGAAACGCGCTCGATGGCTCCCTTGGCCAAGAGAGCCGCAACTTCCTGTTGGAGAAGGGACAGGTGATCCTCCGATATGTGATGGTACTTGCGTGGCATGGAGGGAGGGGTAGCCTCGAAGGGGAGGGAGTAGCCCCTTCGGACTATTTGCAAAACTCACCTGTCCGACGTGATGGTGCACCAGTGGGGGAGGTGATGGCGAATCCTGCCGCCCACTGGTGTTTGGTGGCCCTGAAATGTCGGACTGGGAGGGCTTGGAGGCTGCGGCGGAGGAGGTGGACTGGCCCGCCCGCTGGCCCCCAGAACCACGGCGTTGGTTCCCACGTCCCCGGCTGCGCTGGGATAAAAAGGTCTGCGCAGGCCTGTGGCTCTGAAGGGAACGTGGTGGGGTACCCCTTCCGTGGCCACGAAAGGGGCGAAAGGCCGACTGTGCAGGACGCAGGGTGGAAAGACCCAAGGACTTGGCCGTAGCCCGCGAGTCCTTGAAACGCGTCAATGCACTGTCCGCCTTGTTGCCGAACAGGCGACGGCCATCAAAAGGCATGTCCATCAGAGTGTTCTGGACATCCCCGAAAAGCCAGTCATCCTCAACCAGGCGTGGCGACTGATCGCCACCGCGAGGAAATCGCTCTGCCCAGTGAGTCGGCGGTATCCAGCCCACACCGAATGGCGAACTTAGCTGCGTCTCTCCCTTCAGCAACAGCACGGTTCGGGCCTCCTCCGGACACTGAGGCAGCACTTGCGCCACCGAGTCCCACACAGAGTGGGAATAACGGCCCAAGAGGCATGCGGTGTTCACCGACCGCAGCCCTAAGCTGGAGGAACAAAACAACTTCTTCCCAAGGTGATCCAGCTTCTTGGATTCCCTATCCGGGGGTGCGGTAGGGAAGGCGCTCTGGGACGTTGAGGCTTGGACCACCAAGCTCTCAGGGGAAGGGTGTTGGGAAAGGAACAAGGGGTCGCCCGGAGCCGGGCGGTGGCGTCCGGCAATCATCCTATCCACAGGAGCCCCTGTGGTGGACTTGGACCAAGTGCCCAAAAGGATGTCCGAGAGGGCTTCATTAAAAGGCAGCAGGGGCTCCGAAGAGCTCGCTGCTGGCTGAAGTACCTCTGTCAGGAGGTTAGTCCTGACTGCCACCGTAGCAAGCTCGACGTTGAGAGCATCGGCCGCCCTACGCAACACCACTGCGAAAGACGCTCCCTCCTCCGTAGCCACGGTAGGAGGAGACAGCAAGCCAAGGTCTGGCGAGGTGTCCAAACCACTGGCATCCCCCAGGTCCTCTCTCCAGTCCTGTTCCAGCTGTTCTGTTAAAGGGTCACCTGACCCCTCCCAATCCTCCTCCTTGTCCCCAGGGTGCCAATCTGCCCTAAAAGGGACTCCAGGAGTGAACAGGGGCACAAAAACCCCACTCGGTGCCGGATCTGGATTCGGTCGACACCGGTGCGGCTCTGTGTCTTCATCCGGAAGGAGGTCGGGGTCGACGCCGGCCAGGGGGCTGGCCGGCGCCGGGCGCGGTAGTGGTGCCGTCGGAAGCGGCGCCGGAGGAGGTGTAATAAGGTCAACCGGCGCCGATCCGGATCCAGGCCTGGAGCCGCCGGCAATGAAGGTCCCGGCCCCCCAGCCGAGTCCGCGGGGCCCGAAGGCGAGCCGGCAGGTTCGGGCCGCCCAAAGATGGCATGCATCGCCTCGTAGAACGTACGAAGCTGGGCTGGAGTCGCTCCGGGTCCCGGAAAGGTAGGGAAACCCGGAGTCGACTCTTCGGGCTCCGCACGCAGAGCCGCGGGAGGGGCACCACCCGCGGGCCTCGTCGGGTCGGCCGACCGATGAGGAGAAGTCGAAGAGCAACGATGCTTCTTCGACGTCTTTTTGTGCTTCGACTTACCCGACCCCGAGTGCGAAGACTTCAATGATTTCGATCCTGAATGGTGGTGGCTCCGCGACCGGTCCCTCGACCTCCCTCTCGACCGGGACCTCGAACGGCGCGGAGCCGACCGTCGGCGTTCAAGCAGTTTTCGGGACCGCTCCCGCAAAGCCTTCGGCATCAACAACCGGCAGTCGGAGCACGACTTGGGGTCGTGGTCGTGCTCCAGGCAGAAAAGGCACACGCGGTGCAGATCCGTCACCGACATCAGTCGGCTACAGGAACCGCAGGCCTTGAATCCTGGCATCCCTCGTGCACCTTTCGGAGTCGGAGACTCGAAAAAGACGTCGACAAAAGTCGAGAAAAAGTTAGTCAAAAAATGACTGAGGTACCGCTCTTCTCGGATCTGCGCAGGCTGGCGCGGAAAAAGAAAGAACGGACGTCAGCGCGCGAGGGCGGCGTCTAAGTAGCTGCCGTGACGTCATCTCGGCGACCACGACGCCGCCGACGGACGCGGAGCCGACCGACGCCACCTTCCGACACGCAGAGGTACTGCTAACGAAAACTTTCCGGATCCAGTCTGACGCCTGCGGGTAATTCTAAGGTAAGGAATCTATAACTAACGTGTTTCTTTCAGATAACCATTGACAAAGCCAATAGTCCTGACTTGTTGTAGGTATGATGTTACTTGTTGTATCATATATCTGGATGCAATGACAGAAATAGCTAGTGCTTGAAAAGAAAAAATAGAAGTGCAGGTACTCTATACCAGAGTACCTGCTTGTTTCCAAGAAGTGCAGGTACTCTCCAATTAAATGTATTACGTCACGCTTGAGAAGTGCTGGTACTCTCCCTCTCAAACTAAAAAAGTGCCGGTACTCCTTACCGGACAGTACCAGCCCATTTAAAGCACTGGAAACAGCATATTACAAGTCGGGCGGCACACTATGTTAAGCACTGATTTTTAGCTTACGTGTTTTTAAGCCACACACTTAATTACATTGGCCACGCCCCTTTGAGAGACCCCCCAGTTATTTTTATCCCACTTAAAGCCCTGGTGTCAATTATCTCATTACTCACAAGTGAAGAGACATAGGGCCACCCTACACTATGTATAATATGTTTTTTTCCCTTTTCGGTCTTAATGGTTCAAACCCGTGGATTCTCAACACACGCCCCGTGTAACTCTACTGGCAGGGTGTCTTGGCTCACTTGTTATGACTGTCTCAAGTCTTTTTTTTCTTTCTAAACATTTTTATCGATGCAGTATAAAACACATGAGCTCAAAAGAATTACAATTCTGATTCGAATACGAGTCCATTTTTAGGTACTGAAAAAAACGTGCAACAAAAAACTAAAGAAGCAGAAAAAAAAGAAACTGGCCAATATCATTAATCCTAGCATTTCTAAATTCTTGAGAATCCAGCTAAAGACCCGATTATTTCTGCATACAAGCTTTCATGTTTCCACCCTCAGCATTTTTGCGGACCATTGGCTAAGAGTAGGACTTTCCCTAGATTTCCAATTAGCTAAAATCAAGGATTTTGCAACCAGGGTGGCTATAAAGAAAAATTGCCTTTTCCCAAAGGAGATCTCGTGATACTGTGGCATTATACAAAATAGAGCTCCATAGCCATCAGGCACTAGATTCAGATTTAATATATGGCTAATAACAGAGAATATCTCCTTCCAAAAATTATGTAATGGGGGACAAGCAAATCCCACATAAGGCCAATCGCCCCTTTCATCCCCGCACCTAAAACATGCTGGCAAAGCAACAGAGTACATTTTGTTAAGCGCTAGCTGGGTATAAAACAGCATCCATCTACTGAAGGAGGACATTCTCTTATAGTTAGCTGCACAAATGGCCTTGGAGCTCAGAAGGTTATGAAATCTCCATTGGGACACATCAATCCTGCACCCAGTTATGGATGTGATTTTGTTTATTAAAGCAGGCACAACATCTTCATAGAGTTTCTGACATAATACACAATACCAATTGCCTGCACCCTTTAGGCATGCTACAAAGAAGGCTTTACTAATTTTATCAGCTAGCACCATACCTCCTGGTATGGTGCCGCTACAAAAGTGTCTGATTTGAATAAAGCTAAACTGTAAGTTGGGGTTAATATGGGGATGAGTGCCTAACACTTGCTGCCATAGAATGAATATATTATTTTGAAAGAAATCTTTCAGCTTCTGATATCCAAGGCTACCCCATTGACTGATAGTGGAAGCACTCAGATGTAACCCTAAAGCCTTGCAATCAACTAGATGCTGGTTGAGATCAAATCTAGGGATATCAAACTCCTGCCAAATCCTATTAAACCTATCAACTATCACGAGTGGCATCTTATATCTGGATCTTTTTGGGAGTTTGGAAATTTTCAAAAAGGGAAAAAAGCTTGGATCCTGCCTCATTGACCACAGTAGCGGCTGCTACTCGGCAGTAGTGTGTGTGTGTGGGGGGGGGGGGGAAGGGAGGGGGCGAGGGGACGGGTTGTGGTAATTAAAAGAAACAAAAGGGGCAAAGAAAAAAAAAGCACTTACTTTCCCGGCGGCCACTTTCCTCCATCCTCGTCCTCTTGCATGTTATAAGAGATAGCGGCTAGGGATAGCTAAGCCAAAGAAAACGCCTGATAGTATAGTTTCCTTTTAGGAAGAGGCAACCCTCCTTGTCTCTGGTCTAGTTGCAAGGCTTAAAGCGGGGTTTCTTCCCCTTCCAAATGAAATTATGTAATTCCGCCTCAATCTCAACAAAAAAGGATTGCCAGAACCTTGATCGTGACGTTGGTGAAAATAAATAAAAACAAAAGGATGAATATGAATTTTCACCAAAGCAACCCAACCAATAATAGGAGTTGGTAAATTCTGACACTGATTTAAAAACCAACGCATCTTCCCTAAAGTAGAAGCATAACTTTAGAATAAGGGTCAGATGTAGGAAGCGATTTAGCATTTCTTAACGGTCCGAATCGCTATTTCGGGCTGGTAAGAAATGCGAAATGGCCTTTTCATATGTACAACGACCAAATTGTGGTCGCAATTTGCGATTTCTACCCGGCAGAAATCACAAATTGCGACCGTGATTTAGGAAATCGCAAATAGGGATTATCTATGTGCGATTTCTAAAGCACATGTACAAAGCATTTCCTAAATGCGAATTGGGCATTTAGGAAATGCTATTACCATTGACTCAAAGTGGATGGTAACCATGTGCAAAATTAAAAAATGCATTTTTTAATGTGATTTGAAGCGCACATATGCCCCAGGGCATATGTGCACTTACATGTGTGCTACGAATATTGGGGTGCCTTCAGGGGGGCCTTAAGGCCAGGGGCACCCTAGGGTTTGTATTTCCTAAATTGAGATTTCCTATTAGGAAATCACAATTTAGGAAATGCAAACCATTTCCTATTTGGCCCATAGGTGGGAATGCAAGAGCACTTCCTAGTTGCGATTTCCTAATAGCGATTCCTATTTAGGAAATGCAAAATGATAATTTCGTACATCTGGCCCTATGTCCACAAAATCAGATGTCACGAATATGCCCAAATATTGAATTGGGGCAGTAGGTGAGTAATGGACCTGCACTGGTAGTGGTAGAACCTGCGACGTGCAACTGAAAAGCAAAGCTTTGGACTTAAAATGATTAATTTAATATCCCCCGATACTCGTAAATTCTTCAATTTAAGAGAAGGCGTTATTAATGTTGCTTTCCTCTGCTGCCAGATATAAAACCATATAGTCTGCAAACAGTTTCACTTTTGCAGCTTCGATGACCAGGGGTAGAACGCTAGAATCTTGACAAATTGCGTGAGTCAGTGGTTAGATGAACAAATAAAAAAAAGAATGGGGCAACCTTGTCTGATACCCCTCGTAATGAATCGCCAGACTGGTTTTGAATCGATTATGATTCTGCTGGAGCATTTTTATACAAATTTCTTAATAGATGCACAAAGCTAAGTGGAAATTTAAATCTGGTTAAGATGGCTGTTAGACCCGTGATCCTTAGTCTTCCCCCAAACGTTTTGCCTGCTTAGCTCCTTGTTTTGCTGTATCTTTTTGGGGGCCATAGGGCTCTGAGCACTTTACCACTGCTAACCAGGGTATATTGACCATGCCTTTTTCGCATCATCTGGTGCTGCAGTCAGAGGCATGGCCATACTCATCGCAAAAGAGTTGACCTGTGAAAATACAGGGGGTAATGAGAGAGCCAGGGCCAAGATGGATTTGGGTTAAAACATCAGTACAAAACCAGATAATTAATTTCATAAGCTATTATGGCCCTATCGAAGATTCGATTCTAGCATTCTAAGTATTCCAAGGTCCCCAGATCATCTTATGATTTTGTGGAAACCCTATGCCCATGTATATTACCTCCTATGCCTGGGCACAGATTTCCATCCCCCTTTCCCACTCCATTAGCAATGAGGGAGAGGCGTGGCACAGCAGCCCGGGCAACTGACTCAGGAGCGCGGGGCTCACAGTTCGACCCCCGGCGCCAGCTCAGCAACTTGTGACTCTGGGCAATAGCTCACTTAATCTGCCAGGTGGCCCTCAGCGCCTTGAGACCCCTAGGGGTGAGTAGTTCACGTTTTACAAATACCGGATTTGGATTTAGATTTAGACAACATTAGATCTCCAGTGACAAGCAATATCCCGTTTGGTGATAAAGAGGCCCATTCCCACCATGGTTCTAGAGGCTCTGGGCATTATTAGTCATCCAAAAGTGTGAAGTTGGGAGTCAATTCACTCGGCCTCAGGCCCACTTTACACAGTATTGTGTGCATAAGGAGCAGTATTTCTTTATGACCAGGCACTTACTCAGCCTATGCATCAGGGTGTCCACTTCTGTTGCGTATACTGGACACTTCAAACCCGGGCCACCTCTTATCTTACTGATTGTCTCTGGGGTGTAGTATACCCAGTGTAGGCATCTAAACTATGCCAGCCATAGATGAGATGGTATTACGGTTACCCTGGGAGCCATTTTCACCGCAACCCATTCGTCGTCTTCTAACTGTCCAATATCCCTTTCCCACTAAATGGACAACATTGATTACATCACATATGAAATCACAACTGGCACTGTTGCTTTAAACATAACTAGAAGTACCCACTGAGCATAGCCAAACAGCCTGTCCTGTGGACAATGGGAGCTGGGACAGAGGGCACTACTGACATACATCAGGGAATACAAGCAGGTTCCATACAGTCAGCCATCACAAGCAGTTGTGGAATATTAGGGTATAGATATGCCACTCCTTTTATGTGTCCATCTTTGAGGGCACAGACCTGCTGCACCTGCGTGTGAAGAGGCCATGAACAACTGGTGCATACACCTTCTATTCTACTTGCACTTTAAGAATAAAAAACAACCTTAACCCTTCCCACTCATAGTGACATCCACCTTCCACCATGAGCGAATGGCGTGCAATTATGTTGTGTGGCCTAATTACATATTCTAGAGAATTTCGCGTAAGAATCATATTGCAAAATACTGAAATTACACCAGGGTAATAGAAATTTCGCCCAGGCCTACTTGTTTTACACAGCCTTATTTTGCTGAAGAACGGGGATGTCTGCGAGACAGCCTGAATGGCTCGCTCTGAATGCCAGAAAATTGCTTGGATCAGACCCTAGAAAGACGCAAGGAAAAATACGTAGGCGTATTACTGTGCAGTATCCTTCATGGAAGTGATAAAGAAGGGAAAGTTATTTTAGACTGCCATGCCCACTTGGTCTTGGTCAGCAAGCAATGTAGATATGTAGTCTTAAATTCTTTGATTCACTGCTCTTGATCTCACATATGACATCAATGACATGATAAACAGTATTTCCACCAATCAGATGCTCAATAACTTATTAGACTCAACTTTACAAGAACCAACAGAGGCAGCAATGTCACAACTTCCTAGTATTGCATCACCTGCTGAATACTCCAAACTGTGCCATTTTCCTGGATAGGATGGAAGACTAACTGTGAGATTAATAGCATATATATTTGTGTTTTTAAAAAAAGGTTTCATTTTCAAGTTCCCTGTATTAAACAGCCGAGGCTTAGCCCCACCCTAGACAAGCCCACTCTTCACCTCCTTACACGAGATCTTCAAATATACCCCTCTCTTTGTGGCTGTTTCTCTGCAAGTACATATAACCTGCCGGCACAGCGTCTCCTTTTGTGTGAATAGTTGTAAACTTTATACAACGGTTATTTTTTTATATTTTATTTTGTTTTTTAACTATACAAACTAATCACTTGATATAAAAGATCCCACATCAGTGGCTTATAGAAACAAACAATTGTACACATACACTAGTGATTATTAAAATCAATGACTTACTGACCGCTTCATTTCTCTGATACCGTCGTAAAAGTTAGCCTTTGGGCTTAGGGTCATCACTGAGTGGATCTTTGAAACTTTGAGGATGGACGTTGTCTGGAGCTGTTCGGGCCCTAGGGCCAATTTCTCTTGTTCGCTCTTTGCTGTCGGCGAAGTTGAAAAAAAGAATGCTTCTGTTCGGTATGTATGACTTGGAATTAGGAATTGAGGATATGCTGTTTCCTCATGGAGGGAGAGCTCGATCCCCACTTTTCAAATGTCGACTTCTCCTTCCAGACCTCCTCGACTAACAGTTGATTTGCCCAGGACATTATTGTGGATTATTCCCGATTAGGTAGCGAACTACAGCAAAATGGAACTGAGTGGATTTCTACAGTTCTAATGTGCTGTAAAGCTGGGATTTCCTGTACCATGCGGAGCATTATGCCTCTGAAGATTACTTCAAACTGCCCTCAAGACTTGTAATTTGGAGTAAAAATGAGTTTGCTTGACCTCTTGTATTATAATCCTTCATCCCCTTTGTCTCGCCTGAGTATGAACTGTTCTCCGAATAGTTAGCAGAGGGTCCGTCTTTATAATAGCTAATGATACCGTCGTGCCCTTTGCAGCAAGGGGAGAGTCTGTTGTTGATGAGTTGAGGTGCCGGCTCTCGCTTTTGTTAGTTTGGAACTGCTGATCGATCCTAAGTTCTTCCTTCTGGGGTACCCACAGGGCCATTTGTAAGGTTGTGTGCCTGAAAAACGTATTTTACCTGCAGCCGAGTGTATCAGCCTATCTACAGCCGAAGATTTGGCAGGCTTAATCGGGCTCCTCCTGGGTTGCCTGTGCCACTGGTTGGTTGATTTATATAGATGCTGTTTTCATTTGCAAGGGGGATACTTTGACCATTTCCAGGTTGTCATTGGATATATTAGGGGGGATTGTGCCACCAGGCAAAATCCCTTCAAATCCAAATGAGGCTTCCTCCTCGGGAGTTTCTTGGACTGCAACTGAGGCCTTGGGTGCTGATCAAAAAATGGAATATACTTGTACATGCTGTTTAGTTGGCCCTCATTTTGTGAGCAGCTTATTGTGGGCCTTTCTTAGCCTTTTACGCTGTTTTCTTGTTGGAGGCATATTTCCGCTGAGGTGGAGGGTAGAGTGACAGTTACTATGCACTACCATCCTAGAAAAGAGCTTGGTGATTGAGTTGATCTGATGGCAAGCGTTAGTTGAGGTTTCCATATGCTCGTTCCTGCTGGAGGTGCGGTGCATGACATTTTGGGCGATTGTTTACTGTGTTGCCTGGAGTCCTGGGTTTAATTGGGTCTTTATTTCTGTTAGTATGGAGCCTAATGTAGCAGGGAGGCTTGGGGGTTTGTCAATCACCGGACCACATGTACAGGCTAAAGCAGGCTGTCCTACTTCAGCCTTCATCTGTTGTATCAGTGTATTTAGTGCACCTATTTTAGAGTTGATTGCCCCTACATAGACTGCCATGATGTTGAGAAGGTCAACCTGCAGATTAAGTTTCTTTGATATGTTAATGCATTTACTATTGATTGGAACGAGTGTAGCAATACATCACAGGTATCCCTTGTTTCCTCTTGTTGTCGTGTTAAGGGTTTTGGGTGTCATCCAGGTGGATGCTAAATTAATCCAAAGCTGGGAGGGGAGAAATCCAGGAGTCCACGGTGTGCCTGTTTAGACCAGTTGCTGCTGGGTTCCTTTCTTGTAATAATGGAGTTGCTTCTAAAGACAAAGTGGTTGGCTTTTCTTGTAGAGCAGATCTATTCCTTTGTTGATTAGATGCAGCTGCTGCTTTAAGAGACTGATCCAGGGGCCAACGCGATTTTACTGGGGAGCACCGGTGGTTTTCCTCTTCTACATGTGGGGTTTTCAGAAGCTCCACGGATGTTGTTGACTGTGTTAGCACATTGTGCACCTCGGCGGTGACTAGGCAGGCCTTTCTTTCTTCAAGATGCTTGGCTTGATCCAACGTGTCTTCGTGATTTTTTGGGACAGGACTACCGAACAAGGTCTCTTTCGTGGGGACAGCCGAAAGTACCTGCATAGGTCGAGTCCCTGATGTTTCTTTTAAGTTGGCAGCTGAGGGATTCCATATGGCCAAATTCGGCCATTTTTCCATTGCTTCCATGCTTTTTATTGCCCATTCCTATGGTGGAAGGGTGTCTTTGTCCTGCTTTCGGTTATCCTCAACTGTGAATCATCTTGGGAGCCTGTTGGTTATTGTGCAATAGTGGGGGTGGAGTGCGGGTGCAGGGGTGCTTGTAGGCCTCTCCTATCATTATTTGAGAATAGCACATCCATGGGGTTTTAAAAAAAGTTAAATCTATTCAAGATAGTTGGCTGGTGTACTTGCTGCTGCTCCGCCACTACAGGAGAAAGTAGAGGTCCTTCACTGTGTTGTGGTTGCCATGTCTGTTGCAAAGTAGATTCTGGTGCACCTTTGTTTTTAGGCTCGCAAGCGCACCTCATGTTTATTGGTGCTATCCTTGTCTTCCCTGATCTCATGGTCTCCTGCCCCGTCGTCCTTGTTGCCCGGGAGCCGTTGACAGCTGTGGGCAGAGCGGGCTCTATGGGCGCCAGAATCAGTTTCTACCTCCCCACCAGGAACCTGCGTTCCACCAACAATCTACGGGCAAAGGTACCTAAGATACACTGCGCCAGAGTAGGAGGGCATGCTTTTTTCTATCTGGGGCCGCCAGCATTGAATAAGCTCCCTCTTGAGCTCCGCTTACTGGAACCAATCACCATGTTCAAAAAACAGACTGAAGACATGGCTGTTTGCTCAAGAGTAAGAGGTCTTGCCAAGTTTTGGGGTTTTACCTATTAGCTGACTGCTGGGACACTCCTAGGAGTAGCTGTGACCTGTATAAATCTAGTTTCATTCATATATAAATATGATTTATTTGACTTTATAGTTCATATAAACACTAAAAACGTATAAATACAGAAATTTCATTTCACATCCATACATTCTCTTAAAATTATGCACTTTTACCAGCATTCTTTAAAAACTTGCTGAAGCCAAGGTTACTCAAACATTTTCTAAGGCAAAAAGGAAATTTCCAAAAACTTAAACTAGGCAAATATCTTTATCAATGGATGTAGAAACAATTTTCAAGTATTTAAGACACAATGAGATAACATGGGACAACAATTTGCCTTGAGGAATTTCAAAATTGCTTCCACGCATATTTACATTCTGGTCACTGATTGATTGTTTTGAAAGGTTAATCCTGGAAGACCTTTTTCAGTTTGAAGTAGTGCACGACTATATTCAAGATACTGGACAAATAATAATAGCTAACATATTTTTTGATCTTATCTACTGTGTGAGCAAATTCTTCCCTCAAGCATAATATATATCCTTTATAGTAGATTTCAGGAATGTGTTGCCTTTAATTCAGTCTTGTTTATCCCATGAACCAAAATGTGGAGCCCATCTCGAGCAAATTTCATATTTTAATGCACGATTCAGTAGCTATATTTTTTAGTATATGCAAGATAACTGCACCACAATCCTCTAAGGAACGCACCTCTGACTAATAGCTGAACCTTTTATTAACATTTTTGAAAGAAAAGTAATGACTGTACCTTGTTATTAACATTTAATCACTGAAGGCACAAATTTATCTCAAGTGTCTTGGTCACAGTACACTGATGTAGTCCAAATGTTCTCTTTAACAATATTCCTTCTAGTATCTAAAAATTAGCAGGTAAGCCCAAGATAGTGCAGGGAAGCCATACAAAGCAGTAGGAATTATCTGACACCCATAGCAGTGAAGTTACAGATGACCAACAGTACAGAGTACTGAATCATATTAAACCTACCATCACCATCAAGTCATTTCGAGCCACAGCTTCCTTCTGATTTTTCCAGTTCAAGGTAAATGTGAAAATGCCCCCTTAGTACGTATATTCTTTAATAGTTACCAATGGGCTACCACCTAATGACCAACTCAGTTTTTTACTGTATTTCCAGAACCACAGGTTTTGAGTTTTTGATGTATTAATTGTCAATCTATTAGCGCTACAGCATTAATTCAATAAGCCTAAATGACACTGAGTGTTAACCTTTGTTCTGTTCAGAACCACAAGGTCATCAACATACATGAGAACACTAATAAATTTCGAGACCACCTTATGAGGCCAATTCCAAGAGTTCTTAAGAGTCCAGGAACTCATTCAAAAATAAGGATAAAAACAGGAGGGACAATACACATTCCAGTTTTTATCCATTTTCAACTGAAATTTGAGATGGCAATGTACCGTGATAGGCCAACTGGATGATAAAGTTGACCAATCATAAAGCACAATCCCCCCTAGCATCCCCATCTCCTTTAAATTCCACCACAACAGAACCCTATCAATGGAATCAAAGGCGAAATGGAACTCGATAAAATAGGTGCATAGGTAACCCATGACTGTTACTGTTTACTTCCTGGACAGATTTCAAATAGCAAAAATATGGTCCAAAGTGCTCATTCCAGGACGTGTTGTTTATTCCCAAGGGATATAGCCATTATTAGTAGCTTCCTTCATTAGATAAAACAACATGGCACATGCAAAGATTTTGTAACCAGACTCAAGAAGCTAAATCAAAAGATAGGTGCTTGGATCTTGTCTGTTACCTTTCTTAAAAATTGGTTTTATGTAGGACCATGTCCAAGATGAGGGTAGTCAGTCTGTATGCAATATGGATTAAAATGATGAATAAAAAAGCTTTGCTCACCAGGAAGGGCCTCTTATAACCACCACACTTAGTACTCCATTCAGGTCAGGAGCACTTCTATTTTTAAATTATTGTTTCTATTTGGTCCGCCATGATCCAGCGTACTAAATTATAATCAATGTGAAATCAATCTTCACTGATTCTTTTGTTGGTGGACCACTAAGCCGTAGATATCTATGGAGGCATTTCTACCTTCTAGCACGTTCGCTATCAAACCACAAAAACAGAAGGTCTAATGCTGTTAGATTTTACTTCACTGGATATTGTCAACACAGATTTTAATTTCGATCGATACTGTGCACAATGGTCTCTATTTCCTAAAGGCCTCACGTCAACTATATTTGCAACTGAAATTATTTTACCTAGAATCTCTGGTTTGGCTTTAATTCTATTTTTATTTGGCTTTGCAAGATTGTTAAATTCAATCACTTGGTATAATAAAGTAGGGACTGAATGACATAAGTGGTCACTTCCCTCTACTGTTAGAATATTAAACTTTCTGCAGCAAACAAAGAGTCCTATATTGACCATGAAATATCATATGGCATGGATTCCGGCCATGAATATAAATTCGACTTGCCAGTGCATCACTCACAGATCAACCATTCACAGGGCATAATCGACACTCGCATAACGCCCTCCCATAGCGAATCCATGTAAGCAAGGCTTGGCTGACAGCAGGCTGTTTTAGGAATACAATACCATAAATCTCTGTCATACATTGATAGTCTACTGTTTCAAGCATGCCCTGAGTCTTGCCTTCCAAATCCACCCACTATTAGAGAAGCGATCAGGATAAGTATTAAGGGCTGCCAAAATATGTTGCTCAAAGTAATCAATCATTTCATGGTTTTCATTTTAGGAATATGCAGGTGGTAAATAGATGCTTAGAAAGACTATTTCCAAAACTAGTTCTGGCCCAGGGTGAGAAAGATGTGCTCCCTTTGTATTCTTGCTCATAAGTAAGGTTAAGATTTTAATAGAGAGAACCAAGGTCACCTTAATTAACAATGCTACTTCATCTGAGGGGCATCCCCTGGTTGTCAAAATTGAATGTGTTTATACAGTCACAGCACTGTTAGGATGAGGGGGTTACTTAGCCATGTTTCGTGCAATAAGAGCAAGTTACTTACATTCGGTAACGATATATCTGCAAGAAACATAGGTTAGTTATAGATTCCCTACCTTAGAATTACCCCCAGGCGTCAGACTGGATCCGGAAAGATTTTCGTCAGCAGTCGGAAGGTGGCGTCGGTCGACATTCGTCGTCGGCATCGTGGTCGCCGGGATGAAGTCGAGGTAGCTACATAGACGCCGCCCTCGCACGCTGACATCAGTTCTGTACAAGACTCTCCACGCCAGAAGAGCAGAGCCATGCAAGACACTGACCACTGGTGCACAAAACTAGGGCCCTGAAAGGATGTCCTTAACCCTAGAAGTCAGTTCGCAGAACGGGGAGGATGGGTGGGGCGGTAAGGAATCTATAACTAACCTATGTTTCTTACAGATATATTGTTACCGAAGGTAAGTAACTTGTTCATCTGAAAGAAACAGTTAGTTATAGATTCCTTACCTTAGAATAGATACCCCAGCAATATCAGCCCCGGAGGTGGGTCTGCGAACCAAGTTCACACCAGAAAGTCCTGGAGAACAGAACAGCCAAAGAAGCCGTCTCTCCAGACTTGGCTGTCCAGGCAGTAGTGTTTGGTGAACTGTGCAGCGATGCCCACGAAGCTGCCTGACAGATGTCATTCAAGGGGACTCCTCGTTCCAAAGCAGTGGTAGCTGCCGTCGCCCTGGTGGAATGGGCGAGCAGTCCCACTGGAGGCTCCTTCTTTGCCAAGGAATAGCAAGCTTTGATGCACAGAACGACCCACCTGGAGATGGTTCGTTTGTGCACGGCCCGACCTTACTTAGCGCCCACGTAACCAACAAAGAGCTGGTCGTCCACCCGAAATTGTTTTGTGCGATCCAAGTAGAAGAAAGGCGCACGTTTTGGATCCAGACGGTGGAGCCTTTCTTGCTCTTTTGTGGGATGCAGAGGCGGAAAGAAGGTGGGCAAAGTGATGGTTTGGCCAATGTGGAAAGAAGTAACCACCTTGGGAAGAAAGGAAGTCCTAGTTCTAAGGACGACCTTGTCCGGATGGACAGCCAGAAAGGGAGGCTTGGAAGAAAGAGCTTGTAGCTCACTCACCCTGCGTGCAGAGGTGATGGCCACCAGAAAGGCAGTTTTCAAAGTGAGAAGTCTGAGAGGACAGTTATGTAGCGGTTCAAAGGGAGCGCACACGAGGTAGGTAAGAACTAAGTTCAAGTCCCACTGGGGCATTACGAAGGGAACAGGAGGAAAAAGATGAGTAATGCCCTTAAGGAATCTATTTACAACAGGGGACTTGAAAAGAGAAGGCTGATCAGGAAGCCTAAGGAAGGCTGAAATGGGCGAGAGGTAGCCTTTTAGAGTGCCCAGAGCAGAGCCCTGCTGGGCCAAAGAAAGGAGTAACAAGAGGACCTCAGAAAGAGGGGCAGAAAGGGGATCCACAGCCTTTGCTGTGCACCATGCCACAAATTTGTTCCATCTGCACGCGTATACCGTCTTAGTGGAGGGACACCTGGCTGCCAAGATAACATCGCAGACTTCGGGAGGAAGGTCAAACGACGTCAACTGCCGCCGCTCAATCTCCACGCAACGAGGTGGAGTCTGGACAGGTTCGGTTGGAGGACCGTCCCCTGCTGCTGCGACAGAAGATCCTCCCGAAGAGGCAGTCAGATCGGAGGATCGATGGCCATGTTGAGCAGCTCGGGATACCAGACTCTTCGTGCCCAATCCGGAACCACAAGAATGACTTGGGCCCGGTCGCGCTTGATCTTCTTCAGCACTCTGGGCAGAAGTGGTATAGGCGGAAAGGCGTATAGAAGACCGCAACTCCACTCGCGACGAAAAGAGTCGCCTAGCGAGTTCTGCCTTGGAAATTCCAACGCGCAGAACTGCTGACATTGCGCGTTCCCTTCGGTGGCGAATAGATCTAACCAAGGCTCTCCCCACTGCTGAAAGACCTTGCACCACCTCCGAGTGACGACGCCATTCGTGATCCATCATGCACCTACGGCTGAGTTCGTCCACCCTGGCTTTCAGGGAACCTGCCAGGTGTTAAACCACCAGGGATATGCCCTGATGTTCCAGCCATGTCCAGAGGCGGAGGGCCTCCTGACATAGGGTCCACGACCCCACCCCGCCTTGTTTTTTGCAGTACCACATGAAAGTGGTGTTGTCCGTGAACACCTGCACCACTCTTCCCCGGACAGAGGGAAGGAATGCTTTGAGTGCAAGACGAATCGCCCAAAGCTCCAGAAGGTTGATGTGGAGCCCGGACTCCGCCGGAGACCAGAGGCCTCTGATCTCCGCCTACCCCATGTGGCCGCTCATCCCAGAAGTGATGCATCGGTCACCACTGTGAACTCAGGTTGGGGAAGGGTCCCAATCCTGATTCATGAGCACCACTGCAATTGGTGTGCAGTGCCCTCCGAGATCTAGATGCAATCAGACAGATTCCCCTGATGTTGTGACCACTGGAACTTCAGGTCCCACTGCAGAGCCCGCATAAGCCATATGGCATGGTCCACCAGCAGGATACAGGAGGCCGTCAGACCCAGCAGTCTGAGGGTCATCCTGACCGAAACCCTGGATAAAGGCTGAAAGATCGGAATCATAGCCCGAATATCCCAGACTCGCTGTTCGGAAGGATAAACCCGAAGCTGCGTCGTGTCCAGAACTGCTCCGATGAAGAGGAGCTTCTGAGAGGGGGTCAGGTGTGACTTCGGCACATTGATGGAGAACCCCAGCGAATGCAGGAGGTCGGCCGTAGTCTGGAGGTGGGAGATGACAGCCTGGGGCGAGCCCGCCTTCAACAGCCAGTCGTCGAGATAGGGGAAGACTGGAACCCCTAATCTGCGCAGATGAGCTGCGACCACCGCCAACACTTTCGTGAACACCCGAGGGGCGCGAAAGGCCAAAGGGGAGCACGGTAAACTGAAAGTGCTCGTGGCCTACCGTGAACCGCAGGTAACGCCGGTGGGCCGGCAGGACGGGGATGTGAAAGTAAGCGTCCTGCAAGTCCAACGCTACCATCCAGTCTCCAGGGTCGAGGGCAGACAAGACCCGAGCGAGCGTCAACATTTTGAACTACTCCCCCGGAGGAAGCGGTTGACGTTCCTGAGATCCAAGATAGGACGCAGGCCTTTGTCCTTCTTGGGCACCAGAAAGTAGTGGGAATAGCAACCACGACCTACTTCTGGGGCAGGAATGCGCTAAATGGCTCCCTTGGCCAAGAGTGCCAAAACTTCCTGTTGGAGAAGGGCCAGATGATCCTCCGACATGCGCTGGTACTGAGGTGGCATGGATGGAGGGGTAGTCTCGAAGGGGAGGGAGTAGCCCCTTCGGACTATTTGCAAAACCCACCTGTCCGACGTGATTGTGCGCCAGTGGGGGAGGTGATGGTGAATCCTGCCGCCCACTGGCGTTTGGTGGCCCTGAAAACTCGGACTAGGAGGGTTTGGAGGCTGCTGCAGAGGGGGCTGTGGTGGACTGGCCCGCCCACTGGCCCCCAGAACCACGGCGCTGGTTCCCACATCCCCGGCCGCGCAGAGGCTGAACAGCTTGCGCCGGCCGGTGGCGCCCGGGCGGGACGTGGCGGGGCACCCCTTCCGTAGCCACGAAAGGGGTGAAAGGCAGACTGCGCAGGGCGGGTGGTGGAGAGGCCCAAGGACCTAGCCGTAGCCCAAGAGTCCTTAAAGCGCTCCAGTGCATTGTCTGCCTTGTCGCCGAAAAGGCGACGGCCATCAAAGGGCATGTCCATAAGAGTGGATTGGACATCCCCGGAAAAACCAGTCGACCGCAACCAGGCGTAGCGTCGAAGGGCTACTGACGTGGAAATCGTCTTGCCTAGTGAGTCGGCGGTATCCAGCCCACAGCGGATGGTAAACTTCGCTGCGTCTCTCCCCTCGGCCACTGCACGGGAGAGCACGGCCCGGGCCTCCTCCGGGCACTGGGGCAGCACCTGCGCTACCGTATCCCACACAGAATGGGTGTAACGGCCCAACAGACATGCAGTGTTTACCGACCGAAGTCCCAAGCTGGAGGAATAAAACATTTTCTTCCCAAGGTGGTCCAGGTTTTTGGATTCCCTATCGGGTGGTGCGTTAAGGAATGCGCCTTTGGAGGTGGAGGCTTGGACTACCAAGCTCTCAGGGGTGGGGTGTTGGGAGAGAAAAGTGGGGTCGCCCGGGGCTGGGCGGTGGCGTCGGGCAATCATCCTGTCCACAGGAGCCCCTGTGTTGGGCCTGGACCAGATGCCCAAAAGGATGTCCGTGAGGGCTTCATTAAACGGCAGCAGGGGCTCCGAAGAGCTAGCTGCCGGTTGAAGCACCTCTGTCAGGAGGTTAGTCCTGACTGCCACCGTAGGTGGCTCGAGGTGGAGAGCCTTGGCCACCCTACGCAACACCACTGCGCATGACGCTCCCTCCTCCGTAGCCACGGTAGGAGGAGACAACATGCCAAGGTCTGGTGAGGTATCCAGACCACTGGCTTCCCCCAGTTCCTCTCTCCAGTCCTGTTCATACCCCAACTGGTCGGTTAAAGGGTCCCCAGACCCCTCCCAGTCCTCCTCACCCTCCTCTGGCTGCCAATCTGGTCCCAAAGAGCCAGGGTAGAACAGGGGCACAAAAGTACCCATCGGCGTCGGATCCAGCGTCGGTCGACGCCGGTCCGACTCCATGTCTACCTCGAGGTGGAGGCCGGGGTCGACGTCGGCTGGGGACACAGCCGACGCCGGTGGAATCGCCGCCGGGGGAGGCGTAACAAGGTCGACCGGCGCCGATCCGGATCCAGGCCTGGATCCAAGGGGACCCTGCGGCGCCGAAGCCGCCGGCGCCCAAGGCCCAGGGCCCCCAGCCGAGTCCGCGGGGCCTGAAGGTGCGCCGGCGGAGTCGGGCTGCCCAAAGATGGCGTGCATCGCTTCGTAAAACTGACGAAGCTGGGCAGGGGTCGCTCCCGGTCCCGGGTAGGGGGGGCAACCTGGAGCCGACCCTACGGGCTCCGTACGCAGAGCCGCGGGAGGGGCACCACCCGCATCCCTCGTTGCGTCGGCCGACGGACGGGGAGAAGTCGAAGAGCGGTGATGCTTCTTCGACTTCTTCTTGTGCTTCGACTTACCTGACCCCGAGTGCGAAGACTTAGAAGAAGAACGGTGTTGGCTCCGCGACCGGTCCCTCGACCTCCTACGCGACCGGGACCTCGAGCGAGGCGAAGCCAACTGCCGGGCCTCGAGGACCGCTCCAGCAAAGACTTCGGGGCCATGGTCCGGCAGTTGGAGCACGACTTGGGGTCGTGGTCACGCTCCAGGCAGTAGAGCCACACGCGGTGCGGATCCGTCACCGACATCAGTTGGTTACAAAACCCACAAGCCTTAAAGCCGCGCATCCCTCATGCACCAGGCGTCGATGGACTCAAAAAACGAAGTCGACGAAAGAGGAGAAAAAAGTCAGGCAAAAAGTCACTCTCTCCGGATCTGCGCTTGCTGGCGCGGAAAAAGAAAGAACTGACGTCAGCGTGCGAGGGCGGCGTCTATGTAGCTACCGCGACGTTATCCCGGCGACCACGACGCAGACAACGAATGAGGAGTCGACCGATGCCACCTTCCGACACGCAGGGGTACTGCTGACGAAAAACTTTCCGAATCCAGTCTGACGCCTGGGGGTAATTCTAAGGTAGGGAGTCTATAACTAACTGTTTCATTCAGATCAATACCACACACCCCTCCAAATTTTACTGGGGTTAGTATTCTCACATTAATGTGCAAAATCATGTATGTTCCATGAAATAATCTAACTGCCTACAGCCCGCCGCCCCCCCATCTAATGTAGGAGTATGAAGCAAAACCTAAAGGAGACCAATTATGGTGCAGGTGTGGGGTTGGATGTCTGAGGGCCTGATGAGAAAGGTAAATATGTATTGTACTTGCCATTTGGTGTTACTATCTCCTACGTAGAGGTGTTCTATGTTCTTGGTCTATGATTGGTAGACTCTTTAATGGTGAATTAATTCATAATAGCTCTAACATCAGGGCAATTTGGCTGGGGAGGGGGCAATTCTAGCCGATTTTCAAAAAGTAACTTTACTATTGGTAATTGATTCATGGTTTCATATGGCAGGCTCTGTCTAAAAAACGGAACCTTAGTTGTCAGTCAGTGGAGTAAAGATATTTCTTGAGGTTGGTGTTGTTGGTGTGACTATATTTTCTATAGACATTGGCTTACCTGGGCTTCTATCTCTTTTCTAGTTAAAAGTCCCACTAGTTGGTGTAAAAGTGAAGTTGTTTAAGTTTGCTCTTGAGAATATACAAAAGGATTCTCTGATATTATTTACATTTCTTATACCAGTTCGTACATTACTATTAGTAAAGTCCAATAATTCCTGCAAAATATACCATGAAAAAAGCTGAGTTCTATTTCCATGCAGAGACAAAAGATTCCAAAAGATTAGATAATTTAATAAACAAAATATGAGCAGGCGGGGGAAAAGGACTCAGATCAAGAAAATGTGTATTTTAGGTTGTAAACAGAGCTTGTATAGTGGCAATGCTGTTGGCCTTTTTTATGGTGTGGTCAAGCTAGATCCCTGCAAAACAACAGTCCTCCTGCCCTGCCAAACCAGTTTTAACATCTATTTGTAGAGGCAGGGAAACCACTGGGATACTATTTATGGAGACTTAGCTGGCTCTGCCTATTGTAGCACATGACCTAGCAGTCCGCCCACCACTCGACTGCTGGGTCAGAGCGGCGACTGTGCCCCTCAACTGAGGATGCATGTTCTTTACTTTCAATAGCGGAAATGTGCTGTGAAAATTTTAAATGGCCCCTTATCTCAAGGAACATGCTCTCTGCGTGTTGGAACCATTTACTTTTTGCTAAAAAAACACAATCTTTCGCTTTGGAGGATTGGCTGCCCTCTGCCAGGGTGGCTGATGTTGTCACCTCAGTCCCCCTGGCAAGATTCCCGCCAACACTTTAATAAAGCCGGAAGTTCTTAAATACACATTGCCACATTAACTCTACTAGACTACCTTTAGTGGTTCATACAGGCCTACTAGCCCTTACAGTGCTGCATGTATCAGTGTACCCCAAAAAAATATTGCACTCGTGTTGCATATAGTGTGAATCTGTCGGCCACTAGCAGAGTCTATCTGAACAAATCTAGCCCACAAGAATACTAACTCTCACAGTGCTTCCAGTATCAGATATATCTAGACCACTCTTACCTTCACGACATTGCTGCTGTTTCGGCTTGTAGTGACTGTAAAAGGGGATGATCTTAGTCCCAAAGTTACCTCTGGAAAAAACAGGGTTTGCAAATCAAAACAATATCAAAGCATGAACCAGAAGAAATTACTTAGATAGGTGGTAATAGACAAGCATATAGACTGTAATTCATCAATTTTAGCCAGGACAGCTTGCAACTGCTCCAATTTGTCTTTCAAAATATATCTTTTCAAAGCGAAAGCTACAGAGCAAGGCTAACAACACTTCCTCATTGTGGAGGCACCTGGAGGATTCAATTAGCACTATGTACTAATACTATGTAAATTTCTGAACTGATTCACATATGTCAGTGCACAAGCAAAGCACAGACAAAGTCTTAAACTTTGTTATAACTATGTTTCCAGTGCATGCCATCAGAGGATAAAGGTTTACTTCTTTTGTGAACGGATAAGGTTTAAATAGTACTTCATTATGAGGACTATGAGTGACCATCACACTTCTTGAAAGGAGCAATGTAGCGATTGACAGGAGAAATCACGTACATGCTCATCTCAAATCACAGAGAAGTAAGGCTTATCTCTCGTAAGAGCACATACTTCTTACTCTATGTACATTTTGCTTTTGAGTGCACGTTTTGTTCATATCTACCAGGAGAGAGATATATATATATATTTTTTTAAGTTCAAAGTATTATATTAAATGTTTGCAGACAGAGGTAGACAGTGGTAAACAGAATAAATACACAGTAGGAACGGTAGGAGACATCTCAAAAGGGGGGATGGGGGGGGGAGTAGGATGTGCAAAAGATAATGCTGTGAACATTCTGCCGTATTGATTGATCAGTACAATCCATAGGGAGTATTACATAGTCACGTAATTCTGAGTACCATATAGGATGCATAGCATATCATCATATTACATATGGTGTGTGCTATAATACAATACATACGTGTTATATAACAACATTATTATGTGAATTAGAAACGAGTAGGTTGAAAACAAGCAGAATTATACACCTTGACATCTATGGTCGCACTGAGTGCACAGGAGTGAATAAAATGATTTTGTCTCACGAGCGTGTGGGAAGACGGTGGTGTTGGAGGTTGTGTGGCCTAGTATAGAGAAGCTCGAAAATGCATTGGGGAGTCATATACACCATGAAAAGAGGGTGGGGAGGTGTGATTGTCTATGATCTGGGTCATGGTGGTTTGTAAGTAAAAGCACTAGTGTCTAGCGCATTCTAGATTGAGTGCCGTGAAGATCTCCACAGGGATATTTGGAGAGCAATGTTGTCAGCACCCCTTAGGAAAGAGAGCCACTACTGTCATTTAAAAAAAGAGACCGCTTTGAAGTTTTTCCAGTTGCATAGGATTAGTTTGCAGGCTAGAGTAAGCATTAAATCCAGGAGGAACCGATCATTGTCATCCCTGAGCCGGGGATCCAGAGGGCCCAGTAAAATATATGTGAACTTTCTCGTGGGGATAATCTTTAGGGTATGTGTGATGTAATCAAATACCTTAGCCCAAAAGTCTTGAAGGAGGGGGCATCCGAATAGCATGTGCTCAAGGGAGCCCTCATGTTTGTCGCATTTTGACTTTGCTGAGTGAACGCAGACCATTCGCTTGGACCGAAGATTGAACTTACGGTCTGTCGAGAAAACCGCTCGCTGTTAAGAAGAAATGCTTTGATGCGGTTGCGGTACCAATTAAGCTGGAGATCGCTGCGTAGCTGGGGTGCCCGTAAATAAAAGGATAGGCAAAAGCCGGCGCTAGCGAGCGGTACGAAATTAGTGCATTAATGCGTGTAAACGCATTTGGTTACAACGAGCGGCAATAATAAGATAACACGAGCTCTCATTCCAGGTCCTGAGGAAAACCCTTAAAATAAAACATTGGGTTTGAAACGCGTAGACTTTTTGTTTGTGCCTAAACAAGTTTTGTTTTGTATATAGAAAAGGTATCAGGTCATTTGCAATGTATCAGTAGTATTGAAATTTCACCTTTTCATGACCTGAATACAAAAACTGTTTAGCCAAAATTTCCCCCTGGGTCTGTGTTATCAATTGACAACAATGTATTTTCTTTTCCTTTTTTAACCTTTCCCTTGGGTTTTTTCATTCTTTCTTCTTTCTTTTTCTAAATGCTGTGGAATTTGAGCTCATTTAAATTCATGTATTATATTATTATGTCTTTGTTATGAATGTTAAGTATTGTTTTATGGTTGTATTAGCTGTTGTGGTTCGGTAAATGAACTATATGGACAAAGCTCATGAAAATAATAGCATGAACTAAAAGATTCCCCTTCCTTTTTCTAAAAAATGAATTTCATCTAAGATAAAAAATAAAAATATTTATTAATTTTTCAATCACTTTGAGTGACACTGGTGATTGTTTTGGAGTGAGTTGATAAAGAAATTATCAGTACTGGCAATGTGTCTGTTGTTTGGCTCATGTTTTCGCAGCACCAGCAGTTGGGAGCATTTGCAAGGCAGACCTTGAAGAGTCTTGCAGGGGTCCAGTAAGTCCTGTTTATTAACATAAATTTAGTTTGTGATAATATAGGTGAGATTTTAGGTGAAAAGGGGGATTTGTTAATGTTGGCCCAGTTGAAAGTAATGTTTGACTTGGTAGATTCGGATTCCCATTTCTGTTGATTACGAGCTAGAGATTTGTTTTGGTTCGGCAAGAGAATTTTATATATGTATGAGACCAGGTGTCCTACCTTGGATAGGTGGTTCAAGAGGGTAGTGATAGTAGGGCAGATACCCGATACATTCAATTTTGCAAGCCCTACTTTAAGTTGAAGGAATTTGTAGAAATCCAGGTTGGCAAGATTGAACCGGTTTTCCAAGGTTGAGAATGGTAGCGGAGATGTGTTTTGGAAAATGTCTTGCACTAGGTTAATGCCCTTGCATGACCAATCTGACCAGAAACATGAGGAACCATCAATTTTGAGTGTTTGGTTGTACCATAGGGAGGATAGGTGAGTGCGTTTTAATTTGACCTCCAGGCGAGAGTCTAGGAGTAGGATGGCTCTTTTGGTGTTCTATATGATGTTTCTAGAGTGCGACAGACGGGATGTGTCCATTGTAGCTAGTGCGGCGAGAGGTATGTTCTGTATGAGGGACTTTTCGATCACCACCCAGGGCGGTATGTATGCTGGGTTATCAATAAACGAATTTGCGCCCTGCTTGCAAAGAAAGGCCGTTTGATAGTTTCTGAAGATGGGTAGGGAGATGCCCCCTTTATCCTTGGCCAGCTTGAGCTTTTTCATAGAGATTCTGGGCTTTTCGCCCTGCCATAGGAATTTGCTGAACGTTTTGTCAATGTTTTTTAACAATTCTTCTGAGAGTGGGCAGCATGCTAATAAGATAATTGACGAGAGGGGTTAGCATCATCTTTAAGGTCTCTGCTCTTCTCCACCACGATAAGAATTTGGGAGACCAGGTGTCTAGGAGTGAGTCTATTTTCCAGGTTAATATTTTTTCGTTAGTACGTAGGGTTGAGATTAGATCCTTTGTGAACTCGAGCCCTAGGTATTTTATAGTCTTCTGTTGCCAGGATAGCCCTGACGAGCCTGGGATACTTTTATCACCGTAGCGGCTGAGAAGTTTTACCTCGGATTTGTCTTTGTTGAGGGAATATCCAGAAATTTCTGCGAAGTGGTGTGGTATTCATAAGGGCTGGGATTGCAGTAGTGGCTTCTTGAGTGACAATTAATACATCGTCTGCGTATGCGGCAAGTTTTAAGTTGTAATCACCAAAAGGGATGCCAGTAATGTTCTTAATATGTTGGAGGAAAGGTTCCAGAGCCAGGAGGAAAAGGGGGGGCGAGAGAGGACAGCCCAGCCGTGTCCCTTGGTTTAAGTTGAAAGTAGGGGAAACTATACCTCCAGCTCTAACTCTAGCGGTGGGATTGTGGTAGAGGGCCATTATTATTTTGATCAGGTTATCACCCAGATTTAATTTCTCTAAAACGGCCTTTGGACATCTCCAATCCACCTTATCAAAGGCTTTTTCCGCTTCCAATGTGATGGCCACCGTGGGGGAGTCAAGGAGTCTAGCTTTTTCTATGGTATGACATAACAGACGTGATTTGTCACTAGAGAGCCTGTGTTTTAAGAAACCCACCTGAGATGGGTGTATTATTTTAGAGATGTGTTGTTGGATTCTATACGATAAGATTGATGCATAAATTTTGCAGTCCAGGTTTATTAATGATATCGGCCTGTAACTTTTAGGTAAGAGGAGGTCTTTACCTTCCTTGGGTAGGACGATTATGGTTGCTTCCGCTGGAGTGCCAGTGACTTGGCCAGTTTCTGAAAAGTGGGTAAATAGATTTGTGACAGTAGATACAGAGAGAATGTTTTGAAAAATGTTGCATTGAACCCGTCGGGGCCTGGGGCTTTCCCTGATTTTAATTATTTATCGCTAACAATACCTCCTTTTCTGTGATTGGACCATTTATTGATGAACTCTCTTGATCTGTAAGGTTAGGGAGAGTAATATTGCTTAGATAGTCCTGGCATTTTGAGTGTTTTACATTAGTATTTACTTCATATAAGTCTTTATAGATGTCCATGAAAGTGTCAGCTATTTTTTGCGGATTAGTAATAGTATTCCCTACTTTGTCTTTTATGGCGTTAATGGCGAATTTCTGCATTTTAAATTTTAGATAGGAGGCAAGGGACTTGCCTGCCCTGTTAGATTCACATAATTTGATGCTTTTTTGCTTGTTAATCCATATCCCCGCCCTATTACTGATGATTTTATTGAATTCATATTTCCTGTTGAGGATTTTATTAAGAGTGTCATTGTCTTTGCAAGTGATATGTATTTTTTCTAGGTCCGCGATTTCTTTCTCTAGTTTCACTAAGTTAGAGTTAGTTATTTTGTTCATTTTTGATCTATTCCTGATTATTCCCCTCTTACTGTTGCTTTTAGGGCCTCCCATCTTGTCAGATCAGACGTCTCCCCAGCCTTATTCTCAGCAAGAAAATTATGAATCGTGTCTTTGATTACTTGAATGTTGTCCTGATCAGCTAGTATCTCGTCGTTGAAATGCCAGTTCGATTGCTTTTTTTGTGGTGCGGGGTCAGAGATAGATAATGTGATACAGGAGTGGGCCGAGATCACCCTGGGTTCAACTGTTGTATGATCTACCTTACAAAGTGTATTGTTGGATACTAAAATGTAGTCTATACGTGAATACGACTTGTGGGGAAAGGAGTAAAATGTATAATCCCTTTCTGCTGGGTTTTGAACTCTCCAGGCGTCAGCCAGATTAAATTTCGAGCAGATTTTCTTCAGGATTTTATGTGATTTATTTGGAACAAATGGAAATCTAGAGTTTTTGTTTAGATGTGGGTCTAGAGGTAGGTTGAAGTCACCCGCTAGGATAATGGTAGCTGTATCAGGGATTTTTTCTAGTTGTGAGTAAAGATCGTCCCAAGAGGACTGATCGTCTTTAGTAGGTGCGTAAATGTTAGCTACATAAAATTCAACATTGTATTTAGTAAGCTTCGAGATGATCTATCTGCCTTGTGTGTCAGAGGATTTCGAGAGAAAGTTGATTCTAGATTTTCTGGAAATCAGTGTTAGTACACCGATTTTCTTCCCTACCGCTGCTGAATAAGCATTATCCGACGATTGACTATTAGCGAAACTCTCGGATAGTGTGTTATCCAATTTTGTTTCTTGAAGGAGAATTATATCTCCTTTGAGCCTGTGCAGATAATCAACTATCTTCCTCCCCTTTACCGTGTGGTTCAGGCCTTTTACATTTAGGGAGACTACTTTAATACTTTGGTTCAGTCCCCACATTTGATGTGCGATAAGAGGGTGATATGGATCAGTGACACCCTTGTGTAGGGTTGCGAAGAGCGAGGCCACACCTGAATTGAAGACCACCCCTTGTGTGTGTTAGAATGACATGAGGCTTGTGAGACAAAAATCAAGAAGCAAAACAATAGGCAAGGAAAACAACCGAATGTACAGTAGGACAAATAGAGAACCCAACCCATAATTACCCAACCCCCACCCTCCATATTCGCCAACGGGCGTAGCGATAGGAGGAAGGTCGAACAACAGTAAATTGGGGCAATACCCCATCGATAGAGCTAGGAACTAACATTGTGCGCAAACTAACATTGTGACATGTGAAAACAAAGGCCATGATGGCATGCACATAATGCACACAATAGTGTTGAGCTTAAGGCCTATGTTGGAGTCGAGGGTAGTAGTGTGTATGCGTGTGAGTGGGTACAGAGGACTAACTAGTGTGTGACTTCTAGTCTGGGGAATGTGTAGAAGGATGTGTTTGAGGCTGCGGTTGTGTACCACCCGGGTGCGCATAGTGCCTGGATGCAAGATCACGTGCATACGTAGGCCCATTGTGTGAGCTTTTAGTGTGAGTGGATGGGAGCTGAATAGCCAGTGACTATAAACATATGATGTAGCCAAGAGTAAGTATGGGCTACATGTAATAAGGAGAAAGTGCCAGGTAAGATACGTGTGTGTGTAAGTATGTGTAGCGCATGATATTTTCTAAAGCAGAGATTATTTGCGTTGAAATTCACTTAGGAATTCAAGTGTTACTAGGGTACCATAACTAGCTAGAAATTTGAGAACGACAAGTGGACACCATACTACCACAGAAGGCAGCTATTATGCTTATTACTAAGGCCAAAAGCCAGTGTCTTTGGAACCAACATATAAGGGATTCTGAAAGGAAACCAAAAAATTGCAGTACTGACACGAAATTTATATCACTTGTAAAAAGGACGATCAACTGAAAGAGCATAAATTTCATTTAGCCTCTTTGCACTGGACGGTGTTTAGTAAAAGCTACCTTGTATGGAGAAACATGCTAATCACACTCAAAAAATAGCACCATGGTCTTGGATAAAACAGCAAACTTTGAACTCTCATAATGTAAAAGGTTTAAGCACTCGAGTAAATCTCCCTTTCAATCCCTTTAGGAAAAACTTTTATGATTGCACTCCAAACACAAAAAATGAATTCAGTTAAACTGCATATGTAAACCCTTTCATATGTTAAATCATACCATGACATGGTGCAAGACGTTTACACCGTCAACATTCCACATAATAACATCACATGGATAAGCTCTAATATATTAGAAGCCAAAATATCAAATTCAAGGATGATATATTAGGATGCACAGCCCTCATCTGGGTCTTCTATGGCAGGACTTGGACTGTGAAATATTCACACATGGGTCAGGTGATATGCTGAAAAGGTCGAGAACTACTTAGAGCACACTCCAAACATTAGAATCATTCAGCACTGAGTATTCAGAGCTTGTTAATTAATCACTCACTGCTAGAGTGAGGCACGAGAAAAGTGTAAACTTTCACCAAAAAGTAAATTCAATCTAAATTAAAAAATACTTTACAAATTTCTCGCATGCAGGGGGCTTTGAGAGAAACTCTTGGCCATTTGCTTTCTAGATTTTTAGCATATGTATAGCATACAAAAGTCCCCGCTGTCACTCACTCTTCCTATCCCCGTCTAATATCTTGAAATACAACATTTCAAGAGGCTCTAAAAAGTAATGCTGCAGACAATGGCAATCGTGAGCTAAGCACTACTACCACCTCCTACAGATAATGAACAAGGCAATTGTAGCTATGGTGCAGCAGTAGACACTGTCAGGGCTATCTACCATGAACAAAATAAATAGAATAAGAGACACAATCAAGACCATCTCTCATAAAGCAAATGTTGTTCTTGTCATGGACCACTACTTTCAAATCACCCACACCTAACAACCGCTTCCGTCTCCAACTACCAAATTACATGTCTTCATAATCACTAATGAGATTTCCTACCTCTTATCCCAACCAGGAAGAAATTCATAATGCTCATTCTAAATGATTTATTGATAACCTCTACAACCTCTCAATAGCCCATACAGACACCAATGCAGCTTTTGCCTCAAAACCAGGCTCTATACATGAACAGTCAAGCTTTTCAACCTTATGATAACTAAACTTGGTGCAAAGACAACAATGGCACCAACCCACTTTCAGACCTGCAGTTTGTGTGGACCCTGCAATGCAGAGAGCATCACAGGTCAAGGAAAAACCTAGACTTCACATGCAGGCTTGCCTCTGACCACTCAGAACGATGAGAGACTGAGGTAGAAATCGGAATGGCTTGGAAAGCGTTCCCATATATGTAATCAGCTGGGCAGGTGCCAAGTAGCACAAGGTCAGGCAGAGAGGAAGAAATATGTACCCCCTTTCGCTACAATGTAGTCCCCTTACTAGTATCTGGGTAGGAAACAGTCAAAAGTCAAGTACCAAAGGGAGGACCCATCCCTTCCCCGCCTACTCATGCCACTAGCAAAAACAGGTACAAAACCATGAAATACTGCATCCTGTTACTGATCTGGCATTACCTCACAGGAACGAATGGGACTGGCTGACTTTCATAAACTGCTCAGAGAAATTGTACCAGTGACTTGCAACATTGTATCCAGTTGAGTCAATACACAAGGAGACTCTGTGATTCATGTCCTACGAATAACACCCTGAACCACTCCCTGAATTTGAAGGGAGATATAGAAAACTGACAGCAGGTCTTTAAGACTTCATTTGCCATCTTTTGAGACACTATCTGCTCCAGTTATCACCATGGGGGATTTCTCTCCAACCTTCTCTTTTAGACCCACCTGTGTCATGACTGCTTGTGTCCCTACCCCAGCAGGCGAGGTTCAGCTGCCTCAGTATGATATAGTGAGGTACGGGTTATCTCATGTAGGGTAAGGGCTCCCTGTTGCCTTCAGATGCTGAACATCCTGCCACGTGTGGAGGCCTGACACCCATTCTACCCTAAACACACCATCATCAAAAATCTTTATTGGAGGGGCGAGGTCTCGCTACACATGAGGCGAGACACACGCTGAGGGTGCTCCGGCCAGCCGCTGCCTTTGAAAACTTCTATCGCGGCACCGGGACGTTGTCGGCGACTCTGCTTGGCTGACCTGGTCTCCGGAGGCATTGGAGAGTCGTTTGCTCACCTGACATGGCTTTGTGGGTGCCGGTTCCCGCGACTGCGGTGGCGGGGCCTGGTCCGAGAGCCCGTGGCCGCCATCTTGGTTTCCCCGGACCTCGGGGAGCGCTTTGCAGGCGAGGGTTCCCCTCCGGCGCGGGACGATAGCGCCCTGGGGAGCTCTTCCGGTTCGCCTTGAGTGGAGCGCGACGAGGCGATGTGACCTGCGAGTGCCGCCCTGGGGCGCGAGGGGAGTGTCGATCTGCCGGTGCGGAGTCCTGCCGCCGCCATCTTGTGCTCCCTCGCGGGGAGTTGGCGCCTATGCTGCGGATCCCTCTGCAGCTTCTCCTTCGCATCGCTGGGGCCCTGGAGGGTCTGTGGTGCTGACTCATATCTGGTGAGGAGAGGTGGGACTGCGTGAGTGACTTTGCATAGCTGGCCCCTGGGAACCGCCGCTTCCTGCCTCGGTGGGTGCCTGCAATATATGGGCCTTAGACTGGTTATACCGATGCTGTGATCCTCCACCCTCCGTGACTCTTTAGAGGGGCGCCCTCCCCCAAATTTCATCATAGGAATACCCTGTGTCTCTGTTGGGCCGCCCCCCCTCTCTGCAGAGCCCCTCTCTTGCTGACTAGGTGAGCCTGCTGTGGGCACTTCTGGGACTGCCCTCTGAGTGCTGGCCCCCGCGTAGTCCCACCGAGGGCCCCTCCGTTTGCTGTGTGTCTGGCCTCTGGCCCTGCGGGGCTGCACACGCGATCACTGGGGGAGCTGTCACACCTGCTGGGGATCTGCGAGGCTCTCCCCCCCCCATCCTGCATGTGACTTTTGGCCTCTCGCGCAGCTCAGGAAGGGGGGGGGGGGAGGGAAGAGAGCTAGAGGGGGCCTTGGACGATTGCGGGGAGACGCTACTGCCCTTCTCCCCTATACGGCGGATCGCTCTGCTTACCTACGCTACGGCAGCTCCTATCTCTCTACTGGGGGAGGTGCTCGGCCTCCTGATTTCTCCTCCGACTTGGCTTTCCACCCTGTGCGTTGGTGCTTGAGGGGTCATGCCACACTCTAAAGCTGGGAAGGTAATCGTTGCACCCCCGAGAGACAACCCTGTGGCGGCTCTGTGGAATAAACCTGGTTCTACACCCTCTGTGGCTATGGCGTCTTCGACAGAGGGCTCCTCCGATCCTCTCACTCAATCCTTCATGGCCAACTTTTTGCAGGAAATTAAGTCCGAAATTGGATCGCTTAGAACCAAAGTTCAAACCTGCATCAAAGAACTCAGGAGTGAACGACCTCGAGAAGACGGTGGATGCTCGCACGGAGGACCAAGAGCAACTTTGGCAAAGACTGGCCCTCCTGGAGGAACAACATATTGAGCTCCAAATTAAGCAGGAGTACTTAGAAAACCGGAGCCGCCGCAATAACTTACGCCTGAGGGGTGTTCCGATAGGGGCAGAAGGCTCTAACATTGTGACTTTTGTAGCGGAGTTGCTTCATGAGATCAGAGGGGACGACGATGCCTCTCCACCGGCGCTTGACAGGGCTCAGTGTGGCTGTACCTCCTGGACGCTCTGGTATGGTTCCAGACATATTAACCAGGGTCCACTTTTTCACGGAGAAGGAGGCCATCTTAAAGGCAGCACGTTCCAAATTGGAGTTAACTTCAAAGGGTCCACCATTCAGCTCTTCCAGGACCTTGCTCCCACCACGCTTCGTCGCCGCAGGGACTTCAAACCCGTCATTGACAAGCTTCGTGAGCTGGGCATTCAGTATCAGTGGCGCCATCCCTTTGCGCTTATTTTTCAATGGGAATCCAAACGCCGGGTGCTGCAATCCCTCCAGGAGGCCACTCAACTGCTCCGCCTCCCGACTTCCTCTCCGCCGCCTAGCCCTTCTTGTCTGCCCCTTTTGGATCGAGAACCTGCGAAGCCACAATGGGCTAGAGCGCTCATACCGCGGCGGCTGTCTAGGCGTGGGGAACGGTCCTCTTCCCAAGCCAAACAGGACATTATTCAGCATCTTCGCTCCCTGGAAAGAGAAAGGTCTCCCTCCCGCTCCCAGTCAAAGGAGAACTGAATGATCACCCGCGTTTTAAAGGGCCATTGTCTTTCCCACCAGCAATCTCCCATGGAGGCGGGATTGGGCTCCCATGTTCTCTGTTTATTCTCTTCTTGCCCCGACTATAATGTGGCAGCGGTGCCGGCTTGTGCCCCCTCACAGAAGTGCTGATTTCTCGAGACTTACCCCCATTTCTATTCCTAAGAGAGTGACATCTCTGGGATGGCTTGTGCTATTGAGCCTAGCCTACTCCGGGACTGGAAAAGGACTTGTTGGCCATGTTGGCCGTTGTTTAATCTCGCAACTTTGCTTTCCTTTTTTTTTTTCTTCTTTTCCTCTTCTTTCCTTCTTTTCCCTGTTTGGAGGGAGGGAGGGCCTCGATATGTGGAGCGTGCCATTTCTCTGCCGATGGCTGTTACTTTGGGTAGCAACTTCCTCCTGTATATTGCTGGTTATTGTGATGCATCCTGGCTGTGTTCACTTTTCATGGTGGTTTAATGGGGGAGGGTGGGGGGCTCTGGGCCATATACTGGTCTCACCACGTTTGATGGCGGTTGGGTGTAATCAGCTTTTATCATGACTTCTGCACCCTGTTTGACACCCCTTTCTCTTAATGTAAAGGGTCTTAACTCTTCTAACAAACGTCGTCAAATTTGGCGCTATTTACTGCAACAGAACCCAGATATTATCTTCTTACAGGAGACATCTGTTAAAGGTGGATACCCCCCCTTACGGCTCACCCAAAATATCCCTTCCAATGCTGGGCATCTGCACCTACAAAAACGGCGGGGGTGGCTATTCTCTGCAGGGCGGTCATCCAACAGGGGGCTGCCAGAGTGATCCGTGGCAAAGATGGCAGATTTCTTAAACTAGTGGTCTGGGTTGGGGCACAGGCATTCACCCTCTGCCATATTTATGCTCTCAACCAAGCACAGGACCTCTTTACCAGGGAACTCCTTCGGGAACAGATAACACATGACGATCATCAGCTCATTTTGGGGGGTGACTTCAATCTGGTGTGGGATGCAGGATTAGACCGTAGTACTGGTACATTTCATGGGGCTGGGGCCATGTCTGCTTCTTTGAAGAAACAGCTTACTGACTTGGGACTGCTAGATGTTTGGCGTTATCACTCCCCAGCTACACAAGATTATTTTTATTATTCACATGTTCACCGCTCCTACTCCCGCATTGATTATCTATTTGTCTCCCATTCCCTGGTACGTGATGTTCTCTCGGCTTCTATGTCCGATATTTCCATTTCGGATCACGCACATGTGGAGTTTCTGCACCACAATCGCACATCTCACTCGCGCCACTCCCCCCCCCCGCTGGAGATTACCCCCGCATATCCTCCGGGACCCTGTGGATGTTTCTGAGATTCGCAATGCTATCCTGTCCTATTTTTCGTCCAATGATCTGCCATAAACACCTTTTCCCGTGGTCTGGGACGCCTTTAAAGCCACAATTCGTGGTCGCATAACCTCCATTGCGATAGCTCGGGCTCGAGAGGCTCATTTGTTCGAGGACAACTTGTTCAGGGACATCAAAATACTGGAAAAACTAGACCAGGAACATCCTCTAGCTCTTACTAAGCGACGCCTTGCTATGCTTCGTGTCCAGCTGCGGGCTCATAGGACTAATAAGGCGGAGCACACCCTATTGGCCTTAAAGCAACGATACTATGAAGGGGGGGACAAGGTGGGAACAGTTCTAGCCCGTCGCCTTCGGAGACGGGCAGCCAAGGCTCACATTGCAAAAATTTAATTAGAGGATGGCTCATGGGCTACCACTGAAACCGCCAAGCTAAAAGCCTTTCACGACTATTACACATCTCTTTACGCACGGGAGGCACCTAATTCGGATCAGATTCAAGCAGTACTGGGGGAATGCAGATGGACTCTGATCTCTGAACATCACGCGCAACTTCTTGAAGATCCACTCACGCTAGACGAACTTACGGGTGCGCTGAAGGACCTACCCCTCGGTAAATCTCCGGGCCCGGATGGTCTCCCGGTCTCTTTCTATCGCACTTTTCTCCCACAGATACAAGACTATCTGCTCCGCCTTTTTATTTCCTTTTCTGATACTGGAGGCCCCTCCACTTCTATGGCGTTGGCCGAGATCGCGCTGCTCCCTAAACCAGGGAAGAACCCCACATTGTGCTCCTCTTTTCGCCCCATCGCGCTTTTAAACACGGACCTCAAACTCTACACTAAAATTTTGGCCAAGCGTCTGGATCCACATCTGCCCGGGCTTATCGAGCCTGACCAGGTCGGCTTCATTCGTCACCGGCAGGGTGCGGATAATGTGCGGCGCATCGCTCACTTAGTCGGGAAGGCCCACCACTGGAACATACCTGCATGCTTATTGTCACTCGATGCTGAAAAAGCATTTGACCGAGTGGGGTGGGCCCTCTTGAGGGCCGTCTTAAATAAAATAGGGCTGTGACCTTGGATGATTGCCATGATCATGGCCCCTTACCTTTCACCTCAAGCCCAGGTCCGGATTAATGGTCCTAGCCATGTTTATAGGGCACCCGGCAGGGATGCCCTTTATCTCCCCTGCTATTTGCGCTTGTCGTAGAACCTCTTGCCATCCTGATTCGTCAATCCCCTGACATTACAGGTATTGTTCACGGAGGAGTGGACCACAAAATCGCCTTATTCGCGGACGATCTCCTTCTTACGTTGTCACGCCCATGTTCCTCTTTGTCCGCCCTTCACACAGTGCTTCAGTCTTTTGAAATTGCCTCCGGTCTTAAAATTAATCATGCAAAATCGTGGGCTTTGAATCTTACAATCCCGGTATCCGAGATTCCCGCGCTTCAGTCCCTCGTCCCATACCAATGGGCCTCACACTCCATTCGGTACCTTGGCCTTAACTTAACCGCTACCCTTACCACGTGGTCACAAGCCAATTGGCAGGAATGTAAAACGGCCGTTTTGGAGGATCTACAAACGTGGAAATCTCTCCCTCTCTCATGGCTGGGGCGTCTGAACG
Source organism: Calotriton arnoldi (assembly GCA_963921515.1). Lineage (NCBI taxonomy): Eukaryota > Metazoa > Chordata > Amphibia > Caudata > Salamandridae > Calotriton > Calotriton arnoldi. The sequence continues at coordinate 3,182,192 of CAWUFW010000227.1, read as the reverse complement.
TGATCAAAATGTTGGTGCTGCCGAAAATATTAAATTTATTCCAAACTCTGCCTAGGCCTTTTCCACAACACCAAATTCAGAACCTCCAGCGCGAGCTTACTAACTTTATCTGGGGAGGGCGGCGGTCACGTTTTTCTAATAAAATACTCATGCTACCTCGCGACAGGGGGGGATTGGCTTGTCCCAACTTATTGGAGTATTACTGGGCCTCACATCTCCGTTTCATTTCGGAATGCGTCGCGCGGGAGAGCGAGAAGGTTTGGTTCCATATGGATTGGGCGGTGGCATGCCGACCCATCTGGGATCTTGCTTGGCTTTCACGGGAGGCCCGTCCGCGCAGCGCTTATATGGCCATACCGACAAAAACTGTGCTGGATATTTGGGACAAACTGGCGCTCACCATGGGCCTCACTTCCTTCCCGTCACCTCACACTCCCATTGCGCGCAACTCACATTTTCCACCTGCTCTACATCCACACTCCTTACTGGCCTGGTCGGAAGGGGGGTGCCAGACACTCCGGGACCTTTTCGAGGGAGACACCTTTAAATCCTTCGCACAATGTAAACGGGATTTCTTTCTCTCCGAGGGGGCTAGATTACAATATCTCCAACTTCGACACTGGGTACAGGCGTTGTCTTCTACTCAGGGAGCCACTCGTCCTTTCACCCCCTTCGAACGACTGGTGCGTTCATACGACGAATCCAGGGGTCTAATATCTCGCACATATCAAATCCTTCAACATGCCACTCGACCTACTCCTCATACATATCAGTCACGATGGCAGTCCGGCAACCCTGATGAAATCACGCCTAAACAATGGGAGCAATTATGGCGCGACATCCTGAGGGTTTCCCGCAGCATTTTTCAGAGGGAATCTGCATATAAAGTCATGACACAATGGTATTACACTCCCCATAAATTGCACAAAATGTTCCCCAATTCCTCCCCTGTTTGCTGGCGCTGTACGAGCGCTACTGGGCATTTTCTCCACATTTGGTGGCATTGCCTGCTTTTGACCACTTACTGGAAAGAGGTCCTTAGTCACATTAAACAGGTGATTGGCTACCCACTACCCGAAACCCCGACCACACTCATCTTAGGCCTCAAACCTGCGAATTTACTCGCCATGCACAAGGACTGGCACCTAATCCTACACATGCTTGGCGCAGCTAAACAAACAATAGCATTATACTGGAAGAAGGCTGAAGCACCCCCAGTGACTGTTTGGTTCACCCGCTTGTGGCATACCATGGCAATGGAGTTACTCACGGCGCGGCTTCAGCTCCGCGACACCAAATTCACGAAAACTTGGCAACCATTGGTAGATTATTTTTGCAAGCTCGACCATGCCCATCACCAGCCCCCGAGGCTGCGGGCTTTACGCCTCTTTGAGGATAACATACTCCCCTCTGATGCGGACAGACTCTGGGGGCCCAATGGGGATACTGCTTAGTCTCCTCCCTGCATGGTGCTGGTCCTGTGCGTTGACATGACTTCCCTCGGGTTCTCCTCCACACTGGGTTTCTCCATTCACAGGGACTCTGCTTCTTGTTGCGGGACACTTAGTTTTCCCCGCGCTTACACTTCACATAGCCCCTTTCTCCTAGCGAGTCCCATCACCATCTAGTCCCCCCCCACACATGTTGGATGTTTTTAATTCTCTTTTTCTCCCCGAGTAATGTCCTTCTATGTATGACTGATTTGTGATGCGCCACTGCTTTGCCTCCTGTGTCTTTATTTATTGCTATTCCAGGGTTATTAATGATTCACCCTTCCCTTTCCATTCCCTCCTTGGTTTTCTTTTTCTCTTTCTTCCTTTTTCTACTTTCCTCCTTTTCATGACATCTTGTTTGTTGTATTGTTTCGATTTGTATTTTCAATAAAACAGATTTGACACAAAAATCTTTATTGTATCACACAGGAATAGGCACAAAAATATGAAAAACATTGATCATCAACTCTCACCTCCTGCTATCAAATCACAATGTCAAGCCCTAGATGCTATAATGAGAGAACCCATAAAAATATTAAAACCAACACTAAGCTCCACTCTCACACACAAAAAACACACTCAGTTTACCCTATTATCCTCACACAAATACGTATCCTATTACGACAAAAGACTCCCAGGAAATTAGGCCACCAAACTATCTCAATGCATCCTCCACAACTGTTGCTCAGCAGTTACCAATGTCGCCACCATACAGGGACTGAAACCTGACCTACATTTTCTTACTGTAGCGACGCCTAACTCTGTCTCTGTAGCGACTCACTACATTCATCACAGAACTCAAACACAACATTGAACAAAGACACACTTCAATGGTCCACAGGAAACTCAGACCTAACCAACAGAAAACAGAATTTGTAACCATCATTCCCAAGTCTAACAAAAGCAACACAAAAACCTAACATCATCCTCCATTCAGCTGACATCTGCCCAGAAATCATAACCACTGCTACATCTTTGGGCATCATATAACACATGACATCAGCAAACACATGAAACAAACGCCTATATTAAAATGAGACTACTCTGAACCATTAAACATTTCCTCCCAAAAGATGTTTTCAAATATATTGCAAAGACCATTCCCATCTCATTCTTGGACAACTGGAACTCGCTTTTCAGACGGTTACCATCTGCCAATCTTTTGCCATTAAAAGCCTTCTTTGCAATAAGAATAAGTCACCTACCATGTTTCATATTATGTCTTTAATCAGGAGCACTGCTAACGCTCTCTTTTCTAAAACCATTAAAGATTAGTTTTACCTATAGCTCACTAACCTGCAGTGACACATCCCTCAGACACCTCCTTTCCTCAGATTATGTAAAATACAAAAACAAACCTAACAGAGTAAGCAACATACTGGTACGGACAGGTCTAAATCTATGAAAGATACTCCCCTTTTTTCTCGGCCCCTGCTTGACTGATCACCTCTAAACGTTCGAGAAAGAAGCTGAGGTAAATTTGCTTTTTGTTTGGAAAGTTTCATGAAAATTTGTCAAGTGGGGCAAAAGTTATTAGCAAAACAAAAAATGCCTTGTCTATAGAAAAGCAATCCTAACTTACCCAGTGGCGACTGCTATCCTCTCGCTATCCTCTCTCTCTCTCTCTCTCTCAATCTCTCGCTCTCTCTGGGCCACAGGACAGGCAGTCCTGTCCTACTATGGCGCTGCCAACTGGGCCAAATACACCCTTTCCCCACTTGACTCTCAGGGTAATGAGGGCAAGCAGTTTTAAGCATTAGTGAAGCTTTAGTGCAATTCGCTCTGGATTACACTCCTGGCGAATGCTTTGACGGCTTTCAGCAGAAAGAGTTCATGCAGACAAAAAAAGTTCACACAACACACTTCTCTGAGATGGCTGTCCTTTGGTTCTATTTGTGCTTGGGGCCTACTTTACCTTCTGTGTGGGGCTGTGCTCTGGTGGCGTTGGCAGGCACACTAAGTGAAACCATTCCTGTCGCAGCACTGCATGGATGTGGCACTGCAGCAAAAGCCTCACCCGGATAAGGAACCACTGGTGAAAATCAGCACAGCAAGCCAGTACAGCAGTGCTTGTCTCTGGTAGCTGAGGCATCACAGGTTGATTGCAGTTGGGGTAAAATCACATCAGTTGCAGCCTACAGGCTGGGTTTTCAGCAGGTGATTGTCTTTGGCAGTTGTGGACTCTCAGAACAATTGAAGAAGGTGACTCAGCCTCCAGGCCAGGTCTTCTGCAAGTGACCATGCTTGGCAGTTGTGTCCTCCCAGGCCAGCTACATCTACAATTACAGCATTTCTTCTTAGTTCCAACATCAGGCAGCAGGCACCACCAGTATTTCAAGCATAGGGTATGATGCCTGATGACACAATGTTGCTTTTCACTAGTAGAGCTTGGTGGAGTTCTCAACAGTAACTGTTTAAGGAGACTACGGGTGCTGAAGCTGATCTAATGCTGGTACTGATCGAATTGCTCTGCCGAACTGGCACAAAGGTTTTGCTTTCCTTGAAGGCAGACTCCATCTCCCATCTTTTTGCGAGGTGCCTGGCTCCCTCATCAGTCTGGGTGCTCAGAGTGCCTTCCCAGATGGACTGATGCCCTTTGTGTTTATTTTATGCTTTTAATCTTTCACATTTTTATTTTATTTTTGATTTTAGTTACTAGTAGAGACCGCCTGGCAGGGTAGCCTGCAGACGAGTCTCAGGGGTTACTAGACCCCAGTTCTGGTTTTACTTTCCACCCCCCACTTCGCTGGCTTTGTGCTGCAGTGCGCACTAAGCCACACCCACGGACATGCCTCCTGCCCTTGACGGGCCATTTAACAGCACCAAAAGCGTGTCCGCAGGCGTGCCAAGGGCAAGCCAATGCACATCCGGATAGCGCTGAGCGCCAGTCCCCCTGGACCTTCCAGGCCAAATTTAAGACCACTCATCAGCTACTCTCAGGATGCGCTTCTAGCACTCAGCTCTATTGATAAGTGCTTAGTGCCCATCTTATAGACTTAATCAGCTTCCCTTCTATACTTGCCATGATTGTAACTTTCTCTTGGGACCTCCGTCTCCTGTCTGGGGCTCTCCTGCTACTGCTTCTACTTTATCCCAGTCACCACAACCCGCGGATATTACTTACCTTCCATGTGTGCTCCCCAACGCAAGATCCCTCGTGAAGCATGGCACAGAATTTCTCCTTTTCATGGAATCTCACAACCTTTCTCTAGCCTTTATCACTGAAGCTTGGGCGGACCCTGCATCCGACCCAGACTTCGTGGCAGCTATTCCTAGGGGATACGATATCTATAGACTTATAGGACCAGTCAAAAGGGGCGGTGGCCTAGCACAAATTTATAAATCCAATATAGCAGTTCACTGTGACTTCCTACACTCCTCTCACTGCAAGGCCCTCTCCTTCAACATTAGAGTGTCAAAATCTCAATCTTTTAAAGGTACTCTGCTGTACAGCCCATCTGGCCTGAGCAACCTTTTCAGAAGACTTCAGCAGCTTGGTAGAGGCTAACATCCTCTTTAATGATTATACGGTACTAGGTGACTTTAATTTTCACCTGGAGGCCCAAACTGACCCAGACACATCAGACTGTCTCCAGACTATGTCCTCTATGGGCCTTTCACAACTGGTTGCTGGTCCTACTCACTTAGCAGGTCACACATTAGACGGGGGTTTACCAACAACCCCTCCCTAAACACTACATGCTCCCTCCTACTGGCACGGTCAGACCACAGCTGCATCATGTTTCACATTTTCATTAAGGCAAAAATGAATGTGTCCGTCTGTAATGTAACTGGTGCTCATGTAAAGCGCTCTGATACCTTCGGGTCTGGTTCGCGCTATATAAAACTCCACACAAAAAAAGGTACCTTACTATCCTCCTAGAGCCACCGCTCACTCAATTTCTAACCACGCCTGGCACAAAATCGATCCAGTTCATCTTTCTTCCTTCCTAACAGATCCCCCTCCCCCCCCACCCTATCAGACGATCCTGACAGCCGTTGCTCAATACAATCACTGGTTAGATTTGGCTGCCCTTTCTCTGGCCCCTCCAAAGTCAGTCAAATTTAAAAGAAATAAGACCGCTGCCTCTGGTTCTCCAATGACCTGAGGACCTTGAAGCAGAACTGAAGAAGGCATGAGAAAAGATGGCGTCATGACTACACAGACGCAGAAAAGGCTAAGTACAAGACTTGTTAGAACATCTACAAAATCAAAAGTTTTATAGCTAAGGCAGCCTATTTCAGTTGGAAAATCGAATCTGCCAAGAATCCACTAAAGAACTCTTCTCAACTATTATCAAACTCACAACAAATCTGGACAGGAAACCAACTAATTCTAGCCAGTCCTTCTGTAACATAGTTGCCAGCTTTTTCCTCAAGAAAGGTGAAACATTTGTATAAGTTGCCTTGTCCACTATTCATACTCCCCATCATGGCAACTCCCTTCCTAGTCTCTCTTCAGTGGCTTCGAGTTTTGCCTCCCACCCCCACCCCCGTCTACTGACAGTTGCTAGACTGATCAAAGCAGCCAGATCTAGGTCCCCCGGCGATCCCTGTCCACACAGTATCGCGGCTCTAGTTGCAGATAGTACTGCTCCGATTCTAACCCATATATCTTTCAGCTTGTATTTCAGTCCGGTTCATTCCCAATCTGCTGGAAGAAAGCCTCAGCAATTTCCTTTCCTTAGGAAACCTTCACAGGGCCCCTCTGATCCAAACAATTACCGCCAAATATCTTGCCTCTGCTTGCCAGCCAAGATTGTCGAGAAAGTAATGATCTCCCAAATCATGGAATTCATTCAATCCAATAACCTCTTGGATGCCACTCAATTTGGGTTCCATTCAGACCATAGCACAGAAACAGCCCTTAACAAGGCCACTGAAGAAATCAGAATATCCCTTGATTCGCGAGGTAAAGCGTCCCTGATCTAACTTGATTTGTCGGCAGCTTTCGATACTGTCCACCATAGCAGATGGCTGTCCCATTTAACCGAGATCGGTATCACAGGCTCTGCCTGGAGAGCTATGCCTCCCCGCTGTTTTCCCTTCCCTGCGGGGTCCCACAAGGGTGCTCACTCAGCCCCACGCTTTACAACATTTATGTCACACTTTTTGCTGAGCTCATCAAGTAATTTGGCTTTGCCCTCACAGCCTATGCCGAGGACACTCAATTTGTTGTCTCCCTCGGCAGTGAGGAGCCTGACTTGGCACCCGTTTCTGTAACTGTTCTGAAAATAGAAAATAGAAATTCAGAGCACCTTGCCCTGTCTGAGAACTAATGGAATGGAATAAGGAGAAGCCATACAGCAGTTCATAAATGCAAAACCTCAACTGATAAGTAAAAGCAGCAAAAGCATTCTATTGTTTTTTAGCTAAAGAATCAGTTTTTAGGCCGGGCCACTAGGCGGCAGAACTTCCCGCTAAAATTCAGAATTAGAAGCCCAGAGGCACGAGGAGGATATTAAACTGAGGCATATCCTTTCCTCAATTAAGAGAAATATGTTTTCAATGGGACAACTCAAATGAGATCAAGTTTGCAGAGCTGGTTCTAATCTTCTTTGGTGGCAGAGAAAATAGTGGGAGCTAAGTAACACATTTGTTAAAGCAGTGGGTCACTTATTCAATGAAAATGTAGAAATATTTGATTGTTATATTTATTATATTTTTAAAGTACTGTTAATATTAAAACCGATAATAAAAAACAAATATGTTCTATATAATACAGTCTAAATCAACATTGGCTCACTAGTGGATAAATGGCTAGAACAATCTGAATGAAATTCTTGATGAGGTGAAAAGAACAGATCGTGGGACACACCTTTGAAGCAATATGCATTTTTAGATTTAGATTTTTTTTTTTTTTGGACATAGTGATTTTACCGGGAACCCGCAATTTGGTCATATGAGAAAGCCAGGTAAAGAACGCAGCCGTGCACAAGAAGACACAAGAAGTTAGTCCTGGGATCAAATCTTCTGCTACTTACCATTTAGAAGTCAAAGCACTATGCATTTTTAAACAGGGACACGGGCAGTCAAGAGGTAAGGAACTGGTGTTCTGAAAGGAGACAAAAGACGGTGGTGAACGGGGTTCACTCTGAGATTATGGTGGGTAGCCAGGCACCACAATGATCACTCATTAATTTGATTCTACAGTTCCCATGTACCCATCTAAGCACATTTAAGTGGAGAACAGTAGAAATTAAATGTTCTGGTATTTAAACTGTACTGAGTCGAGGGGGGACAAACTAGTATGAACCCCCAGAGAGGTCTACTTCAATTAATTCTTAAGCAATCCTGAATCTATTTATTTTACAAGCAAACGTTCTTATCTGGGTATCGGACTCAATTCTCGTAATAAGAAAAGGATGTAGGAGAATTGTTTGCTAGTTTGAAGAGTGCAAGTGTTTAGCAAATTAGGTAACATTTTATTCTTATTTTTTCGGGCACTTTATACTTAAACACTGCACAGTTAACATAGAAGAAAAGTTTGAAAGGAACCTCTATATGAGTGAAGAGGACAAAGATCTGCAAAATGGTTTATAGCACTTGGACAGAACACGAAGTTAGATTTTGAAAAACGCGATCCTAGTTGGCGTCTACAAGCCTAGAAAGTGGACATGCATCTGTTGTGTAGATTGGTAAATTTCCACCAAGTGGGGAATGAATCAAACTAGTTCAAGATAAATTGAGAGCACCATTTGTGCTGGGATGTATGCGGAGAGATAAAACAAATAGAAACATGGTGTTATAAGAACACAAGGCACTGGTGAGAACTTGTCTCGTTTAATGAGTTCAACTAAGGAGGCCACAGACACAATACAGCGGAGGCCTAACAGAATGGTGGCGAGTTTGAAAGTTACTTTCTCTGTTTGTACGGAGAAAAGGGATGCTTCAAGACAGTGGAAACCTCATGGTGCAAGCTGTATGAAAGGTAAACATTTACGGATGAATACATGATTCTGCATATAGTGGTGCTAGTAGGAGCAATCAAATCCGATAGTTATTCATGAAGAAAAGTTAATGCATGCTACAGCACAAAGCACGAGAAACAGTCAAACAAGGCTAAAAATAGAATAAAGAACCCAGAATATAAGGCATAATGTAGTAGAAAGGGCAATGCAGAGCTATTTACTTAAGCATTGGGCAGGTTATGCTTTGCTAGAGTGGGTAAGGTACGTGGTCCCTATCTGCCATAGATGACTTTGTCCTATATTTGATACGTACGCTGGATGCCTGTCATACATTTATGCAATATAGCCCACCAGTTATCCTTATAGACCAAATGTACATGCATTTTGGCATTATATATGTTATAACGGAAGAAATCAATATATTGGCTAGCAGACCAACATTCTGGCAGAGTATATTGTATACCTATAATCTAGTTGGCAAATCAAAAAATACTACATTTAACAAGTGGGGTTTTTAAAAGATTTTAAAAAATGCAAGCACACAGAAGTGTTTTCCAGTAAACGTGTGTGAGTTCGAACACTGAAATATAATATGATGCCATGTCTGACTTGCTCGCTCTAGATCAGCGATACTCAAAGTGCGGCCCTCCTGACCTTTACATTCGCACCCTGGTCAAGAGCACAGTGACTCAGCAGTGACCCAAAAAATATGTTAAATAAACCGGCAAGCATTTATTTAAAGGTTAATCAAAATTAAAGAAAGTAAGTAACTAGGGTGTCCTAAACCACTTAACTTTAGGAATACCTTCATTTGTAAAGACATTTTGCAGCAAAAGTATGATAAAGTATTTTAATAATTCATTAACATGCAGAACCGTTTCACTTAGAACATCAGATTATCAGTGCATTGAGAAGTATTTTTTTTTAAGTGATCATTTTCAAACATGAATTGAGAAACATTCATTCTTCCCTACACCTTGATAACAATGCCAATAGTGTACGAACAGGCAAGTCAGTTGTCATGTGCATTTTTTGGGGGCCGGGGTTTCTATTATTCATGAATAACATATTGTTCATTAAATCAAACCCTGGAGAAAGCTTTGTACAGCACACATCCTGGAGTCATATTTTGAGGTCCTCATATGTGATAATGAAGAAAAAGGAGGGAAAGTGAAATAAAAATAATTGCCTAGGATCACACAATTTAGTTAAGCGGAGAAGCTGGGATTTCCCATTATGCAATTCAGACACTAGATGTATACGCCTAGCTTCCCTTACTCCCACAATACCACAAACCCTGACCGCCACCTTGCTGGTATCAATGTGGCCCTCGGTCACATCACAGACCAAATTTGTGGCCCCTAGGAAAATGTTTGTAAGTACCCATGCTATAGATAAATATATCTACAGGTATACTGTGAAATACATTAACCTTCAGCAAGAGATCATCAGCTTGTACTTATACACCGTATTTGTAGAGTTTAGATTTCTATGTAAAATACTTGCCAACTTTTAGTGACCTGTATATAGCTGCAATATGCATAACTTGTGAATGCATTGATCTACCGAAGTCTTTAGTAGAACGTTATGTTTAAGGACAAAAAAACTATGTTGCACATCAAACTATTTTGGAAGTAATTTACATGTCCACATAAAGCTTTTTCTTGCTGCCACAGTAAACAATTGTTTATGCATTTGCTAGGTGTAGAATACAAAACAGCAACTCAAAATAGGAATGGCCTGCTAAATATTGCTGCAAAATATACCTTTATTCGTACTGTCTCCTTAGTGACTATATTTAATATATACACGTACATAAACAACAGCAGATCTGTGCCGCTGGCCATGTAAAACTGCACGAATATTTAGCGCAAATTTGCATGCCCTGTATGTGTTCATATATGGCAGTTTTATGAATTGTTCTTTGCTGCCAAATTGGCAGGACTAGATGTATTCATTTAATTAAGCCTGAAGCAGTGCTCATCTGCGATCAGGGAGGTCTACGTGATGGGAAGAGGACAGTAGCTTACAAGATAGAACGCCTTGGGCCTGGAAATCAATTAATTCAAATATGGAGGTATATAAAAAGAAAAAAACAGGCAAATTAGAGAATAAAGTTGGAATGTAGGAGAAGGTGGGGGGGAGTAACAGGAGCAGCCAAATAGAAGACAAATGTGGAGAGCTCGGCGAATTTAGGTGAGACAGAGCTGTGAGGAGGAAGCAGGAAAGCAGGAGGTAAGAAATATTTAATCATTGAAAAAGAATTAGGGCCAGGATTGTAACAGATGAAAAGGCAGAAGGAATGAATCAGAAGTTTCTCGGTCACAGAGGGTTAAAGACAAAAAGAAAAATCTCCAGATTTCAGAAAAGAGAAGAAGTAGCAGAAACACAAACGAGAGGAGAAACAAGGAAGGAGAGATTTAAGGGCTACACACTTCAACGATGAAAAGTTATGTGGGGGCAGAGAGATGAGAAAGCGAGTTAAAGGTTACAGATAATGCATGAAAAGAGGTATTGTGACTCCTGGAGGTTTAAAGAAAGTGAATCCAAACTCCTACATAAATGGTTGAAGAGAAGCAAAGTCTAGCGTGTTGAGAAATGTTAAAAATTTAAAAATTAAAAGCATGGCAAACAAAACCTCTTTTCTGTGCTTTTATAGAGGCAGCGTCTTTGCAACACGTTTACTCCAGCCCGCCCTGAGTTGTAGCCATACTCAGAAAACAAAGAGCTAAAGGCTAAATGATAACAAAGACCACGGAGGAAATCATTTTACAGTTAAACTACACAAAAAGATAAGAGGCAAGACAGATTATTGAGTGTTTAAAAATGGCACTGGCAGGATAAAATCCAAGGATTAAAACTGGTTAAAAGAACGCGTAGAAAGCTGTTGGGAGATCTCAGGGTTGTTCAAGTTAAAGGATACAAAACAGCCAGGAGGAGCGATCTCAGATATCGAGAGATTAAACAGCACACACGTGGAAGACACATAATTTCATGGTTAGAAAACGGAAAGAGTTGAAAATTGAATTTCATCACCACCACCAAATCCGAACAGATGCGAATAATAATATGGAGTTTAGATATGTTTTATAAAAACATGATGCAGTGTAAGAACCTTCATGGAGACCAATGTCATTGAATGTGTGTTTTAAACTGCAAAGAACAACATTTACGTTGAGGGGAGACTCACCTGCTCTTTGGTTTCCGGGTGTGCCAATGATTCTGCTGCTGGTTGACTGGTTTCTTCCATCTTTGATCTCGATAGTGAGCAGTGTTTTCATGTCGTTTTCGTGCTCGGGGTCTGCAGATACCTCCTTACTCTCAATGAATTTGCTTTCTCTCGTGTTTTTTATCCGATCCTTGACTGGTCCTGGAGCAGGAATGTCTTGGGAGGTGCAGGAATTCAACGACTTGGAAGGAAGACTATTTGTTGTGGTAGCCTGGAGAGTGCTAGGGTCCTTTGATGCTTCCCAACTTCTCTCACTGCTCTTAATGTGCCCCCTCTGTGATGTCACCGGAGTGCCCTCCGATTGGCTGTCTTTACTCCTCCCAATGACAGTGTCCTCTTGTGCGTTCTGCTGATGGAGCGTGCAGCTCTCCACACCTCCCTCTTTTGATGAGTTGCTCTTACCCCCCGTGTCACTGATGAATGCACCTTTAAAAGATTCTGTCCTGTAGCTTTGCTCGTCTGTGGAGGTGACTTTGGTACCTGGTTTGCTGTGGGAGGCACCATCAGTTTCACTGACGCACTTCTGGTTTTCTTTTATTCGCTGCTGAACAGAGAGGCCTTGCATCCCCGTTTTGAGTCCATGTTTTGGATTGCCCGTATAGTCTTCTGCTTTATCTTTACTTCCTTTCTTCGAAGATATATCGAGCCTCTTGTGAGGGAGGCTCCCAGGCGTCCATTCTCGGGTGTTGGAGAGTAGGCGGGAGTCCTTGTTTCGGAGAGAAGGGCTGGCTGCCTGGAGCAGTTGCTGTTGTTGCTGAAGGATGCGGTTGCCTCTGGTTCTGCTGTCTCCTCTCTGACTTGCAAATCTGCTACCAAACAAGGTAGGCTGCTCGGTCGGCTCTTCTGTGAACCTTTTCGCAGAATCTCGCAAGGAACTGGCTCTTCGGAAAGGAGACAGATCGGCAGGATGATCGCTGGTATGTGAAACTAAACAGAGAGGGAGAAAAAGGTTTGAGACGGCTCTGACAACGTCAGCTAGTTGCTCAAGCTTTGCGAGGTTTCCCTCGCTGACAGGATGATTCGGATAAACTTCTTAAACATGACTGCTTGTTTCTCTTCTTTTAGAAAAACTTATAAACTTGGAAAAAACATTGTGAATTCATAGATGGAGCCAAGCTGCTTCAGGCTACTATTTTTTGCCCAAGTGAAAGTCATAACCTAATTTTAAATCTAGAAATAACCATGTTTAGAGCATGGTTGCCAAACTAGAGCTAATCCAGGCACCTGAGGCAAGAGCACATTAACTGCGTAATGCAGGTTTTTTTTTTTTTGGGAAACTATTACCTTCTGTAAATGTCACTCAATGCACTAAAATATTCTAATGTATTGAACAGAAAAACATTTGTTAAAGAAATTTTTATTTTTATCATTTAAAAATTAAACAGTATATCATATTCTAACATGGTGTTTGTTGGAGACTTAACATGGCAAATCTTTCTACGGCTTGGCTCCAGCCATGGCACTTAGGCGCAAGCCATACCTCTGCCCTGTCTCAGCTCCCTCTATGTCTTTGCTGGCTTGCCCAATTCCACGTTAATGTTCGCACTCCTGATCCCGTCTCTCAATCAAACCCTTTCCCCTTTTCACTTGGCATACTTGTTCTCTCAACCCCCAGCTCCAAGATTACAAGATTATACTCCATCTACCACTGCTTCTGACACCTCACCTGCGTCTCACTTCTAGAACCTAGTTGCTCAATTCTTGTAAACAAAGCGCGCCATTCATCCCGTTTTTCAGGGCCCTTTGCTACAATGTCAGTCTGAAACAATTTTTTTTTTAAATGAAATCACGTTTTATCCACCACATTATGCACAATCTTACACTCCTTCACTGACATCAGCAACCCTTCTAATACTCAGCTCCCTTCAATTCCAGACTTCATCTCCTGGACTCACTGTTCCACCACACCTTGACACCTTTATGGGCTTACAGTTATGCCCCATGTCCTATCACGCCTGATGCTCTCATAGCCATACTCCAATCCCATTGCCATCGAGTTCTGATCACTTCTCTAATTCACCTTTACCCCAAATATTGCTTTCCATTTCCCTCCCATGCCCGATATTCCTCTAAATTTCATATTACTTTCGCTTGATCACTCTTCTCGCCCAACTTTCCAAACGCACACGAATCTTATTTACAAACTCCTCTGCAGCAATTTGATGACTGACATCTTTGTCTGTTCTTGATTCTGTCACTAAAAAACTAAACAGCTCACCTCATTTCCAACTTCCAGCCAGTACCTCACTCACTTCAAAACACCTCAACTGACAGACACTAAAGTCCCCTACAACACCAGGCAGCCAATCCGTTTTACAAATCGAAGCTTACTCAAGCCACAAGAGAGCACAGGAATGTGGGATGTTATAAGGGGACTTTAAATCACAGAGGGCTGCAGTAACAGAAAGAGTATTTAAAACATCTGATGGCCACACAGTGGTCACCGATTATATAATGCGCCTGAAAAGTTGTTTTGGCTTCTGATTTATCTGTGGTCGTTTATAAGAGTGATTCATGAAGGGGCCGGCATCTTGAAACGATAGAGATGGAGTCGGTGGGTGGCCAAAGAGTATCCAAATGAACTTCTTTTAGTGAAATTTGTGCTGTCTATTTCAATAAAATGCAGCTTTCTGGTGAAAAGTATTACTTGCCTCGAGTGAACGACATGAATTTAATGTTTCTGCTCTAATCGGGTGTTCACTGAAATATGTGAGGTCCGGTCCAGCCTTTCATCCTTCTGCAGTTGATACCATGAAGTTCATTCAGTTAAGTAATGTCAACTATTGTGACAACTAGTTTAAGAGATGGGGTGAATCCGGGTTACATAAACGATTTATTCTATCGTGATTACTTTATTAAAGAGTTAGCATTTTTATTAAGAGAATTATCATGCGTACATAGAAATGCTATTGAAATAGCGCTGGTTTGTCTCTAAAGCCCTCTGGTTGGGAGATCATCAGGCCCCTATAATTTTATAATTCGGGATTGGACTATGACACATGATTGACACGATGACAAAATTACCGGGCAGCTGCAATGCTGGCAGTCTCATCCTCTGCTCTGCTATGAGGAAAGCGGCCCAAGTGTATTAAACAGGAGACGGCTGCCCTTTCCCAAAACAAAAACTTTCTAAACATTAACTTTTCCTGACTCGGATGAACCTGTCAATTGCTTCAACGGAACTCCATATGGTCATTTTGGTACTGTTCAGAATAGTGCACTCCACCATGTACATCCTCAGTGGCATGCAAATTCTTATAATGTACAGATTAGGAATGCATTGTCCTGTATGCAATTATTTTAAAGAGCATTAGAAGTACATTTATTAATTCAGAACTACAGCTAGGAAGGCATCTCCTAGCAATCATATTTTGCCAGGTATTGTTCAGTCACTGATCAGGATTCATTAATTATGTCAGGTATTTTTATAGCGCCTTCAGAGCGCTACCAATTTATTTACATTTATGCCAGCTTAGTTTAATATGCTTCGTTGAAAGGATCGTCTCTATGAAGCTCTTACTTAGAGGTATGAGAGACCGACCATGTGCTGAGATCAGAAATTGACAAGGATGCGAGGTTCGTCCTTTGCTTGGCTGTCTCAGGTCGCCCATCCATTATGTAGTGTGAGGTTGGAGTTGGCAGGAAGTTCATGACGGAAAGCAAGGTGTGCTATTTTGTACGTCAAGGGTAGTCCGAGGTGGACGTCAAGAGTAGTCACAGGTGCACGTCAAGAGCAGTCAGAGGCCAATGTCCATGGGGTACACCCTCATACGACTTGCTTTTTATAAAGGGCACATACAGTTTAGCCGTTTGCTAGAACAGGTGTTATCAAATTTATTGGTACTCATTCTCATGTTACCAACCTGGAAGGATAAAAGGTTGAACTGGTTCTGTCTCCAGTTGAATTGCAATCTACATAGATGTCAGTGGTGAGCACTCCTAAAGAGCCATCTGAACACCCTCCTTGTTCGTCCTCCATCAAAGGCTCACCTGAACATTCCATGTTCTGAATTATGACTAATTGGTGATTTGGTTTTGCTCTCAGGGTTAGGCTGAGAGCAAAAACAGTGTAGTGTTCTGTACCGTGGGGTCTACGCCGTGCTTTGCAGCTTGAACTTTAATGGAACAGACTGTGTTTATGTTAGTACATACTGCCGGAGCGTGCACCTGAAGGTAGTTTAAAAAAATGTAATTGTATTTATTAGCATTTGTTATAAAGAACAGCATAGAGGCGGAGGCCTCAAAACGACAACAGAGAATGGGGAGGAACAGGACAACGTGGAGGGTAGGGGGAGGAGGAAAAGAGGGGAACAAAGGAGGGGAGAGGCAGGTCAATTCAACAGATGCATCACAGTATCCCAAGGTTACAAATAATGAGAGATAGATTTGACAGTTTAACTGAGTCTGTAAGTTAGAGACAGAGCTTGGGGGAGTCCGGATGCCTCAAAGTTGTAGTGTTGCGTGGCACTCCAACAATATGGCGTCACATCAGGGGAGGGTCAAGCACCCTTCCATTGTGGAGCTGTACCTATAAGGGTGCCGCTGCTGCAGGGTCCAGGGAACGGGCGTCGGCATGCAAGACCCCATCTGCCATCAATGGGTGGGGGGTCATTCGTAGATACAATAGCAGTGGTTCCCAGTTATCTTTAGGGCAAGATGTCGGCGGCATTAGTTCCCAGTGGTTGGCCAGTTGCTCTTGACAATAGGCTGCATCCTACAGCCAGGACTTGCCTTTGGGCGCAGGTCTCCTCCTCCAGTGCATGGCAACTCGACGCTTAGCCAGAAGCAAGAGCATGGCTGTGAGGCATCGAGTTTCAGGAGGGATGTCTCTGACATAGCCCACAAGGCATATAATCGGGGTCTGCGTTATGGAATGGCCAGTAATCTGTTGCAGGGTATGATACACTGCCCACCAATAGGCCACCACTCTTGGGCAGTCCCAGGCGAGATGTAGAAAAGAAGCCTGGGGCGCCAAACACCTCACACAGCGCACCTCTGTCACCAGTCCCATGCGCTGCAATTGTGTCGGTGTACGGTATAGCTTGAAATGAATACATTTCAGTCTGTAGTTAGGCGAGAGAGCAGCAGTCTGCTTGCAGCAGTAGGTCCGCAGCTCATCCGTGAAGGAGGGGGGCGGGGTTGGGGGGGTGGGGGAGAGAGTCAGTGTCTAGGGCCCAAGTCGCACGGGCTGTCGGGGTACAGATTGGTTCCTTGTCTTGCATAACCGCGTATAGGTGGGTGACCAGTTTGTGAGGGGAGACGTTCATCAGCATGTGCTCAAGGGCATGTAGCATAGGTGGAGGTTCAGGGAACGTGTCATGTATTGCTCAGCATGTGGCACGAATCTGGGGATAGAGCAAGATGTCTAGTGCTGTGGGGCGCAGGAGTTTGTTGAGGGCAGATAGAGGGAGGAATTGGCCATCAGGGTACAAGTTGGTGAATGTGAATTGTTTCCTCTCGTGTGCTTGCACTCCGACGCGTCATCCAGCAGGGCTGGCAGCAGTGGGTTTGTTTGCTAAGGGGAGGGACGGGGCACAGATGCACAGTGCACTGCAGTCGAGCTCGTCATTGCAGGCAGTCCCATGACCACCGAACACACTCCACCATATTAATCTCGGTGTGTGGGGTCTTGTAAGCCTGATAGAGCGCAGTGGATAGATGCCAGGGGGACGCCACGTCCGCCTCTACCGCTGCATGTGGCTGGAAGCGTGTGGGGTATAGCCAAAAATGAAGATACTGAGCCTGATAGCAAAGTGCATACAATGTCATGTCTGGTGCATTAAGGCCACCCTGACGCAACAGTAGTGTGAATATTTCCCATGCAATTCTTATCTGCTTTCGAGCCCACGCCAGTGATATCAGGTTTGAGCGCAGGCGCTGAAGAAATTGCGCAGTGAGTGGCATGGGGATGTTAAGGAAGAGGTATAGGAATTTGGGTAACAGCCATTTTGGCTATTGCTAATCGCCCTGTCAGCATAAAAGGAAGCCAGTTCCATGTTGGGATTCTTTCCTCTAACCAGGATATGGCCTTACCGTAATTAGCACGCCACAGCTCACCTATGTTGCGGCCAAGCCAGAGGCCGAGATAGCGCACCAGTTCCGAGGCCCACCTCAAGGGGAACTCAGATTCAAACGGTAGCGTACTTGCAGTAAGTGGAAAAAGAATGGATTTAGCCCAGTTCATATGAAAGCCTGAGTGGCTGCCAAATCTAATAACTTCTCGTATGATTGGGTCAAATTCTCTTGAGGGTCCCAGACAAAGTGTGATGTCGTCAGCGTACATGGAGATTAAGATCCTGCACACTGTAAAGTTAAGCCCCCGGTATGTGTGATGCTGTCACAACCGAGCTGCCAGCGGCTCCATCACAACCGTAAAAAGGACTGGCGAAAGGGGGAAACCCTGCTGAGTACTGCATGTGATCGGAAACGGGTCTGGTATCATCCTGTTTAAGCATAGTCTGGCCGTTGGGAAGTATATACTATCTTGATAAGGTGCACAAAACACGGACTTGGGCCCAAACAGGAAAGGAGAAATAATAAGAAAGGCCATTCCAGTGAATCGAACGCCTTTGTGGCATCTAGTAGAGCAGCAATTGCAGCGAGATTGGGCTCCATGCTGTGTATAATAGCGAACAGTGTGCGAAGATTGCATTCTGTGGACCGCCCCGGCACAAACCCCGATCAGTCTGGGCTTACTATGTCTGGAAAAAGAGTGAGGAGGTGGTTGGCAATGTGTTTAGCGAGTATTTTATTGTCAACGTTTATCATTGACAGTGGCCTATAGGAATTGCGCCTGTTCGCTGGCTTGTCGGGTTTGAGTATCATAATGAGGACTGCCTCACAAAGCGATGGTGGCAATTCAGGCGATTCCAGAGAAGCCTCAAACATAGCGAGTAAGTGAGGGATCAGTAAGGCAGCATATTCCTTGTAAAAGGAAGTTGTAACCCCATCTAAACCAGCTGCCTCATCATTGGAAAGTCTCTGTATGACACGTAGTAATTCATACTCTGTGAAGGGGGAATCTAAGTTTCGGTGATGAGCGCGGTCGAGCCAGAGTAATTGTATAGTGTATGGGTAAGCTACAAGCTCCTCCCTGCTCGGTACTGTTATGGCCTGATAGAGTTGAGCGTAGAAGGAGGTCATAATGTGTAGCAAAGTGGTAGGGGTAGACTGTCACTTCAGTCGATCATCAAGTAGTTCTACTACATAGTCTGAGGCCTACAGCTTGCAGAGCATGTTAGCGAATGTTCAAAATTGCGACATGCCGTCACTTCACATGTCAAGTAGTTTAACTCTTGCCCTGCCTCTTTGTTATAGTCAGTGAGTTTTTTGCGAAAGGTTGTCATGGTGGCGGTATCCTTAGAGATGTAGTAATCTAGTTTGAGTGCTCGGAGTTCGCGCTCCAGCACAGCAAGGCGCGTTCTGATCGCCTTGAAAACACCGGATTGCTTCGCAATGCACACGTCCCAAATCACAACCTTTAAGGTCTCCCATAAAATTGATGGGGAAGAAACTGAACCCTCGTTGGTGGCAAAGTAGTCAATGACAGTAGTACGGATCTCAGTTCGAAAGATAGTCTCGAAGTACCCCAAGGGGCAGTCACCATGTGAATGCCCACGGAGTGGCCAGTGGCGGGGAAAGTTCCAGGAGAACTGGAGTGTGGTCGGAGCGTGTACAGGGTAAGTGTGACACTGCAGTGGTCCATGTGAAAACATCACGGGTGGTCAACCAATAATCTAAACACGACCACATGCCATGTGCCGATGTAATGCAAGTGCCCTCCCTACTGCACCCATACATGCATCTCCAAACATCTGCAAGGCAATTATCGCTAATAAAGGTGTGCAACTGTGTTGAGATGGGGTCGACGGGGAGCGCCAAATTTAGGTCCAGTACTATATTAAAGTTAAACCACCATATCACAGCGTCTGGCCCAAACTAGCCATTTGTCACCATACGTCTGCAAAGACAGTCAGTGTTTAGGCCATAGATAGAGGCCAGTATAACCAGGTGGCGGTGTAAGGTACCAGCTAGGAGGGCGTAGCGTCCCATATGCTTGAGTCAGGTGCCAGGGTAGGTCCATAAGTATGGCAGTCCCTCGCGTGTATTTGGAGTATAGGGATGCATGCGTTTCTGCGCACCAGCCCGCCCTGAGGCAGGAGGATGTCAACAGAGTGAGGTGGAGTTCCTGAAGGAAACATATGTCGATGTGGTGTCTGGTAAGGTAGGTGTCTACTAATCTGCCTTCTGCTGGTTACTCAGCCCGCGAACATTCACCGACAGGCACTTAGTGGCTGTCATCATAGCGTCTGGAAAGAAGTATCAGGGAACGTAAAGTCTGACCCTGATAGGCCTGGATGTAAATCATGAGGAGGCAAAAACAGGAATCCTGTCAAGGAAAATGGTAGGGAGGAGGGAAAATTGGAATGCCGTGAGTTACCGGCTGCTAAGTGCAGAAAGCTGTAAGGAGGACCCTCAAGCTACTGTGTGGGTAGGGGATAGAAGGGGTGTCCTGCCAGGGATGTGAATGAGGAGGATCTGAGGGCGGATTACAGTGAGACTCTGGCTGAAGGTGTCTGGATAGTGTGAGTACTGTGCAGAACACCTGCCACAAGGAAGAAAAAAAACAACAAACAATAACATACAGCAAACAACCCACCCCCACCCACTCCAACCCCTAAACTTGGCTGAGAGCAATTAATCCACCCCCTCCCCAAATACATCCCCACACAAAACAGTAATCGTGGGAATCATCCCTGTGGGCAGTGTTGAACTAGGCGAACTGCCCAGTCAAGAACTGACTGGGTGGCCGAAGGGGTTCAAGGTCCCCGGAGTAGGGTCCAAGGGCTTTAGTGTCCGATCAGTGGAGTTAGATAAGGGCTGCGTATCCAAATAGCATGGTTGGTTTTCGGAGACGTCAGCGCCGACCCTCGCAAAGAATGGATGGACACTATGCAGCGGTAAGCCACAAAGCTCTCATGGTCAATCAGTTTCATCAAGATGGGATCCCTCCTTGCACTGTGGAGATGACTGAGGGCACTTCACCTAAGCCATGATGCTTTTAGCAAATTTAAGAGTTGCCTTTGGGTCAGTGAAATGGTGAGATTTCCCTTTGTATGGGATTCACAATTTCTCTTGGCAGGCATAAATTCTCTCCGGGCAGCTTGTACAGCAATAATGAAATCAGGTTAAAAGGAGAGTATATTGCCCTGGTATTCTACTTCACGGCGGTCCCAGGCCAGGTGCATCGCAGCCTTTGTAGTTTAGAAGTCTTGCGTCTATGGGGTGAGAAGGGGCACCCGGCGGCGGAGGCATGAGCGAGTGATGGGCTCTCTCCATGATGAAGATCGGTGATAGGGCCTCTCCTAAGAGTTCTCGCACCATGGATTAGACATAGCCCTCCATTTTGACTATAACAGTGGATTCTGGGACCCCGGTGATGCGACTATTATTGCGTCGCAATGGCGCTTCCAAGTCTTTGTTTTTCGCTTTAATCAGTTCGAGGACTTTATCCATACGCAGGTGTTCGCTCTTTGTGGCCTGCGTTTCATCCATATCAGAGACTCTTGTTTCAAGATGATCCAAACGATCTTCGTGTTTATCAACCCAAGGTAGGTTTTTTTACTGACAAACGTAATCTTTCAGTGGTTGCGTCCAGTGGAAGAGGCTCAAAAAGTTACTTAAGCATGCACAGAATCTGTGTCAGATATCCCCAACCCCATCCCTACCAGACTCCCAATTACAGGGTTGCTTGACAATGGTGCGTAACATTTACTATAGGGAACACATTTTAGTTTCAGATAGCCTCGGTCCGGAACTTACATGAGCATTAAATTCAAACGCTAAAAAGTGCAGTGTCTAGAAGTAATTCAGTTCACTTTATTCAGGGAACACTAAACGAAAAAGCAGAATGGACTACCATGCCCATTATGTGAAGAACATATAAACTGCACACTTCTTCATATAAGCTAGTAAATATGGACAACTCTTGAATAGCAATTCTTCATGAAGATATTGTGCAAAAATGTGTGAACAACTTGTGCTGATGTCCTGCAGCAATCTGTGTGATGAACAAATAAGTTAGCTTCAGTAATGCCTTTACTGGTAGAGACTCTGACTAACCGCAGATTCATCCCCTTGTGAGTTGCCTCAGGCGCAAATCGGGGTCTGGAAACATTTTGTAGCAATTCCCTCACATATCAACAGGTGGCGTTGTGCAGCTCTGCGTTGGGTTCCTCCCACCTCCGTCACATCCGGGGCACTTATATAAGCGCCATTTTCTTTCTGATCTCTGTCAGTACAGACGGACGCGAATCCATTCAAATCAGAATGTGGCAGTGTGCAGACGTCCAGATTGTGAACTTATTACTGGGCAGCATAAGTCCTTCACCCAGAACAAGGAGGGTTTGTCAGTGAGGAATCTGTTGTTTGATTGAGTCCCTACCAGAAAGAGCATTACCGAAGGTAAGTTACTTCTTCTTCTGATAGAGACTTCTAAGTGCAGATTCCACACCTTTTGACTTCTAAGTGCAGATACCAGAGTTTCACCTATCAGGAGGTGGGTCTGTGAATTGGCTCAAAACTAAAAGTCCTGTGCAACTGAGTGGACGAAATGCACCTCTTGGCGAACCTGGCTATCCACACAGGAATTCTTTGTGAACAAATGGAGTGACGCCCAAATAGTTGTCTGGCAGATGTCCATGCCAGGAACATCATATGCCAAGGCAGTGCTAACAGCTTTGGCCGTGGTGGAATGAGCTTGCAGTCCTTTTGGAGGCTGGTTTTTGACAAATGTGTAGCAGATCTTGATGCAGAGCCTGATCTAGCAGGAGATGGCCCATTTCTGCATGGGCTTGCCTTTTTTCGCTCCTACAAAGAGCCAATCATCACCTAGTGTTCTCTAGTGTGATCTAGGTAAAAAGCTCAGCAATCTCTTTGGGTCCACGCAATGGAATCTCTCGTCCTCTATAGAGGTGTGCCATGTAGCATAGAGTGCAGGGTGATTTTTTACCCGATGTGGAGCAGTGTCGCAACTTTTGGCAAAAAGGATGCTTGCGTCCTCAGAACCAGTTTGTCTGGGAAGAAGGTGGTGTACCAATGGTTAACATAGTGAACATGAAGCTCACTCAATTGCAGCGCCAAGGTGAGGGAGACGAGGAACACAGTCTTGATGGTGGGATGCCACAAAGGACAGCTGTGAAGTGGCTCAAAGGAAATGCATATCAGATATGGGAGGATCAAGTTTTGGTCCCAATGTGGCACGAGAAAAGGAAAGGGATGAAGCAAGATAGCAGGCCTTTCAAAAAAAGGCATCACAACTAGTGATTTAAACAATGAGGGCTGGTCTGGCAACCATGAAAAGACCGGTTACTTGGCCTGGAGGTGCTTGATTTGGTGTATGCTGCAGCCACCACAAATTTTTCCCAAAGACAGGCATATACAGTTTTTGTCGAGAAGTACCTGCCTGCTAAGATGGCATCAACCACCTCCAGAGGTGGACCACTGAGCAGACGCTGCTGCACCTCACACCAACTAACCTCCAAGAAGGCCATCTACTCAGCTAAGTCATTTATGAGTCTATTGCAACATGGCTCTGGGTGGGGCGGGTTTGGCTCCCACTCCACATTTATGCTCAGTCACCCAGCCTCAAGGCGGGTAGACCCTGCGTTGTCTCCACTACCCCCTGGGATGATTCCCAGAAGTTGTGCTCATGGGGGGATTGTCTCAACCTAATTGGGGGTTGGAGTGGGTGGGGGGAGTTGCGGGAGGGGGGTTGTTGAGGGCTAGTCGCCTCAGTTTTGTTGTTTGTATAAAAAATGTTGGCACACTGGCATACTCTCCCACAGTTACACACATGGTTGACAAAGACGTGCAGACGCATCACAGGCACAACTGCAGTTATATGACTCTCCATAGGGCAGATGGATGCTTTCATGGAATATAAGAGGGCTTAACGATGGCAGGAGGATACGCCTTGTGCATGCCTATTTAAATAGGCGCGCTATAGATATATGCCTACTCCAGGAAACCCACCTTCCCATTAATACTTTACCACCCCTACTTGCCCGAGGGTGGGAATCCACATACGTCTCCTCATATTATAATTATGCAAGAGGAGTTTGCATTCTAATACGCAAGGACCTGGCCTGGACCACGGATCAATACATATGCAATACTGAAGGACGTTACATTATTCTAATAGGCAAACTTCATAACCACCCGGTAACCCTGTCCACTGTCTATGGTCCAAACACAGATGTCCCGGCATTTTCCACAAAGGTTTGGCAACTAATTGCCAGCTCCACTCCACAGATGGTACTCTGGTGCAGTGATTTTAAAGTCCCACTGATAGATGACATGGATAGGGCAGGGAGTTCTAGAGGGCCCAATCCACAAGCGGCCTCTACACTCACCTCGATCATCACAGACAACCACCTCATAGACATATGGCGCGACACGCACCCCAACGCACGTGAAGACACCTGTTTTTCCCTGCAACACAGGGCATGGTCAAGAATAGACTACTGGCTAACGTCCAAAACCATGCTTCCCTGGCGACCCACAGCATCTCACCTACCACACACTCTTCCGGATCATGCACCGATCCAACTGACTCTTAGACCCCCGCACGCACCATCAAGCGCGTTTTCCTGGCGATTACCCCCAAATGCGCTCAGGGAACAAGTTTTTAGAGAAGAGGTGCGTGTTGCTATTGAGGAATACTTTGAACAGAACACTGGGTCGGTCAGCTCCCACGCTACACTTTGGGACGCCTTCAAGGTGGTTATCCGAGGCGTCTGCATAGCCTAATAGCATGGGGTACTCAGGGCTATCCGAGGAACACTCTCAGCACTTGAAACAGACATCTCCGCAATCAAGGCTCAATTCCACCGCTCTAATGACCCCGCTGTCCTAGCTGACATCCGCGGTAAACTGACGGCATATCAGGAGGAGGCAAATAGAGAAGTGAAATTTCTGGGCAAAGAAACTCAGGTGCGCAGATATGGCGAGGGTGATCGCCCGGGCAGGACACTAGCCAGGCTACTTCAGAAACCACATGCATCTTCTTACATCACAGGCTTGATAGACTCAGAGGGCCAACGCCACTTCTACACTCCCAAAATTCTACGCATTATGGTCGACTTCTTCATCCATCTATACTCCACCTCCCAAGCACTCCTCCCCACCCCCTCCCAGACTTGCAAATCTACTTTGACACTATTGAACTAGTGTGGCTTTCCAACTCGCACCGGGAATTTCTGGACTCCCCCATCACTGCTGAGGAAGTGCAGCAGGCAATTGCTAGTCTTTCCCCGGACAAGGCCCCTGGCATGGATGGACTGACAGCATCCTTCTACAAAGAATACTATGACATTTTAGTTCCTCAACTGCTGGAGGTTTACCGCAACGCCTTAGAGGTAGGCTCGCTCCCCCCTTCCATGCGAGAAGCAGTAATCTTCACGCTCCTCAAACCTGATAAGCCAGCTGACCAGTGCGATTCCTACAGGCCCCTATCGCTCATCAATATTGATAATAAAATATTTGCAAAGGTACTAGCGAACAGATTGCAGCTCCTGCTGCCGGTAATGATCAGGCCCGATCAGTCCGGGCCGCTCCACAGCACACAACCTCTGGACCATGTTCGCGGTAATGCACTATCTACACCCCCATATCACAGCGCTGGCAGCCTTGCTTGATGCAACTAAGGCGTTCTATACATTGAAATGGGGTTTCTTGTTCCCACTCCTGGCTAGAATGGGCCTCGGTTCCATCTTCCTTGCACAGGTACGACTTCTTTACACTTTGCCCACAGCCCGGATACGCCTTAACGGGCAGATATCAGAGCCATTTCCGGTCAGCAGGGGCATGCGGCAGGGATGCCCCCTCTTGCCCCTGCTCTTCGCCATTGCGATGGAGCCCCTAGCCGCACAGATTCGCCAACACCATGCGAACCGGGGGGTGGGATTCACAACTCAAAGCCTCACCATGTCTTTGTATGCAGATGACGTCACTTTCTATGTAAATCAGCCGGAACATAATCTTTTCCCACTAATCCGTGAACTCATACGCTTCGGAGGCTTGTCCGGGGTCCAGACCAATTGGGCCAAATCAATACTTCTTCCACTAACGGAAGCCACAGTCCCATTTCCCGTAGAATATCCCCTTCAGTGGGCAACAGGGCCAGTTAAATATCTAGGCGGTTTCGAAATTTTAAGAAAATAAATAAAAGAATGAATTTTACTAACTGAAGATCTTGCTGACCTTTTCTTTTGGGAAAACAATCACTGAATGTAAACTTATGAATATGGTTTAACAATGATTTATATATGTATCTATTAGTGTGCGGGGCTATTCTGCTCTTAGTGTATTAGAGTGACTAGAAGGTCTTTCTTGTCTCTCTGTTTTGGGACCTAGGGGATTGTGTCCTAAGCCCGTCGCACCTCTTCTATTTGTGATAATTATCAGGGACGTTAGGACTAGTGCGGGTGTCGATGCTTTGATCCCCATTTTTTTGTGCCAGTTAAATATCTAGGAATCTACCTTAGCAGAGATCTAACCGAGCTGTGGCAGGCCAATTTTGGCAAAGCGATGGCATAGTTTGAAGATCACATTCCCATATGGACGAAGCTACCATTATCCCTGGCGGGCCGAATCGCCATAGCAAAGATGGTGATACTACCAAAGTTTCTTTATCTATTTATAAACATTCCCACCCTGATCACACAGGCCTTCTTCAAACGACTCAGGTCCAATCTCATCGCAACTGATCTGGGCAGGACAGCAGCCTCGGGTTAAATACGAATTGCTGACCTGGCCGCAAACTCAAGGAGGGTTAGGTGCACCTGATCTACAGTTGTACGCGCTATGCGCCCAGGCACACTTCCTACATTATTGGACACATCCCACACCATTCCAACCACACGTTACAGTCGAAATAGACACAGGTTCACCATGGGCGCTCTCAACAGCTCTGTTCACCCCATAGAAACGGCCTGTGCCCGAAATAGACACTTCACAATGCATGAGGTGGGCATGGGCTGGGCTGGCGCGACGCGCAGTTGTTCCCCTCCTTTACGCCCCATCAATCCCGATAACGAAACATCCATTAATACCCCCTCTACAGGATGGCGGCGCCTGCAGCCGCGCCGACAGGCTCAATATGCACACCTTCGCAGACCTTTTTCCATGAGATCAATTCCGCAGCCCTCCGACTCCACAGCAGGCATCCAGCGCACCACTAGACACATTTTTATATTACCAACTGCGAGCGACATGCCGAGAATTATTCAAACTTTTCCAGTGCCTCCGGCGACTCTTGCCGCCCTAGAAAATATATACACCGCCAACTCACCCCGGAAACTTATCACCTCACTGTACCAAAGTATGCAACCCACCTCGCCCGCAGCGCATACACTAGCTCAAGCAGCCTGGGGGGGAGGCAGGGGAGGACCTCGCCCTTCCACTTACAGACGCACAATGGGCGTTTTGCTGCGGACAGCTTCAGTTATTGTCCCCGAACTACAGGTTGCGCCTCATTCACCTTAACTTTTTACATCGCACCTACCGCACTCTAGTACTATTACATCGAATGGGCATATCTCCAGATTCTCAATGTAAACGATGCCATGCCGCTTCGGCGGATTTCATGCATCTCGCCTGGCAGTGTCCTGCGGTTACAGCATACTGGGTGGATGTTTTTGAGGTGACAGGAAAAATCACACAAATAGAGTTGCCCCCCCTCTCCCTTAACCGGACTACTGGGCCATGTGGCAGAGATACCCAGTGGTTCTCGTAGACTCACCGCCCTACTGCTCCTCCTCGCCAAATGCAGGGTCACAATGTGCTGGGGTGGCTCTCTGGCGCCCAAAACAAGAGACTGAATAAAGGACATTGCCTACTGCCATGAACAATTGTCTAATTATTGGGATTTAATGCCTCCGAGATCTCGGCCCGAGATATTTGGGAACCCTTTATCAGTTACGTGCGTCAACAAGAACCGACCTCCAACCCATGAGGCCCTTTTGGCTACTTGATCCTGAGAGCATATGTTTTTGTCTAAAAGTTTCTGTTGTTTATTGTGATGTCAACATAAGGGCGTCAATTGTGGAGTTGCCAAGCCATTATAAATTATATGTATTAACGTACATGATTGCCAACAATTATAAATAAAGTTAAAAAAAAAACCACCTCCAGAGGAAGGAAACAGGTCCTCCCGGAGGGGCAGCCCGCTCGAAGGACAGATGATCAAACCCAGGAGCTCTGGATACCAATTCTCCGTACCCGGGGTCACTCGGGGCAGAAAAGGTAATGGCGAGAAGGAATATAGGAGTCCCGACTTCCACTGCAGGCAGAACGCATCTCCAAGTGAGAGATGCCTCGGAAACTCCAGCAAGCAATATTGTTGACATTGATCTATTTGCCACCTCCGAGAACGTGCAATCAAAGATTCTCCCCAGTTGCGGAAGAGACCTCGTTCCACCTGTGTATGTAACTGCCACTCATGATCAGCCAGCCATTGGCGGCTGAGCTCATACGCCCTGGCATTCAATGATTCTGCTAGGCAGTTCACCACCAGGAAAATCCCTTTTTGGTCCAGCCACATCCAGAAGCATAGAGCCTCCTGCTACAGGTCCCAGGACCCCACTCCACTCCACTCTTTTGTTGGAATTCTACATGGCGGTGATGTTGTCTATTAGCACCTGTGCTACCCCCCGCCCCCCGCCTTGATGGATGTTAGCGTAAGTAAGACTTTCAACACCATGCAGATGGCCTAGAGCTCCAAGAGGTTGATATGGAGCCGAGTCTCTGCGGAGACTAGAGACCTCTGATCTCCACCTCTCCCAGGTAGCCTCCCCAACCCAGAAGTGATGCATCAGTCACCAGCATCAGCTTTGGGTGGGGTAGAGAGAAGGGTCTGCCACTGACCCAATCGCGGTCCAGTAACTGCTACTGCAGAACTTTCACAGTTTCCTCCAAAATCTGAACGTGGTCAGAAAGGTCCCCTTGATGTTGGGCCACCTGATACTTCAGATTCCACTGCAGAGGGCGCATATGTCACCTGATGTGCTTGACCAGCAGGAGGCTATCAGTTCCAGAAGCCTCACAGCCAGCCTCACTGAAATCCAGAACAGAGGCTGAAAGATCGGGAACAAAGCCTAAATGTCCTGGACTCTCCTTTCTGGGGGAAAGGCACAAAACTGAATTGTGTCAAGAATGGCTTTTCCGGAGGTGAGCGTCTAAGATGGTGTAAGGTGTGACTTCGGCATATTGATAGGGAACCTCAAAGATGACAGGAGATTTACCTTAGTCTGGAGGTGGTTGATGACTGCCTGGGGCGAGCCCGTCTTCAACAGCCAGTCATTGAGGTAGGGGAACAGTGAGACCCCTGAAGGTGTGCTGCTACCACCACCATCACTTTCATGAACAGCTGCCCTGGTGAGACCATAGCGGAGCACAGCAAACTGAAAATGCTCCTGTCCTACCATGAACTGTAGTTAGAGCCAAAAGGCCTGAAGAACAGGTATTTGGAAATATGCATCCTGCAGATCGAATGCAGACATACGGTCTCCAGGGTCGAAGGCAAACAAGACTTGGGCCAGTGTGAGCATTGAGAGGACACAGGTCTAAAATAAGACAAAAAACTCCACCCTTCTTTGACACCAGAGAGTAGTGGAAGCAACAACCATGACCTATGTCTGGCTTAGGTACAATCTCGATAACCCCTTTGACCAAAAAGGGCTTGCACTTCCTGCCATAAGAAAGACAGATTAACCTTTCTCAGTCATTCCAGGGAAGCGGAAGGTGCGGCAGAGTGGCAATGAAGGCCAAGGTGTACCTCCTTCGGACTATCTGCAAGACCCACCTGTCCTACTTTAAGGTCTGCTAACCGTGCAAGAATCATTAGATCCTGCCTCCAAGTGGGTGGCTATGCACCACGAAGGGCATGCTAAAGGTGTTTGGCAAGTGGGGATGTCAATGAAGGACAATTTGACTTTGCATGATAAACCTGTTCACCGTGACCAGGCGTCGCAGCCAATGGCAATGCTGGGACCAATGGCTCATCAGATGGAATCAGTGGTATCCAAGCCTCCACAAATTGTGAACTCGGCAAGACCATCCTGTACAGCTTGGGTTAGGACAGGTTAGAGGTCTTCTGTGACACCATGGAAGGGCTTGAGCCACTGAATCTCACTGCGCACTCACTGAATGCCTAACAGCATGGAATAGCAGCCCAGCAGGCAAATGGCATTAGCGGATATGAGGGCAAACTGGTGTAAGAAAGTACCCTCTTTCCAAAGGTCTCCACTTTTTTGGACTCTGTATCTGGGTGAGTGGCCGGCAGAGTGTTTGGGTTTGCCCAACTGATAGATGCCAGCACCATCTCTTGGGCAAAGGGTGCAGGGAGAAAAAACGCAGGGTCACCTGGAGCAGGGTGGTGGCATCTCGTAATTTGGGGATTTACTCGGGCCAGAGAAAGATTTGGCTGAGGCCCCAAGGAGAGTATCCATGAGTGCTGCATTAAAATGGAACAGGGGCTCAGTGGTGGGTTGTCCCACCTGGAGGACTTCGGTGGGGACACTGGTTTTGAACTCTAAGGTGAGAAGCTGGAGGTCGAGAACTTCGGCTGCCCCCAAAATGACCACTGTGAAGGAAGCAATCTCTCCAGTGGCAGAACCTAGGGTAGTTAGCAGACCAGAACCAGAGGCGGCGTCAAAGTCACTGACCTCTTGGAGATCATCAAATCAATTCTCTTCATGGTAGGGTTGGCTGATTTCATCATCTGCATCATAATTGTTGACTGAATCGGTAGCCAACAAGGAATACAGTGTATAGCATCTTCCTAGTGGCAGCAGGACTTCAAGCAGTGCAGGTTGTTTGATAGAAACAGAGTGCGGCCCTTGTCAAGGTCATAGCGACGCAGACTCAGAAAGCACAATGGGCAACTCGTCCTCTGGGGTTGATGGAACCGGCATTAGTGTTGATGCTTTGGGAACCAGAGTGGAGCGTGGAACCAGAGGCTGAGTTGAGATAGAAGCCAGGAAAGGCCAAACTGTGTTTGCAAAAAGTCCAACTGGTGCAGAGAGCAAACCCGCCAGCGGTATTGCAAAGGGAGAGCCTCTGGGCTCCTTGGCATCCGCAGGCATGCCAGAAAGTCGTAAGGGATCTGAAAAGTCAGAGCATTGGTTCGGGAAACTCTTGGATCCGCTGTGATGTTGCAGACGGCCTTGGACAATTTGTTGGATTGACTCCAAAGTCGTCAGACTCCAGGAGCGAGATTTAGAGGAATGACGAAGCCCTTACACCTTTTCAGGCTTTGAGAGTAGTAAGAATGGAAATTTTTTAATGCTTTTTTCTTCACCTTACCTGAAGATTTTGAGTACGATGCCAATTGATCTCAGGATCGACTTCTGAACCAGGATCGAGATTGACTTTGGACTTGGACCAATCTCAACAAGGAGTCTTTTGGTGCTTGAGGTTCCATATGGCCTTCGGGTTCATTGACGTGCAGTCACTGCAGGCCTTAGAGTCGTGGCTCGACCCTAGGCACAAAAGGCAAACCTGATGGTGATCTGTCACAGACATTGTTCACAACAGTCCCTACAAGGTTTAAACCTGTAGTTTTGGGAGGAGGCATGTCCCTTACAAACTAAATAACCTTTTTGGAGACATGAGAAGAAGCTCAAGATTCACACCTGGTGGTGCAGAATGAAAGTAACTGATGTCAGTGCTCAGAAGTGGCTCCTATTTTGTCTCTCCACGTCATTTTCAAAGTGGAACAACATCATTATGCAGCTGCATGGTGCCTCTTATGGGCAAGCAGAGGTTGTGTAAAAAAATTCTGGATCCAGTATGATTCCTGGGGAATATTCAAAAGGTGAGGAGTTTGCAGTTAGAAGTCTTTATGAGAAAGTGCACAGAAGGAGGCTGATAGAAGAACAGGTTGCTTACCTTCGGCAGAGCTCTTTCTGGTGCCATTATGAAAATAAATAAATGCCTCTAGAATTGTTTACACCACATTACCCATGAAAACAGGCATTCTGATGGATAGTTCTAACCACAGATTCCTCACCTTTGAATATTCCCAAGGTGTCGGACTGCATCTGGAATTTTCATGCAATACCCCTGCGTGCTATTAGGTGATGTCGCGTGGCTCTGCATCTACGTCATTCCGCTCCGCAGTGACATGCAGAGCTGCATATAAGTGTCACTCAAGCATGATGACGTCAGTTGCTTTCTAGGCTGTCTGCACTTCAGATGCATAGCCCAACATCAGATTGGCCTTGACAAGTGTGCAGTTCTCTAAACTTGGGACCTTTATAGATGCAAATGAGTTCAGTTCACAGAATGGGGAGGTGGAAGGCTTGATGAGGAATAAGCGGTTAGATAGAGCATCCACCAGAAAGGGCATTACCGAAGGTAAGTAACTTGTTCTTCTGATGGATACTTCTAATTGCAGACTCATCACCTTTTTAATAGATAGTAAAGCAATACCTCTCAGGCGGTGGGTCTGTAAACTGTGGTCATAGGCTGCCAGAGAGGAGGAGGCAAGAACCCCTGCAGTAATGAGCAGGTCTCACAAACCTTGGATATTTCTACAAGTCACCCTCTCTTCCAACACAATGTGTTTAGTTCTGCTGAACCTGGCGTCCTCCATCTTTCATCCATCAGCATCTGGCTGGTGCTGCCCCAGCTTCCTGTGTAACTTGCATGCATGACACGTTGAAGTTTGCAGCCTCTTCTTTCTCGACAAAATCTTGTTGGTCCTCAACAACTGTTTGTGGGAGGCATAGAGCCTGGGTGACTGGCAGGAGGCATTTATAGATAGCACCATGCTTTCCTGTATCCAGGACATAAACCCTAAATAAAACAAAGGTGGGGGCTACCTACATCAATGTGTGGACCTGTGTCACATCTCGCAACCATAAACCCCAAGCTCCTGGCTTTATTGAGAAAGAGTCAATTTCTGCCTAGGACAATCTAATAATCTATGTAAATCACATGTCTAGTCACATACTGAATAACATGCTTTATAAATTATGCCATATAATGGTTTTAGGCCCATTTCCCACATTATTAGCTCTATTAAAAAAAGAGCACCTGCCCAAGCTCGATGTGTTAAGCACTTACTGCTGAGATATGAGTGTAGCCTGAAAGACACAAGTTCCAATGCACAAGTTACTTACCTTCGGTAACGATATATCTGTAAGAAACATTAGTAGTGATAGATTCCTTACCTTAGAATATCCCCAGGCGTCAGACTGGATCCGGAAAGTTTTCGTCAGCAGTACCCCTGCGCGTTGGTAGGGGCGTCGTACGGCTCCGCGTCCGTCGTTGGCGTCGTGGTCGCCGAGATGACGTCGTGGGCGCTACTTGGACGCTGCCCACGGTCGCTGACGTCAGTTCTGTACACGACTTTCCGCGCCAGGAACGCAGAGCCGTGCAAGATACTGACCACTGGTGCATTGAAACTAGGGCCCTGAAAGGGATGACCTTAACCCTAGAAATCAGTTCGCAGAACAGGGAGGATGGGTAGGGCGGTAAGGAATCTATCACTACTAATGTTTCTTACAGATATATCGTTACCGAAGGTAAGTCACTTGTGCAACTGAAAGAAACACATAGTGATAGATTCCTTACCTTAGAATAGATACCCCAGCAATACCAACCCCGGTGGTGGGTCTGCGAACAAAGATCACACCAGAAAGTCACGGAGAACAGAACGGCCAAAGAAGCCGTCTCTCCGGACTTGGCTGTCCCGGCAGTAATGTTTGGTAAACGTGTGCAGCGAGGCCCACGTGGCTGCCTGACATATGTCTTGCAGGGGGACACCACGTCCCAATGCAGCAGTGGCTGCAGTAGCTCTGGTGGAATGAGCACGCAGCCCCACCGGAGGTTCTTTTTTAGCCAAAGAGTAACAGGCTTTGATACACAAGACAACCCAGCGGGAGATGGTTCTCTTATGGACCGCCCCACCTTTCTTGGTGCCAACGTAGCCAACAAAAAGCTGGTCATCCACCCGGAACTGCTGTGTGCGGTTAAGATAAAAAGAAAGCGCACATTTTGGGTCCAGACGGTGGAGCCGCTCTTCCTCTCTGGAAGGATGCGGAAAAAAGGTGGGCAAGGTAATAGTCTGCCCAATGTGAAAGGCCGTAACCACTTTTGGCAAAAAGGAAGGACGGGGCCTGAGCACAACCTTGTCCGGATGGACTGAAAGGAAAGGAGGCTTACAGGAAAGAGCCTGGAGCTCACTCACCCGCCTGGCGGAAGTGATGGCCACCAGGAAGGCAGTCTTTAAAGTCAAAAGACGAAGAGGACAGTTATGAAGTGGCTCAAAGGGAGCGCACATCAAGTACGTCAGAACCAGATTCAAGTCCCACTGAGGCATCACGAAAGGAATAGGAGGAAAAAGGTGAGTAATGCCTTTACGAAACCTAGTTACAACAGGGGACTTGAAAAGAGAGGGCTGATCAGGGAGCCTGAGAAAGGCCGAAATAGCAGAAAGGTAGCCCTTGATAGTGCCCAGAGCAGAGCCCTGCCGGGCCAAAGAAAGAAGGAACAGTAGAACCTCAGAAAGAGGGGCAGAAAGGGGATCCACAGCCTTTGCTGTGCACCATGCCACAAATTTGTTCCACCTGCAGGCGTATACCACTTTAGTAGAGGGATGCCTGGCTGCCAGAATAACGTCACAAACTTCAGGAGGCAAGTCGAAGGGAATCAACTGCCGCCGCTCAATCTCCACGCAAAGAGGTGGAGGCTGGACAGGTTCGGGTGGAGGACCGTCCCTGCTGCTGCGACAGAAGATCCTCCCGAAGAGGCAGTCGGATCGGGGATCGATGCTCATACTGAGTAGCTCGGGATACCATACTCTTCGAGCCCAGTCCGGAGCCACAAGAATGACTTGGGCCCGGTCGCGCCTGGATCTTCTTCAGCACTCTGGGCAGAAGTGGTATAGGCGGAAAGGCGTACAACAGACCGCAACTCCACTCGCGACGAAAAGCGTCGCCGAGCGAGTGCCGCCTTGGAAATTCCAACGCGCAGAACTGATGACAATGCACGTTCTCTTCGGTGGCGAATAGATCTAACCAAGGCTCTCCCCACTGCTGAAAGAGACCTTGCGCCACCTCCGATTGAAGACGCCATTTGTGATCGAGCATGCACCTGCGGCTGAGTTCGTCCGCCCTGGCGTTCAGAGAACCTGCCAGGTGTTGAACCACCAGAGACATGCCCTGATGTTCCAGCCATGTCCAGAGACGCAGAGCCTCTTGACAGAGGGTCCACGACCCCACCCCGCCCTGTTTGTTGCAGTACCACATGGCGGCGGTGTTGTTCGTGAACACCTGCACTACTCTCCCCTTGACAGAGGGAAGGAATGCTTTCAGTGCAAGCCTGATCGCCCGTAGCTCCAAAAGGTTGATATGGAGCCGGGACTCCGCTGGAGACCAGAGGCCTCTGATCTCCGCCTCTCCATGTGGCCGCCCCATCCCAGGAGGGACGCATCCGTCACCACTGTGAACTCCGGATGGGGAAGGGTGAGGGATCTGCCGTCGACCCAATGCCAGTCCATGAGCCACCACTGCAACTGTCGTGCAGTGCCCTCCGAGATCTGGACGTGATCGGACAGGTTTCCCTGATGCTGCGCCCACTGGAACTTTAGGTCCCACTGCAGAGCCCGCATACGCCACCTGGCATGATTGACCAGCAGGATGCAGGAGGCCATGAGGCCCAGCAGCCTCAGAGTCACTCTGACCGAAACCCAGGACAGGGGCTGAAAGATGGGAATCAGAGCCCGAATGTCCCGGACCCGCCGTTCGGTAGGATAGACCCGAAACTGCGCCGTGTCCAGAACCGCTCCGATAAAGAGGAGCTTCTGGGAGGGAATCAGGTGCGACTTCGGCACATTGATGGAGAACCCCAGCAAGTGCAGGAGGTCGGCCGTAGTCTGGAGGTGGGAGACGACTGTCTGGGGCGAGCCCGCCTTCAACAACCAGTCGTCGAGATAGGGGAAGACTGAGACCCCTGATCTGCGCAGATGAGCTGCGACCACCGCCATCACCTTGGTGAACACCCGAGGGGCGCTGGTAAGGCCAAAGGGGAGCACGGTAAACTGAAAGTGCTCGTGGCCTACCATGAACCGTAGGCAAACGCCTGTGGGCTGGCAGGACGGGGATGTGGAAATAGGCGTCCTGCAAGTCCAGCGCCACCATCCAGTCTTGTGGGTCGAGAGCAGACAAGACCTGAGCTAGAGTGAGCATCTTGAACTTCTCTTTGCGGAGGAAGCGATTGACGTTCCGGAGGTCCAAGATAGGACGCAGGCCTTTGTCCTTCTTGGGCACCACAAAGTAGTGGGAATAGCAACCACGACCTACTTCGTGCGTCGGAACGCGCTCGATGGCCCCCTTGGCCAAGAGGGCCGCAACTTCCTGCTGAAGAAGCACCGAGTGATCCCCCGACATGCGGTGGTATTGAGGTGGCATGGCTGGGGGGGTAGTCTCGAAGGGGAGGGAGTAGCCCCTTCGGACTATCTCTAAAACCCACCTGTCCGAAGTGATGGTGCGCCAGTGAGGGAGGTGATGGCGGAGCCTGCCACCCACTGGCGTGTGATGGACCTGAAAGTTCGGACTAGGAAGGTTTGGAGGCAGAGGTGGCGGGGGTGGTGGTATGACCCGCCCGCTGGCCCCCTTGTCCGCCACGGCGGAACCCGCGTCCGCGCTGGGATGACTGTTGCGCCGGCCTGTGGCTCTGCTGCGAACGCTGCGGGGCGCCCCTTCCTGTGCCACGAAAGGAGCGAAAAGCGGAAGGCGGAGGAGGGCGGACTGCAGAGAGTCCCAAGGACTTGGCCGTAGCCCGTGAGTCCTTAAACCGCTCCAACGCACTGTCCGCTTTGTCGCCGAAGAGGCGACGGCCATCAAAGGGCATGTCCATAAGGGTGTTTTGGACATCCCCTGAAAATCCAGTGGTTCTCAACAAGGCGTGGCGGCGAACCGCCACCGTCGTTGCAATGGATCTGCCCAGTGAGTCGGCGTTGTCTAGACCACAACGGATCATGAACTTGGCTGCGTCTCTCCCCTCTGCAACAGCCTGGGCGAGAGCAGGCCGGGCCTCCTCCGGACACTGAGACAGCACGTTCGCCACCGTATCCCACAGGCAGTGGGAATAACGACCCAAGAGGCATGCGGTGTTCACGGACCGCAGCGCAGACCTGGTGGAAGAGAAAATCTTCTTCCCAAACTGATCCAGCTTCTTGGATTCCCTATCCGGTGGGGCGGAAGGGAAGGCGGTTGGGGAAGCAGAGGCTTGGACAACCAAGCTCTCGGGGGTGGGATGTTGGGAGAGGAAAATGAGGTCACCCGGAGCCGGGCGATGGCGTCGGGCCACGTTCCTGTACACAGGAGCCCCTGTGGTGGGCCTGGACCAAGTGCCCAAAAGAACGTCCGAAAGGGCTTCATTAAAGGGCAGCAGCGGCTCCGCAGAAGTAGCTGCTGGCTGAAGCACCTCTGTCAGGAGGTTAGTCCTGACGGCCACAGTAGGGAGCAGGAGGTGTAGGTCCTCTGCCGCCCTACGCAACACCACTGCGTAACTGGCTCCCTCCTCCGTAGCCACGGTAGGAGGAGACAGCATGCCAAGGTCTGGTGAGGTATCCAGACCACTGGCGTCCCCCAATTCCACAGCCCAGTCCTGTTCAGACTCGCAGGCTGCAGCGAGAGGGTCGTCCGACCCCTCCGAGTCCTCCCCTTGCTCCTCAGGCTGTTCAACAGGCCAAAAATAAGGAGCAGGGACATGGGGATAGAAATCCCCAAACGGCGTCGAGAACGGCATCGACCGACGCCGGACCGACGCCGCGTACACTTCGGGGCTGAATCTGAGGTCGACGTCGTCCCGAGGAGCGGGCGGCGTCAGGATTGGTGCCGGTGGGGTCGACGTCGGTGGAGGCGTAACGAGGTCAACCGGCGTCGACCGGGATCCAGGCCTGTATCCAAGGGTGTCCTGCGGCGCCGGAGCCGACAACGACGCCGGAGCCGCCGGCGATGAAACGCGAGGACACCCATGCGGGACCGCGGGGCCCGAAGGCGCACCGGCGGGGCCCGACGGCCCAAAGAGGCGAGCCATGGCCGATAGGAAGTCCTGTATCTGGGCCGGAGTCGCCGACGACCCCGGGAAGGGCGGGTAGTCGGGCGGCGACTACATGGACTCCGCCGGAGCCGCGGGGGTGGCACCACCCGTACCCTCAGCCGCGTCGCGCGACCGGCGAGGGGAAGTCGGAGAACGATGATGTTTCTTCGACTTCTTGTGCTTCGCCTTACCTGACCCCGAGTGCGAAGACTTCGATCCCGACGATCGCCGATGGTGACTCCGCGCACGGTCCCTCGACCTCCCTCTGGACCGGGACCTGTCACGGCGCGGAGCCGACTGCCGGGCTTCAAGCAGCTTTCGGGACCGCTCCCGCAAACACTTCAGAGCCATGGACCGGCAGTCCGGGCACGACTTGGGGTCGTGGTCGCGCCCCAGGCAGAAGAGACACACGCAGTGCGGGTCCGTCACGACAACATCCGATGACAGTCCTCGCAGGATTTAAAACCGGGCATCCCTAACTGCACCAGGAGTCGATATCGACTCGAAAAAGGGTGAGAAAAAGATCTCAAAAACTTAGTCAAAAAAGACTAGGGGTACCGCTCTCTCCGGATCTGCGCTTGCTGGCGCGGAAAAAGAAAGTACTGACGTCAGCGCGGGTGGGCGGCGTCCAAGTAGCGCCCGCAACGTCATCTCGGCGACCACGACGCCAACGACGGACGCGGAGCCGCACGACGCCCCTACCGACGCGCAGGGGTACTGCTGACGAAAACTTTCCGGATCCAGTCTGACGCCTGGGGATATTCTAAGGTAAGGAATCTATCACTATGTGTTTCTTTCAGATCCTACTTTTAGGCAACCTAGTCTTTATCATTCAGTTAGTGAAAGAAGTGACAGGATTGGAAGGAATATATGACCAGTTCCCAGTTTAACTAAATTTATGTAATTTCTCATGTTGTAATTTGGGACACAGGCTGAAAGTCAATTCTAGAAATCGATCAGGGCCACACATCACTTGATGTGATGTCCCTGTGAGCATAAAGCTCATATAATACTGTTTCCTGTGGATAGCAATGCTAATTGCCATGTTTGAACTGAAAATTCTACTGCTTATGTCATGTATGCAATCTTAGGCCAAACCCAGTCAATGTAGACAGATCTTAAAAGTTTATACAACAGAGGCACCACACAGGTTATAGAGACCTAACAGGTGCATATGGTATCCGGGTTACACAATGTTATAGACTTAGGCCTCAAACAGCAGTACTCATAATGCCATAAAAACGTCATCAATAAAAATGAAGGCATGCCTCTACGAAAGTCATGAAATAAAAGCCACAGTAGAACGTAGCCTTTGCAACCAAGATTACATAAGCAATGGGCCTCCCAAACCATTTCTGCACAATAGGCCAAGAATTATACCAGGGGTGCATGACATGGATAACCACCAAACATCTGGATTTTCATTATTATATCCAGGTTGACATTATATTAGGGTAGGCATCATCATGCCATGAGTGCCCCCAAATTGCTGGGAGCTACCACCATTATGCCAAGACTTAGTTTAAGGGGTGGCTGAACACCATACCGTTAAATTACGGGTCTCAGAAAGCCAGAGATCACGGCAGTAACGGGGATGGTGGCCCAAATA
This sequence comes from Calotriton arnoldi, assembly GCA_963921515.1. Classification (NCBI taxonomy): domain Eukaryota; kingdom Metazoa; phylum Chordata; class Amphibia; order Caudata; family Salamandridae; genus Calotriton; species Calotriton arnoldi. The sequence continues at coordinate 3,142,838 of CAWUFW010000227.1, read as the reverse complement.
AAAGTTAAAAAGTAATTAAGGTGTTGAGAATAAGGAAAACACCATCAAATCACAATGAACAATCAATTATACAATTAAAGTGAATTGATTCCAGAGTACAATTTAAAATAAAGATTCATAGGGAATATACGCTAACATATAGTAACATGGTTATGGTAACAGTGCCATGTGTGAGAATTTGAATAACCAACTAAAGATAGTTCATAACAAGCTACACTACTCTTACCAATAAGCAGCGTTTTGAAAATAAATCCCAATAATTGGGTTCTGTATACTACTTGTAGCCTTGGAAGGCCAGAAGTCACCAACAAAGACCAATCTTCTTTAGAAATTGTTTAATGCAGTTTAGCCTGTGGTCCAGGCTCCCCTGGGTGTCTGCAATGCCTATTCTGAGTGACTGCTTAGAAAATTAAATAATATTAACAGATTAATAATTTGTATATAAAGAAGCAAAATGTAAAGTTGAAAATTTTAAAACAGTCTGTAAATGTGAAGGAATTTAAGATAAGAGTTTAAAACTTAAATTAGCATCCTCTGATTGATTTGTGGGAGCAGTCAAACAGAATATAGTATGGACGAAGGGTGGCCTCAATTGAATTTAGAAAAGCTCTAACATTCCTGTATCTGTATAATGAATGTTTTTTTCCCCACACATTTGTGTATTGTTTTGCAGTTCAAATACTCGAAATTGCATTGGCCAGGGTCCCAGGATTCCAATTTTGACGACAGTGGGGGTCCAGATTCCAATAATGATTCAGTGGAAATTCCAATAGATTAAGTGGGGGTCCACAGAAGTCAAAAGGTTAAGAACCACTGATTTAAGGAAATTGCTATGTAGTCTGGTATATACTTTATAAAAGAAAGTGTTAGTTTTGGTTCATGTTACATCACAGTCGCATAAATGGTCCAATAAACTTGACCTTACTCATGTATGTCTCTCCAAAGGAGTAAGCTCATGTCAAATTGCGAAAGCAAGCTCCATTGATGGAAACTATCAACCATAACCAAACACAATTCTGGCACAGGTAAAATGTTATTGGTAAACTGCTCTAATAGTAACCTTTGATAATTAAACCGTTTCCCATTTGTCAATCAGTGCAGAATATGCAATGCTTTTAATTAATGTTTTGTGCGTTCTCTTTAATCAAAACTTTAGCTGGTAAGAAAACAAGCTGTGAGCTCACAAAAGAAAGTGTTTTTTAGTTTTTTTTTTACATACACCAAACAAGGGACAAACATGCAATTTTGATTGCTCAACGTGTCAGATGTGATGGTCTGAGTAAAGGCAGATGGAAAATTATACAGGTATCAAACTGAAAAAAAGAACTAGAGTGGGACAATTTGATCCTTGATATGCGGTTGAGGCAGTTCCTGAAACTGCAAAAACAGAGATCGAGCCTTGTATCCCCAGTTTTAAGTGAAAAAAATATCTTTCCTAAATCTCTATAGGTCTAGCAGGGCAACATCCCCACAAGTACTTTATGTGGAAGACATCTTGGATTTTGTCTTGTTGACCCACAACTTTCCCTCCATCTCTTTACCACCCAACTTTTGGTAGAAGTGAAGTTTTGTACCATTCATCTAGACCGTTTGAGCGCACAATTTCGGGAGACGAAGACAGGACTCACTATTATCTACACCGAGGTTGCTTATTCAAGGGGAATTTGATTTACAAAGTATAGTGTTAGTTTTAGGGTTCCCGATACTAAAGAATATTACTGCAGATTTCTAAAAGTTTGTTGTGTCGTCTTTAATCCGTGTATGTAAAAATGGTGTTCACTGTTGAAACAAACACTGAAAATCCGGAACTCCAAAATACGATTTCCATTATGGGACATGTAGTAGTATGTCTAGGGTAGGCAGACCTCAAGAGAGTGGAGGGTTTGGAGTACTAATCTAATTCACCTCACTGGAGACAATGCTAAACTTGCAATGATATGAATGGGCTATAATACACCATTGTATTAAAGTGGGTTAATTTTAATATTTATGGTTTACAACATAAATATTAAAATGTGGAATCCCAGCCTGACAATGGGGAATAATTCAAGAATGCTAATCTTTGAATCTGGAGAAACATACAAATATTCTGATAATATTAATGCCTATTCATACAGCGTACACCACAGACAGGATTGCCTTTAGACTCTAAACAGCAGGTACTTTGCTACACCATTTTATTAAGCTGAGACGAGTGTTTACCCCAAAAAGTGGGCACTACACCCCCCTGAGCAATCATACCATACACTAGAACTAATGCCCCCATGTATGCCCCGAGCGAGAAAGACCTGGAACTGCGTAGATAAATCATGCAATCTTTGATTGAAGTGGAAAGTAGACTTTGTACACTATGCACCTCTGGGTGAAAGGCAGAACCAGTTTGATTAACTAAGATTCACTCAACTTACATTAAAAAGAGAAAAGGCAAACTATACCCGCTGCTATATATAGTCATGCATATGTGTTGTATATACTTATGTGTCAAGTGTACGGTGCTAAGTGATCTGAAGATGTCATCACTAGACAAAAAGAGTAAATGCGGAATGACAAGGATCAGAGGAGTATAACATGGAATGCAGGGATGTGAACAAATGGCAGCTGGTGTCAGCCGTGGAGGTGTGCAAAAGTCCTTTTGATGGCTTATTTTATACTCAGAAATAAATTGTAACCTTTAAATATACAATGTTGAGGTAATTACTTACTTCCCATCTGCAGTGAATGGAAGATTACATTTGGTAAGCATTGCCTGCCTTTGGTGAAGGGAAATGCTGTCTTGCTAAGAAACACATGCCTCAATTAAAGCAAACAAACGAATTGGCAAAAATGGTCTTTCCGAGCTAGAAGAAGAACATGGAAACAACCTATTCATCACTAAGTAAAAGACGTGCTGGACATGCTACTCTGAATGAACAGGAGAGTGGATAAACTGAATCATCATACCTCATGTTATGAGATCGCTTGCACACAAACTATATACACAAACGTATATAAACATTATTCGCATACGAATATGTATGTATGTAGATATGCACAGCACGAACCTTGTCGGAAGAGAGAACAGCACTGAACAGGGTCAAAGGCAAAGATACAGTCAATTGGAGGGGTAGATGGTTTGTAAGAGCAAAAGTGGACTGTTACTGCATGGTGATACAGTGTTCTTTAATGAGTTGTGTCTTCAGATCTTTTCTAAACTGGAGCAGGGTAGGGGCAATCCTGATGGATACAGACATTTCATTGCAGAGTATTTAAGTTCTGTCGTATGCATTGATTCATTAGTTCAGCTAGCACCATGTCAAATTTCCACATAGGTAGGGGTGCTGACCTTGGTGGTGCCTCTCTCTCTTTGCTCCCTCTAAGAATCTTTTTATAACTGGTGTGTTGAAGGAACGTCTTCCTATGATGATGCCCGTTGTGCATGCCACTATGACAGACAGGGTTACCCTTAACAATACGTAGGAAAGGTTCTCAGCCAAAAAGTGCATTAGGTACTTAACAGTAGTGTCTTTTGACCTGCTGTCTATCAGTCCTTCCCTGCTCCACAATGGAAAAAATCTGTTTCAGTTGGTAGTAAAACACTTTTGTGTTGTTGGTTTCTAGCCTCTCTGAGGACTTTGATGCAATTTTGTGGAAGTCATAAGTGTAAGAATTCTATGTCTTCAGGACTCATGCTGCTAAGCTGAGACTGCCTGTTTCCCAGTGGTATACCTGTCCAATTTGCATTGTTAGCATGTCGTGAGAGGTGGTTAACTTTATCACCCTGCCTTGTGCCATCTCCACTAGGTCCAAAAAGCATGCTTGTCTGACCCATTGCGGGGCTATCAAAAGGTCATGGGGGCCTGCTTCCACTTGTGTTATGGGGGGAAAAGCACATTCAAATCTTCCTGACCAATCCATCAATGCGGCATTCCCTCAAGATAGGTGGTGTGTGTACATGGATGTAAAGTCTTGGCATTTTGTGTTTTCATGTTTTGCGATCAGAGCTATTTCGGATTATCCACCATTATTTTTCTTTAGCTCCCAATCGTGTTAGGCTCTTGCTTGCATGCTTAACCTGCGTGCTTCTGTGTTTTGTACACAGGGTAGGTGAATGATTATTGGTCTTGTGTTTCTCTGTATAGCCTCTTTCCATATGCCCTGAGCTATTTGGACAGTGCATACAATCTTGTTCCTCCATGTCTGTTAAGGTAGAACATTGTGGTTGTATTGGCCATCTGGACAGATACTGTTTTGCCCCTGATGCATGCCTAGAAGGCTTTCAGAGGCAGGAACACTGTTTTTTGTTACAAGAACACGTTTTACTGCTTCCACTGGGTTCCACAGATCCCTGATGCTCAATTTTCCAATTTGTACCCCTGACCATATGATGCTTCTGTGTCGTGATGGTCCCAAAGAGAGTTGGTTGTTTAAAGTATTCTTATCATTCTCATTCAAAGACTTTATTCAGAGTTAAAAAGACCATAAAAGTACATAATACAAACAGCAGATTATACAATAATATACAATCCTAAAAATATATATAAAAGGGAGATATTCACACAATTGATTCATTTGGGCATCAAATTTCACTCTTAAAATCTCCCAGACCTCATATTCCATGCCCTTTAGGACCGATGTCATAACAATAAGTGAAACAACATTAAAATGCACGACAAATTAAAAACATGTCCACCATACTATGTTGGGCAACCAGATATAAAAGTATTTAACATATTTCATTAACCAATACATTTCATTCTTAGATTCTCCCCAACATCATAATCTATGCTCCTTAAAGACAGTGTCATACCAGTGGACAAAGCATCATTAAAGTGCATGGCGTGTAAATTCAATCTAGCGTGACATGGCACATAATGCATATATTGAGTAAGTGACACACAAAAATAAAAAGAGTCTCATACAACCGGACCAATATACTATGTTGGGCCGCTGGCTATACAACCAATTCCAGTAGTACATTTAAGAGCTGGGCCCAAGGTCAAGAAATTCTCGTCCATTCCCCTCTTCGTACAACTTCCTCAATTTTAAAGATGCTGCCAAAAAGCAGGCACCTGCACAAGTTACTCGTACATCTAGAAGTAACTGAAGAAACCTGAGAGCAGGCTCAACCTTCAGAAAATTCTGGGATTTCAGCAGAGGTAACAAAAAGGTCTTACGGGGAGCATCATAGAACCTACAGAAGAACAAAGTGAACAAGATCTTGGATGGACAAATGATCACATGTACAGACACCGATCTGCTGTTCCGGTTGTTGTGGGTCGGGGTAGGGCCAGTAACAGATTTAATCTAGAGAAATCGATGGCACCCATGATGTATATTAAGCACATAGAGCTCAATGACATACCCTGTGAGAATCTGCGCATGGTGGGGTTCTCAAGTTCATGACCCTCTCTCATTGCCTCCCGCCATGATAAAAAAATAATCCATGTCCAAGGGATATCTGCCTTCACAATATTCACGAGCGAGTCAAACAGAGCTACTCTACCAATTTGGCAAAGGTAGCCGTTATATACAAAAACCACTTAATTGACCTCCACCCATGAAGCTGCATACAGTTCACCTTGACAGCAGAGTCTATGAAAGAGATAGGCCTATAGCAATTGGGTAAGTCTCTGAAGCTCTTCTTGTATACAGGAATAATAATCAACTCAGACCATGAATCTGGAAGGCCCGTTCGTATTGCCAAGTTAAACATGCGGGTTAAAATCAGCACCCATAGTTCTGGTGTCGCTTTAAATAAATCTGCAGGGATCCCGTTGGGACTAGGGGCCTTGTGTGTAGTCATTTGACCTACGGCTAACTGAATCTCCTTGTCAGTTACCGTTAAATTAAATTGGTGGATGGATAACGGGGCAGACTCACATTGATCCTCACTGATCAGGGCATTATAAATGCCCTCAAAATGACCTATTCATTTCTCCGGGAGAATATGCGATAAAATGGTACGGTCCCCTTTGTCATTACATAGTGGGCGATTATACACCTCAGAAATTACAGCTGTCATTTCTAGAAGAAGCCTCAATCCGCTCTTCCCAAACTTCCTCTCCAAGTGCACTTTTTGTCATATCTAGCACCTTCTTATATGCGATTCGTCTACTAGCAATTAATCCGCAATCTTTAGGCGAAGCTTTAAGGGTGTTCACTAACAGTTTATGGGCTCTCAAGCAATCCTTATTAAACCACTGTGGGTCACTACTCTTTATTGGTTTAGGGGGAAGCAATAGTTTTAACTTGATTTCCTTCCCTATCTCCGAGTATGCATTTAGGAAGGCAGTATCTGCACAGAAGCTCTCCAGACGGGTTTCAGATTCTCCCCATTTGGTCACCATGAGGCATCTTAGAATGTCCTCTGGGATTTCCTTTGACTACCTTAATCTTTTGCCCTGGTCAGTCACTACACCACCCACATGGAGAAACCTATCCTGATCCGGGGCCTATGAAAAAAGGTCTACAATATTGATGGTAATGCAGTTATGGTCACTAAAACTAGAGGCATTTATCCGGAAATATTTCAAAAAGTTCTGCAGGAAAGCTGGGACAAAGATGTAGTCTAATGTTAAGAATTGCCCTTTGCCAGTGAATGTGGATGAAACTCATTAGAGCATTGTGATTTTTTCAGTCATTACACACTCCAAGTCAAATTCGGCAAGAACATGATTTAGGAAAGAACGAGCTTTGGTGTGCTCCACGTGAATACAATCATCATGGCTCACATAGTCACATAAAGTAAGAGATTGTGAGCCACTTGGGCATGGATGTGTGTTGAAAACCCCAGCTAGCATAAATCCGGCTCCTATGTTGTTACAGGTTTCAATGTAAGACATTTGTTACCTAAGGGTAGAAAGAGTGTCACAGAATGCGGGACCTGTGGTGGCATTGTAAACATTTATCAAAATAATGTTACCAACCACAAGGGAGCTTATAAGAATTGCCTGTATGTTTGTGGAGCTTGTTACCAAGAACTTAATTCTACAGTTCAAGGAAAGGGAGACCAAAATCAACAATTCTCCCCTTGGATGTCCCCTTATTGAAGGCAAGGTGGGGTTGAAATATGATATATACCCTTCCACAAAAAAGGAACCTTCTAATTCCCACATCTTCGGTAAAAATATTATGGCAAATAATCTTAAATATAGCAGCCAGTCAGAGATATTTCTTTTATTATTTATGCCTACCACATTCCAGGAAGCTAATGTGAGCTGGCAGGCATTAGTGTCCCTTACGCTCGTATAGTCATCAAGGGTATCTAGCGAACTCTGTTCTGCATGGCTCGAATGTCCGCTAGTTGCTCTGATTCCCCAGTTGCATATGCCTTGTTCCCTGGCCTCTCAATGTCATATAACGCGGACTGACCGGGGTTAATGTCCCTTATATTCGTGTAGTCATCAGTAGTGCGAGTCAAAATGGGGGGATAACCCTCCTCTGTGATGGAATATGCTCCGATCTGCGAGGTCTCCATATCAGCCAACTGGTCTTGCACCCTGGAGATGTTTACCTCATTCCCTGTTCTCCCACTGTCATGCAACCATGTGTATTTAAAGATATACAATCAGTCTAGCGAGTCTAACCCCAAAGCCTCAAATCGATTATAAGTGGGTTTGACGAAATCATCGCCATCAAATGCCCTCCGGGCCCCATAGCCAGGGCCCATGCTACAGTCACTATCCCCTGGAAGGCTTTGGACAGCCAATGGACGATAAAAATATCCTAAAGGATAGGGCTGAATGTTTGTGTTATGAGTGGACCTACTAGCTAAGTTCACCACCATTTGGACAGCTCTGAGACAGTTCAAATTTATATAGACACTATCCCCCTGGGAGGTTTTGGGAGCTGGTCCAATCAAGTTTACCCTCCGGGCCATAATGATACTGTTTATCAGGGTTTTCCCTTCACCACCTAGTTGTGATAACCAATGGGACTACCCAGGAGAAGTCATCAGGAAGGCTAGAAAACGTGCCAGGAATAACAACCGCCAGGGCCTTCTTGAAACCAGGGAACCCCAGACGGGCGATGTCATTACTTGTGTCACTACCTTCATGCCACTGTCTAACAAGATAAAGCAAATCATCAAACGTAACTGGAGAATCCTCAATGCTGGCTCACTCAACATCGAGCAACCACGATTTGCCTTCAAGCGAACAGCCAACTTACGAGACCAACTGGTCCATACCCGGCCACAGCCCAAGAAAAAACCTCAGGATACTACCCTGTGGAACCTACCTCCTGTGTCAGGACACTATCCATGTGGTTCATGCAGTGCCTGTTCCTCGACCAAACACACTAAAACTCTCCAGATTGAGGACTTCTCGTGGGAACAACGCACACACACAAATTGTAATACAAAGAATTGTGTGTACATGATCACATGCCCCTGTCAACTGAGATACGTTGGGATGACCACGAGACCAATCAAGACCAGGATCGGTGAGCACAGGAGCACTATCCGCTGTGGCCGTACGGCAACCAAGATGACGAACCACTTCATCGAAAAAGGACACTTATGTGATGATACAGTGGACCATCCTGGAGGCTAACCAGATATGGAGTAACTCCGCACTCTTGAGACTTGAACAACGTTGGGTTCATTGCCTACGCACCCACATATGGGGTCTCAATGATGAGATACCGTGGGTTGAACTATAACACGGAGTCCGAGAGTCCCCTGCCCTGAATACCCTCACTTGCTAGAGAATAACTCCATGTTCTTGTCACACTCCTGGGAGCTTTTAACATCAGTGACACCTACTGGCACAGAATAGGTCCCCATTACCAAATTACCTGACTTCCAGTGACCTGACAACCGATATACCACCCTTGGCTTCCCTGACCGCCTAGCGGGCGCATTCCACATACCACGACTCCACATCCAGGGGTGAGGCTACTTCGGCTGCAGAGGACTTTTCTGTACATTGGAATGTGTGACACACACTCCTTTTACCTGTTACATCTACTGGCGCTGAGTAGGTTCCAATAACCTCACTGCCTTATTTCCGGGGACCCGAGATCGCAGAGTGGGCATGCACCTCATACCACCGCATAACCCTCCTGTGGCGGGTCTACCTCGGCCGATAAGCACTTTGATGTACTCTGGTATGTACACACACATTCCCCCTCTACATCTGCATCCTGCTTTGCCGATCTTTCCACCACTAGATCTGCAAGTGGCAAGAGCTTCGGCTCTCTTTGTTTCCTTTCTGCCCTATCCTCGTCAATATCACGGGAGAGTAGGCATTCCTGATCTCTATGACAACTGCATAGGTTACCTCCTCTAGACGCATGCTCAGTGCGCAGGCCCTACGGTATAGTTTCAGCACCCCGCGCGGGTGCAGCACGCTGGGATATTCACACTACACTCCCACGCATGCGCGCTTCCGCGTTCCATGACGAGGCATCCGGAAGAAGGAGACGCCCGAACCGCTAATTCCAGCACTATATCTGTGCCTCCACCCCCACGGCCAGATAATATGCGGGCTGGCGTCAGGACGGGTAGGTGCTGAGAGGCAGCACACGCACGGAAACTGTGAGTAACACTGGTTGAGACCGGGGCAGCATATCAAGCACAGTAAGTCGTTGTATTAGTACTGTGGTGCTAGTGTTCACTTTCTTCACTTTACTTTTTTCCTTCTCCCGCATCTTTCCTCCTGTAGCCCATTGAGGTGCAGGTTTACCTACGCCCTAGCCCAAGGAGTAATCCTCCACGTGACTTTAGGTAAGGGAATGTCTCTCTTTATGGTTTCAACCACACGGCAGTATCCCCACCACTTGATAGAAAAAGCACAGCGGGCTTGGTATAGGACGTGTGTGTGCTGGTCCTTCGGGACGGGCCTTCTACCTCAGACCACTCCGCCACTGTCAGCCTTGCGCTTGGCGATTCTAACAGGTTCTGGCTCAGGGTAACTGCCCCGCACCTTGGCCCCAAGGTGTGGGTTTTTCAGACACGGCACAGTCCCACGCAGGGGGGTTGTCCCGGGTACCGGTGGTGCCGCCTCCTCGTTTGCCCGTTTCTCTGGCACATCCGGCAGCCGGCACACTGTGCTCACTCGGGCGGCCACCATTGCGGGGGCCTGTCCCATGGTAGAGGCATTGTCAGCCTCATGTCTCATGCGCATTGTGTGCGGTTTTATGTTTTCTATGGAGGCACACATTGATATCTATGATTTATACTTCATGTGTGTCTTGTTGTTTTTCTGTCTCCCTTTTTACTCCTAGGTCACATCAGGAGCGGATCAACTATTTAGTTGTAGCTGAGCTGTAGCTTTTCACAGCACTAGCCTGCCCTGACTGCACTGAGGGTTAGAATCCCTCCACTCACTTGCACTTTTCACATCACTATTTATTCTTGGGCCTGAGGAAGCGCCACAGATCCTTATGACCATCTAGGCGCGAAACATGTCGACCTGACCTTTGAGTTACCGGGGGCACATCACTGCCCACAGGAGTAACGTACAACCTTCAGGTTTTGTAGTATGACAAGGGTACCGCCACAATAAGGATACCCCTTCTCTGGTATCCCTAAGCCATTTTTATCCTTCACATACACTTTCACCGTGCACATAGGACCCAATCAATTTCAATTTTAATTTTATTTTGTTATGGAACTCCTACGGAGGTCCACAAAACACATAGTCAGATAAAACAAAAAAAGACAAACTTTATGTACAATACAAAATTCTTCCTTATACATTACTATGGAAGTTCTTAAATCAAACATACTGAGAGGAATACAAATAGTACTAAAATACATGATACAGACAGATAACCAACCGGCAGATTTCATTTATCAAAAAATGTGCAAATAGTGCTATAAATACAATGGACAATGAAAGAAATTCCTAATAAATAGGCAAAAATATTTAAAAAAATGTATATATCGGGGGCGTGGCTTGGCAAGCCAGCATGGCGGACGTGTGCTGAGTGAGCTCCGTCCAGCCCGTCATATATCCTGCATTTATCCTGACTCCCCGATGCTCGAGTGATCTTTACGACGACGCAGCAGTCGTGGGATATCCGCAGTGTCGCCGTATGTAGGTTTGGAGCGCCTACGGAGGCTGGTGGAGGAGTCCTCGAGCCTCGGCCGGTACGGGACCTGGCGGGGGCGCGGCCTAGCAGACGGCGGCGGAGCCGGGACATCTCGCCCAACACTATCGGAGGCGGCCGGAGCGAGAGGGGCGGACTTGGCGCCCTTTCCCTGTGCAAGGGCGGATTTCTCTGGAGGGCAGAGACAGCTGGCGGAGGGTCGACCATCGCCCCGCGACGAGGCCCGAGACTGAGCCCGACGGCGAGACTCGGCGGCTGGATCGAGCCGCGAAGGTGAGGTGTGGCGCTGGGAGCGGGAGGTGCGGTCCGCAGGCAGGCCGCCTGGCCGCAGCGGTGCGCCCGCTCTATGCAGCTCCGGCACTGATTGCTGCTGAAACGGTGGTGCCCGGCAGCGTTGGCAGTGGGTGACTTGGGAGCGGCCGGACCTGTATTGAGGTGCCCCTCCCCCACGGTCTACACAGTAGCGGGAGATCGGCGGCAATATCGGGCCGCGGGAGGGGTGACCGTACGAGCTGCAGGGAGCCGGAGGGATTGCTGAGAGGCCTCGGGGCCCCGGTGGCTGTAAACCTTCTCTCTCCCCCCATCAATCCTCCCAGGGCCTAGGAGGGTGCTCAACTCGGCGGCCGGTCGGACCGCGTGGGCGCCTCAGAGGTCCCTGAAGACTGGTGGCTTCAAGTGCGCGCCAGAGGGGTGTGCAGCGTGGGAGGTCTTGGACCCGGGGGATCGCACTGACCCGGAGCACTGCTGCGTCGGCCGGACCGAGCGGGCGCTACTGGAGGGCCCGGCCGGAGTTTGGCGTGGGGTAGCCCCTGGGGCGGCTTGTTGGGCCCTGGTGCGGGGACAGCTCATACCGGGCTCCTGTTCGGCGGTCGGGTCGGACCGCGGGAGCCTTTTGTTGGGGGGCTCCGCTCACACACCCTCCCCGATACAGTCCAGGCCTCCTGGGGAGTATAGAGGGCAGCCATGACGAGGGACAAAGGTGGCAGTGGCCCGGCCAAACAAGGCCCCATAGATAAATTCACTGGTCCAGGAGCGGCGGCTGGGGCGTCTGGAGTTCCGTCCGGGGCAATGCCGGATAATGCAGCACTCATGGCTGCTATCACCCAATCCAGAGACACGTTGGACGCCAAAATAGGGGCAGTTGGGTCAGACGTTATGCTGTTGCGACAAGACTTGCGCAATGCGGTGTCACGCATCACCGAAGCTGAGACCCGAATCTCAGGTGTGGAGGACGATGTTATCTCACTTAAACAGAAGGTGGCGGCTATGGAGTCTGTGCAAAAAGGGCTTGCACTACGGGCGGAGGATGCGGAGGGACGGGCCCGACGCAATAACCTTCGTTTCGTTGGGCTTCCAGAGGGATGTGAGGAGGGCAACATGGAACGCTTTCTCACGCAATGGCTGGAGAGCTGGCTTCCTCCGGAGGCCTTGTCCCGTTGCTTTGTTGTGGAGCGGGCCCATAGGGCGCTCATGCAGAAACCCCCACCGGGGCTCGCCCGCGGCCAGTCATAGCGAAACTCCTGAATTATCTGGATCGGGACACAATCCTGAAGCAGGCCCGGGCCAAAGAACCCTTGCTCTATGAAAATATGCGCATTCTTATTTTTCCTGATTACACGCGGCAGGTGCAGCAACAGCGACAATCGTTCATGGCAGCGAAGGCCCGGCTCAGAGACCTTAAGCTCCCCTATGCCCTCCTGTTTCCTGCCCGGCTGCGGGTGGTATATCGCTCCCGCACCCACTTTTTCGATACTCCGGAAGACGTCTTTAAATGGACAGATGAAACGGTGCGGGTGAGGGCACACACGCCGCCTGGGAGAGAGTCGGACTCCTCATCGGGCGAGGTGTCCCGGAGGGGCCCCAGGGGGCAGCAGCAGAAGGGTGACAGACGGTCGCGGTCCCGGCGGCGCTCCCAGTCCTGTGGTGCCTCCTCTCGGGGGGCCCCGCCTCCGGGCGACAGACTTTGGAACATTAATCTATGGGCCTGCGAAGTACTGCAGAGGCCAAGACTGCTGAATGAGCATCGGAAGAGTCCTGGTGTGGGCTGGTTTCTCTGTCCGGCCCGGGCTGGTGGGGAACACGCCCAGAGGACATGGGCTGTAAGTTGGGGATCCATTGGTCGGGGCGGCCCCCATCCCCCTGTTGGGGATTGAGGACCAGCCCCGCCGCGACAGATGCTTCAGTGTTTTTGAGGTATGGGGTGGGGGGTTTGTTGGGTGGGGGTTGTTTATGGTCACAGGTTGCACTTCTGCTGAGGGTCCGTTATTTTTCACACATACACAGACACATCCTAAGGCCAGTTATGGTAATGGTAATACCCCCCAATGGCTAGTGTGCCCAATGGGAGACAGGTGACCCCTGGTACGCTCCGTATTCTTAGTTGGAATGTGCGCGGTGCCCTGGACAAAATCAAACGTGGGGCCGTACTCCATCAGGCCAAACGAACTGGGGCCGATATTCTTATGTTACAAGAAACACACCTCATGGGCTCGAAGGCCATTTGCCTACAGCGGTATGGGTTTCAGCAGGTATTTCACTCCGGCTTTACGAGGGGTTCACGGGGGTAGCGATCCTGGTGCACCGCAGGGTCCCCTATACTCACATACAACAGTGGACTGACACGCAAGGGCGCTATTTGTTTATCCGGGGTAAGATTGGGGAAGATCCCCTGGTGTTGGGTAGTGTCTATGCTCCTCCCCCTACAATGGAATCTGGTGGAGAAACTACTCGCTCTATGGGCTGATATGCCAGATGTGCCGTCTGTGGTGGGTGGGGACTGGAATGATGTTATGGATCTGGCCAGAGATAGATGGAGGGCTGGGGGTAGCTCCATGGGTAGCCGTTCCACGAAACTGCATTCCTTAGTGATGGGACTTGACTGGGTTGATGTATGGCGGCGCCTCCACGGTGATCGCCGAGAATTCACCTACCTTTCGGCGGTCCATGAGTCATTTTCTAGAATTGACTACCTCTTTGTCCCCCGAGCTGCGGTGGGTAGGGTGGTGTCGGCGGAGATTCTGCCTCGAGGCCTCTCGGACCATTCCCCAGTGTCACTTGAGATCCACATGGGTAGGCGGAGGCAACCGTTCCGGTGGCGCCTCTCAGTGTGGTATTTACAGAATGATGAATACGGGGCACATATAAGTGACGCCATCGACCACTACTTGACGTTTAATGTGGGGTCCGTTACTAGCGCCGCGACCTTGTGGGAGGCACTGAAACCCACACTTAGAGGTGTAGATATCTCCTGGTGCGCGGCAGCGCGTAGGAAGCGCAGAACGGAACTGACTCGAGCTGAGGCGGATGTTGAAGCCCTCGAATGTCGGTGTCGGGAGGCCGGAGAGGGCCAGCTCAGACGGCAACTGCTGTTGACTCAGCAGAACTACGCTGCCCTTCTGATGGATGAGGCTCGCCAGGCCTGGCTGGCGACGCGTAGCAGGATCTACCAGTGGGGGGACAAGTCCGGCAAGATGCTGCACCGACTCTGTCAAGGCACCTTCCATTCCCAGGCCCTGCCGGGGGTCTTGGGCCCGGCAGGTGAGCCGATTACGGATCCCCCGGCCATAGCGGAGAGCTTCGCCGCTTACTATGCGGATCTATATGCTCCAAAGGAATGCTTGTCAGTGGCCACCATAGATAAATTCATAGCTGATTTACCACCTGAGACAGTATCGGATGCGGTGAGGGATCAGTTGGAGCTGCCCTTGACAGATGAGGAATTGGGTACGGCCCTAGGGGAGCTTAATCCCGGGAAAGCGCCGGGACCCAATGGGTTCCCAAGCGAATTCTTCCGGCGCTACTCCGTGCAGCTGGCCCCTCATTATCGGGCGGTAGTGGAGGAGGCACGGGAGAGGGGCTCTCTCCCTCCAGACTGGAGGCATGCGGAGGTGGTGGTGTTCCAAAAGCCCGGCCGGCCCCCGGAGCAACACGCCTCGTATCGCCCCCATTTCCCTCTTAAATGTGGAGGCGAAAATATTGGCCAAAGCACTAGCCAATCGCCTCTTGCCCCACATCTCCGCCCTAGTGCACCCTGATCAGGCCGGGTTCATGCCCCAAAGGGCGACCAGACACAACATTAGGCGAGCGCACGTGGCAGTGGCGGCTGTCCGGCAGTTGGGGGAACCAGCGGCGCTCCTCTTGGCTGACATAGATAGGGCGTTTGACTCCCTGAGCTGGGTGTACCTTTTTGCATTGCTGCGAAGACTCAACCTGGGTCCGCGCTTCCTCTCCTATCTAACACTCTTATATACAGATCTGACGGCATCGGTGCGGGTAGCTGGTGCGACCTCATCCACCTTCTCTATTGGGCGGGGTACGCGGCAAGGCTGTCCCCTGTCTCCATATCTGTTCGCCCTAGCCATGGAACCGTTGGCTGCGTGGGTGCGCATTGATGCGCAGGTCCGGGGATTCGAGTGGGCTCCGGGCCTGTCTGACAGGATCGCATTATATGCGGATGATGTTCTATTTTTCCTCACAGCGGTTGACAGGACGGGGCCACGGCTCCTACGCATCATGCAGATCTTTGGGGAGACATCGGGCCTCTATATGAACCCTCGTAAATCCACATTATGGGCTCTGGGGGATCGGATGAAGATGGGCACATGGGTTTCATCGGTTCAGTTGGCAGTGGGGGGACTGAAATACTTGGGGGTGGTTCTTTCCGAGGTACCTGCAGTCTCCTGGGAACGTAACGTGGCCCCAGTATGGGAGCGGATCCGTGCGGACCTCAAGACCTGGTCCCGTATGCCCCTGACCCTGTATGGTAGATCGGCAATATTCAAGATGGTGGCGCTTCCCCGGCTCCTCTATCAGCTACAGAATCACCCATACCCGATCCCGCCCCGATGGTTTCGGCTGGCGAATGCTGCGCTTGGGCAGTTTTTGTGGGAAGGGGGCAAAGTGCGTGTAGCATTGCGCACATGCTTCCGGTCCACCTACTGTGGGGGCTCGCGTCCTCGGACATTCTATCATACTACCAGGCCGCACATCTGCTGGTCCTAAATGAGTGGTGGTACGGCGATAGGGGAGATCCGGCATATGCGCTCGAGCGGCAGCTTATGGGACGCCGCTCGCTGCATGCAATTCTTTATTCGGCGCCGCTGCGGGGCGGGCTGCCGTCGGCCACACGGGTGGTGTTCCTGATTTGGAAGCAGGCATTGCGACGAATGGGATGGTGGAATGCCCTGACTCGGGAGACTCCCTCTGGGATAATGGACGCCTACCTCAGTTGGCGGCCCTGCAGGGTTTCCGGGGTTGGGACGACATTGGCATTTCAGTCCTGGGGGATGTTATGAGGGGCCAAACACTTAAATCCTTCCAAGATCTTCAGAAGGAATTCCTTATGCCACAGTCTCAGTTTTATCGCTATCTTCAATTTCGTCATGCTCTGTCCCCTAGCATAGAGGGTCTGGGGTCGCTACCTGAATATAGTCCGCTGGAAGCGAAAGTCTTTATGGGGGAGCTGAAGGACAGGAAAATTTCCCGGATCTATCAGACCCTGATTACCCATTGCTCCACCACACTTCAGAAGCTCCGGGGGACTGGGAAGGAGATGTGGGCACGATGGAGGAGGAGGACTGGACCGAGGCCTTGGCGGCTCCGCGGGGGGCAGCCATAGCGATGCGACTCCGCCTGGTCCAGTTCAAATATCTCCATAGGGTCTATTTTACTCGGGCACGCCTGTGGCGGGCGGGGCTCATCGCTTCCCCGGAATGTCTTCGCTGCGGTCGAGAAGAGGGCACGTTCATTCATACCGTCTGGCAATGCCCCTCCCTGGACCGTTTTTGGAGGGGGTTTTTGCGTGTCTCTCGGAGGTCCTGGGGTGGGAGCTCCCCGCACGCCGCAGCTGGCTCTGCTTCATATTATGGAGGGGATAGGGGGAAATATCTACAAACGGCATCTCATGCAACTGGGTTTCACACTGGCGAAAAGGGACATCGCCCAGGCGTGGAAGGCGCCGCGGGCCCCACCGGTGGCCGCATGGAAGAATGGCCTAGACTTCTGCATGGGGCTGGAACAACCTATTTTTAAGGCCAGGGGTGCCCGCGCAAACACTACAAAATCTGGAAACGATGGGCGGATTATCGGGGCCTTTGGCTGGACCCTCCAGCTGCAGCAGAGGCTCAATCACTGGGGTAATTTGTAGGTACATAGTAGGCTTCCGGAGATGCTATGCGGGGGCCGGGGGGCATTCTTGTGGGTATGTATACAGGATGTGGACAGGACTATGCGGATATTGTGCGACCAAGGGGGAGGGGTGGGGAGGGCGGGAGTTGTGGGTTTTCTATATCATCTTTTATTGTTTGTATGCGCTTTTGTTGATTATATTGGGAAAAGTCGACTGCAATTATATTTGTATGGTTTGATTATGCAGATGTCTCTGGTGTGCAGAGCCCTGCGATATATGCGAAACTTGACAAATAAAATCTGTTTTCAAAAAAAAAAAAATGTATATATCTTAAAACAAACCATTTCATTCGGAGGTGACAGGACCAAAGATCGTGCCTCCTGGGCAGAGTAGATATTGTATTTAATAAAAACTGGCTTTAAAAACAATCGCCTAGCACTTTTCAGCCTTGGGCATACAAAAGCACATGATTAAGATCTTGGATTTGCAACTGACATAATTCACAAATTCTCTTCTCTCTAGGTATTTTATCCCAGATACCAGTAACATCTCTTAGCGGCAGCAAGTTAAATCTAAGTAGGAGTATCAGCCTTCTGATCCCGTGGGGGATGTTCCAAGTTAGATAAGGCTGTGGTTTATTCCCCAAAGCACTCCCTATGACCGCCTTGTTACTGGACCTGGACTGGCTAAAGGTCACATCTCTCGCCAAACTAATAGGAGATCTGAACTTCTTTAGAAGTTGTTTCAATACAGATTTGGACATAGGTGAAGCAGAATTCAAACTAAGGCCAAATGTATCATTTGCATGTACAAAGGACCTAAAAAACGTTGATTGTTCTTTTTGCATGTCAAAAATTTCTATTCTCAGGGCAGCCATAAGTGTGCCCTCCTCCCCCAAAAGGAGGGAGTTACCCCACCTAAGAACTGCAGCCAAAGATAAGGTAAAGGATGAAACTAATCCAAATTCGAGGCGCAGTACATGTGGGGCTGCCAGGGTGTTTAAATTACAAATTTGCCGCAGGATTCGCCCTTCCGCCTTATCGAAGGAAAGCCAATAATTCATGTCCAACACCTCGGAAGCATATATTAACGAGGGAGGAATTTTGACCTTAAAAACAGATAAGACATGGCCAAAGAGACGTCTCCCGCAAGTTTTATAAAATCTGTTTAGTGCACTTGCCTGGTAGACAGCTTTACTAACACAATGTTTAATATGATCCGAATCTCGGCCAGTTTTGGAAAAAACCTTCCCCAAATAAAAGTACGAATCAACCAGTTCCAATTTTTCATAACCAAGCATCCATCTTAAACTACTACTTATTCTAAGCCCCTTCTTACGAAATACCAAAATCTTGCTTTTTGCGATATTGATCTTCAAGAAGTGATCCTCTGAATATCTACTTAAGGCATCTAGCCGGCGCTGCAGACCGATAGGCGTTAGATCAAATATTGCAACATCGTCTGCAAATAAAAGAGAACCAACCGACATTGTACCAATTTTTGGGGCACATAGGACCCACCCCACACACCCGCACTCATCTAACGGCTGTTCTCAAAAAGATCTCCGCTAAAGTGACCCTTCGGGGGACCCGTAGGGCATTGCAGCGCCGGCCCGACGAGGAGCAAACGCCCGATGATGAAACATGACATCCTTCGGGGTGTGTGAGGGCAACATGAGACAAGACTTGTCCTTCCCCCTGCAGAGTGGGTTCTAGACCTAGGTTTACCCCCTTGCTTATTCCTCTACTTCTTTTACTTCTCTTACTGGTGAGTGGGTGACTTTTTTGCACCCCCACGGACAGAACAGTGACCCTCTTTTTTGGTTTGATAACCAATGGCTGACCTTATTTCTAAGACTGAGATAGCCTTCTCAACCCCCATGTTCCAACATGGGTACCCCAGTTGGTACCACAAGATAAGGGGCCTAAGCGGGGGGCAGGCCAAGAACAATTTGTGAGGATTTAGAGCTTGTGAGACCCAGGCCCACCGTTGACGGCTTAAGTACTATATTAGCTCTGGGACCACTCTGATAACCCATGGACCTTACTGCCCCATGCGAAATAGGCAGGACAAGTGGATTTGGCAGGGTGCCCTGCATTTCAGGCATGGATATGAGTAGATGGCATGATAAGTCGCAGTAGCGATCCATCTTTAGACAAACTTGGTAAACTAGGAGGTCCCGGAGTAGATTCCCTAAGTGTCACAAACACCAGCCCTGCTGGCCCCACCCTCTTAGATACGGGACACCCGGGACCAGTCAGTGACATATTAGCCTTACAAAACATGGTTACCATTGTTTAGTATCCATATAATGGCCACCAGTTTTTCCAAACATTTACCAAAAGCATCACGGGTACAATCTTTTGAAGCTTTGGTCCCATAGCCATTTACACTGGGAGGTAGTTCTATATGACCCTTTGATTTGGACCACGACAGGACAGAGGCTACATCAGGCTTTCTTTTGCGCTTAGGTGCGGGGGGCATTTTCCGAAGGAGAGTTCTTACTTAGTGTCACTGGTTGGTGGACTTCTGCAACTGTGACAACTTTAGTGGTCCCTGTGAGTGAATCTCATCGCCCTTCCCTTTATCAATAGCGCTCATAACAACAGAACAAAGTGGAGACATTACATCAGAGTCCAGGGCGGCGGGCGAATACCCAGTTTTTCCTCCTCTGTGCATATTTCCTTGTTAATTGCCCCCACTGCTGTATCACTGCTGTGCTTTGGAGGAGGCGCGGACACTGGGACTACAGGGCCTACTAAAATGTTTGTGCTTACAAAATCCAGATAGCGACACTCAGTTGAAAGAGGGGTGGCCCAGCCCAGCTGCTGTCGGACGATGACGGGAAAGACTGGCCCACACTTGGCCCGATCTCTGCCCCGGCATGCCTCCAGGCGTGTCCAGCGCATGCCCCTCGCTGCACCCCAGTGTCTGAAATAGTGCTTGGCTGGTGCGAGTTCTGGGGCCAGCCTCTTGTGGGAAAGATGGTTTATGGGGCTTGTGGTCTTCCCCCAGGTTTTGGCTCGGCGCGTCCCAAGCCGCAGTGCACCCCAGTGTCTGAAATAGCTCCTGGCTGGCGTGAGTTCTGCAGCCCCGCCTCCTGCGGGAAAGATGGTTTATGGGGCTTGCGGTCTGCCCTCAGGTACCGACTCAGCGCGTCCAGCACCGCAGTGCACCCCAGTGTCTTAAATAGTACCTAGCTGGTGCGAGTTCTGTGGCCCACCTCCTGCGGGAAAGATGGTTTATGGGGCTTGTGGTCTGCCCTCAGGTCCCAACTCAGCGCGTCCAGCGCTGCGGTGCACCAGAGTGTCTGAAATAGCACCTAGCTGGTGCGAGTTCTGTGGCCACTCTGTGCGACTCGGTGCGTCCAATTTGATCGCATATTCTCCTCTTAACTTCGAAGTTCAAAAACTGCTTTTTGCAATGGTCCTATTGTTTATGACAGTCATTCAAGATTAGTAAACAGCATAAGAACGACTGTGAAAGCACGAAGAGGGACATAGTGTAACCAGGTAAAAGCAGATTGGATTGCCACAGGCTACTTCAGCTCTGGTCATCTGCACGCTTATTTGTTAATTACTTTTCCTCCTCAAATTACAGTATTGGGCCAGAGGCTCAGCAAAGGAGTCAGCTGTACAACTTGTGTAAATAGTGAAGCTCTAGTCTGAGGTCATGGGCTGACGAAGCTGCTGACTAGAGTTACCTTGCCCTGGCAGCTTAGTCCTGACAACAGGATATGTTACCTACACCTAGGCACAAAAGTGGCTTTGTAGAAGATGCGCAACCAAAAGTTAAGGCTGGATCTGAACAAATTCCATGGCTGATCTCAGCCTCACGTTCTCAAGGTAAAAGATCTGACCAGATCCGTCAGATCAGAACAGCCACATCTTTCAAAAGAGCAGGAGAGCGAGTGTTTGCACCTGTGAGTGTGTCCGAATATTCATACCATAATGTCCACTGTAATTCAACATGTTATCGCTTTCTGAACTTTCTCTGTGACAACCACTAGATCTTCCCAACTCCGAGTTGCTTATGACCATTGGCATTGGAGCCACTCTTAGACTGTTCTCAAGAGGAGCGTTGCATGCGAAAGAAGGGAAATGTACAATGTCATCAAGCCCATTAACTTTACTGCAGTCCTCACTGTCAGAGAATGCTCCCTCTGGTACAGGCACATTTGTTCTGTCAATGCCAGAATGTTTTGGCATGGGGAACGCTTTGCCTTCCCTCAAATTGAGTCTCACTCCCAGGAATGTCTTTTCTCTCTCTGGGTCTGGGAACGACCTCTGTAGGTCCTTGGTACCGACTTTATCCCAAAGGTAAGTACCATGACCTGGTAATGTACCAGGTTTACAACGAATCTGAGAATTTACGTGTGCTAATCAGCGTGTGTAGGTAGGTATCTTGGAGGTCAATAGTTACCAAGTAGTCTCCATTTCTTAACAGTAGGATGACCTCTTGGAGTGTGGACATCTTGAATTTTTTTGTGTCTCGATAAACTTGTCACAGAATCTGAGGTCCAGATTAGGCCTTAATGTCTGATGCGATTTTGGTACCAAAAAATAAACTGAGTACATCCTATGGTTGATTTCTTTGTTTGGTATCTTTTCTACAACTTGCTTCACTAAGAGTTCCTCCACTTCTTGCTGGAAGCAAACAAATTCTTCCTAGGCATGAGCTCTCACCTTTACCTTTACTCTTGGAAGTCATTGTCAAAGTTATATACAATAACTAGGTGGTATTGTGTTCAGTTCTCACTTGTGGGAGGTGATTGCTCTCCACTCTTAAAGGAACCCTCCTATCCTGCAACCTACTGATGTTACGTGCTGTGGACCTGTTAGAAGGAAGTCACTTGGATTAGACTACTGACACTTTTTTGGGGATCTGGTACTGTAGTATCCCCTCAGCTTTGCAGTGTCATTATCCTTTTTTATTTGTTGGAGTATCTCAGCCAGTGGTATACCAAAGTGGTTTCCTCCTGTAAACGGCATGTTTATAACTGATGCCTAAACTCCCGGTTTAAACCCTGACACCCACAGCTAAGAATGCCTTTTCATTGTGGTGCCCGTAAACATCTGCCTGCTAGCTGTGTCCACCGCATCTACAAAAGATTTTAAGCAGATGTTGGCTATGGTCTTCCACTACCCTATCACCGACTTTGCTCTCTTCTTATACTGTTCAGGTAGGTCCTGCATCAGCTCTTCACTCTCTCTTCCCACTGCTGGTGTCCATAACTGTTCAGGAGGGCATATGAATTGCCCATTTGCTTCTGTGTGGCTACTGCTCTCTCCATCTTCTGCCACACCATACCCACTCTCTTACATTCTTTTCCGGTGGTTGCACAGTCAACTTAGTGGTGTTGTCTCTTTTCCTAGCTATGGTTACTATTATTGAGTTTGCCACTCTGCTGCTCTTGATGTAGGTGGGATCTTGGCAGGAGTGCTTATACTTCTACAGCCTGGGGGTTATGGCCTTTGAGGAACCGGGATCTCTGAAAGATTCCCTCCCTTAGTCCAGAATACTCGGCATCAGCAAGTACTGGTTCATATTCTGTGATGACATCAAGGTTTCGAACAGGAAACATGTTTCTGTTGGCTCCTCTTCCATGTGAAAGCCAATTGTATCAGCTATTCTTTTAATTAGCACATTGTAGACAGTGATGTCAT
The DNA here is from genome assembly GCA_963921515.1 of Calotriton arnoldi. Classification (NCBI taxonomy): domain Eukaryota; kingdom Metazoa; phylum Chordata; class Amphibia; order Caudata; family Salamandridae; genus Calotriton; species Calotriton arnoldi. The sequence continues at coordinate 3,120,011 of CAWUFW010000227.1, read as the reverse complement.
CAGGGGAGAGGGCCTCAGGGGTTTGAGTCGATACCCTCTTCAGGAAAGTCAGTGTCTATGTCTTGCCAGTCCCCTTCTGCTGTTTCAGGTATTTGAAGGAGACCTGCTCATATTGCTCCTTTTTTTCACAAAATATTTCTTGTACTTCTCGTGCTCCAATTCTGCATGCTCCTCCTCGTGCCTTGCACTGTTATTTTATTTTACAGGAGTTCTGCCACTTCAGCCTTACCTCAGCACTTCTTTCGTCCAACTTCAAGTGGCAATTGCTCAGCATCAAGTGTTGGTGAGGTCTTCCTCTTCGACATTGAAATCTCTGTCTTTTTACTCTTTTTGACTCGCCCGTCACCTTTTAGCATCAAGCTGGCATACTGGACTTGACACCAATGGTATCCTTGTCATTAGACCAGTGGGATCTCTTTTCTTTTGACTTCCCTTCACCTACCCAAGGTTTCGGCTTCAAGGGTGCCTTTGAGAACTTTGGGTCAGAGGGTTTCGGCTTGGTCCCACTTCAAGTTTGTAGCATTATCTGTCTGCACCTCTTATGTTCCCCTTAGCGCCTTCGACAATCCCTTCTAAAGCTCAACAAAGCGTTGGATCCTTCTTCCTTCGCCACTTCTGTTTCTTCAGGATTTTCCTCTTTGCTGGACAGACGTCCTGAGGGACGGCTGCTTCTGTTGTGACTGCATTAGAGCATAATGCACCCACCTCTGTTTCTCCCTGACCTTGAAGGTCTTAGGTGGGAACTCTGTGCACACTTCACACCCTTCCAAGCTGTCATCCTTCAGCAAGTAGAGTCCAGACCTTGTGACTGCCCTTCTGAGTGAAGTTATGGCAGCAAACCCTAAAGAAGGTATGATCCATTTCTCTCAATGGCTCAGCACCCTACTGACAGTACATTCTACACCCACGTAATCAGATCCTTTATGATGAAGCTTGATGGAAAAATTTGGCTTTCCTCAGTGTTTATCTTTTTTCTCGATGTTTGCGGTCGATCCGGTTTGGTTTTTTCAGTTGCTTACTCTATGTTCCGTTGATTAATTCATTCTTTTCTGCTGCAAAAGTCCTAGAACTCAGAGACTTGCTTCTTGACCCAATGGCAATCTGAAGATGGAGACAATGCAGAGGGCCTAGTACACACGCCAGGCAAGCATCAAATCAAGGTCAATGGGAGTCTCGCAGAGTAACTCTTATTTACCCAGGTTTGATTTGTGCCTGTTGAGGGGATTAGGCCAAGTCACACAAGTGGGGGTAGCATTTTTAACAGGACAAGTGGGGGAACGCTGGGTGATAGGAATATTGTGGATTCCTGCTCATTTTGGAAGTGTGTGTCACAGAAATGCAAGGAACATGTGCAATTTTAGGCAAAGTTTGAGGTTTGCCGGGCATTGTGGGTAAGAAAATGTTGTGGGATCTACCTGAGGCACACCACCCTGGACTCCTCTGGATGTCTAGTTTTCAGAAATGTCTCAGTTTGGTAGCATTCCTTGTATGGCCGCCGAGCCCAGGTCCAACACAGGATCTACCCCTATTGGTGATTTCTCTACATTGCGTTTTGGGGCCTTTTGTATCATGGACGCTAGGACCAGCCACACAATCGAGGTAACATTTTTATCAGAATAAGTGGGGGAAGGAAGGGTGGTAGGAATTTTGTGGATCCCGGAGGATTCCAGAATTTTACGTCACAGAAATGCTAGGAAAATGTGCAATTCTAGTCAAAGTTTGAGCTCTACAGGGCATTGTGTGTAACAAAATATCATGGGATCTACACAAGGCACACCATCTTGGACTGCCGCAGGTGTTTAGTTTTCAGAAATGCCTGGATTTGGTAGGTTTCCCCAGGTGGCAGCCTACCATAGCCCGAAAAGTGCAGCCATTCAGCTTAGAAGTGAGACGATATTAGGACTTAGCCCAACTCTGCTGCCCAAATGTAAAAAAAAAAAAAAAAAGCATCCAAAATCATTCTTTTTTTTCTTGCCAAAAAGATGGGCTGCTTTAATCTCCAGGGGGGGGGGGCAGAAAGACTGTTGGGGTCATACTGGAGGTGGAGGCCCAAAGTGTGAGCGGGTGGACAGACCACCCTCACACCTTGTAGCAATAAAAAAAAAACTCCCTGTTGTCTAGTGGGCTAATGTCTAGTGGGCTTTCTGCCAGCTGGGGGGGGGAGGGGGGCAGATTGGATGTAAAAACCTCCAAAGACTGCTGGGATTTATTTAAGTGGGTGGGGGGTGCTAGGCCTGATGCCTAGAAGGGCTGCCTCCACCATTTTGCCATTAAAATAAATAGAGAGGCTTTCTGCCCTCCGGGAGGGGACAGATTGGAGAGAAGAGCCTCCAATGTGCCCCCCCCGTGGGGGGGGGGGGTGAGGGGGTGAAGGGGGCAGAAAGACCTTTCAGCCTGGCGAAGGGGTAGCACTGGCCCATTGCCAGGGGTCTGTCCCCTCCCCCCCAAATAAAATGCATGGTTGTCTAGTGGGCTTTCAGCAGGTTGGAGGAAAACACCTGCTATCTGCCCCCGCGGGGCGCAGGAAGACTGCTGCGGTTTATTTGGCAAGGTGGAGCGGGGAGCATTATGTCTTTGAATGGAAACAGCTACCCCCCAAGAAAAAATAGTCCCTGGTGTCTAGTGGGTGGATCAACTAGACAAAGGTATCATTGGTATCATTGGAAAGGGAAGATTCTGCCCTATCCAACAATACCTCTCTCATCTGCTTCGGTGCTTGAGGGGCTGAGATATGCTCCCGACCACTGAAGCATTGAAAGTGGAATGAGCCAATCGTCTCATTTCACTTTCTCTGAAATGACGTCAGTGCGCCACGCGCGCCAGAATCATCATTTCAGAGAGTAAAAAAACTGCTTCAGGTGCTGAGGAAGCTCATCTTCATCTCCTGAGGCTGAATTCAATATAAGGATTTCCTGGCTCGGATGCCACACATGCTGTAGCTGTCTGTGGTACTTGAGCACTGGTGCTGAGAACGGCTCTAGCAGGTGTTGAGGACGGCTCCAGCACGTCCATAGCACCCAAGAGGTCAAGTTCTGTGAAAAGATTACTGTGGATAGAAAAAATATTGATTATATTAATTGGTATAGCCACCAAAGGAGCAGCCACCTGGACTGCTGGCTTTCAAAAGCTCCTGAAATTCTGTTTTGTTAATTTTTTTGGAGGACAAAAGAGACACTTGAATTTTTTACGGACTGCTTGTCTTATGTAGCATCTCCCGGTGAAAGCTGGTTCTCTTGTCTGCTAGATATTTGTTTCAATTTTCTGCTTTGGTGTGGTAGTGAGTAGCCATTGTGATACAGAGATCTTGAGAGTCAGAAATTGTTGTTGGACTGCTTTCAGGATTTAAAAATTCAAACAGTATTTTATAGAACTTCTTGAGAGGGCGTTTGGCGATGTAGATCCTGCTTGGGAAGTGCATTATCTTTGCATTTTGATGTATGATTTATATATTCCATTGTGTCTGTGTAGATGCATTTTGTCAATAAGATTCTTTGATTTCTGCCAAAACTGTTGAAGTATTGACAATTAATTTTATTTGAGGTCTTTATACATCCAAGGGGCTTTCTTTTTCATTTATAATATTTTTTAGAGGGCTTGCTTTGTCAAAGGCTGCAGACATCGAGTCGTACAGCTTCTTTACAGAGTGTGTCTCCAGTTGTGTGTTTGTGGTTAGAGGGTTTTCTAAGGCCTCCATATTCAGTTTATTGCAGAGCCTGTAGGTTGTCACTGAGCAGGATGAGTTAGTTTAGATCTTGAATAGATCTTATATGAGAAGAAGAGGTGATGTTCAGTCCAGCTGACGGAAGTGTCTCCAAGGAATGTTATAGTGTCCCAATATTAGGAGATTGGGTCTAATGTATGGCCTGCTGTGTGGGTCTGCCCGGTGAAAATCTGGGTGGCCAAGCCTGATAAGATGGCCTTTAGTTAGGCATTTTAAGTTTGTCAAACCAGATGGTTATTGTGTGATGGCCAGCCCTGACACTGCATCCAAGGAGGTGTCAATAAATGCTCCATTATTGGGTGGTGGTCTGTTAAGCAGGAGGAAGTTGGAGGTGAATGTAGATCCAGCATGAATCTAACAGGTACAGCCCTGCATTCTTGTATTACATTATGGTCCATTTTTGTGACTTATGGTTTTCTAGAAATTAGTTGTTGGTCCTCCTCCTTTCTGTCCCGGTCTATTATGAGTAAACAATCAATATCCTAGTAGGACTTCTTTATAAAGTATTGAGGTAACCAAGTTTATACACAAATACTATATCTAATTTTGAGTCAGTCAGCATGTCAAAGAAATTGTGTTTGTTTTCGTTTATTGACCTCCATTGATCAGTAAGCAAATAAGCTGGTGTTTTAGATTTTTCCATAGTTTAACTTTTGTTTGCAGCTAAAGAATGAATAAAGTTATATTAATTTAAAGTTGGTGGGTAAATTATAAATGAAAGTTATAAATATAACTGAAGAATTTTTAATGTTTGTGTATTTCAATTTTTGGTTTGTATAGTAAGAATACATAAAGTTTTCCGAACTATTATAAAGGTTTAACCTTTGTTTTTCTCATTGGATATATATATCTTAATTAGCCAGTGGCAGAAATAGATTTTTTGGTTTGCTAATAGTTTTGGAGCCATTTGACCAAGCTTCACAAAATCTCCCCCCCAAAAGGTTGCATCCACCTCAGCTCCTTCCTGACAAGTTTCAGGATGATCCATCAAGCGGGGGCAGAGAAAAAATGGGTGGGGGTGTTCCATAACACATTTATTTTCCCCATGCAATTTTCCATAGGAAAATTGAACAGTGATAGAGAAAAACTGGCTGAACAGAATGACACCACATTTGCTAGAAAGCTAGATCTTTTCTATGAAAGCGTGCTTTTCATGATTTGGTGTAAATTCATTTAGCGGTGTTTGAGAAATAAAGGTTTAAAGTGTATAGACATCAGGTCGTGGCAAAGCGATTTGTTTAACAAGTAGCAACTAGATTTGCTAATAACTTTGGCCCGGTTTGACAAATCTTCACAAAACCTTTCCAAAAAAATGTTTCATCCACACCGGCTCCTTCATGGAAAGTTTTGGGGTGATCCATTAAGCAGGGGCCAAGAAAAAATATTGGGGGAGGGGATGGGTCCCGAAAGGCAATTTTCCCATGCAAATTTGGCAGAAAGCTAGATCTTTACTCAGAAAGCCTGCTTTTGTGATTTGGTGTAAATTCATTCAGTAGTGTTGAAAAATTAAGGTTACAAATGTATAGCTATCTTAGCAGTTGGGTATGAGACAGTCTTGCAAGATTCCAGTGGGCATGCAACTTCACATAATGGAGCAATCTAACTGGCTGGGAGGGCCTTTTTCCATTGGCCACCTCACTCTACCGTAAGCGAGAGGCTTCCACGAGGGCACTCGCTTTGATTGGCTGGGCGCATCACAAACAGTAATGTTGCTGCTGCATTACAAGACTCAGGGACTCTGTCCCAGTGTCCTGAAAATTAAAAATATTTAAAGTATAAGCTTGCAGGGTAGGGTACCCTGACCCCCTAGCCCTTGTAAGAGTCGTCGAGGAGAGACCCACCCAGCATCAAATTTGAAAAATATGGTTTTTAGGGTGCCGGATTCCTGTGCGAGTCTCTTGAAAGCCAGCACGCTCCCCCAGTGCTGCTCCCAAGAGAGTGTTGCTGGAGCACAGGCGTGTGCGCAGACTCCCAAGAGAATCTCACACGAGTCCCGCGGGATCGAGAAAATAATAAAAAAAAATTAAAAAGACCGTGACTGGCGGGTGTTTGGTTGCCTGTGGGGAGTTGGGCACAGGCATGGCCAAAGGTTGTGCGCAGCGAGGGTTAACTACCCACAGACAGCCTGCTCCTAGGTTGGCATGGCTACTTATGGTAATAAAATTGTAGTTTATGTTAAAAAAAAACATAGAAATGTACTTAAAAAAACAAAGGTTAAAATAACATTATAGTTAGGTGTAGGGATAATATCTTACTTTACATTAAAAACACCCAGGAAATTCACTGAATAAATCAAAGTTTAAAGTGACATTACAGTTAGATGAAAATATCAGTTAAAAATCACGCCCTTGCCAAGCACTGCTTATGACCTCACATATTGCATCACTCATGAAATGTTCTACCCCAACACTGATAACATCATTGATGACATCTGAAATATCATTATTGATGACAACACTGTGCTTGGTGGAATAATGATTCTTCAGTTAACTATAACTGGTGAGTCTCTGTGGGTTTTTTTCGTTTAAAATGTTATGTTTTAACTGACATTTTCACCCAACTATAACGTCATTTTAACCTTTGGTTTTTTCAGTGACGACAGACAGACAGACAGATAGATAGATATTAGTAAAATCAAAAGTCTTGGCTAACACCAGACCTAATAAATTAATGTATGGAAAAGAAAGCTCAACCTCTAAATGCTCAGGAGAGCAGTGGCACATGAATGCACAGGAGAAGGTCAAGAGGTAGATATTCAAAGGTGAGACTAGAAAGCATGAAACATTACAGGAGTGACAGAACAGGAGAGGAATGAAGGAGGAGATAGTGGGAAGCTTAAGAATACAAGAATTGGCAAATTCAATAGGTCTGACATTTGGATTATGTCCTATCGCAACGCGCAAATGTATAAACGTGTTTCTTGTCTCATCTAGGAATATAAACATTGTATGATAGAAATAAGTATTGAAATGGGCTGTATGATTTCAGGGGGTGCTATAATTTAAGCGAAATCCAAAGCAGTTTATTTCAACCATGGACATTAAAGGACGTCTGGCAGACTTTTCGGTAGATAATTAAGTATTTCTGGTATTCATGAATAAACGTGCATGCCAGCAACTCACTGCTACACTCTTGTAACGGGTGTTAGAGACCATGTGGGCTCCTTTGTTCGCTTTGGGGACAACATTTCTTTAAGTTTGATAATTTTGATTTTTAGTAATTATACTGTGACTACTAGATCATTTTTTGCCTTGTGACACCCATTTGTACATGCCCTTTGGAGGGTTGTGGGCATCAAGTCAACCATATACACTACATGTGGATACACCGAGTAGTGAAGTATTTAATTATAACTGTAATAGTCTATGTTTAAGAATTACTACTAATTGAATCTCAACATGAAATGAAAACAAATTTGTAGAGCACACTAAACCCAAAGGTGTCAAAGCGCTGAGCCAAAAAAGTAAACATCCTATACAGAAATCAGAGAAGCACCAAGGGTGGCACCTACAAAGAGAAGAGACATGTTTTAAGATGTTTTTTAAACAGAGAGAAAGAATCTGTTTCCAAAATGTGAGCAGGCAGAGTGTTTTGAGATCCTCCCCATCTGGTTTTGCAATACCTAGAAATAATCACTTTCCTGCAGAGAGATGATCTAAAAGTTCTGTGTGGTGCATACAATTGGAAAAAAGAGTTAAGATGTCTGGGTACTTTATGGTTCAATGTAAGAAAGACCATTCAAAGCTTTGAAAGTTATCCGCTCTGAGGAGGGCACAAATCCCATCTCTGACAGAAAAACGCTTAGGAATATTCAGAATGAGGCAAGCGGCCGCATGCTGAACCACTTGAAGTTTGTTAAGAGAAGAACTATTGATGTTCAGGTAACAGTCTATTACAATACTCTAATTGCGATGTAATTAGAGCGATGACTTCAGATTGGCGAATTTCCAAAGGAATAAAGGAAACATTTTTCTTAAAGTCCTAAGGGTGTAAAAACAAAAACTGGTGGTACGACAGACCTGTGAATCTAAATTAAGAGCGTTATCAAAGAAAATTCAAAGATTTTTTGCCAACTTCAGAGGGGTAGGTAGCGGGCCACAAACCTCCAGCCACCAGATATCTGACCAGGTGGAGTTCTGAGTTCCAAACACCAGCACCCCTGTTTTGTCCGCATTTAGTTTTAAGAAATTATCTTTCATCCAAATGCTGATGCTGGAGGAGGAGCATCGCCCCACTGCTGAAAGGCAGCAAATGAAAAAAAAAATGATAATAAAACTATTTTATCATTTTATTTTTCACTTACTCAACGGAGTCTGCTGAGTCTAGGGAAGGGCGGGCCCATGCTCTGCGTTGGCAGCAGTCAGGCACAGGGAGGAGGACTGGTAGATGCACTGTAAGTGTGCATGTCGGTTTGGCCGGCCGTCTCAGGACAGCCAAACTGACATGTTCACTTACATTTCTCCAGCTCAGCTGTCTTGCACAGCCGGGTGGCAGAAGAGGCACAGGCTCCCTGTCCCAAACTGAGCGGCATGTCAGCCAGCTCAGACCAATCTTGGCGCTTCTCTCCTGCTGTGTAATAGCATGAGAGCAGTGTCTGGATTGTGTGGGCAGGGAAGCAGAGGAGCACCAAGGCGGCTGGAGCAGAGGAGCACCAAGGCAGAGTCCGGAAGTGGCAGGTACGTTTTTTTTTTTTTTTAATTAAACCTGTCCTGGCGCTGCCCTACCAAGTTTTAGGGGCAGCAGCCGCCACAAACACTGATTGAATTTGTCCGCCACAAAAGGCAGATTGTCCGAGATAGACACAATAATTTGTGTGTTGTCTGAGTTGAATAAAACTTGGAAACCGAAGGATCGCACTGATTCCGCAAGAAGGAAACGTACAAATTAAAAAGGGTCGGAGTATGGGAGAAGCCCTGCAGCACTTAACACAGAAGACTAAAAACCTTAGCCTTGAAACCTCCACAATTGACAATTTGCACCCTGATTGTAAGAAAGGATTGGAAAAGATTAAGAGCAGTACCATGCACTCCAGATCGCTGTAGTCATTGTACCATGCGCAGGGGTGAGACGGTATCAAATCCGGCAGATATATTGAGCATCACCAGGATAGCCGCCCCACCCTGATCTAACCTAGCACTGAATACTATCTGCTGCCACAATAAGCGCCATCTTTGTGCTCTGGCCGCTCCTAAACCCATTCTGAGATGGGTCAAGGATGTCATGGGTGTCAATTAATTTAACCAATTCCTGGTTCATATACTCTGGAAGTATCTTGGCAGGTGCAGGCAGCAAAGAAATTGGGTGGAAGCTTTTCAAGTCGTCAGGATCGACATTTGGTTTCTTCTGTAGGGGGGGGTGACAGTAGCTTCCTTCCATGATCTAGGAACCATTCCAGTTTCAGTGTAAGATTAAATATTCTGCAGGAATTCTGCAATTCAGTTGGTGGCCAGTTGTAGAATTTTCGGTCTTTATCATCTTTATTATAGTAGGTCTTGTAAATAGGGACCTTCTATTTATATATGGCAACTGTTCATGTCTGTTCTCAGTCCCGATATCCATATAATCACCGGATGGGTAATCACTGACATTTGGAATGATATCAGTTTAGGTATCTTTTGGATATCAATATTTGTTGAAAATGTGATTCACCAGATGACTACATCTCATCCTAATAAAATGCTTTATCAAATATTATAAGTCGAGTGTAATTTGAGGGAATCACTGTTAGCAATAATAGAATGGAGAATGCAAAGAACACTCCTTATAATGTTTATCTTTTCACTCAGTGTGGAATATCTCCTTTTCAGTCCTAGCACTAATAAAAGTATGTTGTCTGTAACTTTCTGTGTGCAACCATACACAGAAATTTGGATTGATATAAAAGTCCCCAATAAAGATGTAAATTGGGATTCTGCAAAAAAAAAGTAGGTTCTGAGCCATCAACATGAGTAGACCAAACTTACAAATTTAGCAGACCTCTCTACAATAAGGAGGTAACAACTAGATACTTGAATTTCTGATGTTAGGAACATAAGATGATAAAATTGCACCAGGTAGTGGGTCACTTACAATTTTAGTCAGAACATAAGCATCAGATATATGATAATATTATGACTTGCGACAAACTTTAGTCCTTTGCTACAGACACTATGTACTCTACAATACTTTTGTGGATACAGAAAGGTAAATGAACAATCAAATTTGGGGGCTCTGACGAGTTTGTTCTCTACTTATGTATAATATTGTCTTTTGTGTCCTGTATAAAATATCAACAAAATATGTTGGCTGGGCTAACAAGGATTTCTAGAACTTGAATGCAAAGCAGGCCAGGTTCTAGAGGGTGCGCCAGGCGGGCCAGGCTCACCCAAAGCCATTTAGAGCTGAAGAACCAGTGTTTGTTCTTTTTTCCTTCATGTTTTACAGAGACCTGCAGCTCCGCAGGCTCTGATTAATCGCTTAATCTTAATGATTAACACCATTGACTTTGGTTACTATAATGCACAAATGAACAAGACGGATATCCTGAACACTTTTACTATACCAAATGGGGCTAGAGACTCCCAATCCAAGGTACTTAGGAGTCGAAATCGCTGATATGGCTGATGTTCCCTGCAAATGATTTTGCCTTTCTTAGAAAAGTAAATTAAAATATTAATTTTGTTCCTGTTGCAAGGCCATTTCTAAGTTGCAACACTATATAAAAATAAATTCATGGAAAAGTCAACAAGAGAAATGTTGCATCCTATAATTGGGTTAAATAAAAAAACATTCTAGTCATCATTCCATTAATCCACACAACATTTATATGTTAGGTAGATGGTTACTTCCGATAGACTGGTGCTTTGTGCAGAGACTTATGTGCAACCCTTAGAGCACCTGTTTGAATCCCAGTAGAGTCATCTCAGGATTTCATCCTTCTGAGGTTGACAAAACAGGTGACACTTGGTCAACTAATAGGAACATGTGTTGCTTAAAGTGCTACAAAATCGCAAATTATGCGGTAGGTTAAAAAAAAATTATGTATTTAATTTAAGATATTAAAACAAAGGTTTCAATAAATGTTAATGCTATATCGGCAGCAAGCTACAACACATAAGGAACAATATCTAAAAATTATTGAAACACATTAGTTAAGGTTCTGTTTAATAAAAAAAAACATAACACTATAAAAAATAACTTAATTATTCCTAATTTATGCAGGAGGTGTATTCTGTAATAGTGATGACCATTTGGTATTGCAACAATATTTTGTAAATGAATAAATATGGATTATCATGGCATTTGCCTGCATCAGTCCCATATTTGTTGATAACTATAATACGGACATCGTGCAAAGTCTCCACATTTTCCTTTTGCAGTGTTGCCATGAAAAGTTACCAACTGTTTAAACAGACATAAAAATGAAAAGCTCAATAAAATATGTATGTTTGAAAATGTCTTCCATAGATATTATTAAAATATAAGGATATGCTTCGGGTCTGCAGGTAAATTGGCATAAGGCTGTTTTGGTTTCTCTAACGAAAGAGGAAGACATCAAGAAAATACACATTTCTTAACTTAAAATTACTTCAGAACATTTTAAATCCTTAGGTGTTCATATCTCTATGTATCCCAAGGAAAGTTGGACTTTAAACATTGCATAACACTTAAATAAGGTTAATAGACAAATGAAGGCCTGTGAGAGGTTACCACTCTCCAAAATGGGTAGAGGTGCCTTATTTAAAATGATTTCCTTCCCACAAATGCTCTACATCTTACAAAACTACCCTTTCACTTTGCCCCCCACTTTCTTTAACTTACTGCAATCCATCTTGCCATCTTTCCTGTAGCTTGGGTCCCTCCAAGGGTGCATTCAATAAATGTGTGCAATCGCCTTTTAATGGGGGTTGGTCATTCCTGACAAACATTATTATCATAGGGTGGCCCAAATGATCCCCATTAATGATTGGCTATTTGGGGATCAGGATGATCTGGCTTAGATTGGAATTGCACTTTCTGGAACAATGTGGCTTATTAGTGCAACTGTATGGTAGAAGACCAGCTGCTTCCTTACTGTTAATCTCAAAACTATCTAACAAAAATTGGTATAAAGCACTAAAGTGAACGACCTTGGAGGGAAAATTGACTTAATATACTCCCCTTTGGTCAAGTGATTGGATTCCACACGTGACTAAGGGGTTCAGTTTTCAATCCTGTGACAAAATTGGCCTATGCAAACTGGGGGATGTCTGGATCTGGAAAAGATTGGTTGTTGGTTTGTTATTTGTACTGATGACTGCCATTTTTGTACTATGCTGTTAGTTGTATATAAATATATCAAAAGCAATAAGACCGGTTTAAAAATGGTCTTCATCCTATAAACTATGAAAAGCTTGATTAAGGTTCACTTAACTTCATTTTTGTAGCCACATGTGTATCCAAAGATGGCATCTGAAGTTTAGTAAACTTTATAAAAATATTTCAAAAGATAAGCCCAAAACGGAGTTTGCTTTCCCCTTAAATTCACTGAAAAAGGCACAGTTAAAACCGGAGCTATGGTTCTGGCTCAAATGCGGAAAATCATTGATATTCGCCAGTGATGGTTAACAATGCCCAAAACACACATAAATCATGCCGGCTGCCATGCTGTTCTCTTGATTGCTCATTTCTTTGTTTTTGATCTCTTGCCAAATCGCTGTTTTGAGAATGGTGGACGACATGAGTTATTGTGTGTTGTGTGCACTGCTAACCAAAACTGGTAGGTTACAGTGGTCTTCTGCATTTGAGCCAGAACCATACCTGTTTATTTCAGTGAACATATAAGTAGAAAAAAGATAAACAATGGCAAGCAATTTATTATGGTAGTTGATAGTGGATGTGCAAAATATTTACAGGGCTTAGTGCACTACAGTTTTAAATGTCATTGCTTTGCAAAGTGGACAAAGTTTTTTTGTTTTGTTTTTTTAAATAAAAGGAGCAAAGAGGCCATTTGTGGCAGCAGTAACAGTTCTACTGCTTACGACCATGAACATGCTGCTGGAGAGGGAGAGGTGTGGCGCAGAGGCCAGAGCGGCAGACCCCGGTGCCGGCAGCAGCTCAGCACCATGTGACTCTGGGCAATAGCTCACTTAATCTCCCCGACAGCCCCCAGCGCCTTGAAACCTTAAGGGGTGATATGTTCGGGATTTACAAAATATGGATTACAAATATGGATTATTACACTCCTCCTACACCTTAAAGTCCTGACAAGCAGCGCCCCCTCACCCCCATTTCTTCGCCAGCCATTGTGCAGGAATTCTTGCAACAGGGAATGCGAAGTATGTAGCTTTTTGGGTCGTGGTTATTGTGTTAAACGTGTCAATATCGGACGTAAATAAGTACCTAAATATATAACCGAACCGCTTTGCTGTAGTCTGTGGCAACTGCCGTTCACCTTCATGGCCCACCCATTCTTCTTCATGGCCATACCAGATCAAAAATCCTGGATCCGGGCCTGATGTAAAGGAACAAAGGGAGGAGATGTGACTTAGCTGCTACAGCTGGCAACTTTGGGACCTAGGTTTGAATCCCGGCCTTGGCGCTTGACTTAACATTGTGCGATTCAGGACAAATTACTTAATCTCCCTGTTCCAAAAAAAAAAAGAAATGCAATGTGTGTAATCCCAATTTGATATACAAGATCCTTTACATCGTCTCCTATTCCCTGAAGTTATGTATAGCACTCTGTTGTTTCCTAGCTAGCTTTGCGCTATAAAATGCCAATCCATACACACATACACAGAGAAGAATTACATTTAGAGGAAAGGGGCAAAGCATGTAAATGTACAGGAGGAGAAATGAGAACAGCATGTGTATGTACAGCAGAGAAGGGAAACGTTAATGTACAGAAGAATAGCACGATCATGTACAGAACAGAGGGGGGGGGGGGAGGCGTGTCAATGTAACAGCAAAGACATATAAGTGTTCTAGAGAGGAGGGAATATACATACATTTTTCGAAGAGAGGCATGGGAACGACCTGGAGAGAATAAGTGGGGATGAATGTGAGTGTACAGGGAAGAAGGAAAGCCTGCAAATGTACAGTAGAAAAAAGACTCGTGTCAGGGTACGAGTAGGGTTGCCTGTAAGTATACAGAAGAGGGCAAAGCCTGTGAAAGTAGAGGAGAAGCGTGTGAATGTATAGAAGCGGTGGTAAGCACATGAAAGTACAGAGGGTGACGAGCGAGGCTGGTGGATCATTACGATTAGAGCACATTAGTAGATAAAGGAAATGCAAACATGCATCTGTACAGGAAATCAGCACTTGTACACATGTAAAGAAGAGGAGGGCATCCTGTGAACGTAGAGGAGGTAAGTCTGCAATATTACAGGAAGGAGGGAAGCCCGTAAACGAACAGGAGAGTAGGGAGGACAGCTGGATACTAATCTCCGTGCCTTATTGGGGTAAAATATGTAAACTCCCGGAGCTCTTGCCTGCTCCTGACCTTGCTTACATTTTAAAAACAGATTCCCTTTCATGGCAGTGCACTGGCAAACTGTTTAAACATCAGATGGGAACCTTAACACATCGCAGAGGTTCTACACGGGCTATTGCAGTTTAATTGGTACACCCCGAAAGCCGAGAGCTAGAATTAGATCCTCTACAAACGTACATCAATTACAAGCCCCGGGTGCGTGAAAGATTAGAGGTGCAGGAAGGCACTCCCCTCTGCGTGCTTGGAGCATACCAAGGCAGGGAGACGAGGTACCGACGGATGAGGGCCAGAGAGAGCTCATTAGGACTCCGTGCAGTAGCATGGTGACATTAGACTTCGTGTCTGAGATGCAGCGTTTTAACAAAAACCTATCGTGAGAGATTAGTAATGAGGAACAAGAAGTGAATACGTTCAGGTCATGCCAAATGTGTCATTCTTAACCCTTCGCCCCCCACCTTTAAAACACACAACTGTATAAAAACTAAGGACCTCATTACGATGGCGGTAAGACCACCACCCACAGGATGTCAGTGGCGGCCCCACCGCCGACAGCCCTTCAGTCCGACTGCCGCATTACAATGTTGGCGGTTGGACCGTATTCTGTCGGGGGACAGACAGCAGCCTCTGACAAGATCTCAGATTCTGATGGGGCGGTGGTTAGACTCGTAGTCCCGAATGGAGGCGGTGCCGAGCCAGGCACTGCCGTTGGGATTATGATATTTCTTTCAGACAGCCTTTTCATGGCAGCCTGTTCATGGTGGGAATACCGCCATGTACAGACTGTCGGACACAGACTTTGGGGGACCCAAACAGGGCCCCCGTCCCTCGTGGGCCACTGCAAAGTGGCCCTGGGGCACATGTAGTGCCCCCACTCACATCCATGCACCGTGTGCCATGCATCACATGGTGCTCCTATTCACTGCGGCCTGTGCTTGTCCTTGGTCGCAGTACAAGCTGTCTTGAAAATGACCACTTTGCGACTGCCAGCAAAGTTTTCGCATCATAATTGGGCAGTCAGACTGCCGCCTGCTTGTCGGGCGGTCTCCTGAATGCCGTGATAGCGGGCTGCGGTCCGACCGGCCACGATCATAATATTGCCCTAACTGACAAAGATACTATCTGCTGCATTTTTTAAATTGTTATTGAAAACAGCTTATCAAGCGTCACACCACACACCACAGATACAGGATGCTTGCCCGATGCAGAGAACAGCCACAGCATGAGCAGATGCAATCTAGAGTCTTTCCTTGACCTCATAGATTCTAAACTGGTTGACCTCAAAGTGTAAAAACACTAACAAACGCAAAATAAATGACTGCAGACAGAGAAAAACAAACCACTAGAAACGAGAAGTTGTGCTACAAATCACAAGTAAGGTCCATTTAGAAAATTGCATCTAGATCTCGAGGACTAGAATAGTGTACTGCTCTTACTTTTAGAGGCCATCTGTGGCATATTGTATCCTGAAATGAAGGCCACGCAGTAAGTATGCCAGCTTTGGAGTGGTGGTTTGAGATACTGTCAGATGATCGAAGACCCACAGAAAGCATTGTGTCTACTTTTCAATTTTCAACATGAAGTATTGCTCCTATACTTAAAAGTCACCTCTACCACACCCATCTAACATCCTGATATGGATCACCATACCAAATCATACATCACAAGCCGATGGTACACCACCCCTAACCAGGGTCAGATTGAGACAAAAAAAAGCCCTGGGCACTAAAATAAAAGTGACTCCCATTAGTTAATTAGATAGCTAAAAAAGTGGCCCATGTTTGCAAATTGGGACAGTTCTGAACGCTTGTAAAGAAGCGCTGTATAAAATGTTTTATAAGGTATGGAACACTATAGATTTGTGCTTGCTGCAGGCAATGTTCTAATATTATCAGGGAAATCAACAGTAAAAACCAGGCCAGCAGACCAATAAACAGACCCACAAACAGCCAAAGACCCAGCCCACACACTGAGCTATCAGACCAGTCCTTGAGGCACTGACTTGTTGCCCTACAGGCCAGTCCGACCCTCCACCTCACCACTGTGCAGCTTAACGTATAACATAATTTCACACCACATCACACCTTACCACATCATTTATCCTATATCACCAGTCCACTCAATATCCTCACAGAATCAACCCACAACTCCCCTTATCCAAAATAACCACACACACAATATATAACTCCACACATCATCCACTACATCGTAACACCATGTTGTACTAAATTAAACTGTAAGATGTAATAAATACTCTTACCACACAACCTCACAATACAAGAATATACATGGAATGATTGGTGGGCAGTTCACTTGCCCCTGGTTAGTCACAACTTACAGTGCTGGGGTTTATGCAAACATCGTGACCGCCTGCCTCCCCCACGTACTATTAGCACCATAAGTGTGAGGAGAGACTTAGCACTGTTGAGCAACCAGGCGCCATCCAATCACTATGAAATAGACATTTCTGACTTGGGAATTCTTGACCAGACTGCTGTGCCCAGGTCTGTTCATGCCCCTCTGGAGGGGACGCAGAGGCATGCTGGGGCCTGAGGGCACTAAAGCCTCTGATCCAGAGATGAGCGGAGGACATATCCAGAGCCTCTTGAGACTGGTACCGACCAGCAAAATTGGCCTGGAGCACTAGCTGCTTGCTTCAGAATTAGCAATATAGGTGTACTGAGCGAGCTACTGTCGGAAAAGATGGGGAAGACGGACAGGCGACAATCCAAATTGCAATTCAATGCCCTTAAGTCTACCCATGTGATGGGTGGAGGTGCGGACCACACAGGCCCTGCAGATATCCCCATGGATGAGACTACAGAAACGACAGATATGAAATTTTTACTCATTGCAATGAATGAATGAATGAATGAATGAATATTAATCTTATAAAGCGCAAACTTTGCCCAATGGCGTCAAGGTGCTGCGGAAGGGGCCAGCAGTCAAGGTACATGAAACGCTCACATCAATTAGATCAGTGATACTCAAAGTACGGCCCGGGGGCCGCATGCGGCCCGCCTGACCTTAACATGCGGCCCCCTGGGCAACAGCAGCACTGGGCTACTGTTCACTGGAATCAGCACTAACATTACACAAATGTTAAATAGACAGCAAACTTTTTTTAAAGGTTCATTTCAATTAAAGAAAGGAAGTAACTGGGGTGTACTGCACCCCAGGTTGTCCAGTTCCACATTGTGCAATTCAGTTCAGCCACTAGATGTACTTGCTTCGCTTCCACTACACCCACTTTAAACCTCCACCACCTCCCTCCACCACCCTGCTGGCATTAGTGCGGCCTTCGGTCACACCAAAGACCAAACCTTTCGCCCCCGGTAAAATGTTTGTGAGTACCCATGAATTAGTTGGTGAAGAGCCATGTCTTTACTCATTGCAATGCAACAAAGCCTTACATCTATCAAGAACAAAATGGATGGTATGTGCACCAGATTAGACGCTTTCACTCACAAATTGGAAAAGCAGAATGGCCGCACAGCAGAAGCCGAACACAGATTATCCGCGGTAGAGGATGCTACTTCGAACTGGCAAGAACAAATACTAAACATGGAGAGGATACTCAAGGTAATATCAGCTAAAAATGAAGATTTAGAAGCAAGCTCTTGAAGAACTAACCTACATATCACAGGTATCCCAGAGTCTACCAACACTGGTCGAGATGGAAGGTTTCATTGAGCATCTCCTCACCACCTCCTTCAGCGCAGTGGCTTTTTCTAAATTTCGGATAGTGGAGAGAGCCCACAGAGCGCTGATGACCAGGCCTCCACCGGGCACTGCTCCTCTTCCGATCAAAGCCAGATTGCTGAACTACCGTGACAGGGACACGGCCCTTCGCCTGTCACGAGACAAACGCACCTTGCAATTTGAAGGCAACACAGTGTCAATATATCCTGATTCCACCATCACCGTACAAGTGTCCCGTCACAAATTCATCTCTATTGAACTGCAATTACGACAAGCTAACATCCCGCATTCCATGTTGTACCCGGCAAGACTTTGCATCTCACATATGGGAAAGTACCACTTCTTCACTACCCCGCAGCAGACGGGAGACTTTGTAAGAAGACATGGTAAGCAAGACTCACCGGGGGACCGTCGGACGGCACGTTCCAGACCCTCATCTCCACTATCGGAACAAGACTAGCACAATGCGCTGAGATGTGCTCTGACATCCCTGAGGATGGTATGATCTGTGATACATGCCTCGCTGACTGCATGATGAAAAAAACGAATAATCACTAGCTAAGTATAACACTCTCTTTCTGCAATATTACAGCCAAGAGACCGAATGATCCCAAACTGTCTGATTCAAACCAGCCACATAACTGTGGTAGCACTATTGTCCTTTCGAGCATCTGGAGCGCATGATGACGAATCCCGGACACCCTCATCTGGGTGAGGGGGTTCCGCATGGCTCTCTAGGTGATTCCCCCTGCAGGTTACCCCTGATTTTGACCTTTGATTATCTATAGCTTTTTCTCTCTCTATCCACCTTTTACTCTCTTGGGCCGCCGCTCCTCTGTTCCTGCTGGATATAGGGCTCGATTTTCACTACTTACTGGTGGTTAACCCACTTTTTCTTTTCTGACTGTTCTCTGCTGTTTTACCTTCTCTTTCCAAATTTCTCGCTCTTCTTTCTATATTTGCCACTGGTAAATAGTGCTAGTGCACATTCGTGATGGTTGATTACAAGCTATCATCTAACAGGCATAACTCTTGGTCTTTGGTTCTGGGGATTTGGGAAGGACTGACATTACTGGTGGGACTGGGCTGCCAGTGTGGGAGGAGGGAGGGACGGGGAATGTTTTATTTGTTCTCTTGTGGACATATGTCCAAAATGTTACTGATAAGCTTAACAGACACTGACACAATTTTGCCGGCACTGGCATGCCTCACTAATATTCTACTTCTCTTTCACTGATGGCAATTGCCAGACTTAGGAAGGGCGAGGATACTCGTCCCAATATTAACTGCATCACCTGGAATGTCAGGGGACTAGGAGAACCGCATAAGCGCAGGCACATACTAGCATATCTTCAAAGGCATAACATCAACATCGCATTATTACAGGAAACGCACTTTGTGGATGCCGCACACACCACATTTGCCAAATGATGGGCATCCTATCGACAATTTGCTACATATTCCTCAACTTATGGGGGACAGCAACATTAGTGCGCAACAGTACACTGTATGTCCCACAAGGAGCTAGTAATGACCTCTAGGGGGCAGATTAGCATCTTACTCACTCACTACTGTAAACTGCTATGGCCAGAATGTTGATATAATATGGGGCCAGATAGTTGAGATTGGCTGTACTCATGTACTGGGTGGGGGGGGGGCGCTTCAATTTGACTATAAGTACTGAATTGGACTGAATGCATGGCTCCTCAGCGTCTCATGGCGACGCCTCCTGGCATGTTCGTGATATCATCGCAGAGGGGCAGAGGACGAGCTGCTGGATGCGTGGCGCACACATCTGCTGACGAGGGAGGGTACCTTCTACTCTGGGGTGAATGCCAGCTGGTCCAGATTGGATTATTGGCTTCTGTCACGAGGGATGGGATCCTTGATTAAGGGAATCAACCACTTGGCACGTACCTATTCCTACCACCCCATTGTTCTGCTAGAACTAAATCCCCCACTGCATCACCGCCATTAATAAACTAGCACTTATCTCCATTATTACTACTTGATACTCCTTTCAGAGAGGAACTAGGACAAGAAATCCAAGATTTCTTTACTAGGAACAGGGATACAGTTCCTAAACTGAGTACTGTTTGGGAGGCCTTTAAGGTCACAGTGTGAGGGATCTGCCTATCTAAAAGTGGCGGGATAGCACGAGCTCTTAGAACAACGTTACGAAATACTGAAGGGGACTTTAAGCGATTGGAGACACGGTTAGGTATGTCCGGAGACCCTGAGGTGGTTAGGAAGATCAGAATCGTCCAGTCTAAATTCCAAGAAACCACAGAGCGTGAATGTTCATACCGAAGTACGTACGACAGGGCGAGGACTTAAGGGGAGGGAGAACACCCGGGACAAGCACTAGCATCTGTGACACGGAAGCTCCACTTCACCAACACTGTTCTTGAGATCAGGAACAATGAGGGAACCATAGTACGAGACACCCCGCAAATCTTGAACAGAATTGCCTCATCATATAATGCATTATACACCTCGATACGAGTGAAAGCAGTAGATATAGATACCTATCTAGAAGATGTTGCATTGGGATGGTTGGGAAGCACACAAAGAGAAGTCCTAGCAGCAGAAATAGAAGTTGAGATAGGAGAAGCGATCACGCAGCTACAGATGGGAAAAGCCCCGGGTCCTGATGGGTTGCCCGCAGACTTTTACAAAACTTTTATTGGCATTCTCACCCCGATACTGAAAGAAGCTTATTATGAAGCAAATCAAGATGGAGAACTCCCACCATATATGAGAGAGGCCATGATTATTACCCTACTTAAACCCAATAAACAAGCAGATGTCTGCGATTCCTACCAACCCCTATCGCTTATTGATTGCATCACAAAAATTCTGGCCAAAGTGTTGGTGAACCGCCTTAGCCTCCTTATTACATCACTGGTCCGACCAGATCAGTCGGGATTCATTCCAGGACGGTCCACCTCGCATAATTTGCGTACTCTTTTCACAGTGCTACAAGATATTGACCCGGATTTAGCCACAGTTGCAGTCTTCCTGGATGCCACCAAGGCTTTTGATTCTTTAGAATGTGGTTACCTGATAACAGTGCTTTGGCGCATGGGACTCCCTATGGAGTTTTTAACATGGATCGCCCTCTTATATTCTGGACCAGTAGCCAAAGTGCAGATAAATGGGTCATGCTCACTGCCTTTCCCCATCAATCGCGGCACGAGTGCCCCTGGTCGCCCTTGCGGTTTGCGCTAGCAGTGGAGTCCCTAGCATCCAAGCTCCGGCAGCACCATCACCAATACGCACTCAGATATCCCACCAGACATTTGTTTTTATCATTATATGCTGATGACATCACCATATATCTTCGTGACCCCCGGGAAAATCTGAACGCAGTCCTCTAGGAGTTTGTCCACTTTGGGGCTTATCGGGAATACACATAAATTGGGAGAAATCCAATATCTTTCCACTAACAGACTCCACTCAAGAGTTTCAACTGGATTACCCACTAAAATGGTGTGACTCAACATTGAGCTATCCGGGTATAGAGGTGTTGAGAGATAAACATGAGTTCATGTGAGCAAACTATGGCAAAATCCCGACTAGTGTAACGGACAGTATTACCAGCTGGCTGTCTCTGCCCCCATCTCTCGCAGGGCGAGTCTCCCTTATGAAAATAATCATACTACCGAAGTTTTTATATTTGTTCCTTAATATTCCCTGCTCACCAGAGTGACACATTTTCACTATACTCAGAATACAATTGATACGACTAGCCTGGGCGGGCAAACAATCTCGAATAAAATGGGAGACCCTTACACTGCCCTTTGAAAGGGGAGGTTTTGAAGCCCTGGATATGGAGCTTTACTTTCTATGGTCACAGGGACATTATGCAAATACTGGTATAAGCCAAATCCATACATGCCACACATAGCCATAAAACAAAGATACATGACCCCGATCCCAGTCACTGCTTATTTAGGACCCAAAGTGTGCACGGTGCCCCCCAACGACTCTACCGTTACGTGCACTCATGCATCATGGGACACACTTGTCAAAAGGGCAAACAAGCCTCTATTATATTCTGCGTTACTCCCATTATTCTATCAGGTATCCGTTCCAGTCACTCAGGAACATGCGTGCCGAAACATGCTACTCAGGACGGGCATCACTACCTGGGGAAATCTGTATGGAGATGGCCTGTTCATAGATCGCGACACTCTGATTGCTGATGGGCAGCCATCACCTCTGGATGTTTTTCTATTTATTAGAATAAGACAAGGAATAAGGGCTGCAACCCCTGACTTTCCGCAACACCCCACACCCGTGACACTTTACACACGCTGCTAAACTTAGAGGGATCTAGACAATTAGTATCTCTCCTCTATCGCGCAGCCTAAAGAGAAAGACGGGACATGGACGGAGGAGCTTGTGGAATCTAGGATCTGGAGTTGGGAACCCCCCTCACTGATACACAATGGCTCTATTGCTGCCAGCAAACAGGATTAATAGCATCAAGCAGCAGGCTACACATGATCCACTACAGGTTCCTACATAGGCTTTATTATACACCCACCAAATTACACTGATATAATCTTCGCCCAGACAGATGCGCTAGATGTGCTATGGAGGGTGCTGATTTCCTACATCTAGCATGGTCATGTCCTTAGATTCAGGCCTATTGGAGAGAGGTTGAAGAGGCATTAATGCTAATGACTGAACAAAATATTATACTCACACCATTGATAGCGGTGAGGAGACACACGGGAGACGAGGCAGCGGGCTACAGAAAATATGTATCACTCTGTCTCCTACTAGCCAAGAGGTGGGTTACATGGAGATGGGGAAGCGGACGGACTCTGAAATTCAAAGACTGGTTGCAGGACTTAATATACTGTAAGGATCAGCTACTCACATATGCTGAATTACTGCCACCTAGCTCTAGACCCAAGGATATATGGGGACCATTGGTAGCCTACCTTCTGGCCAGAGCACAAGACACTGTCGAGGACCACACTCAGACACAGTAGCTCAAAAGACACGCCCTATGTACCTCCATTAATGATGACCTATGCAATATGTCAACCGCTGATATGGTTCTCATGACAACATAATTCTCCTCACACCTATATGGGAAAAACCATGTCTGACAACTGTATAGCTGATGCGAATACCTTGTAGTCCATAAACTCTCCGCTGCTTTACATATGGATGCTCTGTAGTTTATTGGCGAATCTGCTATGCATGAATGAGGCTTTACTGCACGTCTATAACATGATATTATATGATACGATGTTGCACAAGATTGTTCCTAAAAAGCTAAATGTTAATTCTGGATTATTTCTCTCTATACAAATCCAATGCCTGTAACATTTGTGAACGTAACAAAACTATCAATAAAGAAATGTATTTAAAAAAACAAAACTATTTAAAAAAACACATCAGTGATAGTACTGTAAACAAGCATTTGCATTTGCAATGCAATCAGTCTCGCCTTTGGGACCTTATATGTATTTCGCTATGCAGCACATTAGCCTGGGTGCTGAAACATCTACTGTTCTTTAACATGGAGGGAAAGTAAGCACCAAACTTACAAAAGGTATAGGAACACATGGAGAGAAATATTGCCTTTCAGCGGGAAATGGTATAGTCCAAAGCTCTGTTTTTAATTAAAAAAACAGGGGCCTTCGGTGGTCATATCACTGAAAATACAAGATTTGAAAAAAATATTATGGTCTACGGGTGCTCGTGGAAGACAATTTCTATGGACTGGAATCTAGAGAATGCTAAAGTGATTCTGGTATTTTACTGACCTCTGCTGGTCGTTTTCTATCAAGAAAGTTAAATAGAGGCAGTTGCCAGAAAAATTACAAAAAGAAAGTCCCTCAGCAGAAAGCAATTCTGGTATTTTACTGACCTCTACTGGTCGTTTTTTTAATCAAGACAGGTAAATAGAGGCAGTTGAACAAGCAGAAAGCAATTCTGGTATTTTACTGACCTCTGCTGGTCATTTTCTATCAAGACAGTTAAATAGAGAAGTTGAACAGAAAAAAGTCCCTAAGCGGAAGCAGACAAGTCCTAGGGCTGATCTCCAGAGCCCACAAAGTACATACACATAAGTATATACAAGAGGTCTCGAATACTCGACCTAAAAACGGAGATGAAAAAGAACATGCAAGAGTTTAATAGAGAGACGAAGTGCAGGGTCATGGAAGAAAGAGGCACAACGTGGACTGAAGTCTAGGCATCTTATTTTCTGGCAAGCAGGACATTGGGCAGTGCCAGCTGTGGGATCCTAAAAAATGTTTGGGCCACGCACTTGATATTTGATCAACTTAAACACTACAAAAACGCATCCGTATCTGTTTTGGGGTCAAAATTATTATCTCCTTTTCACTTACAAATACATGAGTTAAATGCTAGTCTTGGGCCTGTAGGATTTAATGCACGATCAAATAAAAAGTGACCCTGGTACACTCATTCTAAAGAGGAAACTAAGTGGGACTCAATCCCTTCTTTACTTGCTGGTGTTTGACGTTTCAGAATTTCCATGTTGCTCCCGAGTTAAGGATCTAATGTTTGCAGAAGATACCCTATTGATCTCCAAATCTCCTATGAGCCTTCAGAATATGTTATGTCGCTTGTGTGATTTTGTGGACTGTGAAGCCCTAGAAATAAATGTAGCGAAAACTGAATTTTTGATATTAAACCCAAGCCATTCTACAAGACCCAATCCTAAACTTCTAGGCGTCCCTTTAGAGAGAGTTAAAGATTTGACTATTTGGAACGTTCCCTTAGTGAAGGTATGGACTGGTGTAATCACATAGAAAATAGGAGACTTAAACTTGTACAGCATAGTGGGGCAAAACTCAGAGTAAAAAAAAAAAAAATCATTATATCGTCCAGGTTCGCCAGTTGTGCAAATCTATAAGGCACAGACACTGGGAACTGCAATGTATGGTATGGAACTCTGGGGTTATGAAAACATTCATAGCCTACAAGTGTCAGAGAATTGTTTTATACGCCAATTATTAGGCCTTCCTAGTAGTACACCACTAGTCCCCCTGAGATATGATTTGAGATTAAGGCCCATCTCAGAGGAAGTTGGTCTTATGCCCATTCTTTCCTGGCAAAGGATCTGGGCCATGCCTTCACTTTAATCCTATTTGGATGGGCTTAAGGATGTGCTGGGGTTCCAGGGATAAGTAATATCCCCTGGTTTAAATATGTGAGAGACACTCTAGGTAAGATTGGATGTAGAGATCTGTTGAATGTATGCGAGGATGTCCTAGTTACCAGTAAATGCTTGATTAAAGCAAGTTACATGCTATAGAGCCCCCATTAGCTCACAGACTGTACTTGCAATTTAGGCATGGGACCCTACAAATAGCTATGAATGCCAGTAAATGGTCTCAAATCATTCATCCCTCAGATTGCCACGGTCTGTCCTGCGGACCAGGGAAGGAAACTATAGAGCATGTTTTCTTTTTCTGCCCAACCTATTCCCTATCTAGGTAGAAGTGGCTTATACCAATTTGCTGGGCCATGGGCACAAGATCTTATTCTAATGCATTCCGAATACTGAAAAATTATGTAAGTTATCTAACTGTATTTGCAGTAACTCGGTTTTTATTGGCAGTATGGAGAGTAAGGCAGCGGTGTCTGCAAGATAGGACAATATTAGTCCATAGTGTATAGGTTCTATTTTTAAGTATTTTAAAAATAGAATGTGCTAGTCGCTATATTTATTATTTTAGACCTGTGCATTTTGCCCACAGATATAAGCTAATTAATTAATGTGTCTGGTATTAATGTATGTGGCTTAATACACTAGCCTTTCTCCTAATTTTATATTTTTATTTTTTGTATCTAGTATATATAAATGTTTTATTGTGATTTTTATACTGTACTTTTGTGGCTTATGTATTTGCCGAATAAAGTTATTGATGATGATGACGATGCTATTTGATAAAATTAAGTACTGCAAATACATATCTGTATCTGTTTTGGGGTGAAAATTATTATCTCCCTTACACTTACAAATACGTGATTTAAATGCTAGTCTTGGGCCTGTAGGATCTAATACACAATCAAATAAAAAGTGACCCTGATGCACTCATTTTGAAGAGGAAACTAAGTGGGACTCAATCCCTTCTTTACTTGCTGGTGTTTGACATTTCGGAATTTCTCATCCATGTTGCTCCTGAGTCGCTGCACTGTCCTCTTTCACATCCAACACAGAGACAGCCTCAGCAGAAGCCATCTCACTCTTCTTGAGTAAAAGCCAAGCCCCAGTCTTTGTGTCTGTGGCAATCGCTAGATCGACTTCTCCTTAACAATCCAAAATTTCAATTTTAAAGAAACAGGGCCGATCCACGTCAGTTAGGTTGCAAGCAGTGAGTGCAATGTGCACCACCTATTTGCGACCTACCTGCCACTTTCTACTGTGGCCTATATGTGCTATTAGGATGTTTTACAAAATGTTGATTTGGAGAGGTTTCAAAATGATCTGTCTTAGACAGGTTGCCCTTTGCGACCCCTTGCAATAAGCTACAAACACAGATGGCGGCATGCAAAGGAAAGCACCCCTCCATCACATCATTTTCATTTCCAAATAGGAAACATTATTTTTAAAAACAGCCTATATCCCTTAACAGGACAGGTTTCACGTTACAAAAACATGTTTCCGAGTTGGGAATTCATTGGGGGAATGCAGTTGTACTCTGGATTACTGTCTGATTCCTCTTGTTGTGGTTCACACCCCACTTCTCCTCTGTGATGAAGGTAGGCTCCTAGTCTTCCTTGGGCTCGTCAAAGCTTCCAACTATGAGGAGACGGGTAAGGAATTCCTTGAGAGTTCTACTGAGACCTTCTGTATTTACTTGTTGTTTACCATTCACTATACTTATATGTTCTTCTATTCCTGATGTAGTCTGTGTCCTAGAGGAACATTACCCTGAAACTTCGAGACAGAGTAATATAACCTTACGAATCCAGAGCAGTTTTTCTCTCTCCCCCCTGCTCCCTTACCCAGGGTTCTGGGCTGAAGCTCTAGTTAACAGCGTTGTCTCAGATTTTAGAGGAAAGGAGGGATTAACTCAGCATCAAGTGGCAGTACACCAGACTCCTGACAACTCTGAGGCACCCCCAGCAATTCTAAAGGGGATGTGTCTCACTAGGTGAATCAGATATTACCCCATCTCAGGTGTAGGTATCTGATCAATGGTTTGTGACTGCAACTGCGGTCAGACAAAAACAGGAAATGAGACACAAAGAAGCATCACGATAGGTAACCATTATTATTATTATTTAATCTTATAAGGCGCACAGCTACCAAAAAGGTTTCCCGGGGCCGCTCGACAAGAAAAAGAGGAAAGAGTTTATTAATTAAACAACCAAGTTATTAAGTGTTTAACAGCAATTTATTGGTTAAACAACCATGTTTTTAAGTGTTGTATACTTCCTAGGGTGTCCATAAACAGGCTTTCTAGAATCATGTCCTTATATAGGCACAATTTGCCCTGCCCTTATATAGGCATAAAATCCCAGCCCTTATTTAGGCATAAACCGTGCACTCCAAATACAGGCATGGTCTTCGACATCCGTCCACCCTAGCGTCACAACGAGTTCATGAAAAAAACAGACTCTTAGGCAGCGGGACTTTCCCTAGCCCAGGACTATTGATTTCTTCAAGGACTCATATATTATGCATGAACCGTTATTCCTTAGGGGTTCATTCATGACGTCTTCTGCTGTCCAACTCACGTCAATGCTAACATTTTCAGGTATAAATATACCTTCCCAAACCCCTGTAAATCAGAGGAGACCTCGACTTCAGAGGAGCCCGTTTCCCGGCCGGACGCACTGAGAAGACGCTGTCATTCCTGCATGCAGAGAGTCCAGCTTCCAGTGATCTGACTTCCCTTGCGGGGTGTTGGAGTTCGAGTCTGGAAAGAGATTCCTACCTCTCTCATTCTTCAGGTATGGAGCTGACAAGAACCTAGAGGGACTCTTGGCATACTAGGCATACTAGGCTTAACATACTCTTAGTATACTATAGTAAGGAATACTTCACCTACTTCTACTTCTCCCTACACCTAGGACAGGTTAGGTACATCTGGGGTAGAACTAGGTTAGAAACGCATCGTATGAGTACTCGCATTTTTAGGCTGTGTCATTTTATGTAAATGCATATATGCTGAAAAGATAATGCTAACGCAGTATTATTTATTTCTACTGCTCACTCTGTACATTATTTATCTCGCATACTGTCTTGTGATCGTAACAGCACATTTAACTTACACCAGAAACAAGACTGTTCAATAAATCTTTTATTGAAACGCCCGTCTGTTATTTCTGTGTAACTTTGAGAGTAACTAAGCATGCACGACTGAGCTGAGTGAAATAGTTATCTATTGTTTCTACGACTCTGGGACACGTCCTGATTCTAAAAGGAAACAAAAGTGGTCATGTTTTGCGGCTGCCAGAAACTACTCCCTTCTTGTCGTCAAGAAGTTTCTAGTGGCCTCTGAGCTAGCTGGCACAAGTAATTAAGTTTAATATACTCGATAGGGACATACCGACCTTAGTCCTATGTCAAACCTATAGGATATATTATTCCAATGCGCAGAGCCTATTAGGGAAATAGGAGCTACACTACATGGCGCCCAACGGTTTGGTAAGGCAGTAATTCAACGTTAGATACTGAGTAACTCAGCCGTGCTTCTTCTTTTTCTCTCAGAGACCCCTACCCATATACTCCAAAAGACGTCTGGAGTGGGCAGGGTTAAGTATCCGCCACGGCTACATAGGGCAGTACCCTATATATTAGCTGTTTGGTTTGCTCAACGTTGAAGGATACAGTGTCCCAAAATATTGTGCACCTTATCTTTGTTTCCTTGAAACTTGTTCTACATTTTTCATAAAACAAAATGTACATGAAGGACGCCCGGAAACGGTGGAGCTGAGGCTGATCCAGCCCAACCAGCACTTTTTAACTTTACCGGTTTAAATGAAACCGAGGAGGATGTCATTGACATCGCTCCAAACTTAAGAAGAGCCATTACTCTAAAACTTATAAAACATGGCCTACCACCGAGAGGAGGTAGAGCAGTTTTCGTGATAGAGGCACACAAATCCTTTCAGACAGAGGTATTCTATTCATGGGTAATACTTCCTGAATCCAATTCAGTAACTCACATGTTTCACTTCTACAAAGAAGATGAACCACCAGAGGAATACATTCCTTTCGAGGATATTGAAATTCCATTAACATACCAAGAGCACCAGCTCTGGTTTAAAGGCGCCCTAAAACATCACAGAAACATTACCAGGCTCGGTCCACTAGGTAGACCAGGAGCAACATGGCCGATTCTAGCCGGCTACACACCTCATCCTGAACTTGACATAATGTCAGATGAGGAACTACTTACTCAACTCACAGAGTTAATAAAAATCTACAGACAATTGGTTCAATATGTCATGCGGACTTTCACAGTCCAACCACCATTAACAATTCCAAATCAAACTCCTCACCAGGGGAACACTCTAAAAATTACACCACAGACTCTATACGCAGTCATGGGTAAAATGCCCACAAAACGTGAGCAAATTCCATTTTGGATAGCTCAAAAAATTACTCAAATCGAAGCAGTATTTCCAAATACTAGCCCGCATGAGAAACACAGAATACTGACAATTAGTTTACCCATGGGGATCACACCACAACTGGAAGACTGCACCACTTGGGGCTCAGTCTTTGCTGCCATCTACACTAAAACACACGGCATTCCGTCAATTGCGGTAATACCTGATGTCCTAAAACAAATTCAAAACGAATACGGGGCAGAGCCTGCTCTAAATTTAGGTATGAAATTACTGAAAAATTTCGACCAGGTCTCAACAATAATATTATCTAATATTAAAGGGGAGGCAGCAGCAGTGGCGATCCGACAAAAATTAAGGGAATTTGATGTTACAGAACATCAAACAGAGCTACCCAGAATTATAGAACAATCTTATGCAGAATTAGGCAGAGATAGTTTGGGTGGGAGACCAGTTAAACCGAAACTATCTGAAAGTCCTGAGAAGGACTCAATTAAACAAACTCCTACATCTTCTAAAAAGAAGTGGGAGATCTAATAAACAAAATTCAAACGAGAAACGTTCTCAATCCCGAGGTAGGTCTCCTCAAAAGGAGCCCTCTGAAAGGAGGTATAACCTCAGGAACAGGGATAATTTGAGAAAACCTGATAGGTATCAAGATACTGATACACGTTCCTCTCGTCCCTTTCAGGTCTCATCACAGACTTCGGAAAGAAGAGGACGAACTGAACATAGAGAAGAACGCGTGAAATCGAAAGACGACAAACACGCTCCAAAAACTAAAGCAAAACCTCAATTCTCCAAAAAGAAGGTAGCAGGTCTGAAGATAAGACATGCCGAGAATACTGAGAACACAACTCAAGAACGGAGAATGGGATCAGACAATGCTGGACAGTGCAGCAGAAGTCACAATAGCTCGCCAGAACCTGATGGAACTTCTGGAGATAGTGGACTTGAATGAGTACATCACAGTAGAGACTGTAGATACCAGGGTTAGTACTCCACAAAAGTTATATGATATAACACTCCGGATGGAGGGAGACAAACCTAGACAGGTTAAAGCACTCTTTGGGAAAGACTATCAAAGGGCTATGACATACTTCTAGCAGAAAAAGACTGGCCACCACAATTTGTCAGGGAGTGCCCACACGGCGAGGACATTATTATGCCTGCCTTCTCCAACCATATACCAATGCATCTAAGATATACATATGCCAGGAAATGGGCAGTGGCCCAGGCCCCAGCATTATATAAAAATCATGTAGGATGGGATGAGGACTCTCCTCACCATAAAATAAATCTGAAACATGAACCAACTGCACAAAGGCAGTATCCTATAAAGCAAGAAGCTAAAAAACAGGTCAGGGAGATCTTAGATCAACTTGAATACCAAGGGGTGATTGAAACATGCACCTCCTCCATGAACAATCCTTTGTTTCCTGTCTCCAAACCAGACAATACATATCGTCTGGTATTGGACTACAGACACTTAAACACTTGTTCTAAAACTTTTGCAGTGCAAAATGCACATAGCACAGCATTAATGAATAACATTGTGCGTAAAAAATACAAAACAACATTAGACATCTCAAATGGTTTCTTTTGTCAAAACATAGCACCTGAAAGCAGGTACTTAACAGCATTCTCCATAATGGGGACCCAGCGTCACTTTTGTCGACTCCCACAAGGGTTCAAGAACAGCCCAGGTTTATTCTCAGCGAGGGTAACGGAGTTACTACAAATTTATGACAACGAGGCATTGTCCTATGTCGATGACATCTATCTGACAGACGATGACCTGGAAAAACACTTGAACAGGGTGAGCACCATTATACTGGGATTCGCCTCTGAGGGCTACAAGTTCAACTTTAAAAAGTCCCGAATTGCCCATCTCAATGTCCTATTTTTGGGATATGAGCTTTCAAGTGAAGGTAAGAGCTTGGCAGCTAACTTTCTAGAGAAATGTGCGCTGCTCCAACCTCCAAAGACGCTAAAACACTTACAATCCATCCTGAGTTTCCTAAACTTTGGAAGAACATACATTCTAAACTACGCAGAAAGGGTTAAACCTCTCTACAGATTAATCAAACCTGATTTTTCAATCAAAAACTGGACACAGGAACACACAGAAATTTTGCGTTCACTCCAGGCTAACATGTTAGCAACAAATCACTTACAAACACGCGTAAGTCAAAGAAATTTGGTGATCCGAATAATTTCGGGTCAATGTGGATTCACTTACTTAACCTTCAATGAGGGTGAGAAAATACCAATCGCTTACAAATCACATTTGTACACACAAGCGGAAATGCGCTTCAGTTCAACTGAAAAATTCTGACAGCAGTTCAAACAGCTGTAGCAAAAGAAAGAGCCTTAGCCCAAGGGAAACGCATTATTGTCGTTACCCCGGTACCAGCTTTAGAAGCGGTCACAAAAGCAAGCATTCCAAATGCTAAAGCATCTACATCCGAGATGGATACAATGGGTTAATTCTCTTGCTGCAACTGATGTTGAATACGTTTTTGATCCAGATTTAAAAACACAAGCATTTCTCCAATATGAACAAGAATGTCCTCTGCCCACTGAGATTCTGCCTCTCGATCAGTATGAATTCATAATTTACACTGACGGATCCGCACAACCCGCAACAGGGAGTAAGCAAGCTTACAGTGCAGCGTGTGCTATCGTTAAAGGTCGCATGCGAAATGGCATCTTCAGACCTATGGTCACAAAAACTCAATCACTAGGTGATTGTACAGCTCAGCGAGCTGAACTACAAGCATTCAAACTGGCACTTGAGAGTACGGATCGAGAATTCCCCACACTGATAGTGTGCGATTCCTTTTACTGTGTTCAGTCGTATAATGACTATATACGAACCTGGCTTGAAAATGGTTTCAAAGATGCGAAGGGTGGCACAATAAAGCATAAACTGCTTTGGGAACAAGTAGTTCAGTTGAAAAACGAACTACCAAAGGCTCACGTGATTCACACACTGAGTCATCAACGTGATGGCGTTCACGTTGCAGGGAATTCATTGGCTGACGAAGCCGCGAAGGGGGCTGTTCAGACGGCTTCCGTAGCAGCATTCACTCGTTCAAAAACAAAAATAGACGGTGAGATAATGTTGGCTGTCAATGCTTCAAGCAAAGGCAGCAGTGCAGCGTTACCAAAAAGTTTCCACTCAAGTACTCTTATGTAATTGATGCGAACAACGTTCCTTTTGCTCGAATCCCTGGAGTGGGGGATAGGGTAATTCCAAACAAGGAACGAAGATTAGCACTTGATCTTATGCAGCACACGAAGGGATAGCGTCTGTCACATGCAGGTGATCTCTGCAACAGTATCTTTGACTCAAGCAAAGATGTATTGGTGGCCTGAATGCATTCGGAAATTCACATACTCAGCAACTACTGTTTTGGAATGTGATATTTGTCAGCAGATGAAAGTCTCAACAGTGAAACGTCCTGCGCAGACGCCCTTGTTAATTTCAGACACAACCGTTAGACAGCATTGTGTCTATCTGGACACACTGCGGTCCCATTGGACAAAGGGCGGTAATTATAAATACATCATGGTTGCAGTGGATTCATGCTCTAGGTTCCTATGGTTATGGCCTCAGCGCTCGGCTGACGCTCGAACTGTTATAAAAGATTTGCGAGTCTTTATCGGCACATACGCAATAGGCACGCTACATTCTGACCAGGGTCCTGCGTTTAGCTCTAGGGCTTACAAAGAAGCCATGGCCAGTCTGGGCGTTGCATTGCGGTACTCCTCTCCATTCCATCCTGAGGGAAATTCTGTTGTGGAAAGGAAAACCGGGACATAAAGCAGTCTATAACAGCTAGAGTATTAGGTTCGGGTGATGGGTGGGTCAAACACCTCAATAGCGTACAGCGCGCACTTAATAACCTGCCAAGAAGTTCTCTAGGGGGGGTCACTCCATATGAGGTCCTATTTGGGACAAGAATGTGGGTACCAGACCATGAACACGTAGGCACAGTGGTGGAAAATAAACCATTTGATATCAAAGATCGTTTGGCTGTTTTACAGGAACTGAATCAATTAAGAACGAAACAAAGCAACGTATTCCTGCAGCCAACCACCACTGGGGAAACATCGGCTGTCCCAGCAAGGCCTGTCTGGATTCCAAAAGTTGGGGATCTAGTCAGAGAAAAAATTGCGGACAAGAAGGAATTTGGACCTTCTTACAGACAACCAGTACCTGTCCTAGCCATACACGGAACAAGAACAGTACTTCTGCCACCCCTTGCTGGAAAAAAGGAGAAAAGATTTGTGTCCATCGACCTCATCAAACCACAGTATGTGGCCAATACTAAATAGTAGGCCTCGTGGACTCCGCCCTAGTAGCAGACGCACTCCTCTCGCTACTATCCAAGAGGTTCAGACTGAAAGACTGATAACAATCGAGAATTCAGCTGTAACAGATGGAGGATTAAGCAACCAAGCTATGGAACTCATCCCTCTTGACAACCAAGTAACAGTTCGTCCAAATACACCTGTCTACACCAACGTGACACGGGATGAACTGTCTCCTGTGATTTCAACGAATCCTGATGCAATTCCAACAATTGACAGAACTGCTTCTGGCTATTTCATTGACTTTGATACGTTCTCAGAAGATCCAAGCGACCCTGAAACGACGCCAGCATCATTCCAACTCAAGCAGCAAGTACAAGACTTTATTCACTTTCTGAAAAAGACTTATCTGGTTTCTCCATGGATTGAACTCTGGATTACATCTGGACTATTTGTTTTCCTGCTCTGGCTAGCTTTGGTAACGACTGTAAGCTTGCTCATCAGTGGCAGATACATCCATGTGAACAGTGAAGGAAAAGACGTGAACGTAATTTTGAAACCACATAAATCTTCCCATCGTGAGGCAAGAGACTTGTCATCAGTGAACATCACAGCCGTTCCTATACAGGATGGTATAGTGTGGGACAAAACAGATTATGAAATTTTCGGACCGACGGAACAATTGAACATTCCACATTTGTTTAAAATTTCACTAAGTGATTTAATTACGTCCAGTACCTATTCAGATGATTGGGACTTTGAGACTGTGAATGATATAATGTTTGATCTAGAGAAATCTGCTGCATTTTCTAAAAATGAATATTTAGAGGGTTCATCAGACTATGAACAACTGTATTGTTATAACCACTATGGGCATCATTATTTGCATAAAACTGCATATCCAAGAAATGTGTTTATGTTTAACCAATGGGAACATTGTCCTACACGACCAAAAGGTAGTTCAAAAGCATTTGCTAGTAAATTTCCATATTTTTCAGGTTATAATACATCTGATCCAGAAACGTTTTACCTCAAAAATGTAAATAAAACAGGACTGAAAATTATGTTAACAAATACCAAACAGATTTACTCTGCAGCATTTATTGCCCAACTGTCTACACAGGGTTTCGACTTATGGAAAGACACTATAGAGACAAAAACTGTCTGGGGTAGTAAAGATTGGCAAGTACAGGGTATAGAAGCTATATTTAGAGCCTGTATCATCCCTGAACAAATACTGTTTTTGAATGAAACCGTCCAACAAACATCTTGTCTTGGAATAGCCAAGATCAAAGAGATGAAAACACCTTCTGTGCCAACACCTGCCAGTGATAACGATACAAAGGCAGTGGTGACAGTTGACAATATACTACAACTCAACAGATCTAATCCTGATTGGAAGAAATGGTTGATCTGGCCCACAGACACAAACAACTGTCAGGAAAGATTCCTGAATAAAACTCAGGGCTTTACTATTCATAGGCCAGACCCAAGATATGTCCAAAGACAACATCCGGGGTAGTAACAACATACAGTGTAGGAAAATTATGCCTCGATTGGCTGCATAAGTCTACACTACAGGATGTGAAACAACACTTATCCTTACTTAAAGATGACGCAGACCTTAGGGAATTCTTGCTTGGACCAAGAAAACTGCGTCAAAAACGTTTCATATATGCCGGCATTTATGCTGCTTATAATGAAGCATGGAAAGTGTCACAGATAGAGGCCGCAGAACGAATACGTGAACTTGATCGTATTAATTTAGAGAAAACACTCTCTGTGGTCGACAATGGGTTAACAACTTTGTCCTCCAGAATATATTCATTGGATGGCATTGTATCCTCTGCTATCGACATTCTAGAACAAGATTTGGCGATGTTACAACAAGGTCAATCACAATTACGTTCTATAGTGTCATTGAGCTGGACGCTGCAATCTTTGCGAGCGGGCTATGTGCCTTGGCGTTTCATCAACACGTCGTCCCTGTTTTCAGAATACAATCTTACTGATAAACAGATCGAATTGGCACAAAGAGGAGCAAGGTATACAGTGCTGAGCATTGAAAAACTGGAGAAATTACCATTCACAGTGGCAGAAAAACCTGCTACAGAATGGGTTATTCATGGCAAAATAACATTACCTGTGACAACTTTTCAGTTTCAGTATTGCCTCAGACAAATGCAAGTAGGCAAATATGTAAGGTTGGGTAAGGAATACATTAAGACATCTTGGGATTTACCGTAGACACATAGATGTTGGAGTGGGGATCGTGAAGTGTTTCTGAGCGGTACTAACTGTAAACATGCACTGACCGGTTCACTTATGTGTCAGGACATTTCTTTACACGGGGCTTGTAGTGGTTCTGTGGCAAATTTGTCTTGCCATCAGCAGGGTACACCAGCTGCTGTTATTAATCCAACGTTTGGACAACTTTCTAATGGGAGTTACCTCATGTTGAATGATCAGAGTTGCTGCGGAATGTTGCCATGCATCCCATATCTAGTAACGGTCAACTCCAGGGTCACTTGCTGTATGCAAGTATTGTTTCCCCAATAGACACAGTCAGGGAGTCGCCTCTATGGCCTTCGCTGAACGTCTCTTTTATAAGATTTGATACTTTGAGCAGAATGAAAGCCATGCTTTTACAGCAAACAGTGCCTTTGACCTCGGCCAAAGAAACCTATGATCTACAAGTAGCAAGGACTTCGGCTGAGATACAGATTTTAATACGTACAAACTGCCCTATACATTTCGTAGAAATGATAACACGTATCTTTAACATGTCTGATACAACAGGAGTTGTACATGTATTTAAGAGCATCTGCTCCGGTCTGTTAGCACCTTTCCAGGCAATACTTGGAATAATCCTGAACTTTGCACATTCGGTGTTTGGTGGCATACCATTAATTCTAGCACTTGTTGCCGGAATTCTATTTCTCTTCCTGCTATTGCGCTATGGCCAGCCTATTCGCAGACATCACTCCGAGCGAAATAGAGAAAGCTCTCCTTGAAAGAAAGTGCAGTGAGCGAATAGTACAGCTATTGGGCATGACTCGTCTACGGGACCTGAATACAACTTGGTTCCTGTCATTCAGACCAATCTGGGAAGATTGCATCTTACCTGTTCTACGCTGCCTGCTATGCGGTGAAGAATGCGTGTTGGACACTTGTCTAACATATCCATCAGTCACGCCAATGGATGTCGATACTCTGCTGGTCCCGATAACGGCCCATGCTCTGTGTTGTCCCCAGCGGCTACCAATCCTGATGTCAGCATTCATTGAGATCTCACAGACGCTTCCGGCTGCTGCTGAGGTACGAGAAAGAACTCCAGGCACACAGGTAACAACGGACGCGAACATTGCTGCGGCGACCTATGCTGAGAGCGATGCTTCACATCTTTGTGCGGTTAATCTTCTCCACGAGGTGTTCCAACTTACACCAATGACAGTGGATGATGTTTTGTCTATTGAAATAGATGATCTAATGTTTACACCAGACCCGTAAACTGACTCTGATTCAGCATACATTGTCTTCCAGAGCTGCAGTAACAATTTGGCCTTCATTTTTTCAAAACCTTGGAACTCTCCCAAATTTGAACTTTTGTCCCATTTTTCGAACGAAAATGGCACTTCAATCTGCTTAAAGTAGAACTAGCCTTATAATACAGACTTGGCGGTACTTCCACGGACACTTAGTCATCTTGTGTGTCTAAATCAGTTCATTTATTTTTCATGACAGGAAATGACTTTGATTTTGAACAACTTATCGATCATTTTTCGTCATATGTAAATATGTAGATATTGCTTTTTATATTTTATTCCGCTTGCATTTATTTTGAACTTTATGCTGGATATGAAAAGCATTGCTTAATATGTACAGACACTTTTGCATTTTTAAATATGTTTTTAATACTTTTTAGAAATATTTTAATATGCAGTACTCCTTTAATGTTTAGCATTTTCAATGTTTAGCATTTTAGTATTATCGCACGCACGAAAGAGGAGTGGGTGTTGTATACTTCCTAGGGTGTCCATAAACAGGCTTTCTAGAATCATGTCCTTATATAGGCACAATTCGCCCTGCCCTTATATAGGCATAAAATCCCAGCCCTTATTTAGGCATAAACCGTGCACTCCAAATACAGGCATGGTCTTCGACATCCGTCCACCCTAGCGTCACAACGAGTTCATGAAAAAAACAGACTCTTAGGCAGCGGGACTTTCCCTAGCCCAGGACTATTGATTTCTTCAAGGACTCATATATTATGCATGAACCGTTATTCCTTAGGGGTTCATTCATGACGTCTTCCGCTGTCCAACTCACGTCAATGCTAACATTTTCAGGTATAAATATACCTTCCCAAACCCCTGTAAATCAGAGGAGACCTCTACTTCAGAGGAGCCCGTTTCCCGGCCGGACGCACTGAGAAGACACTGTCATTCCTGCACGCAGAGAGTCCAGCTTCCAGTGATCTGACTTCCCTTGTGGGGTGTTGGAGTTCGAGTCTGGAAAGAGATTCCTACCTCTCTCATTCTTGAGGTATGGAGCTGACAAGAACCTAGAGGGACTCTTGGCATACTAGGCTTAACATACTCTTAGTATACTATAGTAAGGAATACTTCACCTACTTCTACTTCTCCCTACACCTAGGTTAGGTTAGGTACATCGGGGTAGAACTAGGTTAGAAACGCATCGTATGAGTACTCACATTTTTAGGCTGTGTCATTTTATGTAAATGCATATATGCTGAAAAGATAATGCTAACGCAGTATTATTTATTTCTACTGCTCACTCTGTACATTATTTATCTCGCATACTGTCTTGTGATCGTAACAGAACATTTAACTTACACCAGAAACAAGACTGTTCAATAAATATTTTATTGAAACGCCCGTCTGTTATTTCTGTGTAACTTTGAGAGTAACTAAGCATGCACGACTGAGCTGAGTGAAATCGTTATCTATTGTTTCTACGACTCTGGGACACGTCCTGATTCTAAAAGGAAACAAAAGTGGTCATGTTTTGCGGCTGCCAGAAACTACTCCCTTCTTGTCGTCAAGAAGTTTCTAGTGGCCTCTGAGCTAGCTGGCACAAGTAATTAAGTTTAATATACTCGATAGGGACATACCGACCTTAGTCCTATGTCAAACCTATAGGATATATTATTCCAATGCGCAGAGCCTATTAGGGAAATAGGAGCTACACTACATAAGTGTTTGCGAAAATTGCTGAAAACAGTTTCGTTCCTGAGAGGTGGAGGAAGGGAGTTCCACAGATGAGGAACCAGGTAAGAAAACGACCGGACGCCCATTCGTGACAGTCTGATCCTTGGAACTGAGAATTTAGCCTGGGTGGAAGAGCGAAGATTGCGTGATGGTATATAAGGATGGACGATGGCCTTTAAGTATTGAGGGGCACTACCAGACTTGACTTTGAACATATAGCTCAGGGCTTTGAATTTCACACGATTCTCAACCCTGAGCCAATTAAGATCACGAAGAGAGCTTGAGACTGAGGCCATTCTAGGGGTCTGACAGAGCAATCTGGCCGCTGCGTTCTGCACCACTTGCAATCTACGTATCACATCCTTATTGGCGCCTAGATATAGGATGTTGCCGTAATCCAGTCTAGATGTGATAAGAGCCTGGACTACAGTTTTTTGAGTGGAACTTGGCAACATCCAAAGGATTTTTCTAAGCCATTTAAGGATGGCAAAGCAGGTAGATGCCACCTTCACTGCTTGCTGCTTCATTGACAGTTGATTGTCAATGATAATACCCAGATTGCGAACTTGAGTAGTGGGTTGAGGGAGAATTCCCATTTCAGGCGGCCAGTGCTGGGGGCCCCAAAGGTCCTTGTTATTTCCCAAAATCAGTACCTCAGTTTTTTCGCCATTGAGTTTTAGCGAATTGGCTTGCATCCATCCGCCAATTTTCCATCACCCCAAACACCATCTGACATCATGGGCCTCACTCCTATGGGGTGCTAAAGTAAGTGGTGTGTTAGGCAGGGGATCTGTACCAACAGATACCATAGGTACAATGAAAAGGAGCAGGCTGGCACTCGGAAACTAATGAGAATGCAAAAAAGGTAAACAGGTGGGAGATGTAAAAAGGCATTCCAAGACTGAATGAACACAAACGCACACAACAGCAAAGAACTCTTCGCCATCGTCAAGGAGTTTGCCAGGCCCAACAGCGAGACCACAGACGTACCATCCTCCCAAGACCTCTGCAACAAACTCAGCACCTTCTTCCACCACAAGATCAGGCAGATCTATGACAGCTTCAATACCCAAGAATCCGGCGCTACGCCCACCACCACCGCACGCAACCACGCCACACTCCAACAGATTGTGCTCAACTGGACTCCACTTACCACAGACGACACACTCATGACCCTGAGGAGCATCCACTCAGGAGCACCATCGGATCCTTGCCCGTACCACATCTTCCATAGAGCAGCCATCGCCCCCCAGCTTCGCCACACCATCAACTGCTCCATCAAAACCGCCACCTTCGCCGATGACTGGAAACAATCCAAGATCAACCCCCTGCTGAAGAAACAGTTGCCATCCCGACAGACATCAAGAACTTCAGACCCATCTCCCATCTCCCTCCTCCCCTTCCCAGCCAAGGTCATTGAGAAGGCCATCAATGCCCAACTCTTCAAGTTCATCTTAGAGAACCACGTCCTGGACACCTCCCAATGCAGTTTCCGAAGCAATCACAGCACTGAGACCACACTCCTCTCCACCACCGACGACATCCGCTCCCTCCTCTACCGGGGCAAAACCACAGCCCTCATCCTACTGGACCTCTCGGCCGCCTTCGACACCGTCTCCCACCGCACCCTAATTACGAGACTCCACAATGCCAGCATTTGCGACAAGGAACTGGACTGGATCCACTCCTTCCTGACCGGCCGAACTAAGTGAATCAGGCTACCCCGTTCCTCTCAGAACTTACAGAGATCAGCTGCGTAGTGCCCCAGGGCACATCCCTGAGCCCGACCCTCTTTAACATCTACATGGCTCCCCTCGCAGCCATCATCACAAGCCACAGACTCAACATCATCTCCTAAACCAACGACACCTAGCTGATCATCTCCTTCACCAATGAACCCACAGCTGCCGGAATCAACTTTCACAACGGAATGAAGGCAGTTGCTACCTGGATGCAAGATAGCTGTCTTAAGCTCAACTCGGACAAGACCGAAGTACTCATCCTGGGACCCACACCCTCAGCCTGGGACAACTCCTGGTGGCCCGCCACAGTAGGAATCCCTCCCACCCCGACGGACCACACACGCAACCGTGGCATAATACTGGACTCCTCGCTCTCAATGAATCGCCAAATCAACACAGTATCCTCATCCTGTTTCCACACGCTCCGCCTGCTTCGAAAGACGTTCAGATTGCTCCCCACAGAACCCAGAAAGACGGTCACCCACGCACTCATCACCAGTAGACTGGACTACGGCAACGCACTCTAAGCCAGCGTCACCCAGAAACAGCTCAAGAAACTACAGAACATCCAAAACGCAGCAGCCAGACTGGTCCTCGACATCCCTCGCCGCAGCCGTATGACACAAGACCTCAGACAACTCCACTGGCTCCCTATCAACAAGAGAATCCCTTCAAGCTCCTCACATATGCCTAGAAGGCTCTCCACGATGCAGGCCCAAAATACCTGAACCACCGCCTTGCTTTCCACACACCTGCCAGACAACTCTGCTATGCCCAACTCGCCCTGGCCTCCGTCCCACGGATCCACAAGGAGGCAGAAGATCCTTCTCCTACCTCGCCGCCAAGACCTAGAACACACAGCCCCTCCTCCTCAGGCAATCCGTGTTGTTGATCCAGTTCAGGAAGGACTTCAAGACCTGGCTCTTCGACTGAACCTCCACACCCAGACGGATCAGCAGCCCCCCAGCGCCTTGAGACCCTCACAGTTGAGTAGCCACTGATTGATTGATTGAAAGGCACAATGGGTATTCGGAGTGAGGGAGAATTCAGAGAGTTTTCCACAAATGTAAATTTTTTGCATTCTAGAGCAAAGAGGGGGATACAGAGTTTGTAGACAGTTGGTTATGTTATTTCTGGGGTGAGCTCAGAGGGT
Source organism: Calotriton arnoldi (assembly GCA_963921515.1). Taxonomy (NCBI): domain Eukaryota; kingdom Metazoa; phylum Chordata; class Amphibia; order Caudata; family Salamandridae; genus Calotriton; species Calotriton arnoldi. The sequence goes on along the minus strand of CAWUFW010000227.1, from coordinate 3,078,112 downwards.
TGATATCTTTATGTCTGGATGTCAAGAGATGAATGGATAGTTGTGTTTGAATTCACTAGATCAAAAAGGCAATTGGGCTGCATACACTGTGTTACCTTACCAACTTTACATCAGGTAAAAATGTCAGATGTAGAAACAGGAAAAGACGTCAATCAGAATGATGGTGGTCAAATAGTAAATTAACTCCTTCCATCCATGGACGTAAAGGAAAAGAAGAGTTCACCAAAGACACGTGCAGAGGTCAATATTGATGCAAGGGCCAACAAAATATGCCTGGCAGTAGATGTCAAGAAAAAACTACATGAAAGTCAGTGAGAACATTTTTCTGGGATCTGGATTTTGTGATGTGGAAGAGAGAAAAACTGGTTTCAGAATTTGTGGAGATATATTATTGGGCAACGCTATATCCTCCTGAACAGAGAAGCAGCAGGTGCTGCCTAAGTACCGTAAAGTGGAACAAAACAGAAAAGAGAGATCATTAAATCAATGAAAGTAACATCTACAAAATTCTCTCATCATTGAATCCATTCAATCACTTCATGGACCCTCTACCGCCGTCTATCTTCAAAGAGATCAAAGCCATCATTCTCCCCCTATGGTCTTAGAATGTAAATGCCTCACTACATCAAGGCACTATCCCTGACTGTCTGAAAGTAGGACAAGTAACCCCCATATTAAAAAAATCTGATGCAGATTGCTCCGATCCTAACAACTTCCGAACCATCTCCAACATCTCCACTCTAGCGAAGCTCCTAGAAAAATGTGTCCAGATCCAACTCTGCAAACACATAGACAATTTTCAACGCCTTGACCAACACCAATCAGGCTTCCGGCAAGGTCACAGCACTGAATCTGCACACTCACGTTGTGGACGACATATTAAAAATACTGGGTTTAAATGAATCATGCCTTCTGATTTTGCTTGACTTATCTTCCGCCTTTGACACGATTAAACATGATAGCCTACTGAACCTACTAGAACAAAGAATGGGCTTATCAGGGATTTTCCTGCAATGGTTTTCCTCATTCCTCCAAAACAGATCCCAGAGAGTTAAAATGAATCAATCCCACTCGAAGCCCCACGTGATTACTCTTGGTGTTCCACGGGGATCCGCTCTCTCACCCATTCTCTTCAATCTATTCCTGGAACCACTAGCAAACTCCTTAAAATCCGCCAACATCCATTATCACATGTATGCAGACGACATTCAGCTGTATCTCAAAATTGCCTCCCCAGAGGACTTTATATCCCTCAACCCTACTTTGCAAAACACTCATCTTTCGCTCACGGACAACTATCTCAAGCTCAATGCTACCAAAACCAAATTCCTTCTCATCTCACCCCCGAATAACATCCCCAAGATTGATCTTTGGATGAAACCTCTTACAGCGCTAAACTGCTCTCCTCGCATCATAGACTCGGCTAGATCCTTGGGAATTACATTGGACAAACTTCTGAATATGCAGGATCACATTAGCACAATCACTAAAGGTGCAAATTACCAGATGAGCATTCTACGGAAACTTAAACCCTACCTCCCACATGAGGACCTAAAGCAAGCGGTCCAAGCTCTTGTGACTGGATTATGTTAGCGCCACACTATGTGGCCTACCTCGATACAAGTTGGCCCCCCTAAGAGCCTCCCTTAACGCGGCAGCCAGACTTGTCTCCTGAACAAAAAGAAACAATCACATTTCACCGGCTCTAAAATCTCTGAATTGGCTACCATATGAAGCAAGAATTCAACTAAAGATTGCCCGCATGACTCAAAGCCCTACATTTCAATACCCCCAGATATCTGGCCAAAAGCTTGAAAAAACAGGGGGCTGCAGACATTCGCGAAGTGCGAGCTCCCTGCTTCTGAAACCTCAATGTTTCCATAAAAAGAAAATGGGTTTTAGAGCTTTCTCTGTTGTCACACCTAAGATATGGAATGCTCTGCCACCGGATGTTCGCCTAATCTCATCTACCTCCTCCATCAAAAAAGAAGCAAAATCATTTCTGATGACCAAGTTTTTGCCCTAAGACAACATCCATATGCGCATTGAACGTAATCATACTAGCCAATCTTCATGACGCTTGACCTCCTCATAGCTGACTATTTTTAAGAGATCAAGCTTATTACTCTGTTTATTTTCAATGTTGTTCTGTCATGCTTATATGTGACTATGTTGCTAATCCAATTTATTCTTTACCTACCTTCATGTAAAGCGATCTGATACCCGCTAGGGTCATGTTCCTACTATACAAAACTTTATAAATAAATAAATTAAAGGGCCTTGCAGTAGGGGTGGAAAATATCAAAAAGGGAGAAAAGACACTTTAAAAGGGATGCAAAGAGGAGAAAGTAGAATGAGGATATGGCAATCGATAAGAAGATTAAGGTATTGCTGAAAAGAGACAAAATGGATGAAGGAAATAAAGAGTGACATCAGGTTGTGATGAAGGAGGATATGGACACAAGTAACAGGTTTGGGTTTTTATTTATCTAGGGCATCATGCACCCTACACAGTATCTTGCTATTGATAAATCCAGGTCCTTCATCCTCACAAAAGGCCGCAAGCAAGAGCATAACAGAAAGACAGCTCCACTAGTTGTTATTTGGAAACAGACACCTCTTCAAGCGTCCCAAACTTAGACAGATTTGATTCTAGGTGGTAGTATTGACAGGGAGTTCCATTTAGTGGCAGCTGCTATGGGGAAAACCGTTACAATGTCTTTAGTTGAAAACTAGGGATGTCCAGGAGATATTTATTTTAAACATTTTTAGACATTTGGGATAATAATATTACCGAAACCATTAGTTTGATGGTGATAAGTGATTAGTAAAGCTGAATTAAATGCAACTATGGATCTGATATGCTGGTAAGTTAAGTTCCTTTAATCCAGGCTAGCTGACACAAAAGCATTCAGTACTTGAACTTTATGAAGGAAAGAAAAAGATAGATAGATAGATAGATAGATAGATAGACAGATAGATAGATAGATAGATAGATAGATAGATAGATAGATAAAGTATTTTAAGTAGTGAAGCTGGAAAATGCAAGACCTCTCCACAGTTGAAATCTGATAATTCAAAGCCAGTGACGAATACATTTTAATTCCCAAGTTTTTTACGTTTCACATATGGGAGGGCATAACCTCAGAGCACTGAGCCAGAATGGAAGTTCCCCAAAAGGAAACCGTTTTTTAGGGCAAAGAATCTCTGGTTTGTCACCACTGAGTTTTAAGTTGTTAGAGCTCATCCATTGTTGGACGTTGGAAGGACAATCACAGAGTCAATCAGCAGTGTGACGATCAACCCAGATTAACTTTACAATGATTTGGGGGTCATCTACAAAGAGGAGTACACTGAACACGAATAAGATCAAAGGGGCAGAGACATTGGAATCAGCACAATACCATAAGTCGTCCAATACGAACAAACCATCAACTCCAGGCTGTGCCCAGGGCACAAGCCCATCTAGGCAGAGTAAATAAGTTGATTGGTCTCTGCAAACTTGGAGAGCTGCCGAAAAACAGTAATATGGTAGCTGTTTAACAGGCCAGAAAGCAGCCAGATTATCTGGGCAAATAGAGGAATAAAACAAGTCAGTTTAAGAGAATTATTAATCTTGCCAGAGGATAAAGAGGCATTAATGATGGCTCATGGTCATCTTGAGTAAATATCAAATAGCTTGGATGAAGTCTAGGAGGCAAAGGGGCCAAAGGCAAGCCAGAGTATTTGCTGAAATTAACTATCATTGTAAAATCCACCTTGCTCAAATAGTGAAAGTGAGAAAAGGGACAGGCTGCGTGTGGAAGAAAAGCAGGTGGGAGCATGGCATGGGGGCATTGATCATTCCTTAAAGTAGCTCAAATAGTAGAAATCTTATTCACAGAAGAATCTGTGATGATGTTGAATCTGTCTGGTGAACTCTCACATTCCCTTATCTCTGGAAAGATTGCTGCTGATAGATTAGGTGCATTCAATATTTATTTGAATAGAATGTAAGATTAGCTTTTTTAATCACACACTTATAGATATAGTTAGTTAGATTTTTGTCTTTCCAATTTGGGAGCTGGATCATAATCTCACCACCAACGGCGTTCCACGCCACGTTGACAGCTCTTAAGTCCAGCGAGGTCTTGGAAAGAACCATCTGAAAGAGGGGCAAGCCTTTTTACTCAGTTTGCTTGGGGGGGGGGAGCTAAGAGGTTACCAGCCATATTCAATGATTTGTAATTCTCATCCAAAAGAATTGGCTAGTCAGAAAGGGGGCCGCGCTGGAACTTTTTCCATTAATTAACTGAAAAAACTGTCTGCGGTGATAAAACTCCATCTCCTAAACTCAAATGCTGGACAGGGCGCACCATTAACTGTAAAAGACTGTTTAAATTCACAGGAGAAAGGGAAGCCAAATTGAGCAGACCAGGGCAACTGGGCATAGTTAATAGTGTTGACACCGAGGCAAGCTGGAACAAATAATGTCCAAGGCATTGTGAGGGAAGCAGGAGACTAACCTTCAAATCAAAGTAGGAAAATAAATCTAAAATTTTTTCAAGCAAAGACATACTCTGGAGGCCGAAATGAGTATTCAAATTGCCTGAAACGACCACCTGTGGATCAGCACTGATCCCTTGGGCTAGCACAGAGGCCAGGAGATTATAGGCCTTCATGCCCGCTAAAAGGGGTCTGTATATCAAAGTAAGTGACAAAACAACACACAGGTCTTTACATGTAATCGTCAATGAGTCTAAAGCAGTACATGTAAATGGTCAACAAGGGGATAATCTACAGAAATGTTAAAGATTGCTTTTTCCAATTCATTCAGTTAACTGAGGTGAGCTTTGCCTGAGATCTTGCCTGTTGCTCTAGTTTTAATACTCAAATGCACCTTTGATTACTTGCATTGTTTTACATTTTTAGCCAATTATAGGACATACGAGTTTAAAGTAATTTTAAACGCGTGCTCAACCCACAAGTGTTCATGTAAGTACTGGCTTTAAAACCCAGATACATCTTTCTCAAGACCTCTTATCCACTCTTTTTAACTTGGACTGTTAACCTTTTGTAGACTATATATTTCCAGATTGAGCTCAGCATTTTTGAGTCTGGTAGGTATCCATAAACCTATTTTTATCTCACTATTATGGACACTGTTTTGACACACCACCACCAGTATGCAGTGCAACAAAAGTGTTTTCACATTTGCTGCGTCACGGGCCCTTAATATGCAGACGCACAATTCAATAAACATGAAAAACTTGTATATTTATTTATCATCTTATGTAGCTCCTTCCTATTAAGGATCCATACTATGTTTCCTGTAGCTTAAACAGTCTTGAAGATGGTCTCGTGTACTGCTGACACTAGCGACTGAAACCATGCCGATGCTTCCACTTCTTTGTAAAGCAACCTTCTGGATCCAACATCCATGTATCACTTGTTTAATACATTGGACTATTTCCCTATATAAGAGTGGATTGGTCATACATTCATCTAGGTTTCCAACAGCATTCTAAGGTTATCCCTTACAGATTAATGTACGATTGTTTTCCTGACTATGCCCCCATTGTTTTCTTTTCATATCATAAAAATACTTATCACTTTCAATATCTACGCCTGGTCTTTCTTACGGATATAATCTCTGATATGTTTCTGTTATTTTGAATGACTGAATCAATTCATTGTTTTGCTCCATGATTGGTTTTACATGTCACTCTTTAAGACATATAAGTGCACCTAAGCAATTGTTAACCTTTTCGTAACTCCTCCCTGTGTTGACAATTTACATGTACTTTATTTGATACTCAAGCTCGCAAGGGGCTATTGGATTACCCTATTTGTTTCAACCACTAAATGGGTCTAATGCAGCATCATAGAAAGAATAAAACTTAGCACATTTTAAGTGTTCTTGACTAGAAACGCAAGTCCGTGAGAGCAATGTGCTTTCAGTAAGGTATAATGTGGAGAATTTTATAAGAACATGGAAGTAAATGTGAATGGGAAACAAAGCAGCAAGAAGGGAGTGCTGGAACAGATGGAAATACACGAAAATAAGAAGAATGTGGAAACAAAAGAAACAGAAGAGAAGGAAAAGCTTGCTGATGGAATGGGATAAAGCCAGGATATGGGGCCATGGGGGCTTGGGTCCAGAATCTTCTTGAAATCCAATAAAGCCTACTGAATTCTGTGCAGTCTGTCTTGGATAAAGACAGACCTGAGTGCTCTGGGCCTCCCACTGCATGGCTGAAACACAAGGTGGTACATAGGATTACTTTTCTATGCTTGATTCCCAGTAGATTGTCAAGAGAATAATTAATCCTGAATGGGGAATGAGGAAGTATGAGTAGATCCAGATATGTACCCTGTGCTGAATGCCATTCCAAGGTTTATTGAGAACTGACACATGAGGTTTGTGATCTTGGCCACCATTCTCACTGAAGAGCAGGGGCGGCTCCTCCATTAGGGCGGAGGAGCGTCGCCCCACTGCTTTCTCGCAGCGCGAGAAGCAGAAACATAAAATGGTATTTTAAATACCATTTTATGTTTCTGCTTCTCACGCTGCGAGAAAAGCAGAAGGCAGGGTATGCCTGGTTGGGGGCGGGCGGGAAGGTATGCCTAGTTGAGAGTGGGCGGGTCGGGGAGGAGTGGCTTGTCCACTGTTGTGGCCCCCTGGGGCCAACAAAACCAGTCATGCGCACTCTACATTTTCTCTATTTTTTAAAAACATTTTTGCAGAGTTTTATATAGCGCGAACTTGACCCGAATCGGGTATCAGAGCGCTTTACATAGCACCAGTTACGTTACATTAGGACACACATTCATTTTTTGTTAGGCACGGGGAGATTAAGTGATTTGCCCAGAATCACAGGATGTTCAGCGTCATTGCAGAGACTCGAACCCAGTTCCCCAGATGCGAGGTCGGAAGCCCTAGCCGTAAGGCCAACTCCTCTCCCCTGCATGCAGCCTACATAGAGAAAATGGCCTCCCTACAGGCGCCCAGCTGGGCGCTCGCCGCACCAATCACAACGCTCCCATTGCAGCGTTGTGATTGGCTTAGAGGAGGGGAGGGAGGATGCATGCTTCCTGTTCCAGGAAATGCGGGCGCGGGACCCGGCCAGGAGAAGAGGCGGCGCGGGACCCGGTAAGGTAAGTTTTTAAAAAAAAATGTAACCTCCACGCGCAAAACCCCCACCCGCGAGTCACGCGAGCCACGACTGCTGAAGAGTCCCGCAGTTATCAAAAGGGACCTTTGACTACCAGTTTGATATCAAGATGGCGCATTTTCAAGATTACATGCACTGACAGCATACCATAGAAAAGGCCCAAATGAATATCTCAAGGGTAACAGCATCCAAATACTACCCCACTGTACCCCAGAAACCCGTCCAGGCCCTTATTATGAGAACACAACCTAATAAAAAATAGTTGACAGTTAAAACCTATCATTCCTTACAGAAGAACTATTGTACAACCCACCCTTCCACATTGGGTTAAGACAGGGCCACCTTGTTAAAAATAAAACCATTAAACATTTTGAGATCACAGCTCCCAACTGTGTCTTCTGGAGATTTAGGTAAAGCATAATTAAACAGGACATACTGGCCAACAAAATTAAATGTTCACCTCTCTCTGCACCTCCTCTCAAATACCAGACTTCAATTATGGTCTGCAGCAGCACTTGAACTAACTCTCAAACAAGCTGCCTGGTCCCTGCAGCCTAAAATCTCCAAGGTACAATTATTTCAACATACATATCTCTCTCTCTCTCTCTCTCTCTCTCTCTCAAGCCTACACATGACAACACTCGCTCTCTCTCTAGTAAGCCTACACATGACAACACACTTTCTCTCAATTAAGCATAAACATGACAACAGGCCCTCAAGAAAACCTTAATAATATCCCCATGAACAAAAACCTAAATCATCCCCAATTCAACACCACTGCCCCTCTCCCCATTATCAGGGACAAGAGAGGCTCTTAAAACATGACCTATAGCCCCAATGGACTGAACCCCAAAACACACCGCCATCTCCATGAACTCCACAGCACAAAGGACTGAAACACACAAGTCACTGTCATGTTTGTGATCTATTCAGAGATGCCCTAAAGGAGGATTTCCTTTCCTGTGACCTAACCAAGCAACAGACACTAAGCCCTCAAATGCTGGGTTTTTAGCAGTGTCCTCCAAGAAGAACATTACTTAACACACACATTTTCAAGACCATTACAGTAGAACTGGACTGGTTCCTAAAACAACCTCTATACCACATATACTAGACATCGTAGAACATGTCAAGAGTGATGTAATGGGGAGGTCATGAGCAGTGCATGGTGGGGGCGCAAGTTATTATTTTAGCCCTGCTAACTTTAACTGGTAAATTTTATTTTTTTAGTTCAGAACTATTAATGTTGTTACCAGTGCTTGAAATGAAAAAATAGAAGTGCAGGTACTCTGTACCAGAGTACCTGCTTGGTTCTGAGAAGTGCCGGTACTCTTGAATTAAAAGTATTACATTTCTCTTGAGAAGTGCCGGTACTCTCTCTCTCTCTCTCAAAATAAAAAAGTGCCGGTACTCCGTACCGGACAGTACTGGCCCATTTAAAGCGCCAGTTGTTACTAACATACTCAACTAACTAACTGCTTAATTTAAGCCCGTGGTTGAGGTGGGGACCAGAGAAGAGGATGAAAGAAGGAGGAAGAGAAAGATGGGGAAATGGTTAGAACGGTAGAAAGCAGGGATGAACAAGAAACTGCAAGAATGAGATAAAGGGACAGTGTGTGGTGGTGGAGGAAAGAGGCATTGTCAAACACCCGGTCCCATGCTTCAAGCCCCATAAGGAATTTTAATACTAGCTGTTTTTCTAGGAACCAGATCACTGCCTTTGCTGGCAAGCGAAAAAAAATAGCTTTTAATGTTTCCTCTCATCAATTTTCCTTCGTTGTGTTAGGTCATATGCGTGACTTCTAACAAAACCATCATGACCGTATATGCTGTTGCTTCAGCTAATATAATCTATCTTGTAAGCTCTGTCAGTGAGTGAAATATAATGCGTTCAATGCGTGTAGCTTTCCCTTACCTCTGGAACAGTCCGTTCCCTCGTAGGGCCGATGGCAATCACACTGATAACCCAGCCACAAGTTGACGCAGCGTCCCCTGTTCTGACAAGGACGGCTTTCGCACCGCTCCTCTCGGAGACATCCTGTTTTGACATTTAACGATCTTTCGGTGGATACGGCCAGCGGGGTAGTAACGCTGGAATCGATGTGAATGTCCTGAAGACAACCGACAAGCCAGGACTCAGGTTAGCCGTTATCGGTCCGAGTGTCCTGCTCATCACTCACCCCGCCTGCTGGAAACCCCCCGAAAAATGTGCTCTGAAAGGCAAGTGTCAGTGGGTGACTGGCCACCGTGGCGGCAGATGTGTTTGAACATTTTTCAATGTAAGAGCTGTCAAGTACTTCGAGAGTAACCGCTCTAGCTAAGGTTACCTCTACTGCATGCCATTCTCCATCACGGACATTCCACGCAACATGTAAGAGCGCCTTGAGCTGCGTGTAGACATAGAGGGACACGGATAAATAGCCGTTCCGAAGATCCAGCCTTAGAAATGTTTCTGCGGTCCCTCGGTGATCTAGAAGGTCCTTTGCCGGGCGTGCGCGCTCTGTGGCTGCACAACACATCTCACGATTTGAAAGTTGAAACAGCACCGGCTCTTGATTATCCAGCTGCTTAGAAAGTGAAAGCGCGCACGGCGCGCTAAACGTAAGCAAAGCACGTCCTGACGTATACAGAAATAGTGGTTACAAGAATAAAAAACAAACATTGGCAATGCAATAGGACTCGCATTTACGCGAGACCTATTGCATTGAAAACGGAAGTGCCGGCAGGCAAGAAGACACGAACGGGAGTGAGGGGGAGGGGGCTTGGGAGGGAGACAGGGAAGAAAATAGTGTTAGGAGTAAAGGGGCCAATAGCCGTGGAAGGATACAAATGATGAATGAGGAGGGACTAACAAGCCTCAAACCAATCGGAAGGCAGCATTTAAGACAAAAGCCAATGGGCAGAGAGTGGGCAGAGCTTCCACGAAGCTTCCACGCTACAGTATATACTGCATGCCTCGCAAAGCGATGGCAGCGCATTCGCGCTGCAACGCTAGGCGAGACCTAAAAAGGTAGAAACCATGAAACAAACACAAAGTTCATTCCCCGCATTCTTGCGGAAGTTGGTGTGGGGTCACAATTTCGTGCTTCCTATCCACAAACAGTTTTCAGGCAATCATCCATAACTAGAAGATAGTAGTTAAAGGACATGACTCGCATACAGTAAAGCACACAAGACAACTAGCAAGGCCTCAAACCGTAGTAACTTGTTATAAGCAGACTAACACAGGACGCACTTTCAGGATACAACAGCACAATTAGACTAAAGGAATAAATAAGATCAAAAAGGACAGTGTTTTACACGGGTCTATAAAGGAGACTCAGACACTTCTGTAATACTGTGTCTAGCTCTAGTGGGGTGCAGAGATTGCTTAAGTCAGACCTGGAGTGTGAATGAATGGATTGTAAGTGGGTAGACGGTGAAAGCACAAATAGTGAGAGAATGGATGGTGTTGGAAGAGTAATGTGTAGAGAAATGAGTGTGGAAGAGAGTAGCATGTGGAGGTCCGCAAACAAATACTGAGCAACAAAAGTGGCAGGTCTTAACTGCAAATGATCAGTTAGCAGCTCGTGATTCCAACATAGGAGTCTTAGGATTAGCAGGTTTCCAAGTACAAGACATCTTACAAATGTAGTCCCTACCCATCCTTGCCATCCTGCCATACACATGGCTCTGTCCCAGATCCACTAATCTGGCGACACAGAAAAACAGAAAGGTGACTGGTACAATGCTTTAATAATTTCAGGTATTGGTAATTATTTTGGCAGCATTGCAGTCCATTCTCTTCACAATGCTATTCCAGACCGAAACAAGCTATAAGTAAATCGGTCTTGATTCTGATTGTATGGGAATTATCCAGCCCAAACCGCAACGTAAGTAATCGCAGATCGGTTTTGGCGTACCTCAGCCTCATCAGCAGGGTGTATAGAGTAGTAAGGCACAGTGAACACAGGGCTGATTGTTTTGGCGTACTGCTGGCACTTTGTGGCGTCTCACATAAGCAGGCATTGGCAAAGCGAATAGGTTTTGCCTAATTGAGAGCTATTGGCTTTGTCAATGTCTTTTAGTCATGGTGTACAGCAGAGTGGATTACAGTAGAGTAGGGTGAAATGGCAGAGTAGAGTGATGCAGAGTACAGTAGAGTAGACTGTAGCCACGTACAGTGGTGTGGTTTAAGTAGAGTGGCGTACAGAAGGGTGGTGTGGCATAGAGTGGAGCAGAGTAGAGTAGAGTGGCATAAAGTGCAGTGGCGTAGAGTAGAGTGGTGCAGAGTAGAGTATTATGGTGTAGAGTACAGTGGTGCAGAGTAGAAAAGAGTGGCGTGCAGTGGTGCACAGTGCAGTGGTATAGAGTAGAGTGGGGCAGGGAAGAGTAGAATGGCGTAGTGTGCGGATTCCTAGACCTGGGATCTTATTACTAGGTAGAGTCCAATTATAGAATAGGAAGGATGGAATTGTCGGTGAGGACATTAGTGGCTAGAAAAAGTCTCTACCAGAATGAAATTTACAGTAACTAGTTCTTCTGATAGAGACTTCTAGTAGCAGATTCCTCACATTTTGAATAGATATCAAACCAGTACTTATTTGGAGGTGGGTCTGTGAATGGACTCAAACCAGCAAGTCCTGCAGGACTGAGTGGGCAAAATATCCCTCTTGGCAAACCTGACTGTCCAGACAATAGTGCTTCGTGAACGTATGAAGTGATGCCCATGTAGCTGCCTGGCAGATGTTTAGAACAGGGACTCAGTGTGCTAACGCAGTTGCAGCAGATTTGGCCCATATGGAGTGGGCACGAAAGCCTTCCAGAGGCTGCTTCTTTGCCAATGCATAGCAGATCTTAATGCAGAGCACGATCAAGCGCAAGATGGTATACTTCTGCATAGCCTTGCCTTTTTTTCGCTCCAGAAAACTCCACAAAGAGCTGATAGTCCACCTGGTGGTCTTTGGTAAAAATCAATGTAGAAATTGGCCACTTTTTTTGGGTTCAAACAATGGAGTCTCACCTCCTCCTTGGAGGGTTGAAGTGGAGCACAGAATCCCGGTAGAGTGATGGTTTGACAGACATGCAAGAGCGTCACAACTTTCGGTAGAAAAGAGGCTCTAATTCGTGAACCAGTTTACTGGTGAAGAATGTGGCAATGAACACCCAGAGCCTTAAGCTCACTCACACCAGCGCAGATGTGATGACAATGAGGAACACAGTTTTATTGCTAAGAAGCCGTAAAGGACAGCTGTGGAGAGGCTTGAATGGAGTACACATTAAATAAGTAAGGACAAGATTGAGAGCCAACTGGAGCATCGAGAAGGGCAAAACACGTACTGCAGCCCTTTCAGAAATTGCACCACAACTGGTGATTTAAACAAGGAGGGCTGATTAGGCTGGCTGCATGAAACCACAAACGTTGTCCCAACAACAGGTACAGTTTTCATCGAGGGATGCCTGGCTGCCAAGATGACATCAACCACCTCCAGGGGAAGGCCAAAGGTGTTCGGCTGTCAGTGTACAATCTCCACGCATGAAGGTGGAGGTTGCGAAGGCCCGGGTGCAGTACCCTGCCCTGTTGTTGTGACAGCAGGTCCTCCTGGAGGGTCAGCCTGATCAGAGGACATATGCTCAAGCCCAGGGGTTCTGGATACTAAACAGTCCATGCCCAATCCAGAGCCACCAGGATGACTTGATCACCGTCTGTCCTGATCTTCTTGAGAATTGGCATTGCTAGAAAGGCATATAGGAGTCCGGTGTTCGACTGAAGGAGGAACGCATCTTTAACCAAGTCACCTTAGACTCCAAGGCACAGAAGTGCTACATTGTCCTTTTTCAGCAGTGGTGAAAAGATCTAGCCAAGGATCCCCCCATTCACGAAAAAGATCTTGCTCCACCTCTGAGGGTAACTGCCGTTCGTGATCTGGTAGGTGCCGAAAGCGGAGTTAGTCTGCCCTGCTGTTCAGGGACCCCCACCCCTCCCTGCCTGTTGCAGTACCACATGGTGGTGATGTTGTCCGTGAGCACCTGTAACAGCCTCCCCTTGATGAACGGCAGGAAGGTTTCAGCGCCAAGGGGATGGTCTCCAACTCCAGAAGATTGATATGGAGCTGGGATCCACCAGCAGCCAGAAGTCTCGGATCTTTACCTCTCCCAGGTGGTCGCCCAAGTCCAGAATCCACGCATCAATCACCACTGTCAACTCTGGGTGGGCAAGGGAGAGGGGTCTGCCACTGACCCAATCGTGGCCCAGCAACCACCACTGCAGATCGTTTCCCATCTCCTCAGAAATGTGAACGTAGTCAAAGGTCCCCTTGATGTTGGGTCCACTGGGACATCAGATCCCCCTGCCAAGCCTGCTTATGCCACCTGGCGTGCTTGACCAGCAGGAAGCGGGAGGCCATCAATCCCAGCAGCCTCAGAGTTGAGCTCATTGAAATCTAGGACTGAGGCTGAAAGGTTGAGATCATAGCCTGAATATCCTGGACCCTCTTTCCCAGGGGAAAGGGACGAAACCAAACTGTGCCCAGAAGGCGAGTGTCTGAGAAGGAGTCAGGTGTGACTATGGCTCTTTGACTGAGAACCCCAAAGATGACAAGAGGTTCACCATCATCTAGAGGTGGTTGACGACTGCCTGGACCAAGCCAGCTTTCAACAGCCAGTCTTCGAGATAGGGGAAGACTGGCACCCCTGACCTCTGAAGGTCTGCTGCCACCACCGCCATCACTTTTGTGAACACCCACGGGGCACTGGTGAGACCAAAGTGGCGCACAGCAAACTGAAAATTCTCCTCTCCAACCACGAACCACAGGTAGAATAAATGGGCCAGCAGGACAGGACTATGGAAATAGGCGTCCTGCAGATCGAACACCACCATTCAGCCACCCAGGTCGAGGGCAGATAAGACCTTGGCCAGGGTGAGCATTTTTAACTTCTCTTTCTGGAGGAAGGCATTGAAAGGGCACAGGTCTAGAATAGGCCAAAGACCTCAGTCCTTCTTCGGCACAAGAAAGTAATGGTAATAACACCCTACTACTGGTAACGGAATTCTCTCGACAATCCTATTGGCCAAAAGGGCTTGCACTTCCTGCTGCAAAATGAAGAGATGGTCCCCCTTCAGCAGCTGGGGTGACGGTGGGAGGTGCAGCGAGGAAGAAAGGAAGTTTAAGACATAACCTGTGCAGGCATTTTGCAGAACCCACTTGTTTGATGTGATCTCTTGCCAACCTGGATAGAATCCCCAGTAGGTGGCTGTAACTATGTAGGGGTACACTATAGCGGTTTGGTGCTTGGCCGGTAGGGTGAAGAGGTGGCAGACTGAGCGGCACGTTGACCTTGGCACAGCGGAGGGACTCAGTGGGCACCATGGTCTCTCCTGCAAAACTGCCGAGTTACCTGGTGGGGTGGCGTGGGGGAAACAGGCTGGTGGTAAGAAACACTTCGTCTGCAGCCACGAAGGGAACTTTGAAAGTGCTGCTGGCACGGCTGGGTAGAAAGGCCAAGAGAGTGAGTGAAACGTTCAGGGGCAGAATCAGCTTGTTCCCGAAAAGGCGAGTCCCATACAATGGCATGCTCATCAGAGAGGACTGGACATCACCTGAGAACCCAGTTGATTGTAGCCAACGCATGGGGATGAATGGCAACACTGGTGCCAATAACCCATCTGGCGAAGTCATTGGTGTCCAACCCACAACAATTGTGAACATGGTCACATCACAACCTGAATGGCCTGTGACAGAACAGGGAGAAAGTCTTCACAAACACCTGGGAAGACTCGAGCTACTGAGTCGTAAAAGGCATTTGCGCAGCAAACAGGAGGCATTAATGGACGTTCAGGGCCAAACTGGCCGATGAGAAGAGGCGTTTACATACTGCCTCCATTCGCTTTGATTCCCTGTCAGGGGGAGTAGTAGGAAAATTGTTGGAGTTGGTATGGCTGGTGGTGGCATGGCTGGTGGTGGCCTGCACCACAAGGCTCTCAGGAGAAGGGTGCTGTGACAAAAAGACTTGGTCGCCTAGAGTAGGGCAATAAAGTCTGGCAATTTGCTGGTTAACAGGAGGTCCGCTACAAGGCTTATCCAAAACCTCTAGGGTATCTGTCAAGGCCTCATTAAAAAGGGAGAAGAGGCTCAGAAGCAGTCTGGCCAAGCTGCAAGGCCTCCGGCAGGACATTTGTTTTCACCTCCATAGTGGTGAGATGAGGTCAAGGACTTCGGCCGCCCTACGCATAACCATGGCATTGGATGCAGATTCTTCCATGGCCAGGCCAGGAGGGGAGAAAAGGGCTGACTCTGGGGAGGTATCAAGCCCACTAGTATCTTGCAAGTCATCATAATAATTGTCATCGGCATAGTGCTGAGCAAATTCATGACCCTGGTCTTAATCGTTATCAGAGTCTGTTCCAAAAATAAAATGTAAAGATGATGTAAGGCAAGTGTAGAAACCTCGGTCGGATTCAGTTGTGATGTTGGTCGAATTCGGACCAGTGTTGAGTCGGCGTCAGAAAGGACAATCGGGGCCATTTCTCCGTGCGGTGAAGTTGGTATTGACGTACCTGGGCCCGTGGTGTGTATGGGTGCCAGGAGCAGCGTTGGCCCTGGAGCTGAGGGCATAAGCGGCTCAGAGGGTCCAGCTAGCACTGAAAGCGAGCCTGTTGGTGGTAATTCAGGTGGTAGGCCTCTCGGCTCCATGGGGTACAAAGGCATGCGTGAGGGAGTTGGTAGAGAGCCGAAGAGCAGGAACATAGCTAAGCAAAATTCTATGATCTGGGGCAGCATGGCAAAAGGCCTTGAAACCTCAGGTTGTGCAGGAACTAGCTGCAGAATCAGATCTGAAGTCGCCCGACCTCAGGAGCTGGAATGGGACTGTTGGTACTGCCAATACGCTTCATTAGGGAAGTGAGAATGGCACGAAGGAGCAGAACTCTGCTTCGACTTCTTATGCTTCTTTTGCTTACCTGAGGATTTGGATTGTGATGAAGACTGGCCTTGAGAGCAGCTCAGTTGACTCTGGGAATGGGAGCGGGAAGGGGCTTTAGACTTGGAGCGGTCCTGGCACTGCGTCTAGTTGTGCTTGGTGAAGTAAAGTTTTGCCTCACATTCTCCAATGGCCTTTGGGTTCATTGACGCACAGTCTTGGTAAATCTTAGAGTCGTGGCTCGACCCCAGACATCACAGTCAAACCTAGTGGGGTTCTGTCACAGACATCTGTTTGTGACAGTCCCTAAAGTGATCAAAACCTGTCGTATTCGTAGGAGAACATCCCTTGCACACTGTTGAAAATTTGTGGAGAAAATTAACAAAGAGCAGTCTCTGAGGATGAGAGAAGCTACGAAGGTACGAAAAGAAAGGAGACATCAGCACAGGGGAGTAGCACCTTTATAGGCCCTGCACGTCACTTCCGGAGCAGAATGGCATCAGCGCGGAGCTGCACGGCGCCACCTTCTGGTGCGCAGAGGTACTAAGAAAAAAGTTTCCTCACCCAGTATGATGCTTGGGGAATATTCAAAAGGTGAGGAATCTGTGGCTAGAAGTCTCTGTAAGAACAGATAATATTAATGTTTTGAACCTAAAGCACAAACATTTAAATGCTGAGTACTACTCATACGATTCAGAAAAGGATTTTAAATGTCATAGTAAACATTCAATATGTCATTAGTTTAATACACTATGTATTCACTTTGTGCGATACACTGTTCCTCAAATAATTCATGTGTTGTTGGCATGGTGGGTTGCCTCCAGTGTCTTAAAATGCAAAATTTGGCCAGATTTGGTGAAGTGGGCAGCCACCCGTGCTTATGTATAGTTTGTCCTGTGATGTCTGACATATCGCTGGATGTGACAATTTTTCCAGTGATGTCTGACATATTGCTAGACCTGACAATACGGAAATTTGCACCTCACTCGTGTCACGCCCAGAATATTTATAGCAGCACAGTTCCATACAACGGAACTGCCACATCACTAGCATTTCGCATGTGGCAAACATTTAAATTGCTTAAGCTTTTTTGGAGTCCAATAACAGTCATGTAATATCTTAAACTATAGGAACTTCAGTTTTGTCTCACGTAAGACTTTGTCGTGCTCGCCAAACAATAAGACCCAGCCTTCCGGAGGATATTCTTTTTGCACTAACATTTGCCAGTGGAGTATCGTGGGATGTGAAAACGTAGGTGTGACTAGGGCATTATATATAGTCTTGACACAGCTCCTTTGAATTGTCCCTAGAGTTACTAATATTGTGCAATGGGAGAGAATTGTATATGATCTTTACCCAGTGCGATTCTTATGCCGAGCCCCGAGGTACCCCACACTTAAAGAGTCTCCACTTCCGAAAAGAAAGTCTTAAGCCACACGTCCTGCTCTCTATGGTCCAAAAAGGAACCTAGCCATTCTAAAGCCATCCCCTTTACCCCAATCGAGGCTAGGAGCTGCAACAGGATCTCATGTGAAACCATGTCAAATGCCACGGATAGGTCTAATAAAATCTGGGCGGCCTTGCAGCCAGAATCCAAAGTTAGTTTAATGGAGTAAGTTATTTCCGTGAGAGCCGTCTCCTTGCTATGGTGAGCCCTAAAGCCCGATTGTGATGGATGAAGAAGATTGAAAGTATCCAAAAATATCGATAATTGGGTGCTCACAATCTTCTCAAGTAGGTTTGACACCCCAAGGGGCAGGGAAATAGGTCTAAGTTAGACAGGATTTCTGGGTCAGCATTACGTTTTTTAAGGAGAAGGATAACATTCGCCCTTTTCGAAGAGTTAGGGGCCATTCCTGATTGTAATGAGGCAGCAAAGAAATCCAGATATATTGGACTTAAACTGTCACCTAGTTGCCTCAAAATATCAGGAGGGAATGGATCCAAAGGGGAACCAGACTTGCATTTGTTTAGACAGCCCTTCAATTCCTCTTCGCTAGGTGGAATAAAGTGTGACAGTTTACCCTGGACTGGGGGCATTATTGGACTCGAAGTTGCACTCATAGACTCGTTACCGTTCAACCATAAGGAGGTTAGACTAAATCTTTAAAATGTTGTTTTTGAAGAACTCGCTCAGCCTCGCACATAGATTTGCATTTGTCTCAAATGGGGGGAAGTTACTTTAGGATCAGTGAAATCAGACAACATTTTAAAGATTTCTTTAGCGTTATTATTAGCTTCACTAATTCTATTGGAATAAGAAGTGCATCGTGGAAGATTTAAATGTTTTTGGTATGTGCGCATGCTGCTTTGTACTGAATTTTGTCTTATTCAGAATAGTGTTGTCTCCACAGACTCTAATTTCTTACAATAGTCCCTTTCTCCTGCTAATTCATTAATAAACCAGCTGGCGGAAGGACGGTGTCTCGTGGTCCTAGAACTAGATTCAGGGGTGACCGTATTGACGGCAGACAATTGTTAACCACCACATCATCTGTCAGAATGTCGCCGGTTAGCATGGGCTTGGAAGTTAATAGGATCTCTTTCCGTTTTTGGATATCTACCTTTTTCCAAGCACGGCTCCTACGGATCAGGCCAGCTCTCATCTTACTCTTGGGCGAAGACAAGGGCCAAGAGAAATGTAAGAGAAAGTGGTCTGACCAAATGAGTTGCCTAGGGCTTTCTAGACTAATCGAACTGTTGAAAAATTAAGTGTCAATTATGTGTCCAGCTCAGTGCATCGGTCCCATAGGGGTCATAGACAAGTTAAAAGCTGCAAGTGAATCAAAAATATTCTGGACTAGACTATTTGTAGAATTGTCAATCTGGATATTAAAATTACCCAGGATCATAACAATCTTAAGTGCAAGAGCCTGGGTGATGAAATTAATAAAATCCCTGCATATTCCGGTGGGTGGTAAAGCAAAACCCCAGCGAAGGAACAGTGAGCGAAAGGTGAGATGCAAAAACGCAGAGCTTCAGCATCTTCTAAGTTTTCTACCTGGAAAGTGGAGCATTTCAGCATCTTCTTAAATGCTATGGCTACATCATCACCGTGCATACCCGCTCTATCGAAGTGAATACTGGCGTAGTTCACAGGTTGGGCTAATCGCAAGTCTGGGCAGGAATCCTCACTTGACCAGGATTCTGTCATGAAAAGGATATCTAATTGCGCGACATCTATCAGATTATAAATGTCCAGAGCATGTTTATGGAGTGAGCGTATATTAATTAGAACAGCTTTTAGTCTAACCTGGGTCTCGGGCGATCCTGCCTCTCCCCAACTACTACATTTAGAGAATAAAGTGGAAGTCTACAATTACAGTAGTTCGCAGGACCATTGCACTTCAATATGAAAATAAGTTACTTACCTGTAACTACGGTTATCCAGTATTGGTATCTTTCATAGATTCACATGCCTGAATCATTCCCCGTCGTCGAGATGGGAGTCCCACGGTACCATAGTCAAGCAGTATTCAAATAATGCCATTTGCTATAAAGGCCCTGAGCCACGTTCTATATAGCCTATCTATGTCCTGTTTTTAAAAAAGGACTAAATGTTGAATGCAGCCAATCAGCTGCTAGCACCCTCTAGAACCTTCTCAGCAGAGGGAGTTTCCCTCAGAATTTCCGAGCACAAGTGAGAAGTGAGAAAACCCCAAAGGGCTATACCTGTGCATAATGTAATGTGAATTGATGCACAGAATATACTTCTAAAAGAAGGGTAAAACATCACTTATGTAGTAGCATTTCCATATACACAGCATTAGCGAGAGGAAACGAGAAAGAAATAATAGCGTAACCAATAGTACACTTTACTTAAATATGCTTTATATTTTTCAATATATTCTAGTATTTGAAACCACCATAAGAACAAAAGACTCTTCCCAAAGGCTAGAAAGAGGCTTACCTTAATGGAAGAGATGGCGAAGCACCGCCTGGCTTACCGCTGCATCTGCATCCTGTGCGGATTCCAGGCAGTAGTGCTGCGTGAAGTTATGAGCGGTCCTCCAGGTTGCAGAACGACAGATCTTTTCCAAAGTCACTCCTGCGAAGAGAGCCACTGAAGTAGCAAACACTCCGGTAGAGTGAGCCTTTGCTGTCCTTTCCAATGGTTTGTTGGCTTTGACATGACAGAACTGTATCGCAGCTGATATCCATCTTGCGATAGTGGCTTTTGCTATTTCAGTCCCTTCTCTGCCTTGGCCATAGGCAACAAATAATTGATCAGTCTTTCGAATGTCCTTCGTTCTCTGAAGCTAGAACTTAAGGCAACGTTTGACATCCAGCGTATGTAGCGCCTGCTCTGCAGGCGTTGATGGTTGCGGAAAAAGGGACCAGAGTATAACCGGCTCATTGAGGTGGAATTGTGAATTCACTTTAATAGGATTAGTCCTTAGAATCACAGCTTTCTCCTTAAATATTAAAAAGGGTTTCTTAATGGTGAATGCCTGGATTTCGCATACCCTTCTGGCTGAGGTGAGGTCCAGCAGAAGAGCGACTTTCCATGTTAGGAATTTCAATTCAGCTTTATGAATGTATTCGAATGGTCTTTTCATGAGTTGCGCAAAGACCACGTTGAGGATCCATTCCGGTGGAAATGCTCGCACTGGAGGGAAAGTACGGAACAGCCCCTTCATGAATTGTTTGATGAGGCTTGAGGCACAAAGAGAAGTGGCACTGGAAGCTCTTATATAGAGAGAGATGGAAGACAGATGCACCTTAACCGAAGAGAAGGCTACACCTGATTTTGCCAAAGAGAGAAGATAAGGTAAAATCTGTTGCGGGGCTACTTGAAATGGATGCAGATCATTTAGTTGGCACCAGAAACAGAACCTTTTCCATTTTAGTTTGTACGTCTTGTCGGTGCTCTCCGCTCTAGATTTTGAGAGGATATCTCTACACTCTTGCAAAATGTTCATGTCTCTAAACTCCAAGAATTCAGGAGCCAGGTGTGTAAGTGCAGTGACTCCAGATTCGGATGGAGCACTTGACCGTTGTCCCTGGACAGGAGAGGGGGAAACAGCTGCAGGCGTATGGGTCTGGCTTCTGAGAGGTGAAGAAGTTCCGGAAACCAATGTTGCCTGGGCCACCTGGGCGCGATGAGAATCAGGCGACATCCTTCCAGCTTCATTTTGGTCAGTATCCTGGGAACCAATGGGATGGGAGGGAAAGGCGTAGGCATATATCCCGGACCATCACATTAAAAGGGCATTGCCCTGAGACCCCGGGAGGGGATACCTGCTGGCATAGGACCGGCATTTGGTGTTGATGTTCGTGGCAAACAGGTCCAGAGCTGGCTTTCCCCATAGAGCAAATACTCCATTCAGCTGGAATTGGTGAGTTCCCATTCGTGGCAATTGTCTGTAGCTCTGCTGAGAGTATCTGCCAGCGTGCGTGTAAACCTGGAACATGCTCGGCCCTGAGAGAAATCCCGTGCTCTGTTGTCCAGCTCCACAGTTCTTGCGCTTCTAGAGAAAGAGTGAGAGATTTGGTCCCTCCCTGTTTGTTTATGTAGAACATATTGGTCGGATTGTCTGTAAGGACCAGTACGGAAGCGCCTGCTATTCTCGGCAGGAAGGCCTGCAAAGAGAAGAATATGGCCTTTAACTCCAGGCTGTTGATATGACTTTGTTTCTGAGAATTGGACCATTTGCCCTGAATATGAAGGTCGTGCAAGTGACCTCCCCAGCCTTCCATGGAGGCATCCGTTGTAAGGATGTAGTCTGGTATGTTTTGCAAGAAAGTAAGTCCTTTTGAAAGGTTTGGGTGTGGTACCACCATTGCATGGCTATCTTAAGGCCGGAGTAATCTGAATGAGGTCTTCGAAAGATCGCGACGTTTGAAGCCATTGCTTTTGCAATTCTTCTTAGAGAGGCTGCATTTTGAGTCTGGCCAAGAGAACCAGGTCTATCGCCGATGAGCACATCCCTAGCAGCGACTTGTATTTCCTAACAGAAACTGACTTTTTTCTTGAGATGGCCATAGCCAATTGTCGTAGACGGGTTTGACATTCTTCCGACAAGAATGCTTTGCATTGAACTGTGTCCAATCTGGCTCCCAGGAATTGTGCTATTTGATTGGGAATAAAGGAGGACTTTGTGATGTTGACTGTCAATTCTAGCTTGCTGAACAGCCGCAAACAAGCGTTCGTTGTCCTGGTTGCTTGCTTTGACGTAGATGCCTTTAACAGCCAGTCGTCCAAGTAGGGGAATACTTGGTGGCCTTGAGAACGTAGGGCTGCAGCCACCGGCGCAAGGCACTTTATAAATATCCTGGGTGCCAACTTGAAGCCGAAAGGGAGAACTTTGAATTGGCAGTGGGTACCAGCCACCGTGAATCTGAGGAGTTTTTGATGCTTCCGATGAATGAGGATGTGGAAATATGCGTCTTCCAAATCGAGCGAGGTCATGAAGTCTCCTTTGTTGAGACGTCGTAACATCTCGGCCAGAGTTACCATCCTGAAAGTTTGCTTCCTCAGGAACTTGTTTAACTTTCTGAGATCCAAAATTGGTCTCCATTCCCCTGACTTCTTCATAATCAAGAAGAAACGGGAGTAGAAGCCTTGCCCTCTTTGCAGAGCTGGAACCTTCTCAATGGCTCCTTTTGCAAGCATAACTTTTGCTTCTTTCTGCAATAAGTGAAGATGATGGGAAGGGGCTCCCCTCGGTGGCGTAGTTGGAGGTTTTTGTACGAACTCCAGTGTGTGACCCAAGGCAATCAAATCCAGCACCCAATGGTCCGATGTTATACTCTCCCATTGCCGGAAGAAACTGGATATCTTTGCACCCACCGGAGGGGAAAAAGAGGGGAAGCTGGTACCCTGGTGAAATCATTGTTTTCTTCCATTGTCCCTGCCTTAGGTCGATGTTCTCTTTTGGCCGCCTTGGCGAGACAAACTAGCCGTGGCCGGTTGACGGTAGGCAGCGGGTTGATAGGATTGCCTATATTGTGGCAGATATTGTTGTGCCCTTTGGAAGTTTCCTCTATAAGTGGTAAAACCATGTCCTTTTGCCCCCCTGAATGGTACTTTCCTATATTGGAGGGAACCTAAGGATTTCGCTGTATCCGTGTCCTTTTTGATGGATAGAAGCGCCTCATCTATATGTTTGCCAAACAAAGCCGGTCTAAATGTGGTTGCTTTCAACCACCCTTGGTGGCTTAAGACTGCCGCACCTGCCAGTTGGCGGAACCCCGTGTTGGCTATGTCCATAGCGCAGTTGATTGTCTCCGAGGCCGCCCGCTCTCCTTCTATGAGGAACTTTCTGGCTTCCTGTCCTCAGGAATGTGGTCTAGTAAAGAGGCCATATCCGACCACATTTTTCTATCGTAGCAGCCGATGATGGCCAAAGCGTTGGCTGCCTTGATGGTAGTTGCAGCCATGGTGGAGAAACGCTTCCCCATGATGTCTAACTTTTGCCCTTCCTTGTCCGGAGGAGTGAAGATCGGGGTGGCTGAGTTCTTAGCTCTCCTTTGTGCCCCTGCGAGATAACAGAATCCGGTTTCGGGTGGCCTGTCAGCCAGGAAGGCGAATTTTCTGGGGCTCTGCACTTTTTCTCTATGTGAGAGAGCACTGGTGGTATCGTGGCCAGGGTCATCATTATCTTTATACCCTCTTGCCAGATGCAGTCTATTATTGGAATTCTGCGCATTGATTTTATCGCTTCCTCTTTAAAGTCATACAGGAAGCAGTCTGTATGTGTAACTTGCATGGGGAGATGGAATCTATTAGAAGTCCTCTACATTAAGTTGTAGAAACGCCCTATGTCATCTGGCAGGGAATCCACTGGATGGTGTGATGGAGGAAAGAGAGTGGGAATGATGTAGTCCTCCCAAGGGTCAGCAGGCATTGGGTCTGGAATTTCCCCTTCTTCTCTCTCCTCATCCGAGGAGGAAGGGTCGACTGGATCCGGCTCTTGCGTAAAAGGTCGTGGCACTGTAGGTGTTGCTGGCGAACTTGGTTTCTCAAGGGCCTGTGGTTGCACCGGCAGCTCCTTGAGAACATCTTGAGATGGAAATCGTTGTTTGTAGTCTGCCAACATAGCTTGAAGGTCTTGAATCAAAGTTGGTGGCAAGTGAGACCTCTCTCTAGGGCGAGGTTCGTGATATTCGTAGCGTTGATAATGACGTGGCGGTGCCAGATATGGCTGGTAGTATTGCTGGTCCTCATAGTCCTCGTCATCTTCCTGGCACTTAACGTGCAACTCCGAAGGACTGTGCGCCACTCCGTATATTCCATCGTCTTACTCATCATCTTCGTCCGACTCCTGAAGATCCAAAAGGTGCGAAGGAGGCAAAGGGGAGATCTTGCTGTAAGCTGACATCTCAGGATGAAAATATTTCTTCGTCACCTTAATCATCGTCGACAGTGGCATTGACGGACACCTGGTTACGGACATTGGAAACCCGGTCATCGACGGTATCGTCGCCGACGGTGACGTCAACACCATTGACATCGTCAACGTCGTCAATGGTGCCGCCGTCTGCGTTGTCGAAGGAATCGCAACCGCCGATGGCCTCATCGATGGTACCGTCGTTGACAAACCTGTCGTCGATGGTGTCGGCGTCAGCGACAGTAGTGACGCCGATGGTGTGGACGTCGACGGTATCTTTGTCGGCTTCATCACTGCAACCCTCGCCGACTGTACAGATGGGGCGGACGTCGACGATGATGGCGTCAACGATACCTTCGACGACAGTATGGGCCCGGAGATGCCGTTGTCGTCATCGTACCGGACGTCGACCGGGTCGACGACGTAATCGTGTAACTTGTCGAAGACCCAGTGACTGTCGTCGACGGTGGCGTCGTCAATCGGGATTTTTCAGTTCTGCTCTTCTCCGGATCCGATGAGGAGGCTCTATGGTGCTTCTTTTCTTTCCTCAGCGGAGTAGAGGAAACAGAAGACGTAGGCTCAGAGGAGACCTTAGAATGTTTCTCCTGTTTTGAGCACTTGCTTTCTGGAGAGGGTTTGAGGTGTTTCCTGCCCTCTCCAGAGTCTTTCTCTTGAGATCTTGCTCTCTTGTGAGACCTGGATGAGCCATCACTGTCTTCCTCCGAGGACCTACGGTGCTTAGTGGACTGTAACCACAAAAGCAGCCTCCCCTCTCTATCTCTTAAAAGTTTTAGAAGAGAAAGTGCGACAGATTTTGCACTGTTTTACCTCATGGGCTGGGTGGAGGCAGTAAATGCAGTCCTTGTGAGGATCATCAACATGGACTCTCTTCTTGCCACAGGTCTTGCAGGCCCGAAAGAGTCCTTTCTTATCAGACATGATGAGGAGAAATTTTCCAGAAGAAAAACCTAGAAGGTAGAAGAAAAACTGAGTAGAACTCAGGGAGACGCCATTCACACACGACGTGCGGTGAAAATCTGAGGGAAACTGCCTCTGCTGGGAAGGTTCTAGAGGGTGCTAGCAGCTGATTGGCTGCATTCAACATTTAGTCTTTTTTTTTTTTTAAAAAGGACATAGATAGGCTATATAGAACATGGCTCAGGGCCATTATAGTCTATGGCATTATTTGAATACTGCTTGACTATGATACCGTGGGACTCCCATCTCGATGACGGGGAATGATTCAGGCATGTGAATCTATGAAAGATACTCCAATACTGGATAACACAGGGTTACAAACGTTCCCGATGCACATTCTTACACCTTGCAGCTCAGTGGAAGTATTGCTTATTTTGGGCTGTACTTCAGGAGTGTGACCAGCATTATGGCTGGCGCTGGCCGCTGTCAGGACACAGATGGTCACAGATGGGCTTGCCTCTAGAGTGCTGCTGTTAGCAAAATAGCGCTTCTTTATGTCCCAGTATACAACCCCGCTACCGCAACCACGTTTTAACCTTGTTTAAAAATCGCAAAAGTAAAAGCATAAAAATTCCTCATGATTTTAAAACCACCTTACCCCCCACCCCCCCAACACATAGCAGCAACAAATTCTCCAACTAATATCTAGTGATATCATCTCCAGTATAACCTAAATGCCTAGCCCGTCCGTGCGACAGCCATCATTACATAGGCAGGCTTAAACAAATGTCTGGAACACTACAACGCTGCCATTAGCAAAATTGTGCTTCTTTTTGTCCCAGTACACAACCCGCAATGCCAGGCTGGCGGAAGAAAACATTTTCTTTCCCAAGGTGTCCAGCCTTTTAGTTTCCCTATCCGGTGGGGCAGTAGGGAATGCGCCAGAATTTACTCGGGAAGTAGAGTCTTGGACCACTAAGCTCTCCGGGGTAGGGTGTTGGGTGAGGAAAGAGGGATCCCCTGGGGTGGAGTGATGACGGCGAGCAATTGTCCTGTCCGCAGGAATCCCTGTGCGGGACTTGGACCAGGCCCCAAGCAGGACATCTGTAAGGACTTTATTAAATGGGAGAAGCCGTTCTGAAGGGGTGACTCCTGGTTGAAGAACCTCCATCAAGACGTTAGTCTTGACAGCCACGTAGAACAACTGAAGGTAGAGGACATCGACCTTCTCTCCTCACCACTATAGCAAATGTGGCAACCTCCTCCGTAGCCACGGCAGGAGGAGAGACCAAGCCATTATCTGGGGAGATGTCAAGTCCACTGGCATCCGCCAATTCCTCACACCAGTTCATATTCGGGTCTAGGGGCTGGTATTCTTCAGGTTCCTGTGCCCCCTCCCAATCTTCCCCAAGTCCTAGCACGTAAGAATAGGTCTCAGGCTCCGGCCTGGAGAGAATGGCTCCAGTCGGCGCAGGAGTCTGCATCAGACGACGCCCCTCCGGCTCTGTGTTGTGGATAAGAATGGGGATGGCGCCGCTGGAACATCAGTGGGACCGGCGTCGAGGAAGGTTGAGATGGTACGACCGGCACCTGCTCGGATCTATCTGTGGATCCAAGGGGTCCAAATGGCACCGAGGGCGGACCTGCTGGTGGTGAACCAGAAGGGGCTCGTCCCGAACCCATGGGACCCAAAGGCGCTCCAGTGGGGACTGGCCACCCAGATATGAGGTGCATGGCCTCATAGAATTCTCGGGGTTGGGCGGGGATCACTCCAGCTCCGGGAAACTCTGGGAGGTGTGGAGACGACACAGGCACAGGCTCAACTGTGGAGCCAGGGCTCGAGTGAAGACGCTCCCTCGTCTCGACGGACGGGGTGAAGTCAAAGACCTCTTTGACTTCTTGTTCTTTTTCTTTTTGTGGGACTTACCGGAGTAAAACAACTATGACAAAGATCTATGGCTCCACAACCGATCCCGGATCGAGACCCTCGCGGCGTTGCATATTGAGCAGCAAGGAGCTTGAGGCATCACTCCCTCAAGGACTTGGGTTGCAAGGCCATCGATGCAGATGTTGGCGCTGTGGTCAAACTCAAGGAACTAGAGACAAATAAGGGGGGGAAGGTCCGTCACTGACATTTGTTGGGGGCAGGCGCCGCAAGGCTTGAAGCTAGCCTTCCACAGGGACATACATGCCACACTGGGAGATCAATCTCGAAAAACATCTTTGACAAAAGTCAAATAAAGGTCAGTCAAAAAATTACAGGGGGTAGCTCTCTTCAGATCTGCGCTGACTGGCGCAGAAAGAAAAGAACTGACTTCAACACGCAGGGACGGCGCCTATATAGATATCGGGCATGTCACTTTCGGCACGGACGATCCCACGTGGAGCCGAACGATGCCACCTACCGGCGTGGAGGGGTACTGCTCTCAAAATATTTCCGGATCCAGTCTGACGCCTGGGGATAATTCGAAGGGAAGGAATCTGCAGCTAGAAGTCTCTATCAGATCTGCAAATAAATCGCAAATGTAATGCGACAGAGATGTTACAGACTTGGACCAGTTTTACCTCAACACTTCACATAAAAAAAGCATTTTCGTCAGTTCACAAAATCATTAAGCGATTCAATGAAAATAACATCTTCTTTTGCCTGGAACTGTGTACCTAGATGTTCACTATTACTTGTTCTCCCGTCAATTCACTTTATATCATGTGACAGTAATTCAGTCTCAACTGTCCGACAAATAGCATAGGTTGTTTCTATACCACAGTTTGGTAAGCTTTAAAAGTGTTTCTGGGCACTGTCTCTGGTATTTCATTCTCTTAGACAAAAAGGCTATCTGCAGCCTTATAAATGTGTGTTAGAAAGTATCATGGTGGGCGCTGTCATAGTGTATATGTCCTTGTGGGTGGAGAAGATTGCACGTGTCCTTGTTCTCTATACAGCATTCAGGGTCAGTGTGGTGGTAATGGATTGAAGAAAAGAGAATGACAATCAGATTTTCCAGTTCTGGAATTGCAGGGTGGAGGACAGATCGCAGTTATAATTCATAAAGTCCGTCTGTCATGAATCGATAGTGCTAGAGGCATAAACCATGAGTCTGTGGGTCCCAAGCATTTCCTTTAAGTGTGTTTTCTGATTTTGATCAATTCAATTGTTCAGAGTGTTTTATCCCAATTTGGTTTGTTTTATCACATGATGTAAATGAAAGTTTAATATTATATTTTAACTTGTGGAACAAATGACAAAGCACCTCCCTGAAACTGGACTACACAAGTACTGAGTATTTCATAAGTGTCCTTTCAGAGCTTGTGGCTTTTTTTAAGCATTATTAAATGAAAAGCTGGATGTAAATGCACTATTTTTTTAAAACACTTTTTACTGAACAACGCTCACCAGAGGCACATAACTGCATACAATTATTCCCAGATATTAACAATACAAGCAGAGAGAAAATTACTACATTACAGGGTACTCTACAGCGGGTTAAGATCTTGATGGCAAGTCCACTACTGGTCCCATACCTTGTGGAATTTGAGTGGAGGACCCCTGGAGGCATACACACGCTGCTCTGCTTTGGCACAGTAGTCCATGCCACGTGTCCCTTCTTCCATGGTGGGTACGACTTCTGATCGCCAGCGGTGGGCAGTAATACATTTGACTACCAAGAAACCCATAGCGAAAAACAACCTTGTACATATTGGCCCCCTTCACTCATCCATCAGACCTAGTACGGTCATTTTAGGGTCAGGAGTGATATGCCTGGCGATTACCTCTGATATGAACGTGTGCACTTGTTGCCAGTAAGCATATATCACAGGGTCACCAAATGGTGTGAAAGAAGGTACCCAGGTTCTCCCTGCAGCGCAAATAGCATGGATCCACCACAGCATCCATCTTGTGCAATCTAGTAGGATGGTAATATACTCTGTGGAATTATTGCAGTTGGATCAGTCTGGGGCACATATAGACTGCAAGGACCTGCGGGGCCATCTTCACCTCCGTCCAGTCGTCATGATCTAAGGGGCCGATGCCCTGCGTCCACTTATCTCGAAGTTTCTGGAGTGTGTTCTGGGTATTAAGCACCAATGACAAATATAGTTTTGATATCCCTTTGCATCCCAATGTCTCTAGTGTCAAATTGGAAATTCATTATTGATGCTATTTTGCAAAAATGTTCATGGAAAGCACCCCTTGAACCTCCCTAAAAGAGGTCTGGCTCACTTATTTTGCTTGCTTGCTACAATTCAGGATAATTATTATGCCTCTCCACTTTCAATCATGTCAGCACCCTAATATAACCGGTATCTGGATCAGACATTTGTCCGTGTTGTGTTGTATTGATGATGTTATTATTGTGATGCCGTCAAGTAACAAGACTTCCTGGAAGGATTCAGGGTCAAAGGTCACATGATGTCCCTTCTTGTGGTCTCATTACGGTCAAAGCTACTCCTGGCATTTTGGTGAATTGACATTGATGGTTATCATGGGACATTAGCTTCAACGACAGTGTCCACGGGAAATACTGCCCAGCAACCAAAGACTGGCCAGAAGAAAGCAAACAAGGGTGCCACTGGGACAGTCCTTAAGGGAGATTACCACTACAATTCTTTACAAAAGTAATTACTTATGAAAATGCACTCTGTTTAGGTTTTCCAGCCTTCTTTGTTAGACAAGTTATTGTTGCTGCCACATAACACCAACAGCCCTGCCAAATGTCATGCATCAGGGATCAAACTGCATTTTAGTGCTGGTGGCCGCATCACTGTACTAAAATGCATTAGAAACGCGCATTATAGCTCCTGGATCCCCCTATGAGGTGCTACAGAGGCTGCATAACAAAAGCAGCTACAACGCTTTAATTGGCTTTCTGTTAGTGAGTGCAGCTACAACCTGCTAAGACCAAATCAATTGTCTTATGGACACACTGTGAACTGGAAAGGGAGGGGGCATGAGCACTACGGTTTTGTTTTTTATATATAGTAAGAAACAAAGAGTGGCTTCCACTTCCAATCCAGCCTGGCCTGCCTCATTCTCCCTGATCTCACGTGATGCTGAAGTAATAAATAAATATAGCTGCCCAGATAAGGAGGAGGAGAGTTTGTCCACCCATGGGTGAATCCGGCAGAGTCTAGCCTTTTGTTATTTCATTTCAGGCAAGGCACTCTATCACCACCTCGCACATAGCAAATTGGCCCAGAGCAGCGGCGGCAGCTTTGTGTTTTTAGGTCGAGCCTAGGCAGCAGTGGCGGTGCGTCAATTAGGGCGCTTGGGCGTTGCCCCATCGACCACTATGTGTTGCCCACCGGCCACTATGCCACATTCGGCATCGGGCGCAGCAGCTGCAGCCTGCGCCCGATGAAAAGTTATTCCCCCGGGCCACGCCCGACTCCGAGGCAGTGTTCACAGTCAGGACAGAGGAGGACGCTCTGAACGGGGATGGGGGCAGGCTGAAAGAAACTAGTCATCATGCATTGCAAGCGAAAGCAAGGCTTGCTTGCAATGCGCATGTTCGGTCTGGGGCAGGTAATTTTGAGTCCCAGCACGAACATGCGCACTGGCTTGCACAATAGGAGACCGGGGGTTGCTTCATGCCGCAGCCCCAGGTCTCCTAATGGGCGGGGAGTATCCCCTGCTCAAGCCAATCCTGGCGCTGCTGGAGCAGCGTCTGGATTGGCTGAGAGGCACGCGGCAGGCCTGCCGCGCGTCGGACCGTGGGTGGCACTGGCACACTGGTGCGGGTAAGTGTGTAGTCGTGTCGTTGGTCCTCACAGGCTAAGCCTTGATTGATTTTATTAATTCGTCTTCGATTGATTTCGAATATCGCTCCGGCTCATCACAACGTGACGACGAACTGGCTGCGATTTCTGTGATACATACAGTAAGTCTCTTAGACTTAGTATTATTGCCCCTGTACGACAAGCGAAGCGAGCCTAAGTGAGAAATAAATAAAGTCCCCGATCCCAGGTGAGAGGCCTCTTAACCCCTGGGACCCCGGCTGGGGTTCAACCCCTTCTGTGACTGTTACACAGGCAGACCCGAAGAGCCCCGGGCCCGCAGGAGCCGTGGCCGGGTGTGCAGGGAGAGATGTCGCGTCGGGGGGGGGGGGGCGGGCTCTTTTGTTGCAGCCCAGAGGCCGTTTACAAAGAGCTATAAAATAAATGCAGATTTCATGGCGATGTAAGAAAAATCAAAGCAGCTTGAGGTATGCCTCACGTCGTAAAGCCAGGAACGTGTGTTTGTTGTTTTCTTTGTTTAAATCAGTCTTGGGTGAGCAGGCGCTTGCACTGCTACAACTCTCATTTTTTCTCCAAGTTTTATCTGAGATGCCTGAAAAGTTTAACGAATAGGCAAACAGGCTGTTTGTCTGTTCGTAGGGACAGGCTACATAAAACCACGGGTGAAAAGGCTGCTGCGCTTTAATTTGCCAACGCAACTCGAACAAAGGCCTCCGGTTCCCCATTATTTTGTTTCATTAGCTCCGTTTTTAAGAACACTTTCAAATATCCAGGCTCCTTCTTAACCCTCGCATCCATCTGATTGTCCCCGCCATGAAACCAAGGGAAGTGAATGTCAAGAGGGCCAGGGATTATTTATCTTAACCTTGGACCCGCGCTGATCAGAATCTGGGCTCTAAGTCAATGAAGGTGGCGCCTGTTCAGAATAACCTGATCACTTTCGTCTCCCAGAAAGCTCTTCTTCAGAAAGTGCGCCGCGGCGGTAGGTGGATTAAAGGTGCATTCAGCTGTAATGAGCCGCATCATTAAAAGCTGACACAGCCCATTGAAATTAGGTGCAGAATGTGTAATTACTTTTACTTCAGACGCCACTTTAGTACCTGGCATGCATTTGGTATAGTTGTTCTGTCATTACTTCTAGGCTCTCCTATTATTTCTATCCGTTCTTTCAAACGGGCCAACTTGTTAATACAGATATTGCTTTACTGTAGGTACTTGTGTTCATAGCTTTTCTGTGCACCGAGACCAATTTGTTTTTAATGAGATGAACAGACAAGGATCTGCAGGTTCAGGTTATTATCCAGATTTCGGGCCCTTTTAATAATCAAAAGGCAACGACGTTAGAGAGATTCTAGAGCGGTCCGTTTTACATTTTGCTTTACTGATCAGCCTTAGAGGTCTACTGAACCCTGATAATTCCTGTAGTTTACTGCCCCAACTGGAGTCAAAGGGGCCATTTTCCTTGCTTGCACCAGTGCCCACCATGGGACACTACTGCATGTTTGACTTGGGCAGACTCCAGTAAGTGGCGGGGATGAGACATGGGGATACAGGAGAGACAGGCCAAAAGAAAAGCACAAAGGAAGGGAGTGTTGATGTACATATCCATGCATTTCATTGCAGACTAGGTTTTATCTTTCTGCAATCTTCAGCAACGGTAACGTAACTCTGAAAATGTTTATGCTTTTCTTTTAACATAAATAAATGTGTACTATAGCTGTGTAGAGGTGGGAGAGCTACTGAAAGCCCGAGCCAGGCTCGAGCCTGAAGCCTAGCTCTGGCTCTTGTTGGAACCTCAAGCCCATAAAGAGCTGAGATTTCATGTGGCTTCGGCCTGCTGCCCTCCTTCTACTCACTATGTGGTGTTAGGCCCAGAGCTGCCCACTTGGTAACTGGAGAACCAGGTTCGAGTTTTGGCATTGACTCAACATTCTGTGATTCTGGGCAAATCACTTAATCTCCCTGTGCCCAAAAAAATGAACATGACCTTGTGCAATGTAACTGGTACTCAGGTATAGTAAAGACTACTCAGTGCTATAAAGTGACGTATTAAAGTCAAAGCTTCCACATGCTCAAGAAATACACTACTTGGAAGAGACATGCATTTTACATGATGTTTTTGTATGATTTAAATAGCAGACATTTTCTGGGCTTGACTGGTGCATGGACTCTAAAAACCGAGCTAGACCCTGGGCTCGGCTCTCCCTGTTAATTTGTTAACTCACCACCTTCAAAGTTATAGACAAGGCATGATTTTAATGTAATAACTGCACTTTCACAATTGTTTTATTAACCTTCCTGCTTTCTCAAATTTGCTTGAAAATGCACCATTTCTCCACTCTTTTTTCAAAATGTTCTCAGGGAGATAACCCCCCCGAACCCTCCTTAGGTTGTTCGGGCACGCGCGTTACGCTCTCTCGCTACGGTGCAGTATGAAAATCATTTTACGCCTCACCACTTTCAAATGTCACCAGCCGCCACTGCTAGGCAGCGCATGTGCTGTCTCTCGACATGCTGTGATCTAGTCTATGGTCGTTCACCAAGCCCATCGCTTTTCATTGGTTCCTTGGTTGCCTTTCAAATTACCTTTGGTTTGTTTGGTGAATGGTTTACATTTGTCCCGCCTGTTGGCTGTTTCGTTCCCGCCTTGGAGACTGACCCCATTACATGGATCGGTTCCCAACTGGCCAATTAGGTTAGTTTCTAACTACTTTTTATTTTGCCTTCAGTCGCGGTGCTGTCCCCCCACCACCTCTATCCATCGCTGCATTTCACTTAATCTCCCTGTTCAGTGTCCCCCACAACCTCCCGCCACTTGCTGCGTTTCCTACTCTGTCACGCCCGTCGCTGGATCTGCTTGTCCGACGACCACCCACACCACAGTGATCTCACACCTCTCCAGTTTAGAGCGCTTTAAAACCCGATTGGTTGTAATTTGCGCTTTGAAAGACAACAAAATAAATTTAAAAAATAAGACGTGGGTTGGTTTAAATACAGAACTCCTAAAGTAAGCTGAATTTATACGTTTCCATTTCAAGAAGGGTGTCTGCATTTGGTGACTGCAGGGTCGTATTTTCCCGAACCGGTACAGAACTCTCTGTAAGTTTTTTTATCCGCCCCTTCCAAGAGGGTAACTAAGGCCACCATGTTTTAAGACCATTTGTAAAACCGAAAGCAAATTCAATAGTAAATTCGAAGCTGGCAGGATTCCTAAAACAAAACGAGCAAATATTATATTTTCCAGTTTCCACAAGGAGAGGTGTAAACAAACGTTAGTACGTCATGCGTTCGTCTCACAGTGCAAAAGAAGCAGTCCAGTTTCAGTCCCGGGAATCAATTACTATTCTTGCAATGGTTGCCTAGTGCTGTAAAAGGTAAAGAAAACATCTTCAGAGTCAGTCGACTTCATTTCAGAAGTAGAAGCGCTGCAAAACGGGTGGTAAATGAACATAGTTTGTCATTATAACCTCAAAACATAGTGCTTTAAGCAGATATATCTATGTGAAGTCAATCAATGTTATGCTACTGCCGAGGATAACCCATTTCAAAAGTGTATTGTTCGAATGTAACTGTCACTAAGAAGATTCCCCATGCCTCAACAAGATTGAGATGTGTACATGACCTGTAGATAACCAGTTTGAACGCCGATAGTTCTTCATTTAATCCCTCCGAGGACAATAAACAAGTACTGTTAGCTATGCAGACAAATAGCGTGAATCCTCCAAGTATTTGAAAGTGAATGGTTAGCCTCAGTTTAGAAACAATGCAGCTATAATTCTTACTTGTATTACTCCTATTTTAGCCACCAGTGTGAAGATGTAACTCAGTTAGTCCCAACTACACCCCTAATTTTGGATATAAGAAAGAACACCACACACATGGACACTCTGAGCAGAATCAAGGCTTAATTCTCGGAGCTAATGTTTGGAATGTTGAACATCCATCTCAACCAATCAGATTTAAGGACGGTCAGACAACTGCCATCGGAAGTCGCTGGTCCCAGTGGTGTTTAGTTTTGTGCCCAGCTGCTTTTGAGGTTGACTATCTGTGAGGACCGCCGACATTTTTTCATTCTCTTGTATGAAGATTGTGTCTTTGTCCCCCTTTTCCCAAATGTGCGTTTTTCCTGAAGCCTGTACAGTATAGAATCGACAGGAACCTTGTGCGTCAAGAACGAATTAGGCCTCATGGCGCCCATATTTTCTCTTTGAATTCTGGGACTTGTAGTCCTGTTTTTTAATGGCATAAATAAGACTACACGTCTCAGAATTCAGAGTGGCATTGGGTCACTCAGTGAGGGTAATTCTTGAGGTCATCCAGGAAGTGTGAGGCCCGCTGCTACATTAGCTCATTTTCCAATCTATTTTTAAAACCTTACTCGAGCAACAAAATTGGCCAACATCCAACAAGCCAGCATTGTTGAGCAAGTGTTTCAGCTGTGCTGATATTCAAGGTACAGTCCCTACTTTTTAGGTTGAGCCAAGGCAGATCATTCACTGTCTCTCGAGACATGCTGTATCTTTTCAATGGGCTTTCAGTACGTGGTGGCAGATAATGTTACTTATGATTTTGATTGGTACTTTTAAAACAAAATGTACTGTTATGAAGATGAAATATTGCCACACGTTTAACTCCCAAAACTTAGAAGTCCATGCCTTTCTCCCCGTAAATCTCTGTTTTATGACTTTGGTGATTTGAGTATCACTGATGGCATAGTACGTCAACTGCGGTGCTATTTGGTCCCACACAACACAATTCATCTTCAGATACCATTCCACATAATTAATTCCATAACACACAATCTCACTCTACATAATTCCACTACAATACCATTTAATTACTATCCACATAATTCCACAGCACACCATGCTACATATTTCCACTACACAACTCCACACCACACAATCCCACACCACACAATTCCACAACTAACAATTCCAATACTACTCATCTCTATATCGCACTTCCACCAATCCGGTCACCTCTGTCCCACACACCGCCCCTCTCATTTCTCCCTCACACTCCCACTGCCCCCTCTCATCCCTCCCACTCCCCGTCTCCTCTCTATACTGGCTGCTCACACATGCTACCATCCTGTAGTCCTCTGTGCTGTGCACTGGTTCACGCCTCCCGCACCCCTCTGGGTGCCCCTCCCACTTGTACCTGTTTTTCTCTGTCTTTCTTTCCCTTTTTAGGTCGAGCCTACAGCACTTGCGCTGCAGCATCATCTGTTGTATATACTTTGTGGCGTTTGACTCCTCCCATCGCTTTGGATTGGTCTAGTAAGTTGTCATGTAAAAATCCTTGCTTGTTAATGGGTACTTTGGCATCCTGGACCCTCCTTTTTCCAAGTTGTTCACTCCCCTGGAGTATTGCAGCAGGATTTGGAGGCATCTGCTTTTGTCTATGTTACTTTCTGTTAGGGACATTTCTTTCTTTTTTAATTTGAATGAGCTAATCTCTGGCTCAGTGCAGCGCCTGATTCATGGACGCCCCACTTTCATTTATACAGACGCTCGCTCTCCTCCCCCTGGGAGCTTTTCTCTGGCTCAGGCGAGCAGCCTGCTGGCTTTCACGTTCTTGTAACTTCTACAGCTGAGTTCCTAACCTTTCTGCTTCAGACTGCTAAACTCCCCACCCCCTACTCACCAGCAGAATCCGTTAAAAGCCCACACAGGCTCCTCGGCACCGAGGTTCCAGTCGTGGTGACCTCGTGCTGCAGCTTCTTCCTAACGCCCTCCTATGCCGCAAACCACGCAGAACAAAATAGGTTATTTCAGCGTGTACACCCCCTCCCCGCAGTCTCAGCTGAGGGGCACCGACAGCGAAACTGTTCAATGCAATCTAGTAGCACACATGGGGAAGCGATGGTCGTTTATATGTGCTGATACATTTTAATTACTCAGCGCGACTGCCACTATGCTTCAGTGCCTTTGGGGGTTTTTTGGGCAGCTTCATCTTTAGCAATGGCAGCCATGCATCTTTCTTTTGTTCTGCGAGGCTCGCCCAACTCTATTGACTTTTGTCAATATTCTGGGGTTCTTTTGGGCAGCGCGGCAAGCCCCACTTCATCGATAACAAATGGCGGCCGCGCGCCTTCCTTTCGTTCTGCGCAGCTCACCCTCTGCTTTATTTACGTTGCCGTTATTTATGCAGCTATCGGTGGTGGTCGCCGTACCTCGCATTTCTACCGGTCACAGGAAACGAACTCCCAAACGCTCCAAGACCCGCAATCGAAAATTGCCATATACAACGGACCTTACTCTAAGTCCATTTATTGCATTGTTCTCGGTGCGGGGCAGGAATGTTTCTCAGTACACGTTTAAAAGCTCTTACTTTTTACTAAATACTCCTAGAAAGATATCATTTGATGTATTAAGGTAAAACACTTCTCTGTGTTAAAAAATACAATTTTTTGGATTGTGATGAGATTGTATTGATAGAGCGAAATGTTCTTGTGAATTGTAGGGGTGCATCATAATCACTGATAGGCCGCACCCATATGTATTCAGACATATATTCGTTTATATTCCATTGTATACCCATGCATGTTTAGTAAAGAATGAGTAGTTCACTGAGACAAAGTGAACTCGGCAGTATAATGGTGCTAGGATATTGATGTAATGTAATGCTTATTAAATTGTGTGAACTTAATGCATAGGGAAATTAGTTCGTATGTGTAATGTAATTGCAGTAGTTTAAACGTGCACCATATTAAAGTTGCACATGTAATTCATTTTTGCATGTGAAGTGTAATGAAGATGCTCATAGGGAAAAGTAAGATGTGTGTTTAAAAGTCATATGTAAAGGCCTGACTACATATATGCTTAGGGAAGGCCTGGTTTATTCTTATGTTAGCTTATTTTGTAGGCAGAGAAAGGTTTCTCTTGGTAAGGCTCTCTGGGCACAAACGGTAGATTTAATTTGCACAGTAGAAGGTTTCTGTTGAAAGTATCTTTTGTTGCAGGTGCAAGGACACATGTCTCGTTAGTAAGACTAACTCTTTGTTTTCGAAAGCTAGAGAGAGGGGAGGCATGGTACGGGGAGTGAAAAGGAATGTAGGGATGATACTTTCGGCGGAGAAGGTGCCTGGGACTCAAGGTCAACGCAACCGTCCAGGATGAAGTCACCGTTTCAGTGGAAAAGCACAAGAAAGAAGACCTGGCCAAGAAGACCTGGCCAAGGAGGCGTGACAAAGGCGTGTACAATTGTATTGGGGTTTTTATTAGGGATAGTGCCCTGAGGGAGGAGGCCAGAGAAGAGGTAGGGGAGACCTGAGAGAAGGACAGAGCTGAGCTTAGGTATTATGTGATTGCACTTCTTAGGAAGTCCTCACAGCTGACACCTTTTATTCACTCTTGTCTGGGAAAATCGTTATGCAGGGATGTCACTTAGCGTTAGTGTAGGGACAGCAATTGATTTTAAGCTTGTTTAGGCTAATGAAGAGCAACTTAGAAATAGGAGCAATCATAGTCTGGTTGATCCTTCTAGAACTTTCTATTCTCCTTATCCTGAGTCGGATGAGATTCTTGCGTAGATTATTATTTGTATTAGTGCCCATCTATTTCTTTAACCTCGTGTTGAGGTGCTTGCACGTTCAGTTATTTTTGGCGATAATAAATTCTCAAACTTGAATTCGGAGTCAGTGGTCCTTTCAGACAAAATGAATGCTGATATATAACCAGATGAGATTCTCTCCTTTACACTATTCAACAGGTAAAAAGATCTTGGCGACCAGAAGGTTCTTATAGATAATTAGATAAGAATCGGCGTTATCAGTTGGTAGCAGAGTAGGATGGTTACCTTTGATGGTAAGGGGAGATCTAGAGCAAGATAGGAGACTAAGTTGCCCCATAGAGCCCGAGTGACGCAGATCCAGAGGACCGCGGGAGAAGGATGTCGGAGGTCGTGGAAAACTGACGGAGAGTGACGGTGCGGCGGAAGTAGCAGTTCGTAGTAGAGTGAGTATGAAAAGAGTGATGTTTGGTAGATTGCGGTGTTTTATTGTTGTGTGATGTCTTGCGGAGTTGGAACGAGAGTTGTGTGATTGAGAAACGGACCGTGAGCGCGCGCGGGACCGGGAGATTTATTGTGGTGTAGAATACACCCAGAGTTGAGAACGTTGACCAGAGTTGTGGGGGTCACGAGACGTCATTGACAGACCCACTGAAGATAGGGAACACATGAGTGAGTGTGTGAATAACCAACGCAGGTCGTAGGTTATTGTGTGCAGAACATCGAATGATTGAATCCTATCGAGTGTGCTAAAGGCGATTGTCCGGTCGTTTCGCGGACAGACGATTGCCAGATTGAGGTCAACAAGCTCAAGAGGCTGATCGGTCATTGGTAAGACCGACGGTCAGAGAGGTAATTGTTCGGTAGGACGGACATTATTTCAGAGTATGATTGGGATAGATGCGAGTGAGAACAAGTGAATTAGAAAGGAGGGGAACTGCTGCGAGCGGAGGAAAAGTGACGTCAGACAAGAGCCGCGCTGCGATAGGCCGGTTGGTGTGAACCGCGCTGGTATTGGTGGATTGAAATCAGGAAGTAAAAGCGGACATTTTGAGTGCAAATACAAAGTTGATTCATCATGAAATGTTTTAAAGCTTTAAGGGAACTTTGTAGAGGTGATAGACATGTGGTTGTTCGGGAGGGAGAGGAAGCTCCTCCCGAGGATACACCAGCACATTATATGGCAAAGAATGTAGGATTGCATACCATAATTTGGCTTGAGAATTGGCATAAAATGACAGAAGCAGAAGGAGAATTGTCGTTCCCTCGATATGGTACTTTCAGGTTAGAGGTGCTGTACCAGCTCAAGAGTGTAATGGCTTCATTACGACCACTACCTAGACCAACACAGTTTGAGGCACTACATGCGTGGATAAGGGCAGCGTATGATAGGAAGAAGGACAGATGCCAAGAAAGGGTGAAGAAATCGGTCAGGGCATTTCAAGATGCAAGGTGGGATGCCTTGGAGAAAAGGTGGAGAGCAGACACGATCGAAGGAGATAAGTTGTACCCATTGTTAGTACAAAATAGGAAAATAATAAGAATCGATGAAGACGACAGTGATCTAGATGACAGTTTGTTGGATAGGATGTTGGCGGAGAGGCCACCACCATTTAACCCAGATTCAGAAGAGGGAAAGACGACCCCAGCAGTGGCAATAGTTGATGAGAGCCAGAACCAGACTAGCATGAGAGTAGTGGGAAGAATTTCCACAGGAACGGAGGGGGCAACGGCGTCTATGATAACACAGCCTCCTGCGGGGAACACGAGATTACCGGACTCCTTGACAGTACCGGTTACCATTGGCCCTATAGTACCGGTATATGACCCAGACCGAGTGAGAGAAGGGAGCTCCGTACCGATGAGAAGGGAAGAAGGAAACAGTGAGAGTGGGAATGGGTTTGGAGTAAGGGTGGTTCATTTCCCAAGACCAATGGAGACAAGTACGCCGTTACCGGCTACTGCGGACTCTTCATGTGGGCGAGAAGAGGAGAGACCGGAAAGACCGAGGTCTTTACGGGAATCTAAGTCAGCTTTGAGGGAGTGGACACCAACAGTAACGAACCAAGAGGATAGGATGCAAAGAGATAGGGCACAAAATGTCTCGGAAGACAGACCAGGTTCCAGGAATATAGAAGGGAATAGGTCACAAGGACAGAATAGTGACTGTGATGAGCGAGATGGCTCGGGTTGTCGAGACGTACTGAGGAGTGCAGTACAGGCAAGGTTGCTAGACGTAGTGAGGCTGAAAGCAGAGGTAGACGAAATGATCAGTGGGGGTCTGCCTTTGGAAAGGATAGAAATTTATGGATCAGATGAGCTGCTGTTTGTAGCAAAAGATGTGACTCGAAAAGCTAGAATGGCACATGATAAATTGAAGGAATTGGCCAAAAGATATGAGGTGGACCTGAACAAAACTAAAGCGTTGCAGGGACCACATAGATTGCATTACAGTGATCAGGAGTTGGAGGAGAAAAGAATCACAGGATTAAAGACGCACACCAGAGACCTGATCATAGGAATGAGAATATGGATTTTGTTGGACAAATGGGAAGAAAGGTGGTCCAAAAAGAAACCAGTAAAGAGAGCAGAAGGGGAAACG
Organism: Calotriton arnoldi; assembly: GCA_963921515.1. Taxonomy (NCBI): domain Eukaryota; kingdom Metazoa; phylum Chordata; class Amphibia; order Caudata; family Salamandridae; genus Calotriton; species Calotriton arnoldi. The sequence continues at coordinate 3,036,956 of CAWUFW010000227.1, read as the reverse complement.
CCGCCGCCAGGAGGGGGGCGACGGGGGTTGGAAATTTTCCTTTACGGGAAGTACAGAATGGAGGGTACGTGCATGTGCCGTGGAATAGAGGTGATTTGGCTGCATTTACAAATGATTTTCCTCGGCTGAGGGAAAAACCGGTGGAGTGGTACAAGCAGGTTGAGCGGTTTGTGAAGATTTCAAAAGTATTGTGGATTGATTTGAACACTTTGTTTGACATAGTGGTACCAGGAGATTTGTGGACAGCATGTAAAGTCGCTATTGAGTGGCCGACTTCGGAACCGAAAAGAGAGGCGGTTACAAATGGTCCATCACCTGATGTCATGAAAAAGTATGAGCAGGTGATTACATGGTTGAAGTCGAAGATTTCACCTCAGGATATAGATTGGGTTAAGATAGATCGGACTGTACAGGAACCCAAGGAAACGGTGCATGAATATTATGAAAGACTTCTGCAAGTTTTTAAACAGTATAGTGGGTTAGATGTTTTGGACCCTAAGGATATGGGACAGTTTGTCTCAAAGTTTGTAACGGGTCTGAGAGTGGAAATCAGCCTCATGATACAGCACCATTTGATCTGCTGGCAGAACAAGCCACTAGATGAAATTTTGCGGTATGCGAGATACTGTAGTGATGAGGTGGATTCGAAACACCGAAAGCTAAAAGACAAATTAATGCTTGTCCAGATGCAGACAGCACAGAGTCAGCCTAGTGGAGGGACCTTAGGAAGAAAGCAAGGAAATTTCCAGGGAAACCAGAATGGGCAGGTACAGGGAAAGGGAAAACCAGTAGACCCCAAGACAGGAGTGGACGTGGCCACACTGAAGAAGACCACTGCGTGTCATCTTTGTCGCCAGGTCGGACATTGGAAACGCGAGTGTCCTTTGAACCCAGCTAATCAGTTGCAGGAAGAGGAAGAGGGGGCTCAGGCACCCGCGCAAGAGGTAGTTAACACAATAACGAGGCCTAGAACGATGAAAGGGGGGTTTACAATTCTCACGCTCAGATTCCCCAAGCTCCAAGGATTTCACAAGGAACACGAACGTACCAACAGATGCCCCTGTTCGAACGTTATGATGAGGATAGCTCAGACCCTTTATCCTGACGGTGCCTGAGGGGGAGGAAGACTGCACACTTGGAGCGGTCTTGGAGGTAGACCAGAGAGGACCTTTTGTGGAGGCAGAGATTGAGGGCAATCCTGCAACACTTTTGGTTGATACTGGAGCTACCCGGTCTACTGTAAGATCTGCAGTAGTCCCTAACCTACCCCTCTCGGGACAATCAATCCAGGTTGTTGGAGTAGCGAACAAGAAGATGAGCAGCCCATTGACAGAACCGATCCTAGTAAAGATAGGTTCTTTCCAAACTAGACATCAGTTCGTAGTGTGTGATACGAGTCCAGTTTGTCTTTTAGGGAGAGATCTGTTGTGCAAGTTGAACTGCACGATTTACTGTACACCACGGGGAGTGGAGGTCCAGACGAGAGATGACGATGCTGACTTTAAGATTGCCAATCAGCATCTGTGTATAGATCTGTACCCAATGGTGACGGTGGAAGAACTTCCACTTGATCTGAGAGACGCAGTGTCGTCTGTGGTGTGGGATTTTGCAGGAGATGAAATAGGTCTAATCAGAGGGGTTGAACCAGTGCGGATTGAGGTGAAACAGAATGTTGATTTCCCAAGAACACCTCAATACAACCTGTCGACAGAAACGATTGCAGGAATAAAACCTGTGATCGAGACTTTCATTGAGAAGGGTATTTTAAAAGAGATCAGAGGTAGTCCCTGTAATTCGCCCATAATGGGACTACAGAAACCGAGCGGGAAGTACAGGATCGTGCAAGACCTGCGAAAGGTCAACACGATAGTTGTCCCTTGTTGTCCAGTGGTACCGAATCCTTCAGTAATACTGTTCCAGATCCCATGTGAAGCCGAGTGGTTTACGGTTATCGATTTGTGTCAAGCCTTCTTTTCGATACCGCTCCACGAGGAAAGCCAATTTCTTTTTGCGTTCAGGCTAGAAAATCGCGTGTTAACATGGTGTCGTATCCCTCAAGGGTATACAGAAAGTCCATCGATCTTTAACCAGATCCTGAAGAAGAACCTTGAGAGTCTTGTGTTGCCACAGAACTCAGTTCTCGTGCAATACATAGATGACTTGCTAATTGCCGCAGAAACAGAAGATGCTTGCAGAATTGACACTGTAGCATTGTTGAACCACTTAGCAGAGAACGGACATAAGGTGTCCCCTAACAAGCTGCAGTACTGTTTGAAAGAAGTACAGTACTTGGGACACAGATTGGAAAAAGGCAAGAGGAAGGTGTCACCAGATCGAATTGAGGCAATAATGAGCATGGCAGTACCCACGACACAGAGAGAAGTTAGGATGTTTCTAGGAATGGTTGGCTATTGTCGACAGTGGATTCCTAGTTTCTCCTTGAGAGCAAAGCCTCTGCAGAGGCTTACGCACAAGGATGTGAGTGATCCGGTACCATGGGACGAGGAGTGCTTGATATCATTCCTGAAACTGAGAGAGGATTTGTGCAGAGCTCCGGCACTGGGAATGCCTGATTACAACAAGACCTTTTCATTGTTTTGTTACGAGAGGGAAGGATGTGCATTAGCAGTGTTAGCTCAGAACCATGGAGGTGTCCGTAGACCAGTTGCCTACTTTTCAGCTACTTTAGATCCAGTAGCTTCTGCGTTGCCCGGATGTCTAAGATCCGTTGCTGCAACAGGTGTCAGCATTGAAAGATGTGAAAGCATTGTAATGGGACATCCATTGACTGTACATGTGCCACATTCGGTTGAGTTGTTAATGACCAGGACCAAGACCCAGCACCTAACGAACAATAGGTTAACGAGGTACGAGCAAGTCATACTTGCCGCAGAGAATGTGACTCTGAAAAGGTGCTCTGTCTTGAACCCTGCAACATTGATGCCTACACCGAATACAGATGATGAAGATTGTGCGGACCATGATTGTCTCGATGTGACCGAACTTTGCACCAAACCGAGACCTGACATTGTCGATGAGCCATTGGCTGACCCAGATGAAATTTTCTTTGTCGATGGTTCATGCTTAAGAGACAGTGTGGGGCAATTGAGAGCAGCGTTTGCTGTATGTACTATTTCAGGAGTGGTCGACGCTGCTTGCCTAGAAGGAGTACGCTCCGCGCAGGTAGCTGAGATCATTGCCTTGACCCGTGCCTGTTTGGCCGCTGATCGAATTCGAATCACGATTTACACAGACAGCCAATACGGCTTTGGCGTGGTGCATGACTTCGGGCAGTTATGGTCTCAGAGGGGATTTTTGACATCATCTGGCTCACCCATTCGTAATGGAGAATATGTAAGACAATTGTTAGAAGCATTACAGCATCCTAAGGAAATTGCTGTTGTAAAGTGTTCAGCCCATGGGAAGGGGGAGGACTTTGTATCCTTGGGTAATAACTACGCGGACGAGGTAGCCCGCTTCTGCGCAGAACAAGGATGCATATTCACAGGAAGAGAGATAGAAGAGAGCCAAGAGGGAACCGATCTCAGCATAATGTTGACCATGGCAGACACTTGGGAAGAGCTTAAGCGATTACAGGATGAAGTTTCTAACCAGGAGAGAGAGGGATGGATCAAAGCTGGGTGTGAGAAAGGAGACGTGGATGTGTGGGTATCAAACGATGGGAGAGCTGTGTTGCCGGAAGAATTGCTGAGTCCGATGGCAAGATTGATACATGGACAGGCACACCTGGGTAGAGACGCAATGATGAGAGTGTTCAGACAGACGTGGTATAACCCACGGTTCCGAGCAATGGCTGAGACGGTATGTCAGAGGTGTGTTACGTGTCAACAGATGAATGCCGGAAAGAAAACTGTAGTTACATTGAGTCATATTGGAAGGTCAGGAGGGCCCTTCAATAGATTACAGTTGGATTTCGTGGAGATGCCTAGGTGCAATGGCTTGAGGTACATTCTAGTGATAGTATGTGTATTCTCACGGTGGGTGGAGGCTTACCCCACACGCAGGTGTGACACGCTCACAGTGGCTAAGTTACTGTTGAGGGAGCTTATCCCTAGATTCGGGATCCCGACCTCTTTGGAATCAGATAGAGGAGGGCACTTCCATAGCGAAATCATGAAGTTGCTTTGTGCTGCATTGAACATAGACCAGAGACTTCATTGTAGTTACAGACCGGAGGCTTCTGGGATGGTGGAACAAGTTAATGGAACTTTGAAAGCCCGGATGGCAAAAATGTGTTCTTCGACATCCCTGAAATGGCCCGACGCCTTGCCACTGGTGCTCATGAGCATGCGAAGTGTCCCAGACAGAAAGACCGGGTTGTCCCCCCATGAAATATTAATGGGGAGGGCAATGAGACTGCCAGCAGTACCAGCTACAGCCTTGATAAGCATCACTGATGATTTGATTCTCGATTACTGTAAAGGACTCTCTGATGTGGTCCGTTCTGTATCCCAGCAGGTGCAAGCAGCTGTGGTTCCAGCCTCGAGTGATCTGTGCCACGACTTGTGTCCCGGTGACTGGGTGCTCGTCCGGAAGCACGTGAGGAAGAGTTGTTTGGATGCCCGTTGGCGTGGTCCGTATCAGGTGATTCTGATCACGAACACAGCAGTAAAGTGTGGAGGATTGCCGAACTGGGTGCATGCTTCCCATACCCGCAGAGTTCCAGCACCCTTGGAAGAAACAGCTCCTCTCGTAAATGAAAACCCAGCGGATGTGGCAGGGCCACATGAGAGGACAAGTCAAGCTGTAAGGGTCGCTGACACAGCTGGTGGTGCACTAGAGCAAGCTGAAGGGGGTTTCCACAGTTCGAACCCTGACTCAGACACCGAGGACAGAAACGGTGCAGTGGGCGGAGAAGAGTCAGATTCAGCAGAAAGAGGAAGTAGTGCACTGGGTATAGAAGGGGAAGGCAGACGAACGAACAGAAGTGCAGAAAGTTGGCCTGAAAGACAGAGGCGACTGAACCTGAGGTTAGCACCTGAGAGAGACCTTGCTCCAGTGTCTGAAGTATCTGAAACAGAAGCAAGTGACGAAGACCAAGCACAAGACAGTCGGCGAAGGTCAAAGAGAACAAGAGTGCCTTGTCGCAGATACTCTACCCCTGAGTGGACTTACACTGTGTTTGATGCAGGGGGTGGTGAGTACGGGAAGACTGAGGTCAGTGGAAGTGGTCTGTCGGAGCCCGAATGTGGTGGTGAAGGTGGTGCTGCGGATGCCAGGGCTCGAGATAGAGGGAACACTGACACTCACGGTTCCGAATCCCCCGCTTCTGAGTGAAGTCCGAAACTTGCTTTTGCATCGACTCGAATTCCCGCCTTTTGGAGTTGAGCCGTTTTCACATGAAGTGCTGATTTTGCGTCTTGAACTTTTGTATCACGTTCTGGTCTTGCTCAATGAGGATCTCATTGTGGATCAGTTATGATCTGTAAATAAAAGTCTAAAAGAAGAAGATAACCTAGGTCCGAGTGGAAGAAGAATAAACTTAGGGACTTTCCACAAGAAGAGGAACGAAAAACTAGGGAAGTCTTTTTCTGGACTGTGTAAATAAGTTGTGATCGGAAAGGGAAAGCCCGGAGATTTCACGGTTGCTCGAGCTGGTTGAGCAAGTCACAAATAAAGGACAGAGACTTTTCTGAGTTCTTTGCGATAACCAAGACTTTTGAGAACTTTCGAAATCATGGAACCGGGAAATCCCAATCGTAGAGCAAAGTGGATTATAGGCATTCTTATAAGTAGTGTGATAATTTCTATAATCATAGTAGTTGTAGTCTCATATACTGGTTCGCACGAGCCAGAAGTAGAGGCAGTGACAGGGACACCGACACCTATCACACCTAGTCAGGAGGGGGTAGACAGGGCAGCTGATAGAGCTATGTTATTAGAAGAAAGTCGTAGATTACATGTAGATTTGTCTAAGGGTGATTTTAAGCTTAATGCGTATGCTAAGTTGTTGTATGAGTATGTTGACGTGATGGATGCGAAAGATTGTTATGTGTGTATGCAGTTGCCTACTTCGGTGGATGAGGGTATTAGGTATCATCATCTTCCACTGACTTATGGTATTTCATGTAGTCTTTTGCTTAGTTTGTTTTATGAGAGAGAGCAGTTCGAGTATTTCTTTTCCAATTTCGACGCAGTGCTTCCTGAAGTCCCAGCTTACAAGCATTTGAATAAGTATGACTATTATAAGACCGAGGACAGACTGAGGAAGTACTTCATACCGAGTTTGGAATTGGATACAGCATTTGCACACAGACACAATCTGACTTGTTTGATGTCGGATGTAGAGAGAAAGTTTGTAGATCAGGTTGAAGATAGGTATAGAAAGCTGACTGAATCCCGAGATATGGGACATCACAGGACTGATTGGACAGATGAAGAACGGTTGCATAAGACCAGGGGAAGCTATGGTCCTATAGCGTTAGATAAGGAGCAGAGGGGTAAGTTGTGTATAAGGCGTTATCAGACTTACTACGAAAAGGTTCCAGTGGGACAGAGTACTTGTGATCACGTTTTCACCATGGCAGATGTAGCAAAAGATTTTCTCCAAGGTCCTGTACAAGTGATACCTACGGTGTATTACGTATGTGGGAAGAATGCTTATGTGAGGTTGCCTGCAAATTGGTATGGAACATGTTATTTGTCAATAATATTTCCAAAGATTTACCATACAGAAGACTTAAATCTTCTGGAGGGTGGAGAGCATTCAAGAACGAGAAGAGCTGCAAGTGCAGGGATCGTTGTGGGGGATATCTTTGGAGCTATGATACCTAGTCTAGGAGTAGTCTTGAATGATGTGAAGATCCGGAGGTTAGCGACTGTGGTGGATGAATTTTCGATGAACACAGCAAAGTCGTTGGTGTTGGTGGAAGGAGAGATGTTGTCGATAAGGGGAATGGTTTTGCAGAATCGCCTTGCTTTGGATGTCCTATTGGCAAAAGAGGGCGGAGTCTGTAAAATGCTGAAGGTTCAAGAGTGCTGCACTTATATACCAGACCGTAGCAAGGATCTGGAGAAATATATAAGTAACATCACTATGATCCACACAAAGATAGCGGATTTGACCGAAGAAGGGGCCTGGGAAAAGGTCGGAAAGGGTTTTGGTCAAGTGGGAGGTTGGTTTGCGAACCTAGGAAAGGGATTCCTTGGGTACTTCCTGAGACCACTCCTTATTTTGGTGGTTTGTGTGGCTGGCTTGTGGATTATGATCAAGGCCTACAAGTGGTATCGAGCAGGCAGAGTCAAGAGAGCTTTGAGGGAAAATGACATGAGATTGGCAAGATTGCAGGACAATCAGTATCAAAGGCTCAAGAGCATGGAGAACTTCAGATCAGGGAAGATGGGAACAAGTTCTGTTTAGGTCGGTTCCTTCTCCGAGGGAGTAGAATGAGATGTGATGACAGGAGTCATCAAAGGGGGAACTGATAGAGCGAAATGTTCTTGTGAATTGTAGGGGTGCATCATAATCACTGATAGGCCGCACCCATATGTATTCAGACATATATTCGTTTATATTCCATTGTATACCCATGCATGTTTAGTAAAGAATGAGTAGTTCACTGAGACAAAGTGAACTCGGCAGTATAATGGTGCTAGGATATTGATGTAATGTAATGCTTATTAAATTGTGTGAACTTAATGCATAGGGAAATTAGTTCGTATGTGTAATGTAATTGCAGTAGTTTAAACGTGCACCATATTAAAGTTGCACATGTAATTCATTTTTGCATGTGAAGTGTAATGAAGATGCTCATAGGGAAAAGTAAGATGTGTGTTTAAAAGTCATATGTAAAGGCCTGACTACATATATGCTTAGGGAAGGCCTGGTTTATTCTTATGTTAGCTTATTTTGTAGGCAGAGAAAGGTTTCTCTTGGTAAGGCTCTCTGGGCACAAACGGTAGATTTAATTTGCACAGTAGAAGGTTTCTGTTGAAAGTATCTTTTGTTGCAGGTGCAAGGACACATGTCTCGTTAGTAAGACTAACTCTTTGTTTTCGAAAGCTAGAGAGAGGGGAGGCATGGTACGGGGAGTGAAAAGGAATGTAGGGATGATACTTTCGGCGGAGAAGGTGCCTGGGACTCAAGGTCAACGCAACCGTCCAGGATGAAGTCACCGTTTCAGTGGAAAAGCACAAGAAAGAAGACCTGGCCAAGAAGACCTGGCCAAGGAGGCGTGACAAAGGCGTGTACAATTGTATTAGGGATAGTGCCCTGAGGGAGGAGGCCAGAGAAGAGGTAGGGGAGACCAGAGAGAAGGACAGAGCTGAGCTTAGGTATTATGTGATTGCACTTCTTAGGAAGTCCTCACAGCTGACACCTTTTATTCACTCTTGTCTGGGAAAATCGTTATGCAGGGATGTCACTTAGCGTTAGTGTAGGGACAGCAATTGATTTTAAGCTTGTTTAGGCTAATGAAGAGCAACTTAGAAATAGGAGCAATCATAGTCTGGTTGATCCTTCTAGAACTTTCTATTCTCCTTATCCTGAGTCGGATGAGATTCTTGCGTAGATTATTATTTGTATTAGTGCCCATCTATTTCTTTAACCTCGTGTTGAGGTGCTTGCACGTTCAGTTATTTTTGGCGATAATAAATTCTCAAACTTGAATTCGGAGTCAGTGGTCCTTTCAGACAAAATGAATGCTGATATATAACCAGATGAGATTCTCTCCTTTACACTATTCAACAGGTAAAAAGATCTTGGCGACCAGAAGGTTCTTATAGATAATTAGATAAGAATCGGCGTTATCAGTATCATCTTTTCTAACGTGTTGTTTGTTGTATAATTTACTTGCTACATATTTTCAAGGCTCGACTTGAGCATGGCCACTTAGAGCCAGAGCCGCCCATTAGCTCGGCTCGCCCTGGTAATTTGTTGGCTCGCTCACCTACAATGAAAGTCTATTAGTAAACTAGTGAACAACACCCCACTTGCCCTTGGTCACCTTCGTTGGGATGTGCTGCCTCGTCCCAGCAGTAGAGGCTGACCAGCCAGCCTTTGCCTTGTCGATGGACTTGAGGCTGAGAGGGACACAGAGAGCAGTGCCTGGCTGCCTCCGGGCAGGACGACACCACCAGCAGCTAACGGCCAGGCAGAGCTGGCCTTACCGTGGGGCAGTGGTGTGAGACAGCACTGCGGTCAGAAGTTAAGTCCAGTAGCAGGCTTCTTTTCTGGCAAGCACCAGGCTCAGTCTGCCCGCAATCAGCACAGTATGGTGCACCACAGTCTTCAGCCCGGTAAGTACCTAATCGTGAGAAACTGCAGCGGAAAATTGTGTGAATGAGAGCACAGGAGTGATTGAGACACTCCAAATACCACTACTGCTTCAACGGGCCAAACATTGTACAAATCACAGTCTAATACTTTCAGAATTGAAACGTCCAATTTAAATTAACAAAATCATAGTGTTTACTCATTGATCGGATTCTGCTAATAAGTATTGGTGACACCAATAGGTCTAGCTTATTTTAAGTGGATGTTCATTGCTCTGTGTTATCTGGATAAAGTGACTGAAAACTCAGAGAGACAATCAAATACTGGACATTGCTTTTGTTTACTCGCGAGAAAGTGTCACTCAACATGTTGCACATTTGACAGTAGAATGTCACTCCTAGATGGACTGAAACCATAGAAATGTCACACATTAGCTATCTAAAAACTTGGCAGCTATGCGCCAAGTTTATTGGCATTGATGAGTTTCACTGTCATAGTTCAATATGATATGTTTTAAGTGACGGGAAAGATAACTGGAGTCAATAAGGTTTGATACTCAATATTTACACATTAACGTTCTATTCATTTACATGTTGAGATACCGCCATCTAGTGGATGACACTAAAACCACGCTAGGCTACAGAATACAAACCAGCTATCCCCCTATTCTGAGAGTTGTAGAGTAGGGGTGATCACATGTTTTTGTGCCGAAACCGCATTTGATTGGGACACATTATCCTCGCCAAAGTAAAGTAACCACCTAAAATAATGAGCCGTGACCGTTTACTACAGCCGGCATATCGCATTAGAAATAAAAGGGTATTTCCGGCTAAACTCCAAGATATCTTAGCAAATATGCTATCCAGAGGTGCATTTTCTTTGCAGTTTTATATAGGGCGATATCGACCCGAAGTATCAGAACGCTTTACATAAACACCAGTTACAATACACAAAGACACATTCGTTTTCTTTTAGGCACGGGGAGATTAAGTGATTTGCCCAGAATCACAGGATGTTGGGCCGTCTCCCAAACTTGAACCTGGTTACCCAGTTCCAAAGTCGCCAGTTCTGGCCGTTACGCCACATCCACGTCACCTTCAGAAATGTAATGCAATGTGGGGCCAACAATATACACAGCAACAAGCAGCAGTGCGAGATTCCCTCGTACACTGCATAGGCAAGTAGGACCATAGTTATCATTAGTGTAGCAGGTGATATGCCATTAGGGCCCCGAGGTTTGCGGGATTTGGGGGTAATGACGCCAATGATGGCGTCTTGTATTGCCGCACGTGAGAGTTATGGGTCGCATTTCATTTGTTTCCAATGGGGCTCATAGCATCTTAGTTACACCTCTCAGCACCAGCTTTCGCCCAACCACACAAAAGGTACAACAGAAGTAGTTGCAAGGAAAGATTCCCTCGAGCACAAAACGGATTTATACTTTACTCGCAATTTGTTTTCGAAGCCTTGCAGTTTAGTAGCAGCAGGGTTAAGCCCCCTCCTCTGCAGCACTGTAATATGTTTAATATGCATGTCACAGATTCTAGTGAGAAAGCTCATGGGTTCATGCAGTTGTTTCCGAGATCTGTATGCAGCCAGCAGTTCATTAGGTTACATTCGGGGACATAGTTCAGTAAGATATGTGCCGGCTATCTGGGCATGTTCTGTTATGTTATTTAAGGGGCATTTGTAAAGCGCAACTGTTACCCTGAGGTGTCCTGGCGCTAGCTACAATCCTCTGAAAAAGTACAGATTAAAACCGGGGTGAGCAATCCATCAAAACAGCCAAGTTTTAAGGGCCTTCCTAAATCCAAGTAGATCCGAGCTGTTCTGCATGTAATGCTGACATTGGAGGGAACACAATACTAAGAAAACCTATAAATTGGGGGTCAAGGTGTGGCAGGCGGCTCCTCCGCTATGGCAGTGCACTGCAAAGTAAAGGAAACATAAAATGATAATAAATTTGCGTTATTATCATTTTATGTTTCCTGCTGTTTCGCGGGCGGGCGGGGCTGCTCTGCTCTCGGAGCAGGGGAGGAGTGGTTTGCCCGCTCCTAAGTGCGCAATGATAGTCTGGTCGGCCCTCTCGGGTGCCCAAACCAGTCATGCACACTTTCCTCATTCTCCATGCAGGCTGCATTACAGCCTGCGTGGAGAACAAGCCCTGGCCCCCATTCCCTGGTTGAGCGTGGAACCAGGACGCTCAAAACCAATCACAACGCTGCACTGCAGCGTTGCAATTGGTCAGGGAAGCCTGGGTGCTTACCAATCACAACGCTGCATTGCAGCGTTGTGATTGGTCAGGGGAGCCTTTTCTGTGCATCCTGTGCCTCGGTCTGACGAGGAGAGCAGGAGCAGAGACGCGGGACCGGCGCGGCAAGGTGTTTCTTTTATTTTTTATTTATTTATCATTCCCCCCACCTCCCCTCACGCCCCCCCCCCTGTGCGCCCGCCCCGCAACCCGCGAACCTTGCCGGCCGCCACTGAGGTGTGGTAGAGGAAAGGGGTTTCAGTTACGAGGAAAGGGGTTTCAGTTACGAGGTCCGGTGCTTGAAAAGCAGAGTCTGACAGTCATCCATACAGTTAAAAAAAATCTGATGCAAAGAAGCTGGCGAACAAGGACAAATGTGACAGCAAATCTGTTCTAGCTTACCTAGTCATATAGAGGCTGCTTTTTAAAATATCTTAGAGTTAGAACACCTGCTGCAGTGATCTTGTGGGAACAGCAATTTTGAGGGAATTATAACAGTGATAAGATAACTCTGGTGGTTAATTCAGCTATAGAAGAGTGCTCTGTTTTGTCCAATCACATTTTTGACTAAAGGTAGCACAGAGGGTTAATGAGCCTGCTGCAAAGCACATCGTGTAACATGCAGATCACAGATTTGTATTTTATGTAGATATGTAAGGGAGCTACTGCTTTTGATACCGAGATAAGTTTGTTACTTCCAGTTCATAAGTTGCAGTTCTTCTAATATGACACAGAGATCTATTTGCCCGCATCAAGGAGCTTTATGCAACCTGTAGGTCATGGGTTTAAATCCTTATTGGGGTTTTTTATCAATCTGTTGTTATTCTAAGATTTGAAACAAGGGCTCCTCTGGGAATTAATAAAGGCTTGTTAGTAAAGAAAAACCCAACCATTGTGTTAATTTTTACATCCTGACTTTGTGGTTCCTCTGACCTTTAACTCTCAACATATAATGTCTACAGGTATGGACAATATGTGATACTTACACCTCATCACCCTCATGGTCGTAAGTAATATTTCATGTACATTGATGTACACGCATGTATGAATTATTGGGTCTCTGTGTGTGATGTAAAGGGATGAGCAGCACTATTAGAGAAGTAAATAAAAAATAAATTAATAGGTGCCACTTAAATTATTGTTAGCATAATTGCTCATACACAGAAAATACTGCAATTTTTCAGTGCATGGATATCTCTTACATAGGGGGTTTGAACAAAGTTAAAACCTGCCTCCAAGTCATATTTGTGAAGTGATAAGCTATGTGCCTTTGTTTCCTTCCATTGCTTTGGCATTTACGTGTTAGGATCCAGATTTGTTCCCAGAAAGGATGATACTTGAACAAAAGAAGGGCTGATGGCCCTTTAAATCAGGCCTTTGTTCGTGCATGGCTGGAAGCGAAAATAGGAAATCTCCCTGGCTGCCTGCACGTTGCTGCACCAAACTGAATGCAGACAACATACAGGCGCTAAAAATGACACCAGGACAAATTCAGTATATTTTCCTGGGTCGGCCAGATCCTAGCTCCGGGCCAGAAATAACTGCTGGAAGTAGGATTCGGTGCAATTCCCCTGCTTTCCAGCACTGTCCGCATGGTACAAGTTTGAATCCTTGGAGAGCTGTTTAAAAATCATAGACATGGATTAAATGAATTCCAATTAATGTTAGCAATATTATTAAGCACCAAAAATCGAAATAGTTGGTAATGTGTACCTTGTAATTGTTTATCAGTAGTTTAATTATGCATGTACTCCTCCAAAACATACACGCATGCATACTATCTTTCCATTTGAATAAAGTAAAGTCGTTTTACAATGATTAAACAGTTCTGTGGTGTATGATATTTCTTGTAAACTGTGGAACAGTACCTCAGTTCATATAGACCTTACTGTTTACAAGCACTGTCTGCTCATGCAAAACTCAAATCCACAGTTGTAAGTTCAAGTAGTTGCAAGTTTTTATAAAATTTGCATCATTATTTGAAACAGGTGCCTTATGGGAAATGAGTTACTTACCTATAACTCCAACTCTCCATCATTACGTTTTTTCATAGATTCACATGCTTGCATCAGTCCTCGCTGTCAGGATCAGGATGAGAATCACCCAAATGTTTAATAAGGCAACAAACGGTGAAAAACTGGCCATAAGTCCACCAAGAGTATTTGTTTAGTAGCACTGCCACCTCATTTAAAGCAACCCAAACTTCGCCCAATATGGCTGAAATGCTGAGCTCTCTACTTCCACAGAGACCAATATAGCTCAGATTTCGTAGCACAAGTGTGAAGGCTACACATAATAGGTGGTAAGCCAATGCCTTGGCAGGAGGGAGGGTGGCATGTGAATCAATGAAATATACCAATGCAGGAGGCCTGGAGATACAGGTGGGTAACTCATTTATGCATCTTTCATACAGTTTAATGGTTGTATCAAAATAGCATGCACTATATCACAGATAATGAAAGCGAGAAGTAGGCTCACCTTTACTGAATCAGGGTGCACAGAATTGCTAGATCCACTGAAGAGTCAGTTGGTGCACTGACATCTATCAATTAGTGCTTGATGAAAGTGTGCATGCTTTTTAACATAGCTGCACGGCATATAACCAAGACAGTTACTCCTGCTAGAGTGCAGTTGCCACTGCCATGTTGCTCTTGGAATTCGCCCTCACATTGTCCTGAGGTCGACACTTAACGTCAAGATGGGGCACACAACAATCTAGTAGATCTAGCCTGATGGCTCGTAGATCTAAGATGATTATGTGGAGTTAATTCTCCTCATCTTCTCTTATGTGCAGTGCCTGATTTGATGGACTCATCCATTGTCCTAATTATTGTCTCCGTGGTAGATTGTATACGGAGCACTGAGCTTGTCCGGGAACCGCACCATAGGAGAGCTTATTTGAAGAATCTACACACCGCCACTGATTATTTGCAAAATCCTGTTTTCACCATTGCTGGTCTAGTTCCAGCTGAATCGGTCACAACTGAAGCTGACTGAAAGGAAATCCTCCTATGCAGAATGGGATTAAGCCCACTAATTATGTGTAAGCTCTGACTGTGACTAACTCTTTGTAACAGATGTTCGTCGTCAATGTTCGGAGTTTTGAAACTCACTCACCTGAGGGAAGAGCTTTGTTGGAATGCGTGATTAGTATCACTCCCAGGAACTGAAGGGTTTTGCTGCAGATCAAATCAAGCCCTGAAGTACATTTAGTGTCAGACCCAGCTGATAGAAAAGGTCTATGCAAGCGCCAGTGGACGCAGGAGTCTCTTCCTCTTTAAGGGGCATTGACAAGTCAGTTGCCCAAGTAGAGGTACACTTGGTGACCCTGCGTGTAAGAAGGCTGTGCTGGGGCTAAGCACTTTGTGACTATCAGGGGAGTAGACTTAAGCTGAACAGGGGTGTTTTGAATAGGTGGTGTGCCCCTCCCCAGTGAACCACAGTTATTTTCTGTGGTTCGGGTGTATAGGGATGTGTAAGTAGGCATCCTGTAGGTCCAGGGAGATGAGGAACTCGCTTTCCTGAAGCAAAAGACTTCCGGAAAGGATTGCTCAGTCAGAAACTTGTTGAGTTCATGGAAGTCCAGTGTAGGCCTCCACTCTCTCGTTTTCTTCCTAATCAGGAAGAACATGAATATAAACTCAGATTGGTTTGGGACTTCGGTCCCTTCTTGATCACTCCTTCAAGAGGGAGGCAAATCATTTCCTTTTGCAGATCCCATAAGTGCAGGCGACCTTCTTTAGTGGACAGATGGCTCAGAGATTTTTCCAGGAATTCCAGACTGCCCAAACTGCATGATTTAGAGCACCCAGGGATCCACAGTAATCTGTTCCCATTCCGTCTCAAAAATGGAATTCCCACACCCTCCCTCATCCTGCATGGGGAATACCAGAGGGGAGCACTGACAAGTCAGGCTCATTTCATGATATTCTGGGTTTATCCATATGAAAGAACATTATCAAAGGTAAGTAATTTGTTCTTCTAACATATATTAAATCCAGCACATAACTTACTTGAATACACTCAAAGTCGTTCATTCAGTACTATTCAACTGGCAACATAGGAGACTCTTAACTGACAACACCTGTTCCAAAATAAGCTGTGCCGTCCGTAGCCCTATCAGTTAATAAGAGCAAGTTACGTACATAAGGTACCACTATTTCTCGTGGATACTCTAACAGCAAATTCCTCCCCTTCAGGATATCACAAGCCGCCACAGTGGATCCAGAAGATTTTAGCAGCAATGCTCCAGTGCACCAGTAAGTGGTTCTGCACGGCTCAATGCCGACTTCGTTCCACCCTGGAGCAGCATATAAATGGCACTCTTGCTTGTCGATGTCACTTTTTTTCTTTACTCTGTCCATGCCTTTAGACATGGAACCCAACCATAATCATAAGTACCTGCAAGAAATTGGGGCATTTTTAGATGGAAAAGAGACTATTCCACAGAACAAGGATGGGGGAGGGCAGTGAGGAAGGTAAGTAATTTGTTTTTCTGATGGATACTTCTAACCACATATTCCTCCCTTTAGAATAGATACCAAAGTTCTATCTCCCAAGGTGGTGAGCTCAGATCAAAAAGTCATGCAGGACCAAACAGGCCGTAGTGCTTCCAAACATGTGTACCGATGCCTACTTTGCAGACTGATCGGTGTCAAGAACAGGCACTCTTTGTTCCTGCGCAGTGGTAGCAACCTTGGCCCGGCTGAAATGGACCTGCAATCCCTCTGGAAATTGTTTATTGCCCAGTGTGTAACAAATTCTAATGCATAGGACTATCCACCTCAACAGAGTCCTTTTCTGCACTGCCTTGCACTTTTTTAGGCCCCATGGAACCCCAAAAATATCGGATAGTCCGCCCGATGGTCTTTGGTGCAATCCATGCAACGCTCTTTCTAGGGGATACTCTATCTAACAGCAGATTCCTGACCTTGTGAATACCTCCAGATGCCAGACTGAATCCACAGATTTTCCTCAACACTGCCACAGCATGTGGCATCATACAGCTCTGCCTCGACTCTGTTCCGCCCCAGAAGTGACACCAGAGGCACATAAGCGCCACCTCTGTGCGCTGACATCAGTTTCTTTCTTGACTCTATTCGCGCCATCTGACATCAAGGTTAAAAATTGATCAGATGAGGCAGTGTGCAGATCTCTAAATTGGGAACTTTTTATGGATGATTAAAAGAGGCCGGGCCACAAAACGAGGAGGTGGGACGGCAGTGAGGATTCTGCGGTTAGACAGAAATCCACCATAAAGAGCATCACCGAAGTTAACTATCTTGCTCTTCTGATGGATACTTATACTCACAGATTCCTCACCTTGTGAATAGACACCAAATCAGTACCTTGTAAAGTGCAGGGTCTGTGGAGTGGCTCAAACCAAAAAGTCCTGCAGGACCGAATGGGCAAAGTTACCTTCCCACCAGACCGGACTATCAAAGCAGTAGTGCTTCATGAATGTATGAACTGATGCCCATGACGCGGACTAATAGATGTCTAGGGCGGGTAATCCATGTGCCAACACAGTGATAGCTGCCTTGGTTCTGGCTGCGTGAGCTTCAGACCACCCAGAGGCTGCTTTTTGCCCAGTGTAGCCAATATTAATACAAAGGACTATCTATTTTGATATGGCCCTTCTGCACCGCCTTACCTTTATTTTCCCCAGCAAATATCACAAAGAGCTGATCGTCCACCTGATGGTCCATGGTACGATTAATGTAATAGCTCAAAGATCTTTTGGAGTCCAAGCAGTGAAGTCTGGCCTCCTCTTTCAAAGGGTTAGGCTGAGCAAAGAATGCTGGAAGGGTGATGGAGTGTGCAACACGAAAAGGAGTCACGAACTTTGGCAGAAATGCCACCCTAGTTCACAACACCAGTTTGTATGGGAAAAGGGTGGTATATGATGGATGAATGGACAGAGGTTGTAGCTCATTCATGTGACAAGCTCAACTTATCGCTAGGAGAAAGACTTTTTGAACGTCAGTAGGCACAAAGGCCAGCTGTGCATTGAATCAAATGGGGTACACATCAGGAAAGTGAGCACCAAATTAAAACCTCACAGCAGCATACAAAAGGCTTGGGTGAAAACAAAACCAGACCTTTATGAAAACGCATCACAACAGGTGATATTAATAAGGACCATTGGTCCGATAAACTAGACAAAGGCCAACAAATAACCTTTAACAGTGCCCATTTTAAGTTCTTGCTAGGTTAAAGATAGCAAAAAAAGTAAAACATCCAGCAACTCCACCTGTAATGGATCTGTATGGTGGGGTTTAAACCAGGTCACAGACTTATCACTGAGTTCGCCATAAACAGTTTTTGCAGATGGATGCCTGGCTGCTAGAATGACAATCAGTAGCTCGGGAGGGAGGCTAAAACTCCACTGTCACAACTCGGTCTTCACACATGGAAGTGTAGGTTGCACAGGCCTACATGCAGGACCCTGTCCTGCTGATACAATAGAAGATCCTTCCGAAGCAGCAGCCAGACTGAAGGATAGATGGTAACGCCCAGCAGTTATGGGTATCACACTCCCCTTGCACAATACAGAGCCACTAGGATGAGTTTGGCCTGGTCGTTCCTGATCTTCTTCAGAACTCTGTTCAGGAAAGGCAGGCGCAGGAAGGCATACTGAAGTCCAGAGGGCCACTGCAGGTTGAATGAGTCTTGGAGGGAGAAGTTTCTTGGGACCTTGAGCACGCAAAAGTGTTTACATTGGTTGTTCTTGAGGGTGGCAAACACACTGAGCCAGGGTTTTCTCCATTGATGGAAGGTGCACTGTGCCACCTCCGGGAAAAGCTGCCATTCATTTTCTGCTGGGTGTCAGTGGCTGGGTTTGTCTGCCAATGCATTTAACAATACCGCCAGGTGGTTCACAACTAAGGAGATGCTCTGCTGACTCAGCCAGTTCCAGAGTTGCAGGGTCTCCAAGCACAGGACCTAGGACATCACTCTGCCCTTCTTGTTGCAGTACCACATGGTGGTGGTAAGGGTGAGCCTGCCTCCCTTTGATGGACAGTTGGAAGGCGTTCAACACCAAGCAAATGGTCCACATCTCCAACACAGTGATGTGGGGTAGGTCTCAGCCGGAGACCACAGTCCCCTAATCTCCACATCTCCCAGATTACCTCCCCTTCCCAGCAGGTACACAGCTGTCACCACTGTCAGCTATGGGTGGGGCAATGTGAGGGGTCTGCTGCCGGTCTAGCTTCAGTTGAGCCACGACTGCAGGCCTTTTGTAGCCTCCTCCAAAATCTGGATGGAATCCAAGAAGTTTCAGGTTCCAGTGCAGAGCCCCCACATCCCACCTAACATAGCTGAAAAGCAGGATTTCAAGTGTCCCATAAGCCTCAGAGCCATTTTCACAGAGACACGGGAATGAGGCTGAATGTTCTGGATTCTTTGTTGTTGCAGAAAGGACCCTAACTGCCCTGCATTTAGGATGGCTCCAAACAAAGGGAGCCTCTGCAAAGGAGTCAGTTGTGACTTTACTAGGTTTCACTATCAACATTGCAATGTCAGGAGGTTCGCCATTGTCTGGAGGTGATCTACAACTGACCTTGGCAATCCTGCCTTCACCTGCCAGTCACCGAGGTAGCGGAAAACTGGAATCCCCAAAAGTGTGCTGCGACCACCGCCATCACTTTCTGGGGTGTACTGATGTGGCCAAAGGGCCGCTTGGCAAACTGAAAATGCTCCTGGCCCTCCTTGAACTGCAAGTAGTGTCTGTGGGACTGCATGACAGGTACATGGAAGGAGGCATCCCTGAAGGTCCAAAGTCACTATCCAGTTGCCTGGATCCAGGGCAGACAGAACCTGGACCAGCGTGAGCATCTTGAATTTGTCCTTCCGTAAGAAGACGGAGATCTAAAATAGGACAAACGTCTCCATCCTCCATTGGCATGAGGAAATAGAGAAATTTACAGCCAGACCCTATTTCTGTAGCCGAGACCAACTCTACGGCACCTTTGGCCAAAACAGCCAGCACTTCTAGAAGCAAGATGGAGGCGTGCTCCTATGAAAGATGCTCTGATGTGGGCAGGAGGTGCGCCGGGTCTAAAAGGAATGCCAGGGTGTAGCCTTGTTGAAGGATTTGCAGGCCCCCCCTCCGTCGATTTTGTCTGTTGTGAATGCAACATAAGTAAAACCTCTTCCACTTAAAGACATATGATTTTCTTGTGGAAAGTCTTTTAGCCTTTCTTAAAATGTGCATGCAATCTCGTGGCAGGCCTAAATGGCCATATTGGAGGAATTCAGGAGCCAAGTTGTCAAGTTCAGTGATAGAAGGTTGGGGTGCAGTATCTGTCCCCAAACTTGTACAGGAGATCCTCCACGGCAATCTCTTGTGTGGTTGTTCTGATAGGGGAAGAAGGTCCGTGAACCACCACTGACGAGGCCATTCTGGTGCTATGATTATCATCCTGGTCTTGGATCTGTCAAGTTTGATAGTTACATGTCATTATTAGAGGAACAGGGAGAAATTTCCCTGGTCAATTTTTCCCTGGTTGGAAGAATCTGGATGCGTAGTCCCAGCATTTTTTATTGTTTGCGTCTGCAAACAAATCGATTTGTGGATATCCCCAATATTGAAAAATGGCTTGTTAAACTTCGTCGTTTAGGATTCAGTAGTGATTTTCCTGAAAAACACAACTGAGAGAATCTGCTTATATATTTTGAACCCCTGGAAGATGGAAGACCATTTTGGTTAGGATTTTGGCTATTAACCATTTTCATATGCCTTGAACTTCGAGAGATAGGGGGCGAGATGGAGTCCCTCCTTGCTTGTAGACTTTCTGAGGTTGACTTGCAGACCCAGATTGGTTAGTGTCTTGAGGCAGAGTTGGTAATGTTTCTTTGTCTCCGCTAGTGACATACCCTTTATTTGCCAATTGTCCAGCTACGGCTAAACAAAGATTTTTTGATTCCTTAGATGAGCTGCAATGACAGCCCTACATTTTGCTTAGTTTGTGGAGCTGTTTTTAGGCCGAAAGGTAGGACTTCATATTGATAGTGATGCTTTGAATCAAAGAAACGTTCGATGCTCTATTGATACTGGAATGTCAAAGTAAGCATCTTGGAGATATATTGAACACATCCTGTCTCCTTGATGCAGGTGTGGATAAATTTGGTGTAATGCCATAATTCAGAATTTTTCTTTCCTTATGTATTTGTTTAGTACTCGTAGCACTAGAATGGATCTGAATTCTTGTTTTGGTCCTTTATTCACACCAAAAAGTATCCGAAATAAATCCACAGTCCTCTCTGGTGATGGGGAATCTCCTCCACAGCATGCTTCTGCGTGTTGACTTCTTTCTGCAGCAGGTCTTTCTGATACACTGATGTTTGGATTGGTGGAATTGAAGGAGGAGGGAACCTAATTCGAAGAGAATATCCATTCTGATCAATATTCAAGACCCATTTGTCTGTTGTTACTAAGCGCCACTCTTCCAGATGTTTGGTAATACTTCCCCCCCCCCACCGGTGCGGACAACAGAGAAGGGGGAAGTGACGGCTCATTGCTTGGTAGGAGCTTTTTCTGTGGGTGCAGGCTGCTGTTGAGTTCCTCTTCCTCTTGATGTTTTTTGAGGATGATAGTGTTCCTTTGACTAAAATCCGATGTTGAGCCTCTGGCTTAAGGCCGATTAGTCTGTGCCAAGATTATCTGCGTGCACAGATACCATGACAATATCCATGCGCAGCAAGATCTGATGTATCCGTTTCTGCACTTATAATCTGGTTAGATAGCAAGCCACCGTCATTCAAGATCTCTTGGAAATCTTGTCGGTCCTCTTTTGGGAGTTTTTCCGTAAATCTGTTGAGCAAATCCCACAGAGACCTATCATACCTTCCCAACAAAGCAGAAGCACTGCTCACCTTCATTGAAGATGCTGATGTTCCACACATCTTTTTGCCACAAGCATCTCTTTGTTTGCTTTCCTTATCTAGTGGGACAGGAGAAGACAAAGCAACATTGTGAGATTTTCTTCTGCTGTTACAATGACCGAATCAGGAGGGTCTGATTTGAGGAATAGTGGGTCCTGGTCAGGTGGTTAATATTTTTTAAGAAGTCAAGATGGAGCAGATTTCACTGATGCAGGCGTAAGAAATAATTGCAGCGCAGGTTCTAGTAGACCAGGAACAAAGAGAATCAATGGTCGTTCAGCTGTTTTGTGATGCAGTGTCTCAAAAATCACAGAAGATGATGCCATTGTCGTAGGGATATCAATGTTTAATTTAGTATTAACACTTCATTGAAGCAAGAAGATCATCCACAGGTGACACTTTTGCAGGAGTGCATCTGTCAGAGTGGGATAGTAATCCCTGACTGATGAGCAAGTAGTCGTAGACCAAGATGGAGAAATCATTCTTCTGTATCTACATCTGGATCCGTGTGATCTTCTAGATCTGGCTCTGGATGTTACTTTAGATCTGAAGCAGTGATGCAGCGGACTCCAAGATCTTCGTGGAACCTTGTGAGTCACAGCTGGAATATGTGGGCTACTTATGGGCCCTGCTGGAGTCGCAGGTAGCACTGGAGAAAATTGAGGAGATGCAGACCCCCTAGGAGAAGGTGTACCTGAAATGTGGACCTCAGGTGTGACTGTTGATGGAGAATATGTATGAGAGTACTTAATGCCCAAAGTAGGGGCACAGGTCTATGCTGTAGACTTTGAAGCCTGCATGGAGAAATACTCAAAGGTGAGTGCGAACTAGCTCTGGATGCAGAGCAAGGCTTTGACTCAGCCTCAGGAGTTAGCAAAGGCTATGACTTGTCCTTTGACGTTGAATGATTTTCTCTCGACGTCGGCTTTTCAGCAGTTTGCGATGTTTAATATTTTCCTCTCAGCATCGACGGTGGGTTCTACGCTGGTTTCAATGTCAATACCTGCTTCTTCGACATCAATGGGTGGAGGGCTGTTTATGTCAACAGTGACTTTGAAGCCAAAGTGTGTCTCAACGGTGAATGCCAAGGGTGCTTAGATGTAGAGTTGTGACTCACTCCTACAATTAACGGTGTTTTTGACGGTGAGCACACCAGAATCTGCTTCATTCTAGGCATAATGCCCCTCAATGTCGACCAGGAACGTCTTTTTTGTGATGGTGGTGTCTTACTCTGGATCTCCCTCTGTGGGAGTCCTTGGAGAGAGAGGAAGGCTCATTGGAGGAAGACTGACCTTCCCCACAGCCTCTTAATGAAGTAGTTGTCCTTCTTTATTGTAGACCGTGCAGTCTGATCTTTTCTCTGTCTTTCAAAGTACGTTTGGAAAACTTCTGACATTGACCACAGGTCTCCGATTGATGAGATTCATTTAATGGAGGACAAACGATACAGACAGGATGGGGATCTGTATGGACCTTTTTCCTCCCACAGGAAGGGCATTCACAAAAAGTGAAGGTGTTCTTGACTGGAAAATAAAATATTTTCTGTCAGAAAAAAAGGCTATGTACATTCTAGGTGTTGAAAAATGTCAAATGACTTTTAAAGAAAATAATCTGGAAAGTTTTGACAGAGATTTCGTGCCAAAACGCAGCGCTCAGTGCTTCAGGATCCTGACTGCAAGAGCAGGGTAAACGAATGGACCTATCTGTCACCAGTAAGGCATGATGGGATACAGGGTGTACTGTGAGGTTCTTGAAGGCACAGTGCCAGTTTTCTCTACTATTCTTTGAATGGGAGCCTATCGGTTAACAAGGTCTCATATTGGGAAGGGGATAAATCGGGCAGACTTCTGGCCTGGATTCTCCGACGGGAAAGAGCCCCAGAGGCGATTGTGGCCCTACGGGAGCCTATGGGGGGCTTAGTCCACTCTGAAGTGGGACTCCTACGGGTCCTTAAATCTCATCTCCAGCGGGTGTACGACGCGGATCCCGCCGTTTCCGAGGCGTCCTATCTCCCTTACCTTCGGGGCTTGACCCTACGGTCTATTCCTAAGTCGGCGCGGGAGGCTCTTGACGAAGCCCTAACACTGGGCGAGGTATGTTCCGCCCTGCAGCACCTACCGAGAGCCAAGTCTCCGGGCAGTGACGGATTCCCTACTGAGTTTTATCAGGCATTCGCGGGTACACTCCCCCGACTCCTATTACAGGTCTACCTTGAGGCATTTGGGAAGGGGACTCTCCCGCCGAGCATGACACTGGGGGAGATATGCATGCTCCTGAAGCCGGGTGGGGACGCCCATGAGCCTTCATCGTATCGACCGATCACGATGATCAACACGGATGTTAAGATCTTGTGTAAGCTCCTGGCCTCACGCTTAGCGCCGTACATGCCTCATTTGATACACGAGGACCAGTGCGGTTTTATACCAGGGCGCAACACGGCTATGAACCTGCGGCGGTTGAATCACATTCTACATGAGGTGCGGGGTCGGGAGGAGCAGATGGTGTTGGTGTCTATTGACCTCGCCAAAGCGTTCGACACAGTCGATTGGGGTTATCTCCTCGAGGTCCTCCGCGCTGTGGGTCTGGGTCCTAATTTTTGT
The DNA here is from genome assembly GCA_963921515.1 of Calotriton arnoldi. NCBI lineage: Eukaryota > Metazoa > Chordata > Amphibia > Caudata > Salamandridae > Calotriton > Calotriton arnoldi. The sequence goes on along the minus strand of CAWUFW010000227.1, from coordinate 3,012,982 downwards.
CGCTGGATTCGCATCTTGTATACGGCCCCCCGGGCTAGGGTAAAGCTTGGGGCCGCGAGGTCCGAGGAGTGGCGGTTGGGACGGGGTACACGCCAGGGGTGTCCCCTCTCGCCGTTACTATTTGCCCTAGCCATAGAGCCCTTCGCTGTCCGGGTTCGAACAGATATGGAACAGTGGGGAATCAGGGTGGGGGACACGTGCAACGTTATCTCCCTGTATGCAGACGATGCCTTATTTTATTTGGCCTCTCCCCGGGATGCGCTTCCGATACTGCTGCAACACTTAGACCGGTTTGGGGAGGTTTCTGGATTGTGACTTAACCGTGGTAAGTCGCTGATCTTTCCACTGGCGGGTCTTGTTTCGGTGCCCTCGGGAGACCTACCGGATCTCGGGCTGCGTTGGGAACGGGAAGGGTTCCGTTATCTTGGAATACAGGTGGCTCCGACGGACACGCAGGCGCTAGTCCGGAATGTGGAGCGCATACTCACGTCCTTACGGCAGTCAGTGTCATTTTGGAATTCGCTGCCACTTTCGTTGATGGGACGGCTGGCCGTCGCCAAGATGGTAATGCTCCCTAGGACGTTATATGTCCTTCAGAACTCACTATGTCCGCTCCCACCCCGGGTTTTCAGAACTTTAAACATGTTACTCACATCCCTGTTATGGGCGGGCCGACGCAGTAGGGTGGCTCTTCACACTGTCGTCCGCAGCTACGAAGAGGGGGGCCTCGAGGCACCACGCTTCGACCTATATTATTATGCGGCCCAGTTACAACACGCAGCCCGCTGGTTTACGGACACGGACAACTGGGAGACGCGCCTTTTCTCTGGCAGAGCGGACATCCAGACGCTACAGGTAGCCCTGATGCAGGGTAGGGGTCAGACACATCCCTTCCCTGTATTGTGCGGCATACGGCTGGTATATGGCAGCGGTTTGTTGAGAAGGTCTTACAGAGGGCACCCTTTCACAGGGAGCTCCCGATCTGGATACTGGCCCCCTTCATCGACATGGGGCAATATATGTCCTTTCAAGTCTGGAGGGAAGGTGGTTGCAAAGTTCTGGCGGATCTTTACCCTAACGAGACCTTCCTTACCTATGAGCAAGCGGAAGAGGCCTTTGGCCTTGGACGGGGACACTTCCTGCACTTCCGGGGAATTCAGGATGTGGTGAAGGTCACCTGGCCCCAGTACCCAGAGATCCCACCACTGACCCACACCTTAGATGTCCTCCTTTCCTGCGGCAGGGGACGTAAACTGATTTCTCTCCTGTACAAGGCCATGAAAAAGGACTCAACCCCCCGGGTGCCGCCGTCTCGGGCCGCATGGGAGGTGGATCTCGTCGCCCCGCTGGAACAGGGACAATGGGCGCGTATAGGTTCCCTCACACGCACGGTCTCCTGCAACGCGAGGTTTAAACTGACGCACTTCAATTTTTTACACCGCACCTACCTAACCCCGGTATCCCTGAGACGCATCTCTGGGGACAGGGGAGATGGATGCCCTAGATGTGCCGCTGTGAAAGCGGGCTTCCTACACTTAGCATGGGACTGTCCTTTGGTCAGGCAATTCTGGGTGGGGGTGGTGGACCGCATAGTTGCAGCTACAGGCCTCCGGATGGCGCTTGAACCCCTGCAATGCTTACTCTCATTAGTCCGGAAACCTAAGAAAAAGAAACTGTCGTATAAACTCCTACAATTAATGCTGGTACTAGCCAGGCGCAGGGTGGCGATAACTTGGATGGGGCAGAGGGCCCCGGAGATACCCACTTGGCTTAGAGATGTCCGCGAGTGGTCCCTGGCTGAGGAAACCCACATGCAACTCACTCGAAGGGATGAGAAACTGCAGGACGACTTAATGGCTTGGCGCGTCATGTGTGCGTCTGGGCTTGCAGAAGGGGAGTCCTCCCCACAGGACACAACTGATAGTGACGGCAGTGGGTTGGATCTGCCCGCTGGGTCTGGTTCTGACGGGGAGCGAGAGGGTCGACCCCGGTAGGGTTCACCGACTGCATCAGTGCCATGCCTGGTTCCTGCCTCACGGTACTTTAAATCGTATGTTATTTTCCCTTCCCCCATGAGTCCGTTACCTCCCAGATGCCGCCTGTAGTCCTAAGTGCCGCTAATAAGGCTTTCGATTTGCTTGCATACTGATTTGATGCCAATTTGTGTGTAAATGGTTTTTCATGATATAAACTGAAAATAAAGTTTAAAAAAAAAAACAAAAAAAAAACAAGGTCTTATATTCCCTTTCCTTATAATAAAGGTTTGTGAAAGATTTTCTATAGTCATTTTCATTGATGACATATTTCTATGTAATTGGATTCTTTTTAAAATGAAAATTCAATGTAATCTGGCCATTTTAGCCTTTCTTTATGCTACATAATATATATATATATATATATATATATATATATATATATATATATATATATATATATATATATATATATATATATATAGTACTGCATATATAGTTTGTTACATATATATAAAACATTTTTAAGAGTGCCCCACGATCCCTGCTCATGGGCAGGACTATTCAGTGCTTAGGACTATTGATGAGGGTTCCCTGGAAGAGAAGTAAAAGTTCTAATGAGGTTTCTCTCGGCTACAAAACGTCTGTTGGTATGTTTGTTTTGACTTCCATTGAAGGCAGTTGTAAATCCAATACCTTCGCAGCACATCTCAATAAAACAGAAAAGGAGGTGTTGTAATATGATGTTATATTACCCTACCTACTTTTCCTCTTCCACCCTTCTTTCCCTTGCCCATCTCTCCCCACTATTCTATTCCAGTTGGTACTTACCATTCCATAGAATCTTCATGTGAAGCTCACAGTAGAATGTTCTGTGAGCTCCAAACGTCAAATGTTTGGTTACATCACATTATCTTCTAAACCAATCATAATCTAAAAGCGCTCCATTTGCATACATGTTCATTTGTCCCATTCCAGCCCCCACGAGATGTCCCACATAGTCCAAATTGTTGAGTTTCCGGGGCTGGCCAGTGTCTGTGTAATCCCCCCACTAACACCCCCCACCCTCAACTACAAACACCCCTCCCTCGTCATGTCTGGTGTGTTCTCTTTCGGTTTAACTACTTATCTCTTAACCGTACAGTCCATATCTATTCATTATCCAATAAGTCCTAATGGGCTGTCTCCCCTGTCTCCTGCGTACCCTCTAATCCATACCCTGCCTGTGCATTTCCGTCATCTTCCTCTCTTATTTCACTATCCGCACTGTCATTTGCCAGTTCACCTAACATCGCCCTCCATGCCCGCACGTCATCCTCCACCTTTTCATCTCTCTTAGTCTGTTGCATTCTGAGCATCTCAGCCGTCGCCCATTCCGTCATGTCTCGTTTCCATTGCATCATTTTAGGCGGTCGTCGGCTCAGCCATGATATGGCAATCCGCCTTTTTCGCCAACACCAGTTCCAAGAGGACAAATCTCCTACTCAGGCCTTTATTCTTGGGTCTGGGCAGCAAGCCTAGCAGCACCACCTGAATCTCTCCTGCTATCTCCCACCCTGTCACTCCTCGCAACGTAGTCGGGACATCCGTCCAGAAGCCTTGCAATTCCGGGCAAGACCGGACCATATGGATGAATTCCGCGTCTGCTTCTCTGCATCTGGGGCACTGCCCCGAACGCTCCGGGTAAATCTTATGTAGCATCTTGGGTGACAAATATACCTGGTGTATGTAATTATATTGGATTAACTTAAACCTCACATTCGCACTCACCTGCTTCACCCCTTCATGTATTTTAACCCATTCTTTCTCAACAATGGGGTTCCCCGTCAAGAGCTCCCACCTCGCCTGTACTGGCAAAACCCTGACAGCCCCGTTCTCTCGGTTCGCCCGATAAAGATTCAAGATCAATCTACGCCCTTGGGCCATCATTGTCAGGGTCTGTAACACCTTGGAGACAGGGGGCTCATCTGGAAACATTGGCCACAGCTCTCTCGTCACCTGTGCTATTTTCCCATATTGTAGGAACTGTCCTAGGCCTAGTTCAAAGGTTTCCATTATCTGCTCACGTGTAATGTACTGATTATTATCATAAAGATCCCCCATGTTCAAGCAGCCCCCCTCTCGCCACCTCTTACCGACATGGTCGCAGATATCTGCTGGAAAGGTCGGACGACCCACAATGGCATGTCCGGAGCATATGGGGCTCTCTTCACCACTTTCCGGAATATCGATTCCCATATTCTAGCCACGTGTCGAACTATATAAGGACTAGTCTCGGGCACCCGTGCCCCCAACATTAATAGCTCAGGCAGGACTTTGCCACTGAGCGTCCCTGCCAGCAGCGTCTTTTCCCAGATATCGTTTCCGTCAAGCCAATGTACTGCATGTTGTAACTGCGAGGCTGCATAATAGTATTCCAAACATGGGACTCCCAAACCCCCGTTCTGCCACGTTGTCTGCAATGTGCTTAAACTGACCCTTTTACTCTTGGGTCCCCACAATAAGTCAGTCAGTAACATGTCCAGTGTGATAAAGAAATGTCGAGGAATCCTAAAGAAAGAATGCTGCATCGCATACAGGCACCTGGGCAAGCCCTCCATTTTAATCAGGGCTATCCTCCCCATTAGAGACAGGGGCAGCTCTCGCCAGAAGCGCACTGACCCACGCAACCCTTCTACTACTTTACCTATGTTGAGCGTCAAGTACTGTTCAGCTGACTCTGCCAGCCTGAACCGTAGGTATCGGGGCGCGGTTCTTACCCATAGGAGCCCCACCTCCGGGAGTTCCTCATCTGGAAGTGTAGCCAGTCTTCCCGATCGGATCAGTTTAGATTTCCCACGGTTAATCCGCAGCCCCGACACATGACTAAACCGCTCCAGGGCGCCCAGCAAAACTGGAATCGCACGTATAGGCTCCCGGACGTACACCAAGGTGTCATCCGCATACATAGACACCACATGGTTAGTCTCACCCAGCTTAATCCCAAAAGCCTCCAAATCTCCCCGCAGGAGCGCTGCTAAGGGCTCCATGGCCATAGCAAAAAGTAACGGCGACGGAGGACATCACTGTCTAGTGCCGCGTTGCAGCCGCAACGCCCTTGACACCAACCCTCCCATTTTAATCTTAGCCTTGCGCTCAGAGTATAACAACCGTGCCCATTGCAGGAATTGTTCTCCAACCCCCATTACCCGCAGTACTTCCCAGAGGTATTCCCATCCCACGGAGTCGAACGCTTGTTCGATATCTAAGAGTGCCAGAGCACAATCCTTCTGTTGCGGCGTGGGTGAATGCCATACATGAGCTAATCTCCTTAAGTTGAGGGTTGTATTACGTTCGGGGATAAAACCTGCCTGATCCCAATGTATTAGCCTCTGCATGTATGGCTGTAGTCGTGCTGCCATGATTCCACTAAGGACCTTCATATCAATATTTAATAGGGAAATGGGTCTATATGACCGCGGAAGCTGTACATCCCTGTCCACTTTGGGAAGCATCACCACCATTGCCTCACTCATGGAGGGCGGGAGTGTACGTTTTTGAAGCGCTCCGTTATAAACCTAGGCGGTCTGCCAAAACCTGGGCGTACTGCTTATAAAATTCAGCCGGGAGGCCATCACTTCCGGGGCTTTTGGCCGATTTCAGGGATTTAATCCTCCACAGTACTTCCTCCTTTAAAATCGGATCATCCAGCATCTGGCTAGCCTCATTATCTAACTGTGGTAGGTTCAACGCAGTGAGGAACTGCTCCAGTTCCCCCGGGGCCGGACCTGGTCGCCCTACGTATACTCCGGCTAGGTGGTCCGCCAAAGTGTCTAAAATTAACCTTGCGCCCAGCAGTAGTCTTCATCTGGACAATAGGTTATACCGGCGTCTCATTACGGATCAACTTTGCAGGAAGCGCTCCCGAGCAATCCCCCTCCACATGTAGGCGTTGTCGGTACACAGTGTAGCGAAACTTCTCTAGTCTACACGACGCCGCTAGCAATTCCTCCTTTGCCTCCCGCCATTCATTCAGTCGGTCAGGTTTCATAGGTAGTGCCCTCTCCAGCTCAGCCAATCTCCTTTCTACCCCCTCAATCTCTCTCTCTCTCGCTGCTTCCGGACCCTATAGGTCTTATTAAGGCAAAACCCACGTACCACTACTTTCAGTGCCTCCCATTCCATACCCCTTGACGATGCCGAACCCCAATTCACTGTAAAATAGTTAGAGATTTCATCCTCGAGTTTCCCGGCGAATGGCGGATCGGTGAGTGCCTCCGTTTGGAGCCCCCACGTGGGAATTGCCGCCCTGGGCCGGCCCATATTTAAAGTTAGTAGTTATGGTGAGTGATCCGAGATGTACCTTAGAAGGTACACTATTTCTTCCACCCTGGGCATCAAATTCTGTGACAGGAGGACCTGGTCAAGTCTGCTGTATTTATGATCAGTTCTTATGGTAAATGGGATTCCCCATAGAAAGAATTTTAAATGATTTATAGCCCAAAAACAAGCAAGAGCTTCCTTCTCTATAGTGGAGTAGTTACGCTCAGGATCCTTAAGTGTTCTGGATGCAAAAGCTATTACTTTTTCTTTCCCTTCAACAACTTGTGTGAGTGAGGCACCTAATCCCTTCATGCTAGCATCTGTGGTTAAGGTGGTCTTAGCATTGGGATTAAACATACTCAAAAGAGGTGCTTCCGTGATGGCTTGCTTGATATGTGACAACTCATTTTGACATTCTGCACTCCATTCAAAAGGGGTACCCTTCTTTAACAAGGTCCTAAGTGAATGTACATGGTCAGCAACATTTTTGACATATTTAGACATGTATTCCACCAGGCCTAGGAAGGACTTGAGCTCTTCCTTATTGGAAGGTGCTGGTGCTAATTTGACTGAATCCACAAGACTAGTTTTGGGACTTATTCCTTCACCTGTAATAGTGTGACCAAGATACACTACTGATTCCACCCCAATTTTGCATTTGTCTTTCTGTGTGGTAAACCCAGCTCTGCTCAGTTTTGTCAGAACATCTTCAAGGACTTTGTTGGGCTCCTCTATTGACTCGCCATACATTAGGATGTCGTCCTGAAAGCATAATACCTTGTCAGTGCCATGCAATATCTGTTGCATGACACGGTGGAACACTGCCGCGGCAGATGCCAATCCGAACAGCATTCTACGAAATTGGTAGGCACCAAATGGGGTTATGAAAGAAGTGAGAGCTTTGGAATCGGGATGGAGAGCTACCTGGTGGTAAGCCGATGAGAGATCCAGGACACTAAAGTACTTTGCTCCCTGTATGACGCTGAGCATTTCATTGATATTAGGGAGGGGGTGCCTGTCCACCCAAATATTAGCATTTAGATCTCTCAGATCGACACACAACCTGATACTCTTACCCCCTTCCTTGGATGCTATAACTATGGGGGCAAATCATTCAGAGCTCTCAATCTTCTCAATGATTCCATTGGTCTCCAACTTGTTCAACTCCTTTTCCAGAGGGTCCCGTACAAGCAGTGGAACAGACCTGGCTTTATGTACTACAGGCTTGTACTGTTCTTTCAGTTTAATCTTGTGGAGGTAACCTTTAAGTAAGCCTAATTTGCCTGAGAAAACTTCAGGGAACTTCTCACATATGTCACTACCAATCACTGATTCGTCTACAAGATAGACCGGTTCCGGGGCATTGGGATCCAGCTTGATCCCTAAATCTTTTTGGTGTTTCCACCCTAGCAGATTGGAACCATTTTTTGTGATGTACACTTTCCCAAAGGTAGATCTATTCTTGAAACTAATCTGCATAACAAGCATTCCAACCAATGGTATGGGATCTTTATTGTAACCTCCGGGACTGATGTCAGGAGGCAGAAGAGTGTAGCTCTTGTTCTTTGAATTTTCCATAAAATAGGATTCATTAATCAGAGTATAAGGGGAGCATGAATCGGCAAAAACCTTAAAATGAACTTCATCTAAAAGTATATTGCATGTAGGATAATTGTTGTTGGAGACTCCAACTTTATCCGCAATTTGAAAGATGATATCCACACCCTGAACCTCCTCACAACTGACCATGTGTGTGACATTATTTTTTATGTTTCTGCAAACTTTGGCAAAGTGCCCACGCTTGTTGCACTTCCTGCATACTATTCCTCTGGCAGGACAAAGAAGGAATTCCTAACACTTTAGTTACTGACAATGGGGTTCAATTTACTTCTGATGAAATGAAGGTTTTTGGGAACTTTGTCCATCACTCACTTAAAATCCCCTCTTTATCGTCCAAAGGCAAATGGGTTGGTGGAAAGAGCCAACAGGATGATAACGGATACCATCCAATTGGCTCTTGTTTCCAAGGAACCTGTTGATGATGCCGTAAGGAAGATGCTATGGTCATACCACACTACTCCCAATAGTGTTTCAGGGGTATCTCCTTTTGTATCTCTCAAGGGAAGAAATCCAGGTTCCAAACTGATCCCTAACTGGCTCAATGGTGGATGTCCTGTTTGGGTAGACAGAATGACAGTCTTAGACAAAGTAAAGAGTCAACAAACAGATTACAAATCCAGGTATGACCAGAAATGGGGAACGAGCAAAAGAGAGTGGCACGAAGGTCAGTGGGTTGTTATCAAGAGACCTAATGTCAATCGTTCTAAAGTTTCTGCTTTCTCTAAACCATTAAGAATTAAACGTGTTAATAACAACTCTGTGGTATTGGAAGATGGCAGTACTTGGAGCATGGGCAATGTTGCGAGATGTTCCAAAGTGTGCACTCCAAAGTTTGTCAAGGACGAAAGAACAGACGCATTCATCCCCAGCTCCAAAGAATCATCCAAGGATGTCCGGAATCGTCGTCCTCCTAGTTGGCAAACTGATTATGAAATTTAACTTTTTCTATTTCAGCATTATGTATCAGCGATACTTCTGTTTCTAACCTTATTGTATTCTTATCTTGTTCTACTTGCTCTTCCGTTTGCAAGGGAGATGTGTTGTAATATGATGTTATATTACCCTACCTACTTTACCTCTTCCACCCTTCTTTCCCTTGCCCATCTCTCCCCACCATTCTATCCCAGTTGGTACTTACCATTCCATGTAATCTTCATGTGAAGCTCATAGTAGAAAGTTCTGTGAGCTCAAAACGTCAGTTGGTGCTTGAGGATCTTGGTCTAATAAACGTAGTTCTCCTGTTCTCTGGAGTCATCATTACTTAACAGGAGGCATTCTTTTCCATTGGTGGTCCACGGGGACAACATAATCCAGTATCCGGGGGCGTGTCCAATCAACTGGCATCCTGCAAGCCCATGTAGAAATTGCAATCATTATAATGTTGGGGAAAATAAATCCCCTCATCTCCACTATCATCTCCAAAGGCTGGATGCCCTGATCATTTTCCAAATGGAAACGTTGTTGCACTGCTGGGGTGCAGCTCCAAGGCAAAGGTATAGTACTATGCGAGTCTGAATGAACTGGGGCAGGGTTCGTCGGAACAGCTTCGAGAGGCAAACTCGGTTGGGATCGAGATTAATGCTGCTTGGAGTCAGATAGAACTATAGGAACAGGGTCTTCCTCTGGCTTTGGCAGCGTTTGTTCCTGCGTCAATGTCAAAAGGACCGGTGTGCATTATGGTGCGTGATTGGTGGTTGGCTCAGCCATTGGAGCGGAACCCGAGGAGCTCAGGAGGCACAGATGGTGAAAAGAGCTGGGCAGACCCGCCGGTGATAACCTACCTAGAGGCCTCCTTGGATCGATGGAATACAAAGGAGCACCAGAGGGAGCTGAAAGAGTGCCCAAAATTGACAACATGGCCTCACGAAGGACTCAATCTGTCACAACATCGCTGATGGACCCTAAAACTTGTGGTGATCGAGATCAGCTGCGGGATCAGCTCCTCTCTTGCGGGTTACTGGGAGCAAGCCCGCCAGGCACCTGGATGCCCCATGACTTCTCAGGTTGAGTCTGGTGGGACCTGGGCAAATCACTCTTTGCCTTCTTGGGATTCTGCTTTGACTTATCAGAAGACATATTATGAGGACCTGTTGTCGGAACGGCGTCTAGAGGTGGAACAGGTCCGCACCCTCGACTTCGAGTTGGACTAATGAGGCTTCTTTCAGTGTTTGACAACATACAGCTTCCCTTCATATTTCCGGATCACTTTCACGTTCAGAAGGACCTACTCCTTGCAGGATTTGGAGTCATGCGCCAAGGCCAGACACCAGAGGCATACCTAATGTTGATCTGTCACAAACAAGTGTTTGCGACAGTCCCTACAAGGTTTAAACCCTGTAGTTTTAAAAGAGAACATAGTTCTCCTGCTCACTGGAAAACAGAATTTTACAATAAAAAACTCATAGGGAACGAAGAAAAAGTTTGGAGTGAGCTCCAGATCCATGTATGAAGGCTCGGAAAAAAAATAAAAGGACGTTGATGTGCAGGGGTGGCGCTTATATGTGGCTCCATTTTCACTCCCACAGCAAAATGAAGTCATAGTGCAACCTACTGCCACGTAAGAGCATTGCTGTTAAAATTTCCAAGATCAGGTCTGGTATATTCTAAAGGTGAGGAATCTGCTGTAAAAAGTATTAATCAAAACAATACTTCTAAAGCCTCCAGAGGAAAGCTATAAGTATCAGATGTTAACCTCTCAAGATCCAACCATGGAGATTCAGAATCCAGAGTCCTGAGGTTCATATGGAAAATGCTCCCCTCTTCCTGCAATAATAAAACCTCCCTGAGAGAAATGGGCCAAGATGGAACCACAAAGGCACATCTAGAGAATGACTACTTGCATCAGCAACACTGAAATGCAGATGTCCGGGGCCCAGAGACTGCACAAGCAAACATAGGGAACTACTAAAATGGTAGAAGGAAAGTACACTTTTCTCTGTCTCTTACCAAAATTGATATAATGCAGACACCTACACAGAGAACTTTAAATCCTTTAAAAATAAGATAGATGATGTTACAACTCTTCCGTTAGAGTGTGGTTGGATTTTATTGGACAGTAAAAAATGGGTCAGATAAAGGAGTTGAATGTAGTTATGCGTGGGGCCTGTATAGCATTACAGTTGGAAGTACTCAAAGATATCCGTAATAGGCTGAAAAAACTTGAGTGCGAAATCCATGAGCTAGAAGAATAAGTTACTTACCTTCGGTAACGCTTTTTCTGGTGGATACAGTATCTGCCTGTGGATTCCTCACCTTTTGAATACCCCCTGCGCCAGCATTTCCGCGGAAATTCTTTTCCTAGCTCTCCCGCGTCGACGAGGAAGTCATAAAAGCACGGCTCCGCTCGCGACTCCGTATGACGTTATCGGAGCCATAAGAATGTTATGTTATGTTATGTTACTGGGCACTTATAAAGCGCGCGGCTACTCCCAGGAGTGTCCCGGCGCTGAGAAAGGAAACCAATGACAGAACAGAACGAGCACGCTCCTGACAGCTACTTTACTGCATGCAAAGCCAGGTTTTTAAGCCTCGCCTGAAGCTGAGGAAGACCTCGTCGGCGTGCAGACATCAGTTCCACCCATTTTTTCCATGCCCTCGAGGTAAACGGGCGGACCGACAACATTTTCACAAGTATACATTGTATACATAATATATATATGAATGCAAATATACACAGTATATACAATAACAATGAAAAATGCTAACCAAACAAAGCATTTTCCTGAAGAAAACTGTAAGCATGAAAAATACTTTTTTTTTTTTTAAACATCAAAGTCAAACAGTTAAAACATTTTTGGTAGAAACAGGAGGACAACGGGGAGGAGGTGGGTCAGTGAGGAATCCACAGGCAGATACTGTATCCACCAGAAAAAGCGTTACCGAAGGTAAGTAACTTGTTCTTCTGATGGATACATCTGCCTGTGGATTCCTCACCTTTGAATAGAATCCCCAAGCCGTACCTCTCCCGGAGGAGGGTGTCCACCTGACTATACCAAAAAATCTTGCAGGACAGAGCGTGCAAAATGGCCATCCCTCCTAACCTCGGATTCCAAGCAGTAATGCTTCGCAAAGGTGTGGAGGGAGGCCCAAGTTGCCGCCTTACAAAAATCAACAACAGGAACACCTCTAGCCAAAGCAGAAGAAGATGACTTAGCTCTGGTAGAATGAGCTCTGATACCTTCAGGGGGCTCCTTCTTGGCCAGGGCGTAGCAGATCTTGATACACAAGATGATCCACCTGGAGAGAGTTCTCTTGTGGACAGCCTTTCCTTTCATCCGACCAAAGTAGCCCACAAAGAGCTGATCATCCAGCCTTAGATCCCTGGTCCTGTCCAGGTAAAAACTGACCGCTCTCTTGGGGTCCAGACGATGAAGTCTCTCCTCCTCCTTAGAAGGGTGAGGGGGAGGATAGAAGGTAGGTAAGGTAATTGACTGTCCTAAATGAAAAGGAGTAACTACCTTGGGTAGGAAAGCAGCCCTGGTCCTAAGAACCATCTTTTCTGCATGAATGGTCAAGAAAGGAGGTTTAGAGCTAAGAGCCTGCAGCTCACTTACCCTCCTGGCCGAGGTAATAGCGATCTGGAAGACCGTTTTGAAAGAAAGAAGCCTCAACGGACAACTATGAAGAGGCTCAAATGGAGAACCCATCAGAAAGGTAAGAACAAGATTTAAATCCCACTGAGGCATAATGAAAGGAGTGGGAGGAAACTTATTAATGAGGCCCTTAATGAACCTCATAACTACAGGAGATTTAAACAAAGACGGCTGATCCGGCAAACAAATGAAAGCCAACAAAGCCGACAAATAACCTTTAATTGTAGCCACAGCACAACCCTGCTGTGCCAAAGAGAGAGAGAACTTAACACGTCAGACAAACGTGCCTTTAAAGGATCAATGGACCTCTCTCCACACCACTTCACAAATTTGGACCACCGGGAAGAGTAAATAGACTTGGTGGAGTGTCTCCTGGATGATAAAATAACATCCAACACATCCGGTGGGAGAGAGAAAGAACTCAGGTTGCCCCGTTCAATCTCCAGGCATGAAGGTGCAGGCTCTGGAGGTGGGGGTGTAGAACCTGCCCCTGCGACTGCGAGAGGAGATCTGCCCTGAGAGGGAGACGGAGCGGAGGGTGCGATGAGAGGTGAAGTAGATCGGTGTACCACACCCTTCTTGGCCAATCCGGGGCAATCAATATAACTTGGGCCCGGTCTTGGCGAACCTTCCTCAGAACTCGAGGAATCAAGGGTATGGGGGGAAACACGTAAAGGAGCTGCAAACTCCAATCCAACTGAAAGCGTCCCCCAACGCTCCCTGCATCGGAAACTGGAGACTGCAGAACAACGGGCAGTGCGCATTCTCTGGAGTGGCAAAGAGGTCCAACCGAGGAAACCCCCACATCTCGAAGATGAGACGGACCACCTCCGGATGAAGCCGCCACTCGTGATCGGCCGAGTAATGCCGACAGACTGTCCGCACGAACATTTAGCACACCGGCCAGATGATTTGCCACTACACAAATCTGATGGCCCTGAGCCCAGGACCAGAGACGCAGAGCCTCACTGCAGAGACGATACGCCCCTACACCTCCCTGTTTGTTGATGTACCACATCGCAGTAGTGTTGTCCGTCAGGACCTGAACTGACTGACCACGAAGGGAAGGAAGGCCTTCAGTGCCAAACGAATCGCCCGCAATTCTAGAAGGTTGATATGAAGCAACCTTTCCTCTGGAGACCAAAGTCCTTTGACCTCCAGATCCCCCAGATGAGCACCCCACCCTAGAGTGGAGGCATCCGTGATCACTGTGGCCACCGGTGGAGGAAGTTGAAAGGGCTTTCCTTGAGACAGGTTGCCTTGCATACTCCACCAAGACAGCTCCGCTGCAGTGTCTCTGGAGATCCTTATGTTCTCCCTGAGATCTTTGTTGTGCTGATACCACTGCCTGCGGAGGCACCACTGGAGTGCCCTCATGTGCCAGCGTGCATGACTTACCAACAGTATGCAGGAAGCGAACAAACCGAGCAGGCATAGGACCTTCAGGACTGGAACAACAGCTCCATCGTGAAACAAAGGAATCATTTCCTGAATGTCGAGCATCCTCTGTGGAGGCGGGAAAGCTTGACACACAGTAGTGTCAAGTATTGCCCCTATGAACAGGCTGCGCTGAGAAGGCACCAGGTGAGATTTGGGTACATTTATTGAGAAACCCAAGTTGAACAACAATTGCGTCGTTGCCTGCAAGTGGCGCAACACCATCTCCGGAGACTTGGCTTTCAGCAACCAGTCATTCAGATAAGGGAAAACAGGAACCCCATACCTTCTGAGATGTGCTGCCACCACCGCCATCACCTTTGTGAAGACTCGAGGTGCGGAAGTAAGGCCGAATGGAAGGAATGCAAACTGGTAGTGTTGCGACCCTACCATAAACCGGAGATACTTCAGATGTGACTTCAGGATGGGAAGATGGAAATACGCATCCTGTAAATCGATCGACACCATCCAGTCTTCCTGTTGCAGCGCCAGAGGAACCTGAGCCAAGGTCAACATGTTGAACTTTTCCTGCCTGAGGTAAAAATTCAAAATTCTGAGGTCCAGAATCGGCCTCAACCGGCCGTCCTTTTTGGGAATCAAGAAATACCGGGAGTAGCAACCTTGACCCCTTTCCTGCTCCGGAACCACCTCTATCGCCCCTTTCTGCAACAAGACCAGAACATCCTGTTGTAAAAGAAGCAAATGGTCCTCCGAACACCAATCCTGGCGAGGAGGGTAAGGAGGAGGAAACTCTTGAAAGGGAAGGGCGTACCCGTTTTCTACAAGATTCAAAACCCAAGGATCTGTGGTAATCAGTTTCCAATCTTGTAGAAAAAGGGACACCCGACCCCCCACAGGACCAACGTGCTCCAAGATGGGGGATCTAGGGCTGCTTCCCCGAGGTACCAGTGGGAGGGGCAGGAGAAGAGGAGGAGGAGGACTGCTGCCGGAGGGCTCCTCGAAGACGGCCTCTATTCTTTCCCCTGTACGACCTATACAGGGGGTTTTGCTGCTGAAGCTGTTGACGGCCATGAAAGGAAGCCGCCTTCCCAAAGCCTCGATATCTTTTATAACCATACCCTCTAGGCTGAGACTGTAGACCCAATGACCTTGCAGTCGCTCTACTGTCCTTAAAACGCTGCAGAGCAGAGTCCGCCTTGGTGCCAAAAAGTCTCGATCCATCGAAAGGGAGATCTAAAAGAGTAGCCCCGAACATCCGGAGAAAATCCAGAAGATTTGAGCCAGGCCTGCCTCCTCGTGGCAACAGAAGAACCAATAATCCGGGCAACCGAGTCTGCAGTGTCCAAACCCGACTGGATAACTTGCCGGGCAGCTGCCTGAGAGTCCGACAGAGCCTCAAGAAAATGAACCTGATCTTCATCAGGAAGTTTAGGGGCCAGCTGTTTAACAGAGTCCATAAGAGCATGAACGTACCTCCCCAGTAAACAAGTGGCATTCGTAGATTTCAACGCCATACTTGCTGATGAGAACACTTTCTTGGCCAACTGTTCCATCTTTTTAGAATCCCTATCCCCTGGAGTGGTAGGGAAGGACCCAGTCGATTGCTTGGAACAAGAAGCTTGAATCACCAAACTTTCCGGAGATGGATGCGCAGAGAGAAAGGCTGGATCACCTGGAGCTGGTCTATATCTCCTTGCGATAGACCTGGAAACTGCAGGAGCTGCTAAGGGCTTTTGCCACACCTCCATGAGAGGCTCAGTCAATGCCTCATTGAAAGGCAGAAGAGGCTCACTAACAGAAGAAGAAGTATTAAGGACTTCCGTTACAATGTTCGACTTAACCTCTGCTGAGGGTAGCTGAAGATCCAACAACTCAGCTGCCTTCCTTATTACTACATGATAAGGAGCAACATCCTGAGAGATGACAGCTTTAGGTGAAGAAATCTCCCATTCTAGGGAAGTATCTAACCCACTGGCCCCTTGCAAGCCCTCAAATTCATCCACAGAATCGAGTATCTTCCCTTCCTCCTGCTCCTGTCGATATTCATCCTCCTCCAAAAGCCTTTGTGCATCTCTTCTGGAACGGTGCTTCGGTATGGGCGTCGGCGGCGCCATCCGCGCGCCGGAGACAAAGGAACCGGCCTCAAAGGAGGACCTTCTGAAACGGGCAACGGCGCCGTACGAATCTGAGGCGGTGCCGAATTGACACCGGACGGAGGCTGAGGATTCGGGGTCGAAAACCTCGGCGCCGTAAACTGCCAGGAAGGAGCCGTCGGCATAAAGGGCACAAAAGGCGCCTGGGCGTACTGCTGGGGAACACCCAAGTTAATGGCAAGCGGGCCCACGGGGCCGGAAGGCGCACCGGTAGGGTAGGATGCCCTGGCAAACATGCCATACATAGCATTTAAAAAATGCGTGGGATCCATTCCAGGTCCTGGAAAAGGAGGGTAAGGATCCATACCTCCCTGATTAGAATCCATATGAGGACGAACCGGAGGTTGGTTTTGCGGAGCCGGTGAGGACGGCGCCCGCTCAGGCGAAGCCATAGGCACAGGAGAAGACTCCCTGGGCGCCGGCGAACCTCTGGGCGCCGGAGACTTTCTTGGCGCCGGAGACCCTCTGGGCGTCGAAGAACCTCTCGACGCCGGCGAATGCCTCGGAGTCGGCGAATGCCTCGGAGTCGCTTGCGGAGAAGGAGAAGGCGACGGAGAAATAAAGTCTTTTCCCCGGCGCAGCTGAACAGGAGAAGCCGACCTCAAAGCCACAACCTTGGAAGAACGACGTCGAGAACTGTGTCTCTTCTTCGACTTCTTATGCTTCTTGGATCTAGAAGTATGCGAAGTCGATGACTTCGAACGCTTGCGACCTCTCTTTTCTTTCTTCGCCTTCGCCATAAAGAGTTTCGCCTCCCTCTCTTTCAACGCCTTAGGATTCATTTTTCTGCAACACGAACACCCATCGACGTTGTGATCAGAAGATAGGCACCAGAGACAGTCATTTTGAGGGTCTGTAATCGACATATGACCACCACACTCTCTGCAGGGCTTAAAACCAGACTTCTTTGAAGAAGCCATTTCCCCAGTTAATCGAAGGAAATAAAGAGAAACAAAGTAATCTTGAAGAAAATGGAGAGTCCCAGAAAAAACCGTTCCGCGCCAACGGCGCGGAAAAAAGGGAACTGACGTCAGCACGCCGACGAGGTCTTCTTATGGCTCCGATGACGTCATACGGAGTCGCGAGAGGAGCCGTGCTAATATGAGGTCCTCGTCGACGTGGGAGAGCTAGGAAAAGAATTTCCGCAGAAATGCTGGCGCAGGGGGTATTCAAAAGGTGAGGAATCCACAGGCAGATGTATCCATCAGAATGCCAATACTTTCGGGTCCCAGCACCCGCAGTGTTGGCGCAGATACGAGTACAGTTAACAGAATTTCAAGAAGAGGCAGAGAGAGAAACTAAATTCCTGCACAAGTATGCGCAGGTGCGCAGGTATGGGGAGGGGGATAGGCCAGGGAAGACATTGGCGAATCTCCTAAAGCACCCTAGAGGCTCAGCATACATTGCTGAGCTTTGCAACCCTGGCGCTCCACCTTCCCAATCGCCACCTGAAGTTTTGAACTCCATGAAAAACTTTTACTCACAATTATACTCCACTCAAACTAATCCAGTTGACTCTGAATTATCAGGATATCTTGACTCGCTGGAACTCTTATGGCTAGGCAGGGCGCATTGCGAATATCTAGATGTACCAATCTCGGCAGACGACATCAGGCAAGCGATCCAAAGCCTACCGGCAGATAAGGCCCCTGGGGCCGATGGCTTCACAGCCAAATTTTACAAAGAGTATGCAGAGCTGCTGGCTCCACGCCTGCTGGAGGTGTATCAAGAGGCTCTACAAAATGGAATACTACCGCAGTCCATGCAAGAAGCAATTATAATAACAGTACTAAAGCCAGACAAAGACCCCTCAAAATGCGACTCATACCGACCACTCTCCCTAATAAATTTGGTCGCAAAAATATTCGCCAAACTATTAGCCAACAGATTACAACCGTTAATTCCGCTAATTGTGCGGCCGGATCAAACCGGGTTTATTTCGGACCGATCTACCTCACATAATCTGCGCACAATATTTGCACTTCTTCACTACCTTCCCCTCACGTATCTGCAGTTGCCGCACTGTTAGATGCCACAAAAGCCTTCAACTCCTTAGAGTGGAAAATCCTGTTTACACTCTTAACCGGGCTGGGTCTGAGTCCCATTTTTATTAACCAAATCAAATTGCTATACACCTTACCCACCGCCAGAGTCAGAGTAAATGGCCTAATATCAGACCCCATAAAAATAACACAGGGCACTCGTCAGGGCTGCCCATTATCACCCCTGTTATTTGCCATTGCCACAGAGCCATTAGCGGCCAGACTCGGGAAACACCACGCAAATCGTGGGATAGGTTTCACCACCAGAGGTCTAATTGTGTCTATGTACGCAGATGACATTACTCTGTACATCATAGACCCAGCGGAGAACTTTGCACCCATCACTAGTGAACTTGTGCGCTACGGAGCCCTATCCGGGATTCAGATCAACTGGGCAAAATCCACTATAATCCCGCTAACCACAGGCACACCTGTCTTTGAAACGGAGTATCCGATAAAATGGGCAGACGGCCCGACGAGATACTTGGATATCTGGATCAGTAGTGATTTACAAGAAATTTGGTCAGCCAACTATGGCAGGGCAATGGGCTGGATAGAAGACAGAATTCAAAGATGGAAAACTTTACCCCTGTCCCTTGCGAGTCGCATCGCCATCACTAAAATGATTATTCTTCCAAAACTACTGTATCTATTTGTAAATATTCCCATGCCAATAACCGTGCAATTCTTCAAACACCTTAGGTCCAGCATGATTGATCTTGTATGGGCAGGGAAACAGCCCAGGATATCTTGGGACATTCTCACGTTGCCGTTAGCACAGGGAGGGTTCAGCGCTCCGGATTTTAAATTATGTGCATACATCGCCCAGGCTCAATTTTTACACTTTTGGCAACACCCAAGGCCATTTCAACCACATGTGGCCATTGAGATAGACAGGGTGGCACCCTTACCCCTAAGCACGGCACTCTATCAAAACTACAAACACCCCAGACACGAAATTGACTCTACAGAAACCCTGCGATGGGTCTGGAAAGGTCTCTGTAAACGGGCGAAGCAAAGCGTATTATATGCACCATCAATGCCAGTAGCAAGCAACCCACTGATACCACCGTTACTGGAAAGTGCTGCAAAAATCAGAGCACAGACAAACAAAATTGTTGTCGGAAGTGATCTGTACCCTGAAGGGAAGTTCCTTACACTCCAACAAATGTGTAGCTCACCACAACACTCGGCACTAGACACATTACTGTATTATCAGTTGCGAGCTGCATGCCGGGCAAGGTACAGTGCATTCCCCGCGGCCCCCTCGCCATTGCCGGCGCTGGAACACATTCTCACAGTCTCCTCAGCCCGCAAGTTAGTAACTAGATTATACACCATTACACAAAGAGAATCCCCAATCATTGTCCCCCAATCACGCACTGCCTGGGAGTTAGACATCGGAGAAGAAATTACAGATAAACAATGGGCCTTCTGTTGTAGTCAATTAGAGCAACTCTCTCCCAACTACCGCCTTAGGCTCATCCATTTCAAACATTTACACTGCACCTACCGCACCCGACACAACTACACCGCATGAGATTACGCCCAGATACAAGTTGCTGCCGATGCGGGCTCCACCAGGCAACTTTCTTACATTTGGCTTGGGAGCGCTGACTCATTGCCGCCTTTTGGTCAGAGATACTAACGCACATAGAGAAAATAACCGGGCAGACCCTGTTGAGGACCCCACTAGTAGCTTAGCACACAGCACCCCGGCGGCCACAAAAAACTTCACGGCATTACTGCTACTTCTGGCCAAAAGACAAGTGGCCATGCACTGGAGAACAGCATCTCCCCCAACTATGAAGGCTTGGGTGAAGGATATTACATATTGTAGGGATCAACTGTCATGCTACTGGGAACTCCTACAGACCCGTTCACACCCCAAAGATATCTGGTATCCATTCACCAGTTGGCTTAGCACCGTTGATGGTAACATAGGGTAGATATACTTGATCAAGCATAGCTCAACCTCGACCATGTTTTTTGGATTACGTGTTAATCCAGATCGGAGATAAAGTCCTGTAAACTGTTATGACTAAATATCTGAAATGCAATCTGTGGTGAATGCACATTGCCATGTCTGTATGATCACTAGACTGAAAACGTTTGGAATAATGTAAAAGCTGTAATTTTTATTTTGACAGCGACAGGACAAAAAGCGGTAATTTCTTCTTGATGTTTTTATTGGTTCTATGTTTATTGATGCAAAATTTCAATAAAAAGAAATTTTAAAAAAAGATAAAGGAGCTGAATAATTTAGGTCAAAGAGAATATGTATATGTTGTAATTTACCCAAAGGTACAGTGCCATTGGTACTGGAAAATCTTTTTCCTACACACAATTGTTGCTTTCTTATGAATAGAGCCCACATATTGGAAAGCACTCATTCTATTCCCACCCTCGGAGTCATTCAGTCCATGGCAGAGCTCTTTAAAAATGGCATTCATTCTTGGGACCAACATCATGCGCCAAGAGTCAATTTTTCAACATTTCTTACAGAGGCCTTGCGGGGATTGAGTAGATGTTCACTAACGTTAGACTTAGGCACTACATCAGATGAGAACAACACATGCTTCTGCAAATGTCTATTCCAGAAATAGTACAACAGCCTCCTACATATGAAATCAATTGTGGCTTAAAATACTAATGGGACAAAAGTGCAAGTCCAGCCCAATGGCTATGCCGTTCCAGCATTTTTTCCTTTGCCCCTAGTTAGTGTTTCCCCCTAAAACTACACATCAGGTGCTTCTGAGGGACATCTCTGTTGTGTCCAGAGGATGGGAGAACGTCAATTTGTCTTCCTTCCTTGTAGTCTCAATGGAGTACATTGGTAGCCGCTGATTATCATTGAGGGGGTGAAAGACTGCTGTCAAAGGAACTGTCAATTGGTCTCTCAGTGAAAATTAAAGCCCAGAGGCTTAAAACACATTATGGCCCCCTTCTGTTTATTTTCTTTTAATGTACATAATGTTTGCAATCAGTACCTTCGGTCAGTGGCATATCTCATGAACTTTAAAACGAGTGAGTTATGGTAAAAGGCTTTACCAAACACAAGTAGAGCACCTATAGTTTGGGTTATCCATAAATCTTACAGAACATTTAATTTACAGTACAAATAGCACTTGCAAAACTGAGCAAGAGTGAGGTCTATTAAAGCAGACACCCATGAAGTTCCAGGGGGGAATGGCCTTACTAGACCCCCTTTCTGAGGAAGGATAGGCTGACCATACTAGACTCCTTTCTGATAAGGGATAGCCTCACCCAGTCTGATTGAATAGTTACATTGTAAAGATGCACTACATGTTAATTTGCATATATGGCTATGAAAACACCATTTGGGGCTGTCCTGCAACATAGCAAACATCGTGTGGACTTGGAGTTACGTGGACTTTGTTTTGTCGATCTACTATGTGTGTGAAGTTGAAGGTAGGCTACTACCAAGCCTGAAGTATCAGCTGACCTTCAACAAGACTGTCCTCCTTTGTCTGCAGCTTTTTTTTACCATTCCTGCACGGAAGCCCCAGTAAGCACAGGAAATCAGAGAGCTGATCCAGTACTGTCAAACTGCTCTACTCTACTGACAGAATCGGGATGCAGAAGACGACCTCAATGCACAAGTTACTAACTTGTGTAACGATATATCTGTAAGAGACAGTAGTTAGTGACAGATTCCTTACCTTAGAAAATCCCCAGGCGTCAGGCTGGATCCGGAAAGTTTTTGCGTAGCAGTACCCTTGCTGCGTCGGTAGGCGGCGTTGTGCGGCTCCGCGTCCGTCGTCGTGATCGCCGGGATGACGTCGCGAGCAGTACTTAGACGCCGCCCCTGCGCGCTGACGTCAGTTCTGTACACGACTTTCCGCGCCAGGAACGCAGAGCCATGCAAGAAGCGGACATAGGTGTCTGAAAAATACTAGGGCCCTGAAAGGGATGTCCTTAACCCTAGAAATCAGTTCGCAGAACGGGGAGGATGGGTGGGGCGGTAAGGAATCTGTCACTAACTACTGTCTCTTACAGATATATCGTTACACAAGTTAGTAACTTGTGCATCTGAAAGAGACACGTTAGTGACAGATTCCTTACCTTAGAATAGATACCCCAGCAATACCAACCCCGGTGGTGGGTCTGCGAACAAAGATCAGACAAGGAAGTCCCGGAGGACAGAACGACCAAAGAAGCCGTCCCTCCGGACCGGACTGTCAAGGCAGTAATGCTTTGTAAATGTGTGCAGCGAGGCCCACGTAGCTGCCTGACAGATATCCTGCAGCGGAACACCGCGGCCTAAAGCCGTGGTAGCAGCCGTTGCCCTGGTGGAATGGGCACGCAGCCCAACAGGAGGCTCCTTCTTAGCCAAAGAATAGCAGGCTTTGATACACAAGGTTACCCAGCGGGAAATGGTTCTCTTGTGCACCGCTCGACCTTTTTTGGCGCCCACGTAGCCAACAAAGAGCTGGTCATCCACCCGGAAGTGTTGTGTGCGGTTGATATAAAAGGAAAGCGCACGTTTTGGGTCCAGACGGTGGAGCCTCTCTTCCTCTCTGGAAGGATGCGGAGGCAGAAAGAAGGTGGGCAAAGTGATGGTCTGCCCAATGTGGAAGGCAGTAACCACCTTTGGCAAGAAGGACGGACGCGTCCTAAGAACAACCTTGTCTGGATGGACAGACAGAAAGGGAGGTTTGCATGATAGAGCCTGGAGCTCACTCACCCGCCGAGCGGAGGTGATGGCCACCAGAAAGGCTGTCTTCAGAGTCAGAAAGACGAAGAGGACAGTTATGTAGAGGCTCAAAGGGAGCGCACATGAGAAAGGTAAGAACCAAGTTCAAGTCCCACTGAGGCATCACAAACGGAACAGGAGGGAAGAGGTGTGTAATGCCTTTTAGGAATCTGTTAACAACAGGGGACTTGAAAAGGGAGGGCTGATCAGGAAGCCTGAGGAAGGACGAAATGGCACAAAGATAGCCCTTGATGGTACCCAGGGCAGAACCCTGTTGGGCCAGTGAAAGAAGGAACAGAAGAACCTCAGAAAGAGGGGCAGAGAGGGGATTCACAGCCTTTGCTGTGCACCATGCCACAAATTTGTTCCACCTGCAGGCGTATACCACCTTATTGGAGGGACGCCTGGCTGCCAGAATCACATCACAAACTTCGGGAGGCAAGTCGAAAGGAATCAACTGCCGCCGCTCAATCTCCACGCAAGCAGGTGGAGGCTGGACAGGTTCGGGTGGAGGACCGTCCCCTGCTGCTGCGACAGAAGATCCTCCCGAAGAGGCAGACGGATCGGGGGATCGACGCTCATACGGAGTAGCTCGGGATACCAAACTCTTCGAGCCCAGTCCGGAGCCACAAGGATGACTTGGGCCCGGTCGCGCCGAATCTTCTTCAACACTCTGGGTAGAAGTGGTATAGGCGGAAAGGCGTACAACAGACCGCAACTCCACTCGCGACGAAAAGCGTCGCCGAGCGAGTGCCGCCTTGGAAATTCCAACGCGCAGAACTGATGACATTGCGCGTTCTCTTCGGTGGCGAATAGATCTAACCAAGGCTCTCCCCACTGCAGAAAGAGTTTTTGCGCCACTTCCGAGTGAAGACGCCATTCGTGATCCATCATGCACCTGCGGCTGAGTTCGTCCGCTCTGGCGTTCAGGGAACCTGCCAGGTGTTGAACCATCAGGAACATGCCCTGATGTTCCAGCCATGTCCAGAGGCGCAGAGGCTCCTGACAGAGGGTCCACGACCCCACCCCGCCTTGTTTGTTGCAGTACCACATGGCGGTGGTGTTGTCTGTGAACACCTGCACTACCTTCCCTTTGACAGAGGGAAGGAATGCCTTGAGTGCAAGTCGGATCGCCCGGAGCTCCAGAAGGTTGATATGGAGCCGGGACTCCGCCCGGAGACCAGAGGCCTCTGATCTCCGCCTCTCCCATGTGACCGCCCCATCCCAGAAGGGACGCGTCCGTCACAACTGTGTGCTCTGGCTGGGGAAGGGAGAGGGATCTGCCCATGACCCATTGCCGGTTCGAGAGCCACCACTGCAACTGCTGTGCAGTCCCCTCCGAGATCTGGACGTGATCGGACAGGTTGCCCTGGTGCTGCGCCCACTGGAACTTCAGGTCCCACTGCAGAGCCCGCATATGCCATCTGGCATGATCGACCAGCAGGATGCAGGAGGCCATGAGGCCCAGCAGCCTCAGGGTCATCCGTGCCGAAACCCAGGATAAAGGCTGAAAGATCGGAATCATAGCCTGAATATCCCGGACTCGCCGTTCGGGAGGATAGGCCCGAAACTGCGTCGTGTCCAGAACTGCTCCGATGAAAAGGAGCTGTGGAGAAGGAATCAGATGCGACTTCGGCACATTGATGGAGAACCCCAGCGAGTGCAGGAGTTCGGCCGTAGTCTGGAGGTGGGAGACGACTGCCTGGGACGAGCCCGCCTTCAGCAGCCAGTCGTCGAGGTAGGGGAAGACTGGAATCCCTGCCCGGCGCAGATGAGCTGCGACCACCGCCATCACTTTCGTGAACACCCGAGGGGCACTTGTAAGGCCAAAGGGGAGCACGGTGAACTGAAAATGCTCGAGGCCTACCGTGAACCGCAGATAACGCCGGTGGGCCGGCAGGACGGGAATGTGGAAATAAGCGTCCTGCAAGTCCAACGCTACCAACCAGTCTCCAGGGTCGAGGGCAGTCAAGACCTGAGCTAGGGTGAGCATCTTGAACTTCTCCTTCCGGAGGAAGCGATTGACGTTCCGGAGGTCTAAGATAGGACGCATGTCCTCCTTGTCCTTTTTGGGTACCAGAAAGTAGTGGGAGTAGCAACCACGTCCTACTTCTGGGGTCGGAACATGCTCGATGGCCCTCTTGGCTAAGAGGGCCGTGACTTCCTTCTGTAGAAGCACCAAGTGATCCCCTGACATGCGGTGGAATTGAGGTGGCATGGCTGCGGGGGTGGTCTCGAAGGGGAGGAGTAGCCCCTTCGGACAATGTCCAAGACCCACCTGTCCGAGGTGATGGCACGCCAGTGGTGAAGGTGATGGCGGACCCTGCCCCCTACTGGCGTGCTGTGCACCTGAAAAGAAGGACTAGGAAGGCTTGGAGGCCGCGGACGGGGCGGGGTTGGTGGCCTGACCCGCACGCTGGTTGCCCGATCCGCCACGGCGGAAGCCACGTCCTCGGCCACGCGAAGACGCTTGCTACGCGGGCCGGTGGCTGGGCAGCGGACGTGACTGGGCGCCCCTTCCGTGGCCACGAAAGGGGCGAAAAGCAGAGGTTAGCGGAGGGCGCACAGCAGAAAGGCCCAGGGACTTGGCAGTAGCCCGTGAGTCCTTAAACGCTCCAGCGCATGGTCTGCTTTGGAACCAAAAGACCGACTCCATCAAAGGGCATGTCCATGAGTGTATTCTGGACATCACCCGAGAAACCAGTTGTTCTCAGCCAGGCGTGGCGACGCAGCGCCACCGTCGTTGCAAGCGATCTGCCCAGCGAGTCGGCGGTATCAAGGCCACAACGTATGGTGTACTTTGCCGCATCCCTACCTTCCACAATGGTGCGGGTAAGCAGTGTCTGGACCTCCTCAGAACACTGGGGCAAAACGGCCGCCACCGAATCCCACAGAGAGTGGGAATATCGGCCCAAAAGGCAAGCGGTGTTGATGGACCGCAAGCCAGCACTGGAGGAAGAAAAGGCCTTCTTCCCAAATTGGTCCAGGCGTTTGGATTCCCTATCCGGAGGGGCGGTAGGGAAGGCGGTTTGGGAGGCAGAGGCTTGGACAACCAAGCTCTCGGGGGTGGGATGTTGAGAGAGAAACAAGGGGTCGCCCGGAGCAGGGCGATGGCATCGGGCCACGTTCCTATCCACAGGAGCCCCTGTGGCGGGCTTGGACCAGGTGCCCAAAAGTACGTCAGACAGTGCATCATTACACGGCAGCAATGGCTCCGAGGAGGTAGCTGCCGGCTGAAGCACTTCCGTCAGGAGGTTAGTCCTGACAGCCACAGTAGGCAATTGGAGGTGTAAGGCTCCAGCTGCTCTACGCAACACCGTTGCGAAATTTGCTCCCTCCTCCGTAGCCACGGAAGGAGGAGACAGCATGCCAGAGTCAGGAGAAGTGTCCAGACCACTGGCATCCCCAAGTTCCTCTGCCCAGTCCTGATCATACTCACACTGCTGTGTGAGAGGGTCTTCCGACCCCTCCCAGCTCTCCTGGTCCTCCTCTGGCTCAAAATATGGAGGAGGAGGGACATCTGGGACCCAAGGTCTCATCGGCGCCGGGGTCGGCGTCGAGCGACGCCGGTCCGGCTCCATGTCCGGAACCGGAGAGAACCGGGGAACGACGCCGCCCGGAGCCCCGGGCGGCGTCAGGAACGGCACCGGGGACATCGGCGCCGGCGGAGGCGTGGTTAGGTCAACCGGCGTCGATCGGGGTTGCGGTACCACCGGAGCCGGGATCGAGGCCGGGGCCGGAGCCGAGGCCGGGATCAAGGCTGGTGGGACGGGCGACGCCGGGACCGGAGTCGTCGGCGACGCCGGAGCAACCCCATCAGGGCCCGCGGGGCCCGAAAGCGCACCGGAGGGACCTTGAGGCCCGAAGAGGCGGGCCATGGCCGACAGGAATTCCTGTATTTGGGCCGGAGTCGCCCCCGAACCCGGAAAGGATGGGTAATGCGGGGGCGGCTCCACAGGCACGTCCGGGGACGGTGCCGACAGGGGCCTCAGCCGAGTCGCGAGACCGGCGAGGCGAAGTCTTAGAGCGATGATGCTTCTTAGACTTTTTGTGCTTCGACTTACCCGAGGAGTGCGAAGACTTGGACTCCGACGACCAGCGGGGGCTCCGCGACCGGCCCCTCGACCTCTCACGGGACCGGGGCTTGGTGCGGCGCGGAGCCGACTGCCGGACCTCGAGGAGCTTTCGAGACCGCTCTCGCAAAGCCTTCGAGTGTAAGGCCCGGCAGTCAGGGCACGACTTCGTGTCGTGGTCTCGGCCGAGACAGTAGAGACACTCTAAGTGCGGGTCTGTGATCAACATCATTCGACCACAGATGTCGCATGGCTTGAAGCCGGGCATCCCTACCGACACCTAGGAGTTGAGATGACTCGAAAAGAAACAGTGAAAAAATCACCAAAAATTTAGTCAAAAATTGACTAGGGCACTGCTCTTACTGGTGCGGAAAAAGAAGAACTGACGTCAGCGCGCAGGGGGGGCGTCTAAGTACTGCCCGCGATGTCATCCCGGCGATCACGACGCCGACGACGGACGCGGAGCCGCACGACGCCGCCTACCGACGCGCAAGGGTACTGCTATGCAAAAACTTTCCGGATCCAGCCTGACGCCTGGGGATATTCTAAGGTACGGAATCTGTCACTAACGTGTCTCTTTCAGATGAAAAAGTTACTTACCTGCAGTAAATCCCTTTCTGGTGGATACTCTAACCACATATTCCTCACCTTGTGAATACCCACCCCAGGTGCTAGACTGGATCCAGAGAATTTTCTCAGCAGTTCCCTCATGGGTTGGTAGGTGTCATTATGCGCCTCTGTACTGGGGCCGTCCTGCCATGTATGCAAGGTATGGGCCCCTACATAGCCATCACATCCGCTGACATCACTTTATTTTGGATATCTGTCTCTCAGATGCGAAGCCTCTAATATTCAGATTGTGCCCGTGTGCAGATCTTTGGATTGGAATATTAGTATGGACCAGATAAATTCATTCTACAGAATGGGATTGTGGACCAATCTGCGGTTAGCTAGAATATCCACCAGAAGGAGTGTTACTGAAGGTAAGTACATTTTTCTTCTGATGGATTCCCCTAACTGAAGATTCTTCACCTTGTAAATAGATAATACCTTTCCAGGGGGTGGGTCTTTGGTCTGACTCAGACTATGAAATCCTGCAGGACAGACCGGGCAAAATGCCGTTCCTGCCAGACCTGGCTATCCAGACAGTAGTGTTTCGTGAACATGTGAACTAATGTCCATGTAGCTGCCTGGCAGACGTCCATGACTGGAGCACAGTGGGCTAGCGAAGTGGTAGCAGCATTTGTCCTCATGAATGGGCACAAAGACATTGTGGAGGCTGCTTCTTAGTCAGCCCATAATAGAGCCTAATGCATAAGACAATCCATTTAGAGAAGGTTTTCTTCCTCACAGCTTTATCCTCTTTGTCTCAGAGAACCCACAAAGAGCTCATCGTCCACCAGATGTGCCTTGGTGCAATTGATGATCTTGGGATCCAGAGGATAGAGTCTTTCTTCCTCTTTAGATGAGAGAGGTGGGGCAAAGAAAGCTGGCATGGTGAGACTGCCCTATGTGAAAGGACGTGATGACCTTTGATAGGAACTCTGCTTTTGTTCTGAGCACCACCTTATCTGGCAAGAAGGTAGTATACAGCAGCTGAACTGACAGCACATGTAGCTCACTCTTATGCCATTCTGATATGATTGCTATGAGGAAGATGGTCTTCAGCAAGAGGAGGCAGCGAGAACAGCTGTGCATTTGTTCAAACGGGGCACACATGAAGTAAGTGAGAAGCAAATTAAGGTCCCATTGAGAAATCACAAAAGGTGGTGGCTGGTACATATGAATCATCCCTTTCAGGAAATGCATTACAACATGTGATTTAAACAATGATGGCTAATCAGGTAGGTTTATAAAGGCAGAAAGGGCCGAAAAGTAACCCTTAAATGTTGCCACAGCAAAGCTTTGCTGAGCCAACATACTTCAAATTAACAGTAGGTTAGATAACTATGCCTGTAAAGGCTGGATGTTACAGGAGGAACACCATACAACAAACTTCTCCCAGCATCCCGCATAAACAGTTTCGATGGGGTGATGCGTGGCTGCCAATTACTTCAGGAGGAAGATCGAAAGCCATCAACTGTTGCTGCTTAATCTCCATGTATGGAGGTGTAGGTTCTGCAGGTTCGCGACAGGAAGTCCTCCCGATGGGGCAGCAGAAGAGGACATGTGATCATGGCCAGAAGTCCAAGGTACCACTCTCTCCTTGCCCAGTCCGAGGACACTAGGTTAACTTCAGTCCTGTCTTTCCTGATATTCTGGGCAGGGGAGGAAGAGGCGGTAAGGCGTACATGAGTCCCATAGCTCCAAATGAAGCAAAATGCATCATACAGCACAAACCGCGTTGGCCACTCAATACGCAAATGTTTGAACACTGCACATTCTCAGTGGTGGAGAAAAGATCAACCCAGGGTTCTCCCCATTGTTGGAAGACAACGTGTGCCACCTCGGATTGAAGCGGTCATTCATAATACTCTAAGGAACGTCAGCTGAGCTTGTCCGCCCTGGAGTTTAAAGATCCTGCCAGGTGTTGTGTAACCATGGAGATGCCCTGGCCACTTAGCCACTTCCAAAGGCGAAGGGCCTCCTGGCAAACAACTGACGACCCCACTCCATCTTGTTTGTTGCAGTACCACATTGAAGTAGTGTTGTCTGTGAGAATATGTACCCTTTCCCATTTGATGGTTCGGATGGACACTTTCAGTGCAAATCAAATCACCTGCAGCTCCAGTAAGTTGAAGTGGAGGCAAGCTTCCATCGGAGACCAGAGTCGTCTGATCGCCACCTCTCCCAGATAACCTCCCCAACCCAGCAAAGATGCATCCATCACAATCATTAGCTCTGGGTGAGGTAGGGAGAGTGGCCTGCCATTGGTCCAGTTGTGGTCTAGCAACCACCACTGCAGTCTTCCACAGTCTATTCAGACACATGGATGGAATTCGAAAGGTTCCTTTGGTGCTGAGCCCACTCAGACTTCGGATTCCACTGCAGAGCTCACACTTGTCATCTGGTGTGATCACCAGCAGGATGCAGGAGGCCAAGATGCCTAAGAGCTGCTCTCAGTGAATCCACAGTCAAAGGCTGAACCATTAGGATCACAGCCTGAAAGTCCTGGACTTGTTGAGATGGAGGTAAGGCTCCCGGTGAGGAAACGCATTGACTTTAAGGCTTTGGGTACTGACTTCAAAGCAGTGCATGGCATCGGCCCGAATTACTTCAAGCGCAACTTTCAGCGGTACACTCCATCTAGGATGCTGAGGTCCGCTTCAGCTCACAATCTTGTAGTGCCCAAATTAAAAAAGGCTGGGGTGGCAGAAGTTTTCTGGTTGGAACTACCAGACTTTGGAATTCCCTCCCTTTGGAACTGAAAAAGGAAACTCAGTTGTTAGCTTTCAGGACAGCACTCAAAACCTGGCTTTTTAACAAATAAGTCCACCTCCTTAGTTATTGCAGTCTCCTCCCGCCTAGACACCCACGGGTATAAGACGCGCTTTAGAAATTGCATTTTCATTTAATTTCAAGAG
Organism: Calotriton arnoldi; assembly: GCA_963921515.1. Lineage (NCBI taxonomy): Eukaryota > Metazoa > Chordata > Amphibia > Caudata > Salamandridae > Calotriton > Calotriton arnoldi. Next base: position 2,982,588 of record CAWUFW010000227.1, on the reverse strand, counting down.
CATGTGTTCCGGCTTGTTCCAATGAAGGGGAGTCACTGTGAAGTAGTCAGGTGTGATACGATGATAAAGCCCAACAATGTCAAAAGGTTGGCTGTTGTCTGGAGATGGTTTATGACGGTTTGAGGTGAGCCCGCTTTCAGCAACCAGTTGTCGAGGTACGGGAAGACTGGTATTTCCAACCTCCACAGAAGGGCAGAGATAACCACCACCACCTTTGTGAACACCTGAGGTGCACTGGTAAGGTCAAAAGGGAGTACTGAGAACTGAAAGTGCTCTTGGCCTAAATGAAACCGCAAGTAGCAACTAGTTTCCACTGATCTGAGAACAAGGCTAGCGGAGGAGAACATTCTTTCAGAGAAAGCCTCCATGCGTTTCAATTTTGTGTCTGGTTGGATGTCAGAAACACATTTGGGTTGAGGCAGCTCATGGAGGCCAACGCCCCCAGGCTCTCTGAGGTGGGGTCCTCAATGAGGAAGGAAGGGTCCCGGGAGAAGGTCTATGCTGCATTGCGATCAACCTGTTTACTGGAAGGCAAGAGCCTGACTTTGCCCAAGAGCCAAGCAGTGTCTCTGTGAGGGCCTCATTAAAAGTGAGAAGAGGTTCATTTGTGTTCTCTCCTGAGTGGAGCACTTCTGTCAGGACACTTTGTCTTGACCTCAGTGGTAGGCAATGTGAGGTCTAGCACCTCCGCTGCTCTCCCAATGACAGTGGCAGAGGAGGCAGATTCTTCAGTAGCCACTGCCGGTAAAGGGGAGTGTAGGCCAGTGTCAGGAGAAGTATCCAGCCCGTCCTTTAAGTAAAAAAATAAGTTCCCCTCTTCATACAAATTACTGTCATCATCAGGGTCTTAATCATGATACCGCGTCACTGGCTCAGAGTGGGCTTTGGAGTCTCAGAGGTCTTTAGAGTCCGAGAAGACGTGGCTCCCCCTCTGGCTCAGTGTGGCTATGGCTATATGGGGTTGTGGCAGTTTCGCATGAGGTGTAGGAGTTTGCGCCGAGGCCAAGGCTGATCTGAGAGTGGAGTCTAGTGGCACAGTCGGTGTCAGGGATGAATCTGCCAGTGGTAGACCGATTGGAGGCCACCTTGGACCCTTAGGGCCCGAAGGTGCTCTAGAGGAGTGTTTCCCAAACTGTGGGCCGCGATCCACTGGTGGGTCGGCAGCCAATTTTTGGCGGGTAACGAAAGTCTGAGCAATAAATAATGATGCCCTTAAACTATCTTTCAAATTTGGTGCTTCAGAGACAGAAGTCAAATGACAGGCTATATGTCTCCTGACAAATTGCTGCTTATGAGGCTGGTGTAAACTTTTCTTTCTCCCACTGCAAAGTGAGAGGAGTTTTTAAAGTGAACTATGTGACAATCTTGCTGGAGTACAGGAAAGTGTGATGATTTTTTTTGCAACACGAAACAAAAATGTAGATACCTGTTAATAAACTGTAATCATTCAGCAGAAAGGGAAAGCAACAATGAAGCACTTTTTTTGTAATTCTGAAGTGTGCTGGAAACAGTTTCATAGGAACAAAAATAATCAAGACACTTAACTTTGTGATATTCAAATGACAAATATTCACCGAAACTCGATTTCCTCACATTATCATTTGTGCACTTTATAGTTTTATCAGTAAAACAGTATGTCTGAGCAAAGTTAGTGGCCACTTCAATAGAAAATGTGCTGTCTAAAAATGACAGTGGGCTACCACGCAAAGCTTTAGTTATATTAAAAAAAACGCCCTTCCTCATGTCCAATAAAGTTAGGTGGGTCGCGAAAGTTTGTTCTAAAAAGTGGATTGTGATTCTAAAAAGTTTGGGAACCATTGCTCTAGAGGGATCGGGCAGTTACCACAAATAAGTAGTAAATATCATTACTGGGCAGTATGACCCAAGTAATTTACAGGATTCCAAGTCATGTAAATTTCCCTGCATACCTTAATTTGCTACTCTGCCTGCAGTGAAAAAATAATCTTTCAGTGTGCCACCCCTCAGCATCAGGTCTATGAGCCTAACCGCTCTCTTTCTGGGTTCTTTATATACCTTAGCTTGAAACGATTTTCTATGGAGAGCAAGAGAGAGGAGGGGGTACTCCTGCTTAGCACATTTTTTCCTAATTCCATACACAAACAATGCTCTCTTTCAGAAGTGCACGGAAGGCAGCGATGTGTCAACTTTGTTTCACTCCAAGCTAATTCTGTAGAAGACGAGATGGATTTATGGCTGCAAGTACTGCATGCAGCTCAGAGAGAGTGACAAAATTCCTTCTCTATTTTTGTTACATGAACAGTGTCAGAATGGATCTTCGAAAATAAAAACACGGCGATCATGTACACAACTCTTAACGTTACCATTCAAACAGTTAGTTCACTTTCTAGACCTTGATGCTAATGTACGCATGCTCTAATAACGTATTTGTGTTGTCATAAATCAGGTTTGGCTTGTATGTAACATATAAAGTACCAGGAAAGCCCTGCCACACAAGACACAGCTGTCGTGTGCGAAGACAGGCGATCATTTGCCCCCAACTTGTATGCAAGGGACTATTTTAACAAGGTAAATAACCCTTAAAGCAATAAATGATTCAAATTTGGGTAGACTAACTGAATACATTTCGTAGAGTCCCCTGGCCCACCAAAGTATCATTTCATGAATCTTCATGCAGACAATATGGTTTAGAATTTTAATTATATCATTCTAGTTTTTCAGCAAAACAAATGTGGTTAAAGCTGGCCTGTCACTAGCCTGTTCAACACTGAGGTAGCTATCTCCAACGTCAGAAGAAAATATACATAAAAAGGTGTTTCGGGTCTCCCGCACATAGACGGAACTATTGTATGTTCATGACTTCAGTCAGAATCCTATGATACAGAAATATAAATTACTAACTGCAAACATATACAGACTAAAAATCGCAATATAGAACAAATGGAATACTACTTGCTCCGGGATGAACCTACAACAAGTCACACAAGAAACATGGACTAAAATACTTAAGTTCTGATCAGTACCAAAATATTGCCTTCCCTGGCATAATGTAAATGTTGGCTAATTCACACGTATTCGACACGTGAAAAATGACAAACTTTGTCTATTAAACTCGGACAAATGCTGGAGCTGCCAAGAGAAGAAAGGAGACATGAAACCAGTGTTCTTTTAATGTAGAAGAAGTTTTGGGGAGAAGTCCAAAATCTAATTAAGAAAATATTTAGGATTAATATTACCCTTAATTACATTAACATAACCCTTGGTGCATGGAGCCTAAGAGCACTACAACATTAATGACCCCGACTCCCTTTTAATTGTGGTACTATTAATCCTAGGAATTAAAACAATACTATGCAAATAGAAAAACGTAAAGAATATTGTTACATAAATGGTGGGCATGGGTATGCATTACAAATCTGCATATAATATTGTTTACCCCAACACCTTTGGACTAAAGTCTCCAAGAAAGCTATGGTCCAGGTTAGGCGAATACCTTCAAAAAATGGAAAACCTCAGCGATACTCTTGAAACTGAGAGTGGCACTAAAAGTGGATTTTCTTTATGTGTAGGGGTGTGTTTGGGTTAGGTCTTATTTTGTGACCATGTGTGGCTAGTGGGTTGGAAGATACCCATTGCATAATTCCCTGTGAGTGGAAGGTACTCTGAGCGACCATTTCCTTTTAGTAGAAATGTCTATGGTTGGAAGATACCTTTAATTTGCAGTAGTGGGAACATAAGGGTTCCTTTGTCCAGCAGTGTAGCAGTAGTGGGACCAGGAGGGTTCCTTTGTCCAGCAAGTAGAAATGTCTATGGTTGGAAGATACCTTTAATGTGCAGTAGTGGGAACATGAGGGTTCTTTTGTCCTGCAGTGTGTGCAGTAGTGGAGACGTGAGGGTTCCTTTGTCCTGCAGTGTGTGCGGTAATGGGACCCGGAGGGTTCCTTTGTCCTGCAGTGTGCGCAGTAGTGGGGATGCGAGGGTTCCTTTGTCCTGCAGTGTGTGCAGAAGTGGGGAACAGGAGGGTTCCTTTGTCCTGCAGTGTGTGCAGAAGTGGGAACATGAGGGTTCCTTTGTCCAGCAAGTAGAAATGCCTATGGTTGGAAGATACCTTTAATTTGCAGTAGCGGAAACATGAGGGTTCTTTTGTCCTGCAGTGTAGCAGTAGTGGGACCAGGAGGATTCCTTTGTCCTGCAGTGTGTGCAGTAGTGGAGACATGAGGGTTCCTTTGTCCTGCAGTATGTGCAGTAGTGGAGACATGAGGGTTCCTTTGTCCTGCAGTGTGTGCGGTAGTGGGAACATGAGGGTTCCTTTGTCCTGCAGTGTGTGCGGTAGTGGGAACATGAGGGTTCCTTTGCCCTGCAGTGTGTGCCGTAGTTGGAACATGAGGGTTCCTTTGTCCTGCAGTGTGTGCAGTAGTGGGAACGCAAGGGTTCCTTTGTCCTGCAGTGTGTGCAGTAGTGGGAACATGAGGGTTCCTTTGTCCTGCAGTGTGTGCAGTAGTAGGAAAATGAGGGTTCCTTGTCCTGCAGTGTGTGCAGTAGTGGGAACGAGAGGGTTCCTTTGTCCTGCAAGTTGTGCATTAGTAGGAGTGCGTAGCTTCCTTTGTCCTACAATGTGTGCAGTAGTGGGAATGTGAGGGTTCCTTTGTCCTGCAGTGTGTGTAGAAGTGGGGACGTGCGAGTTCTTTTGTCATGCGAGGTGTATATATGTACAAGTTATATCCTGCTCTATTTATATATTTGGTGTTCTCTTGCGAGAGCACAAGATACATAGTATGTGATCTTTATTTGTGAGATCTTCCTTTACAATCCAAGGAGGGTAATGATTTATGTAATGAAATCTTACGTGATCTTATTTTACAATTCGAGGAGTGTAATGATTCATGTAATGTGATCAATGTGTTTTTATTTTACAACCTAAGGAATGGAATAATTTATGTAGTGTGATCTTTCTTTGTAATTTAAGGATTGGTTACTTATGTTTACAAGAAAGGTGGAATGTGCATTTTCTTCCACTTAGCTTCCTGTCGTTTCTTTTGTTTCCTGAAGGAAGGAGATGTGTTGTGTCCTGTAATCTCCTAGTTCCTTGCTGCTCAGCCTGTGTGAATGTGATGTAATAGAATGTTCATGAGTGCATGGTTTGAATGAGTGGTCAGTTGGAATGAGTGGGGCTGAGCAGCAGGATGCTGCTCCCGGTGGGGAACTTTCTTACTATCTTACTTGTAACTGAATAAACCTACTTATATAATCTACACTACTGGCTATTGGAATGATTACCTACAAGGGCCTCACTTCATTTACAAAAGAAATCACCTTAAAATTCAAGTTGATTTTTTACCTGAAAAGACGAAAACACAACAATAAAAATACCACACCAATTTATAAAAATAGAGAATAATTTAATGAACTAAATGGCACCAAAACGAAGAAAATTCAAATAAGAGAACTGGAGATTTTAATTTTAAAAAGATTTATATGAAAATAGTGCCAAAGCCATTAAGCGTCAAACACAGTTATTTGGTTGGGCAGTTCCTAGGCACAAGTTAAGGCCAGCAGTAATGGAGCGCAAGTCAGATACAGAAACCAAGTTCCCCCAAGTAGGATATTTTACCTTCTGACTTAGTCTCTGAGATGGAAATCAAAAATCCTCAACGGGGCAAGGCAGCAGGTTGTGGCCAAGAAGGGCTCCACAAGGCCTGATAGCTGTCGGACGAGGTCCCGATGACACAGCTGACCTTCGGCGGAAAAGATCAGAGCAGTGTAAAAATTTCTACTTTGGACTTGGATTTCGCCAGTGGGACAACACTGAAAGCTGTAGCCAAACAGGGCTCCACGAGGCCGGATACCTTCTCTGACGTCCTGCTGAAACTGATTTGGTGCTGCGGAAAAGCTCAGAGGGCAAGCTAACTGTCTTTGCAGGTTTGTCCCCGTCCTCTGTAGGTCTTTGGAGCCAAAATGTTTCTAAGTCTCAGGTGTTTCAGGATGTTAGAAGTAGTACACTTTGAAACAGCAAAGAGTCCCAGGACCTTAGGAACAGCACTTGGGGGGTCAAGGCTCCGTCCAGCAGAACCCAAAAGCAGGGTCCAGGGCAGGTCCAGTTGAACTGGTCAGCTGGGCTCTTCAGAAAAAGGGCATCTATCAGCTTGTGGTGTTCCTGTAGCTTAACAGGAGGTCAGCAAATTGGCCCTTGAAGTCAACTCTTTGCCTGGTAACAAGTAGGAGCAGGTACAGCTTTTCAGGTCTCCTCACCAATCTCAACAGCAGTTGCAGTCTTTCTGTCTTCCACAGATCCAGTGGTGTTCTGAAGAGGGTGTACAGGGGTCCACATTTATGCCCGGTACTAGGGTGTGGGTGGGAGTGACTCCTGGTCACACCCTAACCGATAGGGAAAAAGTTCCCTGGGGAACCTCTATCCACCTTCTGCAACAGTTCCTGTGTGCCCTATTGCAAACAATCCCACAGTGCCCCTCTCTACCTAAATCCACCATGGCAGAACTTTTCTTCGCCTGTGCACAGCTCCTCCGCACGCCCAGAGGTGTGGCCAGTAAATAAGCAACCCCTTCCCTGTGCTCACTCAAAACCGGGTCTGAAGGAAGCTCCTCTCACACTGGGCTTGGTGCCTGACTCGACTAGAGAGACAAAGGAGGGGGCAGGCCCAGGAGTTAGCTACTTGCCTGTGACAGGGTAGGCCTCTTTGATAATTAAGTTCCATTGCTCCATATAGTCATGCTGTCAGAGGAACCGAACACCTCCCAACACCCAAAGTCTTTATCTAAGCTTTGGGAGCAAGTTCACATCTCAATGGGGTTATTCAGCTCCTAGGTGACAGCTGGAAGCTCACGCAAATGGGCTTGCAGAGACTTTAGGCAGGTAAAAGGTGCCTTTTTAGAAGTACCGTTTGCAAAATATTTAGTACAAATCCGACTTTACCAGTGAATTGGGCTTGTAAGAAATATTTTTTAAAGTCCAAAAATGACAATTGTTTCCTAGGTGGAAATAACAATACTTAATTTTATTATGATATATCTCAATGTTTTCCAATGGAACAGCTAACCCTGCTAAAGTGAAAATGGCTTTTAGGGGCCTTGTCACTGTATAGTTCCCACTTTGAATTTCCATGGACCCTGCCTTATTGGGCATTATGGCCTCTTTATGGGTGGCTGATTAATATTTAAAAGAAGGATTTATGCCAGTAAAGAAAGGTTATTTTGACAGGTCGAATAATCAGTTTAAACCTGCAAAGACATTTTACAGTAGTAGGCCTGCAGTCATGCTTTGCACTGTCAATGTAGTATTGGTATAATGTCTGCTGCAATCCACTAGGGAGATTTAACTTACAGGCCCGGAGTACACTTTGTACCAGATGCTAGGGACTTATGTATAAGTTAAATATGCCAATTAGAAGTATAGCCAATTTATAATTGTTTTAGGGGTCAGACCACATGCACTGGGGCCGGGCTTGCAGAGTCCTGGTGCACAGAGTAAAAAAAAACAGCAGCGTCAGTCCAACAAAATGGAGCGATCATGTAAAAAAAGAAACATTCCTACAGTTACACACAATACAGCCTGGTTGTAAGCTAACATGCACTGTTAGTGCATTAAATGTATTAGAGTGTGGTGTAAGTGCAGGGTCTATAAAGTAGGCTTGCTCAATTTACATTCTCTGATGCTTATTTTATAAGCACAGCAACAGAATGTGGCTACAAGGAGAGCTGACCGTGTGTATTCCGTCTTTTAGGAACAAGGAAGAAAATTTGTAGTAAGCTTCTGTGTACTACTATATTGTTTTTAACTAGAAGCATTTTTACTGTCCTGTGTAACAAAACAGGAGCCAAGCAGGAGGTAACCTCTCTTCGCTCCATAGAGCACCATTTGTAAGATCGGTACATAAGGTACCCTAGGTGTGGAGGCTCGGTTAGGCACAGGGACCGGATGCTGGAAGAATGCTGAAATATGATGTTCTGACTTCAAGCCTCTTGGCACAATAAGATATGCTATGAGGCTTTACATGAATTGCCCTGATAAGTATATTTGCTGAACTGTTAAGGATATTCACAGTCATTCTAATGTGTATGATTTGCAAATGAACAGTGTTTCATATGCATGCCAAATTTCTTCTGGGTGAGAGGAAAATAGAGGACCTTTAGACAATGTAGGTCTGCTTCTCTAAGAACGACTGAAGCTAGATGAATGTGCAGCACCACTTGCAACCAGACCAAACCCTCGATGCACAGCACCTTTCATCCCAAGTTCATCCATCAGAGCCCCTGTTCACAGGAGCCTGCATTCATATCAGAAGGCAAAGTCACATACAGAAAGAATGGGGATATGGAGGTAGTAAGTTGTTTGTATGCAGGATGGGGGACTTACTACTACCATTAGAAGAGTGATCAAAGAACTGTTCCCTTCTAACATACGCATGGGAAGATTATAGACAATCTGAGATAATACAGATGCTTGCTGTCCAAACAGAATGCAATTTTGGGAATAAAACTAGACCAAAGTGAACAACCGTATAAAATGTGAAAACAAGTGTGGAGTGACCCATGATAACAATATCATGTGTGTGGATGCCTGTAAAAGGCAGATAACATGAAAAGATGCAGAATAAAACCAAACAAGCTACAGATGCTTTGCAAGAATTCCTCTGGGTTAAAGTATTTAACAGGTCACAAAGAGATAATCTGAAAAATAGACATTCTAATGTAGGTTTCAAATAAAGCAATGGTCCCTCCACAGTCCAGATTGTGGAAAATCTGTTAAGCTTGAGACGTAGGATATGCAAAGTGCGTGGGTAACAGATCTGGCTGATATTAAACTGTGAGGACACAATAGCAAGATTATATTTTACCAATGTGAAAAACTGCAGAAGACCCTGACAAAATATAGGAGTCTACAGTTCACTGATATGGCAGACATCAGTGGCCACAATTAAAAGGGCAGTTTTCTATGAAACCCTCATGAACTCACTAGAGGCCATTCATTCAAACAGTTTATGGCCTAAACGCAACATTCAGTTCTCAAACTCGGCGGGGAATTGTGAAATTGAGAGAAGCAAGTGTAAAAGAACAAAATCTTGCATAACCATAGGTTTAAAGAAAACAAAATGTAACATCTGAATTCCTGTAAGCACCTGGTGCTGCCAGTTTGACCCTGCGGGACAGCACTCCTGATGTTGGTCAGGTAATTAGTCACAGTAGATGTGGATACTTGATCAATAAGAAAGTGGCAGTATTAGGAGTAAAAGGGCCCAGACCCACTGAGGAATGGGGAGGTGGTTCACTTTAACAAGCATTTTGTAGGTTCAATTCTTCAACAAAATCTAGCTGTACAACGGATCCCCACCACCTCAGACCTACAAACAAGTTTAAACATGATCATGATCTTCAAGATCTCTGAACCAAGAACTAGCTTCTCCACCCGATACCCCTAATCATCCTTAAGTTTGAAAATTGGAGCAAGATTTATCTGAGGTGAGGACACGCACACAAAGAACCTTCAATGAACAAATGTCATTGCGTTCAACACACCTCTCTCTTTTAAACATACTTCTATTGGTTTGTGCACTGCAGTAAAGACACTATAAAAGTCATAGAACACTCATTTCAATCATTACATTAAAAAAATGGAGAAAAGGCTGTTTCGTTTACCAGTTTTTATCTTATCCATGGCTGGCCCCATAGATGTCTTGGATGAGTTGCTCTTGTCCAAATCACTGATCTGTAACAAAATTAACGGTACAGCATATGGGAAACTTTACATCCTACTTAGAAATAGAAACACAAAGGACATGAAATACCTGCACGTTGAATCCATCAAACTGTAATAGGGGGTACATTAGCGAGGGACTCCCTGGTCTCACACCACAGTTTTGCCACAGCAATAGTGATTTTTTCAGTTTGTTTTTACCAGGCTATATATAATGATGGGATTGTACCAGTTTATTGTGTGTAACATTATATACACACACATATCTATACACATATATATCTATGTATATACATATCTATACACATATATATATTTGATATTTGATATTTATTAATTTCTATAGCGCCAGAATCACCCCGTAAGGGGTATCTCCGCGCATAGGACGTTGTGCTACAGCCAAACCATAGGGACTCAGAAAAGAAACGTTTTTAAAAGCTTCCTGAATTGAGGAGGCTCTGGCAGTCGCGAAGCTAGAGGGGGAGTTTGCTCCAGAAAGTCGGAGCAAGGTGAGTGAATGCTTTGCCACCCTTGCGAGCCTTTTTAATTCTTGGAGTGCAGAGGAGTAGCTTGGATCCAGATCGGAGAGGCCGAGGGGGGGTGTACTTGGTAAGTTTGTCAGACAGGTAGGAAGGCCCCAGCCCATTGAGGGCTTTAAAAACAATGCAGCCAATCTTGAATTTCACCCGCTTCCTCACTGGAAGCCAGTGGAGTTTGTTAAGCAGTGGAATGGAGGCCGTTCTAGGAGGGGCGTTTGCTACTAGTCGGGCAGCCGTATTCTTGACAACTTGTAACTTGTTTAAAGAAGCCTCGTTGGCCGAGGACAACAGTGCATTACAGTAATCCAGACGGCTTAATACTAGGGCTTGCATCAGAGTTTGTTTAGTAGAGGAAGGTAGCAGAGGAAATACTCTTCTAAGTAAGCTAAGTGTGTGGAAGCAAGTACCAGCGGTAGTAGCGGCGTGAGCTTCGAGAGTGAGATTCTGGTCAATCCGGATTCCTAAATTCTTGACCACTTCTTTTGGGGAGGGGGCCTTGCCCAGCTCCTCCGGCCACCACCTGGGAGTCCAACTTATGGCTGCTCCTCCAAACAACATGATCTCCCATTTCTCGGCATTCAGTTGGAGGAAATTGGTCCTCATCCAGACAGCAATGGTCTTCATGCCCTCAGAGAAGATAAATTGTGTATCAGGGCTGGATTTATCAAAGGTGAGGAGGAGCTGGGTATCGTCCGCGTAGGAGATGGGGCTGAACCCCAAGTTCCTCATTAGTTTGGCCAAGGGAGTAACATAAATATTAAAAAGAGTAGGGCTCAAGCAGGAGCCTTGCGGTACTCCCTTGGTAACTTTTGTGGTTTTAGATCTAAAAGGTCCCCAATGTGACTGTCTGGGTTCTGTCAGTGAGAAAGTCTGTCAACCATTTTAGTGCAACCCCCTGTACTCCAATGTCCGGAAGTCTCTCCAGTAGGGTATGGTGCGAGATGGTGTCAAACGCTGCCGATAGGTCAAGCAGCACCAACAGTGCCGCCTGACCATTGTCCAGGGCCATTCTGATGTTATCAGTTACCTCTATCAAGGCAGACTCGGTACTGTGCTTGGCCCGGAAACCTGACTGGGAGACATCCAGGCATTGCGAGGTTTCAATAAAATCAGACAGATGCCTATTTATATGCTTTTCAAGAAGCTTGCTCTGAAGGGGGAGCAGAGAAATGGGACGGTAATTGGACAGCTCGGAAGTGGGAATCTTAAGGTTTTTACGAATGGGTACAACTTGAGCTGCTTTCCACTCTGGAGGGCGTCTGCCAGCCCTCAAGGAACTATTGAGAATGGTGCAGATGGGTGTGCCTAACTGTTCAGCTAATCTAGAAAAGATTTTTGCGGAGATTATATCTAGGGGGGATCCAGATTTAGTTTTGGTAAGGAGAGATTCAACCTCTACCGTAGTGAGTGAGGGAAAGCAATGTAGATGCAAGGTGTTATTGAAGGAGACAGGGTATACTGTAGTAGGGTAAGATGAAATTTCGCTGGTAGTGATGATTTTATGGTAAATGGCTTCGATTTTCTGGGTTAGAAAGGAGGCAATATTGTCGCACAGCGACTGTGAGGGAGTCTCTGCATTATCGCAAGCCCTGGGGTTTGTGTAGGTCTTCAGGATCTGGTAACGGGTCCTAGAATTGTACCCAGCTTGCTCAAGTTGATTTGCGATATGTAGCTTACTCGCGGATTTTAGATTTTTATGATAAGAGGACAGTGCAGCTTTATATCTCTCTTTGTCTAGCACACTGTGCGAGTGTCGCCATTTCCGTTCCAATTTTTTACATTGGCTCTTTTCAGTTCGGAGGGTAGGGGAATACCAGCTAGTGGGAGTGTGTTTTTGGGGGTGAGTCTGTGGTTTCATAGGAGCTACATTATCTATGATCACTTGTACAATGGAATTGAAATGAGTTAATTGTTCTTCTACACTATATGTGTTAGTGTCAGTGCTCCAAGAGCAAAAAGGGGTCAAAAATTGGTCAGGCTTCAGTTTGTGCCAAGGTCTGTACCAGCGTGTGGCGTGAGATATAGGGGTGGAAACATTTCTGGGACTCATTAGTTGGAAATTCACCAGAGAGTGGTCAGACCAGGTCAGAGGGTATGTCTCCCCACAGATGATATTTGGGGAATTGGTTAGAATAAGATCTAAAGTGTGTCCTGCAGAATGGGTAGGGGCGTTGTTGATCTTCAAGAGATCAATTGTGGCCAGGTCTTCTAGGCAAGCTGTGGCATCAGGATTGGAGGCATTCTCGTTATGGATATTAAAATCTCCCAGGAGAAGGAAGTTTCGGGTAGAAATGACATGGGGGGAAATTAATTCCATCAGTTGGCTAGTAAATCCTTGTAACGGGCCAGGGGGTCTATAAACGAGAGCCCCTTTCCAGCTATGTTGTGGGTGCAGGTCAAGTCTGAAAACTAGGCATTCTATTGCGTCCGTACACATCTGATCTAAAATAGAGATGGATATGGATTCCTTGTATATTAAGGCTATGCCACCCCCCGCCCGTCCTGGCCTGTCTAGTTTTTGAATTCGGTAGCCGTCTGGGAGTGCCATCGCAATAGAGGGGTTTGAGGAGGGTTTAATCCATGTTTCGGTAAGAAACCCGATGTGTGGATATATATATATATACATACATACATACATACATACATACATACACACACAAAATCATATACACATATATGCATACCAACCGGAAATCTAATGAAGAGTTATCAAGCTTTGCTTCACTAGATGAATAGCAACTTTGCAAAGATGGGGTACATTGACTAGAATGCATTGAGAGGGCTACTGAAAAGTTTCACTTGAAACCCACTGTTCCAGAATACTAATGAGTGCCAGTCCTATTTTGAATGCAGCCACATGGAGGTGGAGCGCACAGACACACACATGCACACGCACACACATGCAACATTTCTTTGACTGAATTCACAGAAATGGTATTTGAGCATCATAGGTCAGCAGTCTTTACTAGGCTTTGATTTTTGTGCTTTCTAGTTCAGTCTTACCTTGCGGTTTTGCTCCATGCTGTGAGGAACTGGCTCTTTCTTGGTACACTTCACTGAATATAAAAGACCACTGCCCACTGCAGTTGACCCTATAGAAAATTGTGCAGATTCATCATCTTTTTTAAGGTCTATGCAACTTATCTCTTCTTGGTAAGAACCTGAATTGCCTTCTGTCTTTTCTTTTCCATTATTCTCCTCACTAGATGTACTATCAAGACTTTCCAATTGCCAGGCAGAGTTATAAGATTCCCGAATTTTGCATTTCTCTGAATCCTCCTGGTCTCGAACAGAGTCTTTATTCAAGGAGCCGGGATCTGTACCCTCCAATGTAGTCAAAGGCTCAGGGCTAGATGAAGAAAGTTGGCCGGGAAGAGGGTCAAGAAAAAGCATACCAGTGGGGATTTCTGTGAAGAGAGAAAAGATAACAGACAAACATAAAATTCTGCATAAGGCATTAACATGTTTCCAAATATTTGACCACCACCATTTAACCCTCTACCTTCCCCTTTCATATGGACCTACCCAAGGAAGAAATTATCACGCAAGGTCATAATCATGTGAAATGTGCGCACAGCACCACAAATTCTTTGGTTATTTAGAAATAATTAAATCAGCAGGCAATTCTTGGTATATTGTGGGAGTTTTATTTTCGGGGTAGTTTCTACAATATTCATAAAATATCACAAATATCACATACAAAGAAACCTAGAAGATAACTTGTACCAGGCATTGGAACTTCAAGGTGGAGAAGATTGCCTCAGCGCACATTTATAATTCTCGCTTACACTACTTGAGACCAGCTTAAGATGTATGTATTTATGAAATAATAGCTGACTTAAGATGCCTGGAACTAAATGAAGAAAACAATTATCGCATGATTTAGAGTTTTTACTCTAAACAGAGGCACATATGCTAAGCCTGGGCCAACATAAATGTACATATTTTAACTCCACGATGATCATACATACTTGAAAGCACGTAAACATATGGCACGCCCTACACTGTTCAAAGCAGTCATTCTGTCACACATTCAATTTGAAAAGATTCTGTTAGGTCTCCAAGCAGACAAAATGTCTGCTTTGAGGTTAAAAGGGCAGCTGAGAAAGTAGATGCAAGACTCAGTCTATCTCTTGCTTCTATAGTAACTGCACATTTGGGATTAAGTGAGGAAGGTGCTTCCTTTAAAAACTTTACACCTTTGCAGTATGCTTACTGATGAGGAACTCAAACCATCTTCTACCAAAAGAAATGTCTGACTGGTTCAAGAAAACTTGCATTGAACATGCAAAGAGGTCTTTTCAAGCGGATGGCCATCCATAAGGACAGAACCTTACACAGCTTAAACTCAAAAAAGGTCTAATTCAGCCAACCAAGTTTCCAAAGACATGATATTTCTCCTTCATGGATATTTTTTTTGAATTCATAAACAGTAAAACATTTCTGTGAATTTGTAGGATTCTGGAACGAGAAGACACAATATCAAAGAAAATCCCTTGACAGAGAACTAACAATAAGCTACGATGTCATCAGACAGAGACCCAAATTCTTATGCAAGATTGTCTTGAAGGATTTGAACAGTTAAGATCTTCTCCATAGCAACCATATAAAGTCTAGACTAGTGGTTCTTAACCTCTGGTACAAGGATCCCTGGGGGTCCGCATATCCTACCCAGGAGGTCCGAGACTGTGTTACCAAATTAAATAATATTAAAATTAATACATTAAAATGAATAAAGTAATATAAATAAACAAGCACAATTAAAAATGTGAAATCTTTTTCCTTATTTGACTGTGAATTAAATATATATTTCGACATTTGAGAATTTGTTTGGCATATACTTGTTTTGTAGTTTTGTGTATTGTTCTGAGGTTCAAATCATAGAAATTGCTCAGGCCGGGGGTCCCTAGCTTCCAATTATGACTCAGTGACACACTCCGGATTCCATACCTCAGCGTTCTACTGCATGTTAAGTATAAGGGAATCCCTCATATGGTTCTCTTCTATGCAGCCTACTACCATCAAGTTACTGCCATAGGACTTTTCTGCACAGATACAGAGGGACAGAGAAAGGAGGCTGGACTTTGCCTTCAAGGACACCCATTCCTCAAAAACTTAGAAAAAGGAACATTTTGAACTTGCTTTAACTGTGGAATTAAGAGCTACACAGATGAACTGGGCTTTCTGCGTGAATCATCAACCTTTTTCAACATGTCTGTTAGATACAGGCCAAATTACTGATGAACTATAAGACTAATAAAGTTTTGGCATTTTTAATACACCCGAATGACTCTCTTGACAAGAATTAATCCCTACATTCTATGTCATAGCATGCTCCCAAAACTTGCTCTACCTCTAACCAATTCTACTCATGCACTGTCTTTATAAGAATGTTCTGAGAAGATAATGAATATGGTGATTTTTTTTTTTTATTGTTTGAAAAATGAAATTAACCCAAGACTGAGATGCCATAATAATGTTTATATATAGCGGAAACATAACTATTTTCATTGAGGTCTCCCATTTCTATAAATCATATGACAATTTGGTTATGACCCATAATGCTTCCTTCTCGGAGAGGTGGCATACCAGAAGGATAATGTGACTTACCCAGTAAGCATCTGTTCTTGGCATGTAGAGCTGTAGATTCACATGCTTTGCATACTCCTGCCATCTAGAGTTGGGTCCAGATGTTTGCAAGTTGTTTTTCTTCGAAGAAGTCTTTCCAGTCACGAGGTAGATAACTCCTCCTTTCGGTGATAGTGCGCATGGGCATCGGCTCCATTGTTAGATTGTGTTTTCCCTCAGAGGGTGAGAATGGAGTTAGTAAGAGTAGAATAGAGATGTCCATTCGTATGTATATAAAGTAAGAGAGAAACTGCAACAGGTATAGGTACCCGGGGAGGCGGATGGGCGCATGTGAATCTACAGCTCTACGTGCCAAGAACAGATGCTTACTGGGTAAGTTACATTATCCAATCGAGGCATGTGAGCTGTAGATCACGTGCTTTGCATAGACTATACAGCAGTATTCTCCCAAAGCGGTGGCTAACCTGTAGCTGTTGCAGTTGTCTGAAAGATTGTTCTAAGCACTTCCTGGCCTACATTAGCTTATTGTCTTGCTAACACATCTACACAATAGTGCTTGGTGAATGTGTGTGGTGTAGACCATGTTGCAGCCTTACAAATGTCAACTGTGGGAATATTTCCTAAGAAAGCCATAGTAGTCCCTATTTTGCGAGTGGAATGCGCTTTATGGGGTATTGTTAAAGTTCTCTTTCCTTTTGTATAACAAGTCTGAATACATTTAACAATCCACCTGGCAATCCCTGGTTTGGAAATAGGATTGCCCTTGTGAGGTGGTGCAAAAGCAACAAAAAGTTGTTTAGTCTTACGGAATGACTTTGTTCTTTCTATGTAGTATAAGAGGGCTCTTCTGACATCTAAAGTGTGTAGAGCTCGTTCTGCCACTGAATCTGGTTGAGGAAAGAACACGGGTAACTCAACTGATTGGTTGACATGAAAGGCAGAAACTACTTTAGGTAGAAATTTAGGGTTGGGACGAAGAACCACTTTGTCTTTGTGAAGCTGGAAAAAAGGTTCTTCTATGGTTAGTGCCTGTAGCTCACCAACTCTCCTCAGTGAAGTAATTGCAATGAGGAACGTGACTTTCCAGGACAGAAATTGCAGTTCACATTTATGCATGGGTTCAAACGGTGGGCCCATTAATCGGGTGAGGACTATGTTAAGATTCCACACTGGTGCAGGTGGAAGTCTTGGTGGTATAACTCTTTTTTAGTCCTTCCATAAAAGCTTTCATAACGGGTACTCTAAAGAGAGATAAGTGTTGTCTATTTTGTAAATACGCAGCTATTGCAGCGAGACGTAAGCGGATAGAGTATAAGATCATTCTGACCGCTGCAAGTGTAACAAATAACAAATGATATTTTGTATGGAAGCATCAAGGGATTGATGTTGTTATTATTACAATAGATAACAAAACGCTTCCATTTAGCTGCATAACAAGCTCTTGTAGTAGGCCTTCTGGCCTCTCTAATAATGTTCATACAGTCTGGTGGAAGATTAAGATAACCGAACTCTAGGACTTCAGGAGCCAGATCGCCAGGTTGAGTTCTTTGTGATCTGGGTGTCTGATTTCTCCATGGTTCTGAGTGAGGAGGCTGGATGTGAGATGCAATTTTTGATGTGGGACTACTTATAGCTCCAACAGGGTCGTGAACCAAGGTTGACGGGCCCATGTGGGAGCTACTAGAATTAGTGTGAGGGATGTTTGCCTGAGTTTCCGAACTACTAATGGAATGAGTGGGAGAGGCAGAAAAGCGTAGGCAAATATCCCTGACCAGTTCTTCCATAGTGCATTGCCTTGGGAAAGCGGGTGTGGATACCTGGAGGCGAAGTTTGGACATTTTGCGTTTTGGTGTGTGGCGAAGAGATCTATTTAAGGAAACCCACAGCTTTGAACGTATGGGAGGAGAACTTGAGGGTGAAGTTCCCACTCGTGAATTTGCTGGCTCTGTCTGCTGAGAAGGTCGGCAATCTGATTGTTTACTCCTGGGAGGTAATCTGCTAGATTTTGTGGTGAATGGCCCATTTCCAAATGTCTTGAGCCAGGTGTGACAGTTGGGGAGAGTGTGCCCCCCCTCCCCCGTTTTTGTATATAATACATAGCTGTCATGTTGTCGGTGCAAACTAGGACAGCTTACCCTACAAGGTGAACTTGAAAGGCTTTGAGCGCTAGAAACACTGCTAGCAGCTCCAGATGATTTATATGGAGAGCTCTTTGCTTTTGACTCCACAAACCTTGAAATGTGCGATTTTGGAGATGAGCCCCCCAACCAGTGAGCAACGCGTCTGCTGTTAGCATTGTCTGTGGAACCGGGTCTATGAAAGGCCGTCCTTTTGATAAATTTTGTGTGTTCCATCACTGCAGAGAGCGATGAGTACGGCCGTTTACCAACACTAGATCTGTTAAGAGATCCTGTGCCTGGTTCCACTGATTTGCTAAGCATTCCTGAAGGGGACGCATGTGAAGCCTGGCATGGGGAACAATCATGATTAAGGCTTCCGGTTTTCCGTTTTTACTGATTTTTACAGATAAATACAGGCAGAAAAGATTGTGTTTCCTGTCTGTATTTATTTTTTAAAAGCGGAAAAATACTGAAAATGGTGCTTCTTGTGAGAAACTTTCCATGCCGTCTTTCATGAATTCTAGGCAACAGCTGAGCAGGCAGACAGAATGGAGGGTTAAAATACAGGATGAGATTTCCTGAAATACAGGCATATGTTAATATATATTTGTAGTATGATGCTAATATGTACCTGTGAGTGCAGTCTTTTTTATACGTGGCTGCCTAGTTTGCTGAAGCGTTACAGGCATCCATGTTTAAGTGCACGTCAAAGAGTTATATAAAGCAGAAATATACCATTTTACAGCGACATTTATTCTTGAAACACAAAATAAATATGGATAAATACCAATAAGATGGCCAAAAAATGAATATGGATAAATGCAGATGGAAATGTTAAAAAAATAAATACCATAAAACCGGAAGCCCTAATCATGATGCAAGGGCCATCCTTCCGAGCAGCTGCATAAACACTCGAGCTGGTAATGAGTGAGAGGGCTGAAACCGAAGAATCAGCGCCTGAATATTGCAAATTCTGGCTGCATTGGGGAAGGCTAGAGCTCTTTGGGTATCTAAAGTGGCTTCTAGATAGTTTTGAGTGTTGGAAGGTTGAAAATGCGATTTCAACACATTGACTGTGAACCCCAGTTGGTGCAGTAATTGCAGTGTTATGTGAGTGTGCAGGAGACACTTTGGGGACGTACTGACTTTGATAAGCCAGTCGTCCAAGTATGGGAAGACATGAATGTGTTGTCTTCGTAGGTGAGCAGCGACTACTGCCAGACATTTCGTAAAGACTCTGGAAGCAGTGGTGACTCCGAATGGGAGTACCTTGAACTGGTAATGCTGCCCCGCTACTACAAATCTGAGAAATTCGTGATGAGCGGGATGTATTGGAATGTGGAAATATGCGTCCTTTAAGTCTAGAGTAGACAAAGTCATCCTGTTGTAACAGTGGGAGCACTTGTTGAAGCGTCACCATGTGAAAGTGATCTGATTGTATGTAAAGGTTTAATTCTCTGAGGTCCAAAATAGGTCTGAGAGAACCGTCCTTTTTGGGTATGAGGAAGTACAGGGAGTATACACCCGACCCTTGATATTGTAGTGGTACGGGCTCTAAAGCTCCCTTCAAAAGGAGAGATTGAACCTCTTGTTTGAGGAGGTATAAATGGTCTGGTGACATTTTGTGTGAACGTGGAGGAATGTTTGGAGGATTGTTGGTAAGCTCCAGACAATAACCAGAACGGATAATTCCTAGTACCCATTTGTCTGTAGTTATTGATTGCCAGACGGGTAGGAATTGTGAAAGACGCCCC
The DNA here is from genome assembly GCA_963921515.1 of Calotriton arnoldi. Lineage (NCBI taxonomy): Eukaryota > Metazoa > Chordata > Amphibia > Caudata > Salamandridae > Calotriton > Calotriton arnoldi. Next base: position 2,962,899 of record CAWUFW010000227.1, on the reverse strand, counting down.
CGACAGGTGTTAAATGTTCAGGGGGTGGGGGGGGGGAGATGGGGGGAGTGTAGGGATGGGGGGAGTGTAGGCAAGTCACTGTTTGGTATTGGAGGGGGAGATGCGTGTGTTGGAACCTCTACCTCTACCTTTGCCATTGTTGCCTCTGTAGCCCCCTCTGAAGTAACCCTTGGAAGCAGAAGGCTGATTGTTGCTTTTGTACGGTGTAGAGGCAGTGTCTGAGAAGGTATTCTTGGACCCCCCACAATAGAAGGAGCGCCGAAAGGAACAACAGCCAGAAGAAGACTGTAGGGTTTCCATAGATTTTGCCACGTCAGTGTCCTTTTTCATCTTTTCTAAGGACGTGTCTACAACAGGACCAAAGAGGAGGTGTTTGTCAAATGGCGTGATAAGAATAGAAGCTTGAACTTCTGGTTTAAACCCGGAAATTCTTGGCCATGCATGCCTTCTTAGTAGCACGCTGGTGTTGACGCAGTGTCAGTCGCATCCAACGCGCACCTAATGGAATTGTTAGAGATGAGCTTTCCCTCTTGTACTAGGTCTTGAGCTTTGGACTTGTGGTCATCAGGCAGGAATTGGAGCAATTGCTCCATTTTGTCCCCATGCGCCTTATCGTACCTGGCTAAAAGGGCTTGGGTGTTAGAAATGCATCAGAAATTTGCAGCTTGGGATGCTACTCTTTTCCCAGATGCGTCCATCAACTTAGACTCTTTGTCCGGAGGTGGAGTATCTCCTGACGTTTGAGAATTAGCCTGTTTACGGGCATTAGAAACTACTAACGAATCTAAGGGTAACTGGCCCTTGATGAAAACTGGGTCTGATGGTGCAGATTTATACTTTTTTTCTGTCCTGGGGGTGAGAATATGTGCCCGAACAGGATCCTTAAATATGTCATCCACATGTCTTAGCATACCCTTGAGCATGGGGAGTGCGTGAGTGGATCTTTGGGAACTGCTAAGTGTTTCAAAAAGGAAATCCTCCTCTAGAGATTCTTTGTGTAATTGAACCCCCTGATAATCAGCAGCTCTGCTTAATAGTTCTATATAGCCTACGTTGTCATCTGGTGGAGAAGGTTTAGTAGGGTAAAGATCAGGATCGTTACCTGTGGGAGAATCTGTATTGTAATCCTTCCAGGGGTCTGCAGGTGCAGGATCATTGTCCCCATACCCGTCATCCTGATCATCAGGTGTGTATGGTGGTGGTGAATTATTAGGGGTAATTAACAAGTGTTGTGTTTCCGGGGAAGGAGGTGATGGAGGAGGAGGAGGAGAAGGGTTAGTGTTTCCTCTTTAAAGGAATGTGTTAGGCTTCCTCCGAGTCAGATTTGCATTTGAGTGGCAATTTAGTCGCAATATGTCCAGTCTTTGGATTGATGTACCGTTCCTTTTGTTTCGGGTCCGGTTTTGGAGGCGGGACATCGAAACGGGCTCCTTTGATGGTATCCGAGCATCTTTATGTTTCGGCACTGAAGTTTTCGGTGCCGGTGTCTTGGGTGCCGAGGATTTCAGTTCCGAAGACGGTTTCGGCATCGAAGGAGGTGGGCCTGAGACGGGTTTTCGACGACCCGATCCCGAGCCGGAAGGCGGTATGTTTCGGTGCCGAGCCTGAAGGCGGGGCATTGGAAACATGTTCTCGGTGCCGACCATGGCCGGAAGGCAGAGGTGGGACCGGAGCCTTTTTCTTTGGCTGAGTTGGACTTTGGGGCAAGGGAGGATCGGTACTCACGATACGCTGACCTTGCGGGATGTCTTCGTCCACAACGGAGCCGGATTCTGAGATGGATATAGGATCCTCCTGTTCTTCCTCGGCCACTAGTGCATCGCCGGTCTCTTGTTTGGAATCTTCTCCGAAGAGGTCCGGAACGGAACCGGTGTTCTGGCTCCATGTCGCGACATCGGGCGCGACGTCGAGCCCGACAGTCGCGGAGCGTTTTCTTCGAGCGGAAAGATTTACACGCGTCGCAGTCTTGTTTGTTGTGCTCTGGAGATAACCTCAGGTTGCACACTTCGTGCGAGTCGGTGCGCGGGAACTTCGCGTGGCACCGAGGGCAGAATTTGAATGGAGTCCGTTCCATCGACTGCAAGGTGGACCGACGCGGGTAGGCCCGACGGCCTTCCACGAGTTTCTCGATCGAAAAGAGTTTTTGTATTAAATACACAGAGAAGGGAAATACGCAATCGAAAACAATACCGTCGAGGGTAAGTGGATTGCGCACCGTGGGAAACCCGAGAAACGGTGTCGAACGCAGCGCAGCAGTTCACATCCGAAACCGATGGCGGAAAAATACAATCTAACAATGGAGCCAATGCCCATGCGCACTATCACCGAAAGGAGGAGTCACCTACCTCGTGACTGGAAAGCTTCTTCGAAGAAAAACAACTTGCAAACATCCGGACCCAACACTAGATGGCAGGAGTATGCAAAGCATGTGATCTACAGCTCACATGCCTCGAACCAACATTTCCCAAAGAGTCATCTGTGGCGGAATCACCACACATGCACATGCTCTATTGAGAGCGAGATGTTGTGTTTAATTGTTCAGTGCGTTATTTGCTGCGCTTCCTTGGACTGAAGTAGAAACTTTGTTCAACCTTGTTTACGGCCCCAGAAAAGGCAGGAAATGTTCCCTGTCCACACTTTGACTTAGTGTTCCTGATGGGAGGGCAAAATGGTTTGAGAGCCAGCCTCACTAGATTGAGTTCTACGACATCAGTAGAAAAATGTTTTGTTCTGATGTCCAGTGGGCACGTGTAAAAAAGGACTAGTAGCTGTACTCCCAACACTTTCAAGGAACTGTAAGTAGTCACGAAGAACTTTGGGCCTTAAAGAGATTGGCTTAGTTTTACCACCAGAGAAGAGCCTGCCTCAGTGTTGGCATTATCTGTGCACTTTTATCTAACTGTCCATGGATTTTGGCACCACAGTCAGTTTAGTTACTTTTGTTCTGTAAACATCTAAAGAAACCCAAAAGGATACCTGAGAGCACACAATTCGGAAGAGGTTTGAACCTGCACACAAACTTCATTTTGAAATTGCATGATGTCTATCAATTGGATAAGCCTGAGATTCCTTTCCACTTTGTAATGAACTATTTCTTCTTGACCACTCCATTGGCTAAGTGTTGTGACATGTTCTGGTCAAGTCCATGGAAGCATCAATAATGGCCAAGAAGACCCCTTCACCTTTACTTAATACCGCTTTGTCCATTTTTTTTCTGTCCTGCCGGAAGTTTATCTAGAACAGTCAGAAATGTCATGTCACCCATGCTCACTATATAGCCAAGATGCCATGGGATATCTTGCTTGATGTAGCAGCAAAAGCGTTTACCCATGGCCTTCAACACATCTCCCTGACTCACCCCATCATCCACATTCTGCTATTTAGGGTAAGGCTGGATTCTTCAATCCTCTTTGACCTGCAGCTGAGATCACTGAATCTGTATTGATTTGATAATCGGGCTGCTCAGAGAATGTTTAAAGGCCATATTGTTTTCTCCAACTGTACAACAATTGCTTTAATGAACAAGTTACATACCTACGGTAATGCTCTTCCTGGGGGATACTCTAACTGCAGATTCCTCACTTGTTATTATTCACCAGGTGTCAGACTGGATCCGAAAGCATTTAGAGCAGTACTCCTGCACACCGGTAGGTGGCATTGTGCGGCTCCGCACTGACTTTGTTCCACTCCTGAAGTGTCAAGCAGAGCAGCATATAAGTTCCATCGATGCATGCTGAAGTCAGTTACTTTCTTAGGCTGTTTGCCCTCTAAGACGCAGAGCCCATCTCCAGATTGGGATGACCAATGTGCCAGTCTCTAGACTGGGACCTATTTAGATGGAAATAGTCCAGTTCACAGAATGGGGAGGCAGGAGGGTGGGTGAGGAATCTGCAGTTAGATAGAGTATCTACTAAAAAGAGAATTATCGAAGGCGAGTAAGAAAATAAATTACTTACTTGTAATTGTTGTCCTCCAGTATTGGAATCTTTCATAGATTCACATGCTCAAATCATTCCCCGTCGTCGAGATGGGAGTCCCATGTTATACTAAAAATAGCTATGCAAAACATAGACCAGAAAGGCCTTTTAGTTTTGTAACATATCATAGTCTTTAAAAAAAAAAAAAAAGAGACCAAAGTTAGGTTTCAACCAACCAGGTTGCCCTGCAGAAGACCCTTGTGAGTAGCTCCAGTCCCTCATATTTTCAAAGCGCGAGTGTAAGAGATACACCCAGAAACAAAGAGAAAGGTGAGCTTCCTCAGGGGAAATGGGTGGCTTGCATGTATATCTATTAAAGAATCCAATACTGGAGAACTACAGTTACAGGTAAGTAACTTATTTTCCTACTCCAGGATTGGAATTTTCATAGATTCACATGCCTGAATCAGATTACTTAGCAGATATGGAGCACATTTTTAAATAGACATGCCAACTATGTCCTTGCAGATATATATATATATATATGTGTGAAAATATGATGCAATGCCAAAAAATTTGCAGAACCAGAGAAAGGATGGTGGGGAGAAGGATAAAGCTTGCTGTCACTGAAAAAGATGTCACAGCACCTCTTGACCTACTGCTGTATCGTTGCGAGCTGCAGATTCCAAGCAGTATAGTCTGGTAAAGTTGGGTGTATTCTTCCAGGTATCTGCCCGGCAAATGTCCTGAAGAGACACCACAGGAAACAGCGCAGTTGAAGCAGATATACTTCTTGTAGAGTGGGCGTGTACTGATGCCTGCAACGGTTTGCATGCAGCTTGGTGACAGTAGTGAATTGTGCTGGATAGCCACTTAGCAATGCTTTGCATAGAAATAGGATAGCGTTTCCATGGAGCGCTGTAGGCCACAAATAGTTGATTAGACTTGCGAAAACCTTTGGTTTTGTCTAGATAGAATTTTAAGCACCTCTTGATGTCTAAAGAATGGAGTGCTCTTTCGGCTGGTGTTGTAGGAGCTGGAAAAATATTTCGTACAATAAGAGGCTCATTAAGAATAAAGTCTGAAGAGACTTTAGGTATGAACTTTGGGTTTGTGCGAAGAACCACTCTGTGGTCCCTAAATTGCAGGAAAGGCTCTTGAATGGTGATGGTTTCAATTTCACTAACTCATCTGACAGATATTAAAGCTACGAGGAGAGCAACCTTCTAGGAGATTAATTTTATATCCACTCTGTGATTGGGCTCAAACTGGTGCTTCATAAGCTGCAAGACAACAATATTCAACTGCCAGAGCGGAGGAGGAGGTCTTACTGGTGGAAAAACTCTAAATAATCCCTTGAGGAATTGTTTAACTAATCTAGCAGACCATAAAGAGGGTGAGGTGGGTTATCTCCGGAAGCGGGAGATGCCTGCCAAGTGGACCTTGATGGATGCGTGAGCCAATCGTGATCTTGCTACGTGCAGAAGATAAGGGAGAATCTCTACAGGCAAAGAGGAGAATGGGTGCACATTAGGTTGCTGGCACCATAGGAAAAAAACGCTTCCACTGAAGGCGATAGGTTTTGTTAGTACTCCCTGCATGGGCTCTGGACAGCATTTCCCTGCAGTCTGGAGAGATATTGAGATGGGCAAACTAATTGGGCTCAGGATCCAGGCCGATAAGTGAAGTGATTTGGGATCCGGGTGCAACACCTGACCTTAGGACATTGTTTGGAGAACTGGTATCAGCTTCAACTGGATATGAGGTTTCTCCGAGAGGAGAAGCTCCATTAACCAATGCTGGCGTGCCAGATTGGGACTATGACGATCATCCTGCATGGTTCAGCCTTCATCTTCATGAGGACTCTCGGGAGGAGAGGATTAGGAGGAAAGGCGTAAAAAAGAGATGTCAGACCATGCCATAGAAAATGCATTCCCTCATGATCCTGGATGGTGATGCCAACTTGCGAAGAACTGGCATTTCTTGCTCCGTGGGGTTGCAAAGAGGTCGGCGTTTGGTTTGCCCCACTGGAGAAAGACTATGTTGATAGCTTTCTGATCCAGTTCCCATTCGTGGCAAGATGATCTCAGTCTGATGAGTGTGTCCATTGTTGTGTTCTGTTTTCCGGGGATATGTTCCGCACACAGATACACTATGCGGTGGATAGACCACTTCCAGATGCCTTGAGCTTCTTGGGAAAGGACACGCGTCCTTGTACCGCCCTGTTTGTTGATGTAGCGCATCGTGGTCGTATTGTCCGTTTAGATGAGAACCGCCGAGTTCTGTATCCTTGGAAGGAAAGTCTGCAAGAGATGCACTGCCTTGAGTTCTAGCAGGTTGATATGAAGGTGCAGATAAGGCTTTTGCCACCTGGCACTGACCTGTAGGTCTTGAAGGTATGCTCCCCATCCTTCTAGGGAGGTACAGAAGGTATGATCAGTGGAGAAGGTAAACTCAGGAAAGACAGGCTGACTGACAGATTTGCCTGTTTCGTCCACCATAAGGCATTGACCATGACTGGAGTGATGTTGAGAAGACATCGAAAGATCCAGTTGCCTGTAGCCACTGCTTGTCTTATTCCTCCTGGAGCCAACACATTCTTAGGAGGCAGAATGGAACCAGGGAAATGCATGATGACATCATCCCCAATAGGGATTTTTAAAGGTGAACTGAAAGAGACCCTCTTCTTCGTATCAATTGTGCTAAGGACTTCAGTTTCAATTGCCTCTCCGCTGTAGGGTTACGCCTTGTTAAGTGTAATATCGAGCATTGCTCCTAGGAATGTGATATTTCTTAATGGGTGTAAGACTGACTTCCTTGGGTTCAGTGTAAGGCCCAGTTCACTGAACAGGGTTGTACAGGCAGCCAATGATGCCAGTGCTGCGCGACTGGACAGTGCCTTTACTAACCAATCGTCCAAATAAGGGAATACTTGGTGTTTTTGTTTTCTCAAGAAAGCTGCCGCCAGTGCCAAGCACTTTTTGAATATTCGGGGGCAGGCTTCAGGCCAAAGGAAGGGTAATGGCTTCTGGCTATTGTGAACCATTGGAACTTTCGGTGCAATGGATGGGGATGTGAAAATACACATCCTGAAGGTCGAGGGTTGTCATATAATCCTCTTTATTCAGGAGTAAGAGAATGTCCTACAATGTTACCATCCCGAAGGACTGTTTTTCGAGCTAGGTGTTGAGATTTCTTAGGTCTAGGATTGGCCGCCATTCTTTGAGCTTTAGCGGACCAAAAAGAAACGGGAATAGAATCCTTTCCCTTGTTGTGATGGGGGAACTCTTTCTATTGCGTCTTTCTTGAGCATTGTGATGTACTTCAACTTCAGAAGTTGTAGTGTTTTGGAATGGAGGGTTGAGGTGGGGTGGGCGGGTTAATAAATTCTAGAGTATGGCAAAATTGAATAAGGTTCAGTACCCATTGGTCTGCAGTAATGTCCTGCCAATGATGGAGATAGCTGGATATTTTTCCTCCTAGCTTGGCTGATGATAAAGGAGGAATAGCCGGAGCCTGTAAGCGGTCATTGGCGACGGCTCGTGTTCCTTGGCAACCCGCACTATCTATCGGTGCAGGTCTATTGTAGGCCGCTTGTGGTGGTTGGCGCTGAGAGTACTAAGGATGAAATTGCTGTGAGGATGTATGAGGGGTAACGGTACTGCTAACCACCTCTGTAGGAGGGAAGACCCCTTCCTCGAGCACCCCGACAGGGCACATGACTATATTGCAGCAACTTGGCTTTGTCCGTGTCTGTCTTAATTGCTAGCAGTGCTGAAAAGAGCTTCCCCTTAGAAAGGGAGATCTAGTATTTTGTTCTGAACCTCTGGCCTAAACTAGGTTGCTTTGCGCCAGCCCGGTTTCCGTAGCACTGCAACACCCGAAAGTTGTCTAAATGCAGTGGTGGCAATATCCATGGCATATTCACCTTAGATGATATGCGTTCCCCCTCCAGTAGAACCTTCTTGGCCTCCGCTTTAATGTCCTGGTCCAAACATGGGGCGATATCGGACCACATTTGGCGATCATAACATCCAATAACAGCAAAGGAATTTGCTGCCCTCACTGTGCGCGCCGACATAGATGAAATCCGTTTTCCTACCTTCCTTGTCAGGAGGCGCAGTGATTGGCACCGGTGGGTTTTTAGATCTGTGCTGAGCTGCTGGTGTAATGACTGAATCAGGCTTCGGGTGGCCAGTCAAACATACAGGAGCTCTGTAGCTTTATATTTTTATCTAGGCGGGGAAGGACCGCAGTTACTGTGGCTGGAGTCTTCAGGACTTTTAAGACTACTTCCCAAATGTAGCTCACAATGGACTTGGCTCGCACACTCTTTCTAAACGGCTCCTTACAATCCTATAGAAAGCAGTCCGTCTGCTTAGTGGGCATGGTCAGGTCGAATCTCTTTGCCGCCCTCTCGAGCAAGTTGTGAAAAACCCCACTGCCCTCAGGTGGATATTCTACTGGAGTTGGTGAGGGGAATGATGGTGTAGGTATCATATAATCATCTCATTCTGCATGGGCGTTGTGAAGCTCACCTTCCTCTCTATTATCATTGGATGATGTTGTAGGGTCTTGGAGAAGAGCTGCTTGTGGAATGTGTCTTACTGATGTAGGCAGCAATAATGTCCTTTACTTTGGAGTAGAAGGCTGCACAGGTGGAGATTTTGTAGGTGGAGAGAAAAGTGCTGTGACCGTAGAAGTTGTAGGAAAATGCCATCTGTAGTCTGCGAGCATACAGTGCTAGTCAGTAAGCAATGGGTAAGGCAGGCATACCATCTTCTCCTGGTATTGCTCGTTAAAAGCGTAAAAGGCCTGTGCATCTTATTGATCTTCCTCGTAATCATCTTCCTGCCACTTGACATGGAGTTCAGATGGACTACATGCAATCCCAAAGGGCCCGTCGTCATCAGAGTCCTCATCTTCCAGTAGATGGGCTGGGAGCAATGGTGTCATCTTGCTAGGAGAGGTGTGCTGAGGGGTCAAATGCCATATTTTTTTCACGTTTTTCACTTTTTTCTCCTTTTTCTCTCTTGTCGACGGGGTCGTCAACGAGGACGTCGACAAGGGTTTAAGAGTTAACGAAGCGAAGAAGAATTCCGCCGACAGGATGGGGGTCATCGACGACATTGTCATTGACGGAGATGTCTTCACCGACGACAAAGTCAGGGTAATTTTCAGCGTCAACAGTCTGGAGACGGGTCGTCGAGGCAGCCAAGCTCATAGACGGCTTAGTGACAGTACTAGTTGTAGCCATCTGCATCGTCATATCTTTGATGCAGACGATGATACTCTTGTCGGGGGAGATACTTGTCGATGTTTTTTCAGTGGTTGGTGCTGAAGAAGGTTTTTGGACCTGAGGAGGTGGGTGTAGGTGGCTCAGACTTAGCTTTTTCAGATCTTTTTTGAGGAGGCAGAAGGTCTTTTTTGCTCTTGTCGCCTTTCCTGGTGAGATTTTGAAGGACTGCCCCCCTGTAAGACCTATGAGTGGTCTTTTTTTAGGCTTTCTTAGGCTGTTCTAGAGAGGAGTGACAATGGGATGAACTCTCGCTTTTATGTGACAGTCTGGAGGATGATGAAGAATCCTCACCGTCATCATAAGAGACTGGCTCGTTTCTTGTTTTTAACTTTTGTAGATGTATCAGCAGCTGCCCCTCACAATCTTTCAAAGTCTTGGTAGAAAAGGTACAACATACCTTACAATTCTTGGCGTTATGATTTGGATAAAGCAATAAATACAGCCCTGATGATCGTGATCTTAGCACAGGTACCACAGGCCCGGAAAAGGTTCTTTTTTTCCTTGTCTGACATGACAAAGTCAGAGTAAAAGAGAAAAATACAGACCCAAGTCGATGTCAAAGTGTAATCTGTAGATTTCTTGAAGCAATAACAGGTTTTGAATCCTTGAAAAAAGTGCAGAACACAGATAACTAGCAGAGCTCAGGGGAGACTCCCTAACATGACGTGCAGCAGATATCTGAGGGAAAGGAGCTCCTCACAGGGGTGTTCTAGAGGGCAGGGCAACCTAATTGGTTGAAACCTAACTTTGGTCTCTTTTTTCAAAAAGACTATGCTTTGTTACAAAACTAACGGCCCTAGGGCCTTTCTGGTCTATGTTTAACATTGCATAGCTATTTTTAGTGTACTGTGGAACTCCCATCTCGACAACGGGGAATGATTCAAGCATGTGAATCAATGAAACTTTCAATACTGGAGCAACTTGTTCTTCTGATGGATACTTCTAACTGCATATTCCTCAAATTGTGAATAGAATACCATAGTAGTACCTCCCCAGGTAGTGAGTTTGTGAACTGGCTAAGAAAAAAATGTCCTGCAGGACCAAGCAGGCAAAATGTCCCTCTCGATTGTCCTGACTTTTGTGGCAGTAGTGCTTCGTGAATGTTTGTCCCAGCGCCCATGTAGCTGCCTGGCAAAAATCTGGACAATCACTCTGTGTACCAGCGCAACGGTGGCAGTCTCGGCTCTTGTAGAATGAGCCTCTGACCCCTCTGGAGGCTCATTCTTAGCGATCTCTAGCAAATCTTAATACAGACAACAATCCATAGGGAGATGGTCTATTTTTGCACTACCTTCACCTTCTTTACCCTGGAAAACCCCATAAAGAGCGGATTGTCTACCCAATGTGCTATGGTGCGATCTATGTAAAAACTCAGGGCTCTCTTGGGGTATAAACAATGGAGTTTCTCTTCCTCTTTGAAGGGATGGCTTGGAGCAAAGAATACAGGAAGGGTGATAGGTTGCCCAATGTGAAAAAACAAGTTACTTACCTTACACTGTGGTTCTCCAGTATTTCACATGCTTTAATGTTCCCCGTCGTCATGGTGGGAGTCCGATTGTAACAGTAAAATAGCAGTACCAAGCTTTAAACTTAATTCCCCTTGAAATTCAATAGTATTCAGTAACCAGTTAACATCATTTTAGACCATCCAAACTTCAGCCAATCAGAGCATAGACCCAGAGTATCCATCCCCTGCAGGGCCACCATACCTCAGATTTTGAGCATGAGTGCCGTTAGAAGAATAATAGAAGTATGGATTGGTGAACCTGAAAGGGGAGGACAGAGGACCGCATGTGAATCTATAAAAGATATCAATACTGGAGAACAACAGTGTACAGGCAAGTAACTTATTTTTTCTCCAGTATTGGAACTTTTATAGATTCACAGGCTTTAATCAAAATAGTAAGACGTTTTAAGCAACAAAGGAGGCGGGAAAACAGGTGAACCATCCCAACGTGCGACCCAAAACAGGGAATAATAATCAAAAGCAGACAATGCAAATATAGGAAAAAAAACAAAGAGACAATCACCAAACAGTATCATAGGAAAAGGAATAGACCTTAATGAGAAAAGGCCTACCTTATGCAAATAGTCGTCGCAAAGCTGCTTGTCTAACTGCAATATCCGCCTTCCACCATGTATCCAGGCAATAGTGCCTCGTGAAGGTATGGACGTTTGCCCATGTCGCTGCCCTGCAGATGTCGGGTAAAGACACTCCGGCAAACAGGGCCGAGGATGCTGCCATCTTCCGGGTGGAATGAGCTGTGACTTTAGCCGCAAGCGGGCATTCCGCTTTCTCAAGACCGAAGATTATAGTTGAGGGGACCCAGCATGCAATAGATGCTCATGTCAAGGCCTGACCCTTTCTAGGGGCAGAGAAGGCAATGAGTAGCTGGGTTGATTTACAGAAAACTTTCGTCCTTTGCAAGTAAACTTTTAAGCAACGCTTAATGTCCAGAGAATGGAGGGCTCTCTCCACGGGCGTAGATGGAGAGGGAAAAAAGAAAGGCAGAACCACCGGCTCATTGAGATGAAAAGTGGAAGGCACCTTGGGAATGAAAGGAGGATTGGTGCAGAGTACCACTCTGTCCTGATGAAACTGCAGGTAAGGCTCCGTTGCAGTGAAGGGTTGAATCTCACTAATGCATCAAGCAGACGTGATGGCCAAAAGAAAAGCCACCTTTCATGAAAGATATGTCAAATCGCATTTGTGAATGGGCTTGAAGGGAGACCTTATAATTTGTGACAAGACAATGTTCAGCTGCCAGAGGACTGGAGGAGGCCTCATCGGTGGGGAGGCCCTAAAGAGACCCTTCATAAACTCCTTCACCAGCCCGTTGAACCACAAGGACAAATGGCCCGAACGTCTCCTGTGTCTGGAAATTGACGCCAGGTGCACTCTAATTGACGAATGGGAAAGGCCAACTTTGGCGAGATACAAAAGATACGGTAAAATGTCCTCTGGAGGCAAAGAGAGAGGATGACAAGAGTGCTCGACAAACCATGAACAGAACTGCTTCCATTTAGTTGAGTAGCACTTGAGCGTGGAAGGAGCTCGGGCTTTATGAAGTATGGATTGGCAATCATCAGAGAGCACTAACTCTCCAAATTCCGTGTGGTGAGGAGCCAAGCTGACAACTGAAGCGTTTGACTCTGTGGATGAACCACTTGGCCTAGGTTCATGGAAAGTAGATTCTCCGTTGGTTGGAAATGGATTGACGAAGACTCTGATAGACGATACAGCTCGGTGTACCAATACTGCCTTGCCCACGCCGGGGCAATGAGAATAATGTGGCAGGGCTCACGCTTGAGTTTCTGCAGAACTTTTGGAATGAGCGGGAACGGAGGGAACGTGTAAGCAAATGTTCCTTCCCAGGAACAGTGAAAGGCGATCCCCAGAGAGCCTGGTTGAGAAAATCTGCTGGCGTAAAACTCACATTTTTTGATGAGTGATGTAGCGAATAGATCGAGGGTTGGCAACCCCCAGCACTGAAATAGTTTCCGTAGCTGAGTCACGTTTTGCTCCCACTCGTGACATTGCTTGGTGTCCCTGCTGAGGGAATCGGCCCATTCGTTTTGGATTCCTGGTACGTGTTGTACTTGCATTGATATGTTGTGGGCTATTAACCATTCCCAAATCTGCTGTGATAGGATTGACAGGGCATGAGACCTCATCGCCACTTGCTTCTGTAGGTAGAACATGGTGGTGGTGTTGTCTGTGCAGACTAGTATCGACGATCCCCTGATCCAAGGCCTAAAAAATTGGAGGCCCAGAAATACTGCTTTCAGTTTCAACAGATTTATGTGGCACAATGCTTCTTGGTCTGACAACTTCCCCTTGACCTGTATTTCCTGAAGGTGAGCTCCCCATCCTTCCATGGAAGTGTCTGATGTCATCACCATATCCCGTTTTGCTGGGAGGAAGCACAGGTCTTGAGAGAGATTGTCCCTGATTGCCCACCAAGGCATTGTCACGGTCATCTCTGGTGTGACCGAAGCTATGTCGTCGAAGGATCCTCAAGATTGAATCCACGGAGTTTCGAGTTGCTTCTGGAGAGGTCTCATCCGTAAGCGGCAGTGTGGGATTAACGGGATGCAGGAAGACATCATCCCCAGCACTGACTTGTAAGTCCTTACAGAAATGCACCTTTTTGAGGAGAGGGACTGTGCCATCCTTTGTAGATGCAAAATCCTTTCTTCTGTGGGAAAGGCCTTTGAACAATTGGTATCCAAGATCACTCCCAGGAACACCAACGACCTGGAAGGGATGAGAGAGGACTTTTCCCTGTTGAGATTGAGGCCCATGGAGCGAAAAAGTCGAAGACAGGCCTTCGTAGATTTCCTGGTGCCCTGGAAGGATGGGGCATTGACAAACCAATCGTCCAGGTAGGGAAATACCTGGTGACCGGATAGCATGAAGAAAAGCTGCCACTGGCGCCAAGCACGTGGTGAAAACTCTGGGAGATGACTTTAGTCTGAAAGGTAGCACCTTGAATTGGTAATGGCACCCTGCCACCTCGAACCTGAGAAAGCGACGATGCTTCGGCTGTATGGGAATATGAAAGTATGCATACAGAAGATCCAGGGAGGTCATATAATCTCCTGTATCCATGAGTAGTAGAATCTCCTGAAGCGACAACATCCTGAAAGGTTGACTTTTGATGAACTTGTTCAACAACCTGAGGTTCATTATTTGCCTCCATTTTCTCTCTTTTTCTTGATTAAAAAGAAATGAGAGTAGAAACCTAGGTTGTGTTGACTGCGTGGCACCTCCTCGATTGCTTCTTTGGAGAAAAGCAAACTGATTTCTTTTTTGAGAACTTCAAGATGACGATGTGCAGTCTTTTGTGGAGGGAAATTTGGAGGCTGTTGAAGAAATTCCAGGGTGCGACCGTGATGGAATATGTCTAACACCCATTTGTCGGAAGAAATGATATTCCATTGAGCGAAGAATTTGGAGCAAGTTTGTACCAATTAAAGTAGGACTGCGGTGATGGGTGCCAGTGAATCCTCATTGTCTCCTGTTGGTGTCATGAGATTTTCCTCCAGACGCGGGGCGTCCGCGTGCTGGTGCTCTAGTATATGCTGGCGTTGAGGTCTGGCGAAAAGACTGGGCAGAATATTGCGGCCGAAACCGTGCTGGTAGTAGGGTTGAATACGCTGCTGGAGCTGAGGCCGAGAAAGAAACTGACCTCTCCCTTTTCCTCTGAAAGAAGAAAATTTCTTTTGCTGTAAATTAGTTAGGGATTTGGCCGTGTCTGTGTTCAATTTTATCAACTGCAGCGCCTCAGCTACGTGCTTGCCGAAGAGATATTTGCCGTCAAACGGCATATCCAGCACCTTAGCCTGAACCTCAGGGCGGAATGTTGTTGCTCTAAGCCATCCCTGCCTCCTCAACACCGCTGCTCCCGCCATTTGCCTAAAGGCAGTAGATGAAATGTCCAGCGCCACATCAATGATCTCCGAACTTTCTTATCATCTGGAAGATATTCCAGCAAGGGGGAGATGTCGGACCACATTTGCCGGTCATATCTCCCGAGGATAGCCATGGCGGTTGGAGGCCCTGATGGCTGTTGCTGCCAGCGCGGAGAATCTCTTGCCAATGTTATCCAACCTGCGCCCTTCCTTATCTGGTGGGGCAGCACATGGCGATGCAGGATTTTTGGATCTTCTTTGGGCGGCCTGCATAATAAAGGAGTCAGGTCGTAATTGGCCAATAAGGCACGGAGGAGAATCCTCAGGTGCCCTGTATTTTTTGTCCAATTTCGGGATAACAGGAACGGAGGCTGGGGTCTTCATTAACTTCAGGCCTCCTGCCACAGGTAATCCACTATGGGGATGGCTCTGGTGGAGCGCTGTGTAGCAGCCTTAAAATCATACAAAAACACTTTGTCTGCTTGACGGGCATAAGGAGATCAAACCGCTTTGATGCCTGCTCTAAGAGGTCATGAAAACCGCCGATATCCGCCGGTGGAGAATTGGCCATCGCCAGAGTGGGAGAAGGTGGTGTGTGCGCCACATAGTCGTTCCATTCGTCCCGGTCATCCGGATCCAACTGCAGTTCTCCCTCTTCTAGCGGATGGTCACCACTGTCATGCGCCTGGGCAGGAATTTCCAAAGGCGCTAGATTTTTGTGTCTCGCAGCATAGGTGTGGCCTGTGGATCTGGAATGACGGTAGGTACCTCCTGTGTAGGAGGTGGCTGCTGGCTAGCAATAGCCTCAGGAAAATATTTGTAATAATCACTGAGCATCAGACGCAAGTCAGTGACCAATGAAATAGGGATGTTGATGGAGGGCTCCTGCTAAAGCTCATCCTCCTGTTCTCATATGGATAATGCTCCTGGAAAGTGTCCAAGCGTTGCCCGCTGGGACGTCTTGTGTCAGAGAAGGAGTATTCGCCCCCTAGATATGTAGAAGGGTCATCCAGCACTTCCTCGTCCTCAGATTCCTGGCATTGACCCTGAGCTGTGAGGGGGTATATGCAGGGCCATAAGGACCTCTGATTCCTGGAAGTCCAGGAGGCAAGTAGGAGGCAAGGGAGATATTTTAGAAAAGTCTTGCAAAAGAGAAGGGATCACCTTTGGAACAGCCATGTCTTTTCCCTTCATCGACGGGGCCTTCAAAGGGCCTGTCGAAGGGATCGTAGACGCTACCGTCGTAGGTATAACTGACTGCGTATTCAGGGTGGAAATGCTCGTCGACGGTGCGGCACCGAGCGGGGACAGTGAAGCTCTCGTCGACGGAGATGTCCGTACAGCTGCCGCCGACGATGTCACTACCACTTCCGTCTTCGATGACACTACGGCCGTCGTCGTCCTGACCGTCTACGTCGTAGAAGTCGCTGACGAGTCCGTTGACGGCGTACCTGATCCGGTGGAGACGGAGGTCATAGATTAAGAGTGTCTCATCGACGAGGCCATCGATGGGCCAATTTTCCCTCAAGAAGCATCTTTGAAAGGAGTATGCGGCGCAGATGGAGGCGAAGAGCCAGATCTTTGCTACGCGCGAGAGAGGCCAGGCTGTTCTTTTTTAGCCCTCTTCTCCACAGATCGTTCCTTACTCTGAGATCTGGATTTTTTCGGATCTCTTAGGGCAGAAGAAGAATCTTCTTCCTTTCTCTTTTTGGAGGAGGTATGAGGCTTCTCCTCCCTCTCAGAGTCTGATTCCTTCACAGACTTCCTCTTTTGTAGCCAGAGGAGCAGTCTTCCCTCCCGGTCTTTGAGGGTTTTTGAAGAGAAAGTACGACAGCACTTACAGTCTCTGGGCTTATGATCCGGATACAGACAATACAGGCATTCATTATGTGGATCCTCAGAGAAAAGCCTAGACTTTCCACAAGTCTTGCAGGGCCTAAACAACCCTTTTTTAGACTCGTACATTCTGAAGAAAGCAGAAAAGGTACACTCACTTCCAGACTGTACCTCAGCTGAAGATACAGTTGTAGAAAAAGAACTGCTAGCTGGAAGGTCAAAAGGGTAAAGTAGAAACGCTGTGAATGAGCAGAGCTCAGGGAGACTCCCTAACACACGACATGCGGTAAGAAATCTGAGATATGGTGGCCCTGCAGGGGATGGATACTCTGGGTCTACGCTCTGATTGGCTGAAGTTTGGATGCTCTAAAATGATGTTAACTGGTTACTGAATACTATTGAATTTCGAGGGGAATTAAGTTTAAAGCTTGGTAATGCTATTTTACTGTTACCGCGGGACTACCACCATGACGATGGGGAAGATTCAAGCATGTGAATCTATAAATGATACAATACTGGAGAAACAGTGTTACCACTTTTGGAAGTAAAGAAGTGGCAGCTTGATCGGATAAACAGATGCTCACGCCTAGGAGTTTTGGGGACCGCACACTCCTGGCTCAATCAGGTGCCACTAGGATGATTTGGGCCCAGACACTCCTGATATTTTGCAGAACTCTGGGTAAAAAAAACAGCAGCAGGAAGGCATACAAGAGTTCCGAGGCCACACTCTAGGCGGAATGAGTCTTTGAGAAAGAGCCTCATTGGGAACTCCAACCTCAAAAATGCACGTTCTGGGCAGTGGACAAAGGATCGAGCCTGGGTTCTCACCATTGATGCAAGATGCCCTGTGCCACCTCTGGGTGTAACTGCTTTTCATGGCCCACTAAGCATTGGTAGCTGGGTTTGGGCACCCCAGCAGCTAGAGATCCGTCGGTTGCTTTATTTGATTTTAAATTTATAAAGCGCAACATATGCCTGAAGGCATCTTGTTGCTGTATAACTGATACGAATCCTCTACACTGGGCCTAGTCAGAAATTAAAATGGGAGAGTAAAAAGCCAGGTTTTAAACTGTTTCTGAAACGTCTGCAGATTGGATTGTCCTCTCAGTATCTCAGACGTAGAATTCCAAAGCCTCAAGGTATGGTACACAAAACCTCTGCTGCCCCAAGAGGCTCTATAAATCCTTGGTACTACTACTTTCTTTGAGGCTGCAGATGACAGGTCCCTCTTAGATAGATATCAAGAAAGTCTTTTCTTAAGAAATTCAGGACCTGTCAGATACAGAGCTTTGTGGGCTATGCAAAGAGCCTTAAAGGCTACCCTTTTCTTAACAGGGAGCCAGTGATGTTCAGCCAAAGTGGTTGAGAATGAATCCAACTTCTTAATATTATAGAGCAGCCGAGCTGCTGCATTCTTAATTCTTTGCAGTTTTTGTAAAAGCCCTTGCTGCATGCCCAAATAGAGGGCATTCAAGTAATCCAGTCTTGAAAAACATTAATGTAATAACAGCCTTCCTGAGATTGTGTGGTATGAAGGGAAGAGCCTTTTTCAAGGTTTTTAACACAAAGAAGCATGATGACATACGCTGGTTGGTCTGTTACACAAAAATAAGTTTGGAATCAAACATAATACCCAGGTTTCTCACTGATGGAACAGGGGTAGGCAAAACACCCAGGTCTTGAGGCCACCATGCGTTGTCCCAAAAGGAAACATCTTTACAAAAGATCAACACCTCGGTCTTATTGGAATTAATCTTAAGACAATAGGTGCTCATCCAATTCACTATGGCTCTCATACAGTTGATAAATCGCTCAGCCACTTCCTCTATGCTGTTGGAGATAGATACCACTTTTTGAGTATCATCATCATAGGATATAGTAGAGAAGCCGATAGTTCTTATCAATTTAGCTAAAGGAGCCACGTATAGATTAAATAGCTTGGGACTTACTGATGACCCCTGTGGGACACCACACAGCAAGGTAAAGGATTTAGAAGAGAAATCTCCTACAGCAACTGATTGTTCCGTCATGAAGGAAGGAACAGAAGATTGAAAGCTGACCCTCCTATTCCTACTTCTGTCAGTTGTTTAAACACTGAATGACTAACAGTGTCAAAGGCTGTGGGCAAATCTAAAAGCACCACCTCAGCCTTCCCACCTTTATCCATTATATCTCAAATCTCCTCCGTAGCTACCACCAAGGCTGATTCCGTACTGTGAGTTTCCCTAAACCCAAACTGGGCCTCATCCAAGATCTCGTTATAATCCATGAATTCTGAGATCGAAATATTTAAGTGTTTCTCTAAAATTGTAGCTACAATGGAGAGTAACGAGTTTGGGCGGTAGTTCTTCTCTTCGTTGGGGGTTTAAAGAGGGTTTTTTTTTTAATAATGCGAGGATCAATGCCTCTTTCCATTCAACAGTGCCGCAAGAGGTGTGGCAATACATCCCGCGACCTCATGTAGCACTTTAGGATGGCACGGATCTGCTGGGGCCCGGATTTGTTGGTCAATATCAATTCCTCTACACACTCAGGTGTCAAAAGTGGGAAATTACTTAAAGCCAAACTGTTTTCTTCTAAAGGATGTTCCTTGCCCAAAGGACAAACATCCCTCTGCATTACACTTAACTCATCTTAGACATCCTCAACCTTTTTCCTAAAAAAGTCTGCCAAATCGTCACAGAGCTGTTTACTTGGGAGTACTGGACTAACAGAGGACAGGCGCAACAGCATCTGTACCGTTTGGAATAATTCCCTAGGAGAGTTAGTAGCCAATCAAATCTTATCTGAAAAAAACTTTGTGTTTTTCGCTTTAATCAGGGATTTAGATTCATGGATAATCGCTTTGCATTGTGCCCTTTCCACTAAGGAATAATTACTCCTCTAAATTGTTTCTTGTTTCCGGCACTTCTTGTAATCTGTTAACGATTGTGGGTAACAGGAAGCTGTGTCTCAGCTTCTGAGCTTTTTCTCCAATTTGATGGGTGCCACCTGAAGAGCTGCTTCATTAATCCAATTAAAAACTAATCTGCAGCTTCATTAGGATCGCTGACTATAGTAGGTTTAATAGAATTCAAAGTGTCAACAAATTCATTTAAATCAATTTTGTTCTAGGCTCTAATAGCTAAGGGCTGACTAGCCTTCCTGTTTAGCTTTGTCAAAAGATTGAGACTGATGCTAAAACGTGCCATCAGATGGTCAGACCAGGTGACGGAGAGGGCATCCTCCCACTGTAAGTGTAAGTAGCTTGAGAAAATCCAATCAAGCATGTGTCCTGCAGTATGTGTCGGAGTGGTATTCAGTAGTTTCAGGTCAAATCCCATCATATTACCAATGAGTATTTTCGCGTCTTTATTGGATGTATCTTCCAAATGAACATTGAAAATCCCTATTATTGTAAAATTAGGATAGTGTATAATGGTATCAACTAAGTCACTAAGCTTCCAAGAATTTCAATTTAGAGCCCGGAGATCTATAAATCAATAGACCATAAAACCTTGAATTATTATGCAACTTACAATTGAATAATAGTGCTTCATAATCAGCCAAATTAACCTGTTCAAATGTGGTTTCATTGCAATCCTTATAGATTATAGCGCCACCTGCTCCTCGCTTACCTTCCCGATCTAATCTCTTAATAAGATAGCATGCTGGGAGTGCCTAGGCTCAATCTGGGTCAGAATCCTTGTCTGCCCAAGTTTCCGTTAGGGGCGTGTGAATCAAGATATTCAAAAATCTCTAAACTATGCTAATTAACGGAACGAGTGTTCAGCAAAACACAGTTGAGCTTACAATTCAAAGAGAGACTTGTGTTAGGAGTCGCTCAGCAAGAAGCATTGCGTGCCGGCTCTAACTGGCACGTGAATGTACAACGATCACAAACGTACCCATTGTGTAACAGATTGTATTTAAACTTATTGCAGGCTACATCGTTCCGTGTCTTTAAAATCAAGCAATGTTTCACCACCAAGGAAATTCCCTGGTGGTCCAGCCACTTCCAGAAGCGTACAATCTCCTGGCACCCGACCCAAGATCCCGCATCCCACTGCTTGTTGCAGTGCAACATGACAGTGATGTTGTCCGAGAGCACCTGCACCAGCCTTCCCTGTTGGTAGGTCGAAGGGCCTTCAACGAAAGCTAATCTACCTCAACTCCAACAAATTGATGCGGAGTCGAGCTTCCATCAGAAGCCCTGATCGCCACCTCTCTCAGATGGCTTCCAAACTCAGAAGCAATGCATCAGTCTCCGCTGTCCAACCTGGCTGGGTTAAGGAGAGGGGCCTGTCACGGACCCAATCGCTGCC
The DNA here is from genome assembly GCA_963921515.1 of Calotriton arnoldi. Taxonomy (NCBI): domain Eukaryota; kingdom Metazoa; phylum Chordata; class Amphibia; order Caudata; family Salamandridae; genus Calotriton; species Calotriton arnoldi. The sequence goes on along the minus strand of CAWUFW010000227.1, from coordinate 2,942,128 downwards.
CAACAGCCGCCACTGCAGATCTTTTGCAGTCTTGGGGGGCGGAGCTTGCCTATCCTAAAGACGGCTGCTCCGTGATCGAGCTCCGCCAGCCGCCGATCCTATCCGGCATGATTTAGCTGCTTCAAATACCCCGTCCTTGAGTGGAGATACCGGCGGATGACTCCCATCGCTTGCTGATCCCGTTGCTGTGCCCGTGAGGGGTTTTACCCGAATACTGCCGGAGTTCTGGCCCGCGGAGTGTGCAGCCCTATAAGCCTGGCCGATGGGTGTGACGACCTACGCCGTAATGGCTCGCTGCGGCTGCTCTATGTGAACTGTGCAGAGCAGAGCCCTACTCGGCGTGGCCCCCGGCTGGAAGCTTGCGGCGCTATGATCCACTGCGGGTGTACCCCGAAGATTTACTAACGCAAGGTGAGCCCTGCTGCCCGGCTGATAGCGGGACATAGACCGGCCTGGCCTGGAGGGCGCCGGAGGCTGGGTTGCGCTGTTTGGCCTTGGCCCCTGGCTTCCTTATACCTCTGACTCGACATCGTTGGCCAGGCACCCCCAGACCGAGAGGACTCACTGGCTTGCGCTATCTGGGTGTGGTACCCCTACCTCAATCCGCTTTGAGCGGCCCGTACGGCTTAGCTGCCCTTCCTGCTTTGGGGATAAAGAGTGGTGTCATTATTTAATACACAGGGGAGATAGGAGGTAGCCCCATCCCTGTGCGACCTGCCGCTGCTGCTGCTCGCTCTGGTGCACTGCGGCTCTGGCCGGGCGTGACTGGTGTGTGGCGGAGACGAACGCCAGGCCTGCAAAAAACTTTTTGGCGACTGGGCCCTGCACACACGTGTCTGGGAGGCTTGCGTCTTTGCGGTGCCGCGATGGGCATACCTGACAAATCTCAGCCGAAGATCAACTTTGAGCAGCGAAAATCGAGGCGCTGGGAGGACGCTACGGAGTCCGCGATGCCTGAGCCTGATAACCCAGCGGAAGATCCTAACGGCGATATTAAACAGATCATTGCTTCCATGCAGCAAGGCCTGTCGGCTATTGATTCCAAAATTGACACCTTGGCCTATAGAATGGACAGAATGTCGGAGAGGGTCGATAAGCATTCAGAACGCCTAGACATGGCAGAACATCGCATCGCTGAAACAGAGGAGGCCCAGTCTGACTCACAACCCCCAGAAGAGTATGGAGAGGGCCTTGGCTGCCTTGCAGGACAGAGCCGAGGATTTGGAAGCCCCCTCGCGGCGTAGCAATCTCCGCATTACGGGCCTGGCTGAATCTACCGCGATGGGTAATATGGAATCTTTTGTTGAGAAATTACTCACGACACTGCTGGTACTTTCTCCCCTATGTTTGTCGTGGAGAGGGTGCACCGCTCGCTGGGCCCCAGGCCCCAGCCGGGTGCCCCTCCGCGGCCCATCATTGCCAAACTCTTGAACTACCGTGACAGAGATGGAGCACTACGACAGGCGAGAGAACTGGGCAGCTTGCAGTACGAGGGTGCTTCGCTCTCTCTATTTCCTGACTTTACTTTTAAAGTTCAAGAGGCCAGGAGGCAATTTACTTCTCTGAAACCCAAGCTGCGCGATCAGAAGATAGATTACGCTATGCTATGCACGACTCAAAGTGTTGTTTGATGGTAAGCCTAAGATATTCTCGGACCCACAGTCCCTACAGAAGGCTCTCAAGGACTGGGAAAAGGCTGGCAGGCGCGAGAAGGGACAGAAAAACACTCCCAGTGCTGATGGTGGCAATGGCAGCCTTGATGATAATGACTGAGTTGCGGGAGTTGAGCATAATCTGCTCCGCTGCTATGCTGACACCACGATAGTAATGCTAGGCTACATATTGGGTGTATTTTTGCTGTAATAGATGTAGTTATTTCGTGCAGGGTGCTAAGTGCTCTTCAGCCTCGCGTACTTAGTTGGTGTCCGATCGCCTTTTTTACTTTGATGTGTTTTCTTGCGTTAATATACGTGGGGCGTCCAGTGGCGGGCTCTGGCGATGAAGACTCAGGCGATTTGGGATCCACAGGTGTCTCCTAATTATCACTGTTTGTTATAACTGAAGCTTCATGATAACTGTTCGGTGGCGGGGCGGGGGGTAAACTAGTTTAACATTGTTGGGTAACATCCGCCCCAATGCGTTACACGCTGTTTTTCTCTCCATTTCTAGGGGTTTATTGCTGCGTTTGTGTAGTATATTTGTAATCTTTGAATTTTTTTTGCGGTGGGGAGGGCTGCTGCTCGCCTTTGCTTGGTTGGGGTGTGCAAGGCGTGGGTGAGGGGTGGGATTGGAGTTTCTTATGTAATTTTTTATTTGCAGATCACATGTTTTTATTTGCCCATGATGAGCAGCGTCCAATACGAGGCATTGCAGGGTAGCGATTTTACTGACATTTTTTCACTGCATGTCAAGCCAACATTCCAGAATGGGCCATATTAAGCGTCTGAGCCTCATGACATGGAATGTCAGGGGCCTAAATGATCATAGAAAGGTGCGCAACATCATAGCCTACTTGAAGCGCAGAGAGGTTGACATCGCTTTGCTTCAGGAGACGCACCTCCCTCCTGGATGTGCGTTACTTACCGGTAGTAGGTTACCAGGACCCTTTTATGCAGCTTGCTTCACATCTCACTCTAGAGGTGTGTCGACATGGGTCAATCCTAAGTCGAGGCTTCAATTAGAACACTGCGAGACTGACCGGGCTGGCAGGTATGTCATCTCCAGATGTTATAACACAGAGTTGAATTTCATTATTGTTAATTCCTATGGCCCGAAATATGATGACCCACAGTTTTACCAGTCCATCTTTACACTTCTCAGGGACCATCATTCTCTACAGGTGTTTGGGGGGGGGGGTGATTTTAATTGTGTCTTAGACCCAGCTCTTGACCGCTCGAGGGGCCCCCCTCGACCCCTGTCTGCTTCTGCTAAGGCCATTGCTGATATTGCTTTACAGCTGCAACTGATTGATGTATGGAGAGCTAGATCCAGTGTTAGGGGCGGATTCACACACTACTCAGCGCACCATGACATCCACACACACAGACTACTGGCTCATTTCGCAGACGTTGTTGCCCAAGGTACAGGACTGCTCGGTTCTGGCTCTTTCTTTCTCGGACCACTCTCCCATTCTTTTGACTATTTCGGTCCCTTTGCGAGGTCCCCCTCCTTTTTTGCGGAGATTTCCTCCATATCTGCTATTAGACTCAGTCTTTAAATCCGAGCTGCATAACACAATCTCAGAGTTTTTCGCCATCAATATCGGCTCAGTCGACTCCTTTGGTACGGTTTGGGAGTCGTTTAAGGTTTATATATGCGGCGTTGCTATTAGCAAGCACGCGGGGGTCCTTCGGTTTATTAGGAATAGGCTTACACTGTTAGAATCCCGAATGGCTACAATGGAGGCCGAGCTGGCCCTCAGGAATGATCCAGAGTTGCGGGAACAGCTAAAGGCCACAATTGAGGAATACCATGCAGAAGCGGATAGTTAAGTCAAACACATGGGCAAATATGCTATAGCTCGATCTTATGGGGAAGCAGACAGGCTGGGTTCGGTGCTGGCGGCACTGGCTCACCGTAGATCGGAGACTGGGCGCCTGGTTGAACTGGTTGACGAGGAGGGCTCTATTCTGACTGAGCAGCGGATATTAACAGCCAGTTTCGCAGATATTATCAAGAGCTGTACAGCTCCAAGGTAACCCCTGGTGATGCTGACATATTACAATATCTTGAGTATACTGAGCTTCCTTGGCTGCAAAACTGGCATCGTGAATTCTTAATGCGCCCTATTGAAGCTGCGGAGATACGTCTGGCCTTAAATTCTATGCGGGAGGGTAGCGCGCCTGGGCAGGATGGCCTGACTGTTTCCTTCTACAAAGGTTTTAGCGACCTCCTGATTCCCCATCTGACTACCCTGTTCCACGAGATGGGAGCGGCTGGGATGATGCCCCCTTCCAGGCGCGAGGCCCTGATCATAACATTGTTGAAACCTGATAAAGACCCTGGTAAATGTTCTTATCGCCCACTTTCCTAACTTAATGTGGACACAAAAATATTTGCGAAGATACTGTCTAATCGTCTGTCTTTGCTGCTGCCCCAACTGGTTGGCCCTGAGCAGGCCGGCTTTATTCCAGGCCGTACGCTGTCATACAATTTTCGGACAGTGTTTGGTGCCCTTCAACATGTCCGTCCGGAAGTTAAGGCAGCGGCGGTCTTCTTAAACGCCGAAAAGGCCTTCGATTCAATTGAATGGACCTTTATGCTAGCAGTACTGCACCGTATGGGCGTTGGCGAGGTCTTCTTGCAATTAATATCAGTGCTTTATAATTCGCTCAGGTGCGCACTGGAGATACAGTTTCCGCCCCAATTCAGATCTCACGGGGCACCCGCCAGGGATGTCCCTTATCCCCACTCTTATATGCGGTGGCAGCTGAGCCCCTGCTGAGAGCGCTGCGGGAACATCACGGACACAGGGGACTTCGCTTCCCTAAATACAATTTAATTGTTTCGGCCTACGCGGATGATATGCTCTTGTATATCCGGGACCCAGAGGTCCATCTTGCCCCTGTGATTCGCGAGGTGCTGCGCTTTGGTGGCCTATCGGGACTAAAGATTAACTGGGATAAGTCTCTAATTTTTCCGCTAACTCCAGCCACGACGCCGACCCCCCTTAACTTCCCACTCAAATGAATGTCCGACCCGGTTCGTTACCTGGGTATCCAGGTCACTCCGATGCAGACCAAGTGATTAAGGCGAACTACGGCAGAGCTATTAGCAAGCTAGGCGACGATATAGATAGGTGGATACGGCTCCCGTTCTCGCTGGTGGGCAGGGTGTCTTTAATGAAAATGGTGGTGCCCCCTCGTTTTCTGTTTCTCTGTCAATATACCCATAGTGGTGCCCCAACAACTATTTAGAGAGCTCCGTACTCTGATGAACAAGCTGGCATGGGCGGGCAAGACTCCGCGGGTTGCTTTGGCTACTCTCATGTTGCCATATTCCGCGGGGGACTGGGCGCGCCAGACTTGGAGCTTTATTACAGGATAGTGCAGGTCTTGCACGCACATAGTTGGGTTCATGGCCCACATGACTTACCTCACCTCCACATTGAAAATGTTGCTGCTGCCCCGGACCCATTGCTGTGTTTCTTGACTAAAGCACCACTGAGACGATATGGGGTACTAGACTCGGTGAACTCCACAGTCCATGCTTGGCATGTGCTCCTTAAGATGTATGCTGGCGCTAAATTATATTCACCCCGTCTGAGAGTGGTGTCAGTGGTTCGCTCTTAGTTCTGAGCGAGGGACTCTTTGCTCACTACACAGCTTAAACATACACGAGATGAGCGATTTATTCAAAAACGGCCGGCTGGGAACGTGGGAAGAAGTGTCCGCTGGCATAGCGGAGCCTTCTGCGCTAACGCAATTCCATTTCTTTAGAACCCACCACGCTCTGCGCGCTGTACTGGGAGACGAGCTCTCAGAGCCTCTGGAGATCCCTCCCCTGTCCATACTATTGCGCTCGCAATCACCTATTAAGTTAGTTTCTCGTCTTTATGCCTCAGCAACACTCACTAAGATAACTCCTTTCACGAAGGCGCGACTCGCTTGGCAGGCGGACATTGGGGTTCCCCTCACGGACGTTATCTGGTATTACTGCTGTGAAGTTACACGTAAGATCTCTCTTAATGGTTGCCACAGATTAGCCCATTTTAAGTTCTTAAACAGGGTTCACCATACTCCACAGCGCCTACATAGGTTTGGATTGCGTGACACTGATAACTGTGAAAGGTGTAATATACCGGGCGCCGTTTTTTTTCACCTATCCTGGCAGTGCCCCCCGGTGGCGGATTTTTGGATTAACATTTTGAAAGTATTAAATGATGTTGTGGGTCTCTATCTCACTCCCAACCCTCTATTGGCACTGCTAGGCTATACGAAGCCCCTCCGGAAGAATGTTCGCAAACTGGCAGCTATAGGTCTTCTCCTAGCAAAACATAGACTTGCACTGAGATGAATGCGGGGCCTTGTACCTACTATTGCAGAGTGGGAAAACGATATGGTATACTGTAACACCCAATCAGATGTTTATAACGAATTGCTTCCACCTCGTAACCGTCCGAAAAGTTTCTGGGGTCTATTTACGCAATACCGGTTGGCACAACAAGAAACTAATGCTGGCCAGGACGAAGCTATCTGTGCTGCTACTGTTAATTAATGTGAATGTCTCCTTGGTACACTGTAGATATGTTGATATGGACTTCCGCTGGGTAGAATTTTGCCTTTCGGAACGTTTCTTTGCAACTGCCTGCACAATGTAAAATGACTACATATCAGGTTGATTCTATGTACATTTTTTTATATGCCACGGTGCTCATATGTGCATTCTTCCTATGGTGATCCTGGTGACTGATCTGCTTTCTTTTTTTTTTTTTTTTTTTTATATGATTGCTTTTTCTTTGCTTTATGTTTAAAAATCAATAAAAACATTTTAAAAAAAAGATCTTTTGCAGACTTCTCTAAAACCTGGATACATTCAAAATGATTCCCCTGGTGCTGTGTTCCACTAGGACTTTAGGTCCCACTGCAAAGTCACATATGCTATCTGGCATGATTCACCAGCCTCAGAATCATATGCACTGAGATCCATGACAGAAGCTGAAACACCAGGATCATAGCCAGATTTTCCTGGGCTCTCCACACCGGGGGAAAGGCACAAAACCTTACCATATCCAGAACTGCTCCGATAAATGGGAGCATCTGAGAAGGAGTCAGATGTGACTTTGACATGTTGATAGTGAACTCTAACAATGCTAGGAGGTTCGCCGTCGTCTGAACTGCAGGTAGCACCTAAAGCCCTGCAGGACAGGGATAAGTACCCTTCAGGTCCAAAACCACCATCCGGTGTCCAAGGTTTAGGGCAGAAAGGACCTGGGTTAGAGTGAGCATTTTAAAAGTGTCCTTCTGCAGAAAGGCTTTGCGAGGGTGAAGCTGTAAATCTTTTCAGAGATTCAGTTCAGGATGGCAGATAATTTGCTCATTGAAAACATTTCAAAATCAAAGATGCTCATCTATGTCACTCCACAGAAGCTCTCCACTATCCGAAAAGTAGCCATTATTTCTAGTCTATAAATCATCATTCCAACAATCATCAAAGTTAAAACATGAGGGATCTTTTTGACTCAGGCTTGAGTATGGACCCCTCAGTGACTCAAACAGTGAGTTACTCATACTACCCGAAACTTTTGGCTTGTGCTCAGAAATTCCTTTCTGTTCAAGGACCATCTGGCTTTTGTGTCCAGAGCTACAATCAGTGTGCCAAACGGAATGACTAATACTTTATATGCAGATCTCACACACTATAGTCTGCTTTGTCTACAATTAGAATAGAATCCAGGCTGTTTTTAATAACCTCCTAAAAAGGACATGCATGTCCCAACTTATTGCACGGTCTCTACCGGCTGTCGGTTAAGTCCATTCAAGCTTAACAGTCCTTTAAGAAAATTGTGTAGGCAATTATGGATCTCCCCGCTCACAAAGCCCCAGGTCCTGATTCTATCCCTGGGGATTTATTTAAGGCTGAACTTTTGATTTGGGCTTCTTATTTTCAGCTGCTCTTCCGCTCTTTGCTCGAAGGTAGCCCTACTCCAAGATCTTGCCAAACTGCAGACATTTTATCTATGCACAAAAAAGGTAGTAAAGATGATCCCAGGAATTATAGGCCTATCAGCCTTATAGATGCCTCTCTGAAACTTTTCCCTCCCCAACTCATCCTGGGACAGTTATCGGACTGAGTCATGGATAATTCCATTCTCAGAATTCCAGGCAGGCTTCAGAAACAGGGTTAGTACGGTGGACCAAATTCTCCACTTCTGCTGTATCTATTAAAAAACTGTAACGCTCGACAAAGGCCACTTATATGGGGTTTTTGTCGACTTAAAATCAGCTTTTAATTCCATTCCTAGAGTCAAGTTGTGGGAGGTTTTGAAGGAGATAGGTGTCCCTGACAACCTTCTGTCTGTACTAATTAGGCTCCATGCGCAAACCTCGGCCAGGGTTAGATATGGCAACAATGGTGAGCTCGCTGACTCGTTTAACATTAGCTCCTGTGTTCGCCAGTTTTGTGTGCTGGTCCCTATATTGTTCACAAGCTAAATTAATGACCTAGTGCGTGAACTGAACTTCCCTGGAAATGATGCAGCTAATTTGGGTGCTCATAAAATCACAACGCTGCTTTTTGCAGATGACACTCTACTAATATCTAAAACCCCGCGGGGTCCGCAAGCAATTGTGGATTGTTTCCTACATTTTTGCAGCAAACAAGGCCTTGAGCTTAACATTGATAAAACTACATTTATGGTGCAAATCCGTATATTGTGGCGCAGGGTGTTTCCCTTGAACAAGTCCAGGAGTTTGTGTATTTGGGGGCTGGTTTAACCCATAAAATGAGCTGGTCCACACACATAAGCAAAAGCGCACTGAGACTCCAACAGGTATTTGGGGTTGTGTCTAAATTGAGCAAGAAGGCCCATGCACATTCTCTTGCCCCAGCTGTGGAGATTTACAATTTTAAAGTGATTAGCTCAGTTATGTATGGTGCAGAAGTCTTGGGACAGGCTGGGTCGAATGAACTTTGTAAAATAGAAAATAAGTTTGTGAGGAGTGTTTTAAGCTCCAGCAGAGCATCTTTCCCAGCTGCTAGACCTGGGCCTTTATCCTATTAATCATGCTATTATGGCTAGATCCATCTTGTATTGGCATAGACTCTGGTCTACAGAAGAACTGGAATACTACAGAACTTCGACTAAGGTACTCCTAAATTCCCTGGGGTGGGAAAAGATCACCTGGCTTGCTCACATCAACTCCTTGCTTCACGCACTTGGTATGTCCTCTCTCTGGGATTCACCGGGTACAGCTAAGTCCGTCCCTTGCTCTGTGATTAAAAATCGTTTAAAGGAGCTGAGGGAACTGAAAAGTATCAAAGCAGGGAGTATGACTGATTAATTTTTGGATATTAAGAATAAACCTGCTAATGAACTGTTCTTTGACACTCTGCATGGCTCTACCCCTTTACAACTCTATCTAAAACGGAGGTATGGGATCCTTCCAGTGAATAGTTTTTGTGTGAAGTGGGGCATAAAGTATTGCAGCTCGAGTATGTGCCCCTTCTATAACCTGACAGAAGAAACCCTCCATCACTTTGCTTTCTTTTGTCCAGCTAATGCCAAACCCCATAAGCAATGGTTAAAACCTTTGTGCAGACTCCTGGGCTTTCGACAATATGCGCCTGCACTTCGCATTCTGCATTTCAACACTAGCAAGGTGATTGTGGTTGCTATGACCAAGTTTCTCCATGCTGCCTAGCTTTCTCGCATTCCGTAGTGTTCAATAATGAAGTATTAATCCCTGTGTATCTCCCATCGGAGCATTTTTAGGCCAGATCGCACTTTGTACTTAAGTTTTATTATTATTCACTCTTTTTCTGCTCTGTATTTTACTCATGTGTGCTATTGCAGTAGTGTGGTATTGACTTTTGTGTATGCACTGGCTGCTATCTACTTTTCTTAATTTTATTAATGTTTTTACCCCATTTTTATCCTTGAATTGTATTTCAGATGTATGTGTTTTTGAGATTTTTATTTCCAAAATAATTTTTTTTGATGATGATGACTTTTAAGAAGGATATGGAAGCATGCCAGGCTATATGCAGACTAGGCGCTCTTTTCACCAAACCTCAGACCGCGTCGGTCAAGACATAAATGCTTACCAAATGTCTCCAAGGTTAAGCACAGCCTCTTGAGTGGAGCAACATAACTGCGATTCACTGGAATGCATTCGCTGATGAACTTTAGAAGACTAGCAACCTGCTAAATTTCAGGAAAAAATTAAAAACTCTGTGTTTTAGCGTTGCTGTTTCTTTTTACTACCCGGGCTCTTAAGTGCTTGGAAGCCCTATTTGAGATTTAAATGCTCTAAACATACTTTGAATGAAATAGAATAAAAATGTGAGGGGTGACTCTTGCTCCCTGGTCGTAATATAAAGGGAGAACAAAAAAAATGTAAACATTTTTGTTTTTAAATCCGGGAACGGTTTGCCGGGATCCGTACTAGGCTGAACTGTTGGCCTACCGCTAGTTTTAGAGCCAGCACACAACCAGGAGAAGGTAAGTGAATGCTTAGTGCCCAAACCCAGCCGCAGCATCAGTGGTGTTTCACTATTAACATTACATAACTGTCCTCTAACTGTACTTGCCTCTACTGTGCAACATTATGATCCATGGTGAAATTACTAATCTCTTTGTGAGCCGTGGGAGGCCAAGATGTCCAGCAGGTACTTCTACCATCTTGCTCTAGGGCTACTCTCCTTCTAGTCACAGTAGTAGGCACCTGGACACCTAGCTTGCCACTTGCATGTGGGCTCCAGTTCCTGTTTGTTCCAGCCTGATCCAGTGATACCACAGCTGCTCGGGTTTTCTCCCACTGGGGTTTTCCCACTCTCCGTTCTTTCCACTAACAGAAGCCCCACCCACCCCAAAAACTACTTAATGCAGGCCGCAGCGCGGCTGCCAAAGGCAAGCCCGTCTGCGCCCGTCCACACCTGGACCGTGCCCAGCGCCACAACTCCTGGCTCTCTCGCCCTCCGAAGATACAACATCACTGAGCTCTACACCCTCAACGCCGCAACAAACACTGCCACCGCGCCAACAGACGCTCCACAGTAGGACCTTTCACCTGCACCCACTGACGCTTCACCTGCCGCTGCACACACACCAGCCCACACACCAGCCCCACCCCAAACACACCAAAGATACCACCTGAACAAAAACACCAACTCGCATGCGTTCTTCTCAACACACACTCACTATGAAAGCATTCTAGTGAATTATGGGACCTCACTCGCACCAGACATCGTCTTCCACACTGAGACCTGGCTCAACTCCATAACCGCCCCAGACATTGCCACAGCGATCCCCAACGGATATAAAACCACTAACCAGGACCACACCAACAAGCCGTGAGGAGGAACAGCCATCATCCACAAAGAGACCATACAATGTACCACGACCACCGACAACACCACCACCCCCATGGAACATCTATACTTCAAACTCCACACGGATAACAAGACAACCATCAGTAGCACCCTTGCATACCGACCCCCAGGCCCGCTCTCTAACTTCTACACCACCATCACAGACTTCATTGCGACTACATCTTCCTCAGCGACCTAAATTTCCACATCGATGACCCCAACTACAAAAAGCACCGCACACCTCCTCGACAGTATGAGCAGCATCGGATTGACCCAGATTATCCACGACCCTACACACAGCACAGGACACACGCTGGACCTAATTTTCACCTGCAACAACCACGTGAAATACAGCCATGTCACAGAACTCACATGGACTGATCACTCCATCGTCCACTTCAGCATCTCCAGCCCCCGCACCGCCACCCCCAAGATGACCAACGTCCCCCACTGGAGGTGGAACAAAATCTTGGAGACCAGCTGGGAGAACGCCCTCAACACCGCCAACTCTGCTACCGCCACCAACTTCGAACAGGGAGTGAAAAACTTAAACGCCTCGATCCCCAATTGCGTAGACAGCATCGTCCCCATCAATAGCAACATCCAGAAAAAATCCTCCAAAAAGGCCAGCTGATACACACAGGAACTCGGAACAGCGAAACGAGACAGCAAACAGTTGGAGAGGAGATGGCGCACTGGCAAGGGCACCTCCGACGGGGCAGTGTTAAAGACCTCCCTCAACCTCTACCACTGCCTGCTGAGGGCAACAAAAAATACAGCCCTTGCTGCACGCATCGAAACCAGCGCCAACAAAAACAATGAACTTTTCAACATCGTTAAGAAATTCTCCAACCCGGCTGCCAGGGTAAACAACATCATACCCTCACAGGAGCTGTGCAACAACCTTGCCCATTTCCTCCATGCAAGATCGCAACCATATACAGAAACTTTGAACCCCAACCCACACCTATGGATTTCCTCAACAGGTACGCCACCAGAGTAACCAACATAAACCACACACTGACCACCTGGAACATCCTCCCCCACCCAGGAGACCACCTCCACCATGAAATCCATCCACTCGGGAGCTCCCAAAGACCCATGCCGGCACCACATCTTCAACCTTGGAAACCAAAGGATTGGCCAGGAATTCACCACCCAAATCAATACCACTGTCACCACCACAACATTTCTCGATGCCTGGAAGCACGCCAAAGTCAGATCACTACTCAAAAAACCCTCCGACCACCCCAGCAAACTCAAAGACTACTGGCCTATCTCCCTGCTCCCATTTCCAGCAAAGGTATTGGAAAAGATCATCAACGATCAACTCATGACACACCTGGAGCAGAGTAACTGTTCCTATGGAGGTACACCGGCCTACTAGGCTGCAGGTAGTTTTTTCAGAAGAGAGGTGAAGATAACTTATTTAAGATAGATAGGTCTCAGGTTGGATATCATAGAAAGTGGGGAAATTCCTCAAATTTGAAGAGTTGCCCTCACACACCAGTTAAGGTGTCATGCTTCATCATAGGGCGTTTTTGCTCCTCGTGGGGTTGGCGCTGCAGACCCCCAGGGACTCTGGTGGCAGCAGACGTGGGTAGGTGCGACAGCTACACACCACCGAGGGTAACTGTAACCCTCAGGTACGCCTGCCTTCCCCTGTAGAGGCCCTCCCCTCCATACTCTGGGGTTGGATAACTTCTCTGAGATGTTTGTGGAATACTGGTTCATGACAACTCCACCACGAGCCTAAGTTAGGCTTGTCCCACAGGGCATACATCTATCCGTTATCCCTGTTTTTCTTGCACATTTAACTTATTTTTAACTCTTTTCGGTCCTGAAGAAACGCCTAGGATCCGGTTTGGACCACAAGGGCGTGAAACATGTCGACCCTATGACCTTTATCACTGCTCACTTTCTTAGAACCAAACTAAACCTCCTCATTGGTGGAAGGTCTAAAGTTTGTTTTTTGCTTTTAACCATACCGGACGGACCCAAGAATAAATTACCTTTTGGGGTATCGTCACGGTATTTTTTAACTCACCCTTGCACTTACCCCACACACCCACCACTACGGCGTTCTCCCTTTAAAAGATCTCCGCTTAAGAGCCCCCTCGCAGGGCCCATGGGGGACTGCAGCGCCAGCCCGAGTAGCAAAAACGCCCTATGATGAAGCATGACACCTTAACGGGTGTGTGAGGGCAACTTGTGGTATCCTGCTCTCTTCTCTGTCTAGTTCTTTCTCTGTGTTCTGTACGGAGCATCTTCGCTCCATTTTTTGCATTTACTATTGTCAGGTGGTGGACTTAATTGCTACGTCCAAACCTTTTCTGTGAGGTGGTGGGTTCTTCTGTGGATGGATTCTCAAACCACTTTTACGGGGCATCTTCGCTCCACTTTTGCATTTACTGTTGTCTGGTGGTGGACATTTGCCGTTTTCAAATTTCTTCTGAGTGGTGATGGGTACTTGTGATACTGATACTCAAACCATATTAAGTGAGCACCTTCGCTCCGTGTTTTCTTTTATTGTTGTGCACAATGCATTTTGTTGTTCCGGGTGTTGGGATGCTTCTTAGGGCTCAAACCCTCTTGCTTTTACATTTATTGTGTTGCTTTCTTTATTGCACACATATCTCTACTGTTGAAAGGGTGTGTGTGTGTGTGTGTTTTTCGACCTGTTTTTCCTTTCTCTTTACTTATTTGTTCTCACTTCCATACCTCTTGCCTTTTTATTGGTCATTGTCTCCGTTAGGGAGGGAGGTGTGTGGTATCCTGCTCTCTTCTCTGTCTATTCCTTTTTCTGTGTTCTGTACTCTGCTGCTCAGCCAGTGTAAGTGATGTCACAGAATGTTCCCTGTGTGTATGTTTGAGTGGAATTGTCAGTTGCTGTATGTGGGCTGAGCAGCAGGGATGCTGCTCCCGGTGGGGCTGATTTCCCTGATACTACTTTCAATAGTACTACAACCAACTTATCCTCTAATGTTCCTGTCCTGACTGAACTAAAGAATAAATCTTCCATTTGGATAAAACTACATCTCAGTCTACCACCTTTCTTGAATTCCACACAACTCTTCAAATTAGGGGAATTTCCCCACTTTCTATGATATCCAACCTGAGACCTATCTATCTTAGATAAGTAATCTTCCTCTCTTCTGAAAAACTACCCGCAGCCTAGTAGGCCGGTGTACCTCCATAGGAACAGTTACCCTTCAGTGTGTTTGATATGTGTTCTTGGGAGCACGGGTACTGGACCTCCTTTTTCTGCTCCCTGTCCCTCTCCTTGTAAATTATACACCTCGAGCAGAACCAGCTACTCAACACCTCCCAATCCGGCTTCCGCAGCAATCACAGCACCAAAACCGCCCTCATCGCAGCCACCGACGACATCTAAACCCTCCTCGGCCAAGGAGAAACAGCAGCTTTGATCCTCCTCGACCTCTCAGCAGCCTTCAACACCATATCTCACCACATGCAGATCGAAAGATTCCACCACAACGGCATCCAAGGGGAGGTGCTCAGACGGATCAACTCCTTCCTGACCAGAAGAACCCAGAGAATCCAGCTTTCACCTCTGAACCCAAGGTGATCACCTGTGGTGTCCCCCAGGGCTCATCCCTCAGCCCCACGCTCTTCAAAGCATATATAACCCCGCTTGCCAACATCGCCAGATCCCACGGTCTCAACATAATTTCCTACGCAGACGACAACCAACTCCTCCTCTCACTCACTGACGACCCCACTACCACCAGAACCAACTTCCATAGATGCATGACAAACGTCGCCGACTGGATGAAGAACTGCCTACAGCTGAACGCAGACAAGATGGAAGTACTGATCTTTGGCAACAGCAATAACACATGCAACGACTCTTGGAGGCCATCAGACCTAGGACTCGCATCCACTCCCTCCAACCCAGCCAGAAACCTCTGAATCATCATTGACAACAAGCTCACCATGAAATCACGGATCAATGCCATCTCCTCCACCTGCTTCCTCAATCTGCGCATCCTACGTAAGTTCAAGTGGCTATCCCTACACACAAGACGCACCGTGATATAAGCCCTCATCACCAGCAGACTGGACTACGGCAAAACCCTCTACATAGGAATCGCGGCACACCTCCTACAGAGACTTCAGACCATACAGAACGCCACAGCCAGTTTCATCCTCGGCCTTCCCAGACGAACCCACATCACACCCTACCTCAGGCAACTCCACTGGCTCCCCGTACAGAAGAGATGCCAATTCAAGCTGCTCACTCATGCACACAAGGCTCTACACAACCAAGGACCCACCTACATTAATCACCTCTTGAACTTCCAGCAACTGTCGAGAAGACTATGCTCCACCTCCCTTTCACTTGCCCATACTCCCCGCATCTATGAAGCAAAAGTGTTGGACGCTCCTTCCTCCACATCGCAGCAAAGACCTGGAACAGCCTCCCACTCACCTTCGGACCATCACCTCACTTCCGGAATTCAGAATGGCCCTCAAGACCTGGCTGTTCGAATAAGCCTCTGGGACCTGCACGCACCTGGATACCCTATTGGGTGATTAGCCGTGCTTTATAAATCCTGATTGAGTACTAGGGAAATCATTCCCATGGAGAGACCTGAGGGAGAAACACCCTGGAAGATGGTTCTAGCAACAGCCTCTCTGCAGGCTTATTTGCAATCTCAGGCACTCTCTCCGATAGCATAAAACATTCCAACTCAGATAGACATTAAGCATGCCAACCCTCCTTCTAGCTAATCATACTCAGCCCCTGCATTTGGGAGCAGGGCCCTGCCATTCAGTCTATCAAGCAAGTCACTTCTTGGTGCAATGTGAAACAAACAATTACAAAGATCTACTAGGCAATGCATTGCACTGCACACTAAAAGAGACAAGAGACCCTGCCTAGAGTGAATTCATCCACCTAATAGAAAGACTCAAGCCAGTGACCTAGGTCACTGAATTCATCATAGCCTTCACTCTGGAAAGACTACTGTAGTATCTTACCTGTATGTGAATGCTTCTGTGGCATTCCCCAGCAGCGTTCTATGTTGCCTGGTGATGACTCTTCCTTGTGTTATGTTCTTAGAATGTTTAGGGTTGAAATGCAGAGTACAGTTGGGGCTGCTTTGTAACTAGTGGTGGCTGGTATGCTTCATGCTCCACAACCGTGTAGCTAGCAAATAAACTACTCAACTTACCTTGGCTCCAGCGTTGTCACTACAAATTGTTGGCGACGATCTGGCTACACGGAAGAACCTTCTGCGTGCTGTTAGATTTTCAATTGCTTCTGCTGCTGGACTTTGCCTCTGAACTGTGTCCCTCGTGGCGCAGTCGGCGCTCTCCATCTTTAATTTGTTGCTGCCAACCCCCGAGACGTTTTCTCCTGATGAAGCGAGCTTTGTCGTGAATTTGGCCTTTGTTCACTTCCGACGCTGTGTGATGTATGCGCTTTGCGGCTCAACATGGAGAGATTTGCTCATTGGAGCTGCTTTTACTGGCCGACAACTCATGGTGAGATCTTTCCCTTTTGGGGTTTTGCGCTGGGTGGATTGACTCGCTGGGTGGTCTCCGCTGCGCGTGGTCACCATTGCGCGTGAGCTTAGACATTGTCAGCCACTGCCGTTTCCTAGCGCGCATTCACCTTCTCTGCTTGCGTCAATACCCAGCCCAATTTCAGCTTCTGCGCATGTGCGGCTACAGAGCAACCTTATTGGATGAGCCTCCCTCTTCCGCTTAGCAACGTCTTGCTATCGGCGCCCGAAGAGTGTTCTGTTTGTTTCCAGGCAACGCCACATGCATTCCAAGAGCGTCTCCTTTGTGTCCTAGCAACGTGCATCTTCAAGCGCATTTCGCCGATACACACGGCTTGCTTCATCTATCTTTACGGGACAGTGTGTATTGAGTCAACGCTCCAGGGAAACGTGTATTTATCTGCAGCAACGCTTTACTACCAGCGCATCTTCGCTGATGCGCACGGCTTTGTATATTTATTGTTTTATGTTGCCATCATTTTTCTTGTTAACGCGCAATTCCTGCGTGCTTCGCCGACACGCACGGCTATTGTGACCCAGCAATACTTCAATTACAAGTTGTTTTCACCGACACGCACGGTTTCATTGGCTTCAAGTTGTGTCTATATTACCCAACAGCGTGTCTTTCTCAGGGTGTTTTCGCTGACATGCACGGCTTTACCAAATCAGCTATTCTTTTCACACTGGCAAGACTGAGCATTGTCTCTATTCAGTGACAGTTTGGTGTGTACATTTACATCTTCCTACTTTCCTACCTCCTTGCTCATATCTAGCTTATTCAGTATTTTCTTTATTTCTTTTTCTGGTGCTTCTTTACCTTTTATTTTCCACTATGCAAGCAGTTACTCCACCACCATCTTTTCTTGACAATCCTGGTGAACCACCCGTGCGATGGGAAGTATGGTTTGATGCCTTTGAGACTTATTTGGAGGCTATTGGGGCATCCAGATTTTGCGCTGAAAGGAAGAAATGTCTCCTATTGCACTCTCTTGGTTTTGAGGGCAGATCAATATTTAAACACCTTCCAGACATTCTGAGGGTTGATGGTGACAATATAGATGAATATCAAGAGACTCTCAAACTAAAAAATAGGTTTGACAAACAACCTAGTCTCATGGTGCTTCGCCATAAGTTTTTTAAGAGAAAACAAAATGATGGGGAGGATGTAGATGCTCATATATCTGTCTTATGGAGGTTAGCAGCAGTGTGTTTGTTTGAAGGATTCACGGATCAACTTATTCGCGATCAATTTGTCTGTCAGTGTAAGGACAAAAAAATAAGACAAAAGCTGTTAGCAATGGGTAATCCATCACTTGAAGAAACTATTAAGGTCGCTAAAAGCATTGAAATATCTATTGTTTCTTTAAAAGAACTCGAGGATAAGTCTTTAGAGCCTGTTGGTGCCATTGCTGTCAGCAAACCTAAACAAAAGAGTGCGCGTTATGGGAATAGTACTTCCAACAAAATCCGAGCCGGCACCACTAATTCCTCTAACAGTAACGTTTGTATGCGATGTGGAAATCCTCCACATCCCAAAGGTGGGCGGTGTCCTGCATCTAATGTCACGTGTAACTACTGTAAGAAAGTCGGACACTTTGCAAAAGTGTGTCTTAAACTAAAGAATTCAAAGAAATCTGTTGTTTGTGCAGTTGAGTCTGAGGAAGACTCTGAGTCTGAAGTTGTTTCAGTTGTCTTTGACAATCCTGTGTGTATTCAAAGTAACTATAACACATCTAGGACTGGCGATCCTTCTAAGTGTGTTGATCCTGTTGCCGAAGTCAAGGTTGGGTGAAAAATTCTGAAATTGTTAGTTGATTCTGGAGTCAGGATCAGCATGATCACCCAACAACTGTTTGAAGAAACGTGGGGTAACAGAATTCTAGAACCTCCTGACCGATGCCCGGTTTCCTACGAAGGACTCCGCATTGAGTTATTAGGTTTTTTTGAAGATGATATGGAGTTTAAGGGAAAGAAGATAAGAGGGAAAGTTTATGTAGCTGTCAAGGGGCTCAATATACTAGGGTGGTTTCACCAAGGCCTTTTCGGTATTATCCTTAGGCCGGGTGCCAAGGAACAAATTTCCATTGCTAGTTGTGGTGACAATGGTCAAAAATGGAGAGAAAGTTTTCCTTCTGTTTTTGGCGATAAATTGGGTAAGATCCATGGGTTCAAACACAAAATTAATGTCAAAGAAAATGCCATCCCCATAAAACATAAACTTAGGGGTGTTCCATTCAGTGTCAGAGATGATCTCGACAAGGAGCTTAAAGGCCTTTGGGATAAGGGAATCATTGAACCCACAGAATCTTCATTGTGGATGTCCCCTTTAGTTGTGGCTCGCAAGAGGTGTGGCCAGCTTAGGGTTTGCGTGGACTTAAGATCTATGAACAAGGAGATTTGGGTTGATTCCCATCCCTTGCCCAAGATCAATGACCTTTTTGCATGCATCAAGGGAGCTAAATTTTTCTCCAAATTAGATCTAGCCTGCGCTTATTACCAGATTGAGCTCCATCCCGAGCCACGCCACCTTACTGCTTTTATTTCTCCCCTTGGAACATTCCAATACCGCCGCACGCCGCCGCCTCTCTTTTTCAGAGAGTGATGCAAGAATTGTTGAAGGGTATTGATGGTGTCCTAGTTTTTCAGGACGATGTTTTGATTTTTGCCAATGATGCCTGTTCACATGATGCAATCTTGCATAAGGTTCTCAAACGGTTTGAGGAAAAAGGGGTTGTTTTAAAGACTGAGAAATGCAAGTTTTTTTGTTCCGAGGTTGAATACTTGGGTCATTTATTAACCCAAGAGGGTGTTAAGCCTAGACAAGGTTTAGTGGAGGCAATAGTCAACGCTTCTGCTCCCACTGACAAGGTTGGGGTAAAGTCTCTTCTTGGTTTATGTGAGTACTATTCCCGCTTTGTTCCTGATTTTGCCACTATAGTTCGACCTATCAGCAACCTGCTTAAAAAGGGTGTTAAATTCATGTGGTCTAACGAGTGTGCCTCAGCTTTCGATCTCATTAAGTCCTTGCTGAGTAAGATCAATGCTCTCAAACCTTTTGACCCGGATTTACCTTGTTGCATTACTGTTGATGCAAGCCAAGTTGGTCTTGGTGCCATTCTTACACAAAAGCATCATGATTGTGAAGACACAGTAGCTTTTGCATCTAGAGTTTTGAGGGACGCTGAAGTGCACTATTCAGTCATTGAAAAAGAGCTCCTGGTATGTTTGTGGGCCATTGAGCAGTTCCACCCGTATATTTGGGGCAAACGCTTCATGCTACAAACTGATCACAAGCTGTTGGTTTCCATTCTCAGTGCTGGTGTCAACAAATGTTGCACACCTAGGATTTTGAGAATGGTTTCCAGGTTGTTGCAATATCAATTTGATGTTTCTCACATTTCTGGAGGAAGGAATGGGAGAGCTGATTTCTTATCGCGTTTTCCTCAAAAGAGAGATGAGTGATGATGTCGTTTTCAGTGAATTGTGTGAAGAAGACTGTGATGATTGCTTTGTGGCTGCTTTAGATTTACCTACTCCAGCAATAAGTTCTGAAAAGGAATGGAGAAATGCCTTGAAGGATGATGCCTTACTCCAACAAGTTTGCGAATTTGTACATAATGGCTGGCCCAGGGAGAAAGTTTTGTCTCCTCTTCTCCAACCCTATTGTAAGGTTGAGGATAAGTTGTCTATTGAGGATGGTTTGCTGGTAAGATGTGATAAGCTTGTTCCCCCTCATACTGTGAGAGAAGAGATCATCAGAAATGCTCATGAAGGGCATTTGGGGACGACTCTTAATAAGCGCCGCATTCTGGAAAGTTTTTGGTGGCCAAGGATGGATGGAGAAGTCGAAGAGTTGGCTGCCAACTGCTATGTGTGTGGTGCTGCTGACAAGGGTTTTAAGACTGTATCTCCTCCTTTACTGCCCATTGAGTGTCCCTCTGGACCTTGGCTTAAGGAGGGCATTGATGTCATGTGTCCTTTTGATAGTTAGATTTGTCCTTGTACTCATGGACTATGCCTCCAGGAGGCCTGAAATCAAGCTGGTGAAGGAGGCCAATGCTTCTTCTATTGTTTCCTTCTTAAACAAAATATTTTTGAGAGAAGGTTTCCCCGAAACTCTGGTCTCTGACAATGGGACTCAATTTGTGAGTGGAGAGGTTGAAAGTTTTCTTGCCTCTTGCGGGATTAGACACGCCAAAAGTTATTTATACCACCCTCAAACTAATGACCTCGTTGAGATGATGAACCGTGTGGTGGGAGGATGCATCAGGTGGGCAAGGTCTGGGAACCACAACATTGTTAAATCTTTACACAGTATGTTGGGGTTCTACAGGACCACTCCTCATTCTTCTAACAAAGTCTCACCGTTTGAATTACTTAGGGGATGCAAAGCAAACACAAGTTTCACACCTGGTTGGATGAATAAATGGCTCAAATCTGAGTCTGATTTAAACAAACTCATGGAGATTGTGAGATTAAATATGTCTGAATCTCAAGGTAAGCTTAAAACCTGGTATGATCACAAAAAAATGTGTTAAGACTGTCCCATTGTTGGTTGGTGATTTGGTAAGGATCAAGTCTTCTATCCATGTTAAAAAGGGGGATAGAAAGTTTGGCAAACCCGTCAAAGTTGTCAGAATCAGCCATAATGCTGTTCAAGTCTCGGGGGGGGGGGGTGCATTGGTGGAATCTTGCCAAAATTGTTAAAGTGCGGACTGGTACCGGAACATGTACAGGTAAAACTGTTGTTAATGATGTTTTAGGTTCTGGGGATGTTCAGGTTGGCCTTAGAAGGAGTTCAAGGGTTTGTGTCATTCCCAGGAGGTTTCGGGAGTAATTGCCTTGTTACTTGTATTTTCTTCTTTTTTTCTTTTCTTTTCTTTTTTTTTTTCTTTTCTTTTTTTATAAGGAGAAGGGAAGGTATGTAGTATCTTACCTGTATGTGAATGCTTCTCTGGCATTCCCCACCAGCATTCTATGTTGCCTGGTGATGACTCTTCCTTGTGTTATGTTCTTAGAATGTTTAGGGTTGAAATGTGGAATACAGTTGGGGCTGCTTTGTAACTGGTGGAGCTTATGCTTCATGCTCCACAACGGTGTAGCTAACAAATAAACTACTCAACCTACCTTGGCTCCAGCGTTGTCACTACAACTACACTGAAGGACATGTTTCTGCCGTTGAATAAACCAGAGAATATGGGAAACGATAGGCAATTCAAGCACATCTCTTTAATCTATTATTCTCATCTTCTGCCCCACATAATATAGGTAAAGTTTTCAAAACAATGGGACCTAACATGAATAAAGTCGAAATAGTAGGCATATTGGTACTTTAAAAAATGCAAAGGCAATCGTTTGAGAAAATTTACAATTTCAGTAATTTTGAAGTCTATGCAAGAATGTACTTGTTCATATTTAACACACACCTTTAGCTGCAGCATCCTTTGCCTCTTTGGTCTGTGATGCCCGCAGTTCCCGTATCTGTGACCTTATGTGTCCTCTTTCCTCTAGGTCATCTTCCTCCAGCATCTAACAGAACGTGTAAAAACAGGTCAAAACACAGGCATCATGAATTATATAAACAACTGGAGAAATACACTTCAGCATGCTAAAAGTCTCTAAAATGCGAGGGTAAAGCAAAATCTGATAATAAAGTGTACCCCAGCCAACAACTCCAGTGGATGGATTTTTCATTTCCACCACCGAACAATGGAGGAAGGAGAGGAATGGGTAATACATACGGGGTTTCCATCAGTCTGCTGACGGTATGGGGGAACAGAGCAGCTAGAGCAAATTAGGGCATTAGGAGTAAGAAAGAGGAAACATACAGTGAATGATGATGATGCTATCGATGTAAATGAGTCAAAAGGATGCTAGGCAGATCATAACATATAAGACTGAAAAGCTGGAGAATGGTTAGCAAGCTGCTTTTGAGCGCATTTTGCATTTTCTCTGATGAGTTGACCTAAGAGCGTCCGGTAACTTGCAGGTAGCAGGAGTTGCACATGTTCTCAGTAAGACTCGAAATGGAGATTCTGTATTATATTTTTAAGAGCCCCACAATAATACTGCAAATAAAAGGTGTGGCTTAACATAGCACATGCTTGCAACGGTAAAGAATAAAAAAAGATCAATGGTATTCTATAATGGCGTGAGAATACACACCTTTGTGGGCGTGAAATTAGCTACAGAGCAGGGAAGGTAAGCATTTGAAGTTCTGTACAGAGCATTTCAAAATTTCAGAGTCTCCTGCAATACTCAAAATTGTCAGGGACTGTCCAGGACTATGTCGGGAACACAGTCGGGGAATTGAGCAAGGACTGGGGACTGGGTAGAAAATGTACTGTGCGCAGAAAGAGTAGTACAGCGCTGCCCAGGATCACACAGGGAGTCAGAGGAGAAAAAGGGATCCAGAGGGGGAAGCCTGTACAAGTGAACAAGATGGCTAAGACTCAGAAAGGAAGGGCACTCACAAGGTAATTTAGCATTCAGACTAACTACACCCAGAACGGACGTGCAAGACATTAATATAAAACAACATTAACAATAAAGGGAATGTGGGGTAAAGCACTCGGGAGCTCCACACGGTAAGACTGAAGCTCAGTAAGTTCCTCACCCACAATTGCTGTTACAGATACTGACTGCAAATACCCACATATAGGATATACATGAAAAGGCAGGGTCTGTGGAGCTGATACCTATGGTGATGTTATAAATGTAACTCAAAGACAATACTCACAGTGAACAAGAAACACCACCTAGGTTATCAGCTGGGCCCACGGATCCCAGAGATCAAACAGGAACACGCAAGGCAGTAACAGCAAGGGGGTAGAACTACATACAGGCACAATAGACAAGGAGAAGTGCTTAACAGGAAAGGAAGGAATTCACAGGGCACACTTGGCAGAAAACAAGTAACAAACATACAAGGTAATAGAAGCAAGACAGCAGGAATAGCAAGTCAGTAATCTAGGAACTGGAACCAGGGAAATGGGAAGAAAAGCAGGGACTGGAAAAGGACATACAGAAGGGGGGGCTACAAGGGTATACTAGAATAGTGCTGGATCAGGAGTCAAGAAAACAAAGTAGCACTGAACGCTGCGCTGGAGCAAGACAAGAATTTAGCAAAAGCTCAAAAGCCAAGGTAGCACTGCAGTCAGTGCTAGTTCAGGAACAAGGGAAACTGCTGCAGCTCAGGAACAAGGCATACTAAGGCTCAGGAGCAGGAACTAGAATTGAGATAAAGCTCAGGGGTCAAGGTAGCACTACAGGCAGTGCTAGTTAGGGAACAAGTGAAACTGCTGCAGCTCAGGAACAAGGAATACTAAGGCTCAGGAGTCAAGGTAGCACTGCAGGCAGTGCTAATTCAGGAACAAGGAAAACAGCAGCAGGTCAGGAACAAGGAATGCTAAGGCTCAGAAGTCAAGGTAGCACTGCAGGCAGTGCTAGTTCAGGAACAAGGGAAACTGCTGCAGTTCAGGAACAAGGAATAACTAAAGCTCAGGAAACACTGGAAACAAAGATATAAAAAGCTCAGGAAACACTGGAAACAAGGATATCAAAAGCTCAGGAAACACTGCAAACAAGGATCGGTCTCACCGGTACACAGCTACAATGACCAAAACTGGACTGAAGGAAGCTGGGGCTTAAAAGAGCTCACAGTAATCATATGCATCAGGTGTGAGCAGGCTATCAGCAGCCAGCCACAGGTGGACTGAATTCCTCCACCCATCCTTGGCCTGCAGGGTTGGAGACGGAACAGTGAGCAGGGAATTCTAGGTAATGGAGTTTCCAGAATGAGCAGGCTGGCTTCCACAAAACCCGGCATGGATTGGGAATGGATCGCAATTCGCAAGTAGAATCCAAATGGCTGGAAGTCAGTATGTACATGAAGGGGAGGGTCTGGAAGATTATTAGACCACTGAAGAGTCCCACAGTTCAGCCCCCTGGTGGTGGACACGAGAACACAGGGAGGAAGTCGAGACAAAAATAACCTGTGAAAACCAAACTTGTGTGTTTTAGGACACCAGCCAAGGCTAGCGCACTATTCCACGTCTGGCAAGCTAAAATATCAGATTGCATCTACAGGCGAAATGTTTCCTAACCTCGTGGGACCTGGAGACTAGCAGAACGTGAACAGAGATACAAACTGTAAATGCTCGGATGGAAACCTCGAATGACTCACTAGCCTTGTACCGAGGATGGGTAAAGGGGAACAAATGCTGCGACTTACAAAATTGTGTCATATGAGGGTTAGTTATTTTAAATTAAATGAATAATTAATATGGAAATAGAATAGAAAAGGACAGAATTCCGCAGAAACCAAAAAGGGAAGCAATTATGTAATGACAATCCACCCTCGAGACAAAGATTATATTAAAAGTTCATACTGGCAAATAAGTGCTAACAGGGTTTACAAATTTTGTGTGTGGTAATGATTTTTTTCCATACTAACTTAAAAAATGCTTTTTTATAAAAGAAATATATATATATATACTTTGAAAAGAAATTATGTGTAAACGTATACTGTGGACGCCTGGTGTATCTCCATTCAGCAAACTCTAAGCCGAATGAGGGTTCGTTATCCACTTACAAAACTGCCTATTATTGTTTCGATTTCTTATTATTGTATAATGCTTTTTTTCTATCTCCTTTGTTCAAAATTAATAAAAACTTGAAAAAAATACAGTAGGATTTGTCTTTGGAAGTGAAAGATTCATGGCAGAAAGGACAGCAAGGTATACGAGCAAGTCAGAAGGAATAGAAACTAAAAATACAGACAGGTGAGGGAACAAAGCAGGATTCGAAATAAAGTTCTAGTGGGAAATTTATGGTTTGGCACGAGCTAAAAAAAACTTCAGCAAATATCACCAGCTGGATACAACCAGGGCAGTCACGACAAATATATTGCCATTTGGCTGCCTTTTAGTGGCCTACGTGAAATAAGTTTGGTTATCTCAGTAAAAAAGCATTTTGGAAAAGCCAAACAATGTATTTTCCTGAAGAATTCATACAATACATTGGCTATAAAGCAAAACATGCTACAGACATTTGCGAACAAGAACTTTTCAAACAGAATCAAAGGAAGCCCAATTCCACATTGCACAAACAAGCCAAGACTCATATTCAGGCCAGTTTCCTCTAGGAAGAAATATGGAAAGTGCCAGTGTCAAACCAGTTTCCACAATGGCTAGAATGTAAAGCACTATGGCAAGGTCAGTTTCAACAATAATAATCAGGATATAAAGCGTTTAGAATGCTTTGGTTTTTATATTGTTTCTTTTAAACAATAGGGCTCTCCTGATAGGCCAGCTGCCTGGGGACTGTTGTGATGGAGAAACCTCCTGATGTTTGGAACCTGTGACATACAAGGAAGACAGAAAACCCTGTAGCAGGCATATTGATCTGTCTTACTACGCTTGTATTCTGTGACATACACATACTATTCATGAACAGCTACAGTAACCTGCTGAGGTCTGTCACTAGGATTACAATCTGGGTCTAACTGCAGGATATAGGAAATTCTCTACAGTACGTGCATCTATGCAAAATTGTGTGACTGGACTTAGAACACATGATCTTAACAATGCATCTTCACCCTATGAATTCTCCCACATGCACTAGAACAAGAAACCTGGCGATTACACACGAAATTCTGCAATAAATTCATTAAAATTATATGGCATCTCACTTATATTTTAACCTGCGACACAAAGAGCTCGTTACAGAATTCCTAATTAACTTTTCATTTTAACCTTTATCAACAATAACAAGCATTGGCATAGCCAATAGGTCTCGCTTTTGGGAC
This sequence comes from Calotriton arnoldi, assembly GCA_963921515.1. Classification (NCBI taxonomy): domain Eukaryota; kingdom Metazoa; phylum Chordata; class Amphibia; order Caudata; family Salamandridae; genus Calotriton; species Calotriton arnoldi. The sequence goes on along the minus strand of CAWUFW010000227.1, from coordinate 2,915,758 downwards.
CTTATAAGTATTTAGTTATGCAGCACAATATCCTTTGTGCAACAACATCAACTGTTGCATGGCTAAACACTTATAAGGTCCCAAAAGCGAGACCTATTGGCTATGCCAATGCTTGTTTATCGAAGAGGGCAGCGTGTCGTTCCTGGCATCAGTTGCATCTAAAGGATCTGTTATCGATGGAGACCGCCTACGCCGGTGTCTCTGCTCCCTATTCACAGTCATTTTATGGCTTTGATATCACTACTGTATTGTTGACTTCTGGAGTTTTTGTTCAGTTTTGCAGTGTGAGTCACAGCTTCAGCCCTGTAACCCTCTCTGCCCTGGGATTCCTCAAAGAGGCCTCGCACAGGGATAATACGCTGAAAGAATACTTTGGTTGGCCAAAATGTTTTGTTTTGGTGTACAGGCGGGGTTTGTCTAGAAAAGGTCGCATCATATCCTTATTTAGACATTGTAATTGAACATACATGGAATTGGAACCCCTTGGGGGTTACTTGCTAACCGGAAAGCGAAGGATTGAGTTGGTTCCGTATTCTGATTGGCCGTTATAAACCAGGGACTTTAATTGAACCGAATTATGCCAAAACAATCCTGTTTCGGGATTGTCATCATGGCAGAGCTGTGTGTCTAGTGCTGAGGGAGTGGTAAACCTGTTGCAGGCTTGGGTGTCTATTGCTGCTGTGCTGGAATGATGGCGACTGGCGAGCCTGTGACTCTAGTGTAGGGGGAGTCATTAAGGTAACAGGCGCGGCAGAGCTGAGAAGCCACAGTGATGGTGGCCCCTCCGTCTCAGCCTCAGGCCTTCTTGTGCTTGAGGGGCGAGGATGGGTGACATCATTGCAAAGCTTAGTGGTGACTTGACATCATGGCAGAGCTATGCGTCTAGTGCTGTGCATGTCTTTGTGTCTTTGACATGATCACGGTGCTGAGAAGACAGAGGAGACAGAGAAGACAAGCATTGGCCGCGCGGCCGCGAAAGTGACGCGGCCGCGAAAGTGAAAGTGGGAGAAGGTAGAGAAGAAAGATCGTAGTGAGAGGGAGGCGGGGTCCGAGGGGGAGAGAAATGCATGAAAGAGAAAAGGGGAAGTGATATCCTGCAAGAGAATTCAGACAGTGGGTAGGAAGATGCTTGACAGAGAGAGGTAGAGGTGAAAGAAACAACTTCGAGAAAGGCGAGGGGACGTGATCATTGGAAACGTGAGACAAGAGAAAACATGGCATGGGAGATAAGAGGAGAGAGACCGACCATCTGAGAGCACATAGACATGGCAGCAGAACTGTGATAGACAAGTCTGTCGAAGAGAGTAAAAAGACAGAGAACAGGAGGCAAGGTTGGGGGAGGGAGGGCAGAGGGGGGGCAGAGTGAATCCTATGGGTAAGAGCAAAGGCGCACCGGGATGGAAAGGGGACGATAAAATTTTTAAAAAGCACACGCGCGCGGCAGCAGGAAAAAGTGAAAGTGATCGCTCTTACCGGCACCGTGGCCAAAGTAAATAAGGAGGTGGGCGATCTGCGCATAACCAAAGAAACGCGCACAGCCACCGTTGTTAAAAGATGAAGCTCAGCATGCTGACGTTAATATGACGAGTTCCAAATACATGAAGAAAAGAACAGACTTGCGAGGGACAGAAACTACGAAAGCAAGGGAACATTAACAGGAGGCAAGGTTGGGTGAGGGGGGGGCAGAATGAATCCTATGGGTAAGAGCAAAGGCGCACCGGGATGGAAAGGGGACGATAAAATTAAAAAAAAGCACGCGTGTGATGCGCGCGCGTCAGCAGTAAAAAGTGAAAGTGATCGAGCTGTAAGGGTGCCGCAAGCGATGTGCTTAATGAGGCATGACGGAAAGGCAGATGGTGGCTGCGTGCGTGCCCGCGCGCATAACCGCAAGCTTGAGGCCAGCAAAAGCGTGTGGTAGGACTTTTAAAAGCCCACTTACTAAATGTCTCGCCAGAGCAGCGCATGCGCTGGCTCAGGCGAGACCTAAAAACGGAGGAACTGAAATTGCCATGTGCAATAGCTAAATTATAAACAAGATATTCTTCCCGAGCAGAAAGCAAAAATGACATTCAAAATTTAAACCATAACAGATCAACAGTCCAATAAAATATCCAGATCCAAGATAATCTCGAGTGATTTTTCTTCTTTTTTATTTTCTTGTTTTCTTTATCCTTGTCAAAAACATATTCAACTTATACACAAATTCACAGTGGATGGCTTGGTGTAGATGACATCACCAAAAATAGCCAATAGCCAATGTAGCCAATAGCCAACACGTGTTTCGTCTCGGGAAGATTCACCCGATGACTTCCTCAGGGCTACAACAAAGGATATATGTATAATATTATCCGACTCGAATAGATAACATATAATTACTCAATATTTAAGATCAAAGACAAGAAATTTAATATAAGTATAAAACTAAAGATGAAATATAGCCGAAACCCATAATCACCAAGAAATACACCCAGTGACTAAACCAAACAAAATATATATAGTGCAAGGAGAAAAGAACTGTGCTTCAAAAGGCAAAAAAAACAGACTTATCGCAGAGGTAAGATGACAAAAAGCCCTCTTCATGCAAAGCAAAAGCAAAAAAAGTGGTACGTAAAAACGCCACTTACCAAACACAAATCTCTAGTAATAATATCACCACATTTCAGGAAAGACTTCAATATGGTCCCATATAATTATGAGTTTAAAAAGTATTTAAATAATGCGTATCCTTCAACATCCTGATATATTTTGTAATCAATATCTCGATCAGACTTGTAATCTGGTCCAAATAGGTATATGTATAGTAAATTCTAAAATCAAAAATAAAACACAAAACGTAAATTAGTTATATAAATTGTATCGGCTCATATCAAAAACCCTAAAATTCTAATTCTTAAGTAAAATCACAACCACTATAGAGAGTCTAAAAAGTGCATATCTATTATAATGCACATCAAATATCAAAAAACAAACATAAGAAAGAATAAAGCTAAAATACACTAAATATTCGTCCGGCAATACGTAGAGCAGATTTAGAGCAAAGCTAGGCAAAAGACCACCTTTCACCCAAAATCATGTATAAATACTGCACGAGCAGATGGAAAAGCATCCACCTGAAAACATTACGCCGCTTATTAAAAGCTTAAAGATTCGAAACAGGATACAGTCTAAATATAACATCGCAATGCAAAGCATATCGGTGCATTAAGAAACTCACCAAAAAGGGGAGAGTACTCCCGCCGTCATCACGGGTTCTGGAATCAATGAAACCCGGACATACCGACTCTTCCATTTTTATACCGGAAACTATCTAGCGTCGTGTACTTCCCCACTAGTAAGAGAAAACGGACTACCTTATTCCTCTATCTGCAGAAAAACGGCCGCCATCTAAGACTATCTAGCAGCGTCTGCTACCCCAATGGTATACAAGAACGAAACGCCTTATTCCTCAGTTTGTTTAAGAAAAGGCCGCCATCTTAGGGTGATATCCGAAACACAAATAATAATATTCGTATACAGTTATCTATTATTAAACGTGTATAGCAGATTCCCAAAGTCTGTAAATTTCATAAATACATACATACGATATTTCTCGTGTATTTAATAATAAAAAGTAAAAATGGAGAAAAAAGATAGGAAACACTAGAAATGCCCATAACCAAAAAGAAAAAAGATAATTATAAGATTAAATTAATATACCAATGCATGTGCCCCAAAAGCATATTGATAATGTGATAAATAGAGAGGAATAGTATAATAGATGGAGAGGGATATATTACAATAACAGTAGATATCCAACAGAGTATTTTAGTTTATAAATTGCACATTTATCAGTGCACATATCCAAGAGTCGCAACAAATACCATTATACACGGTAAAGCAGTTAATACATATAAACACAGCAAATCCATATGGAACATTACTAACAGGAAAAAGACATCCTATTCATATTGGCATCAACACAACTCACACAAACATGTAATATAGATAACCTTGGTAACAGTTCATTTGTCTAAAAAATAGTGTAATTCATGATCTACATTAATTCCACACTCAACTGCTCGAAGCTTTAAAATCCATCGTGCTTCACACTGTCTCAGTTTGAGTTCTCTGTCCCCACCTCTGGGGTCATTATAGACAACTTCTATACCATGAAAAAGGAACCCAAGAGATGTTCTTTGTTTCGGGCATACCTTAGCGTGACTTCCTATTGGATATCTCTCATCTAGGTTCTTTAAAGCACGGAAATGTTCAGCCATTCGCTCCTTCAATGGGCGAATAGTACTGCCCACATAGATTTTCTTACATTTACATTGGACCACATATACCACATACTTGGTCAGGCAGTCTATATGTTCATGAATCTGAAATTTACGTGAGCCATTGTACTCAAACTCCCTCACCCCTTTCTTGGCCAGTCTGCACATACTGCAGGAGCCACATATATAAGATCCAATATTAAGTTGTTTGAGCCAAGTAGTTCTCATTGACGGCTGTGTTGGATAGCTGGGACTAATAATACTTTGGATCGTTTTACCTTTCCTGTATGTAATACAAGGGGATTTGGAGATATATTTTTCCAAAGATTTATCCGCCATGAGCAAAGGCCAGTTCTTTTTGAATATTGCAAATAATTTCTGAGACCAGGGATGATAGTTAGTCACCAATCGGACAGTTGCATTTTTGTCCTTAGATACTTGAGAGGTATTCTTTAAAGTATCAGGACGATGTAATCTCAAAGTTCTAGCTTTGGCTTTACGAATTGTTTCTCCTGAATATCCCCTTACATCAAATCTCATTTCAATATCTCTTAAATTCTCCAGAAAGTCTTCATCTCTACTGCAATTCCTACGAGCCCTCAGCATTTCTCCGTAGGGAATGGCATTAATCTGACTCTTCGGATGTGCACTACTAGCGTGCAATAAAGAGTTGCACGCTGTGATCTTTCTATACATCCTACTCTGTATTTTACCATCACAGTGGAATAATTCTAAATCAAGGAACACAATCTTCTCTAAGTTCGATGTCATAGTAAATGTCATATTGTGGATGTTATTGTTCATGTATTCAAAAAATTCCACAAGGGCCTCTTCACTTCCAGTCCATACCAATATGCAGTCATCTATATATCGTCCATAATATAAGATGTATTCCTGCCACTTAGCTCCTGATGGGCCCCAGATATGCCCCGCCTCAAACCATCCCATAAAGAGACAGGCAAAAGACGGAGCAAATCTGGAACCCATCGCGGGCCCGCAGATCTGCAGGTACCACTCATTGTTAAAAAGGAAAGCATTATTCTGGAGGATTAACCGTGACATTTCAATTAGCATCTCTGAGTGCTCCAACAATTCCACAGGACGTCGAAACAAAAAATTTTTCAACGCCTGGATCCCATGTTCATGTAGTATATTTGTATACAATGACGTAACATCCATTGCAACAAATCTCATACCCTGATCCCAGGAAAGGTCATTCAAGATGTAACCTAGCCACGCTTCTAAGTTTATTATCAATAGCTAAATTACTTACATCATGAATGACAGTTGCAATCAAGTAGTAACTGATTAATTTGGATTGGTAAATACGTATATGACACTGAAAACAATCAGGTGAGAGGGCTGCAATTTCGTCTCGAAGTATAGGCTGTATTATGTTTCGATAGATTGTATTATCTATGAAATGTAGCTAAAGCTATCTCCAGGCAATTCCATAATATACTTTAGGAAATGTTGACTTAATTTTATTTACAAGATTTCACTGAATATAAACTCTGTTTTCTAAAGCAAAAACACACAAATAAATTCAGTAGCCTTACTGGAGAAAAACAGATATATACTTCAGTTGCCAAAAAAGAGAAATTCGACGAAAGTGTACAAAATGACATCTAGATATATTGTGTTGAGTATCCTCGTTGGAGGGTAAATAATTTGATGCCATTTACTGTTCTATTTTTTTTTTAATAGATCTCGCCTATAGACCCGATGTATCGAAATGCTTAGAGTTGCCCCCGCCCCCCCTCCCCGAACCCATGTCCTTGCTCATCATTCAAAGGCTTTCTTGCCTACGCAGTTTTCTACTCCTGTCCTGGCTTTCCTCCCTAAGGTTCGTCTCGCCCAGAAGGGGATTTCGGTGGCATTGTGTTTTGAGTGGATGAGTTGTAGCCTTCTACTGTTGACTTTCGGACCTTGCATTGCACTGCAGGAGGGATTATTTGATTTCCCTTCCTCTTTCATTCTCTCTCCCTTCCTCCATCCCGCTCTATCCCAGCTGCCGCCAGCACCCCAGCCACTGTGTGTCCCAGTGTTCGTCTGGCACCTGTGTGCTAATTCAGCACACTGCGACAATCTTTGAATGGTTTAGAGACCATTCAAAGATGACCACTTGTGCCCATGTACAGCAGCCATCTTTGAAGGCTTTATTCTAATACTTTATGAAAAACCATTCCAAGATGACCACCTGTGTGAGGGCACGCACGTGCATAGTGGGTATTTTGCATTGTTTTTCATAAAGCATAACAACATTAATTTCAAGAGGGGCACTGAATTTTGTTGTGCTTCATGGAGAAAACATTTTAAGATGTCAGCCAAGTGCACATTGATTTCGATATAAATATGGCGAAATCAAAACAAGCATGGGCAAAAGCCAACAATTCTGCACCCTCGGTGTCACAGGTGAGACCTACTAGCTTTTCCAATCCTTGTTTAATATTTCGTCAAAGATCAACTTCAAGAAACATCTATTTGAATGTTGATGAGACATTTAACATTTTAAGAAACTGGAAACATTCACATTCATATTTCACAATACTCTGAACCAGGAAAAGCCACTATAACAATTATATACACGGATTGTTTTCTATTCGGCACTTGAGTTTAAAGGGAATAAATGAGACAACTCTTTCCGAAAGAAAAAAAAACCTCACAAGTGAAGCTACCTGAGCACGATAAAGGCCTCGAGCTAGACAGTAGCAATTAAGGCAACCAACACAGAAAAATAAGACTATTGTTTTACTGTGTGGACAGAGTGAAAAATACTGCTTTGCCAGGCCTCTTAAAGCTATTAGGCAGCCTAGACATTAAAAGAACACTCAATTATTGGAAGAAGGAGAAGGGAGAACCCTCAATCCCAACAAAAAATAAAATCTTAGTGTTTGACGTGAATTAGCCCCTCAGGGTACATGGCAGACAAAGGATGATTCATCTGGGAATAAGAAAGTTGTTTCCACAGTATTTGCATTCCCACCCTTCTCAGGAGAAACGCTGAATATGAAGTGCTGCTACACCGAGGAATACGGGGAGAATCCGACACCAGAGAACCCAAGAATCTAAAACTCCTACACTCTTCATTGTTAATTCTTCCAGCAGAAAGTTCAAGTTGCAAATCTATGAAGCTAATTCCACAGGCAGGATCTTAAGCTTTGAAACATACCGGAGTAAACAGCCTCAGATACAAAGCCAAATAACCTACTTTTAATAAATCTCCCGAAAATAACAACATTAAACAACACAATAACTGGGAATAACATACATGACCAACTAAAGCTAGAAAGGGTTCATATCCCTGGGAATGACCACACTTCAACTTCTGGCGATTCGCTTTGCATGCTTTCAGTTCATAAATTACCGCTCAGGACTAGGCTTGGCGAAATTCTAATTACGCCAGCAACGTTTAACATCATGAAATGTATGAGTAATTAGTGACATTACGCCATAATGCCATGTAACGAAAATCCGGTTCAGGTCAAAACCAAAATTGAGATGCACAGAAACAATGAGATCGGCACGAACACTTTTCTTATTATCAGGAAGAAAGTGCCATAGACACTGGGAGGCTACTCTACACACAGTAGCAACTTTCTCTTCCTATCCTGAAGACCCCTCCCTCTGCTTTGTTCTACCCTTGGTCATTTTCTTCTTTGAACACTATGATCTGTGCTGGATCAAATGGCGTCTACCGACTACAGTACCTACAGTCAAGCTGGAGCCCCGCAGGGGTGAGTTATTTTTTAAATATTGTGATTAAATACTTACACCGTACGAAGTGTAAGCCACAAAATGCAAAACCAACTTGGAAGACGTAAATGTCTTCACCATTAAAAGGCATTTTAATTCAGGGATTTTCGAAATGACTAGCATGTTTTATGAACTTGCGCTGGCATTTCTGTCGACCAAGTGGAGAAATATCCAACCACAGCCAATGACAGACTATGGGCTGAATTACCTAAGGCGTTTTTGGCTGGTCCTAAATTGTAGTGAGAAGCAAAATAAAACATTAATCAGTCTTCATAGGGCCCCTCAGACCACCAGATCTCGGTGGCACTGCACCTGATGCACGATTAATAGCTCTGCCCTTGCTCCCAATCCATGTCTTGGCTGCATTTTTTTTAAATTAGTTTTAGCCAATTGTGTATTTATTCAGTGCCATTAATGTACAGTATGTTCACTTATTTGTCCATATTCAAAACCTGAACGGAGATTTAGAAGACTAATTTAGTAAAATAAAAGGATGCATACTGTGATTAAGGGAACAAGAATGTTGTAGAACCCGAATCAGTCTGTGGATGCTGTCGACTCTACAAGTTTTACAATTGTCTAGATGCATAAAAATGAATTTGAGATCCCCCTCTCCCCCTGCACAAAACTTACTTGGTGAATGACCGAACTCAGGCCATGCCACCTTAATTTACTGCAAATGTAGCAGTGGAGTTGCATCGCCACGTTTTCTGGAAGATACCGGGACTCCCACTGTGCTGTCCTCTGCTGCGACAACACAGGATGCCTTTGATCTTATTGGATACCAACCTCTGTTCCATTCATACCTACAACACTTTTGCAAATCCTTAGGCAATCAAAGCACCTGTAATTTTATCAAAGGGGTCTTAGGTGATCATTTGGATTATCCTCTTTAAGCACATGACCTCCAGTACATAGGTGCAAAAGATCTCTCATGACTTCCCTCGCAGTCCGTTATTTCACAGTTCCCTTTGTTAAAGTGTTCATGCGACGTAGAAATTAGGAGTGTGCAGAATAAGCATCTCTATAAAATACTAAGCTTTTTCTTGCTTAAAAAATTGATTTGACTGCCAGGCTTTGTATTTTCATGATTTTGTAAAAAAACCATTGTAAGAGAATTATTTTTTATAAACGAGACACCAAAATGTATGTTTTAGATTTAATCAGTTATGAACATTTCATCATGGATATTTTATACTAACTTATAATTTCATAAACAAAGTAGTAAGTAAACTAGACCCTTAACTACATGGCCCAGTGCATAGGAAGGCGGGGCAGAGGTAAGGGGAGGAAAATATGTTAGACATACTAATATCTTCAGCACGGTTTGATAAATCCACTTTGAGTTTGGCAGGCATTTTGCTTTCTGTTGGTTATGAGAAGTTTTGAGCAGATCGGTCGGGGTGCAAAGATAATGGGGGGCAGTAATAGTTTTTCTCGAATAACTTCTTGAATCTAGGGAAATTTGATAGACTGTTAGCACATCAAGACCGGGCAGGCTGTCTTACCAAGCTCCACTGCAGATGGCTGAAGTGAGCCAGGTCGAAAGCCATGCATAGCACATACTGGATACATGGCAGACAGACCCTTTGTGAGGCCATTGGCAGCCCACCCCTCTGAATCCACTTCATTTCTCATCAAATTAACTCTGACTCATCTCAAACATCTTTCTACTACTCTTTCCAATGCACTACCCTATTTCTCACCCTATACCTCTATCAATATAGCCTCTACCTCCACTCTCTTTCATCCCAAACCCCACACCACTACTATGATCCCCGAAATAACCCTTTCTAGACTCTTCCCTCCTCTACCCCTCCTTGCATCATCTCATACCTCTTTTACTATTCCGAACCCCCAAAACAAGCCTTTCTAAACCCTTCCCTCCGACTCTTCCCCCTCTGCATCCCTTTTACTCATCCCAAGCCTCCTCCTACTGCTATGAGCTCCAAAACAAAAAAAAACAAAAAAAAAGTTCTAAATCCTTCCCTGTTCTATCCCTCCACTATCCTTTTCAATCCAAATAACAGACTAACATGTCCACCACTCAAATTAATTTCATATTTCACTATACTAATTCACCACTAATCCTTTATGGTTCCTGGAGTAGCGTGCTACTCCCCGAAAAAGAACCTCAACACCTCATCAGGGGTAGCAAGTGCTATGTAAATGCAAACATTTATGGGTTCCGGAGTAGCGTGCTACTCACCGAAAAAGCGATTCAACACCCCATCAGGGGTAGCAAGCACTATATAAATGCAAACCGTTTTCCCTCTTTTATCCCTCCACTATCCTTCTCAATCCAAATAACTGACTAACATATCCACCACTCAAATTACTTTCATATTTCACTATACTTATTCACCACTAAACCTTTATGGGTTCTGTAGTAGCGTGCTACTCGCCGAAAAAGTGTTATGACGCCTCGTCAGGGGTAGTAAGCACTATATAAATGCAATTACAATTACAATTTTGGATGAAAAGCAGCACTTTCTCTTTTTGTCTGCAAACTCTGCTGCATCCACAACCTTGGAGCTTTTACTGTTTGGGAATGATCAAGCAAGTTCAATGCATTACTTTGAAAAAAGTTTGTTGTTTGAGGGAGGGCAGGCACCACTATTTATGTTCCTTTTTTTAGGTTGTTTTCTTTTTGTTTGTTTGTTGTTGGATGGTTTGGAGTTAGGAGTAGAGTTTTTTTTTTAGGCTGTTTACTTTTAGTTTGTTTGCTATTGGACGGCCTGGAGTTATGAGTAGGGGATCGGGAGGGGATTAAGTTGTGTTAATGGATAATAGTGGTACATTTTTGGGATAGTGGAGATTTAGGGTTATAAATACAATTTCTCCTTTTCCTTGTGTTTTCTTTGTGAATTTTTACAGATTTATGAATCATTTTACTCTTTTGTTGTTCTACTGCTGGGGCCCAACATGCCCTAAAGAAAATAAGTTACTTACCTGTAACTTTAGTTCTCCAGTATTGGAATCTTTCATAGATTCACATGCTTGAATCATTCCCCGTTGTGGAGATGGGAGTCCCCGGTATATCAAAACAGCAATGCAAAATTAGCATAAACTAGAAAAACAGTGGCCCCTTGGTGACTAAAGCTATCCGGATCACCAGAGGTACCAGACAGGGTTGCCCCCTGTCCCCTATTTTATACGCCCTGGTTGCCGAGCCCTTAGCTTGTGCACTTAGGGAGCATCATAATCACAGGGGCATACGTTTTCCGAATTATGACCTGATTGTCTCCGCTTACGCGGATGACACGTTATTATATGTTCGCAACCCTGAGACCAACCTGGCCCCGGTACTGCGAGAGGTTGTCCTCTTTGGCTCCATGTCTGGCCTGCGTGTCAATTGGACTAAATCCATTATGTTCCCCCTAACGCCTGCCACAGCACCTTTTGAGCCCGAATATCCACTGCAGTGGTCCACTGATGCGGTGCGGTATTTGGGGGTTAAATTGCACACGGACTCAGACGTGATTTTCAGGGAAAATTATGGTGTGGCAATTAGTAAGCTAGAAGACGACATTGCCCGATGGGTTAGCCTACCATTGTCCTTGATGGGTAGAGTGTCCCTTATAAAAATGGTTATATTGCCACGCTTTCTTTTTCTTTTCACGAATATACCCATGGTATTACCACGCGTGTTTTTTCAACGCCTCCGGTCCCTTATGGTCCATCTGGCCTGGGCTGGCAAGCAAGCCCGCGTCTTTTGGCGAATACTTACTCTTCCGAACTCAATGGGGGGTCTGTGCGTACCCGACCTGGACCTATACTATAGGGCTGCGCAGAGTGCGAAGGCATATCATTGGATACATGGACCGCACGACATCCCACATGTCCGTATAGAAACAATGGTTGCGGCTCCTAAACCTCTTCCCTCCTTGCTGTTTACACCACCTGATAGGCGTACGGGGATACTTGACTCACTCAACTCGGTTACACATGCCTGGCACTACTTACTGAAACTACAAGCAGGGGTTATATTATACTCCCCAGTGGCCCGCTTGGAGTGGTGCCACTGGCTCACGCCGTGTAAGGACAAAGGGGTTTTAACAGCTCTACAGGCGCTGGATGTACACCACATCGGTGACCTCTTCGTTGCGGGGGTGGCCCGGAGATGGGGGGGACACAGTTGAGGATGAGGACGCACCGGCGCTTCTTGCCAAATTTCAGTTAAACAGAATTAGACATGCACTGAACTATTAGGGGATGACATGGCAGAACCCCCTGAGATGTTAGCCTTGACCGTGCTCATTAAAGCACAAACACCCACTAGGTTGATTTCTAGGATTTATCACACCTCGCTGTCTAGTAGGAAGTATGAATACACCAAAACCAGACTTGCCTGGCAGCGTGACTTACAGCGTGACATTACGGATGAAATATGGACATACTGCTGCACGAGCACAAAACGTGTCTCCCTGAATGGAAGGCATCGGCTAATACATTTTAAATTTCTTAATAGAGTTTATTACACTCCGGAGCGACTGTTGCGATATGGGCTCAGAGACGACTCTTCCTGTGATAGATGTAATGTGCAATCTGCTGACTTCTTCCATTTGGCCTGGGTTTGTCCAGGGATAGCACATTTCTGGGGACTGGTTTTTGCTGAATTGAACCGAGTTACAGAGCTATCACTATTGCTGGATCCGATGCTAGCCCTGCTAGGGTATTCCAAACCTATCCCTAAGGCAAAAAGAAGGCTGATAGATATGGGCTTATTAATAGCAAGATGATGTGTAGCTATATGCTGGTCGCGCGGACCCCCTCCTACGCTCATGCAATGGTTGAGAGATATGCTGTATTGTTGCACCCAAACTGAAAATTATAACGACATGTTGCCACCTCGTAAAAGGCCAAAAAACTTCTGGGCTTTGTATAAAGCATTGGCAGCGAACAAAGATGCTTCTGAGATAAGCGCGGATGATATAGTGAAAGACTCCGAACCCTCTCGCTTTCACAGCGACTAGCAGTACTATGACAACATTGTAAGTAGTATACGTTATAAGGCTACCCCCTTACGCAATGTTGCTATTGTGTAAGGAATACTGTGTGTCGCCACGATGTAAACGGACAGCCATATGTACTGTACAGCTTTTCATTGATTTTTGCATGGTACTGAACTGCTTTGATGCGAATTGCCACTGTCAAAACTAGTATGATGTGAATGTCTCTTTTTTGTTTTGTATGAAAATAATAAAATTATTTAAAAAAATAAAATAAAAAAAAGCTAGAAAAACAGGCCTAGACCCACTTCAGTTTTGTAACACATCCATCTCCTTTTGTAAAAGAGACCAAAAGAAGGCCTTAGCCAATCAGAACACCCCACCTTCTAGAACCCTCCTGAGAGAACCTCAGACCTTCAGATTTTCACAGCACTAGTGCCACAAACCTAACCATAGGGGTCTCACAAAGTGAGATTCTCAGGGGAGGAGGGTGGGCCGCATGTGAATCTATGAAATATGCCAATACTGGACAACTAAAGTTACAGGGAGGTAACAGATTTTCGTACTCCAATATTGGAACTTTCATAGATTCACATGCTTGAATCAGAGTAGTTAGCAGTTAGGAGCACATTTTTGTTGTAATCATCTTTGAATAAAATATACATGATGAAGAATAAAAGGAAAAGAAAAAGAATGTGCGAGGTTCCTAGAAAGTAAAGGAAGGAGGGAGGAGAAAGAAAGCTCACCATCATTGAAACAGGTTCCTCAGTATCGCTTGGCCCACTGCTGTGGCACTGCGATCCGAAGAATCCAAGCAGTTGTGCTTGGTAAAGGTGTGGATACTCTTCCAGGTCGCCGCCCTGCAGATCTGCTGGATAGGTACACCCGCAAAAAGGGCTGTTGAGTCAGAGACCACTCTAGTAGAATGTGCACAGACTCTCCCCTGGAGGGGCTTGCCAGCTGCCTGATGACAGTATTGGATGGTACTAGAAATCCAACGTGTAATGCCATGTTTGGAGAGGGAATGGCCCCTACGAGGAGCACTATATGCTACAAAGAGTTGGGGTGACTTTCGGAAGGTATATTTCTGTGGAGATAGAATTTTAAACATCGCTGAATATCTAGAGAATGAAGGGCTCACTCCGCAGGTGTTGTAGGTACGGGAAAAAAGGTTTTAGAACCAGTGGTTCGTTTAAATTAAAGTCCGATGGAACTTTAGGGATGAAGTTGGGGTTGGTACGTAACATCACTCTGTCATCCTTGACTTGAAGAAAAGGCTCCTGGATAGTGAGAGCCTGCATCTCACGAACTCTTCTAGCACAGGTCAAAGCCAGAAGAAGCGCCACTTTCCATGACAGAAATGTTTGCTCTGCCTTGTGGATAGTTTCGAAGGGATACTTCATTAGTTGAGACAAGACCACATTAAGGTGCCAGAGTGGTGGAGGAGGCTTGACTGGAGGAAAGACCCTAAAAAGTCCCTTCATGAATTGTTTGATGATTCTTGCTGACCATAAAGAGGGACCTGAAGAGGTTCTCCTAAAACGTGAAATAACTGCGAGATGAACCTTAATAGATGCATGAGCTATACCAGCTATCGCCAATGAAAGGATGTAAGGCAGAATCTCATGAGCCGAAGAAGAGAAAGGATGAACGCCTGATTCCTGGCACCAGAGACAAAACCTCTTCCATTTCATCTGATAAGTTTTATTAGTGCTCTGTGCCCGGGCGTGAGAAAGATTATCTTTACACTCCGTGGACAGGGTCAGATGATCGAACTCTCTGTGTTCAGGAGCCATGGCGCTAATCGAAGCGATTTTGGATCCGGATGCAGAACTTGACCCCGGGACATCGTCGGTAGCGATGGAATAGGATCCAAGAGAATCGGCTGTCTCTCAAAGAGAAGAAGAAGTTCTGTGTACCAACACTGGCAAAGCCAAGATGGAGCTATGAGGATCATCCTGCAGGGCTCTGCCTTCATCTTCATGAGAAGCCTTGGCAGGAGGGGAATGGGAGGAAAAGCGTAGGCAAAGGTGCCTGACCATGCCATCGAAAACGCATTCCTCCAGGATCCCGGATGGTGATGCCAACTTGCAAAGTACCGGCATTTCCTGTTTTCCGGCATCGCGAATAGGTCTATGGATGGCTTACCCCAGAGCCGAAAAATGTTGTCCAGTGTTTCCTGGTGCAGTTCACACTTGTGGCATGCAGACTTGAGCCTGCTTAGAGTATCCGCTGTCGCATTTAGATTGCCTGGAAGATGTTCTGCTCTTAGCGAAACCCCATTCTGGATCGTCCACTCCCAGATGCATTGAGCTTCCAGTGACAACAGAGGGGACCTTGTACCTCCTTGCTTGTTGGCATAATGCATTGCCGTTGTATTGACCGTCCTGATGAGAACTGATGAGTTCCTTATCCTTGGAAGGTATGCTTGTAGGGCTAAACAAATTGCTCTTAGTTCCAGCAAATTGATGTGGAGAAGACGACGATGTTGCTGCCACTGACCACTGATTTGAAGGTCTTGCAGGAACACTCCCCATCCCTTCAGAGATGCATCTGTGGTTATTACTCGCGGAGCAGGGGATTGCAAGTAAAGAGAGACCTTTTGAAATGTTTTTCTGCTAGGTCCAACAAGAGATGGCTTGGAGCATAAGCGGAGTTACTGTGATGTCCTCGAAAGAACTGCTCACCTGGCGCCACTGTAAGTCCAGTTGTTCCTGAAGGGGGCGAATCCGCAGGCGGCAGAAGGGAATCAGGGGGATGCGGATGACATTGAACCCAGGAGAGACTTGTAACTGCGACCTGAAAGTGACTTTTTTCTTAGAAAGTTGAGGTTTGGATTGTCTTTCTAGCAAAGGAAAGGCTTTGTTCAGAGACGTGTCCAATATGGCTCCCAGAAAGGTAGTGTTTTTGGACGGGTGTAGGTTTGATTTCTCCTTGTTTAAGGTAAGCCCCAGACTTTCGAACAGTCCTGTGCAAGCTGTCACGGAAGCCCGGGCTGCCGCAATGGACAGAGCTTTTATCAACCAATCGTCCAAGTAAGGAAACACCTGGTGATGTGCCTTCTGACGAAACCCGCCAGCGGGGCCTGACACTTTGTAAATATGCTTGCCGCAGATCTTAGGCCGAATGGCAGAACTTTGAATTGGTAGTGGCTCCTGGCTACAGTGAAGCAAAGATACTTCCTGTGCAATGGATGAATAGGAATATGGAAATAAGCGTCCTGTAGGTTTCGAGTGGCCATGAAATCTCCTGAATTTAGAAGCAGTAGTATGTCTTGCAAGGAGACCATATGGAAGGCTGCTTCTTGAGATAGTTGTTGAGAGTCCTTAAGTGTAAGATAGGCCGCCACTTTTTGAAATCCTTCCGTCCCAAAAAGATACGGGAGTAGAACCCTTTCCCTCTCTGGGATGCCGTAACTGGTTCTATTGCCTCTTTTTGTAGCATTAACCGGGCTTCTAGGCGCAGGAGATGTAGATGCTTCGTCGCTTGTAAGCGATGTGGAGTGGATGGTGGAATTTGAACAAACTCTAACGTATGGCCAAACTGAACGATATTGAGCACCCACTGATCCATTGTTATCTTTCGCCGGTTATGGATGTATAAAGAAATTCTTTCTACCACAGACGCCTGAACGTGGGAAGGAAAAGGAGCCGTAGCCTGAAAGTTGTCAGTGTCGACGTGTGGAATCCTTCCCCTGTCATCCTGCTCTTTTTCCGGGTGCCGACCTGAAATAAGCCGTAGAGTGAGATTGCTGCTAAGTGTATTGCGGTCGATAAGGCTCTGTAGAGGAGGTGTATGAGGGATACCTGTATTGTTGGTATCCACCTCTATGTGAGGGCAGACCTCTTGCACACACAGAGGAGTAGAGCGTGATGGTCAAGGTGGTGGCATGTGCTAAGTGTGAAAATATGGCAGAATCGGGAAACTCTCCGGGCAGAGCACCCACCTTGATGAATGTGTGACTACAGAGGGGCTCTCCCGCTTTCTCGCCAGTTTTAGCAATTCTCAGAATAAACTCGAACATCGACAGTGTGTTATGTAGGGTTACCCTCTTGGTAACAACAGGTCCCCAGGGGTACCTAATCCTGGTATCGAGGGCGGAAACGCTATTGGGATCAGAAAGGTCCTGAAGAATGCCGGTGTGACCCAACACTGTGGGCACCACGAACACGGCAGAAACATGTCAACAATTTGGCACTAAGGAGGGGTGTAGTAACTCTTAATTCTTTCCTGTCACCACCATCCTTCACGTTTTTAGTCCTGGCCGGGGGGTCCAGGAATACATTTTTGAGCAGGGACATCTCTGAGCTAGTTTTAACTTTCACTGCACTTTTCTTTCCGTGATCCCAATATACATTGGCAAGTAATATATGTATATTTTACATGTTTGTATTGTCTTCCCCTCCCCTTTTGCTCCACCCCAGGCGTTGGTCTGCGCAGGGGTGTATTGAAGCAAGCCCAATGATGAAGCATGTCACAACTTTGTGAGTGAGGGAAGTATTTTCACACTTACCACATGCCACCACCTTGACCATCACTCTCTACTCCTCTGTGTGTGTATCAGTCTGTGGTTAGGGAGGCCGTAGTAGAGCATTCAGCCTCTCTCCCCTTCTGTATGTGTAAGAGGGCAGACCTCTTCCCTGAACTCCTCGAAAAGGAATCTTACAGTACTGGAGTGTCCCCAACGACTTCGCTGTTTCAGTGTCCTTCTTTATGTCTTGGAGAGCCTCATCGAAGTGTTTATCAGAAAGGGCCTTTTCGTGAAAGGGAAGATACAATATTTTATTCGGAACCTCCGGCCGAGAAGTTGTTGCTCTGAGCCAACCTTGTTGGCGTAGGACTGCTGATCCTGCCAGAGACCGAAAAGCTGTTGTAGAGATGTCCATCGCGCATTCTATAACCACAGAGGAAGCCCTCTGAGGGAGTTGGTCGATGTAAGGGGCTAGGTCGCACCACATCTGGCGATCATAGTGACCTAGGATCGCTAGGGCATTAGCTCCTCTGACCATCAGTCCTGACATCGAAGAGAATCATTTGCCTGTGTTGTCAAGGCATCTGCTTTCCTTGTCCGGAGGTGTTGTGACTGGAGCACCCGGGTTCTTGGATTTCCTTTGAGCCGCTTGGGATATTACTGAGTCTCACTTTGGGTGACCCACCAGGAAAGCCGGACTATCTTCCTGGGACCTTATACCTCTTCTCTAATCAGAGGAAGGGGAGCGACTGGGAAGTAGTCGGGTGTGACTTTGGCATGTTGATAATGAACCCCAAAAAAGCCAGAAGGTTTGCTGTAGTCTTGAGGTGGTTAACAACTGCCAGGGCGAGCGCGCCTTCAACAGCAAGTCGTCGAGATAGGGGAAGACTGGTACCCCTGACCTTCGAAAGTGTGCTGCCACCACCGCCATCACTTTTGTGAACACCCGAGGGATGCTGGTGAGACCAAAAGGGGAGCACAGTGAACTGAAAATGCTCCTCTCCCACCAAAAATCACAGGTAACGCCTGTGGGCCAGCAGGATGGGAATATGGGATTAGGCATCCTGCAAGTCCAACGCTACCATCCAGCTCCAGGTCGAGGGCAGACAAGACCTGTGCCAGGGTGAGAATTTTGAGCTCCTCCTTCCAGAGGAAGTCATTCAGAGGGTGCAGATCTAGAATAGGCCGAAGATATCTGTCCTTCTTGGGCGCCAGATAGTAGAAAACTTTTAGCGGTGTTAGGGTGAAAGCAGGAGAGTGTTTAAACAGGTGGTGGGAATGTGTCCTCCCTGAGGGAAAACAACATTTATAATGCAGGACCTTTACCGTGCAGTACTTTACCATGAAGGTAAGTATTCTTTTTAAATAACATTCATCTTATGTTATTTAAAGAAAGTGATTTTATGGTATAGGGGTGGGTGGAGGTAAGGGTGATTTTAGGATTTAGGGGTGGGTAGAGGTCAAGCGAGGTAAGGGTGAAATTAAGGTTCGGGTGGGTAGAGGTAAAAGAGTGTATAGGTGATTTTAGGGTTCAGGGGTGGGTAGAGGTACAGGAATGTAAGGGTGTTTTTAGAGTTTGGGGTGGGTAGAGGTAAAGTGAGGTAAGGGTGACTTGAGGGTTCGGGGTGTTCAGAGATAAAGAGAGGTAAGGGCGATGTTAATGTTTGGGGGTTGGTATAACCAAAGGGAGTTAAGGCTGATTTTAAGGTTTGGTTAAGTGGAGGCAAGGGTGATTTTAGGGTTCAAGGTTGGGTGGAGGTAAAGGGAGTTATGAGTGAATTTATGGTTCATTGGTGGGTAGAGGTTAAGGGAGTTATGCGAGAAATCAAGGTTCAGTGGTGGTTTGAAGTAAAAAAGAGGGAAGGGTGAATTTGGAGTTGAGGAGTGAGTAGAGGTCAAGGGAGGCAAGGGTGATTTTAGGGTTCAGGAGTTGGTAAAGGGAGGTAAAGTTGAAACAAAAACCTTTTGATAACATTGCATGTTTGATGATGAATAAAACATCTTCTAAATTATAAAATAGGTAACCAACAAATAAGTAAATGTGACAACGGGAAACGTTAATTCAGAAAAACACATACTGTACGGCAACAGTCTTAAACGAACGGAGTATGTTTACAGCTTCCTCATCAATTAAAGTGACAGGCAGCCAAAAAGTATGTTTTGGACATCGGTCACATGCTAGTTCTTTGCATTCAGTTTTTGGAAACACCAGGAAGCACTAACTTCAACTTTGATGGTTTCAAGTTGTCTTGCAAGCAAAATAAAAATTGACATAATCCAAGCTCAAGTTCTGCAGAGGAACACTAATCAGGAAGTCAATCTGCACTTGATCCAAGCTCTAGGGAATAAAACAAACACATAGACACAAAGTGAAGCCGGCACGCTCTCAACAATGAAAATAATTAGTCCAACCAATGGTAAGTAAATTCGCTGGCCAAGCGCTCCTTTTTCGAGTTTTTTCTTTTTCTAGGAATAGATCGTCCCAAGCAACAGCGCATGCTCGGTCTCAAGAAAGACCTATAAAGAGGAGAAGTAGACCAGAATAGAGTGAATGGAGATGGATGGGGCCTAGGGAGGCAGAAGAACGAGGGATAGCTAGGCAGTTGCAGGGTGGAATAAAGCAAAATGGCAACTTACTCGCACTACGCGAATTGCCGTTCACACTAGTTTTTTTATTCAAAATGTGTCCTGGGCATCATTTCTTTGGCGCAAAGCGCCGGAGATGCATTTTGCATAATTATAGGTAATTTCACATAATTATGCAAAAGGATCCATACAAGCAGGGTATACGTCTGGAGTGGACAGGCTCAACCCACTAATTTTAGAGAGCAGGCGCTGTCGCCCTTAGGGAAGCTCGGTTGTGCCCCTTTTATTGTGCGTCGGCTCGCAGTGCCCGAAAGTTGGTTTTCTTTGCGTGTCTATTCAGACAGACAGTCTTCTGAAGAGGGCTTTGATTTTACCAAAGGCAGGCTCCAATTGTTCTGGGTGAGATGTGGTATTTAGAACCTACCTTTCTTTCACGGGAGTGTTCATGTGTGCCCATTAGCAGCGCTTATGAGTATATGCACTTCAGAGCCCGTCTATGCGCTCTCCTCCACATTACTGACAGACAACAATTAATTGCCTTCCTGATAAAAAATAGTAGTATTAGAGCAGGAGGCTGGATGAATATGTAGCGCAGCAACTATGCTGAAGGACAGGACCAGTTGTGTGGGTGTGCTGGAAATAAGAGCTTAAATCATAATCAACAATTTTGGTTTTTCATACCAAAATGTAACACAAAATCTTTTTTTTAATCCAGATCAAATTGACAAATTACCGGTGGGGAAACACAAACTACATTCTACATGGCAGGCGCGTTGGCATCAGTCAGACCAAACTTTTCAGCAAATATTATGTTGGACTCTGGGCTTGTAGTTTTGCTCTTAACACTCTCGTTATTGCCTAGAAATCCCGTGCATGCAAAATTTAATTGGCTTAAAAATTGGGACTGGCTGACGGTGTCACACGTGACATCGGTTCACTGGGCAGCTATTTTTTGTTTTCCCGTTTTATGAAATGAGTTAGTCCGTTTAGAAAAATGCGACTGATTGTTTTCATATGCCAAACCAAAAGCAAACTGTTTATATATTTTGTAAGAGTTCACTCTTGTATTTGCATCACACTTGAGAACATGCTTTGCTTGTGCTAACCGTTTACACTTTTGTATAATGAAATTTAATACCAAGATTCACTAATACACCCCCGAGATACAGCATGATAGGCAGAAGTGCAAGCTTCTGTAAAACAAATAATGGGTACAAGAGGCACGTTTCCTTCACTCACAAAGAGCAGGAAAAACAGAGTAGGCATCAGTAAAATCTTCCCTATTTCAGAACAGGTACAACGGTAGTATTAGCAGTGCAAGATTTTATTCCTTACAGAACAGGCATACATTGAGCATCAGCAATGTAATATTGGCTTAACTATCCCCAAAAAAAACCACAAGTGCAGCAAAGCAGCAAAACTTCAAGGTTACTTCCCTCACAAAAGAGGTACACGTGGCATTAGTGGTGCAAGCATCACCCCCATGAAGTATATAGATAGCTTTTCCAGTGCATAATTCCCTTCCTTACAAAACATGTAACGCTTGGGTTGTTGCAATACAAGCTTCCCTCTCTCATGGTACAGCCATAATTCGAGTATCAGTCACGCAAGCCTTTTTTCGTCATCGCAAAGGATATATCAGCACAGCAGCAAAACTAGATTCCCCTCTCTCTTTGAGGACAACTGCAGTGCAAGAGTGTCCAGTGATCGCAGAAACTGTAAAGCTCAGGCAACACTGGAATGTAGGTCACACACTGGTGCCTAATTCACTAAAATGGGTGAATATTTGGGTGCATGAATAAGTGAATGTGTGAGCAGTGTTGTCACGTTCACACAGGTGTTATTCTCCAAGATTACACCTGCTGTCACTCTCATTCCTGATATCTATAGCAATGCAGTCAGAGATGGTTCAGTCCTGCGGTTGTATCCTGCAGTCTTGCTACTGTCCGATGCCAGTGCCTCTAGCTTCTACTGCTGTCATATCCTGCCAGTCCTGCAGCTCCTGTGGTATACAACTCTTGCTGCAATCATGCCTGGTCAGTACTGCTTCTGTCATTCTTGAGCTCTCCTGTCTCTTCATACAGTCTTGATGCTGACTTTGCATGTGAAATGCGGTCATTCTCTGCTGTTCCAGATGCTGGCCTTACTAGTGTCATCTTTGCGCCCCCCCCCCTTCCCAGCTTGATACGTGGAGGCAAAACCTAAAGGGAGTGTATGTACGGATGCTACATAGAGCCATAACGGTAGCACAATGTCACATGTACAGTAATAGGGATTTCGTGGAGCAGTCTTGGTTAATGCATGGTGCATGTATGACAACCATTAGTGTATGCCTCTGGCTGCTACTGTCACTGAAACTGCAGGTCTCTGATCAGAGCACTCCCAGCGGAAGAGGACTCTGTGCACTCACCTAGGTTCTCTATAGTTCGAGTTAGGTCCTGCATGAGTTTTAGGAGCCTAGGCACGAAGGTTTTGTGGGTAGGGTTACACTTTTCTAAGTGCATGTCTGCATCACGGGTCACCTTCGGGCAGTTCCCATCTGTCACAATCTAATTCTGAAGCATTGTCTCACAAAACAGATGCTTCCCATGAAAAGTATAGAAATCTATATTTTTTTAGACACTTCTTCTTCAAGATATCCACCTATTCTTTTTCTGGTGATAGATATATTCTGAACCTCTGACTTGCTTATGACAGGGACCATGTAAGGAATTAGTACAAATTAAAGCATACGCTTTATGATGGCATCAAGCAATTACTAACGCAGGCAGGCTGAGCGTTTAATTATGTGTGTGTTGTAACAGCAGTCAAAAAAGAGGGCATTCAACACTGCTGCCATCCCCTCATTCTTAAGTGGGTTCCTGTTAGAGCTGGGGATATACTGGCACACTGAAGGTAGTGCTGTATTAGAAGTGCGAGAGAGAGAAATAAAAAAGGACAAAAGTAATTGAAATTGATCGGAAATTAAACAAGAAATGAGGAATGGAATAAAACGGTGATAGTGTCCAAGAGAAATTAACAGTGACAAGAAGAGACACAAAGAATGCATAGTGACGTATGAACAGACTATAACAAATGTCAGGAAACTATCAGTATCAATGCAATTTTTAAAATAGGCAGTGGGCTTTTGATAATGGTTTCCGTCACAGAAGAAAATAAGTTACTTACCTGTAACTGTGGTTATCCAGTATCGGTATCTTTCATAGATTCACATGCTTGAATCATTCTCCATCGTCGAGATGTATTGCCGAAGAGACCCATCTGGCAACACTGGCCTTAGTAGCTGCTGTTCCTTCCCGGCCCTGTCCGTAAGCCACTAGTAGCTGATCAGTCTTTCTTATGTCTTTTGTCTTATGCATGTAGAATTTTAAACATTATTTTACATTTAGCATGTGTAACGCTTGCTCTGCTGGAGTAGATGGATTTGGGAAAAAAGACTGAAGATTACTGATTCGTTAAGATGGAACTGCATCGGGACCTTTGGAATAAAAGTTGGTTTTGTCCGCAGAGCCACATAATTCTCTGTGAAATGAAGAAATGGTTCTTTGACTGTAAAAGCCTGGATTTCGGTAACTCTCCTAGTGGAAGTGAGAGCCAGGAGGAGAGCTACTTTCCAAGTTAGAAACTTCAGTTCAGCTTTGTGAATTGGCTCGTAGGGCTGCCACATCAGTCGTGCGAGGACTAAGTTGAACTTCCATTCCAGAGGGGGTGCACGCACCGGGGGGAAGGCGCGGAAGAGGACCCTCATAAATTGCTTCACAAGACTAGAAGCACAGAGAGACTGAACTTGAGAAGATCTTCTGTATCGGGTAATCGAGGCAAGATGCACCTTCACCGAAGAGAACGTGAGAGCTGGTTTTGCCACTTAGAGGAGATATGGCAAAATCTGTTTCGGAGATGCTTGCAACGGGTGTAAGTTTGGCACTAGCAGCAGAACCGCTTCCACTTTAGGCGGTACGCTTTGTTAGTGCTTTCGACTCTGGATTTTGCAATGATATCTCTGCACTCCTGTGAAATATTCAAGTATTTGAACTCCAAGAATTGTCTGGGTGACATATTTGGCCCTTGTCCCTGGTCAGGAGGGATGGAGATGGTTGTAGGTGTATGGGTCTCGATTCCGACAAGAGGAGAAGTTCTGTATACCAGTGTTGCCTGGGCTATTGTGGTGCTATGAGAATGAGATGGCAGCATTCCATTTTCATCTTGGTCAGCACCCTGGGAATTAATGGGATGGGCGGAAAGGCGTACGCATATATCCCCGACCATCGCATTAAAACAGCATTCCCCCACGACCCTGGGAGAGGAAACCTGCTGGCATAGAACTGGCATTCGGCGTTCTCTCTCTTGGCAAACAGGTCTAAAAGCTGGCTTTCCCCACATCTGGTGGGTATTACACGACATTCTAACCTCAACAACAAAATACGCCAGATAATTGGGTCCCAATGGCATATCCTCAATTACCTTCCTAGACCCCTCTTTGCTTTCAGACGTAACAGGAATCTCAGAAACTCTCTTGTGAGAGCAACCTACAAAGAAGAAAAAGAGTTCATTCAGAAATCAATTTCAGGATCTAACCCTATTAAGGGTAACCACAAATGCGGCAATTGCCATGCTTGCAACTTTGCCGTTACCACGACTACTTTAGACTGGGGACAGAGACAATTTACCTTTACCGAGATGACTAATTGCAGGACTGCCAATGTCATATCTTATTCTACGCCCTTGCAATTTAGGTTGCGTGGGCGAAACCAGCCGCAAGTTCAGAGTAAGAGTCAGTGAACACAAATCTGCCATCAAAAAAAATCGTGTTGGAGCCCCCTTAGTTGAACATTGGTCCCAAAAACGTCATTCTGAGAAAAATCTCAAATGGATGATTTTGGAAAAGATAAGATGCCCCAAAGACAGTAACACTGATGGCCTGACGAAAAGAAGAGAAGTCTTCTGGATATATACTCTTTAGACAGCCAATTCTGGTCTGAACGAACTCCTCCCTTGGGAAAATGCCATACTGTAGATAGAGGTTGCCTCACCGCTACTCTATCGGGTTCGGGTTATTTATTCCCGTGCCCTACTTGCTTCTGTATTTCATTTTATTCTAGGTATATTTATACATATACGATTCCTTTTATATATTTTGTTTTTGCACAGTGCCATCTTTTATGAACTTTTTCTCATATTTAGCTTTGGTGGTCCAGACTATATTTGTATTCCCAGCGGTGTCTTCTTCCGTGCTCAGTTTTTTGTAGTCTGGGTTATTTAATTTTCATCTGCTCCGTTGCGAGCCCCTTTTTCATGTACATCCCACTTATTTTTTATCTAGTTACCGTTTAGTTAGACCCGTTGGGGTTCTTAGTTTGTTTTCCCCTTTCTCAGAGTGTTTCGGGGCTACCATTCATTGGTCTTTCTGACTCTTTCCGGTATTCCTGTACATTTCAATATGGCGGCTGATTGTTAGGCATATATTCCAATATGGCGGCCGATTTTAGGCGTTTATGCATAGGTTATCGGTCCAGTTTTTAGACACGGGATCGTTGTGTACCAGCTTTAGCGCATCCCCAGAGCTTTGGCGCGCGACCTCCGTGTATTAATTTCCGCCGCCAGTAGCTCTACCACACGGGCCTCTGTCAGGCCAGGAGGAGTTTTCATTCCCCGTCAGGACTTGATACTTAAGGTAAGCCTTGCCATAGCAGTTTGTTCATTATCTTTGTTGTTTAGTCAACAGGCTATCTTACACTGGCGCTATTTGTTTCTTTCAGACTATTTTAACCTCAGCCTCCTATCTCTATCTATTGGGCCATTGCTGGCTGGTCCACCACTTTGGCTGCCTGAGCCATGTTGCTCTTTATTATCTCGCCTTAATATTAGGTAGATTATATTGATTAGGTTTCTTCATATTGGACTTCATTTTAGTCCATTTACTCACCGTTAACACTTTTATTCTGGTTTCCTTCTACTCAGAAGCTTTGTAGATCCGGTGGGATCCTTACATATTCCTACTTTCGATCCACCAGATTTGAGATGTGGATGCCACACTATTAATGTGTTTGTGGCACAGTGTTTTTCATCCACTGGAACCCTCATTCACAGTAGGTTTATTTTTGCTTTACCTGACCCGGTCACCTTGTGGGCTACTACTCAAACATACTGTTTCTTGGGTACCTTTGTCATGCACCGTGGTTTCTCTCCAATGGTGGCAGCTCGCCTCATATGGCACACTCTTTAATGCACAGTTACGCTCTCTCCCTTCCAGGCTCTGCCTTGCCTGTTTAGTTGTAGTAAGTATATCTAATTATGCCTTTTGTTTTCAGACCAGTGGTTGTGAAATTTGTGAGCCCCCTGCCTAGTTCTCAGCTCCGTGTGATTATACTTGGAATGGATGGCTTTCTGCCACAGAACATATCCACACAGACAGCGCCCTGATGAAGGTTGATCTTATCAACTGTTAACTTCCGAAATGCGCGTCGGCGCATTTCTGTCCTTTAGATACAGTACTCATTACACTACATACATTTGTATAATGAGCAACAATTTGTATTCATTGTGATTCTTTCTTTGCATGTTAAATGACTTTTGGTTTGTATAGTCTTTTGATAAATGTGAGTTTTGTTATTATTGCACTGTGATACATTATGTGTTGTTTTTTGTGTGCGTTATATTAGATTTATTATTGTATTGTTGTCTTATACTTGTGGGTGCTCACTAATTGAATGCATACAACTATCAATCAATCAATCAGGGAATTGTAAGCGCGCTACTCACCCGTGAGGGTCTCAAGGAGCTGAGGGGGGGGTCCGCAGATCTGTTTAGCCGAAGAGCCAGGTCTTGAGGGTCTTCCTGAAGGTGTTCAGGGATGGGGTGTGTCTGATGTCTGCCGGTGGCTCATTCCAGGTCTTGGCTGCAATGTGAGAGAAGGATCTTCCGCCTGCTCTGGTTCTGTGGATGCGCAGGGTTTCGGCCAGTGCGAGGTTGGAAGATCGGAGGATTCTTTTGGGTACGTGGAAGTTGATTCTGTCGTTGAGGTATTTGGGTCCGTTGTTGTGTAGGCATTTGTAGGCGTGAGTGAGGATTTTGAAAGTGACTCTTTTCTCCACGGGGAGCCAGTGGAGACTTCGTAGGTGTTGGCTGATGTGTTCGTGTCGGGGGATGCCGAGGACGAGTCTGGTGGCGGTGTTCTGTATTGTCTGGAGTTTGCGGAGTAGGGACTTGTTGATGCCGGCGTAGAGTGCGTTTCCATAGTCCAGTCTGCTGGTGATGAGTGCGCGGGTGACTGTCTTCCTTGACTCAGGAGGGATCCACTTGAAGGTCTTGCGGAGGATGTGGAGGGTGTGGAAGCAGCTGGAGGTGACGGCGTTGACGTGTCGTTTCATGGTGAGTGATGAGTCGAGTACGATGCCGAGGTTCTTGGCGTGGTCTGAGGGGGTAGGTGGGCTTCCGAGGGCAGTCGGCCACCAGGTGCTGTCCCATGCAGAAGGGGTGGTACCGAGGACGAGGACTTCTGTCTTCTCGGCGTTGAGCTTCAGGCAGCTGTTGGTCATCCAGACTCTAATACTGTATGTACTATTTCTCATGGTTTTTAAAAAAGAATGATATATAGATATATATATATATATATATATATATATATATATATATATATTCCACAGCAGGATCCCAGGGGTACCACCATCCAAAGAAAGGCGCAACTCCAGGAAACAGACTCCAAAGGCAAAGTTAGAAAGTCAATGATGGTTTATTTGAGCATCAAATGTCCAAATGACGCGTTTCGGCCGCTTAGACATGCGGCCTTGATCACATGATATATATATATATAAAGATGAATACATTATGAATATATTTTTGTACACCTGATGAATAAATTACAAAAACCACTGGTCTGGCGCATGGCTCTCTGTAGATTATAGACATATTGCATTTAGTATATGTATTGATCTGGAGAAGTTCTTGTTTTTGTTTGCCATTGTTTAATTCCCTGCCCTCTTCTCCAAACTTATTTAGTCAAGTCAGGGACCCTCTTTGTTCTTTTGAAGTTTCCCCACATCCGAAACACCTTGTCGAGCTGGCACTGTTTTAATTCCCATTCGTAGCAACTGGACTGCGTTCTGCTTAAGGTATCCGCTAGCGTCTTGTGCATGCTCGGCTCTGAGCGAGAGTCTGTGTTGCGTCGTCCAGTGCCACAGCTCTTGCGCTTCCTGTGATAGAGTGATGGACCTGGTTCCTCCCTGCTTGTTGCCGTAGTACATGCTGGTTGTACTGTCCGTACGAACCAACATGTAGGTACTTGCTATCCTTGGCAAGAAAGCTTGAAGAGATAGAAAGATGGCCATGAGCTCTAAGCTGATGATGTGCTCTAGCTTTTGCAACTTTTGTAACTCCTGTAGAAGGCCTCCCCAGTCATCCATAGAGGCGTCTGTGGTTAAGATGAAATCTGGGATAGATTGAAGGAAAGTAAGTCCCTTTGAGAGATTTGGTTTGTGAAACCACCATTGCAGGGCTTCTTTCATGCATGTTGTTATCTGTATTGTATCGTCGAAGGATCTCGAGGCCTGAATCCATTGCCTCTGTAGTTCTTCCTGAAGAGGCCTCATTTTTAGCCTGTCTAGTGGCACTATATCTATCGCTGATGAACACATTCCCAGGAGCGATTTGTATGTACAAACTGAAACGGACCCTTTTTTTGACATATTTCTTGCTAGCTGCTGCAACCGTATCTGCCTATCTTGTGATAGGAAAGCTTTGCAGTGGATAGTGTCCATTGTAGCTCCCAGAAACTATATGACTTGACTGGGAAGAAGGGAAGATTTTTCTTTGTTTACAGTGAGGCCTAGAGACCGTAACAACTGAAGGCAGGCCTTTGTAGTTTGCTTGGCCTTCAGTGCTGTTGGTGCCTTGAGCAGCCAGTCATCCAGGTATGGAAATACCTGGAGACTTTGAGATCGTAGGGCTGCGGATACCCGGACACCCGGACAAGGCACTTGGTAAAGATTCTTGGTGCCCACTTGAGGCGAAATGGGAGTACTTTGAATAGGTAGTGGGTACCAGCTACGGTAAATCTCAGATATCTCCGATGTTTCTGATGGATAGGGATGTGAAAATGTGTGTCTTCCTTGTCAAGCGAGATCATGTACTCTCTTTCTTTGAGACGACATGGAATCTCGGAGAGTGTGACCATTCTGAACGTGTGTTTTCTGAGGAACTTATTGAGACCCCTGAAATCCAGTATTGGTCTCCATTCCCCTGATTTCTTTTTTATCAAGAACAAATGGGACTAGAAACCTTTTCCTCTTTGTGATAAAGGGACCTCTTCTATCTCTCCTCTGGAGAGCATGACCTGAGCT
Organism: Calotriton arnoldi; assembly: GCA_963921515.1. Classification (NCBI taxonomy): domain Eukaryota; kingdom Metazoa; phylum Chordata; class Amphibia; order Caudata; family Salamandridae; genus Calotriton; species Calotriton arnoldi. The sequence continues at coordinate 2,886,402 of CAWUFW010000227.1, read as the reverse complement.
TCGTTGCGCAGTAAGTGAAGACAAGGGGAGGGGCTCCTATGGTTGGAATATTCAGTGGGAGCTGAGTGAATTCAAGGGTGTGTCCAAAGGTGAGGAGGTCTAACACCCACTGATCTGTCGTTATATTGCACCACTGTTGTACATGATTGGAAATTTTCGCACCAACAGGTTGGGAGGAAAGGGAAGCTGGTACCCGGACGAGATCATTGTTTCCTAGAGTCACGACCTTGCGAAGGCGTTCTTTTACGGCCCCCTTGGCGAGAGAAACCAGCCGTCGAAGACTGGCGGTAAGCTGGAGGGTTGTAACTTTGCCGGTATTGAGGCTGGTAAGGCTGATACTGTTGGGTTCTCTGGTAACCTCCTTTATATGAGGTAAAACCTCGTCCTCTAGCCCCTCTGAATGGCACTTTACGATATTGCAACGTGCCTAATGATTTCGCCGTATCTGTCTTGATCGCCAAACGCGCCTTGGCGATATGCTTTCCAAACATGGAATCCCCGTCGAAAGCCAAGGTCTTCGTCTGCACCTCTGGTCTAAAGGTGGTCGCCTTCAACCACCCCTGTCTTCAGAGCACGGCGGCACCCGCTGTTGAAAGCCAGTGTTGGCTAAGTCGAGGGCGCAGTCGATGGTTTCCGACGCTGTGTGCTCTCCTTCTAACAGGATTTTTCTTGTTTCCTGCCTTCTATCCTTTGGTATGAGATCCACCAGAGCTCCCATATCTGACCATATCTGGCAGTCATAGCGGCCGATGATGGCTAATGCATTAGCTGCCCTGATAGTAACTGCAGCCATAGTGGAGAAGCGCTTTCCAAGAATGTCCATCCTGCGTCCATCCTTATCAGGTGGAGTAGTGATTGGGGTGGCAGGGCTCTTGGATCTCCTTTGCACCGCTTGGGAGATGACTGAATCTGACCTGGGTGTCCTATGAGGCAGGAAGGAGAATCCTCCGGAGCTCTGTACTTCTTCTCAATACGAGGGAGTACCGGAGGTATGGTGGCTGGTGTTCTCATAATCTTGATGCCTTCTTGCCATATATAATCTATGATGGGTATGGAGCGCACAGACTTCCTGGTGTCCTCCCTAAAATCGTACAGGAAGCAATCGGTCTGTTTGACCGTCATTGTTAAGTGAAACCTGCTGGATGCTCTCTCCATCACATTATGAAATCCTCCAATGCCCTCTGGGGGAGAATCTGATGGTAAATGTGGCGGAGGGGAGGGCGTTGGTATGATATAGTCCTCCGAAGGGTCTGGTGCAGAGGTAGGATCAGGGAGTTCGCTCTCTTCTCACTCTTCATCCGAAGCAGAAGTATCCCCTGTGACAGGGCCTGTTGGTAAGGGGCGAGGAGTAATCGTAGGTGCGACTGGAGGTGGCAAAACTGGCGTACCTGGCAGATCCACCTGAGTTAGTGGTCTCTCAGGCTCAGTTCCTGGCAGCGGAAAACGCTGTCTGTAATCCGCCAACATAGCCTGCAGGCCTGATATCAGAGAAGGCCGTAGGTGGGCCATGTCTCTGGGACACGGTTCCAGTTGAAAACCATATTGATGATAACAATGAGGTGGAACCAAATAACTCTGCTGATAGTACTGCCTTCCATCCAGGTAACCCTCATCTTCTTGACATTTCACGTGCAGCTCTGATGGACTATGAGCTACACCAAAAACAGCAACATCATCATCTTCATTAGAGTCCGGTATGTCAAAGAGATGTGATGGGATCAACGGTGACACCTTACTGTACTCAGCCATGGTGGAACGTAAGAAAGTCTTGGTAACCTTTGCTACCCGAGTAACCCTCGTCGACGGAGGCGTGAATGGAACAGTTATAGCCAGAAGGGCAGATTTCCTTGTCAACGGTGTCGTCGATGGTGTCGTCGCCGACGGCATCATAGTCGATGGTATTGCTGTCGATGGTAGTGCCGTTGACATGGTGGTCGTCGACCAGGTGCTCATCGACAGAGCACCCTCCGACGAAGCGCTCGTCGACAGCATTTTCGTCGATGGTATCTTTGCCAACGGCACCTTCGTGGATGATTTCTTCGTCGGCGGGAGTACGTCGACGGTCATTGATGGAGATCCCAACCTCGACGGGCTCTTAGAGAGTGAAACTCTTGTTGACGGTATAGGAGCCAATATTGCCATCGTCGTCACAGTTGCTGTCGTCGACGGTGTCACACTTATCGTCGCCGACGAGTGTGATAATGTCGTCGACAATGGTTTTTTGCCAGTTTTTTGCTTCACAGGATCGGAGGAGGAGGCTCTTGGATGGTCTTTGTCCTTTATGGAAGGCGTGGCAGGCACAAACAAGGTAGGCTCTGAGGAGTACTTGACACCTTTTTCCCCTCTTAGAGCCCTTGGTACCATGAGAAGGTTTATGGTGTTTCCTACCTTCGCCAGAGGAACTGTCCCTTGACCTGGCCCTCTTGTGAGACATGGAAGATCTCTCACTCTCTTCATCCGACAAAATTGTTTCGTGCTTAGTGGTCTGGAGCCACAAAAGCAGCCTTCCCTCTCTATCCTTGAGAGTTTTTGAGGAAAAGGTACGGCAGATCTTGCATTCCCTCACCTCATGTTTAGGATGGAGGCAATATATACACTCCTTGTGTGGATCATCCACATGGACCTTTTTCCTGCCACAAGTCTTAAATGGGTGGAAGAGGGCTCTTTTGTCAGACATAGTGTAAAGAATATAGAAATTTCCAAAATTTGTAGAAACTGAGTAGCACTCAGGAGACTCCCTTCCACACGACGTGAGGTGAAAATCTGAGGGAATCTGCCTCTGCTGGGAGTGTTCTAGAGGGTGCTGACAGCTGATTGGCTGTGTTTCAACATTAGGTCCTTTTCAAAAAGGACATAGATAGGCTATCAATAGCATGACCTAGGGCCATTATAGCGTATGATATTTGTTAAATACTGCTTGATTATTTTACCGTGGGACTCCCATCTCGACGACGGGGAATGATTCAAGCATGTGAATCTATGAAAGATACCCAAATACTGGATAACAATGTAGAGGTGAGACACGAGAGCCTCTACATTTGTCAGTAGTGGGGATAGCAATTCATGGCAGCCCATGGGTTAGGTCACAATAGAGGGACATTGAGGAATGCATGCCTAGACAGTTTTGTCAAGGTGCCTCAGCCATGACCTATCATACAATTAGTCACTAGTGCTGGGGCCCACCGTGTCCCAGTCAAAAGTGCTAAGCAGCGGCAAATCAGTGTCCATCAAAGGTGGTATGCAGCAGCCATAGCTGCTCATGCTATGAGATGCACGTAAATTACCGTTTTCTATTGGACCTTAGATTTGACAGGCTGCAGCCATTCTATTCCTTTACAGAAATCTTCGCTACTCAGTGTTAAAGCGGTTAGACCAGCCAAAATATCTCCCAAGGTGAAAACTAAAAACGCACTTTGAAACTGCATTTAATATATTCCCCAACACTTACTCTCTATCTTATATCCTCTCCTGTTTAGCTCTAATTTCTCCATTTCTCACATCTAAATCTCTCTTCTCTTGTTTTACATTTATCTCTCTTTTGAGCCACTACTCTTCCTATCCACATACTTTTCTTCTTGCATCTCCCTCTAATCTCTGCTATCCTATTAACTTACATCTAACCGCACACTCTTCTCGTTTTCTCTCCTATTTCTCACCTTTCTTTGTCGCACACCCTCCTCCTATTTCCTTCCATCTCCCTCTTCCACACAAAGAACCACTGCGTAGATTTTTGCCACCCGAGATAAACATTTTTCTGCTTCAGTCGCCTCTAACAATGGTGCCAGATTCCCTGCTTGTATGAGCAATGTTACATTTCCTCCTGGAGGAAACGTAGGCATGAAACCAAATAGTCTCTTCCCTAAAAACTGCACCTAACCTATCTTGTGATTCACACACATTCCTCTATTTATCACATTTCCTGTCTTGAACTTAAACTCTCCTTTCCTTTCTTAAACAGTTTATGCTCACCTTCCTTATCGCTTTTCTCACCCTCTTTCACATGCTCGATCTCCATCTTCTGACACCTTGCGCTCTTTTTTTCCTCTATCGCACTTATGCTCATACACTTTCTGCTCTTATTTAGTCTCCTCACATCATCTCCTTTCTTGTCAAACAACTGCATGTTACGCATCCTCTATTCTCGTCTTCTCACACTCTTCTTTAAGAGCCTACTGTCTACTGACCACTCTTCTTTAAACCCAGCTGACTCCACACGCACACCTCTTTTCTTAGTCTCCTTAAACACCTTCCCCTCTCACAACTTCCTGTCCCTCGTAAACACTTGTCACACACATACTTCCTACATCTTCTCACAGGTCTTCACCTAAATCAGACCCTGCTTTCTCTTGTTCACGCCATTTCTTTTTCTCTTCTCTAGTTTCTTACATGTACTTTCACTCTCTATCACTCATGCAGACATAACCACGCCAAGCCTGGTGCTACATATCACTAGTACCAATGTTGAATGATAGTTTTTGAAATTTGCATTGATGAAAACAAATCAGAGTTAAAACAATTTAGGGAATATCAACTTAGAGTCCCTGCTTATTAGGCCTTTGGAAAAAATATTGCACAAGATTGTACATATAAACAAATGCCCTAATGAGTTCAAGATGAACAATAGGTGCCGAATTATTAAACAAGCATTGGCATAGCCAATAGGTCTCGCCTTTGGGACTTCATAAGTGTTTAGCCTTTTGAAACAAGAGACAAAGAAAGAAATAATGTGTGTTTGTTGTTGATCGTGAGATAATGTAAGCAAGAGCGAGAATTAGATAGTGTGTGTTATATTGAGCGTGAATGTAGGAGATATTAATTGAAATAGAGGATGAGTGTGTGGGTAAATGTGAGATCAAAAAAAAGAGAGAAGGTAGAAGAGTAGAGCAGGAGAGAGAAAGAAATGCAAATGTGTGCAATTGGCTAATCAGCAAATGTAAAGGATGCTTGGAAGCTGGCATTGGCTTTAATTGATGGAGCCACTTGAAGCCTTGTGATGACATAGATTTATTCTACTTGAGAGGTGCTGTATGGGTGTCAGCAGCTGAGCTGTGGAGTGCGTGATTTTAATGGACACTTATAAAAATGTTTGCACGAGGTACAGTCTGAAGGTGTATTACTAAAATCTATTATTTTTTTCTTAAACTTCATTTTTTTACACATTTTGTGACTGCCTACTGTATTCTGAGTATATTGTGAGTTTAAAACAACTTCATATTCACAATGCTTTCTGACACATTCTGGGCCCTCATAACACTAAAAATACACTAGTCATTCTTCCCCACAGTGACTCTCTCCCTAAGTACACATTCACACATGCATCACAGCGCAGCGTTGTGTTTTCCCTTCCTATATGCAGAGCTGTCAGAAGCTTTTGCGGGCTCGGGTACCTAACGCCACGCGGAGCCCTTCTCTTGTAGCACGAGCACCTCCTTCAAAAGACAAGCATTGGCATAGCCAATAGGTCTCGCCTTTGGGACCTTATAAGTATTTAGTTATGCAGCACAATATCCTTGGTGCAACAACATCAACTGTTGCATGGCTAAACACTTATAAGGTCCCAAAGGCGAGACCTATTGGCTATGCCAATGCTTGTTTAGGACTTGTGCCCTGCTGCGCCCACCCCGTCTCTCTTTCACGGGTTCTGCACATTCCCCCATCGCCACCCCCTTCGCTCCCGGAACCCCTCGCTCCCTGCGCCTGCCCTCGTGCTGCATGGCCCCTGCTTGTTGTTCTAACCTCTTTGTACAGGACCCATCCTGTGTCAGGAAGCCGGGAGGAAGGCTCTGTGGCAAGAGTCTTCCTCACAGCTGAAGCGCCAAGGTGGGCAGAGCGCTGAGAGTGCATTTAAGTTCATAGAGCGGCGCAGGGCACGCTGGGTAATATATACCAAGGGGCTCCCATCTCCCTATTCGGAGGGTGTGGGGGTAGTTAGTAAAACAAATGGTGTAAAATGACCCGCACGAGGTTGTTTCTTGTGAAGGTGACAGTGGTGATTAATCTGTAGTGAATTGTGACAGCGCCGAGTGTGATGAATTCTGTAGCGAATAGCGGCGTACCGCGGAATGTGAATGAGTCTATATAAAGGCTGATTGCTACGCATGAGGAATTCTAAAGTGAATAGTCACTTTGACAATGGAAAGGAACGTGATAATAAAAGTAAAGAGTGTGACGACGTTCAGAATGAATGGAGACAGTGGTGAGCTTGAAGATGTGCAAAGTGAATGGTGAATGCGTGCTCGGTGTGAGGAGGAACTTTATAGTGGATATATACACCTAATATTGTAAGCGTGCAGGAAAAAAAATCCTGTATGTGACGTGCTTCGTGGAAACGATCAATGCTGTGTATTAGAGAGAGTATCACAAGTCAGTTTAAGACCCCGCCCCCTCCCCTCCTCCGCACTTTGCTAACCCAAAGGTGACTGTTAACTTTGGCTAAGGGGTTTTTATGAGAAGTGGTTTTTTAGACTGCTCTGAAGACTGATGGTCTAGAACAAAATAATCATCCTTTTATTCTTATTCACATTATTATTATTGTTGTAGTTGTCGTTGTTATTATTATCAATACTAGTAGTAATAAACACATTTCACGGGTGGGGTTAACCCATCTCTTTCTTCACGCTGCTCTCCCAAAGAAAAGCCTCTTCCAAAGCACAGAGGAAGCCTTAACAATTAGAATGGCCCACTGGAAAAACAGGATCAAAACATCATCAAAAGTAAAGGAAAGACTCGGGGTATTGTGTTGACAGGGCTACTTTTCGATTGTCTTGATACTTAAGGCTTTATAACAGAGCAGAACGCATTTCCTTCTCTTGCCACAAAGCTGAAAAATAAATGACCCACTTCCTTGTTTTCCAAAAGACAGACCTATAGCGAAAACTTGGAGATTTTGTGACATGCTTTGTGGAATCTGAGGCCAAAATGTTGAGTGCATAGCATGAATGTGAGCGATTGGGCAGAGCGCAGCTCTGAGTCTGTTTTAAGGCATTGCACTTTCTAAAGCTCATGCACTTAACTCAGAAATTCACCGTGTTACTGCAGGACCTACAGACAACACTGCCCAACAAGCCAGCGAAGGTCTGGTGTAAAAAAGCATTGGCCGCGCGGCCGTGAAAGAGACGCGCCCGTGAAAGTGATCGCGATGCACTTAATGACCCGTGACGGAGGAAAGACAGATGGCGGCTGCGCGCGTGCACCCTCGCGTGAACGCAAGCTGGTAGCCAGCAAAAGCCTCTGGCAGCACTTTGAAAAGCACACTTACTAAATGTCTCGCAGAGCAACGCATGCGCTGGCTCAGGCGAGACCTAAAAAACGAAAGAGGCAAAATTAAAGCTTGTGACTTTAGTTTCCATTTATTGAAGTTTACTTTGCACCTGAAACTTATGGCTGAGTGTTATTTGGAGCAGCTTTACCGCCTCCCAAATAACTATGCTCAAGTCGGGTATGTACACAGTAACTTCTTAAAAAATGTTTTGAATGTGCATGCACTATGCAATCCATCACAGAAGCTGCTGTAAGACAGAAGGGAAAATAGCCGATTCCCTTTGAAGTCAGGGAGACGATACCACTATGACGTCTTTTCCGGTGAGGTCATTCTATGTGGCTTTAGTGAGCACCGGCTATGCTAATTAGAACTCGCACTATTTTTGGGGGGACTTGTGCCCTCCATGCAAGGAAATGTTGAATTGTTATGTGTACAAGCCATAGCCCAGGAGCAGACCTTCGGTTAATCATTCCATCACCAAACACAGAAAATAAATAAAGAAAGTAAAAACAGGCACAACAGAGGCAATGTACAAACAACAGAAAATCAGGAATTGAGAAGGCAACCATGGGACTAAAGGAGTCTGTGGCTAGAAGGGGCAAAAGGGCTAAGAGGTGTTCTAATAACTCCAAAAGTCCACGTGATTCTTAGTAGGTTTATTAGCACACCATCATCTCTTCAGTCAGAGAACAAATGCCAGTTGGAATGTTAACATAATCCCAAGGCACCTTCAAATGTAAGGAACATTCCATTGTGATGAAAGGAGAAGGGAGGGATGAGAGGAACAGAGGATGAGGCAAAGGAAAAAGGACTAGGTATACATTGGTATATCCCAAAGGTCAAGTCATTACAACAAGAGGAAAACTAAACATAAGACGTCATGAACACAGAGGTGGACATTGACAAACTACACATAAGCACAGACAAATAAAGGAAACATACATACATCCTCTAATAAAGCAAGAACATCTACAGACATCCATGCACACACAGACTCCAAATAAACACAGCGTGCATACAAAGACAAAACACACCAAACATTTCACACAACCACACATTCAGAGAGCACCTTAGCATGGCTACATAGACGGACAGAGTTCGGGATATACAGAAGGTTAGATGGATAGATCGATAAGACAGATGGATGAATGAATGAATGAAATGCGACTTGTAGAGCGCACGGCTACTCCAAGGAGTGTCTCGGCGCTCGCTCATCGGCCACCTCACAGAATACAGTCGGATCGTCTTCTCTTGTTTAAAAAGTCAGGTTTTCAGCTTTTTCTTGAACGGTGAGATAGCATCCACTGAGTGTAACACAAGAGGGAGTTTGTTCCATGCAGATGGCCCAGGAAAGAAGAGGGCCTGTCCTTCAGTCCTAATGCTGCCAATCTTAGGGATCCGAGCCAGAAGGCTATTAGCAGACCGCAGGTTTCTAGAGGAGACGTTAAAGTTGACTTTTGTCCTAAGGTAGTCTGCACCTGTATGATGAAGTGCCTTGAGGACCAAAACTAGTGTTTTAAAGAGGATTCTCTTCCTTATTGGGAGCCAGTGAATGGCACGTAGGTGTGGGGACACGTGCGTTCTCGGAGGCAGGCTAAGGAGAATGCAGGCTGCCGTATTCTGGACCACCTGAAGCCTGTTGAGCAAGTAGTCAGGAAGCCCCAAATAAAGGGCATTTCCATAGTCCAGCCTAGAGGTTATAAGCGCCTGGAGAACCGACTTCCTTGCAAAGATGAAAGGAAACGCAAAACATTTTTTAATATACACAGTAGCCCGAAACATGTACCTACCACAGACTTGATTTGTGGTTTGAAGGATAGGCATTTGTCGAATTTGACACCCAAGTTCTTAACTGTCCCCACTCCTGTGGGCCTGGGGGTGTGGCGTCATTAGGCCAAAAGTCTGCAATGTTTCCAGGGCGTTATGACTGAAGAAGTTTAGTTCGGTGGTCATTCAGTGGGATACAGCTGTAAGGCAGGTTTCGATGGACTCTCCTGCAATCTCTTCTCCCTCCCACAGGAGAACAACAGCTGAGTGTCATCAGTGTATGAGATCACTTTGCCCCCAAGTCTTCTGCTAACTGGGCTAGAGGGGTAAGGTACACATTGAATAGTGTAGGGTTCTGAGAAAGAGACTTGAGGCACCCCCACTGTCAACTCACAGGATCTTCAAGAAAAAGGAGCAACCCATATTTCCTGTCCTCTTTCCTCCAAAAAGGAGACTGGCCAGTTCAAGGCTTGTCCACAGATTGGGGACGCGCTAGAAGCCTGGTGTGGTGGACCATATCGAAGGCCGCTGACCGGTCTAGCATAATCAGCACAGCCTTCCCCAGCATCCAGAGTGCCTCTGATATATTCAGCGACTTCCATTAGCTCCATCTCCATACTGAAATTCGGTCTAAAGCCGGACTAGCTAGGATGGAGCAGATCATTAATTTCAAGATACTGTGAGAGCCGCTGATTTACACATTTTTTCAGTACCTTAGACAGGGCCACTAGTAAGGATATTAACAGGGGTAGGATCTTAGCGTGCTTCCACAAAAAGGGGACTAATGTTGAGGACAGCAAAGCATTAAGCACTATGTTTGCCAATGGGTTAATGGTAGTTGCCCCAATGCTAACAGGTTGGGAGGACAGGGTTCTGATGGAGATCCCGATTTCAGACTACGTATAGCTCTTAGTGACCCCTCCAAGGGGATAGGCTGGAAGCCAGAAAGTGTAGCCTTTGAAGTGGTGGCCGTACTAGAGCGTACTATGTCCATCAGACTCCCCTCCAACTGAGTGCCAGAGGAAAGGCTAACTTGAATAGTTGAAATCCTATTTTGAAAATAAGAATCCAGCTGGTCACACCATTCCGCTGAAGGTTGATGGACTCTGGCTAAGGCCTATGGGGACATAAGGAAAAGTTACATACATGTAGACATAGTTCTGCATCATAGGAATCTTCACTGAAGTCATAAACCATAAATTATTCGGTACTGCTTGCACGTACCCTGGAACACCTTCTTCAATATAAGAATCCAGGACAATATCTGTATAGAGTTCATCATTGGAAGTTACTCTCTATATAGTCTCAGTGTAGACTGTCAGAGATGTATTTTCCTGGAGAATGCTTCATGTCCTGAGAAAGAACCACTTTTGATACTTGATAGAAAAAAAGCTGCCCTTGACGGAGAAAGCATGAAAGGAAAAGACAGCCTGATAGGCTAACACTGGAAAGCTTAAACTATGATCTGTACCTTTAAGGAACCCAGAAAGACCCCATCCCAGAATGCCCTGCAGTGGCAGTTTGCCTGTGAGTGTCAGTTCTTTTTTATGTGATACACAGGATATTAATACCACCTGACAGGGGAGGAGGGGAGGTGTTTATGACTAATGAGGTTTCCTACAATGTGGAACTATGTCTACAGGTATATAAGTTTTCCTTCTGCATCGTAGGCTCCTCATTGATAGTCATAAACCTTAAATAGAATAGCAAGCTAATAGAAAACTCTCTACAGCGGCTGCAGGGATCCATACCCCATAAAGTGTTAGCTTTAAGACATGCTAACTTAGCAACAGAGCTTCAGGCCCATGAGGACAAGATTAACTATTTGAATAGATTTCTTATTGTTTCTTGTCAAAATCTTGAGTCAGCTTGAGTATCTGTGTCTAGACAGTAGTGTCTCGTGAACGTGTGAAGAGACCTCCAAGTGGCTGTTTTACAAATGTCTAAGATAGGGACTTGTCTCATCCAAGCCGTGGTTGCAGCTTTTCTCTTTTGTCGGGGGGGCTTTTGGCCTATCTGGCAAAGGTTTGCTCGCAATCTGGTAACATAAGGAAAAACAGGAAACTAGCCATCTAAATATGGATTGTTTAGAAGTTGCTAAACCCGGTCTCATAGACCCATTGTTTATAAACAGGTTGGTAGATTTCCTAATAGATTTTGATCTATCTAATATAGGACCGTAACACCATTTAAGATCAAGAGAAAGTAATGTTCTCTCTGCTGCCGAAGTAGGGCTAGGGAAAAAGGTAGGTAGTGTAATATATTGGTTGATATGAAACTCTGATACTACCTTAGGCAAGAAAGAAGGGTGCGTACGTGAAACAACCTAAACCTAAAAGTTGAGAACTATTTGCTCTAAGGAAAAAATACCTTGTATTGTTGGAAAGGCTGCACCGCCTTGATTATTAGTCCTACTTGACTCGCGTACATTCTGAATCAGACAGATATGGGTGTTTACTAGCTTCACTGGCTAAATCAGACACTAGATATTAACTTATTATCCCAATACGAGAAGTTGCAGATCGCATGTTCCGAGATCAAAATAGCAACTCATTGTTTTTGGATTGTTATCAAGGAATTTATAAAACTCAGGACTCGCTACGTGGCTCTGATATAACAGCTTATCTGAACAATCTAAACCTGGCTAGGATACCGGGAGTGTTGAGTATTAATGGGGTTACCCATCCAGCTACCCGACCTGGGTCAAGGTTACAGTACAATAAACAATTGGTCGCAATAGCAACAATTTAACAATACAAAAAGAAATAGCCGCATTCACGAGACTAATTTTGCATAAGCTGCAATAAATGCAATTTATTATCAAAGTAATCAGCAATTAATGCAATTATTATTCAAAGCATTGATCACATTAGGCAACCCAGTTGCTCATACTTCTAGAAACATAATTATATTTACAATAAGAGTGCTCTTGGTGTAGGGAAAGAGAAGGTAAGTGGGTTCTGGGTTCAGGTGAGTGAGTGAGGGTGATGGACAGGGAAGAGGTAATGTGACATATATACATCAATTTCACATAGTGAGACCTTTCCGGCCTATAACAGGTCAAATGTTCCAGTATGTACACATAGCAATGAAGGACGCCAAATAGTGAAGATTCAGTCGTCAGGGCTTGTGTGGTAAGTAATGTTTAGTCAACGTTTCGACGCCTGGAGAAGTACAGGGTAGGTTCAGTCCTCAAAGTGAGGTCTTCATCAGGACAGACTGATAAGAGCATTCTGGTCAACAGCACGTGGACTCGGGCTGTACAGTCAAGGAAATGGGCTCAACAGAGCTCTAGTTTACGGGAACCAATGCGGCCAGAAATGCACGCATCGGGGGCGTGGCTAACCGCCGAGGGAAATGGCCGCACGGTAGCTTAGCTCCGTCGCACCACTCCCTTCATCCACCCTGAAAGACTGATTTGCCCCGTGTTACATCGGTCGAAAGAGCGCTCGCCTGATCCCTGAAGTGTGTCCGGCCCTCGGACGAAGATTTGGCCCGATCGGCGGTTATCCGCCACAGATATCAGCCCGGCATTGAGCGGCGGCGGTGTTGGGCACGGAGAGGAGCGTAGGCCCCCGGCCGCTCTACGCAATCGACGCCGCGGCTGCGGAGAGTTCACAAGGCCTATCTCCGCCCCATCGGAGTCGCACTGCCTCAGATTGTCTCCGGCGGCCTCCCGGGTGAGTTCTTCGGCCCCACAGCCCCCGCGGCATATTGCCTTGACTCCCCACGTGTTTCCCCTATCACCGATTGGACTGACCTGCTACTTGCGGGGACGGGGGAGCGAGGCCTTCTACAACCGCTGGGCCCCGAGCTCGCCGCCGGGGGGTGCCAGCCAGAGAGACTCTCGGACCAAAGAGGGGGGGGGGCTGAACGGCGCAATCCTAGCACCGAGTCGCTAGCCCTCTTCACACCGGGGGGAACGCTCATCCAGCACCTGGTTTCATCAGCTGCAGCCCTCTTACATCGTTGGCGCTTTCCCCCACCAACCTTCCCACCCCCCTCTCATCTCGGTGGGGCTCATTCTCCAGCATCGACGTGCCGCTTGGTCTGGACTTACCTGGCGAAACCCGACAGGCCGGCGAGGGGGGGAGAGTTTTTTCTCCTCCCTCGTGCAGGCGGCGGTGAGTAGCTGGTTCGCCCGGGCCCTCCATACTAAGGGACACGCACAGCGATCTCACTATGGCAAGCGGCCGCAGTGGCCGGACCTCACATCAGGCGAAGCTGGAAAAATACACCTGGCAGAAGGGCCAGGAGGAGCAACAGCCTACCCCCAAGCCCGGAGGAACTCCACCAGATCCTACATTGCAGGACGTCCTCACGGCGATCACGACTGTGCGCACCTCCTTGGAAGGTCGTATCGATTCAGTCGCCATGGAGGTCTCCTTGCTCCGGGCAGATATGCGCAAGATGGCGGAGCGCGTTACTGAGGTCGAGGACACGGCCAAGGGCCTCACAGCCGACACTGACCTCCTCAAACGCCAAGTGGCCGACCTACAAACTAATCAAGAGGCGCTAGAACGGCAACTCGGCGACTATGAAGGCCGAATGCGACGCAACAACATTCGCATTTTGGGGGTCCCGGAACGGGCCGAGGGGCAGGCCGCAGACCTATTCGTCGAGGGGCTGATCTTGCAACACCTTCAGCCCAAGGGCCTGTCCCAGTACTTCTCCATTGAAAGAGCACATCGTGTGCCGGGTGGTCGTCCCAAACCCGGTGCACCGCCCAGGCCTCTTCTAGCACGAGTATTCAACTTTCGTGACAGGGACACTATCCTGCAGACAGCAAGGGCGGCCCCACCAATCACTATCGACAATAGCAGAATCACACTCTTTCCTGACTTTACACAGAAGGTACAGAAACAGCGTCGCAGCTTCCTGGATGTGAAGCGCGTACTGCGTAACCAAGACATTAAATACGCAATGATGTTTCCCGCAAAGCTGCGCATCGCTTCCAAAGGGAAGGTCTGGTTCTTCACAAGGCCTGAGGACGCCTGGGACTGGTTCGATGGCTGGCGCACTGTTGGCAAGCGGCATCGCCCCTCCATCGGAGTCAATGGAGGCGAAAACAGACCGAGCCGGCTCTCTGTCTCCCCCGCTGGCTCCACGTCGGGGACGGAGGGACCGACGACACAGGACTTGGCTCTCTAAAAACGGCCACATCCACTTTCCTACTGTGCCGCAGTGCCCCATGTAGTGATGCAGCGTATTTGATCTTGGTTGGCAGTACCAGTTACTTGAGGGCTATTGTTCACTCTCCGCGGGAGGTGATGCTTCTATTGGGTGGTGTTGTTGCTGCCTTTTTGGTGCCTATACCTTACCTGCTGGGCCGATGGCGGGGCAATTCCACGAATCTGAATCGATGCCCCAGGGAGTGGGGTTAGTTCACGTTCCTCATTAGTTTACGGGTGGGCGATAGGCGCTCTGCAAGTTGGGGGAGGCGGGTGATTCAATGCTCGCTGTGCAGGGAGGCAGGGTGGGTGGACTGGGGTGTCCTCGGAAAGGGGGGAATTGTTTTATTTGTTATGTTGTTATTCATGTGTTTTGGTACTGGCGAGAAGCACACCATTTGCTCGCAGGCAGGCAGGGCTCGCCGCCTCAGGGCTTCGATCATTATCGCACACACCTGCAAGAGGGGTCGCTAACGCCCCACCTCCCCCTCAAGTCCCATGACAGATAACAAGTCACCCAGGACACTCCGCTTACTAACATGGAATGTCAATGGTCTGGGGCACAAACTTAAGCGGGGGGGTAGTCCTCCAATACCTTAAGAGGCAAGCAATTGATGTTGTGCTCCTACAAGAGACACACCTCATTGGGAACACCTCCAAGGCACTGGATCATTGGGGGTATAAACTGGTGGCGCATGCGGGTTTCACTTCTGGCTCCAGAGGGACCGGTATGCTTGTCCGTAAGCAATGCCCTTTTATCCCGCATAACACTTGGGTGGATGACCAGGGCAGATACATGGCGATTGCGGGGACCTGGGAGGGGGTATCCCTAACCATCCTCTCGGTTTATGTCCCCCCGGCACTTAAGGCACTCTCAGACTTGGGTACTCTCCTGGTGGGTCACCCGGCGGGTCTCTTGGTGCTGGGCGGAGACTTTAATCTAGTCGTGGATGGCCGGGTCGACCGCCGTCCCCCTCGCCCGGACCCTCAGGCCACCTCCCCCCTTGGAGACTTTCTCCAAGCGTTTGGTCTGGTTGTCCTCTGGCGTCACTCTCACTCCTCGGAGCAATCCTTTACCTTTCATTCCGGAGCGCACGGCAGCCAGTCTAGGCTTGACCACCTTCTCACACACACTGACGACCTCTCCTACTTCACCGACACCAGCTTCCTGGCGCGGGGGATCTCTGACCACTCCCCAGTTTTTACCCAGTTGACTTTGCCCCGGACGCAACGCAGCCACACCCTCTCCATCAACCCCTGGTGCCTGAAGATTCCACAGGTTAAGACTGCGCTGCTTGAGGGGGTGGATAATTTTTTCAAAGAGAACACTCATTATGTCCCATCCCCGTGTACGTTATGGGGGGCTTTCGGGCGGTTATTAAGGGACAGGCGCTTTCTCTCATGGCTGGCCACAAAAAGGAAAGGACTGCTAGACTAGATACCCTGGAGCAGGAAATCCGGGAATTGGAGAATGAGGTGGCACTCCGAGATGACGAACAGCTTGCCCACTCTCTGAGTATGAAGCGATTAGATTACCGACAACTAGCGACAGAGACGGTCAAAGCGAAATACACTGCGACCCGACACAGGGTCTACGAATTGGGTGAGGCCACGGGCATGATGCTAGGTTGGTTGGAACGACGGGAAACTCCTCAGAGATGGGTGTCCCTTATTGAGGCGGACGGGGGCGACCAGGTGACAGACCCATGGAGTATTGCTGAGGCATTTGCCTCCCACTTCACTGCTGTATACTCCTCCAAGACACATACAACCTTACAAGACTCCAGAGACCTCCTGGCCACTATCCCAGTGACAGTGCTAGACCCAGAGGACAGTACTTCCCTAGAGGACGACCTCACGGATGAGGAAATTGCGATTGCAATCAATGTTATTAAATCGTGCAAAGCCATGGGCCCCAATGGGCTCCCTATAGAACTATTTAAACTAACCTCCTCCAAAATAACGCCTGCCCTCCGGGCCATATATCTGGAGAGTTACGAAGTGGGATCGCTACCTCCCGATCTGATGCTAGCCTCCATTGTTGTCATTCACAACCCGGGCAAACCGGCCATGAAATGTGAATCATACCGTCCTATCTCGTTACTTACGGCTGAAGTCAAGATCTTGGCCAAGGTCCTGGCCAATCGCCTGATCCCAATTATTTGTAAGATTGTACACCCCGACCAGTCGGGCTTTATGCCCGGCCGTAACACAGCCCTTAATCTCCGTAGACTTCACGGGGTGATGGGGAGAGTCAATACCATAATGGAGGACGCGGCACTGTTGTCGTTGGACGCCAAAATGGCGTTCGACACCATTGAGTGGCCTTATTTGTTCGCTCTTCTTGAACGCCTAGGGTTTGGCCCCCACTTTATTCGGTGGGTCAAGCTGTTGTACACGGGCCCTACAGCTCAAGTGGTGGTCAACCAACATGCCTCCCGGAGTTTCCGCTTAGAGAGAGGAACCAGGCAGGGGTGCCCCCTGTCACCCCTCATATTCGCTTTACTGCTGGAGCCACTGGCGACAGGGGTGAGGGGCGACCCCATGATCCGGGGCCTGAAATGGACCGATCAGAACGAGGATAGGATCTCACTATATGCCGACGACGTCTTGCTCTATGTTGCAGCCCCGTCGGCCTCAATCCACAGAGTTTTGCATATATTCGCCATTTTTAGTGCCCATTCGGGCTACACTATAAACTGGACGAAATCCATCCTGTTCATGCTACAGGGCCCTACCCCACAGCTGCCGAAAGATACCAAGATCATTGTCGCATCTGATGGGTTCCGGTATCTCGGCATCTACATCACCCTATGCCCGGATCGGTTCTACGACTCCAATCTCCGAGCCCCACTGGGTAGGCTTCGGAACGACGTCTCACATTGGCGGTCGCTACCCCTTACGTTGCTCGGCAGAGCGGCGCTGTACAAAATGCTGGCCCTTCCCCGATTCCTCTATGTGTTACACAACACCCCCCACAGGGTTCCGGATGCCTATTTTGCAAGTGTGGAGAGCGAGGTCAGGACTCTTCTGTGGGAGGGGGAAGAACCCACGCATAGCCATACACAAACTGACCAGGGGGTGGTACGACGGTGGGATCGCGCTCCCGGATTTGAAACAGTACTACTGGGCAGCCCAACTTGCGGTGGTCAATCAGTGGGTCTTCGCCCCGCAGTCCGAGCCGGCTTTCCGCACAGACCGATGGCTAATGGCAATGGGAGGCTATCAACGGGCCTTGTACTCCAGCCCACGGCGACAGCACCTCACTGGTCCGACTGCTCATACGGTGACACTTTGGCATCATGCTATGGCAAAAATAGGGTGGTGCAAGAAACTTACATTACTCACCCCCCTGTGGGAATCTGAACAATTAGGTAGGTTGGGCAGGTGCCCCGGCTTCGATAAGTGGGACCTCATCGGTATCTCCTCGGTGGGGGACCTTTCCAAACGCGGGGCTATGGTTCCCTTTGCTGCTCTCCAAAAGGAGTACCAGCTGGCGGAATCGGAAACTTTTCGTTACCTTCAAATTCGGCATGCGCTTACCTCCGCCATCGGTGGTGATGGGGCATTGCCCGAGGCCTCCCCACTGGAGGATCGCCTCCTCACTGACCCGCTGCCGCGTGAAGCGGTCTCCCTTACCTATCGCAAGTTGATGAACAACAAGCCCGACCCTCTGGTGCGCCTCCAGCAACTTTGGGAGACTGACTTAGGGTATCTCGACGACGATGACTGGCAGGAGGCCCTCTCCTCCCCTAGGGAAGTTGCCATCCCAATGCGCTTGCGTCTTGTACAACTCAAAATTTTACACAGAACATACCTATCAGCTCACACACTGGTTAAGATGGGAAGACGCCTGGACCCAGGGTGCCTCAGGGGATGCGGTGGCGAAGGTACCTTTTTTCACACAATTTGGGAATGTCCGCGTCTCCAGCCATACTGGACCAAAATTGTTGACACCTTGGAGCGGGTGAGTGGGAAGAAGATTGGCTGCTCTGCTCGTCTTTGTTTAATAAATGTGTGGGAGGCCACAGACTTAACTCACACGGAGCGCACATGGGCTTCCTTGGGGTTTGCTCTCGCCAAAAGGAACATCGCACAGGGGTGGGGGGTTGATGACCTCCCCAAGGTTCCGAAATGTGCCAGAGACTTAGACAGTGCAATGATTGCCGAAAAAGACGTTTTCCTAGGAAGAGGTTGCCCTGGCAAATGGGATAGTAAATGGGCGAAATGGAATGTGTCGCGGGGGGCCTTTGTGTGTCGCCTTCAATTGAACTGCAGAACCATGCCCTTAATGTTGACCGGCTCACTGTTTAATGGGCTTTGTTGCCATCACTGGATGTATGCACTGGCCTGCGCGCCTGTATTGTCAGCTCTCACTGTCAAGCTTTTCTGTGTCTCGCCATGGTACCATTGGTTTTGTTCAATAAAAAGAGAATTTAAAAAAAAGAAATGCACGCATCACCATCCGTTAGGAGGACTGTGGGTCACAAAATCCCTCGCAGTCAAAAGACAAATCTTAGAGCTTTAACTAGAACCCTGAACCCAGAACCCACTTACCTTCTCTTTCCCTACACCAAGAGCACTCTTATTGTAAATATAATTATGTTTCTAGAAGTATGAGCAACTGGGTTGCCTAATGTGATCAATGCTTTGAATAATAATTGCATTAATTGCTGATTACTTTGATAATAAATTGCATTTATTGCAGTTTATGCAAAATTAGTCTCGTGAATGCGACTATTTCTTTTTGTATTGTTAAATTGTTGCTATTGCGACCAATTGTTTATTGTACTGTAGGATACCGGGAGACATGGATGAGCAAATGGCAGTGCTAATCACTGCGGAGGAGATCCGTCAAGTGATTGAGGTTTTGCCCAGAGAGAAGACTACTAGTATAGAGAGGTTACCATCAGAGGCTTTAGCACTTTCGCCAAACTTCTCATACTCCCTCTACTCAAGGTGTAGTCTACTGCTTGGGAGGTGGGTTTGCTTCCATCCTCAACAAGAGAGGATCTGGTAATACCTATACCTAAAAACAATAAAGGGCCCACTGATAGAACCTTTTACAGGCTACTCTCCATGATCAATCTGGATTATAAAATACTTAGTAAGGGACTGGCCATGAGCCTTCAATACCATATGATGACGCTAATCCATCATAATCATAATTAATTTATTCCCACCCAAAAAACTGCATTTACTGTTCTAATCCTCCGAATCCTGTTTCTTTTTCTCCCACTGACTTTCTACTGGGTCTCTGTCGTCCTCTAGTTCTTGCAGGACTTGAAACTTGTTACTGAGGTTGACTGAGTATTCACTCAGTTTCTGTGCATTTTTCAGCAGGGTGGTGTTAGATCACTGGCGTTGGTTTGTCAGTTCCATCCATGCTTTCTTCAGCCTTAGCTTTAGCCTGGACAGGGCAAGGTGATGGTCCAACGCCACGTCCGCTCCTCTCATCGCGCTCAAATCCAGCAGGGACCTCTGGAACATCTTAGCAATGCAGACATGGTCAATCTGATTCGCTGTAGAATGGTCTGGTGACACCAATGTTGCCTTATGTATTCTTTTATGTGGGAATACACTACCGCCCATCACCAGACTGTTTAGAGCATAGAGTTCATGTCGCCAAGGCCATGGTTGCCCATGAGTTCTTCGTATCCAGTGTTGTCGCTTTCAATCTTGGCATTGAGGTCCCCCATCAGCATGGTGATGTCTCTCTCAAGGCATTTCTCTAGGATGGACTGGAGTCTGTTGTAAAATTGTTCTCTTTCCTCACTGGATAACATTCACGTTGATCATCTTTTTCTATGTACGGAAGGTCGCTGTTATGATTCTAGGAATGTGGGCTTCCCATCCAAACAGAGCACTGCTGGCGTTCTCTTCCTCATGTCCAGAATACAGCAGCATTCCTCCTGGAGTCCGTCTTTTCTGTCCGGACTGTGCACATCTGGTATCGATGATGCCATGCAGGGCAAGCTTGGGTTTTTCAATAAAGGGCTCCCACGCGACCTATATTTCTTTCGTCAAAATGAAATTAAATTCAGTATGGGCTAAACAGCAATATAGTCATATCAACAGAGATGTATAGAATGAAGTTAATTTTAACATGATTGTTTATTGAGCTTCTTTTTTAACATTGAAAGCATATCTGTCAACAATTCCATTAATTTGTCTCATGGTTTATATAAAACCAAATACACATTTGTGATAGATAAATTTTTCCTCCTTTTTTAAAAACTTTTTTGGGGCTATAAACATCAATATATACAAAACTACTACATAAAACTCTAGAAAATGTAAAGTGCACTGTTAAACTTATAACCCCCGAATGTAGACAAGTAAGCATACAAAAAAAAAATTCATACATACTCAAACAAAAGTCATCCAGACTCATACAGCATTCACACAAGCATATATTCCTGGGTAAAGGGGAGACATAGAGTTGCAGGGTCTCCACGACCATGTAAGATAAATATGTTCAGCAGGATCTGAACACACAAGGTCGACGCGCGTTTCGGTGGGATACAAAAGGTAGTTAGACCACCTTCCTCAGGACCTTTCCAGATAGCACAAGATCACAAAACACCCAGGGGATACCTAAAAGGTATAAACAGCATATATTATAAGCCCATACAAAGAGTCATTTGAAGAGGCAATAGATTGGACCTTGGTATAAGGCAAACATTTAATTCAACATCAATGACCAACAAGAGGACCATAACCAAAAACACCACAACACGTGAAACTCACACATTGAAAGTTTATTACCGTAGGTGTGAGACGCACATATCTCCCCATACTTATTGTGGGAAGTATTGTGCCAAAGTAAAAACATAGTTGCTAGAGGAGAGACCAACACCCAAAATCCTGGTGTGGGGCCAAGAGTGCCTCATGAAAGAGAAAAGAGAAAGAAGAACCACAGTGAGATTACTCAATATCAATTAATCTGTGCCATTTGTCAGTGCGTAATCTCCACTAAGGATCAAAATACTTACACGATATATTAGTGAGAATGATACTTCAATAAGAGATGGCCACTACAACACTGTCATAATGTGCAGCAATGTCCTATGATAAAGAGAATTCTATCAAAAAAGGCGTCTCTTCAGTTTTGTAGTAAGGAGTACTTCTTCTAAGACCAGGTGCCGGTATTACTCTGGTGGAAAAAATAGCGTGGAAAACGACCGAACACAAGCTACTCTAGCATATACGCTAGCATGCCGAGAGGGCTAATGTCCTGCCCAGCCACAAACAAGAACGAAATGTACTATGCTGGGGTGCCGGGTATTAGCAGACATCGTCCACAACCTAGAGGCAAGCGGTGACTAAAACAACCGGTAAATGTATCTGGACTCCATATATATGCTGGCTGACAGGGTATAGCGGCATATAGATGTTTAGATAAAAACATGCAGCCGTGAAAAATAAATAAAGGTCTAGAAGAAGTACTCCTTACTACAAAACTGAAGAAACGCCGATTCTGGTGTAATTTGCTGCACAAAATATCTTTAGGCAAGCGCCGTATTTCACCTATACAGGTGTGTATGCCATCAGGGTCCTTTATTGAATATCATCTTTAGAATTAAACTCTGGTACAACATCAATATCCCCCTACATAGGGACTAATGTTTTTTTTATCTGCTTACAGTTGACTGAGTGCCGCTTCGTTATATCTGGTAACCTTATTCTTAGTCTACAGGACACTACCTGTGAGTGTTCTAGGTAAGACATAAATAGTCCTCTTACTCTATCATATTAGTTAATCTCCCAATTTTTTATTATCAGTAGTTCTCATCCTCCCTCAAATTTATTTAATTCTTTTTTGACAGAATTCTCTTTATCATAGGACATTGCTGCACATTATGACAGTGTCGTAGTGGCCATTTCTTATTGAAGTATCATTCTCACTAATATATCGTGTAAGTATTTTGATCCTTAGTGGAGATTACACACTGACAAATGGCACAGATTAATTGATATTGAGTAATCTCACTGTGGTTCTTCTTTCTCTTTTCTCTTTCATGAGGCACTCTTGGCCCCACAACAGGATATTGGGTGTTGGTCTCTCCTCTAGCAACTATGTTTTTACTTTGGCACAATACTTCCCACAGTAAGTATGGGGAGATATGTGCGTCTCACACCTACGGTAATAAACTTTCAATGTGTAAGTTTCACGTGTTGTGGTGTTTTCGGTTATGGTCCTCTTGTTGGTCACTGATGTTGAATTAAATGTTTGCCTTATACCAAGGTCCAATCTATTGCCTCTTCAAATGACTCTTTGTATGGGCTTATAATATATGCTGTTTATACCTTTTAGGTATCCCCTGGGTGTTTTGTGATCTTGTGCTATCTGGAAAGGTCCTGAGGAAGGTGGTCTAACTACCTTTTGTATCCCACCGAAACGCGCGTCGACCTTGTGTGTTCAGATCCTGCTGAACATATCTATCTTCCATGGTTGTGGAGAACCTGCATCTCTATGTCTCCCCTTTACCCAGATATATATGCTTGTGTGAATGCTGTATGAGTCTGGATGGCTTTTGTTTGAGTATGTATGAATATTTTTTTGTATACTTACTTGTCTACATTCGGGGGTTATAAGTTTAACAGTGCACTTTACATTTTCTAGAGTTTTATGTAGTAGTTTTGTATATATTGATGTTTATAGCCAAAAAAAAGTTTTTGAAAAAGGAGAAAAAATTAATCTATCACAAATGTGTATTTGGTTTTATATAAAACATGAGACAAATTAATGGAATTGTTGACAGATATGCTTTCAATGTTAAAAAAGAAGCTCAATAAACAATCATGTTAAAATTAACTTCATTCTATACATTGAAGGACAGGCTATTTCCAGTGACAGTTCGTCCACATTACAGCATGGAGACAATGGCGAATGGAACAACTTGTTGAACCTTAGAAAAAAATTAAAGCGCATGGAGTCACATGCTCACTACATGCTAGAATACCTTCGAGCAGGAGTGATACCATCAGGTTTAAGGGTACGTAATGTCCCAGCATTATTTGTTGAAATCCGTAAGTTCCTGGAGTGGTGGACCCTCATTGCGAACCGCTGCTCCAGGGACTGGATGATTTTGATTATTGAAACTGCAAAAGAGGTTATGTCCGTTTTGAGCCAAGAAATAGCAGCATTGGAAGATAAATTGAATGCTTCCACTGCACTTGAAGAAGCAAAAGCGAGACTGGATATGATAAGTGCAGATATGAAAGATTTTGAAGCCTATCTGATGAATAAAAAAATCAGAAAAATTAAAAAAGGATATCAGGTGGTACACCCAAGAGAAAGCGTACCCATACCTGAATTCATCCTATTATCAAGACTGGAATCAAGGCACAAATTATCAAAGCCATACCAGTAATAATAGAAGAAAGATCATCAATTTCTCAGATACATACTTATCGGATTCTGACATAGATAACACCCATGAAACGGGAGGTGCCCAATACAATTCCAGACCCTATAGGGGTAGACAAATGATCCAACAACCTTTTTCTGGTCAGTTCCCTTTTTTACTGAGAGGCCAATACAGAGGGAGGAACAAACGATGGGCACAAGACAGGGGGGAGCAACAACAGATGGCCCCACAACATCAACAACCATATCTGAAGACTCGCAACCAACAATATTGGAGATAGCAGAAAGGGCCAACTACTGCGATACCATCACGAAAGACATCTTACCTATCTTCAATCTTTCCTCTGTAGGCCTTACAAGCAAGGAACATGCTGTCCTCAGTCGAGGTCTCTCATTTGTTCCCAGTACCCGCCTTGATTCTTTTAAATTGCATGAAGATCTGTTCTCCTTTTTCAGGAAAGTCAGGCTCAAGAAATTCTTTTTGGACAGACCCACGGATAATAATGAAGAAAATCAATCGAAATGTAAACCCCCCTCCTCGTTCACACCTACCTTGGACATGGTAGGTCCAGAGGTTAGTATCTTCAAACAAACTGTTATGAAAGAGAGATCACGTGTCATTAAACATCCTTCAAATACACGTTACAACCTATCGCAGAAAGACAATCTGGCTTTAAATAAAATCAAATACAACCAAGACCTTATTGTCAAACCTTGTGACAAAGGTGGGGGCATAGTTGTTATGAATAAAATCGTCTACAACAACAAAATCTTGGAAATGCTGGCAGTCCCAGAACATTATAAAAAATCACGACCCAGAGAGCTAGCTAAATTGAATACCTACATCCAAGATATGACTCATAGAGCCTTAGACCGGGGACTAATCTGTCAAGATGAATATATTTTTCTAAACAAACCTTGTCCCACGGTTCGAGCACTATACGGGGTCCCCAAGACCCACAAAAGCATTGTTGACCCTCCGTTACGCCCCATCATTTCCACCACTGGCACTAGGACAGAGCCCCTTTCCAAATATGTTGACTCCTTCTTATGCCCATTGACCCAGAACTATGCCTCCTACATCCGTGATACGGGCGATATTATAAACAAAATTGAAGGCATGCCATACAATCCCCATGCTGATATACTGGTAACGCTTGACATTGAGGCGTTGTACACCAACATCCCTCAGTGTCAAGCATTACAAGCAGTGGCGTCACTCCTTCAGCGATCACCAGGAGCTAGGCCCGATGAATTCATCTTGGAGTGCTTGGAAATAGTTCTGATGAATAATTTCTTCGATTTCAATGGACTTATTTATCAACAAAGCAAGGGCACCAGTATGGGGGCTTCCTGTGCGCCGAGCATAGCGAACACCTACATGGGCGAATGGGAGTTGAAAAATGTCTTCAATGAAGCAGCCCCCTTTTATGAAAATGTCAGCACATGGAAACGCTTCATTGATGACATCTTTTTTATTTGCAGAGGTGATGTTGCCACACTGCAGGAGTACATTTGTTGGCTTAATTCCAGTGACAGCAACTTAAAGTTCACTGCCAAATTCAGCTTGGATCAGGTCGAATTCTTGGACATTCTGATGATGGACTGAACAACACACTACAAGTCAGCTTGTTTAGAAAGCCTACAGCTAAGAATACCATACTTCAATACCAGAGCTTTCACCCCACCTGTCAGAAAGACTCTATTCCATTTGGGGAATTCCTGTGTGTGAGCCGCAGTTGTACAAATATGGGTGACTTTCATAAACAAGGTGGTGCATTAAAGAAACGTCTTCTGGCCCGCGGTTATCCACATCGGTTAGTAAAACATGCATTCAAAAGGGCCAAATACTATAACCATGATGCATTATTACAGGGTACCCATCGCACACCTAAAGAACAAGTGACGTGTCATCAATCACTCCCAATTAAATTATAAAATCAAGAATGTCATCAACAAAAACTGGAAGATATTGAACACAAATTAAAATGAACCACAATTACAACCACCGTTGGTGGCCTACAGGAGAAATAGAAATCTACGTGATATATTGGTGCACACAAGACACCAACCTTCTATGACACAGAACCAGACTACCATTACAGGATTACCCCAAGTATTAGGCAACCATAAATGTGGTTCTTGCCACGCTTGTGACATGGCCCTAGTTACGGACTCCTTGACGTACAAAGTTAAAAACATCAAATTGAGAGATCTTACCAACTGCAGGAGCCATAACATTATATATATATGTTACTGTGCCCATGTGGTCTAGCCTACATAGGAGAGACGGGGCGCGAATTTCGTACTAGATACAGCGAGCATAAATATGCTGTCCATACGCGCAAGCTGATGGCCCCTGTAGTCCAACATTTCTTAGACATGCACCACTCAGAAATGGATCTTAGGTGGTGTATTCTGGAGAAAGTGAAGCGACAGGCAGGCCTGCCTGTAGAAACGACCCGTAAAAGAAGAGAAACGTTTTGGATTTTCTCTTTGAATACTGTAAAAGAAGGATTTAATGAAGAGATTATTTGGAACGTCACCAATACTCGTTAACTCAGTTCCCATAGGAAGTGTCACTGATACCACTGAGTATGTCCAACATCTAGTGGGTGACTACATTTCTCCATAATGTCTGTGACTACTGGCACTGAAAAGTCTTATATTGGGAATTCTTTCAACATATTAGGATTCCTTTCAATATATTAGGCACTCACCTACATATCTCCATCTTGCCAGATTCATCCCCTGTTTCTTTCTTGCACTCTTCATTTCCTCAGCCTTCTGACTGGCGAACTTAGTGTCAGATATGCTTATTCTCATTTTTGAGAGGCGGTAATTCTACTTTATGCCGCTAATTATGGAAATCATCATTACCAGATTTTGTTGATGCATGCTATCACCTTTCGTTAAATTACACACTTATGGTTCTTTCTCAGTATCCCCATGAGACGATAGCTTCTTTGTCCATTCTAAGATGGCGCCCGCTCTTGCACGTCTTACTATAGCAAATTGTAGCAGCCTCACGTGATGACAGATCGTTCACGTGGTCCGACGTGGCGTGTCTTTATATAGCTCTTTAATGGCGTCCCATGCTGTCTACCCGGCTGGGTATATCGATGGTCTACTTACAGCGGCAGACCAGCCTGATCCGGTAAGTTTTAATGCACGGGCCCTTTTTGAATGCACCTTGATTTATCCTACTGATATACTGCCATAGCTCATATTATTCTTGAGCTTTATCCGTCGACAATCTCGGAGCCTTGCTTGTTCATATAGCTGGCCTATGCATTTATTTTTCACGGCTGCACGTTTTTATCTAAACATCTATATGCCGCTATACCCTGTCAGCCAGCATATATATGGAGACCAGATACATTTACCGGTTGTTTTAGTCACCGCTTGCCTCTAGGTTGTGGACGATGTCTGCTAATACCCGGCACCCCAGCATAGTACATTTCGTTCTTGTTTGTGGCTGGGCAGGACATTAGCCCTCTCGGCATGTTAATCGTTTATATCCTATATGCTAGAGTGGCTTGTGTACGGTCGTTTTCCACGCTATTTTTTCCACCAGAGTAATATCGGCACCTGGTCTTAGAAGAAGTACTCCTTACTACAAAACTGAAGAAACGCCGATTCTGGTGTAATTTGCTGCACAAAATATCTTTGGGCAAGCGCCGTATTTCACCTACACAGGTGTGTATGTCATCGGGGTCCTTTATTGATTATCATCTTTAGAATTAAACTCTGGTACAACATCAATATCCCCCTACATAGGGACTAATGTTTTTTTATCTGCTGACAGTCGACTGAGTGCCGCTCCGTTATATCTGGTAACCTGATTCTTAGTCTACAGGACACTACCTGTGAGTGTTCTAGGTAAGACATAAATAGTCCTCTTACTCTATCATATTAGTTCATCACCCAATTTTTTATTATCAGTAGTTCTCATCCTCCCTCTAATTTATTTAATTCTTTTTTGACAGAATACTCTTTATCATAGGACATTGCTGCACATTATGACAGTGTCGCAGTGGCCATTTCTTATTGAAGTATCATTCTCACTAATATATTGTGTAAGTATTTTGATCCTTAGTGGAGATTACACACTGACAAATGGCACAGCTTAATTGATATTGAGTAATCTCACTGTGGTTCTTCTTTCTCTTTTCTCTTTCATGAGGCAAGTGTTGTGGTGTTTTCGGTTATGGTCCTCTTGTTGGTCATTGATGCTGAATTAAATGTTTGCCTTATACCAAGGTCCAATCTATTGCCTCTTCAAATGACTCTTTGTATGGGCTTATAATATATGCTGTTTATACCTTTTAGGTATCCCCTGGGTGTTTTGTGATCTTGTGGTATCTGGAAAGGTCCTGAGGAAGGTGGTCTAACTACCTTTTGTATCCCACCGAAACGCGCGTCGACCTTGTGTGTTCAGATCCTGCTGAACATATCTATCTTACATGGTTGTGGAGACCCTGCAACTCTATGTCTCCCCTTTACCCAGGAATATATGCTTGTGTGAATGCTGTATGAGTCTGGATGGCTTTTGTTTGAGTATGTATGAATATTTTTTTGTATGTTTACTTGTCTACATACGGGGGTTATAAGTTTAACAGTGCACTTTACATTTTCTATATTTTTGTGTAGTAGTTTTGTATATATTGATGTTTATAGCCAAAAAAAGTTTTTAAAAAAGGAGAAAAATTAATCTATTACAAATGTGTATTTGGTTTTATATAAAACATGAGACAAATTATTGGAATTGTTGACAGATATGCTTTCAATGTTAAAAAAGAAGCTCAATAAAAAATCATGTTAAAATTAACTTCATTCTATACATCTTTGTTGATATGACTATATTGCTGTTTATCTCATACTGAATTTAATTTCATTTTGACGAAAGAAATATAGGTCACGTGGGAGCCCTTTATTGAATGTTCTGGTTTTTCCCCTCTTCTCCCTGACCTAAAATTATATTCCTCAGAGGGGGTCCCCACTTTTAGCACAAGCTTGGGTTTTTGCCAAAGAAACAAACTGTGACATCTCCTCCTGCCAGGAGGTACTGGGTCCCAAGAAACACCAGCATAAAGAATGGATCTCCACCGAGACTCTCCAAGAGAGAAAGGAAAAGAAAGCTGCAGGCAACACCAGCCGAACGAGACAAGAAAAAGCAAAAGCTCAAGGTGAATACACCAAAACCAACAAGGAAGCAAAGAGAAGCTTAAGAGCAGACAAGCAAAGATTCATCTATGGTCTTGCCACAGAAGCCTAGGAAGCAACAAACTATGGAAACTTGAAAGAACTCTACAACATAACAAGAAACCTCTCCGGCAGCTACTGCAAGCCAGAAAGACCTGTTAAAGACAAATGTCAATGAGGGGACAGCTCCTGTCGATTATACATAGGTTCTTGGACTAAAATCTCCAAATTCCAAAGTTGATGCATAAAGATTCATCATTTTATTCGTTTTGAGAACAGGTAAACGAAGTAGCTCAAGAAATGAACAGCCTACACATGTTTCGCCCATATGGCTATCCCGCAAGGGCTTTCTCAAGGCTGATCAGTACAACATTATTAATTCATAATGCATAGTGCCTAAGCATATAAATACAAAAAGCGGAATGGTCACAGGAGGTGCAAATAAGGGTAAATAAGGGGTGGAGCAGGAAGGAAGAGAAAAGAAAATGAAGAAAGAGAAAAAAAAGGAGAAGTGAATGGAAATGGGTATTAAGAGAAATATTAAGTAAGTGCCCCAGTGTTTCCGAACAAGGGAAGTTTAATGAGGCAAGGTATGCCAAGGCAATACAGCCCCCGGAAGGAAAACGTAGTACAGCCAGTATATCAATGTAGAGACGTCAAAAATCAGGAAATGCACGCACTAACCTCACTAAGAAAATATTGAATAAAAGAACCACATTTAAAGTGAGAAAGATCTATACTTGAAGTAATCCTAAGTACGTGCCCAAGTGTGTCCAGAAAAGGGACAATACATGAGGCAAAACTGCCAAGACAATGAAATCACCAGATGGAAAACGTAGTGCCATAGGTATATCAGAAAAAGAAAGGCCAAGAACCATGAAAACGTCATTGTAGGTCTTAAGTAAGCACACACTAACATTACTGTGGTAGTGTAAAAGCCCCCTGAGGGGACAGAAATAAGTATCTCCTCTCAAGCTATTGTACCAGTAACAGGTAGCACAGGCCTTATAGTATAGAGAAGAAAAACATAAAATTTCGCAAAAATATTGGACCAACCAACAAGGAAAGTAGTGTTAAAAGGTCTGTAGTAGCGAGATGGTATCAGTTTAATTGTATATAGCCAATGGAGGGATGATGATAATAATGAAAAGGACAGGGTGAGGTATCACCTCTAACACAGATTAGTATTAAAATCAAAATGAGGGAATGAGAGTGATCATACTCAAACATGGTGATACTGTACATGGCTGAGTGGGTAAAGAAGCTCTAGTATATTGGACTATACTTAGCGTAGCCAGTAATGCATCTCTGCATCTTTATTTAGCCCCTTGTCCGTGGTTTGTAGCTTCAAAATGAGTTTGCTATCTCTTTGTCTCATTCTTATATCATGGTTTCCTCCTCGTGAGTTAGGTCTGATGTGTTCCAAACCGAAGAACTTAAAGGTTTTTTGATGTTCGCGATGCTTCTGGTAGTGGTCAGTGAGAGGGGGACCCACCTCAAGTTTGTTTATGTTTCTGTAGTGTTTCAAAATCCTGGTCTTAAGGGGTCTGATGGTGCTTCCCACAAACAGTTTGTTACACGGGCATATGTTGCAAATTACAAAACAAGAGGTGCAATTGATCCAATCTCTGATTTTAAGTGTGAACTGCGCAGGTAGTGTAAAGTGGGTCTGTTTGTTGATGCCAAGTTTGCAAGCATTGCCGTTGTGGCAGGTATATAATCCAATTTATTTTGTCAAAAAGTTTGATCTTGTTTCATTTGTTCTATCTATAAATTCGGATTTGCATAGACTTTTTCTTAAATTCTTTGCTCATCTGAAACCCATTTGGGGAAAGTCTGGTATCTGCTCCTTGATAGAAGTATTCTGTGACAGCAAGTAACAATGTTTTTTAAGAATTTTCCGAATCAGATAGTGTCCATTGTGATAGTCTGTGGGAAACCTGATTGTATGCGTGTTGTCAGGATACTTAGAGAGTCTTTTGGGTTGACGTAGGTGATTTTGTGGAACTTTCTCACAATTGTGTGCTGGCTTTTCCAGTTGTACTTGTGGGTAACCACATTGTACCAATCTGCCGATCAGGTTTGTAGCTTTGTCTCGATACGTTCTAGTGTCGCTACAGTTCCTCCTCATTTTTTGAAATTCTCCTCTTGGGATATTTTGTATAGTTTTGGGTAGAATGCAACTATCTGCCCTCAAAATCGAATTTGCAACTGTTGGTTTACGAAATAGTTTAGTATGCAGGTTACCATCATTAGCATAGATGGTAAAATCCAAGAAATCAATTTCAGAGTTAGAAAAGTGAGATGTTGTCTGGATGTTCCATTTGTTGGTGTTGATTTCTTGTAAAAATAGCTCTGTTTCCTGTTGTTCCTGCCATATGCAACGAATGTCGCCTATAAAGCGACCCCAGTACATGATGTGTGATTTGTACTCAGAGAATTTTTCGTCCTACAGCCAATATTTCTCCACCTCACACATGAAAATGCATGTGTATGGGGTAGCAAATTTTGCACTAGTCGCTCTACCTTGGGTTTGTATGTAGTATTCAGTATTGAAGGAGAATAAGTTATTTGTTAGACAGGAATGTAACATGTCCAAGTTCATTTGATTGTAGAAAGTGTGCTGGTTTTGTAGCCAGTGCTTTACGTACAGCCTCTAGACCGTCCTCATGCCGAATAGATGTATGCATGCTTACAACAGTAGTGAGAATATAATCTTCATACCAGGGGATGTTATTGAGTTTAGTGTCTTGGATATAGGACGGAAGATTTCTCATAAATGGTTGGAGATGGTAATCAACATACTCTTCTATTTTGGAACAGATAGAGTTGATGCCTGCTATGATAGGTCTACCGGGTGGTGGACGTATGTCTTTGTGTATTTTAGGGAGCAGGTACAATGTGGCCATAGTAGGATGTTCAATGTAGAGAATATTACGTTCTTCCAAGATTAAGAGATTGTTAATGTAGCAACCATCTAATTTGTTTTTGAGATTTGCAAGTATCTGTTTAGTCGGACTGCATTCCACTTTTCGGTAACATTCTCTGTTTTCCAGTTGTCTTTTTGCCTCTGCAATGCAGTAATTAGGATGTTGAGTGAGTACATTCCCCCCTTTGTCCGCTTTTTTTATTATAATGTTTGGATTATCCTTGAGTGCCACTGTTTCTTGTCAAGGTTTTTAGGGAGTTTTTTTTTGATTTTTTTGCTACTTTTGGTATTCTAATTCCAAGTCATGAGTGACTGCTGTATGAAATAGGTCAGTTGTGTTACCAGTGGCTAATTGTGGGCAGAAAATAGACTGCGAGGTCACTATATTTTCTGTGGTATCAGTGGTATCAACCTCCAGTTCTTTTGCTAGTTTCAAAATTGATGACGGTTGATCCTCAGCAGTTTCTGATAGTGTGGTCACTAAATGTATGTCCTCTAAGTCCTGCACTGATAGCGCACTAGTTACTGCAGGTCTTGTTACTCCTGGTTTTTTAGGTTTGTCATAGAAGAATAAAGTTAAATTAAGTTTACGGGTAAACCTAAAAATATCAATCTGGGTTTTGGTGAGGTCCCAAAAGGAGCTAGGGCAAAAAGAGAGACCTCAGTTGATGAGTGATTTCTGTGAAGATGTGCTTTCCATTCTTAAGAGATTGATCATTAACTGGTTTGATTCCTGGTTTCCGTTTCATGTTTCCTACTGGCACATGTTGTTAATCCAGTTGTTTGCTTTTATGTTGTGATATTTGGTGGATTTTCTACTCTGGTTCTGGTATCCTGAATGGTCTGGTTTCGGAATCCGAGACGGTATTTGAGGTCCTCTTATAAAAAATTGACACCTACTAAGTTAGTTGAGGCTACTACTTCATTGCCTGGGGCGTCCCCATCTGAGCTTGTAACTGTAGCCACTGGCCGTCTCCCTATCTACTCTATAACAGATGAATATATACACTAAGATATATGGTGAGTGGTCATCTTCATTGCCGCTCACTGTTTTGGATATTTTTTTAAATAGGCAGCACTGTTTAACATGTGGTGTTTCTTGGAATGCATCATTGGGATGATTTTATTATACAGCGGAATATCGATCTACCCAATAGCCACATACCCACTACATGCGATTAATGATAGTTACCACTGATCGTTAGCATGAACATACACATATGCCTGAACATAACGGTTGCAGATTACTGAGTATGATTATTAATATGGTTGATGGTTCTTCCACAAGGGAGTTGGACAAATACAGATGTTTTGTATTTTTAGTTTTAACCATGGCCATTACTTTGTTATATCCCTATGCGCCTGTTATATTATCGTATATACCTTGTTTTGAATAATATCCTAGATATATATTGCATGTGATTTTGTGATGCAACAAAATTAATATATGCAATATAATTAACCCAATGCTCATAACGTACACTGTGTGTGGTGTGTGTGTGTGTGTGTGTATATATATATATATATATATATATATATATATATATATATATATATATATATATATATATATATATGGGGAACGAGAGAGAGCGGGAGGGGTGGATTTGGGGGGAAACTTGAGGCTGATAGACAGTACATATAATGAAGAAGCGTCACAATAAAGCATTATAGTGCCACGTCGGGAATTAAAAAGATGTACAAAAGTTGAAAGCTACATATAATAGTTATCCCGAAAAGGTAACAAAGGTAATTTTAAGACTTGATTCCTTATTCCCCTCCTGCTGTATTCAGAGTCTCAAAGCACTCTCAAATGGGTCACATGTTAGCACTGTATAATGCTCTGAAAACAAATAAAGGAATGAAAGACTGTAAGAGGGTGAACAGTAAAAGAGATGGGGCTACAGATGAGAAACAGTTTTCAGACCGGATATAAAAAGGTGATGGTGTTTTGGTTAACATGAGAAAGAGGGGGGCGATAACAGGTCAAACTCGAGACACCTAGGACTAAATAAGTAGGAGAAACCCTTAGGAACAGAGGGCGCCTACAGGAGGAAAAGTGAGATAGGAAGTCAGGTGGGAACACTAAGGTGGGGAAAAACCAAGGGACACAAAGTAGAGAACAATGAGGCAGACAATTTGACTTCTTCAAAGTCTGTGACAAGCCCTTCGAAACAGTCAAGACTCCAGTCCATTACGAAGCCCTTCACTCGGCATTTACAGGCCATTTATTCTCGCACTCACCAACGATGAGGAACAGTCAGCGAAATTCTCTTGTTTTCTGTGAGCCACCTTATCAACATCACGATCCCTGCTGCGACCAACAATTGAGGAAATTGCTAGAAGAATGAAAACCTTTCGTTAATAAATAGCAAGAGTTCACCTCTACAGCGACAAGGGGTCAGGAACAAGGAAAACAGTCTCTCGAGCAGTGTGTGTAAAGGCATCACTGACCTTCAATTTCTTCGTTTCGGAGCTTGCGGATAGCAGCACGGATCAGCTTCCTCTCCTCGTATTCGTGGGCTGTGCGTAGCTGCAAGGGACCACAGTGACCATTAGCGAATGCAAATCTTACAACAACACATGCCATTTGTGATGAAACAGGAAACCTGCTGGCTAGGACTGAAGAAAACGGATTTCACTGGTGTAATGCACTCAAGACCACCCAAAAACATTACTACCTGGGTCCTTGATGGGAAAGGAGTTTGAGATTCCTTAAAATATATCTGAGCCTCATCACTTATAAGAGAAGCTTACCCGTGACTGATGTATAACTATTGTTAGTAGACTAAGTTTAAGTTCAGATCAGAAGTGCGGGTTGTAATGAGTGAGTGTGTATGTGTGTGTGGTTGTAGCCTCTACCCAGAAACTGTGTGAACTCTCGTCGTCATAATTGCTGGTGAAGGTAAATGAACCAGTGAATACTTGCAAATACTACTGGTGTTCACGAGGGTCCTTCTGAGTGCAGCGTTTCAGGTCCCACTAGTTCTAACACAACGTGTATTTGTAACCCGCACGTTCACTCCGATGGGTATCTTGGCGCTGAATAACAGATGTTTATTGTTACCCAACTCAATAGTACTCATTTTATCGATCTCAGAAGGATGAAAGGTTGAGTGGACCCGACGGAATTTAAAACCGGTGACCATGAGGTCAAAACACAGGCCCCTACAGTGGATGCATTATTCCACTAAGCCACCAGACCCAGCTAACTGGTAACATTAAGTAATTACCTTTCTGCCCTCTACAGTGTAACTACACCCCGTCAAGTACGGAAGTGATAAGTATTTTGAACTCCACCATTAATTAAACTGCTGCAGAATGCCATGTGTATATGTAATGTCATCCGCCCACTGCAGACGAGAGATGTTCCTCCCAAGGAGAAAACCATAGGGTAACACTCGGAAATCATAAAGCTGTATACAAACGAGTTATCAACAGGTTCGAGTCTCGGCGTCGGCTAAACACCCTGGGATTCTGGGCAAATCACTTAATCTCCCTGTGCCTAGAAACAGCGCCTTGAGACTCTCACGGGTGATTAGCCACGCTATACAGATCTGAGTATTATCTGTAAATAGCATCCCTTATAAGCAAAAGTCTATGGACCCCGATAGGAGTATTGAGAAATTGTATGCAGAGATTTCCGGAAGCTGATACTAGCTGCAATCTCCATATACAATTTCTCCAATTACGACTTAACCCTCACAGAATGGGGAATAACTGGGTGGACCAGGAATTACTGAGTGGAATTCTGGACACCAATCTTTATTTGGATATTTTCAGCCGGTAAAATCGTATTCCCGCACCCGGGAAACTTAGATGCGAGAACACTGGACCTCCCATAATTGTGCGCAGTGGAATTCTACACGGTAGCTCCGAGCCGCACAACTTGTGTTAGGTACCTGTGGGGTTATATATAAGCAACCCTAGATGGATATCGTTGTACTGTGTAATGCCAAAATGTGCATGCTCAGGGCACGAGTCGGGGGTACACGCGGGTGGACGGCGACCACCCACTTTTTTCACAGGGTGGACACCGTCCACCCTGCCAAGAAGTTGGGCCCCACTGAAAAAGATGCTATATTCATCCTGGTGTAATTTCCAAACACCGGGACACTTTCAGCAGCGCCTGCACATTGTTATCTGCTTTCGATCTGCAACAAAGTGCAGGCGGGACGGGATGGGGCTCTCTTATTTCTGACTCCTGCTTGGCCCATAACAAAGGCCGAATCTGAGGGGTCATCAGGCCTCCTTTTGTTCGAGTCTCTTGGCTGGGAGCAGTCAGGAGCCTCACACCTGATGCAAATTCAGCGGAGGGGAAACAAAGGTTCACACCTTGTTAGCACTTCACACATACTTAAGAGAAGCAGCTTTTCACTTTGTTCAGGCTCTGTTTAGGAGATATGCATGCACTGCAAGAACGGCAGATGTGTTGAACTTTCCCAGTATTTGCACAAAATAAATAGCATTTATATAGCGCTTACTACCCCCTGAGGAGGCGTTGTAATAATTTAAATATCACTATTTTTTCTTTTAAAGCACTATGGCTAGAGGAAGCTTTACACTGACAAAAGGCAACATTGTTTTATGTGTAGCGTACAAAAGTGTGAATATTCTGCCTAAATCAGGAGGGTTTGCAAGTATACTCGAAATGTGCTCAAATGTACTCATGATACACCTGCTAAACATATATGTGAGGGCTTAAGATCTGATGTCACTTCTTGTGATGCCACTTCCTGTGATGTCACGTGCTGTGATGTCACGCGTCTCCCGTGCCGCGATGTCACGCGCTGTGATGTCACTTGCATACTGATTAACTAGGTTAGTCCCCCCACTTCTTTTTTTAGTACTTGTGCCCTGTGCATGCTGGATATAAGTTGAGCTGCTGTGCATGTCGACACAACAGTCAAATGTAGGAATTCTGCAGTTGCGGCTACGTAAGCTCTCAATTCTTGCTGATGGCAAATGCAACAGAGTCCTTACTCATTTCAATTCAGTTACATGGGCGCTGTGCCCAGCGTTTTACTAATAACGACTGTGAAATGGACCCTTCCCTTTTATCGGTACTGGTGCTGCAGTGCGATTAACAGAAGGCGTGTCACTCACTCAGCTATACAACTAAAGATAAGTGAAGCTGAATTATTTGGAAAATCCAAGAAAGTATATGGGCAATCAATACAAACGACACACTGCCACATCAGGTGAAGTACTGTGCTCTTTTACATAGCCAGTACATTAACTGTCCCCTCTTTGCTCAGTTCTAACTAAATATGTATATTATATTTTCCCAGTTTGCAAGATGCTACTGCTGAAAAAATAGAGCCAGTGCGCTGCAATACACAACTGTGCATTCAATTTCTTCGGTGTAACACTATCTTATGTAAATTGTATTTTATAAAAGCAGCTGAACGCACAAGTTACTAACTTGTGTAACGATATATCTGTAAGAGACAGTAGTTAGTGACAGATTCCTTACCTTAGAATATCCCCAGGCGTCAGGCTGGATCCGGAAAGTTTTTGCGTAGCAGTACCCTTGCGCGTCGGTAGGCGGCGTCGTGCGGCTCCGCGTCCGTCGTTGGCGTCGTGATCGCCGGGATGACGTCGCGGGCAGTACTTAGACGCCCCCTGCGCGCTGACGTCAGTTCTGTACACGACTTTCCGCGCCAGGAACGCAGAGCCATGCAAGAAGCTGACATAGGTGTCTGAAAAACACTAGGGCCCTGAAAGGGATGTCCTTAACCCTAGAAATCAGTTCGCAGAACGGGGAGGATGGGTGGGCGGTAGGAATCTGTCACTAACTACTGTCTCTTACAGATATATCGTTACACAAGTTAGTAACTTGTGCATCTGAAAGAGACACGTTAGTGACAGATTCCTTACCTTAGAATAGATACCCCAGCAATACCAACCCCGGTGGTGGGTCTGCGAACAAAGATCAGACAAGGAAGTCCTGGAGGACAGAACGGCCAAAGAAGCCGTCCCTCCGGACTTGACTGTCAAGGCAGTAATGCTTTGTAAACGTGTGCAGCGAGGCCCACGTAGCTGCCTGACAGATAACCGGCAGCGGAACACCGCGGCCCAAAGCCGTGGTAGCAGCCGTTGCCCTGGTGGAATGGGCATGCAGCCCAACAGGAGGCTCCTTCTTTGCCAAAGAATAGCAGGCCTTGATGCACAAGGTAACCCAGCGGGAGATGGTTCGTTTGTGCACCGCCCGACCTTTTTTGGCGCCCACGTAGCCAACAAAGAGCTGGTCATCCATTCGGAAGTGTTTTGTGCGGTCGATATAGAAGGAGAGCGCACGTTTTGGGTCCAGACGGTGGAGCCTCTCTTCCTCTCTGGAAGGATGCGGAGGCGGAAAGAAGGTAGGCAAAGTGATGGTCTGCCCAATGTGGAAGGCAGTAACCACCTTTGGCAAGAAGGACGGACGCGTCCTAAGAACAACCTTGTCTGGATGGACAGACAGAAAGGGAGGTTTGCAGGATAGAGCCTGGAGCTCACTCACCCGCCGAGCGGAGGTGATGGCCACCAGAAAGGCTGTCTTCAGAGTTAGAAGACGAAGAGGACAGTTATGTAGAGGCTCAAAGGGAGCGCACATTAAAAGGTAAGAACCAAGTTCAAGTCCCACTGAGGCATCACAAACGGAACAGGAGGGAAGAGGTGTGTAATGCCTTTTAAGAACCTGTTAACAACAGGGGACTTGAAAAGGGAGGGCTGATCAGGGAGCCTGAGGAAGGCCGAGATAGCACAAAGATAACCCTTGATGGTACCCAGGGCAGAACCCTGTTGGGCCAGAGAAAGAAGGAACAGAAGGACCTCAGAAAGAGGGGCAGAAAGGGGATTCACAGCCTTTGCTGTGCACCATGCCACAAATTTGTTCCACCTGCAGGCGTATACCACCTTAGTGGAGGGCCGCCTGGCCGCCAGAATCACATCACAAACTTCGGGAGGCAAGTCGAAAGGAATCAACTGCCGCCGCTCAATCTCCACGCAAGCAGGTGTAGACTGGACAGGTTCGGGTGGAGGACCGTCCCCTGCTGCTGCGACAGAAGATCCTCCCGAAGAGGCAGACGGATCGGGGGATCTACGCTCATACTGAGTAGCTCGGGATACCAAACTCTTCGAGCCCAGTCCGAGCCACAAGGATGACTTGGGCCCGGTCGTGCCGAATCTTCTTCAACACTCTGGGTAGAAGTGGTATAGGCGGAAAGGCGTACAACAGACCGCAACTCCACTCGCGACGAAAAGCGCCGCCGAGCGAGTGCCGCCTTGGAAATTCCAACGCGCAGAACTGATGACATTGCGCGTTCTCTTCGGTGGCGAATAGATCTAACCAAGGCTCTCCCCATTGTAGAAAGAGTCCTTGCGCCACTTCCGAGTGAAGACGCCATTCGTGATCCATCATGCACCTGCGGCTGAGTTCGTCCGCCCTGGCGTTCAGGGAACCTGCCAGGTGTTGAACCATCAGGAACATGCCCTGATGTTCCAGCCATGTCCAGAGGCGCAGAGCCTCCTGACAGAGGGTCTGCGACCCCACCCCGCCCTGTTTGTTGCAGTACCACATGGCGGTGGTGTTGTCTGTGAACACCTGCACTACCTTCCCTTTGACAGAGGGAAGGAATGCCTTGAGTGCAAGTCGGATCGCCCGGAGCTCCAGAATGTTGATATGGAGCCGGGACTCCACCGGAGACCAGAGGCCTCTGATCTCCGCCTCTCCCATGTGACCGCCCCATCCCAGAAGGGACGCGTCCGTCACAACTGTGTGCTCTGGCTGGGGAAGGGAGAGGGATCTGCCCATGACCCATTGCCGGTTGGAGAGCCACCACTACAACTGTTTTGCAGTCCCCTCCGAGATCTGGACGTGATCGGACAGGTTGCCCTGGTGCTGCGCCCACTGGAACTTCAGGTCCCACTGCAGAGCCCGCATATGCCATCTGGCATGATTGACCAGCAGGATGCAGGAGGCCATGAGGCCCAGCAGCCTCAGGGTCATCCGTACCGAAACCCAGGATAAAGGCTGAAAGATCGGAATCATAGCCTGAATATCCCGGACTCGCCGTTCGGGAGGATAGGCCCGAAACTGCGTCGTGTCCAGAACCGCTCCGATGAAAAGGAGCTGTGGAGAAGGAATCAGATGCGACTTCGGCACATTGATGGAGAACCCCAGCGAGTGCAGGAGTTCGGCCGTAGTCTGGAGGTGGGAGACGACTGCCTGGGACGAGCCCGCCTTCAGCAGCCAGTCGTCGAGGTAGGGGAAGACTGAAACCCCTGCCCGGCGCAGATGAGCTGCGACCACCGCCATCACTTTCGTGAACACCCGAGGGGCACTGGTAAGGCCAAAGGGGAGCACGGTGAACTGAAAATGCTCGAGGCCTACCGTGAACCGAAGGTAACGCCGGTGGGCCGGCAGGACGGGGATGTGGAAATAGGCGTCCTGCAAGTCCAACGCTACCAACCAGTCTCCAGGGTCGAGGGCAGTCAAGACCTGAGCATCTTGAACTTCTCCTTCCGGAGGAAGCGATTGACGTTCCGGAGGTCCAAGATAGGACGCATGTCCTCCTTGTCCTTTTTGGGCACCAGGAAGTAGTGGGAGTAGCAACCACGTCCTACTTCTGGGGTCGGAACATGCTCGATGGCCCTCTTGGCCAAGAGGGCCGTGACTTCCTTCTGCAGAAGTACCAAGTGATCCCCTGACATGCGGTGGAATTGAGGTGGCATGGCTGGGGGGTGGTCTCGAAGGGGAGGGAGTAGCCCCTTCGGACAATGTCCAAGACCCACCTGTCCGAGGTGATGGGACGCCAGTGCTGAAGGTGATGGCGGACCCTGCCCCCTACTGGCGTGCTGTGCACCTGAAAGGAGGGACTAGGAGGGCTTGGAGGCCGC
This sequence comes from Calotriton arnoldi, assembly GCA_963921515.1. Taxonomy (NCBI): domain Eukaryota; kingdom Metazoa; phylum Chordata; class Amphibia; order Caudata; family Salamandridae; genus Calotriton; species Calotriton arnoldi. The sequence goes on along the minus strand of CAWUFW010000227.1, from coordinate 2,845,816 downwards.
GGACGGGTTGGAGGTGGTGGCCTGACCCGCACGCTGGTTGCCCGAACCGCCACGGCGGTATCCACGTCCTCGGCCACGTGAAGACGCCTGCTGCGCGGGCCGGTGGCTGGGCTGCTGACGTGACTGGGCGCCCCTTCCGTGGCCACGATAGGGGCGAAAAGCAGAAGGTAGCGGAGGGCGTGTAGCAGAAAGGCCCAGGGACTTGGCAGTAGCCCGTGAGTCCTTAAAACGCTCCAACGCATGGTCTGCTTTGGAACCAAAAGACCGACTCCATCAAAGGGCATGTCCATGAGTGTATTCTGGACATCACCCGAAAACCAGTGGTTCTCAGCCAGGCGTGGCGACGTAGCGCCACCGTCGTTGCAATAGATCTGCCCAGCGAGTCGGCGGTATCAAGGCCACAAGGTATGGTGTATTTGGCCGCATCCCTACCTTCCGCAATGGCGCGGGTAAGCAGTGTCTGGACCTCCTCAGAACACTGGGGCAAAACAGTCGCCACCGAATCCCACAAGGAGTGGGTATATCGGCCCAAAAGACAAGCGGTGTTGATGGACCGCAAGCCAGCACTGGAGGAAGAAAAACCCTTCTTCCCAAATTGATCCAGGCGTTTGGATTCCCTATCCGGAGGGGCGGTAGGGAAGGCGGTTTGGGAAGCCGAGGCTTGGACAACCAAGCTCTCAGGAGTGGGGTGGACAGAGAGAAACAAGGGGTCGCCCGGAGCTGGGCGATGGCGTCGGGACACGTTCCTATCCACAGGAGCCCCTGTGTTGGGCTTGGACCAGGCGCCCAAAAGAACGTCAGTGAGTGCATCGTTGAACGGCAGCACAGTCTCCAAGGAGGAGGCTGCCGGCTGAAGCACTTCTGTCAAGAGATTAGTCTTGACCGCCACAGTAGGGAGTCGGAGATGTAAGGCTCCAGCTGCCCTACGCAACACCGTTGCAAAATTGGCTCCCTCCTCCGTAGCCACGGGAGGAGACAGCATGCCAGTGTCAGGGGAAGTATCTAGACCACTGGCATCCCCTAGTTCCTCTGCCCAGTCCTCATCATACTGACACTGTTGTGCCAGAGGGTCCTCAGACCCCTCCCAGTCCTCCTGGTCCTCCTCCGGTTCAAAATAAGGAGGAGGAGGGACATTTGGGACCCAAGGTCTCATTGGCGCCGGAACCGGCGTCGAGCGACGTCGGTCCGGCTCCATGTCCGGAGCCGGAGAGTACATGGGGACGACGCCGCCCGGAGCTCCGGGCGGCGTCAGGAACGGCACCGGAGACATCGGCGCCGGCGGAGGCGTGGTCAGGTCGACCGGCGTCGATGGGGGTTGCGGTACCACCGGAGCCGGGATCGAGGCCGGGGCCGAAGCCGGAGCCGGGATCGAGGCTGGAGGCACGAGCGACGCCGGGACCGGAGTCGTCGGCGACGCCGGGGCAACCCCATCAGGGCCCGCGGGGCCCGAAGGCGCACCGGAGGGACCTTGAGGCCCGAAGAGGTGGGCCATGGCCGACAGGAATTCCTGTAGCTTGGGCCGGATCCGCCCCCGAACCCGGGAAGGACGGGTATTGCGGGGGCGGCTCCACAGGCATGTCCGGGGCGGGGACGGTGCCGGGAGGGGCCTCAGCCGAGTCGCGAGACCGGCGAGGCGAAGTCCTAGAGCGATGGTGCTTTTTGGACTTCTTGTGTTTAGACTTACCGGACGACGAAGACTTGGATCCCGACGACCGGCGAGGACTCCGCGACCGACCCCTCGACCTCTCACGCGACCGGGGCTTGGTGTGGCGCGGAGCCGACTGCCGGGCCTCGAGGAGCTTTCGAGACCGCTCTCGCAAAGCTTTCGGGTTTAGGGACCGGCAGTCGGAACACGACTTCGTGTCGTGGTCTCGCCCGAGGCAGAAGAGAGACTCCAGATGCGGGTCTGTGATGGACATCATCCGAGCACAGGCGTCGCAACGTTTAAAGCCGGGCATCCCTAACGACACCTTGGAGTCGATATGAAAAGAAACAGTGAAAAAATTCACCAAAAAGTTAGTCAAAAAATGACTAGGGCACTGCTCTTCCCGGATCTGCGCTTGCTGGCGCGGAAAAAGAAGAACTGACGTCAGCGCGCAGGGGCGGCGTCTAAGTACTGCCCGCGACGTCATCCCGGCGATCACGACGCCAACGACGGACGCGGAGCCGCACGACGCCGCCTACCGACGCGCAAGGGTACTGCTACGCAAAAACTTTCCGGATCCAGCCTGACGCCTGGGGATATTCTAAGGTAAGGAATCTGTCACTAACGTGTCTCTTTCAGATATATGAGTCAGTGTCCCTGCTGGACCAAATATTTACCAAATCCTTTGACCATTAAGATTTCCTTCAAAATAAATTAAATTATAGTCATCAGGTAATGGTGATCAACCTATTATCCTTTGAATAAGTAATATATCCCCAGGTCGGTGGAGGGTTTAGAGGTCGATGGGCTTAAACAGGTGGTTTCTGCTGGGTCCTATGTTCTTTCTCTTTCACACTCTCATCAAATACCATAATTCCAAGTCACACTCGAGTGGGACACGGATCAGTTACAGACCAGCAACTCAATGACTCCGCTCAAATGGTGGAATCCTGGGAGTTCATCTGAAACACTACTTACCTCAGAATGCCTTTCTAATCCCCAATGAAGGAGGATGGTTCAGAAAAACCAGTCTGTTGATTCAGAAATCTTTCAGGATCAGACTGAAACAGGCAACTCCAAACGGAAGCTACCTCAGGAGCCATCTGCACCTAGGATTCTCTCAGGATTACCTGTAAAAGTGGGTCTCCTGGCCTCCTTTCCTCTGGTCCAACTCAAGACTCATCTCCTCACCCCCTAATCTCAACTGACTAACATTCTCTTCTCCTCAGCAGCAACATTCTATTGATGACATCACAGGCCTGCAACAGCAGCACTAGGCGTCCTCTACTGTACCCGCAAATAGAAAACAAAAAAATAATACCCTGAGGCATGCAACTCCAAATCCAAGCAAACCAATGGTGCAATGGCAGATGCAAAGACTAAATAAAAGTGGCACACCAGCTAGTGTACAAACATCACTATTTTTTAACAGTTTTTTGTATGCAGGTTAGAATTGTTGTTCGCGTAGGCGCTATACTTGCTCTGAAGTTGTGCCTGTGCATACACCTAATGTTATGTGATGTAAAAAGGTAATGAATGATAGGTGCACTTTGAACGTAATTTTGGCAACTGTAGTTCTTTCACAGAGCCACATTTTTATTACTATTAATAATTAAGTTGAGGAATCCAGCATACTTTATTTCAGAGGTTTCACTTTTGTAGACCAAACGACAATTTCCAGAAATCCATAAAGACAATAACTGTGGGCTTGAGTATTGCATCTGAATCTAACAAAGCCTCTAGCTGTTGTAAAAGGAAAAGTTACTTACCTGTAATCCTAGTTCTCTTTCTGTGGAATCACCGTCATAGGAATAGTCATAAGTGCTGAATAGTCGCGCCCGTACGTAGGTATCCCAGAGCACTTTAAAACACATACAAACCTATATATTTATTACAGAGTGGAAGTTATTAATTGTCAAAAATCCAATTCCTTTGATTAAGCTGTTCCACTGTTCGACACTCCACTCTATGTTATTCCACTGTATGGCACTCCACTCAACGTCATTCCACTGTACACCACTACGCTCATCGTTATGGCATTCTACACAGCTTCACTTAACGCTACTCCACTGTATGCCACTCCACTCTACATGACTACACTGTATGCTATTCCACTCTATGTCACTACAGTCTACCCTATTACACTTTACAACACTCCCTACGGTATTCCACTCTACACCACTCCACTCTATGTCCCTTCACTGTACACCACTCCACTGTATACTATTCCACTGTTTACCACTACACTCTATGCTATTCCACTATGTGCAACTACACTCTACCTCACTCCACTGTAAGCTAGTCCACTGTACGCTAGTCTACTGTACAACACTCCACACCACCCCAGTCTACAACACTCCATAGTACACTATTCCACTCTAAGTCACTCCACTGTACACCATTCCACTCCACTTTACTGTACACCACTTCACTGTAAGCTACTGCAAAGTACGCAACTACAATTTACACCTCTCAACTGTACGCTATTTGACTGTATGCCACTGCACTCTACCTGCATGCCATGCCACTGCAGTCTACGCTATTTCAGTGTACGCTACTCAACTATACGCTATTCCACTGTATGATACTCCACTCTACGTCACTATTCTGTACGCCACTCTACTGTACGCTATTCCACTGACGCCACTCCACTCACCTCACCTCACTCCACATCACTTCACTGTACACTATTCAACACTGTAGTCTATCCAACTCCACTGTACATAACTCCACTCTACCCCACTCCATTGTACGCCACTCCACTGTATGCTACTCCACTGTAAGCTATTCCACTGTATGGCGTACAGTGGAGTGTACGCCTCTCCACTGTATGTTACTCCATTCAACGCTATTCCAGTGTACGCCACAACGCTATTCCAGAGTACGCCACTCTACTGCACACCACTATACTTGGCTCAACACTGTGCTCCACTGAACAACAGTCTACGACCCTCCCCTCTACCACATTATACTCCATTCTATAGCACTCCACTGTACAACAATGTACTCCTGTCAATGCCAGTCTACAGCACTCTAGTTTTCTCTATGGCACTGTGCGACACTTTACTCCACTGTACAACACTGTATGCAGCTCCCTCTATGCCACTCCACCCCACTTTACTGTACTCGACTCTATGACACACTACTCCACTGTATTCTACAGTACCACAGTACTCCACTCTGACACTTTACTCCACTCCACTCTACCACACTGTACCGCACCCTACTCCACAACACTCTAATCCACTCTGTTGCACTTCAATCAATAACACCTTCCAAGACTATACAACACGCCAGACCACTTCACTCTTCGACATCACTCCAGTCTATGACACTTTAGTGCACTGTATACTACGCCAGGCTTTACTACTCTACAACATAAGCCTCTACTCTATGACATTTAACTCCACTCGTTCCTACACAACTCAAATTGACTCAAATTCACTCTACTCCATTATAAGTAGGGCTCCCGGTTTTATGGTATTTTTTTTTGTTGCCATTTCCGTCTGTATTTATCCACATTTATTTTTTGGGCATTTTTTCTGTATTTATCCACATTTATTTTTGCCACAAGCAAAAGACGACGCTACAGCTAGTATTTTTCCACATTTATTTAAATTGACAATGCATGATTATTTTCAGTAATATATATATAAATAAGCTGTTGCTGTGTTACAACAATATTGAAAACACACCTCACTATCCCAGAATAATCGATGTAAACACATTTAGAATTTGAAGGAGTGTTCCTGTGCGCTCTAATGACCTGGCAAAAGAGGGCACGAAAAGCTTTAACACATGCTGGTTCCATATTAAAAAGAAATTACATGAAAACTGTAGTTAAGCACTCTTTTAAAGACAAATTCAAGGTCATTAGGGCAAGACAGCAGAACAGAGCTGGCTCTATCAGAGGGCCCATGAAAGATTAAAGTAAGGCAACATTTCAAATTGCTGTTTGACTGCAGGGTAAGTAAGAGGCCACAGGGGTGAATGGGCATGCGCAAGATGTCGCGTGGTCTGGAACTAGGGTGCTGACCACGAGCAACCGAGGCCAATGAAAATGATAGAATGAGGAAATACTGTGCCCAAGAAAATTAGTATAATGTTGATGTATAATGGTACCAGTGTTCTCTTTTATTAACATCTTTAATTTCCAATTTCTTTCCACAACAATATACACAATGCCTCTAAAATCAACTCAGCAGTCAAAACATGAATGTATCCCGTGGGGAGTACCAGAGGCGCAACTAGAGTAAAATTTTGGGAGGGGCTAATCAAAATTTGGGGGGGTGGGGGGGGCTGATTCTTCCAGCAATTGGCAGAGTGAAGATGCAGGGGCTCTAAGAAGGGGTGAAAGAACAACAAAGCCTCGCTAACAAGTAAATGGTCTTTTAAAGACCTGTGAAGTACTCGGGTGCGGCTGTGTGTGAGCCCGGTAAGCTGTCTCCGCCGGGCTGACACACACGAAGGGGGAGGGGGGCTGAAGCCCTTTGAGCCCAATGGGTGTTGCGCGCCTGGGGAGTACAGTAAAAAGGCGAAATTCCAACATTTCTAAACGTATGCAAACACCTTTTCCCCTCAGCTAGGTTCTCCATACGATGTATAGCACACTACCTTTGGGGGGCTGAAGCCCTTTGAGCCCAATGGGTGTTGCGCGCCTGGGGAGTACAGTAAAACCAACATTTCTAAACGTATGCAAACACCTTTTCCCCTCAGCTAGGTTCTCCATACGATGTATAGCACACTACCTTTTAAATCAAATAGACATGCTCTGACGAACTGGGGACCCTTCTCGCTCTTTCCATTTCGACCCACTTCATGAGGGTGGTATTCCCACACAATGCAACCGAGAGGCCGGAACAGACCAGACTCTGCGCCTGCACCACCAGCGGTCGTCCGACTGATCCTGGCCGGCCTACGCTGCCTCTAACATCGATTATGGCCGCTAGTGATGGAGGAAGCCGGCCGAATGGGGCCAGAGAGAAACCCGCTGGACGCCCCCCTCCCCCACCCCCGAACCCGTGGTCGGCCACTTGCCCAGTGGAGGCCCAGAGGACGAGTCAGGTGTGCAGGCAGCCCAGTAGCGAGACATCGCAGGAGCTGGGCAGGCCCGAGAGATGAAGAACAGGCCGGGGCCGCCCTCAGCGCCAGAGGATAGACATGTGCACCAAGGAGGGCCCTGAGAGGTAGAAAGCTCTGACCAGATTGGGCCACGGGGCCCGCCACGCAGAAGGTGAGACGACGAGCCGGCCCCCGCTACACCAAGAAGTTCATGTGCGCGGCCTCCTTCCGGACAGCACCGACGGTGTAGTTGGTACAGCGGGTGGGGACGTTGTTAGTGTAGCGGTGGCACAGGGGTTACTCGGCTGCAGTAGTGGTGCAGGCGTTATGGCAGAGGTGGCACAGAGGACGCTGGAGTGCATGTCTGGTGTGTGGTGTTTGTTTGCTCCTGCCCTCCCCCTTCGACCTCCCATGTGCCCTGGTTCTTTTCGAGTCTACACGTACCTTCCGAGTTGAAATTGCGGAGGGCTGGTTCAGGGGCACGGTAGTAGGTCACTAAAAGACCCTGGTTGGAAGGATTAGAAGGAATTCCCAGCATCAGGAAGGGGGCGTGGCGAGATAACTCTGGATTCGAGGACGGCAGCGCAGCAAAATTTGCTAGTATTTTTCAGTTTTTACATATAAATACAGACAAAGGAAAGATTGTTTTCCATCTGTATTTATATGTAAAAATCTGTTTAAACTGAAAACCGGGAGCCCTAATTATAAGATACTTTACCCCACTCTACGCCACTGTTCGACACTCCACTCTACACTGCTCCACTCTACGGCACTTCCCTCTCCTTAACTCTAAAAAACTCTACTACACTCTTTGCCACTCTGCGAGGCTATACTCCACTATATCCTCGTAAACTCAACTGTACAACTCTGTACTCCACTCTATCCCAGGACACTTAACTGTACAACACTGTACTCCACTCTATGAGACTTTCCAACAATTTAAGACACAGCACTCCACTGTACTCTACAAGACTCCACTCCAATTTATGACACTTTACTTGACTGTACGCTAGGACACTCTACTGCACTCCATGCCACTGCACTCTAGGACACGGCAGTCCACTGTATGACACTTTACTGCACTACACTCTACAACACTACACTCTACGACACTCTCCTCCACTGTACTGTACAACACTCCATATAATGGCACTCCACTCAACGACATTGCACTTTACCATTTGAAACACGTTTTTATTAAAAAACGTAGGAACTGATTACGATCTTGGCGGACAGGGTTACTCTGTCACTTATCCCGTTTGCCAAATAACAATTCCACAGAATATAATGGAATTGTAATTTGGCAGACGAGATATCCGTCACGTTTGTGATGGAGGGAGTAACCCTGTCCGCCAAGATCATAAAAATGGCCTTAGTTATAGTTAGGAAAACTTTATTCTTTCTAAACAAAACAAACTTAAACGACACAGACATTCTAAAGTTATAGATATTCCGTACATTTCTAATTTACGCAACACATTTAAATTACTATAACTTTTTCTTCTTTCTATACAAACCAAACTTAAAGTACAGAAGAAAAAATTGAAAAGTTAGTTATACCTTAAATTTATCATTTATGCACCACCTTCACATTTTTATAACTAGCGCTCCTCCACAAACACTGCATTCAGCTTGCTAACTACTATAACTTGCCACTTTAACGTGCACTTTGCTCTCAGAAATGATGGGATTGAAGATGCCATAAGAGTTATAAATGCTATGATTTTTTTGGGGTTAAATGATGTAATATTAAAGAGTATAAGCAGTGCATGGAGAATGAGTGAATTATAGTTATTACCCGTCTTCCTTTGGTAGCTTGGCACTTACTCTTTGAAGCGAATTCAATAGAGCTCTATCATATCTCTACAAAAGTGTAGTGGTGCTGGCAGCTTTCATGGTTGACAATGATGTTCTACATATTTTCTGCCAACAGAGTCCACTCGTTTAATCTCTTTGTCCGGTGGAATGAAGGAAGAAGAAACTACTCAATGGGACTTCTTTGCTGCAACCACAATGACTGAATCCAGAGGAGGATCTGTTCTCAGGAATAAAGGACCCAGCTCAGGTGGCATATATTCCTTTAAAAGCAGGAATGGTGCTGACCTTAATGATGCAGGCATGAGAAAAAACTGCATAGCAGGTACAAGCAAACCAGGGACCAGTGGAAGAAGAGGTTTGGATGGCGTCTCCTGATTGAGTGTCTCAAAAATATTGGAAGTAGAAGTGGTTGGAGTTGGTATCATCATATTCAATTTTGTCACTCCTCTAATCAGAACCTCATTAAAGATTGTGAGGTCATCAACTGCAGAGACCTTTGGTGGAGGTGAGTCTCTGATAGACGAAAGGGTTGTAGTAGATGTCCAGGATGGGGATTGTCTTCTGTGACTAGAACGTGATCCTCTAACTGATCGTCGAAACTACGTGGATCTAGTATGAATTGGTGGAATTGACAGCTGCTGTGTGTCGGGAGTCTTTAAAATCATTAGAGTGTAAACTGGCTTCCAACTAGCATTACCCAACAAGGGTTGTTAGAGTGAATCCTCCATTCCCAGCAGTTTGAGAACTTAAGACACAGAAATCAGTTTCCCACAGACCAGATAAAAACACCCTCCATCAGTGAAGAACTGATGGAGGGTGTTTTTATCTGGGGGGTCCAAGAGGGGTCCAAGGTGGGGTCAAACTGCTGATTTCTGTGTTCATGAACTTGAGGTGGTTAAGAAAACTCCTAATGGCAATTTGACATTTTTGAACCTTCCACACAAAGCTACCCCATATGTTTTAGTGATGCCTAACGTTACCCCACTTCAACAATCACAGAGTGAAATTTGGAGCCAGCTCAAAAATAAAACCGTTCACTGGTTGGAGAAACTTCTTGGACATACAAATGTACTCTATAATAAAATGTTATTGGTTAGGCGAGTCTGATGGGTTGGGTGAAGGCTAACAAGCTATGAGGATGACTATATTGTTATGAATTTTAGCCACCCAAGGATAGTCTAACTGATTTTAAGCCACCTTAAAGCTTTATCCATCCAGCCCCACACTGATAAATGTGGTCCCTCTAGGGTCTTTCTACAAACCACAGAGGCTTATTCCCTGCCCCGATGTTGCCCATGAGAGCCCCTCAAACATTCAGCTACAAGCTGGTTTTAATTGCCTTACTGTAAATCATTATATTTGTTTGAGGGGGTATGATGACCCTGAATGACACTCTAGATGATCACAGATCTGTATCTGAGGGTCTCGAAACAGGAGGGAATTTTTGCTGAGTACACAATTACCCCTATTGGAGGAGCTGTAGAGGGCTTACACCGTGGAGGCCCTCTTGATCATTCTAGATGGAAAACTATAACCATGCTTGTTGCCCAGAGGTTCGTAGTCCCAAATGTAATAGGTGATTCACAAGAGGCAGAAGTGATGGGGAGTCTTCAGGCTAATCTGGCCCTTCTTTTTGGAATGTGGCAAGTCAGAAAAGCTAATTTACCAACTAGGAGTGGGTTAAATTTATCCTAGACTTTCCCATTCTTTGCCTGCAGGAAACCTGTGCAGTGGACAGTTTGCAAATTAACGTTTAAAAAACCTTCCATTTGCCAACAATTCTTCATACCACAAAAAGAACAAATGGTGGTCATTCAGTGCACATTTTGTCACTAGCCCAGGAATGTTTTTCAGGTAATTGACTGACAGTTCATTTTACCAAATAATCGGCACAGAGTTTGGCTGGGGCATTCGTCTCGTATGCATACATTTTTATAACAATATTTTTAATTCAGAAAAAATACATGTGTTGAATAATTTGGATGATGATCTGAGTTTATTCAGACATAAAAGAGGTCAGGATTTTTTTCAATCTGGGGAGGGGATTTTAGTGTGCATCTCTGCCAATAACCGACAAGGGAGGTTTGTAGACTCTTGGAGGGCAATAGAAAATCATTTTTGTCACAATGCACATGGTAATTTGATCAACCACTTACTTTTAAAATATAATTTTGTATTTGAGAATGAAGTTACTAACCCTATTGTCCATTTTGCCAATACATTCACGGGTAGAGATATGGGCAGCATTATTGATTTGATTTTCAGTCACTCTGAGCTCATTTACTTTTAATTTTAAGACTTCCATAAATTATTATAGCAACCACCACTCTCAAAGTATTGCGATTAATGTTGATTCGACGGGAGAATGACATATGATCCTTCATCGGGTCGAGGGATTGCAGGTGATGAGACGAAGCAGCCTGCACATAAAATGCGAAAGGGTTAATCCTGAGGGATTGTTTAACTAAAGTCGCCAGGGATAATTATCCTGAGATAAAAAAAAAAACATGTAGATGAATATACAACCAATAGAGAAATAAAGCAGGCCTTTGAAAGGATTATTAATTATGTGAAGGAGGACCTAGCCAGGCCCATGACAAATAAGCCCCCGACAATCAAGGAATGGTTTGATCATAATTGTGCGAAAGCACATGAGGGCCCTGAAGACACCGAGCAGGTCACAAACTGAAACTGCAGTTTGTAGAAGGAATTACAAATCTGCCATTGACTTCAGGAAAGCGCTATAAAATACAAGCATTGGCAAAGCCAATACTTTTGCCTTTGCAAGATCTATTGGCTTTGCAAATGTTTTTTAGCCATGTTGCAAATGGCTGGAAGTAAAGAAAAAAAGCTTTATGACAAAAGGTTTTGACTGCATTATAGCTTTTATTTATTTTTTACTTGCAGGTATGCTGCACTGAAGCCAGCGCTGCTGTATAATCTATACTATAATGTCGCTGTAGATTTACCGTCAAATCTGCCATTGACTTCAGGAAAGCGCTATAAAATACAAGCATTGGCAAAGCCAATACTTTTGCCTTTGCAAGATCTATTGGCTTTGCAAATGTTTTTTAGCCATGTTGCAAATGGCTGGAAGTAAAGAAAAAAAGCTTTATGACATCCAGTTTTGACTGCATTATGGCTTTTATTTATTTTTTACTTGCAGGTATGCTGCACTGAAGCCAGCGCTGCTGTATAATCTATACTATAATGTCGCTGTAGATTTACAGTCTGGGGGCCGCAATCTCACTCCTGACCTTTGCATGCTGTTCAAAAAAAGGGCAAGCATTTATTAACAAATTAATTGACATGAAAGAAAGCAAGTAACTAGGGCGTCTCCTGCACAGTTAACATTTGGGCCACCTTCATTTTTAAAGACATTCCGCAACAAACGTGTAAAATATGATAAGCCTCTTAAAAAAATTTAAAAATGTATTTTATTCACATGCAGAACTGTTTCGTCTCAGTAGTAGTAGTACATTAGACTAAATTAGTGCAAGTATTTTTTTTAAGGTATAGTTTTCAAACATGAGTTTTGAAGCTTTCATTCTTCCACCCACCCCGACAATGTCAATAGTGAACTAAAAGGTAAGTCAGTTATGTGCACCCTTTGGATAGTCTGGGTTGCTCTTTTACATGGGCAACATTTTACTGAAATCAATGTTGGAGAAGTTTTTGTACAGCGCACATCCTAAAGGTATGTATTACAAGATCGCATTATATGTAATAATAAAGCGCTGGCAAAGCCAATAGGTTTCGCCTATGCGAAATCTATTGTCTTTGTTAATGTTTTTTGTACATGTTGCAGATGACTATAATAAAGATGTGAAATACCAGAATGAGTTGCCGACTTGGGGAACCGGTTTTGAGTCTCGGAGTCAGCTCAACATCCTGTGATCCTTGCCAAATCTCCCAGTGCCATGATAAGTGTCTTTGTGTAATATAGCTGATGCTCTTATAAAGCACTTAAATACATTATAGAACTTTTAAGTGCTTTTTATCAAAGCTGCCGTATTGTGAAAAAAGGTAATCCCTACACTTTTAAGGTGTGCCAGTGTCCTGGGTGAGAAGAAAAGAAAGCCCGCAGGGGCATAGAGGAAGGGTCAGGAAGCGTGGGGGTGGAGGCAGCGGCGTTTGCACTGTGCCACAGGGAGCACTGGGACAGCAGACTGTCAGTAGGGAGCGGGGAGATATCGTCCAGAGTTGGTTCTGAGTTGGGGGTAGTAGTAAAATATAGCAATAATTGGTATTTAGTGGGTTTCCTAGACCTTTTGGCCCCTGTGTCACTGCACCTGCTGCACCATTCAAAACATGACCCTAGTGCCTGCAAGGTAATTACACTTGTGACTGCTTGTTTAGTAGTAAAATATAGCTATAATCTGTGTTCAGTGTGTTTGCTAAACCTTTTGCCCTTGTGCGACTGCACCTGTTGCACCATTCAAATCATAACCTTCGTGCCTGCAAGGACAAATGACAAAATTGTTTATATCCAGTAATGTGTGTTCCGAAAAAAAGGCACATTTGCAGACTGAATACATAATTGTGTAGCTAAAAACAAACACAACACGTTCATAAAAAGTGCCTTTAAACTTCTCCAACTCTCCAAAACAAGTTGCCACAGATGTCATGAATGAAGCATATGCTTTACACATCAAAGTGAAAACTAAGCATTGTTAAATAGTGTTACAATGTGGCTGGCTCTTTCCTGTGAAAAGATCTTATCCTCTTGCTTGCAAATAAAAAAAGTAAAGATACCTCTATTAGATCCAAATGTAATTAATATTGGGAAAAAGTGCCCTGTCCATCCTCGAAGGACATTTTTATGTCCCATGATAAGTGTTCTTGAGTGTTTTCCCTTTATATCTTTCTGCCTCACAAAGAAAATGAAACAGCCAGAGGAGGAGTACAGGCCTCTATATCGACAAATGTCGAACCACCTACTAAGCTTTATAAGCCAGAAGAGTGGGTAGCCCCTGTACCGAGCATCAGAAAACTAAAAACCCTTTCAGAACTGTGGAAGTCCAAGATGTCGGATAATGGTACAAAACTATTAGGTTAGAATATAAGTTCAACGCTAAAGAGTCAAAAAAGCTCTGCTCAATCACTTCTAAACTGGCATGTAGAAAGATATTTTACAATGTCTGCCAGAATGCAAAATATTTTGGCAAAACGTTTAATTGGCGATATGGAGAATACCAGCAGCCAAAACGACGCAGATCATCACAAAACCCACGAGAAACAGATACAAAAGAGACTGCAGCCCACTCAATCAAGTCAATATGAGTTTAGCTGATAAAGAAGGGATTCCGTACACGTGTCTGCTTAGAAACATACTGAACATAAAACCCTTCATAAATACAATAATCTTTACCTGTGGTATAAAATTCCTGTTCAAGAGTTTTTGAAAATCCGTCCCGTCCTCATGACCCACCACACTGCAGAGATGTCGCCCACATAATCAGCATTTGAAGTTGAAGGTCATTGAGCACTGTCCACTATTATCTATATACACCCCTAACTTTGACCAGAAATATCTTGGAGGCAGTGGCTCGGTTGGAGTAGTCACTGGTACTTTGCTTCTTAAGTCTGCCAATGATGTGAAGAGCCTTTTGTATAGCGCTTACTACCCCTTTGTGGGGAGCTAACGCACTTACCCACATGGACAAAAATCTTCACAGTGTAGGCAAGGCAGTATATGAGAAGCAGGTGTCCGTCTCACCCCGGAAGTGACGTTGGGGCCACCATATAAACGTACCTCCGCGTGTCAATGTGGGTTTCTTTTGGATTTCTGTACATTCCTTCAGACGTGGAGCCCTAACTAATCAGATCGCCAGTCTGTAGATCTCTAAGTTGGAATCTTATTAATATGGTCCAGAGAAGATAATTACAAAAATGGGAGGAGGGTGAGACATTGAGGAATTTGCAGTAAGATAGAGCGCATCCAACAAAAAGATAGTTAGCGAAGGTAAGTATCTTGTTCTTCCAGTGGATACTTCTAACCACAGGTTCCTAACCTAGTGAATAGATACCAGAGCAGTATTAATCGACCTTTATTTGAAAAGGCTAGGGATGGAGAAGTAGGCACTAATATATCTGAGGATGAATGGGTGTCTCATTTTAAATCTATTTTTAGACGCCCCATGGAGCCTCATCAATCCCAAAGTAGGGTTAATATCACTGCTCCAATAGTGTTTGAGCAGAAAGAGGTGGAGAAGGCCATCTTAGGGCTAACGTGTAATAAGGCCCCAGGTCCGGATGGTATACCTCCAGACCTTTTTAAATCTAATCCATCTTTTTGGGCCCCAGTATTGATGGCTGTCCTTAACGCGGCGGCCAGGATTGGTTGTCCGGACTCCTGGAGCATCTCAACCATTGTGCCGGTATTCAAGAAGGGCGATCGTAATAGCACTTTGTGTTATAGACCGATCTCCCTTCTTGACTCTGTGGTCAAGGTTGTGGGTGGGGTATTACTGGGAAGATTATCCTCTTGGGCGGCAGAGAATGAGATCATCTCTGATATACAGTATGGGTTCCGCCCAGGGCGCTCCACCTTGGCCCAATGCCTTAATTTATATCTGATCCTGGGAAAGTATACAATTGCCCGCCAAGGTACAATTTACATGGCCTTCATGGATCTTTCCTCTGCCTTTGATTGTGTCAATCGGGGAAACTGTGGCAATCAATGCGGGCCATGGGGGTGGAGGAAAATTTGGTTGACTTCCTGGAGGATCTGCACAGGGATACAAAGGCTAACATCAGATATGCACAGGATCTTCGTGTATCCAGAGATTTTAAAATAGAGAGGGGGTTCGGCAGGGGTGTATCTTGGCCCCCTTTTTATTTAATTTATATATCAATGACCTGGAAATTTTTTTGATAAAAACAGGGGTTGATTTTCCATATGTGGGGCAAAGAGGTCTGCCCGTCCTGCTATATGCGGATGATGCGGTCCTCATTGCTAGGACGGCAAGGGGACTTCAGACATTGTTAGACACCTTTCGGAGTTTTATGGAAGCCCGTGATTTGGCAATTAATAATTCCAAATCCTATATTATGCAGGTTGGGATTCGCCCGAAGAAATCGTTCCATTTTAAAGTAGGTAATGAGAAAGTACCAACGACTTCGGTATTCTCTTACCTGGGTGTTCTAATAGATGACCGTCTGAATTGGGGTGCCCTGATCCAGAGGAAAAAAGGGGAGGTTACAAGGGCGAATGCGGCAATCTTCAACTTTGCAGCGAAGATGGGTAAGCGCCCAATTGCCGCAATGTTGAAGATATTTCAGGCCAAAAGTGTTGCTATAGCTGGCTATGGGAGTGAAATCTGGGGCTATGTAGCAACCGATGCTCTACAGGTGGTGGAGAACACCTTTCTAAAACGTCTCCTAGGAGTGCCCACTGGAACATCAAATCTGGTGGTACATGAAGAACTGGGGTTGCCATTTTTATGCGACACCTTGGCCATGCGCCCCTTGTTGTTTTGGCTCAATTGTTGGTTAAACAAGGAGTTAGTTCTCAACCATCAGATTTTAAGAGAAATTATGAGTCTTGATTACATGTCTCGTATCCCATGGTTAAAATATATTAGGGGTTGTTTTGAAGAGCTGGGGCGGCCGGACCTTTTTAAAGCCTGATTCTATTACCATGAAGGATGTGGAATTTGTAAAAAAACCTTTATTACCTTAAAAAAGCATGGTAGAGACGATTTAGAAATTGGGAAATCAAGCGTCCGTAAATATGTGATGCTTAAAACAATCCCATCTATTGAGCCTTATCTTCTGTGGCCATTGTCGCCCCATGAGCGGTTTTTATTAATCAGGTTTCGATTGGATTATTTTCATTTGTTATTAGCTGTCCCAAAAGGGAGCCGCAGAGGCCAGGTGTTAGCATCCTGTGGCTGCGACGGAGTGTCTCCTCAGGATTTGCTACACTTTATGTTTTTTTGTAAATTTTATGATGTACCTCGCAGATATTTTTTAACACCCCTTTTAAAGAAGTTGAATTTTACTCAGGTCCGCCCAGCTCTTTTTTATTTACAACTGTTGAAATTAGACTGTGTGACTTTTATAGTAGGCTTTCTGAAATCCTCTCTGAGATCTAGGATTTGTATGGAGAGATAGTAAACTTCTAACGTTGGTAGGTACCCCCATTACTATCCATATTGATGTAATTTGGTCCTCTGGTGTAGTGGTTCCCCCCATATAATTTTATGTATTAGATGTATATATCTCTGTATTTTAGGGGACAATTTGTTTTAACATTATTGTTATGAATTATATGTCTTAACTGTTATATGGAGTTGTGTAACTTTTATGGTTTTAATCCTAAAGCCGAATAAAGTATTTTGATTGATTGATTGATACCAGAGCAGTATCTCCCAAGATGGTGGGTCTGTGGAATGACTCAGAACAGGAGGTTCTGCAAGACGTACTAGGGAAAATGATCCTCCTGCCGGACCTGGCTATCCAGGCAGCAGTGCTTTGTGAACATGTGAACTGACACCCACATTTTAGCCTAGCAGATGTCCAAGATTAACACCCCACACGCCAGCACAGTGGGAGCAGCTCTTGCTCAGGTCGAATGAGTGTCGTTTTTTATGATCAGTATAAGACAATAAAAATCTAATTCCATGATGTAACAGATTCAATCTGGAGCAGCACCAACATTCTGAACTTTTCTTTTTGTTCAATTTGTGTGAGGTTTACAAATTCATTATGGGTCATAGGTCTCGCTTTGTATTGGTCTCTCTAAAAAAAGGTTCAAACATCCTAAATCATTCAGTTATGTTATGTTATCGGACACATTCACCATAAGGTCTCTCGACGCTGGTAGCAGAAGGGAACACCGATCATCTGGTTAGGCACAGGATTGTCGAAACATCCAAGTTTTTAAAAGTTTCCTTAATTTCCCATGAGTTGGATGCTGATCTAATGTCCAGTCTATGAGGGAAAAGTCTTCGTGCCCGTGCTGAAATGATAGGTAAGGAACTCTAAAGCTGGAGTGTATACACTTTGCAGAGTATTTAGCACCCATTTCCCTATTATTATACTCTGTCAGACTAACCGAGGTTGGTAATCCTTCCTCTCATCATTTATTTATTTATTTAATGCATTTTTATAAAGCGCGGACTTTACCTGAAGGTGTCAGAGCGCTGTACAATAGAACCAGTTACGTTACATGAGAGAAATGTTACAAAATAGAACGTTACAAAAATAAACAGGAGACTAGAAGGGGTAGGGTAAAACCATAGAATGCAAGAACACAATATCAAAGCAAGCAAGGGTGAGGAATGTACAAGAAAATATTACAAATTTACAATGATGAACGAACTTCCTAGAGGGGTCTGAGAATGAAGGCATTAGTTCTGAAAGTGTCTTTGGAAGAGAAGAGATTTGAGGTCAGCTTTGAAGATCCGGATAGAGGTGGTGGCACGGAGCAATGCAGGAAGCGAGTTCCAGATTCTCACCGCATTACCTGAGAACGATTGAGCCATCAATCTTTCCCTTTTGAAGGAGGGGGGCTCAAGCAGAAACTTTTCTGCATTCCGAGAAGGTCTCGAGCCTCCAGACATTTTCAGTTTATTCGCCAGGTAACGAGGGGAGGAAGTGTGCAAGGCTTTGTGGGTGATGCAGGCCGTTTTGTAAATAGATCTTGCCTCGATGGGAAGCCATCGAAGAGAAGACAGGATAGGAGTGATGTGGTCACTTCGTTTGGACCCTGAAAAAAAGCGAGCTACTGAATGGAGGACGGATTTGAGGGGGGAGAGGTGAGATTTGGGTAGGCCAGTCAGAAGAAAATTGCAGTAATCCAGTCTAGAGAGAACTAGCGATTGGACCAAGGTTTTTAGGTCTTTCTCCGGGAAGAACCGACGAATCCCCCACAGAAGGCGCAGCTGGTAACGTGCGTTCTTGGCAATGGAGTTGATGTGGGAGATTAGGTTGAGTCTTTTGTCAAGTATGACACCTAGGGATTTAGCGCTGTCGACAATGATGGGTTTATTGTTGAGTAAATTCAGCTGATCCATCCAGGATTGAACAGGAGGCGGGGAGAGAGAGGTAGATAGGAGGAGGAATTCAGTTTTGGAGGAATTGAGAATGAGTTGGTGAACTAACATCCAGTTGTGAATAGAGTTGAGAGTAGAGTTGAGTAGTGAGAGATGATGTGAGGAAGACACCTTGAGGTAGATTTCAGTGTCATCCGCATAGAGATGGTAGTGGATCCCAGATTTACTTAGGAGGTGACCTAATGGTTCCAGATAGAGATTAAACAAAGTGGGTGCAAGGATAGAACCTTGAGTGACGCCTTGACCAACCGCCAATGTAGACGAAAGACTATTCGCTATCTTGATCATTTGGGATCTGTCCAAGAGGAATGAGGTAAACCATTTAAGCACTGTGCCTTCCACGCCCATTCTCTGTTGAAGAGTGTTAAGGAGGGTGTTGTGATTAACAGTGTCAAAGGCTGCAGAGAGGTCAAGAAGAATCAGAAGGCACGATTCCCCAGAATCGAGTATATGCAGCGCATCATCAATCACTTGCAGCAGGGCTGTTTCAGTGCTGCAATTTTGAATGAAGCCAGACTGGAACACGTCAAGGAGATTATTGTCCATAATATGTAGGGAAAGTTGTTTCGCAACACATTTTTCTGTGACTTTCGAAAGAAAAGGGAGGTTAGTGATGGGGCGGAAGTTGTTGAGGTCGTTCGCATCTGCGGAGGGTTTTTTTAAGAAGAGGGGTAACTTGTCCTGTTTTGAGGGCAGCTGGGAGGGAGCCTTGACTGAGGAAAAGATTAACTAGCCTGGTCCAATAAGAGAGAGTATTGGTGTAGAAATCAATGGTGATGACACTAGGGATGGGGTCAGAAGGATGGTTGGAGGGTTTGGTTTCGAGGATGCATTTGAGGAGGTCATCTTCCGAGATGGCGGCAAAGTTCTGCCAAGTGACTAAGGATTTTTGCTCCTCAATGGGGGTGGGGTGGGTGACCTGATCCACCAGTGATTTGACCTTTTCACAGAAGAATATAGCGAATTCTGCTGCTTTCTTTGAAGAATCCTCAGGCTTGATGGGTTGGGGAGAGCAGTTTGGGTTTTTGATGAGGTCAAAAAGTTTTTTGGATCTGTTTTTGGCTGAGTCGAGGAGGGATCTGAAATGTGATGCTTTTTCATGGAAGATGTGCTTGTGGTATTTGGATCTTGCCGAACGTAAATGAGAGAGATTGGAGGTGGATGGAGATTGTCTCCAATGTTTCTCCAAGATTCTAAGGTTCTTCCTTTCATCATAGAGAGCTTTATTGAACCAAGGTGCTGAGGGGGTGGATCTTTTCCTTTTGCTTTGGAGTGGAGCGACATTATCGATTTCGACTGCTAGGACTGAGAGGCAATGGGAGGTGAGATCGTTGACATCCACGTTAGGGTCTAATCTAGGAAGTGAACGCATAGCAGAATCACACAGAGTGTCAAGATCAATGTTTTTAGTGTTGCGGAACCAGGTAGAAGTCCTTTTAGGTTGGCCGAGAGTTATAACGTGCGAAAGGTGAAAACGGAAGGGAATGAGGAAGTGGTCTGACCAGTCTACATGGATGGGGGGAGCAATAGTAAGCAGGTCTGCTTTAGAAATAACAAGGTCCAGAATTGAGCCCTTAGAGTGTGTAATTTCCGAGCAGTGTTGGAAAAGATCATTGGCTGAGAGAAAGGTGGCAAGCTTGTTGGCAGCCGAGTCTTCCAAGGAGCCCCAGTGGAGATTGAAGTCACCCAGGAAGATCTGCCTGTCACTTTGAGAATATTGGTCACTGATGAAGTCGGTGATTTCCTCCAAAAAGGAAGAGCAGTTACCGGGCGGGTGGTAGATGGCATGGAAGCTGAAGGGTGAGCCGTGATGTACTTGAAGTTCTAGGGATAGGCATTCGAATGTACGGAAGAAGATGGTAGGAAAGGCTTTAATTTGAAGGGAGTTTCTGAAGATGATAGCGACACCTCCCCCAATTTTGTCTGTTCTGTCATTTCTGAGGATAGAGTAGTCGGTAGGTATCAGAAGATCAAACAAAGTATGAGAGGAGTCATTAAACCAGGTCTCAGTGAGGAAGAGCATGTCAAGATTGTAGTGGGTGATAGTGTCAGAGATTTCCAGTTTGTGTTTGATTGCAGATCTGCAGTTGTGGAGCAAACAATGCAGCTCTGACGCAACTGTTTTGGTGATGGGGGTGTTTGGGCTGTTAAGGGAGATAGGGATAAGATTCTTGCATGAGGGTGCCAGGGAAGAAGAAGACGGATCAGAGTAAAGCCATGGAGTCACTGTCTGGTGGCAGGGGATGCCCCTAGCAGTGCTAATGGCTGTTTGTCAAAAGAGCACCGGCCGGCAGGATTACTTCACCCGGGCAGGCCCAGCAAAGTTGCGGGTAAAACACTGCCACACAGGGACCTCGTGGGTCCATGACCATTCTCACAGCCTGGCCAGTCGATGTATCGATGGACTATAATGCAGGGAGGGGGGGTAGGATCACTATGTTATGTTCAGGTTAGCCCAGTGGCGCCACAAGCAAGACACTGCCAGTCAAGGGGCTCAAGAGGATGCAGTCAGGACCAGGCAGCACCAAGAGATCCCCAGCGCTCAGTGCGAGGGGCAGGACATTTCGGCCCTAAAGTCCCCCAAGATCCACCGAGGTTGGTTTTCTAGTGTGCAGCTGGAAAGATCTGCAGGTCATTGGACCGGATCGTTGCAGATATGCAGACTGGGTGCAGAGCCAGCCTAAAGCACGTCCACCATTTTTTAATGTTGACCTCCTCTGATTACTTCTTGATGTTGTACTTCCTTCTCAGAGTACTACCTATTGTGAATTTCCATAATTAGTTTTTGGTTTCCTACCACAATAGATCTAAGTATTTCTTCGCTATCATTAAGTCAGTGGTTGAATGCCTTCCTGATATTAATTCCAGTCTCAAAAAGAGCATGATAAAGGTTGCTGCCCTCAAGATTTCAGTGCTAGACACAAATACAGTCCTAACTGTATTTGTTATCATGACTAGTATTGCACATATTCTAGTTAAGCTACTTGTTAGAGAACCTACCTACCAGTGAGAAACTTGTAGATTGTACCATGCTTTATATTACTTGCATTATATTAAAGTTAACCTTGTGAGCATGCTCATGTACAAATATCCACTGCTGATGTTGTGTGTTGAAACCTTTTATGGTGCTGTGGAATCTCAAAATGCTCCCTATTCTTCTGAGGTTATTTTGCTGGGGCAATATTGTGGTGCACCACATTTGTGAATGTGGCACCATTGTGAGAAATATATTCTGCATTAGTAGCAGAGTAGTCCATGAAATGCATTTGATGTCATTATATTAACTATAACACAAGAGATGGATAACGCACTCCTAAATTAACTGAAAAATACTTTAATAGCGTACTCAAGTTGTGGCGTGCAGCAGGGTGTCACTCTCTGATCACAAGAGTGTAAGTAACCAATATCACAGACAGCGCTCCCCACATTGGGGAACTTCCCCTTCTTGCACTGCCCAAGTTCCCAAAGAAAAGGGTTGTATTCAGATAATCAATAATCCAAATATGTGAATCAACTTTCAATTAAGAAAGTTTATTCGAGATCATCAGATCCATATGTTGGGTAATCTTCATCCATCCCAACTGTATGTTATTAGTAGTTCATATTAAACTTGTACATAATGTAAAGACATGTCTTTCAAAAGCAAAGATAAACCAATCCCAATACATTTTGGGCTGGAGTTGCCCTTCATCAGGGGATAACAAATCTACAAAAAAGAGGTCAAAACGATTATCTAACACGCCATACAACATTGTAAACCAACTGGTTAGAAATCAGTTTCAAGAAAGCCATATCATGCTGTGCAAAACCTCAATTCCTAAAGTTGGAAAGCGTTATGCAGTGACTTTGTATATTGCCAACATATAACGAGTCATGATAAAAATGAAAATGTACTGAACAAGTCATGAAAAAATGTGGCACCACTGCGGAACAACAAATCCTCCCGTTACTGAATGGATCACCAACATCATGCCTGTAAGACAGATCTAGATAACCAAATGTAATCACACAGAAAGGTGTCAAGAGTATTTATATAGTGTGAAAAGTAGGGGAAAAAAGAGAGAAGTTTGCACCAGTATCAAAAACCAAAAGCTTTCGGAATGATAGATTTGTTATTCCCCGATGAAGGGCAACTCCAGCCCGAAATGCATTGGGATTGGTTTATCTTTGCTTTTGAAAGAAATTTCTTTAAATCATGAACAAGATTAATATGAACTACTAATAACATACAGTTGGGATGGATGAAGATTACCCAACATATGGATCTGATGATCTCGAATAAACTACTTAATTGAAAGTTGATTCACGTATTTGGATTATTGATTATCTGATTACAACCCCCTTTCTTTGGGAACTTGGGCAGTCCAAGAAGGGGATGTTCCCCAATGTGGGGAGCGCTGTCTGTGATTATATTAACTATGTCACTGCTCACTTGTGAAATGTTTTGGTAACGTCTTTATAAATGCAGCATTTAGAGGCAACTGTAGCAAGAGAGGCATAACACTAAGCAGGAGTTCGGTTTTCTTCGGGACGCTTTACAAATAAATGGAGATGTCATGAATGAAACATATAATATTTAAGAAATACCAAATCAACACCTCTTTGACCGCATGTAATTGAATGTTTCAATATTAACTAGGCTTGCCAAAGAAAAACCTAGCAAAGTATTCTTAGAACAACATGTTCAATTGTAGACAAGAGATTTCTCTGTCAAAGAACAGTCATTCAATGTTCAGATGCCTTGATAGTATCATTCAAGGAGGGATAACATCAGTTGGGAGTAGATTAATGGATATCTTGCACTAATGATATGCTATTCCCTAAAGACAACGAAAACAAAAGGTGCTTTATTCAATCATAAAAAAAGATAGAAATCACAGGTCCGTCATGTCTCAGCAATGAATTTGATGCTGCTGCAGTTGGTTGAATTATAAAGGAGAAAATTATACTTAAGTGCAATGCATTTTAATAGATTCTCCTAGCATATTTCGGTGTGCAGCAATCTAGGAACTTTTCATGATCTCAAACTTTCTCAGTACTAAATCCTCTATACTTTAATGGGCTGCCACTGCAGCACAGTTCAAGGGATCCTATAACATCAAGCCAGTCTCCGCCTTTACCAAAATCACCTTAATTCAGTAAATCTTCATACTAACTGTAGATACAAACATTGAACTGGATGTTCATTTCCCAAACTAATGGGTCTCATATCAAAACTTTGACATATCTGTTTCAGTGGCATATTTTGCTGGGGATGGATTCAACGGCAAGACACAATTTGCTGAGGGCCTCATGATAAAGGACTCACATTCAACATTGAGGATACCACTGTCAAGTGTTTTTGAGAATAAGGATGGCAGAGAAGACCCTAATGGCAAGGCAATTAATCCAGTGAAGCCAGATACCACCTTCTAGTAGCTGCGATAGACCATTCCTGCTCTTCAATATGCTCAGCTTAAACATACACCATTCCATCCAGCCAGAACATAAGCAATATCACTAGACCAAAATCTAGAACGTCTTGCACCAGAAGAAGCAGAAAAACATCAGCAGGGTCTGGCTTCTTTAAAGAGGAGTCACAGCTCTACTTCAGAGTCACTTCAGAGCACATATTCGCAAATCAATCCTGTCAAGTGTTTCATCCACTTAAGATACTGCCATGGTCAAATATGTCATCAATATAGCTGCTATCAAGCTAATGTTCTGTTCGTAAGAGTAGATGCCAGTCCACTTAAAAAACCCTTAATCCACATATTTTCCTGACCTCTCATCCTGCTGGTGTATGGCCTTCTATAACCAATAGTGGGTTTGTTTTCACTATAGGTAAGGCAAGCAACTAAGAACAGGTACAGAACTCAGGAGGAGTACCTGGTCTTCGTGTAAAGTAACGCTCATTAATTGGTTATAGTTGTTCGTCCCTTTCCTTTCTCCACCTGACAGGGAGACGGTGCATGTGAGAACTTGAAAAGACATTCAGTGACTCTTCTGCCTAATAGATGAGGGAAAGAAAACTACAACACTATCAAGTAGTCATCATCTATCACAACCACTAAAATACACCATACACTAGCTGCCTAAGGACAAAAGGCAAGATTTCAGGTATGTCATGAATGAAGGACAGCTTGTGTT
The DNA here is from genome assembly GCA_963921515.1 of Calotriton arnoldi. Taxonomy (NCBI): domain Eukaryota; kingdom Metazoa; phylum Chordata; class Amphibia; order Caudata; family Salamandridae; genus Calotriton; species Calotriton arnoldi. The sequence goes on along the minus strand of CAWUFW010000227.1, from coordinate 2,821,102 downwards.
AAGTGAATTCATAAGAGTGAAATACCCTTTGCTCACGACTACTGTCATGGTATCTCAATGAGATAACCAGTCTGGCTTCACAGTTGGATGGCCCTCAACAGGCCTTGCATCTGCGCCATAGAAGGCCCTAGTGAGCTAAGGTAGTATGCACTATAGAAATACTAAACTACAACACATTATATTAAAATCAGTCTCAGCACTTTAAACACTGGAGAAAGACACCACTCAGCCGAGGATGGCAAACCGCTAACAATGATTTTTCACCCTCCATCATCAATCAAAGGAAGGAAATATAATGAACAATGTTCCAGAGGGCAAAGCATGAGGAAAGACAGCTGGATCAGAACCCATTTTATTAATCAATTTAACGGTTTTCTAAAATAATTCTGCACAAAAAAGAGCAAGTAATTAAATGATAAACACTAGGAAAAGTATGTCAAGAAATGGAAAGTCAGTTACATCAAAGCAATCTTGCCATATTTCAGGTATAGGTGGAAAAGGTGAATTTTAACCATTTTCTGCTCGAGAGAAGTGTGGGTTCAGCTTTTAGGTAAATTAGTTCTAAAACGGTTTTTACAGACCTGGGAAAGTTCTGTTTCATGCCTGTGAGGTCTTGAATTTTCGCACTTCCAGATATAATGAGTTCTTGCTTTTGAGACCTTTTGTACACCAAAGACCGTCAGGATTCTATCAGGAGACTCTCACGAGGGCCCTGTGGGGTCCAGCTGTTACACCAGAATATGACAGAACTCTTTACAACACCTTACATTCCCAGGTCCACATTACATCCCACTTCAGGCTTATGCACCATCTTCCCGATACATGTTGGTCTCTGAAGTGCTTTTAGTCTCCAAACCCTGGCCCAATCACTTCCTGGTGTTGGTACTCTATTCTCTATCTTGATCCCAGGATCCTAAGGCCTTTCTGACCTCCTTTTAACCTGCTTTCTTGGCTTTTCACTCTTGTCTCTGATTTGTACTCCATTCTTACTTTACTGTTACCTGTCTTGTGCCTCCTGGTTCTGCTGGTATTTCCCTTTCCATGACGCAGTTCTGCCATGCCTTCAATGACGGTTCTCCGACTCCTTGCGCATGGTTTATTCATTGCACCTGACCTTGGTGCTGAGTCTCCTTGCGTACTGTTGTGATCCTGCTGCTATATATCCAGGATTGCTCTTTTATTTCTGTTTCTATTGTTATTTGATTCCATTTTCCCTGTTCTTACTAGTTATTTTTTGTTTGTCTGATGTCTGTATATTGTTTATCCTGCCTCTTTGTTCCTGTGATTGCCTTGCTCCTAGTCTTGTCTGCACTCCTCCTGATCTGTCCGGTTATATGCAGTCTCCTTGCCTTGTATTCTGTGCTCCTATTAGTCTGAATATTTCTCTACTGCCTAATTAGGAGCAGCGTTTTCCTAGACTTATTTTTAATTTTTCATAGTTCTGTGTATCCCTGTCCTGCCCCTGACCTTGATTCCAGTACTGGTTTTCCCTGAGACCAGTTTCTATTTTGGTGTTTCTTGTCCTGTTCCCTGTTGTCCCGTCTTGTGTTTATATTATAATGTTGATTATCATTGTTACCAAGGGTGCCAGTATGTTCGAGGCCCTGTGCCTCTAGCACAGAGATCCACCCATGCTCTTTTTTTCTGTAAGAGCTGCAGGGTGTTTCCCAAAAACTCTGCAAGATGAATCTGCTCCTTGCCTTCTTGTTAGATCTTTTTCAGTTCAAAGAGAGATCATTTCCAAGGAGCAGCCAAACTATAATTTGTGATAGTTTGTCTGTTTATCTCCTGCTTTTAGCTTCCTGTTTTATGTACTTGTGTTTTCTATTGCAGACTTATCAGTACCCTTTTGACTGTCGGTTACAGCCTGCGTCTGTCCTGCCTCCCCCTAGGCTTTAGGTATTCTCTTATTTATATTTAACCCCTTCTCTGGAAAGGCCTTGTCCCTACAGAGAGCAAGCACCACGTGTTATCTTGCCTTGCCCTGAATTCAGCTAGTGCCCCTAACAGATTGTGAGCCCAATTAGTTTTTGTCAAGATGTTTAGCATCAGATCTATAAAGTTTATGTATGTAAGGAGACAACCATTGCCAAGGCAGCACAATTCCTTACAGCATGATATAAAAGCCTTTGACCTAAGATCAATTTATGAAAGAAGATGGCACGTTAGATTTTCATTCCATCTGTGATCCTGACCCTCAATTAAAGTCAGCAATTGAACTACAGGATGAAACAAATTTTAGCAAATTCAGTTAGCTGCTGAAATACAGAATACATTCTAAGAGTGTTGAATTTAAGGGAAATTATTCTCAGGTTAATAACTCAAAGAACCAGTGCCAACACAATTCCAAAACATCATATGTTGGAACATCTCAAACTGGTAATTTAATGCCATCAGCTAGTGCTGGAGTAACCATGCCCTTCCTATCTATTAGTAACCCCAAGCATCAGCTTCCCGACAGAGCTTTTCTTGTTAGTTCATGACAAATGTTGAGTTTAATCAGTAACCAGCTTAATGAATCTGTGAGCTTTTGTTAATTCTACTTTAGCCATCCTGAATCTAAAGAGAAGATTTCAGTGTATCCTAGGGCTTAGACAGCCATGTCTGATGTACAGACCCAAGGTAATCCAGTCTTTAAAACGTCAGCAGTATCTCCAGAGAAAGCCTCTAAATTTAAGTCTGCACAAAAAGAAATGTAAGACTTAAAGAGACAAAACATGGCTTTATTTAATAATTATATCTGCCTACAATGCAAAAATGTTGCAAAAGGATATTTGTCCTCTAAGACTGAGCCCTGTTTCAATTAACCAGACATTTTCTTACTCTTTGATTTCTGTTTCCATTGGTGTTTGATTCGATTTTCCTGTCTTGATTAGCGGCGGATGAAATTTCTGTTTCGCCGGTGGAATTTTTCTGACTTCGTTTTACTCTTGTAACATGGGGTACGGCCAAATTTCACCAATCGTCACGTGGCAGAATTTTTTCTCACGTGTGCACCGAAATGGTAAGTTGCGGAGCGCGAGCGAGATTTAGCATCCCCTAGTGCGATTTTCAGTTGCTAGGAGGACATCTGGCGAGATTTTCCCAGCACACGCAGTCGCGACTGGTTGCGGTCCGACGGCTGCTGCTCAAGTAGAAAATCTACTCGAGCCGCAGCAAAATCAAGTCGAGTAGCTGGGCCCCCTGAGTGCCGCATGGTGCTGATTTTTCGGCTCAGAACACGTTCCCGGCGCTAAATCACAGCAAAGCAGGACGACATGCCTATTTCTGCCCATTGGCCAGAGGCTCAGCTGGCTCCTCTGTCTTAAAACCTTTCACCTGATGGCCCATACTCCAAAGGACCATCAAGTATAAATGACGGTCACCTGCCCTATTGAGGCAGAGCAACATTCGTTTTCAGAATGTAGGACTGCCAAAAGAGGCATGACAATCGGGGTAGGGAAAAAAAAGCACAATAGCCCCACACTCAGGGAGAAAACTCAGTCAGTGTGTCAGGGCTTTTTTGATTTCTGAAAATAAACAGCAGCTTCGTGAATTTTTTTTCAGAAAACAAAAAACTGTGGCACCCACTTAGTAAAGTTTCAGTGCATTCATTAAAGATCCACACTAGCTTCCCTGAAGCACAAAGATCACCACCTCCCTGGCGGAAATCTTTAAATACAGCAGGCAGTACTCCACCAGGGGAGTGGACGCCTTAGTCTCCACTCTCTTGGAGGGCCATCCACCATGGATTAAATGAGGCTGCCTGCTTCAACAGGAAACCAACTACTTTTCTCCACAATGTATGTGTGGATGGGAAGTGAATGCAGTCTTCCTAAAATATATGTGGCTGACGGGGTGGAGATGAGGGAACATGTCCATGAATATAAAAAAACATATGTCTTTAACAATGTGTTTCACCTCAGTTAACTTATTGTTTTAATCAATGCATTTTCAATGTTTTCGTTTTAGAAATAAATAAGTAATTTTGTTGGCTTTTCCTTTCGCCTTTTTAAGTGAACTATGTTGCACAAATCCTTGAACAAGTTGAATCAAAAGAGGCACCAACCAAAGTGGAGAAGGTGCCTAGGCATGATTTAACGACGTCTTAGATTCTTAGGCCACAGGCAAAGGAGGCAAGGAATAGGAAGGTATTGGGAGGCATTGACTGCCACAGTCGCCTGCCTGCAGGATGTTGCTCCCACCTGATACTTCGTGAGGAGGGCAGTTGAGGGTGGTCCAGAGGGTACAGGAGAAGCCCTGAACAAATCCAAGATAGCACGGGGCAGTCCTCAACCTGAGTTGAGTCAGCCGATGGACCCGGAAATGCCAGTTTCATCTTTTTATGGTTAGGATCTTCTCCAATGATGAGCAAATGTTTAGCATGGGAAATGGCATCAAACCTCTGAAGGGTCCTGGGTAACCGGACCATTTTCTCGACAAATTATTATCATTATTAAGAAACTGAGAGTGCGCGCAGCTCCCCTGGGGGTTTCCCGACGCAGAGCGGAAGTAGGGGGAAATCAGAAAGGAGATCTGAATAGTGAGTTAGAAGAGCCAGGTCTTTAAATCCCTACGAAACGCCAGAAGGGATGTCGCGTCTCTCAAAGAAGCTGGCAGGGAGTCCCAAAGTTGAGGTCCGAAATAGGAGAAAGACCAGCCTTTCTACGGGACAGCCGGAATTTGGTAAAATGAACCGGGTCTGCAGAGAAGATCTCAGGGGATGGGATGGATGGCAAAGGTGGACAAGGTCCAGAAGATATTTGGGGGCCAATACAGATTTAACCTTAAACATGTAGCATAATGCTTTAACCTTGTAATTATCCAAATGTCATTCTCTTGCTTGCCTCACACCAACATTCTAAATAGGCTTCCAACTGAAACATTCTAAATGGACAATGAAGTGAGAGGTGAGGAAGAAATTACGAAACGGGAAATGGATGGATGAGTATAAATAAAGACATTTCTCTTCTCCGGAAGGAGAAATACACAAAGATTGCAGCTGTGAGAAATCAAATAAATGTAGGATGCAACCAAGGGAACCTTGAAAAACAGAACAATCTGGATGTAACTAACAAGAAATACTAATGGTGTGGCAGTTCAATATGTTACTAGTCTGGAGGGTGACAATTTCTTGTACTTTTCCTCTCCATAATGGATTTATGTGGGCACACAGCAAGTTGAGGGGAGGATTTTCTTCCAGCTACAGGCACTCTATGACACTTGGCCAATCTGTCCATGGTCCAGACATGGCTGACTTCCACAACTGAGTGATAAATTCCTAGAGCGCTCCAAATTACGCTCTGTAATGCTTAGACAAGTTAAATCTTTCCAAAGTGCTGGCTTAGTTGGCCCTCCTTCCTGGTGTCTTAATAATTGAAAACAATGCTACATGGAAGTAAAGTATAGTCCAATACCACACAGAAAACATGGATAGTAAACCCTTCAATCATTTTAAACTCATGAGTAAATCAGTATTGAACCAAAATGTATTCAAACTTCATAGAATTCCTTCATTTTATATTGGTTTAAATACAGTTATTACATTGTCTAATGACTTATGAATACTTTATTCGGTTTATGCAACCATAAAAGCACAAACAAGAAGACATAACATCACAATGTGATATCACAGTTAAATATACATAAAACACTATTTATAGAATTGTGGATAAAACTATAGAGTAGCCATAAAACAATAGATAAAAGCACATTGGGCCAAAAATATCATAAAAAGAGTATATACAGCAGGGAACACAAACCACAAGATGACTGAGAAGTTGACATCTATATCCTTATCCATCTCTCTCAGCAGAGAGGTGAAGGTGCAGCACAGTAGGAAGAAATTAACTACGTAGAAAGGACAGACTATTTCTGGGCTTGGTTAAAAGTTACACCATCGCCTTTGCTCTAATGGACCAGCTCCAGTGTCCGTGAGTAGAAGCCTAAGCATTGGTATATACTGTCTACAACAAAGGAGCCTACAGATCAGAAGAATTCAGCTTTTCCTTGGTCGGACATAGCCAAGGCAGAAGAAAATCAAATGAGGTAGAGTTTATTCTGCTTGCAGGCATACCCAGATGGGACCTCTAACTTGAGCAAAAAGATAGTAAAGGTAGAGTTCCATGGCGAAACTTAAGGTACAGTTGTCTGGCACCAGTGCTCAGTAAATAATCACAGAATGGCTCAAATTTGGCGTGGGGTTTGATATCAAGAAAAGTGCAAGAGAGTGAGCTTTGGGAGGTATTTCTTCTTTTCTGTTCCCATTTCCATCCCCAAAATGCATCTTTAAGAGCTTCCCTAAAGAATTGAGGGGAATTGCTATTGTCAGACCAAAATTCGCCAAGGCCAAGATTAGTCAGCGTGCTCTTTACCTAATTGATCCATTTTATCTTGCTAGATTTGTCCAATGCAACTATTTCCCTGAGGCCATTATAGTAGGCATCCAGAGCTGGTGTGTACTTAAACCTGCACCAATATAGCAGGGGCCTTAGCTGAGCTTTGTGTGTCAAAGGGGTAAGACCCATGTCCTGTCGTAATGGTAAAAGGGGTGTACTTTTCTTTGGGTAGGTTAACTAAGGCCCTGAGAAAGTTATTCTCTGCAATTCCTAGCTCACCCAAGGTCGAGGGACCCCAAACCTCAGCCCTGTATAGCGCACTGCCTTCTAACTTGACCCTATATACTTTTAATGCAGGTGAAATGCGCTTATTCTTGGAAGCTTTATAAAATTTTAGGATTTCAGCAGCCTGATGTGTTAGTTTTAAGGCACTTTTCCTGACCTGAGCAGACCAGCTCATGTTCCTAGTGAGGATTATTCCTCTATAGGTAAACTCATTGACTCTCTACAGATTGTCCTTCCAGCAATATAGAGCCTTTAAAGGTCCTATGGGGATTAATGGTCATAAACTTGTTTTTTGAGTGGCTAATGACCAGCCCTCGATCATCGCAGAATTACAATAGTCTATTGACAAGATTCTGGAGTCCCATTGGGGTTTTAGAAACCAATAGAGTGTCATCTGCAAACAGGAGTAGGGGTATTTTCCTACCTATGACTTTGGAGGAGTCATTCTCACTGTCCTCCAGAAAAGAGACCACATTGTTAAGGAATAATTAAAACAGTGTGGGAGCGAGGACACGCCCCTGTTGGACACCTTTATTCACCCCGATCCACTCAGTTAGTTCCCCTCCTGGCCCCATCTCACTAGTGCATATGTGCCCTGATGTAGACAGATGAGAATATCCAGGAGAGGGGCTGGCACCCTGGTGGCCTTCAAAACCTCCCAAAGTTTGTGTCGGGGATCCAAGTCAATCACTGACTTTAGATCCACAAATACAAGATATAGATGTGATTTTTCACTGATGACCATTTTCCAATAAATTATCAAAAACCTAAATGTCTGGTCTATGGTACTGATCTGGCTCCTAAACACTGCCTGCAGGTATGATAGAGCCCTGGTCTCCTCAATCCAGTGTTCAAGCTAGTACAGGATCTGCCTGCTAAAGACCTTCTGGGTTACACTGATTTAACGGATTGGTCTATAATTCAGGGGGGAATCTTTTGGGCCCTTCTTATAAACAGGGATGATCCCTGCTGCCTTCCAGCTAGATGTGATTTCCATTCCCCCCAATATTAAACTGGTTAACCTCTTTATATATTGAGACAAATTCTCGAAGTCTGATAGAAGAAGATCCCTTGGGACCCCATTTGGCCATGCAGCTTTTCCACCTGCTATAGATTTAATAGCCCTCTCTGTATCACTGTTTGTAATTATTAATGGGGTGGAGGAGGTTTGGGCTACTGTAGGGGGCAATGTCATAGTATCCAGGCTCCATACTGTCGTCTGGGCATACAAGTCAGAGAAATGTTTGTGGCAGGTCTCAGGGTGAATAGAGCCCACCAAACAGGATGTAGGAAACTGCCCCTGATTTGCGACTGTCCACCAGATTTTCCTGGTATCTTTATTAACTGCGGCCACTAGGATATCTTCCCATAGTTGCGTATCCCACTCAGACCGCGCTTTCCTTTGGGCTAGTTTAAATTGTTTCCTTGAAGCTCTAATACAGCTAGGGTCACATCTTTTTAAAGCTAAGAACAACTCCGATTTTGCAGTCAGTGTTAAACCAAGTACAGCCCGGTTTAGGGGCCTTCCAGTAGGTGCGTTATATTGTGTAAAGCACTTGCCCAAAGTGTGAAATAGATTGACATGACTATGGAGAGCAGCAGGGTGCCTAATGTGGGTAGGAGGGAAGATGTCTAAGTTGGAAATTGCCTTTAGCAGAGCCCTGTTCATTTTAATCCTGAGGTCAGGTTGTGTTTCTACTCTAGCCCAGTTATTACTTTGTAACTCCCAATGCATTTCGGATGACATATCCTTCATCAGGGGAATATTCATGTAACATCTAAAAAATAAAGGATTCATATCCTTACTAGAAACATAATCGATTGCTAAAAGAGTTAAAATTCAACTCGTAGATTAAAACAACTAGTCCATCATATTCATGCTGAAATCCCAAATACTCAACCAGCCAAGACCCAAGTCAAAAATGCCTAACCCTCATGGTCATGTAATTTACATGGTAAATGTAATCAAAGGCGGCAACTCCGTAAAATATGAGAACGAGGAGTCTATCAAAAATAAATCCATTCATTGGATTAGGCACGTAAGGGGGTGTAGGTCTGGGATAAGGGACGATATCCTGAGAGCCAGAAGATGCGTTCTGACTAACTGCCCAGCAGACGCAATAGAACTCATTAGCTGATGAAAGTTTAGTGCATAATTTAATAGCCCTAGAAGCCAGGACATGCCCCCCGCCAACATCCAATATCCAGTTTAAGCTGCTGTTGGTTATCAACATCGCCCAGCCCACCCCCAACTTGATATCAACAAGGCCACCCCTAAGATCTCCCCTGGCCGAAAATGACTGACTGCAATCAGGCCTTACACTTATACACAACACGAGTAGTGCCCCTTGCCTTGCCATAAACATAGGTCTTTCGCAACCTGCTGAGACGTCAACAGAAGAAAGCTTTAGGACAGAGGTAAACTTGTCAACTATACACCACAGAGTCATCTTGGAGAGGGAGTTGCCAATTCCACTATAGACATTGTCTCTTGTAACCATACATCGTCCCAGAAAGCTGAGACCCAGCCCGTAGGCCCTCATCAGCTTAAAATGGCCTCATGAGATGTGGCCGTGATAAGGAGTAAGCTATGTTTGCCTCAGTGGAGAGAGCTCACAAACTCGCATGATATCTGCATATTGCAGGAAACCTGGAGTTTAACAACCATATTTGTACCAAGATTCGTAACATTTTTCAAGCCGGCTGTGGCATCTAAACAGGGTCGACCATCAGGTGGTATGCTGACTCCGATCAGCACTTTGGTAATTTGTGATATAAAAGAGCTCCCCTCTAATAGCCTAGATATTCTAGCAGTACGTCTGTGCGTCGGTAGATGGCGTTGGTCGACTCCGAGTCCGTCGTTGGCCCCTGCGCGCTGACGTCAGTTCTTTCTTTTTCCGCGCCAGCCTTGTGCAGATCCTGAGAGAGTTACCCCTTAGTCACTGTTTGACTAACTTTTTTCTCGACTTTTGTCGAATTCTTTTTGAGTTGTTCGACTCCTGGTGTACGAGGGATGTCTCATCGTCAGACCGAGTTCAAGCATGCGAGGCCTGCAACCGCATGATGTCAGTAACGGACCCCCACGTCGTCTGCCTATGGTGCCTGGAGCGCGACCAGGACCCGAAGTCAGCTCCCCCTCGTTCGAGGTCCCGGTCGAGAGGAAGGTCTCGGGACCGGTCGCAGAGCCATCACCATCATTCTTCTTCCAGGTCTTCGAGATCGTCGGGTAATTCGAAGCACAAGAAGAAGGCGAAGAAGCAGCGTCGCTCTTCACCTTCTCCCTGTCCATCTGCCGACGCGATGCGGGATCCGGAGTCCGCGCTTTCCGCCCTTTCCCGGTGCCAGACCATCCCCAGCTTCGAGCTTTCTACGAAGTGCTTTACATCAGTTTTGGCCAGCCCGACTCCGGCGCCGGAGGGCCCTCGTAAATTCAGATCGACACCGGTCGACCTCACGGTAACTTCCCCGGCGACGATCCCGGCAACGACGCACCCGCCGCCGGTCAGGCCCCCGACCGGCACCGTCCCCGGCCTCATCCCCCGACTTGGACGCGGAGCCGGACCAGCGTCGACCGGCGCCTGAGAGCTTTTTTGTGCCGCTAGTCATCCCTGGTGTCCCTTTTAGGCTTGAATGGCAACCAGAGGAGGGCGAGGAGGACTGGGAGGGGTCTGTTGACCCTTTGGCTGACCAACTTGATGAGCCAGACTTGCGAGAGGAACTGGGTGACGGCAGTGGTCTGGACACCTCCTAAGACCTTGGCATGCTTTCTCCCCCTACCGTGGCTACAGAGGAGGGAGCGTCATATGCTATGGTGTTGCGTAAGGCGGCTGAGGTCTTGGACCTGGACCTTCCTACTGTAGCAGTCAGGACTAACCTCCTGACAGAGGTGCTTCAACTGGCAGCGGCCTCTTCGGAACCCCTTCTGCCTTTCAATGAAGCCCTCACCGACGTCCGTTTGGGCACTTGGTCCAAGCCTAGCACAGGGGCCCCTGTGGACAAGATGATTGGCCGACACCACCGCCCGACCCCGGGCGACCCACTTTTACTGTCCTAACACCCAACACCCAAGAGCTTGGTGGTCAAAGCCTCGTCCTCAAAAGGCGCATTCCCTACTGCTCCCCCAGATAGGGAATCCAAGAAGCTGGACCACCTTGGGAAGAAGATGTTTTCTTCCCCCAGCTTAGTGCTGGTTAAGCACGTCTGGTTTCTCTGGGGATGTCCAATCCACCTTACTGGACATGCCCTTTGATGGCCATCGCCTTTTTGGTGACAGGGCAGATTCGGCGCTCGAGCGTTTCAAGGATTCCAGGGCTACGGCCTGATTCCTTGAGCCTCGCGGCGGCTTATCACCCCCACACAGTCTGCTTTTCGCCCCTTTCTTGGCTACGGAAGGGGTGCCCGCCACGTTCGACCCAGTCTACCCACCAGTTCACGCAAGCTGCTCAGCCTGTGGTGGCCGCGGATGTGGGACCCAGTGACAAGGATCTGGGGGCCAGCGGGCGTGCCAGTCCACACATACCCCCCTGCAGCAGCCTCCAAACCCTCCTAGTCAGACCTTTTAGGGCCACCAGAGGCCAGTGGGCGGCAGGTTTCACCATCACCTACCCCACTGGCACACCATCACGTCGGACAGGTGGGTTCTGCAGATAGTCTGAAGGGGCTACTCCCCCCCACCCCCTTCGAAACTACTCCTCCCTCCATGCCACCATCCTTCCATCGCATGTCGGAGGATCATTTGGCCCTTCTCCGCCAGGAAGTTGCAGCTCTCTTGGCCAAGGGAGCTATCGAAAGGGTCACTGTGCCAGAAGTAGGTCGTGGTTCCTACTCCCACTACTTTCTGGTACCAAGAAGTACAAAGGCCTGCGTCCAATGTTAGACCTCAGGGTCCTCAACCGCTTCCTCCGGAAGGAGAAGTTCAAGATGCTCACGTCCTGTCTGCCCTTGACCCCGAAGACTGGATGGTAGTGTCATATGGCCATTAGGGTCATTGTCGACATTGCTAAGTTAGCATGAGCTTTGCTGCCATGATGCTGCTTTTGCGCACGTTACTACATGACTTTATTTTGCAGGACTCTGTTTATGCCTTTCAGACGAGAACTGTCTGCTTTTCGCGTTCTGCTAGTTCCTGGAGTTTAGTCTGAACACGATGTGCAAGGTCGATAAACAATGCCCCTTGTTAATCTGTTGTGGTCAGTCCCTAGCACCTAGACAAAACATGCTAAACACAGCTGCACTGCTGGAGACTCGTGCTTTGATATTACGGGGATGCATGTTGTTCAAACACACACTTGGAGAGAGGCCTTTCCATGGAGAATAGCTATGCTGTTCCTATGATGTAAACCTCCCATCTAGGCTTTAAGGTATGGGGCCTGCTGACAAAGCCCAGAGATCTTCTTTTATATAATAAAACGTCTTCCAGTCAAGGGGAGGGTGGTTAGGCCTTATAGTCCTTTTTCCACTGTCTGTATATGATGACATCCCCATTTATATCCTATGGAATTGTAACAATGCTTATGCATTTCGCTGCTGGTAGTGGCTCGTATACTGCATCATAGAGCACGATAGTTAAAATAAACATTTTGAACTATTACAGTGACTCTGCCAATTCTTATTATGGACAAGTACGAGTGAGAGAGCAAAAGGGTATGTCTTGCTACTGCGATTCCTGAGAGAATCGGGAGTGTTGTGTTCTGGGTTGTCTAATCATTTGTAGCTTCGTGATTATGTAGGAGAACGAATGAGACACTATAGCAAGTCGGTTTGGGGATTTTGGGTACTAAGGTTGTAGGAAGGTACAACCCCTATACACCGAGGTCCTGTTTTCCTGCGCATAGTTCTGTGTATGTGCAGAATCCCCGCAACAGTAGCGGTGGGCCACGAGTACGTTCAGTTCACCGTGCTCCCTTTTGGCCTTACCAGCGCCCCTCAGGTGTACACGAAAGTGATGGCGGTGTTCGCTGCTCGTCTGCGCTGATCATGGGTTCCAGTCTTCCCCCTATCTCGACGACTGGCTGTTGAAGGAGAGTTCGCCCCAGGCGGTTGTCTCCCACCTCCAGACTACGGCGGTCCTCCTGCATTCGCTGGGGTTCACTATCAACGTGACAAAGTCACACCTGACTCCCTCTCAGAAGCTCCTTTTCATCAGAGCGATTCTGGATACGGCGCAGTTTCGGATTTATCCTCCCGAACAGCGAGTTCGGGATATTCGTAGCTATGATACCAATGTTTCAGCCTCTATCCCGGATCTCGGTAAGACTGACCTGAGGGTGCTGGGCCTCATGGCCTCCTGCATCCTGCTAGTAGATCATGCCAGGTGGCATATGCGGGCTCTGCAGTGGGACCTGAAGTTCCAGTTGGCGCAGCATCGGGGCAATCTTTGCGACGTTGTCCAGATCTCGGAGGGAACTGCACAGCAACTGCAGTGGAGGCTAACGAACCAGCATTGGGTCAGCGGCAGATCCCTCTCCCTTCCTCAACAAAAGCTAAAAGTGGTGACCGATGCGTCACTCCTGGGATGGGGCGGCCACATGGGAGAGGCGGAGATCAGAGGCCTCTGGTCTCCAGCGGAGTACGGCCTCCACATGAAATCTTCTGGAGCTCCGGGCGATTCATCTGGCACTGAAGGCATTCCTTCCCTCTATCAAAGGAAGTGTAGTGCAGGTGTTCACCGACAACACCAACGCCATGTGGTACTGCAAAAAACAGGGCGGGTGGGGTTGTGGACCCTATGTCAAGAGGCTCTTCACCTTTGGACATGGCTGGAACATCAGGGCATGTCCCTGTTGGTTCAACACCTGGCAGGTTCTCTGAACGCCAGGGCGGACGAGCTCAGCCATCGGTGCATGATGGATCACAAATGGAGACTTCACTCTGAGGTGGTGCAAGGTCTCTTTTAACAGTGGGGAGAGCCTTGGTTAGATCTGTTTGCCGCCGAAGAGAACGCGCACTGTCTGCAGTTCTGCGCACTGGAATTTCCAAGGCGGCACTCGCTCAGCGACACGTTTCATCGCGAGTGGAGTTGCGGTCTCCTGTACGCCTTTCCGCCTGTACCACTTCCGCCCAGAGTGCTGAAGAAGATCAAGCGCGACCGGGCCCAAGTCATTCTTGTGGCACAGGACTGGGCACGAAGAGTCTGGTACCCCGAGCTCTTGAGCATGGCCATCGATCTTCCGATCAAACTGCCTCGTTGGGAGGATCTTCTGTCGCAGCAGCAGGAGACGGTCCTCCACCCGAACCTGTCCAGCCTCCACGTCCTTGCGTGGAGATTGAGCGGCGGCAGTTGACAGCTTTTGACCTTTCACCCGAAGTCTGTAATATCATCTTGGCAGCCAGGCTTCCCTCCACCAAATCGGTATACGCCTGTAGATGGAACAAGTTTGTGGCATGGTGCACAGCAAAGGCTGTGGATCCCTTTTCTGCCCCTCTTTCAGAGGTTCTCTTGTGTATACTTTCTTTGACCCAGCACGGCTCTGCCCTGGGCACTCTTAAAGGCTACCTTTCGGCCAATTCTGCCTTTTTTCGCCTTCCTGATCAGCCTTCTATTTTCAAGTCCCCTACTGTAAATAGATTTCTGAAGGGCATTACTCATCTTTTTCTTCCTTCTCGTTTCGTAATGCCCCAGTGGGACTTGAACCTTGTCTTGACATTCCTTATGTGTGCTCCCTTTGAGCCACTACATAAATGCCCGATCAGGCTTCTAAATCTAAAGACTGCATTCCTTGTCGCCATCACCTCTACTCGCAGATTGAGTGAGCTTCAGGCTCTGTTCTCTAAACCTCCTTTTCTTGATGTTCATCCAGACAAAGTAGTCCTTCGCACACGGGCCACTTTACTTCCTAAAGTGGTTACCTCGTTCCACATAGGACAGACTATCACTCTGCCCACTCTTTTCCCACCCCCGCATCCCTCCAAAGAGGAGGAGAGACTCCACCGTCTGGACCCCAAACATGCGCTGTCCTTTTATCTAGACCGCACAAAAGATTTCCGGGTGGACGATCAACTCTTCGTTGGCTATGTGGGCACCAAGAAAGTTCGGGCTGTGCAAAAACACACCATCTCTCGATGGGTTGTCCTATGTATTAAAATCTGCTACTCCTTGGCAAAGAAGGAAGCACCAGGGCAACGGCAGCTACTACTGCCTTGGGGAATGGAGTCCCACTCCTTGACATCTGCCAGGCAGCCACGTGGGCATCCTTGCACACGTTCACCAGACATTATTGCCTAGACAGCCAAGTCCGGAAAGACGGCTACTTTGGCCGTTCTGTTCTCCAGGACTTTCTGGTGTGAACTTAGTTTGCAGACCCACCTCCGGGATTGGCATTGCTGGGGTATCTATTCTAAAGGTAAGGAATCTATAACTACAGTCTCTTTCAAATGAACAAGTTACTTACCTCTGGTAACGATGTATCCGTAAGAGACATATGAAGTTATAGATTCCATAAGTCCCCACCCATCCTCCCCGTTCTGCGAACTGACTTCTAGGGATAGGGACTCCCTTCCAGGACCCTAGTTATGTGCACCAGTGGTCAGTGTCTTGCATGGCTCTGCGCTTCTGGCGTGGAAAGTCGTGTCAGAACTGACGTCAGCGAGCAGGGGCGGCGTCTAAGTAGACAATGCGACGTCATTCCGGCACCACCACACCAACGACAGACGCGGAGTTGACCGACGCCACCTACCGACGCGCAGGGGTACTGCTAAAGAAAAATCTCTGTCCAATCAGACGTCTGGGGGTAATTCTAAAGGTAAGGAACATATAACTACATATGTCTCTTACAGATACATCGTTACTGAAGGTAAGTAACTTGTTCATCTTGTATATATTACAAGACCTTCTTTCCAAGATTTGCCTTTGTAGACATGCTGTTCCTCAAACTGTGCCATGAAAGCATTAGCATAACTTGGTGCTCAAGAGAAACCCATTGAAGTGCCACTGATTCGTAAATAAAATCTATCTTGCCATTATAAAATAACTATGGTAAAGTGCAAAATATAATAGTTGTATAATGAACACTTTATTAGCTTGTATATTATCTGCAGTCAGCAGGAACCATTCTACTGCTTCCAAGGCCATGTTGTGAGGAATCAAAGTGTACAACGAGTTACGTCAATGGTACATGAAAATAATTAGGTGTTGGATGGTTGCGACCGGTAGCTCTATTTATTTAAGAAATCATAGTGTCTCTGAGGTAAGAAGACGTTTATTGTATTAGCGCCTGTAAGAAGGTGTCAATATATTTTCGGATGGGTTTATAAATAGAAACCCAACCGGAAACAATCGGACAAAATGGAGGGTCATGTAAATTCTTGTGAATTTGTGGTCGATGTGGAAAAGTAGTGGTAAGAACTTTTTCGTATTGGCACTGATCCACGTGAAATCCTCAGCTTGATGTAGAATGTCTTCCAAGACCTTTTGAAATTAATTAGTAGGATCATGACTTAATTCCAAATATGTAAACGTATCATGTACATGTTCATCTACTTTGAGTGTGTAGTAGGTAGTATCCATCACTACCAGTGTACCACCTTTGTCTGCTGTTTGAATAGTTATCACTTGATTGTTTGCCAGGGCTGAAATAGTGGCTATGTCTTTCATGGTTGAATTAGTTTTTTTTAGATGCCTGTAAATTGAGTTTCTTTAAGTCGGACTGTACTAGTGTTTCAAAATTGTCCATTGTTTTATGTGATGTAGGTGCAAGTGCAGTACTTTACTTTTTGAATTATTTATAAATGTTTTGTGTTGGTTCAAACATTTGATCAGCGTGTAAATAGAAATCTTCTTTCCAGTGAAGTGTTCTCATAAATTTGAACAAACTGATTCCACTTTCCAGTAGAGAGCTATGGTGTGCTGGAACAAAAGATGGTCCCTTGGATAGAATAGTCAGCTGATATTTAGATAACTTCACAGAAGACAAAGTAATCACTAGATTTTCACTTGAATTCCACCGTGTAATTTCTGGATTTCTTTCCTTGTCCTCGCTGGGTTTTACAGTGTAATGTGAAGGTTTGTTGTTGGCTGTCGGACTGATGGATAAAAAGCTGGATCTGAGTAAGTCTATGGTATCAAACCCTGGTCTGCTATGATTGGTAGTACTTTATTTATATGTGTCTCTTGTCTTATACTTTGTGTGTGATCATCATCAGATGTGCTACTTTCATCCCTAGTTGTGTCTACCTTTTTTTTAGTTGCATGCTTTATGGTATATACTTCTGCCCATGTGTACACCTGCTGTAATTTGTAAACAATGGTATCCCGCTGAAATTTGTGGACTTTTCAGTCATTGATTTCTTTAATATAGTTGTAAAGCTCAAGTTCAAGTTTTCCAAAGTTTTTGTCCAACAGTCTGTTTTGATCTGAGGTGTCAATTCAGATTTAAGTTTATGTATGTGCACATCCAATTCTGATAAAAGGTTTGCTAATTCTGCAATGATTACTAGACTCAGGTCTAATGAAGATTTGTTTAAAATAGAGTACCAGTTTTTCATGAACTGTTTGTTGTTTTTACATAATGTAGTTTTCAAAGCTATTCGTAAGCCCCAATGAACCCTTTATGCCTTGTGGTATTGTAGTAATATTGCAGCATCTAATCTGTAGTTATTTTTTTTTGTTTTCATAAAAAAATTCCAATTGTTTCAGATTCTGTTGTATCAAACCTCCTGTTGTAGTAAGTTTTGTCTCACAAATTAATGCATAAATGATTGAAGGGTTCACTACCCATGTTTTCTGTGCGGTTTTGGACTATAATTGACTTCATTTTTTTATGACTTCCAGAACTACCACATTCCACTTGGCCTGTTGGGTCCTCAAAGAATTGGAAAACGAATCGTATTTATGTTCACTTGTTTCCAGTCTCTTAAAAACCACCCACTACCCCACATTCCACTTAGGGTTTTTCACTTCCCACTTAGTGCCATACCATTCCTTGTATCTATCTTGATGCTGTTCCACTTCTTTGTTGACAATGCCCCTAGTGGCCCACACTGGTTTACCTCCATTCAACCAATTGAGCGCCACCTTTATTATGTTATTTGGAATATTGATATTGAAAACTCACAGCCGAAGGGGTATCCTTACACAGATCCAGGCAAACAGATGAAAAGTGCACAGTGAGAAACCCTCGAGAATCAAACATTTTAGAACGTTCAAGTTTTTAAGAGCTTCTTAAACAAAGGAAGACTGGTTGTTGATCGGATATTGTGAGCAAGAAAGTTCCAGTGGTGGGCTGCCAGGCAAGAAAAAGAATGTCCTCCTACTCTAGTAAGGTGAATACACACAGTATGCAGTAGAGCTTGATTAGCAGATCTTGGGACCATAGTAAGTCTATAAAAAGAGATTTTGCTCTGAAGATAAGGACCTAAAGTAAGAAGGTGCTTGTGCACATGACAAAGGAGCTTAAATGTGGTGCGTTTATGCACCGGCAACCAGTGGAGCATCCTCAGAGTGGAACGAGACTGAGTTCTCGGGGGAAGACTGCAAATCATAAGGGCGGTGGTATTCTAAATAGCTTAAAGACAAATGAACAGAAAATCAGCTATGCCCACATAAAGGGCATTGCCATAATTCAGCCTTCTCGCAAGCAGGGCCTGAATGATAATTTTCCAGCTATGACGTAGAAGCCAGTGGAAGATTTTGTGCAACATGCGCAGGATAGCATAACATGTCCCATACAGCTGTAATCTGGTATTTCGTAGAAAGACTGTTATCAATAATGATGCCAAAGTTTCTAGCTGCTTCCTTCGAACTGGGGGCAGGGCCAACGTTACTGGGCCATCAATTATGAGACCAGATATAAATAGCTCTTATGAAAAGGATAATTTGAGTCTTCACCCCACTTAACTCAAGACAGTTGTTCCTCATTAAGGTGGCCATGTTAGTCATGTAGTCCACGGACTGACATCTAGTTGCTGCTATATGATCGGCAACAGAGATAATCCGTTACGTGTCGTCTTCATAAGTGACAATATTATTGCCACTAGCTCTGGCAATTCCTGCAAGAGGAGCCATATAGATATGAAATAGCAAAGGTCTAAGAGATGAACCCTGGGGAACGCTACAAGGAGTGGACACAGGATTCAAGTTAAAAGAGGGAAGATAAACTGAGTTCTGTCAGTGAGAGAGGACAAAAAAGATCATAAGGCCTTTAAAAAAAAGCCTATCTCATGCAATCTTCTGATCATAATGGAACAGTAGACCATATTGAAGGCGGCTGATAGATCAAGGAGAATGAGGACAACAGGTATGCCTTCATCCAGCATGAGCCTGATGCGATCAGTGGCAGCTATTAAAGCAGTTTCAGTGCTATGGGCTGCCCTATATCCCGACGGGGAGTAACCGAGCAACCTGTGTTCCTCCAAAAAGGAGGATAGCTGTAGATTGATCAGCCTTTTGCCATATTTTGGCCAGATAAGGAAGCAGGGAAATAGCCTGCAATTAAGACATATTATCAAGCATCTCAGTTAGTGGCGATCAATCAGTGGGCATATGGGAATCATGAAAACCCGAACTTTCGAACTGACCGATGGCTCATGGGGCAGGGCGGATATAACAGGGCATTATACACAAACCCCCGAAAGTTAAATCTCACTGGACCCACTGCACGCACTATCGAAACTTGGCATAGGGTCAATAAACAGAATGGGTTGGCACAATTGAATTACTCGGGCTACACCATTATGGGAACCCGAATTCTTGGGGCGCCCGAGTACCTCCCCAGGGTTTGACAAGTGGGACCTGATCGTCATCTCAACTGTTGGGGATCTGTGGGACTCGGGGAGACTAGCCACTTTCCCAGACCTCCAGAAGAAGTACGAGCTTGCACAGACCTAAGCATTCAGATACTTACAGATTAGCCACGCACTTAAAGCAGTGCTGCCAAAGGGTAGCCCACTTCCCGAGGCCTCTCCACTGGAGGATAGGCTACTATTCGATCCCATGAACAAAAAAGCCATATCCCTCACGTACAAAAAACTGATTAATAACCGCCCGGACCCTCTGGGGCATCTGCGACAACATTGGGAGATGGACCTGGGTGTTCTCGAGGAGGATGATTGGCGTGATGCTTTGGCCTCCCCTAGAAAGGTGGCTATCCCCATGAGACTGCGACTGGTCCAGCTGAAGATCCTCCATCGAGTCTATTTAGATGCGGGCATTCTAGTCAAAATGGGCAGACGGACAGATCCCCTTTGTCTCCGACAAAGGAGGGGACCTTTTTTCACATCATATGGGACTGCCCAGCGGCTAGATCATATTGGGAAGCCATTACCTAACAAATGGGAAGGGCTGGGGGTAAGACGCTGACGTCCTCCCCAAAACTCTGCTTACTCAATGTGTGGGACGCCACCGACCTCACACATACCGAGAAAACATGGGCCTCGTTGGGATGCGAAACGCAACATCGCACAGAAATGGGGTGTGGGAGCGATGCCTACTATTCGTGACTGGGCGGCTGACATGGACAGGGCCATGATAGCCAAAAAAGATGTCTTCAAACACAGGGGACGCCCTAGGAAGTGGGATCGCAAGTGGGGTATGTGGAACAAATACCGGGGAGATATATGTGTGTCTCCAACAGTTGAGATGCGATGTGACAAAATGAGATTTGACAATGCGCTCTCTGTTGATGGGCCACCTCCGAGCGATCGTGATGTAATTGATGTAATTTCTATTAATGTCATCAATGTAATATCGACCATTCATAACGCTCATGTACATGTTCATCTCATGCATGCCATAACGCCAATGCATTGCTGTGCTGTTGTTTATGTTTTCACCAATAAAACAGTTTATATAAAAAATAAAGAATGTCTTGATCTCTTTAGACTCCAATGTCCGCAAACCGCAATGTCCGCAAACCTCACGAGATCAAAATGTATTAACCGCGTATAATTTGCATTTTGAAAGAATAACATTTTTCCAGCAACCTCTCTGTAATGAAATGGAATGTATATTTAAAAACAGGAGGAAGGAAATTGTTTAAAAGAAAAACCTAAACAAACTGTTTTCGGGACTGCTAAACATCTGCTGATACTGTAGCCCCACAAACTGCACTCCGTTGTCAGTAACAATTATACTAGGGATGTCCTCAACAGAAAATGTGTCTATAAGAACCTCTCAAAGAATTCTAGTGTTGATATTGATCACTAACCCGAGTGGTTCAAAGAGAAACTAATCTGCTAAAAGAACCATGTATTTGTTAGGAATGGTAGGTAAATTAATAGGGCTCAAAACGTCTAAGTCTCGTTTACCCATGGGTTTAGCTGGTACGCAAACGGGAGAAAAGGAAGTCTTGTAGGTAGATTTTGTCTTGTCATTCAACCCACATAATCCATCCCCTTACTATCTAGAATAGATTGCATACTGGAGAGGAAGTACTCATCTCTAACTTTATTTTTCATGAGGCTCCTTCCCAAATGGTCCTCAGGGGCAATATCAGCAAAACGTTCCCACAGTCCTTCAGGGGGTACAATTTTATTAGATCTCATGATAAGATCCCCTTCTATGGTCAAATCATTTCTCATGTTCTGATAGGGCTGATCATCTTTGAGCCATTCTCTGCACCTTACTGACCATCTATTTACAATTCTATCCTTTATTTTGGACATGGCAATATTTTTCCTCAAATACTTTCTCAAGAATAGCAGGAAGATTCATTGTTAACACAGATTCTTCAGGAACTGTCACTTCTTGTAGACAATTTTCAACAGGCATGTGGGACAGGCAGTCTGCTACAAGTTATGAGCACCGGGAACATAATCCATTTTAAAATTTTACCTCTCCAGACCCAAGACTGGCTGTCTGGGGAGTAAGTAGTCCTCTCAATCCCTTAATGACCTGAGGTGATGGATATGGTTAGCGAAGTTCTTAACATATTTGGACATATACTCTGCAAGTCCCGAAAACAGTTTAAGCTCTTCTTTGTTAGAAGGTAAAAGGCACACTTTTTGAAGTATCAATTAGGTAGTAGTGGGGTTTAACGCTATCCCTAGAAATCGTGTGACCAAAGTAGTCTACAGATCTAACTCAGATACTACATTTTCCATTCTGAAGGCAAAACAAACCTACATTTCTAAGGTTGTTGATAACCATCCTTAAGAAGTGGCCAAATTCAGATACGCCATAAATATGTATGCATCCTGGAAATATACAAAACAACAGTAGGGGACCCTTACTGTGCTTAGCCTATTGCTTCATACCAGCCCAAGAGGATCACCCTATGGTATTAAAAGGACTCTCACCTACTGGAATTCCAAGTGGCATGCTTCATCATAGAGTCCTCGTGCAGATATGTAGTGTATCTGGACGGGTTCAACCTTGGTAGCAAGGGGAGCTCTTTGGTTATTCTGTGGGATCTTAGATTTAAAATGTCTAGGGTGTTACGAGGGTTGATTTTCAAAGGGCACCCAGAAGGAGTTAAAAACAAGTGGGGATGCACTAAGGAAACCAGTATCCTCTGTATCCCTAGGTCAACATGTTTCATGCATTGCACCAACCGCTCACCGGGCTTGTTGGCTTTCGTCAGGACCTCACTAGGATCTCATTAGTATCCTATTTGTGTGCATTAATTTGTGAAACATCCATTCACCGTACTCATACATGCCATACATATCGACCTGTTTGGTTCCTAGGTTGACATTTCTTTAGTAGTGTCCTATTTAGAGCTCCATGAGGGTAATGAGGCAGGTCGACCTTGTAGTCAAAGGTCTCTTCCCGGCCGTGAATTTATTTGGTTCCTTCTTCCCCCGCAGGAGTAATAAATGAAGTAAGAGACTTCAACTCAAAATGAAGGACTGATTCTCCACAGAAAAGTCCATCCAGCCCAAAGTTACTGGGTGATAAAGAAGCAAACAGCATCAGGATAAGAAAGTGGGACAAACCCTCATGAGTGTGCCACAAAAGCTGAGAACGTTCAGCAAATGCTGGTGGTAGATAGTAGGTGGGATGAGGCTCCACTTACCGGTAACAGCCATGTTCCCAATAAGATTGTGAAAGACACACAATTGATGGACGGAATGCAGAACAAATCAAAACATTCACCCCCAGTCAAGAGATCTGGGTTAAATCCATCATTCTTTTGCTCACCATGCCACCCCAGTTTAGACCTGGCCATAGTGCAAATCAGTCTTGACCCTGTGCCTCATGGGAACAGTCCAGCCCGAACTGCCAAGCCAGGTCCTCCCTGGACCGGAAACAAGCATCCTAGGACCGGTTTCGGGGTTTCACCCCTCTTCAGCCAGGATACCTTGATTCCAGTGGCACAGTGAGCCCAGGACCCACGTCTGGGCATACCTGGCGCACTTAGGGCGAGAAAGCAAAAGACACACAATTGATGTGAGAACGTTGTGGGGCACAGAATGTGGACTTTTAAGTCAGATTGGAAAGCTCCTGTTGCAACAAAACTGTTCAGGTTGCTGAAGAACAGCATCAGGCCTCCACAAATAGTGACAGTGCATTAAAAGTTTGAAGCCAGAACCTTGCCCTGAAATGATCAGAAGGGCAGGCCACAGTACCAATAGGAACGCCATGTAAAAGTGGTCCCAAAACAATAAAGCATCACATAAGGGGTGGAGACATGCAGCTGTACCCTGCACAACATCCCATTCTTGCGGCCAGTGAAGTAAGCAGAACGAGATGTTTGTATGTAAATTGCAGGTGTTTAACAACACTATATGTCTCCAAGCTTTTCTCTCAGGTTCCTCTCCTTGTCTAGTCAACCTCACATCAACATTCTATATAGGCATCCAATTGTATCATTCTAAATGGACAATTGGGGGAAGGGTAAGGGGGAATGAGGAAAGGATGGATAAGTCTAAATTACAACACCCGTAGTTTTCAAGCACCTGTACTTGTCTCAAAAGAAATCCTCTTATAAAATAAAGTGGAATGACTGGTGTGGGTGAGGTCGCAATTGCTGGACATACAACTAGTTGTGCAAAGTTCAAGAATGGAGTGGGTAGTTGTTCCCCTAACATGGCACTTAGTAAGTCAGCAGATCAATGGTTACGAACTGCTTGTGACACTTCGAATAGTTTGACACAAAACCAATGTCTCATAGGTTGCTCAAGCTGAAGAGAAAAAAAGAAAAAACTACAAAATTGTATGTGAAACGCAATTCACTGTATATACACTGACTGCGAAAAAGGGGGAAAAGGTGAACTTTCAAGAGGGGGAAATGCTCAGGGAAGTGAGCATGGCGGCATATATGTCATGACACTTGGTGCTACAGGATGCAAAAAGCCCTAAACAGTACATCTTTGAGTAGTAGTTTTCAGCGCGCCCATTAGGCCGCAAGGTCCCACAGGTTATGATTAAGATAGTCCCAAGAAGCAGGAGTAAAAAAAAGACAAGCATTGGCATAGCCAATAGGTCTCGCCTTTGAGACCTTATAAGTATTTTGCCATGTAGCACGCATATATAATTAATATATGAATACTATATATAAATAAAAAATTATGGAGCAGAGATTGCAACACGAGCAGGAAACATAAATAAACATGTGTACTGAGAAACCCACTGCTGCATTTGTGCTTGGAGGGGGACTCTTAACATGAAGTGTCACATTTCAAATCCCTCCTCCATGTGTCACATACACCCAAGCAGCATAGACTGTAGTCTTTTAAAATTGCCATTACTTAATTGATGGGTGCCACCAATGCTAAAGCCGGCCCTGGACAAGTGCAACGCTTTCAGCCAGTCTGGGCTTTTTACCCAGCAGCAGAATGTATTCTGGGACCTGTAGTTTAATTTGCCATCTACGTAGGTGCTCAAAAAACCGTGTGTACAAAGCGCTGTTGTCTAAAAGTATGAAGGTGTGACAAATGACAGGCCTCCAGTTGGCAACTATGTAAGAGACTTCAAAGAAGAACAAGTTGCGCTGAGGTATCCAGATCATTCAACGGTGGACTCTGTTCACCCTACTCGTAGGCGGAACTGCACGTTCCTGGCGTCCAAGTCATCCAGTTCGCAGTTGAGTGAAGCTGCGTTAAAATAGCTCCCCTCGGCATACAAATGCACGGAGAACATAGAAAGCATCTGCCCCCTCTCTTCCAACACCAACTGCATGCTGCGAGGCGACCACGTGAGCGCGTGAACCCATATGTGGCAGAATGGGGGATGGGCAGCATTCGGTAAAAGAAGAATCCGATTCCAACGCGATCCCCACCCCATGTCCCGGAGCGAAAGAAAAAAATCTGGTGCAGTATGCAGGAATGTAGGGCTTCCTGTGTAACTCAACAGACGAAGGGAGTCTGAGCAGGGAGCGGTGGGGTGAAGTGTGCACATGTGCACTGATAGCACACGTTTGTGTGAATTTGGCAATACCACTTAGGTGAACCTACGTCCTTACGTCCAAATGCAAAATGTGCACTCCGATGCGCGCTCACAAATAAAGTGTACTGAGACGCGCACGTATAAGGAGCACATACACAGATTCAGGCCCCTCAAAAATACACAGGTGCACTTGATGCACACCCAGAACACACTAATCGAGTCAAAAACTGACACACATACACAAAGCACACGGACGGGGTCTGACAGGCAGATATGTCGCAGTGCATCCCCAGTGGCACCTACTGATACACATGTGGAGCAAACACACGCACTCAAACAGAGAGCTCAGCTTTATGCAATTTATAAAGAATAGCCTCGTCCAATAGCAGCGAGTCGATTTAGATTCCGTCAGAAATAATAAAAAAAAAGAAAAGTATTATATAAAAATATAGGCGCAAAATCAAACATCATATATTGCTGTTAAGAAGCATCCGCGCTCACACTGCCTTCCACACACAATAATATTACGAATGGTTGTTCTTCTTTAAGTCACTTGTAGCATAAGATACATGCCGAGCGGTGTCAGGGCGCTTGCTGGGGCTTTGCCTTGCTTTGCTCCGTTTTTCTGTGATGTAAGGGCGTGGCTTTAAAACACATAAGCTAAAAATATGTGCTTAGCATTAGGGGTGTTAAATAAAACAATTGGTTCTGTCGGGGTATTCAATTGCTTAGAGTACGTAAGTAGCAACAGCTTACTTGTAACATATACCAATAATAAACCATAACACACCAATATTAGTATTCAATACTGTATTTGAAAATGAATATCAAATATTCATGGCTGTCACAATTTACAAATTCAATTGTAATAGAGAATAAGTGACTGTTGGTGAAAAAGTGACATGTGGTGATAGGTGACGTTGATAGTGCACTATATACAAGACAATTAAACGTGCATTCAAGAGAGGGGAGAAAAATTTCTATTTGTCCTTATTATTTTGGCACATATATCGCAGGATTCATTGGCAAGTTAAACTGTGATCCTGAGCATTGTGCGGACATATATAGTACGTCGACGTTTCGACCCTGTTGGTAGCGCAAAAGTAAAATGCGTCAAGGTGGGTCTTCTTCAGGACAGGAGGGGGGATGGACAGCCACAGTGCAGATTCTTTAATCTGTCTGCAAATATCAAGTGCCTCTTATTCAACGTGGGGCTAATGATTTGAACCTCTCAGGACTCCACCAGCTGGTTGGAGCCTCAATAGAGTTCTTTTAATCGACTTCCACCCGTCGGTTGGAGTCTTTTTTAATAGCCAGTCAGATGAATAGCATGATCTGGCAAAAAGCACGTCCGTCCGGCAGCTGCTTTGTTCTAAGAAGCATTAGGGGTGGGCGGAATTTGCATAGTCGCGCTACGCAAAGCTCCGCGAAACGGTAAAAAATCTCAGCGAGCACGCAAAAGTTCCGCAAACAAGCGGAATTGCTTGTTCCGCCCGTTCGCGATGCTTTTTTCCTATTCGCGAATGCTGTTTGCGTTCTCGGGGAGAAATATTTCGCGAACAAGCATTTTGAAAGCGCAAACAAGCAAAAAATTCCGCGAAGCCGCAGACAGCGGAATTTTTGGTAATTCCACGTTCTCCGCAGAACGCAAAATTACCCAAATTCCGCAAATTCCGCGAGCGGAACGGAATTTAACACCCAGGCCTACTTAGCATACTGTGCCGCCCGACTTGTATTTTGCTGTTTCTGTCATTGCATCCAGATATATGATACAACAAGTAACATCGTACCTACAACAAGCCAGGACTATTGGCTTTGTCAATGGTTGTTAGTTGCATAAGATAAATAAGCAGCAACTATGGCTTGTTGTATATAATATTGAAAAAGCTTACACTTAAAGCCCTGCTGAAACCACGACGATGTTGCTGCTCTTGCGTTTCAAAAAGAGAAGGGAAATCCAGAGAGAAAATGACTCTCTTTAAAGGATTTCCTTTCCCCTACAACGCTCGCCTGGCATGACGTCATGACGTAACTTCTCCACTAGTGAGAAGTGTGAGCAGCGCACATTGATGTGCCTGCTGTCAGGAAAAAAAGGACCGCCTGTGCCAGGGCACAAAACAGAGCCCGATAGAGACCCGTTTCGATGCCCCTTTAAAAAACTGCCGGTGCCCAGACCCGGTGAGACCCGGCCCACTTAAACAAATGATCAAGCGCCCTCAGACACCCAGGTATAGCTGACACCCTATCCAAAAACATCAACATAATTTGTTTTGGCACAATCATAATATGTAGCTGTAGCCTCGAATGCCGAGATATAGCGCCAAGAACCACAGGCAGAATCTCCGCATGCCTACGCCAAACCAATGCATGCCCAGTCCGGCACACTACCATACCGCAGTGCTGTCGCATAATAGCATAATCATTAATAATAGGCTGGCCTGGCCCTGAGTGGTACAAACATGCAGGTTATCTTTGTCAGAACCAATCTGCACAGACCTAGTACCCCTAGGCACAAGTGAGAGCAGCAACAATGCAGACACCGTTCACACACACTTTCCAATGCTTTACTCTTTTAAATCACAAGTGCCTGCGTGCACAGAAAACCTGGGTGCCTATTCTGACGAAAGCAAGTTTAGTTTAAGCACGGATTAGTGTCGCACTCGCACACCTAACCTGTAAATGCTATCAATTACTATGGCCTTTATTTTATCTACAGTTGGAGCCCCCAAGAGAGCTAAGGGTGCTAGATCCATAGTAGACCTTTGGGATAACCTCGACCAGTGCGGATTTGAGCCGATGGTTACCAGTGGGGGCCACCATCACGTATGTTTTCTTCGCCAGACAAATCCCGAGAGCAGCAGAGGGACAAAACACCCTAACAGGAAAAAAGGAGGAAGAGAAAAATGGAAAACCTGCCACCAAGGGAGAAAGCATGAACCTGCAAGAGTGAAGGAGCAGGGAGCGCCTGGCAGTGGATCAGAGAGGCCCGAGGTGGGTTCAGGACCGACCAAGCCTGGCATGTGGCCTTGGGCATTTATTGGCGCCGGCCGCGGGCTTCTCTGTAGCTTTGGTCACCATCATTCATTTGACAAATTAAGCACTGTCCCCGACTATCCGGACTTGCACTTGGATAAATCCCATCATCTTCTTTACGTGAACATGCTGGACACCTGATAGCCACGTCCCAGCTGTGTATGCACATTGCCCCCCCCCCTTCTCATGTCCGTCTATATATCACACTCTTATTTCCTAAACAAGCCCGGGAGTGGTGTGCGCGCGCGCTAAAAGGAATTTAAAGTTAAATGCGAAGCAATATAGGAGAATTACCAGACCAGTAACCTGATCCACAACAGATGGTGCCAATGCTCGCTCTCCACAGCTGTAGGCCGTGGGAGTTAACATTTACAGAGAAGGTGGGACATGCACCCTCCTTTGGCCAATTGCGTGCTGAAAGCCACACGCAAAGGCCAATAGAAAGTGTGGGAAATAAAAAGTCACACGCATGAGTTTAGTGAAAGTCTGGAGAAGTCTGTAGTGATTACAAGAGGCCCTCTGCTTAGAGCAGCCCATGCGCGCTGCCCTAGGCAAGACCTAAAAAAGGGCAAATGCGGTTTGATATTTTTTCTAATAATTCTATTTTTAAGTATTGTTTTTACAAACTATTCTAGGATCTCCACTGCCCCTGTGGGCATAAGTGAATTAATCACACAATGAATATCTCTCGATGGGTAAAATAACATACCAGGTGTAATAAGTGTTATCAAAGACTCTCGGTGATGCCTGCATGTTGCCCAATCATGTAGTTCTACTCTGGATGGTCTGGAAAAAAATCCCTCTCAAGACAATAGTTATAACTAATTAAGTGAAATCAAACTGGCAATCCATTTTTGAAGCGGCTAAACTGCATATCAGAGTATCACTTTTAAATAAACATTTTTAATTATTGCAAAATACTTATATCTAGGATATTCCTAAATGTCATACCCCGAATATGAAACTACATCAATCAGTCTGAGTGCTGATGAACAGAATACTAAAAAAGTGAGAAAAGGAACTGTGTTATTAAAAGCATATACTCACTAGAATGGTCAGTTCATCCACATCCTTAATTGCATCTAATTTGTCCAAAAGAGGAGTCTGCGTTTTCACCTGATCCTGGTCGATCTGCTGAGGCCTGAATGTGGCAAAAAACATGTGTTCAGAAACACTAAGAAGGAGAACCATGAACGGTATAATACAGAATGCAAAATATGGGATATAGAATGAGCCATGGAAATGTGCTGGAATAGCAAAAGAGCAAAAAACGCTCAACTGATAGCTGGGGCGCTTGTTGGTCATAAAAAAAGTGTTAAAAGATTACGGCGTTCTTTAAGTTAAAATAGCACAAGAAGCGTGATTAGGTACAGAAAACCAACATGTTTAGAGGGCAAATAGGCACTTCACTTCTAAGGGTACAGTGCATTCAATCATGAGGGAAAAAGCACAAGACAATGAAGAGATTCTGTATGGATGGGAATGGAACTCAGCTCACTGTTGCATGAGGGGAAAAATCGTCATGAGCAATGACTGGAAAACTTGTGCCTGGAAGTTTCAAAGAAGTATACAAAAAAGTGATGCTTGAATTAATCTCAGCCACTGGTAATTATTTGAGGCCGCATCCCAATCTAATGTTATTTTGCACAGCATGCCACCTCAGTCTGGACTCAGCCATGTGCAAATCAGTCTTGGACCTGCTGCATTAGGTACAGTCCAGCTTGAACTGCCAGGCCAGGTCCTTCCCTGAATTATAACACAAGAAACCCATAACCGGTTTAGGCCTATTTGGGCCTCTTCAGTCAGTTGGTTGCAGAGTTGCGAGTGAATTTGGAGGTTACAAAAACACATAGAACAACAAATTCTTCAAAAAATATACCAATTTTTTTAAATATAAAAATTCAATCAATCATCCAGATATATAAAAAGTTCATACTCAAAGGACTCAAATGATTAAAAGCAACATAAATACAATAATAAAAAGAAAGCGACAACAACAAGACAATCACATTTTTCATTAATCCAAACTAATTTGTAAGAATCATAAAGGACAACACATAGATAAGACTATTTCATTTTTCTTAAGTGGTCCTGTTCCCCAAATTTAGTCACTATTGCTTAGATATGTTTCGGTGGAATATTAATTGTACCACCACCTTCTTCAGGACAAAAAACGTTCTCCCGCTTTAGAAAATCAATAATATTCCTGTATGGAAGACATAATATAAATACAAATAAATATACCCTATAACACATAGTACAAAGACATACATTTCTATGGCACATTTCAACTCAAATTCCTTTGACAATCAATAAAATTCCTACGTGAAAAACATAAATCCAATCAAATGCACAACTTTACATCACTGCCTCCTATGACAACATTGTGAAAAGACATACATTTCAAGAACACATATTAACTCAGATTCTTTTGTGCCATCTTTTTTTTTTTTATATAAACGAATTTATATAGAGCTTTATGTAATACCACAACACTTACCCCCCACACTTCATTCAGGACTGGTTGTGACACTCCTACACACAAGCCTTCACAAAATTACATACATGCCCATGTGTAGGTCCGTTCATTAACTCACCAGTGGGAGGCACTGAGTTTGCCTATACTTCTCCACCATGTATTAAATGTGTTCCGTTTTTCACAAATATAAAAAACCTGAATTCCAATAAAAGATAAATCAAGACACAGGAATCAATCTCCCTATTGTAATTCATCTAAATGTCCACTATTGTATATAAGGCCTCCTGTACCTTTTTTATCGGTGTTGTGCGTTTAGCCCGATTTCATAAAAAGTTAAAATACATCTGAAACGGTGTCACATCACTCGGAGTATTAGATTCCACCATTCCTCTATAGAAAAAAACAACAAATACTTCCATATAATTAATCTGTATAGTAACCAAGTACCTTCATTCGACTTAAACTCGCTCGAGTTCATACCTTCAACAGAAGTTAAAACGAAAAATCAATCCAACCGCGTTTGTAAACGTGGAAGCTAAACAACTTTCCCCATGTCAATTACTCAGGCGGTAACAGCTTTCAATGCCTAAAAAACTAAAAGTCTCATCTATTTGTTACAGGAAATCTCTCAATGACTTCACGTCTAACTTCCAACCAAGCCAACATCATTTCTAGTTGGTTCTAGTTCGTTCTAGTTAGCGCGGTAAAAACAGCCCCTCATGTATTTTAATGCGGACGTGCTGTGTTAACATCAGGCCTATTTTCAGTCAGAAACCGGTTACCCTGCTCTATATAATTAGTAACCCTTATTTCAAACAATGCCCATATATCGTTACTAGACGTAGCCTATATAGATATTATATATCCCCAAACCAACGGCGCGCTCACCGTTCACCATTTCCTTGTGCCGTCGGCGTCTGAGGTCAAAACCAATCACCCGGCCCGTTCGTAGCAAAGCATTTAAGACAGCCCAACGTGATGCCGTAAGTCGCGTGTATTACAATTCCAATGTCCGCAAACCTCATGAGATCAAAATGTATTAACCAGGTGTAATTTGCATTTTGAAAAGAATCTAATTTTTCCAGCAACCTCCCTGTAATGAAACGGAATGTATATTTAAAAACAGGAGGAAGGAAATTGTTTAAAAGAAAAACCTAAACAAACTGTTTTCGGGACTGCTAAACATCTACCAATACTGTAGCCTCACAAATAGCGTGTGTGTATATATTTATATTGAAAATTTCGCGATGATTCGTCAAACGACGCCAAACTTATTGGGAATAGAATGTTGCGGATTTCCTATGGATAATAGGTCCTAACTATAACTATCTACTGGCGACCGCCAGTAGATAATATACACACATATATATATATTTTTTTTTGGGTTTGTTTTTTTCACACAAAAAAACAAAGGTTACAGGGACGTTATAGTTAGGGTCATAATTTTACTCATACAAAACCAGAGAAATTCAGCCGTTATAGTTAACTATAACTCGCGCCCCGCAATGCACTGCTTATGACCTCACGTACTACATCACTCATGACATGGTCAGTGACATTTTTTTTTTTTTACATATTTTATTGTTTTTTTAATTATAAACACCGCAAGTTATTACAGTTAAACAGTGTACACAGCGTATATACCAGATAGTTCTCAAACAATCAAAAACCACCCCCTCCCTGATAATAACTACTATCCAATTATCCCTCCCTCCCCTCCAGACTCGATCCTACATTATCTCCAACTAATACCATCAACCAAGACAATATAATCTCCATAAATTTCTACAATTCAGTTTACAACACTGATAAAAATGACCCAATAGGGTTACCGCGGGGCTCGTTATTCACTGGGGTCAAGATATCAACAATAGGTCTAACATAATTATCGTTTAGTGCAATGACTGTTCAGCAGATATAAATTGTTCCAACAGTGCATCCCATTCCATGGAAATTAGGTGTTTCCTAAGTCCTCTATTCTCTTCTCTTATCTCCATACTTTCGGCCTTCCCCCATCGCACTACTTCGCCGTGCCATAATAATGCCGTCGGGGTTGTACAGACTTCCAGCGCATTGTGATTGCCCTTTTCGCCAGTATTAATAATAGATTGGCAAACCTAGCCTGAGTTCCTTGCGATTTTCTTTGTTTACTTACGCCTAGTATGCAGTATTCTACAGTGTCCTTCCCAACCCCTGGTGCTAACTCATTGATAAGTTTATAAACTGTTGCCCAGAAGGATGTCAATTTCGGGCATGCCCAGAGCATATGCAGCAGCCTAGCCGGTTGCATATGGCATCTAGGGCAGTCATCCGCTGTGTCTGGAAACATTTTGCTCAGTCTGTGCGGAGTCAAGTATACCCTGTGTACTATCATGTATTGAATTAGTTTAAATTTAGGGTTCCTCGATACTTTCTTGGGGCATTCCAGTATTTTCTCCCATTCCTTATCTGAAATATTACGCCCTGTATCTTCAGACCATTTAGTTTTAAGTTCCTGTAACGAAACCGCAGCTTGTGACCGAAGACTGCTGTATAGCCATTTAACAAGGTGTCCTCCATTACCCATAAGATATAACATATGAACGAGTTCATGTGTTGGGGGTTCTGCGCCCCCGGGAGACCAAGTATGTCTCACATACCTGCTGATACTAGCATGTAGTATATATAGTGTATTAGGAACCCCTTGTTCTCTCACAAACTTGTCGTGATCCATAAACACGCTATCTGTATGTAGCATTCCTACCGTATGAACACCTTCGTCTATCCATTTAGCCAGACATCTATTAGAGAGTATCCCCGATGGCGTAGGAATCCCCAGTAGCGGGATATTAGGAGAGTATGAACGTTGTCCCTTGGTATATTGGATCGCTTTTTTCCAGTAGGATATAGCTACCTTGAGTAATGGCTGTACCGATGGTGGGGTTTTACCATGTGGTAGTAACAGTGTATGTAATGCACCCTTGTCCCAAGCAGTCCGCGACATATCAATCTCATGCAAGTGGCGTCCAGTCGTCCAGTAAGAGAGCCACTGGAGTTGACTAGCATAGCAATACCCACGGAAGTCAGGAACTCCCAAGCCCCCTTGTTCAGTACTCAGTTGTAGTTTAGTGAGACCCACTCGTCTTCTGCCTTTAGCCCAGACCAGCTCAGTTAGCATTGTGTTTAGCATTTGAAACATGAATGATGGGATCATGATCGGCAAATTGGTGAAATAATAAAGCAACATGGCGAGCATTACCATGTTTGAGATTGCTATTCTGCCTGCCACTGAAAGTGGTAACGATATCCAGAATGCGATTTGTGTTTTTAGTGCTTTGATTACATGGTAAGTGACATCACTGATGACATCTCAAATGACATCAATGATGACTTCATTCAGTGACTGTTTTTAAAACGTTTATGAGTGTTAAATATATATATACTAAGGTGTATTGGTGAATCAGTGGGTGTATGAGTGTCTGTATGGATGACTCAGTGGATGCATGACTGACTATATAAGTGAGTGATTTGGTGTCTCAGTGAATGCATAGGTGAGTGACTGGTTGTGTAAATGAGTGTATCTGTCTGTCAGTTGATGTCTAAGTGGGTGTACGAGTGTGTTAGTGGGTACATGAATGGCTATATGGATGATTAATTGATTGTCTGACTACCTCTACGGTTGTCTGGGTGTCTTTGTGTATGGGTGAGGAGGCGTGTGACTGCCTGTAAGGATGAGTGAGTCAGTGGTTGTATGGGGTACTGTGTGTGTGTCTGAGAAGCTGTATGGGTGAGTGAGTGTCTGTATGGCTGTGTCGGTGACTGAGTGCATGTATCAGTATGGGTGAGTAACTGGGTATGTGAAAGGCAGTATAGGTGAGTGACGGGGTATATGAGTTACTGTATGCGTGAGTGAGTGAATATGAGAGTGGCTATATGGATGAGTGCATGCTTGTCACTAACTGTATAGGTGAGTGAGTACGTGTAACTATTTGTATGAGTAAGTAAGTGGGTGTGTGTGTAACTGTTTGGGTGAGTAAGTGGCTGTGTGATTGACTGTATGGATGAGTATCTAGATGTATGAGTAGTTCTATGGCTGACTCACTCAGTGTGTGAGTGCCTGTAAGAGTGTATATGTCAATGGCTGTATTAGTCAGTGAGTGGGTGTATGAGTGGCAGTATGGGTGAGCAAGTGGATGTGTGTGTAGATCTATGAATCAGTTAGTGGGTGTGTAAGTACTGGTATGGCTCTGTGAATGGGTTTGTGAATCGTTGTGTGGGGGTGGAGTGGAGTGGGTGTATAAAAGATTCTATAGGGATGTGAGAAAGTACTTCAGAGATGCTGTGGATGTCATCAGTGATGTCATTTGAAATGTCATCAGTGATGTCACTGACCATGTCATGAGTGATGTAATATGTGAGTTCATAAGCAGTGCATTGCGGGGGCGCGAGTTATAGTTAACTCAGGTAACTAGAATGGCTGAATTTCTCTGGTTTTGTATAAGTAAAATCTGAGCCTAACTATAACGTCCCAGTAACCTTTAGTTTTTTTTAGTGAATTTCTAAGGTTTTTTTTAATTCTATTTGTTAACTTTAGAATTCTTGTAACCTTTGGTTTTTTCAGTTTTTTCAGTGAATTTCTAAGGTTTTTTAAATGCTAATTCCCAACTAGAACGTCCCTGTAACCTTTGTTTTTCTGGGTGAATTTCTAAGGTTTTTTTAACTAGCAGTCACATTTGCAGAGTGAAGGAGAAAGGGGGCTTGGCCTCCGACCAGCTCATGAATTCCGCTGTGTAGGACTTGCAGGAGGTACCAGGAGGGCTTCTTGGCCCCCAAAGTCCCTCTGGAGCCAAGGGGACTTTATCCCCCAACTAGTAGTGCACCGGGAGGCACGCTTGCAGAGTGGTGGAGAAAGGGGGCGTGGCCTCTGACAACTTCTCGGCAATCCTGCTGTGTGGGGACGTCCTTGGGGCCAACTACCCCTCTTATTACCTCCAGTAAGTCCCACACAGTGGGTTTGCTGAGAGGTTTTCGGTGGCCATGCCCCCTTTCTCCACCACTCTGAAAACACGCCTCCTGGCTGTCAAGGACCCCACAAGCCTTACCTTCTGCCTGTAGAGTAGTCTCGCAGGGATGATATGAATAACCTCCACTGTCTCCCACCTGCTCCCCTGTCTTACAACAAACAATAACAGACTGGGGGGTGGTGAAGGCCGGAGGAAAGAAACCTCAAGAAGTGACGTGCCTTACGGTGTGAAGAGGCGGTGAACGATACCCAGTGGAGTTGTTGACTCTTCCTGGACGACAGCCTGGAAGCACAACCAACAAGCAGTTACTACTGCCCTAACTAGCATCCACACACACACGCACTCTGCAGGGGGAATTGTAGGAAAGGACAATGATAGTCACCTGGAAATGTTGCCCTCCAATGACTCTCCAGATAGTGCTCATGCACACCAAAGGACTTGGAATGGAAAGAGAGCGCTCCTGCGATGAACACCAAGGTATCAAGAGGAAAGGATTCCAAGGAACAATAGTCACGGTATGAAGCGTTCCTGCGCTACAACTATGGAGCAATAGTGGCAACGCACTCATGCGCTTACCGCAAAAGGGGGAAGGAACAATGGTGATGCGCTCCTGCGCTCACCGTGCAGCCAGCAAGGGAATGGGCAATGACGCGCTCTTGCGCTCACCGCAAAGGGGGAAGGAATATGGTGATGCGCTCCTGCGCTCACCGTGTAGCCAGCAAGGGAATGGGCAATGACGCGGTCCTGCGCTCACCGCAAAGGGGGAAGGAATATGGTGACGCGCTCCAGCGCGCACTGCAAAGGAGAAAGGAAGAATGGTGACGCGCACCTGCGCTCACCGTGAGGAGGAAGGGAAGTTAAATGAAAACAAAGGCACCGCGCTCCTGCGCCTGCCTTCTGACAATATCAGGTTGATCAAAGTAAGGGTATCAAACCGCAAGGTTCAAAAGGAGAAGATTAAGTGCTCCTGCACTCGTCTCTTCTGTGACAGTAGCAGCGCTTCAACGCGGTCAGGGACTGGAGGCTGGAGGACGTGCTGTGACACGTTCCTACGCGTGAAGCAAGGAAGGAAACCGGAATTCCTGCGCCGATAGCAAGGCAGGAAAATACTCGTACTGTTGGTATCCGGGAGGAAGGAAGGAAGGAAGGATCCACAGTCTCTGGCTCCGTAGTAATCAGCAACTGAATCAGAAGCACCGAGGGTTGAGCACCGCGGGGCTTTATGCGGTCTCATCCAGAAGTGCTCTGGTGGTGACCTGCGGTACTGCTCTCTAGTGGGAGAGCTAGACAGACAACCAAGCAACACGCACTCCCTGCAATGTATAGGGAACATGACACTGGCGCACTACTAGTTGGGGGATGAAGTCCCCTTGGCTCTTGAGGGTCCATGGGGGCCAACTAGCTCTCCTATTACCTCCAGTGAGACCCACACAGCTGTATTGCTGAGAGGTGGTCGGAGGCCAAGCCCCCTTTCTCCACCACTCTGTAAACACGCCTCCTAGTCCTGAGGCCCTCAGAAGTATAGTGGAATTTATTCCCCGACCAGAAGCGCCCCAGGAGGCACGTTTGCAGAGTGGTAGAGAAAGGGAGCGTGGCCTTCAAGTCCTCTAAGCAATCCAGCTGTCTGTCTGCAATGTCTTGGGGGTGGGCACCCCGGGACATTGCTGGAGCCGGCCCTGGGGGGGTGGCGGTCACCAGGGCAATGGAGGGCTCCTGGAGGGGGGCAGCGCGCCCCCCCTCCTATCTTGTAGATCACCCCAGGAAGGTGGTGGTCCCCAGGGCCAGGGGTCCGAAGCAGACCCCCGCCATTACTTCATTTGTGCCCCGGGGAGGTGGCGTCCACGGGAGTGTGTGGGGGGGCTGGAGCCCCCCCCATGCATTATTTTAGATATAGCCCCGGGAGGTGGCGGTCCCCGGGGCTGCAAGGGGGGGCTTGAGCATTTAAATTTAGTATAGCCCCATGGGAGGTGGCGGTCCCATGGGCTGCGGGGTGCCTCATGACCTCGCTAATCAGTATACGGGCCCCGGGAGGTGGTGGTCCCCGGGGCTGCGTGGGGGGGCTGGAGCCCCCCATGCATTTTAATTTACTATAACCCCTGGGAGGTGGCGGTCCCCAGGGCTGCATTGGGGGGCAGGAGCCCCCCATGCATTTTAATTTACTATAGCCCCATAGAGGTGGCAGGCCTCGGGGCTGCGTGGGGGGGCTGGAGCCCCCCCACACGTTTTAATTTACTATACCCCCGGGAAGGTGGCGTGCTGTGGGGGCCGTTGGGCCCCCCGCATTTCAGTCAATTAGCCCTGGGAAGGTGGTGGTCCCCGGGGCTGCAGGGGACTGCACAGGCCCCCACAATTATTTCTAATTGCCCCCGGGACCTGGCCCACCCAGGGGCCTAATTGAACAAAGCGCAGCAACCCCTGCTTCGTTTTGTAAAACTTTTCAGTGGGTTTCAGGGATCCACCTCGACTCCCACCGAAAATTTGAAAATAAAATGCTTTTTGGGCCACAGGGACCCCCCCAAGAGGCCCAGGGGTCAGGGTGTTTCTACCCTACCCCTTATCTTTTTTTAAAAATGTTTTGTCTTGTGGCTCGGTTCAACCGAGTCACAAGATGGTGCCAACACTTCCTGGTTTGAAGTGTTGGCAGCCAATCAGATCTCAGGCACGAGATCGGGAGGGGTCGCGGAGCCACCGCAGCCACAGTTGTATATCTGAGAAATCTTTAAATTTCTCAGGAACTACTGAACGGATTTACACCATTTAACAAAAAGAATGCTTTCTGAACCAAGAGCTACCTTTTTGCCAAATTTGGTGTCATTCCGTTCAGCAGTTTGGGCTGTAGCCGTGTCTAAAGATTCCTATGGAAATTAACATGGAGAAAAAGAGTTTTATGACCTCTCTTTTTTCTCAGTCCCCGCTTGACAGATCACCCTGAAATTTTCAAGACAGGAGCTGAAGTGAGTGTCAAATTAGGTTTGAAAATTTCGCGAAGATTCATCAAACAATGCCAAAGTTATTCGCAAATCAAAAACTGCTCTTTAATAGAAATCAGGTCCTAACTATAACTACCTAATAGCGGCAGCCAGTAGGAGATATATATATATATATATAAAACCAGGATCCCAAAGAACGACCGTGGTGGGCCAAACAAGGGCACACACTCCAGTTGAAGATGCAATAAAGAGAATTTATTGTCTTAGCATGTCAGGATGACGCGTTTCGACCACAAGCCTGTGGTCTTGATCACATTATATATATATATATATATATATATATATATATATATATATATATATATATATATATATATATATATATATTTATTTAGGTTTCTCTTTTAAACAATTTCCTCTCGGCCAATGTAGCGTTATTAGAATTATTGCCGCTATAAACTTGTGTAACTTTAAAACCACCACTGGATTTAGTGAGATTGCTGGAAAAGTGTATAGTAATGTTCTTGACCTACTGATCTAAAGACCACTGCAGACAGAGCCTGGCTCTGGAACTCTGGATGCAAAGTCTTTGTTTTGAGTCATTGCAAAGACGTCAAGTGATGCAGTTTCCCACTCTTCGTAAATGTCTTGCACCACTTCGTCATCCAGAACCCATTCATGGTTTTCCTCAAAGAAGAGACTTAGGAAGTCTGCTTGTTGATGTACTATGCCACGGATGTGAACCACCTTCAAATTGAAAACTATGGCCCCTGCCTGCAGCCAGATCTTCTGTACTTCCTGTGACAGTGGTCTTGACTTTGTGCCTCCCTGCTTGTTTAAGTAATGCATTGTTGTATTGTTGTCCATCAGACTAAGGATGGTTTTCATCATCAGGGACGAAAGAAAAGCCTTGAGAGCCAAATGAACCACTCTCATATCAGATACTTGAGCTCTCCTTTTCCAGCCAATGACCTTGTGGGGACAATTGTCATAGATAAACTTCCCATCTTGTAAGAGATGCCTCTGTGACAACTGTCTCTTACAGTGCTATTTGCTGGAACGGAACTCCTTGAAGGTGATTTCACCTTCTGCACCACCATGAGAAGCATTGCTTCACCGGAAGCGTTTGCTAGAGCTTGTCTTCCCAATTGTCCCGTCTCTGCGACCACTGATCTTCCAGACATAGCAGCAGGGGTCTATACTTTGATTTCTTTCTCTGAAATGGGTATCTCCGACATGCTGCTGGTGTTGATGATGAAAAGGCCAGCAAATGGGCTGAACTCTAACCTTATGATGTGTTGTGCATGAACTGGAGCGGTTGAATGAAGTATGCTCTGTGATGATTATTATAATGCAAGAAGTTGTCCCGAATGATGCACAAGACTGCTTACATTCCCTTCTTGACGATTTGATGTGAGCTCTTAGTTTGGATATGGGGAGCATGAATGGAGCTGCATTGGAATTTAATAAGAAAGTTGTTCTGAGCCTTGAGGAAGTGACAGGTGTCACAAAACGCATGGTAGCTTTGCTATTCGTGTTTTATAATTGAGGCAGTTGATTTGATGACATCATTAATTGGACGTTCTATGTGTTGTATTTGCCAGTTAGTGAATTACACTTTGACTAATTTATGATAGGATGTATGTCAACAATTGTGTGTTGATAATAAATTTATCTCATGTAATTCTAAGAACCTGCATTTGAATATTTTACTTAGAGTGCCTCCTTCCTCTGGTTTTGTAAAATGTATACTTATGTTGGCAGTGGGCAACTATCATTTTGGGGTGCACCTTTATGATGGACAGACTATCTCTTTCATTTGCCCTAACTGGGAAATATCGTCTCACCTTAGCCTTGTATTGTTTAAAGAACCTATTTTTCTCCATGAAACCTACAGCCTTTAGGTCTCCATCTCATTTTTCATTTTATTCACCTCTTCAGTATGCTGACCAAATAAGGCAGAACCAGCAAAGGGGAAAGTTCAATATCTTTAATTGATTAACTTGTTCAAGATTCGTCAACCAAAACCATGATGACCTTCAAAGAGAGACTCCATGGCAGTAACCTGAAGCTGCAAGCTCTGTTCCGTCAACAGCAGCAAAGATATGTTTGGTTAGCTACCAAAGATCCTCCTTTCACCACATTTTCAAAATTCTGCTGCCTGGTCCAAGGGAGGCCATGCATAAACAACTTTATTCCCCCATCTAGATCTCGGTCATACCTTCCCACGAGAGCTATCACACCGGAGTGTTTCAGAGTAGTAGTTGCTGTGCTGCACATCTTTCTCCCTGCTGAATCTATACACTTCCTCACCATTTCAAGTGGTGTAGCTGTCTCTGGGACATGACACCCTCTCACTGACAGGACTACTATGGAGTTTGACTTTGGGTCTGATATTAGGAATTCCATGTCTTGTTGCAGAGATTTATACTTTTGAGAAATCATGGAGTTGATGCCTTTATGGTTGCAGGAGTCATGAATTTGTCTTCTGGAATTTCTAGATGGTCTGGAAATACAGCCATTAGAAGTCTTGGTGAAGCCATGTATTACAATGTCTCTGTTATGATGGAATCTGCAGTTTGTGGTTTTATAGTTGGATGCTCAACTCAGCACCATCCCTAATTAGCACAACGTTGTAGAAGGTGGTTTTGTCGTCCACCGGCATAATTCTAGAAGGAGATGCTGAGGGAGATGTTGGCATATATAATGAGACAGTCTCTATCATCTGATTGGAAAGCCAATGGAACAGCTAACAGACAGTGTTTACTCCCCTGAGGAGTTACTGATGCTTGGGAAAAATCTTCTTAAGGTGGCAGCGGTAGTTTCCTAAATGGCAACATCGAAGTTGGTTGCAAGACAATTCACAGTGGTAGAAGCAGATTAAGAGTTTGCAATACTACTATAAAAGGATCCACCACTAAAATGAATAAGCATGGAGGGCCCAAAGATTGGAGACTCTCCTTAGAAGAGTGACTTAGTCTTTTCTTTGGCATAGGAGTTACAAGTGACGTTAAGAACCTCAATATCATCAGAAAGTGCGCCACTGAATTCAGCCTCAGAGATTGAAGCAAAGATGTTGAAAGTATTAACTGTATCTACAAAGATGTGGACATACCCATGGATGACTTTGACTTCTTTGGACAAGGTGTCGCCATCAGTTCATGGCTGCTTCAACAGCGATGGACAATTTATTACCCTCATTCCATGACTACTTGAAAGTGAGTGAGATATTGTTGCCTAGGAATGCTTCAACGCTGATGACTTTGTTGATCTGTGTTGGTGTTGATGAGCCAGATGTTGACAGTGATGACATTGGGGGTCGAAGCCTTGGACGGGAACGTCTTGAACTTCGTCAAGACCACGAGTGTCAACAAGAATGTTGATGTTTTCTACCACCATTACTCAACCTCCTCTTTCAAGATATAACTATGATGGAGTCTTTGTGAAAAATTATTCTTCCTATGTCAAGGCCATGTGTTTGGAGCACTTTTAACCCATTTTTTTCCGGTTACGTTCCTCCTTGACTCTCATGCCCTTCAGTTTGCAACCCAGCATGATGCCTTCCCAGTTTTTAAATGTTATTTTTAACAACTTCTGACAGAATTCATATTCCCTTTACAGACAGTGTAGAGGGAAGACAAACTACTCACACCTTGTGTAAGTCTATGGCTGTTTTCTTAATACCAGAGGCTGAACATTTCACAAAAGACCTTTTAACAGGAAAAAAACTGTAAAATGCAATAACACAGGTTCACTCTGTAGATGGGGAGGGACGACATCCAGTGAAGCTGAAAAACGTCAAATTCTAAGAGAAAACTCTCTGAACAAACAAAGGTGTGACACCTTGACTGTGCTCTGGCCTCCTCTCATATGAGCCGGAAAATATAACTCAATCTGAGGCAACTGCTAGTACAATGAATCATGGGTAACAGACTCTGACAGTCTTAAAGGTACAGGATGCTATTTATCACAGCTCTTTGATGTACGCCTACCAAACTGTGTTTGTCAATGTTAGACAAGTTCTCAGCATTTTGCACTAAGATGTTGCAATGCAGTCCTGAAATGGAACTCTGGAGTTTGGGAGTCTAAACTTGAGAAATTCTTGCCTGAAAAGTGCTGCTTATCATATGGACTGCTGCACTCAGTAAATGAATTTAGGAACAAATATATGAAGATAAAGTGTTCCAGGGTCCATGCAGTAGGGAATTATTCTAGCCTTTAGGACTATCAAGGAAGACCATACGATCACAATATCTACTACTTAACGGTGGCTAGCTAAGTAATCATGAACACAAACGCAGCAAACGTGTACAAATGCTATATGATACAGACAGTATAAGGAGAGATTGATCTGAGAGGTAGAAAGGGTGAGGAAAGAATAATTATTAAGACTAAAATATACGTCAAGTAGGCAAGGTGAAAAAGGTACAGGTAAACAGTGCAAGGGGGAGCATAAAGTGTATGTGTGTTTGCACAAAACAGAGAGGTGAAAAGCACAAGTAAATAGTAAAGCATTTAATATTGATGAATGCTGGAGTACAGTGGTGTACAGCTTTCCAGTGGTCGACCACATAGGGACACAATAAGAAACCGCAAACATTGTGCAGGCAAAAACCCAACAGTGAAGAGTGCACAAGTAGAGTAAAAGTAAGCACACATTTTGCATGCTGGACCATAAATCAAGTATAAGCTATGCACAAGACAGATGAAAGCAAGTACAAACACAGTAATATGCACGCAAAAACTGCTAAAGGAGATATGGTGTGAATTCCATGAAGCAAATATAAAGTATGAAGCCAAGAAAACCTCCAACACTCCATGACAAAACTGACAACTTTCCTATTCAGCAACCACCTATAGCTATAAACCATTCTTACTCCTACCTCAGCACTTAAATGTCTGGGAAAAGTTGCTATAGGTTTGAGATTACTGGTTGCAACTATCCTCTTTCCGTTTATAGGTCTGGTATGAGAGAGCAGATATCGTCAGATCTAATGTGACATACTAAAGAGCCAGAAGCTCTGGTGCTGTCCCTGGGTTGATCTTCTCAATTAAAGGATTTGATTGGGCAGAAGTTGCATTCTTCAGCTGAAAAAGGGTACTTGTATTGCATGGATTATGCTCAATAGGGTAGTCCTGAGTTGGTTATGATGACAAGCCAATGATCAAATCTTTAGGATTGATTGGCTAATTGTGAAAAGCTGCATCAGAAGCAATAGGTTTTATCTGCATTTTTTTAAAGTTATGACAAATGCAATACTGGTGGATTGATACTAAAAGCCTGTCGACCAGTATTTTCTAACAGGTAATCTGATAGATTACCGTAGTAGGTAAAGGCTTTGGTTACTCCCCACTGAAACTGTTTTTTGTGGAGAATATCATTCCTTGGCAAAAATTCGGACAACCCGTTTGTTTCAGAATTTTAAGCCCTGGCATATGCCTGTGCTGTCTTCCAGGACTTAACATGATCGAGAGACAAAGAGTTGTAACAATAGTACTAAGAGAGACGCTGTGGCTCCTCTTACATGTTGATTTTCTACACTACAAGTATTCA
The DNA here is from genome assembly GCA_963921515.1 of Calotriton arnoldi. NCBI lineage: Eukaryota > Metazoa > Chordata > Amphibia > Caudata > Salamandridae > Calotriton > Calotriton arnoldi. Next base: position 2,777,239 of record CAWUFW010000227.1, on the reverse strand, counting down.
ATAGAAAGCCAGCTGTGTTTGCTGGCGTAAATGGCAATTGCATTGCTCATAACTGCTAGGAACATTGTTAACGCAGAGCCTAGGTCAAATACAGAAGAGACAGGCTTTGCAGGGTGTTTAGTGTAACTCCATGACCAGAACAGGGGGAAGGGGTTTCACATCATTAACTCTGACAAGTGTAATAGAAAGGGGTTTTGCACTGTGAGCTCCAGGTCAAACACCAGAGGAAGAGGGTTTGCATTTTGAACTATTTGACAAATACAATAGGAATGGGTTTTACATTGTCAACTTGGTAAAAAATGCAACAGGAAGGAGTTAACTACATATTTATATTTTTTTGGGTCCGGTAACTGTAAATTCTTGGTGTCTCCAGAAGAAGAGTTAATGGTCATTTCAATGTGTACTTTGGGTCTGGCTGTACTTGCTTGATGGTATCGTTGCATTGACACCTGTTCATATTTATGTTCAAGTTAAAGCCAACAGGCTTGCTTTACTGGATATTAAATGTGGCGACACTGGCAATTCTGGCTAGTAACTTCTGACTTCACTGGGTCCTCCTGAATCAAATTTCACTAATAAAACCGGCAGGGATTTTACAATGTGAACTTCTACAAATACAATAGGAAGGAGGTTTACCTGGTGCACCCTCTGCCAAACGTAACAGGAATGGGTTTTACAATGCGAACCCTCTGTCAAATACAACAGGAGGGAGTTTTACACTGTGAACACCAGGGCTAACATTATGGGAAGGGGCTTTATATTTTGAACTTAACACATACAATAGTAAGTAGTTTTACATTGTAAACTCTCTGACAAATGCAATAGAAAGGGGTTTCGCACCTAGGATCCTTTTTAGTTTAAGCCACGGTAAACGCTTGGTATCTTCAGAGAAATTATCTGTCCAGGTATATTTTGGGTTTCTTAAATGTTTGATGGGACTTTCTAGGCATAGATCACATGCTAATTGCTAATTTACAGCCAACAGGCTTACTTTATTGATTTTTTAATGTAGTGATAAAGACAGTTTGCCTCTCGTTTTACATTGTGACTCACTTGACAAAGTCTGTAGGGCACCTGGTACTACACATTTAACAGGAACAGACTCGATCTACTGGGCCAGTTGCCACATTTGATTTGGGGAATGTGGGTGGAGGGTGGTACATTATACCATAGGAAGCAATTTTGTATCCTGAATCCTGTGACAAAAGCAATAAGAAGGGGTTTTACATTGTGAATCTTCCGACAATAAGAAGGGGTTTTACATTGTGAATCTTCCGACAATAAGAAGGGGTTTTACATTGTGAATCTTCCGACAATAAGAAGGGGTTTTACATTGTGAATCTTCCGACATATCCAATATGAAAGGGGTTGCCAACACTGGTAAATACACAGTAGGAAGCGATTTTACAATACGAACTTTGACAATTTCAGTTGGTAGGGCCATTACATTGTGAACTCACTGGCAAATACAATTGGTATGGGTATGATTTTTAAAACTGGGAAATGCCACAGAGAATCACTTTATTTACCTTTGTTATCACTAAGTTTCCTTTTTGGTGGAAATTCTATCTGCAGATTCCTCCCACTTAGAATATTTCCCAGGTATCAGACTGACTCCTGAGATTTGCAAGCAATAGCTCCTGTGTGTCGCTACATGGTGCCGTGTGGCGTTGCGGTGACCTTGCATTGCCCCAGAAGTGACAGAGCAGAGCCACATATAGGTACCATTCCTGTGTGCTGATGTCAGTTTCTTTACTGTCCTCCTAACGTGCCCTCAGACGCAGATCCATTCACACAAACTGTATTTGACAGTGTGCTGAAAACGAACTTGGGAATATTTTAAAATGTGTAGATGTCCAATCCACAGAAAAAAGAGGAGGGAGGGTGGTATGGAATCTGTGGTTAGACAAACAGCCAGAGAGAGCATTGACAAAGGTAAGCAACTTTTTCTTCTGATGGAAACGTATAACTGCAGATTCCTTACCTTTTAAATACATACCCAAGCAGTACATCCCTAAAGGTGGAGGATCTAAGAATTCTACACAAACCAAAAAGTCCTGCAGGACCAAGCAGTCGAAATGAGCTTCTCTGCAGACCTTGCTGGCATGGCAGTAGTGCTTTGTGAAAATGTGCGCTGATGCCCACGTTGGACCTTGATAGATATCCAAGACAGGAACTCCTCTTGCTAATGAAGTCATAGCAGCCTTAGCTCTGGTGGACTTGGCCCATGGCCTATATGAGAGGCTCCTTCTTGGCTAGAGCATAGCACATCTTCATGCACAGGATGCTCTATCTCAATAGAGTTTTCTTCCGTACTGCCTTTCTTTTTTTAGCACTTTTCGATCCCATGAAGACATCTAACCACCTCCAAAAGGCTCAGAACCTTCTGCCACAAGACCCCAGCCCATCCTGCTTGTGGCATTGCCACATGGTGGTTATGTTGTCTGCCAGAACTTCCACCAGTCTCTGCCTAATGGTTGGAAGTAAGGCTTTGAAAGCCAGCCAGATAGTCAGAAACTCCAACAGGTTGATGTGGAGTTGTTGCCTCACGGAGAACCCACACCTCTGATTTACACTTCTCCCATGTGCCCTCTTCAACCCAGAGACAATGAATCTGTCACTGCTGTGAGCCCTTGGTGGGGTAGGGAAAGGGGCCTGATACAAGTCAGGTTGGTGTCTACTTGCCACCACTTTGATGTGGATGGAGTCAGACAGTCTGCCTGAGTGGTTCGACTGTAAGCCCTGCATGTGTCATATGGCATACGGGGCAAAGACGATACACAAGTCTAGGAGCCCAAGAAACCTCAACCATACTGACCAAGACCCAGGACTGAGCTTGAAACTTTGGGATCATATCCTGAATGTCCCAAATTCCCGGATATGTTGGAAATACATTGAACGCCACTGTGTCCTGGATAGCCCTTATAAAGGGAATCCTGTACATAGACATCAGGTGGGACTTCAGCTCGCTGAAGGAAAATTCCAGCGATATCATGAGGGCAACCGTCGTCTGGTGATGGTCCGCAACACAACAGCCTGCATGGGGCCTGTCCAAAGTAGCCAGTTGTCGCGTCTGGTGGTGGTCCGCAACACAACAGTCTACATGGGGCCTGTCCAGAGCCGCCAGTTGTCGAGATACTGAAATACATGTGTCACTGGACTCCAAAGATGGGCAGCGACCACCAGCATCACTTTTCTGAACTCCCGAAGGACTGAGGTCAGGCTTAAGGGCAGAACAGCAAATTGAAAATGTTCTGGCTCCACTCTGAACAGCAGGTGTTATCTGTGGGACTGCAGGACAGGTATATGAAAATAGATATCTTGCAAGTCCAAAGACACCATCAAATCTTCTGGGCTCAGAGCAGAAAGAACTTGAACCAGAGTGAGAATTTTGAATTTTTATTTCTGCAAGAAGTCATTCAGAGGTCGCAGGTCTAAGATAGGTCTGAGGCCTCTGTCATTTTTTAATATGAGGAAGAAATAAGTTACTTACCTGTAACTGCAGTTATCCAGTATTGGTATCTTTCATAGATTCACATGCCTGAATCATTCCCCGTCGTCGAAGTGGGAGTCCCACGGTACATATAACAAAGTAGTAAATAGTAAATTCCATAGGCTATCATGGAGGTAACCATGTATTCAATAGCCTATCAGCCTCCTTTTACAAAAAGGACCAAACTCAAAACACGCCCAATCAGCAACCAGCACCCCCTAGAACCTTCCCAAGAGAGGCTGAATCCCTCATATTTTCCAGCACAAGTGTAGTTAGTAGTACTGTAATGCCAGAGGAGCCTCTCCGGGGAGGAGGGTGGGTTGCATGTGAATCTATGAAAGATACCAATACTGGATAACTGCAGTTACAGGTAAGTAACTTATTTCTTATCCATTATTGGGGTATCTTTCATAGATTCACATGCCTGAATCAGAATAGTAATCAGTTCCGTATATATATATATATAACTGTGTGTGGTGTATATAAATCTATATATACATCCTTCTAGCAAGCACTCAAGTGGACGGTGGGTAGTGCTAAAATAACCTTAATGCAATGTTAATATTTAAAAGTAATGGCTTGAATACTAAACAATGTTATAATGCATAGATTAATGACACCACTTAAGGAAAAGGGAAAAAAAAAAACAGAAACAGATATATATACATATATACTTAATCTGTAACATCTTTCTAATAAGTCCTCCTTTTAAAGAGGCTTACCTTTACTGAAATAGGTTCCGTAGCACTGCCTGTCCCACGGATGCGTCGGCACGCTGTGAAGACTCCAGGCAGTAATGCTGCGTAAACGTGAGCGTTATTTTCCACGTTGCAGCTCTGCAGATCTTTTCAAGTGGTACTCCGGCTAACAGAGCAGCTGATGTGGAAACTGCCCTGGTGGAGTGCGCTTTTACAGTCCTTGATAATGGTTTGCCAGCCTTATCGTGACAAAATTGAATTGCGCTCGCTATCCATCTGGCGATAGTCGCCTTAGAAACTGCAACGCCTTGGCGGCTTTGTCCATAAGCTACGAATAGCTGATCTGACTTGGGTATAGCTTTAGTCCTTTGCAAGTAGAATTTAAGACATCTCTTTATGTCTAAATTGTGCAATGCTCTTTCAGCAGGCGTCGAAGGATTAGGGAAGAAAGTTCTCAGGATGACCGGTTCATTCAAAGGGAACTGAGAGGGAACCTTAGGGATGATTTTAGGATTCGTTCTAAGAATGACCATTTCCTCAGTGAAGCGCAAGAAAGGATGGGCTATGGTAAAAGCCTGTATTTCACTAACCCTTCTTGTTGATGTGAGTGCCAAAAGAAGAGCGACTTTCCATGTTAAGTACTTCATATCTGCCTTGTGGATGAGCTCAAAGGGTTACTTTAGCAGCTGAGATAATACCACATTTAGTTGCCACTCTGGGGGTGGAGCTCGAATGGGTGGGAAAGTTCGAAACAGTCCTTTCATAAATTGCTTTACGATTCTTGAGGACCATAAGGACGGACATTTAGATGATCTTCTGTATCTAGATAAAGCAGCGAGGTGAACTTTAACTGATGAGTGTGCCAATCTAGATTTTGCTAAGGAAAGCAAATAAGGCAAAACTTCTTCTGAAGCAGAGAGGAAAGGATGTACTTCATTACACCTGCACCATAGACAAAAACGCTTCCACTTCAGTCTGTATGTCTTATTGGTGCTGTCAGCACGAGATCTAGTAATTATGTCTTTGCATTCTTGTGCAATGGTCAGATCTTTACATTCGTAGAATTCAGGAGCCACGCATGCAGCTGCAGAGTATCTGGCTCCGGATGACATATTTGGCCTTGGCTCCTGGTCAACAGTGTTGGTGTTGGCAAGAGGCGGATGGGCTGAGCTTCCGACAACAGGAGAAGTTCCGCGTGCCAATGTTGTCTAAGCCACCTGGGGGCTATTAGTAGAATGTGACAGTGTTCCCATTTCATTTTCGTGAGGACCCTGGGTATCAGAGGATGGGGGGGAAGCATATGCATAGATCCCTGACCAGCGCATCAAAAGAGCATTCCCCCGAGAGTTTGGGAGAGGGAATCTGCTTGCGAAGAATCGGCATTTGGAGTTGATCTGGGTCGCAAACAGGTCCAGCGCTGGATTTCTCCAGACTGCAAATATTCTGTCCAGTTGGTTCTGTTCCAGTTCCCACTCGTGGCAACTGTCGTTGGACCTGCTCAAAGCATTCGCCAAGGTATTCCGGAGGCCTGGAACATGCTCCGCTGTTAGGGAAATTTGGTGGAGAGTCAACCAGTTCCATAACTGTTGGGCGTCCTGTGAGAGAGATAGGGATTTGGTGCCTCCCTGTTTGTTGATATAGAACATGCTCGTGGTGTTGTCCATGCGGATCAACACCGATGATCTCTGTATACGAGGAAGGAAAGCCTGAAGGGAGAGAAAAATGACATTCAACTCCAACCTGTTTATGTGCATTTGACGTTGAGCAACGGACCACTTTCCTTGAACTTGCAGGTCTTGTAAGTGTCCTCCCCAGCCTTCCATAGAAGCATCTGTTGTTACTATGTAACCTGGAATAACTGGGAGAAAGGATAGGCCCTGGGACAGATGTGATTTTTGCGCCCACCACTGGAAAGCCTCTTTCATACGTGGTGTGATATTTACCTCGTCGTCGAATGATCCTGTGGTTTGAATCCATTGGCATTGTAGTTCCTCTTGGAGAGGCCTCATATGTAAGCGAGCCAGCGGCACTAAATCGATTGCCGAAGAGAGCATTCCCAGCAGAGACTTGAACACTCTCACAGAAACGTACTTTTTTCTGGAAAGTTTGAGTGCCAATGCTTGCAACCGTTGTTGTCTTTCCTGGGAGAGGAAGGCTTTGTTCTGAATGGTGTTCAAGCTGGCTCCTAGAAATGTCATTGCCTGACTTGGGAGGACAGAAGATTTTTGGTAATTTATTGAGAGACCCAGTTTGCGGAACAGGGTTAGACAATCCTCTGTTGCAGCTTTTACTAGACGAACTGATGGGGCCTTCAGCAGCCAATCGTTAAGTATGGGAATACCTGATGACCTTTGTTCCGCAAGGCTGCTGCCACAGGAGCCAGAAACTTCATGAAAGTTCGAGGAGCCGATTTGAGGCCAAATGGAAAGACTCGGAATTGATGGTGGGTACCAGCCACTGTGAACCGGAGGAATTTTCTGTGCTTTGGATGTATAGGGACATGAAAATATGCGTCTTCTAGATCCAATGAAGTCATGAAGTCTCCGCTGTTGAGGCATCGCAGGATGTCGGAAAGCGTGACCATCCTGAATGTTTGACTTTTTAGGTGTTTGTTTAATTTCCTGAGGTCTAAGATAGGCCTCCACTCCCCCGTTTTTTTGCAAATAAGGAAGAAGCGGGAGTAGAAACCTTTCCTTCTCTGAGGAAAAGGGACCTTTTCTATTGCCCCTTTCTGGAGCATGATCTTTGCTTCCTTTTTGAGTAAGTGAAGACGAGGGGGGTGCGATCCCCTGGGAGGGGTATTGGGAGGTATTTGGGTAAATTCCAAAGTGTGGCCATAATAGATGAGATCTAGGACCCACTTGTCTGACGTGATGTTGCGCCACTGGTGGATATGGTTGGAAATCTTCGCACCGGTTGGGGAGAAAGGAGATGCAACTGGTACCCTGTTGTAATCACTGCTTGCGACCGGAGTCACAGGCTTGAGATCCTGGTTTTCGTCTGGAGCCGTGTCTAGAGAAACCGGCCGTTGTTGGTTGGCGGTAGGATTGTTGCTGGTATCCATGGCGATATTGTGGCTGGTAGGACTGGTAAGTCTGGGCCCGTTGATAATTTCCCCTGTATCCAGAAAAACCACGGCCTCGAGCTCCCCGAAAGGGCAACTAACGGGACTGAAGGGTACCTAGCGCTTTGGCAGTATCCGTATTCTTCTTAATTGCGGTAAGCGCCTCATCAATGTGGCTGCCAAATAGGCTATCGCCATCGTATGCCATATCAAGAATTTTCGACTGTACTTCAGGACGGAAGCTTGTTGCTCTTAGCCACCCCTGGTGCCTTAGAACGGCCGCACCTGCTAGCTGACGGAAGCTTGTAGTGGCAATGTCCATTGCGCAGTCTATGATTTCTGACGCTGCTCTTTCGCCTTCCGCAAGGATCTTATTGAACTTCATCCTCTTTGTTTTCCTCTGGGATAATTTCTCTCATTGTCCCCATATCGGACCACATTTGCCGGTCATAGCGGCCCAATATGGCTAAAGCGTTAGCAGCTCTGACTGAAATTGCTGCTATTGAGGAACATTTTTTTCCAATGGAGTCGAGACGTCGACCATCCTTATCTGGTGGAGATGTGATGGGAGTAGACGGATTCTTTGATCTTCTCTGGGCTGCCTGCGAGATCACAGAGTCAGGCTTGGGATGACCCATGAGACACGCAGGAGAGTCCTCTGGAGCCCTATATTTTTTTATCAAGTCTCGGTAGCACAGGAACCACCAAAGCTGCCGTCTTCATTACTTTGACACCCTCTTGCCAAATGTGATCAATTATAGGTATTGACCTGACTGTCTTTCTCGATTGGTCTTTAAAATCGTACAGAAAACAGTATGACTGCTGTACAATAGTGGGCAAGTGGAATCTGGTAGTGGCTCTGTCCATAATATTGTGGAAACCTCCGATATCCTCCGAGGTGAGTCTGAAGGACGATGAGGTGGAGGGGACGGAGTTGGTGCTATATAATCATCCCATTCGTCAGTGGGCGGAGGAGGATCATGGATTTCTCCCTCCTCAGGCTCTTCCTCAGAGGTGGTTGGATCCTCTCTGGGAGGTAGAGGAATTATGGGATGTGGCGTTAACCTGGGTGTGGCAGGAGGTGGTGGTGGTGATGGATTAGTTACTTACCTGTAATCCTAGTTCTCATCCAGGGGTATACTCATCATAGTCATAATCTATGAATAATCCCCGCCCACGTGCGGGATCCCGGAGTATATAGAAAATATATATATATATATATATACATATATATATATACATATATATATATATATGTATATATATATATATATATATATATATATACACATATACACACATATGTGAAACATATACATGCAGCCTAAAAATGTTTCCAACATGGCAGAACTGCCGAAATTACATAGGTTTGCATTGTAAGACAAATACTCTCCTAACCCATAAGGAAAAGAGTACATGCACAGAATAATTGTCATATACCAATGCTTTATTGCCACAAGGAAAAACTTGTAATTGCAGGCATTCGCCTGTAGGCTGCATTGCAGAGCAATAATGAAAACAAGACAAAAAAACTGGCACCTTGCCTTTAAGGCTTCCAAGGGTTAGGGTACCGTGCCTTTAAGGCCTGCCAGAGACCCTCTGCTCCCATCATGCACCACAGGTGACAGTTAGGTCAGTTCTTTTGACGGTGTATAATGTAGAGACACCTGAGTAGAGGATGCAATAATATAGAAGAACTCCAGTGATGCTCGTCCGGGGAGGAGGGAGGGTCGCTTATGACTATGATGAGTATACCCCTGGATGAGAACTAGGATTACAGGTAAGTAACTAATCCTTCTCATCCAGGGGATACTCATCAATAGTCATAATCTATGAATAGAGTAGCAAGCCCATACCCAGTACCTTGCGGACGAGCAACGGAGTATACAGAACATTACATTCAAATTGCAATCATGCAAACAAATTCCTCAAAGAGGCCTGCCCCACCTGGGCATCGGCCTGTGCATCAGAATCTAGACAGTAATGACGTGTGAAGGTATGCACCGACCGCCATGTGGCTGCCTTACAGATTTCAGACATTGGCACATTGCGAAGGAGAGCTGTGGTAGAGGCTTTCCCTCTGGTAGAGTGCTCTTTAGGTCTGCCTGGTAAGGTCTTGTTAGCTAACTGGTAGGATAAAGCTATACAAGAGACAATCCATCGAGAGATGGATCTTTTAGATGCAGCTAGACCGGTGTTAGTACAACCGTAGTTAATAAAAAGCCGGTCAGACTTCCTAAGTGTGTGAGTTTTGTCAAGGTAAAACTTCAGCGCTCTCCGGAGATCTAAAGAGTGTAATGATCTCTCGGGGGGAGTTGAAGGTTTAGGAAAGAAGGTGGGCAGCATAATAACCTGATTGATGTGAAAATCTGAGACCACCTTCGGGAGGAAGCTCGGATGTGTACGTAGCACCACCCTATTGGCATGAAAAACAGTATAAGGTGCCTTACAGCACAGGGCCTGAATCTCACTCACCCTGCGTGCAGAAGTGATGGCTACCAAAAAAGCAGCCTTCCAGGTCAAATGCTGCAATGACGCCTTATGAATAGGCTCGAAAGGAGCACCCATAAGTTTCGTAAGCACAATGTTAAGTTCCCAGGGAGGAGAGGGAGATCTCACTGGGGGTAAACCTTCCTGAGACCCTCTAGAAAATCCTTTACCACTGGCATCTGAAAGAATGAACCCTGGGTCGGGGACTTCCTGTAAGCTGTTATAGCAGCCAGGTGAACCCTGATGGAGGGATATTGCAGGCCTGACTTTGCCAAGTATAACAAGTAGGGAAGAATCACTTGCTCCTGACCTTTAGTATGATCAAACTGGTTGTCCTTGCACCACAGGTAGAATCTCTTCCACTTGAAAGTATAAGATTTCCTGGTGGAGGGTCTCTTTGCTTCCTTGAGAATAGACATACAATCAGCAGGAAGGTCTAAGTGTCCGTACTGGATGACTTCAGGAGCCATGCAGTCAAACGCAGGGACGAGAGGTTGGGATGAAATACTCTCCCCTCGTTCTTGGTCAACAGGTCCGGGCGACAGGGAAGCCTCCGGTGTGGGGCTTCGGACAGCTGCAGGAGATCCGGATACCACCACTGGCGCGGCCACTCTGGTGCTATCAGGATCATTCTGGCTTTGGTCCTGTAAAACTTCTGTATGACCGCAGGGATCAGAGGGAGTGGTGGAAAAGCGTACAGCAATGTCTGCGACCATCCTATCAAAAGTGCATTCCCCCGTGATCCTTGTTGAGGGAATCTGGACGCGAAGACGGGGCATTTCGTATTTGCCGCGTCTGCGAACAGGTCGATGTCTGGCACTCCCCATTGTCGAAAAATGTCTTGAGCGACTTCTTCGTTTAACACTCAGTCGTGTGCTTCTACGAAGTCTCTGCTGAGAACATCTGCCTGCACGTTCAAAGTTCCTGGAAGGTGAACGGCTACGATCGTGAGACTCCTCGCCAGAAGCCACTTCCATATGGTCTGTGACTCCAGAGACAGGACCCGTGACCTGGTGCTTCCCTGCTTGTTCAGTAGTACATTGTTGTTGTGTTGTCTGTCTGAATCTGAATGGAGCTGGACTGTAGGGACGGGTACAGAGACTTGAGAGCCAGATGGACTGCCCTTAGCTCCAAGAAGTTGATGTGATAACTTTTCTCTGTCTCGGACCAGAGACCTTGTACCTGAAGCTGGCCCATGTGCGCTCCCCAACCTTGCAGTGAGGCATCTGTAACTACAGTCTGTGTCGGAGGTACCTGGTGAAAGGGGACCCCTTGCAGAAGGTGTGAACGTTTCATCCACCATTTGATGGAGTCCCTGGCCGCCTGAGGAAGAGAGACACGATCTTCCCAACGGCCTGAGTGCTGAGTCCATTGATCTTCGAGGGACTGCTGTAGAGGCCGCATGTAAAGCCTGGCATTGGGCACAATGAAGATGCATGAGGCCATCGATCCCAGCAGTGATGACACCTGCCTTGCTGTGGGATGTATAGTGCTGAGAAGCGCACGGCACTTGATCAACATTGAGGACAACCTCTCCTCCGAAGGACACACGCTTGCCGTTGCGGTGTCTAGGGATGCGCCCAGATAATGTATTTTCTGCGTGGGGTTGAGAACTGACTTCTTGTAGTTGACTTGCAACCCCAGTGAGTGAAGCAGGTTGAGACAGTAAGTGAGATGGCTCTGGAGTAGAGAAGGTGTGGAACTCTTCAGGAGCCAGTCGTCTAGGTAGGGATAGACGAAGATTTTCCTCTTGCGGAGGAAAGCGGCTACCACCGCCATGCACTTGGAGAACGTCCGGGGAGCGGATTAGAGCCCGAATGGAAGTACTCGGTACTGATAGTGCTGTCGAGACACCTGGAACCTGAGGAACTTGCGATGCTTCACTGAAACAGGAATGTGAAAGTAGGCGTCCTGCAGGTCGATGGCACACATCCAGTCTCCCAGATGAAGATGTGGGAAAATCTGGTGCAGGGCTAGCATCCGAAATCTTTCTTTTCTTATAAACCTGTTCAGCAGGCGCAGGTCGAGGATGGGCCTGTACTCTTTGGCTACTCCTCGTTTTTGGACCAGAAAGTACCGTGAGTATACCCCTTGATTTCGCTGGTGAGGTGGGACCTCTTCTATAGCCTTTTTGGAGAGGAGGGTACACACTTCGCCCTGTAACAATACATTGTGTTGAGGAAGGCACGTCAAATGAGGGGCAACTTGCGGAGGAGGGGTCTTGAACCTCAGCAAGTAACCATGCTGTACAATATTCAGCACCCATCTGTCTTTTGTTATTGTTTCCCACTCTTCCAGGTGAAAAACGATACTCCCTCCTACCGGAGTGGCGAACGGGTGCGGAGGAAGCAATGCCTCACTGTTTTGGAGGCTGCTTGGAGGAGGACTGCTGTTGCTTATTGTTCCCTCTGCCCCTGCCAGGACGCTTGTTCTGGTATTGGAACTTTTGTTGGTTTTGGGAGGACCATTGAGGGTTTTGAACCCTCGGTTGGAAGGGCCGCTTGTCGTTCTGACGGAAGCGTTTTCGAAACTCCTTCCGCTTCTCCAGTCCAACTGCTTTGACTGTGTCTAGCTCGGCCTTCATCTTTGTCATCTCCTCATCAGCATGAGAACCGAATAAGGAGGAGCCGTTAAAAGGAAGGTTTAGAATCTTCTTCTATGCGTCCGGTTTTTGACCTGTGAGGCGCAACCACGCTGAGCGCCGCGAACAGATGCCCTGTGAATAGCCGTGTGCGGCGACATCTGAGGCGTCAGCCGCCGCGCTGATGATTTGATTGGCTACTAAGCCGCCCTCTTGCAAGATTTCATGGAAGTCTTGTCGATCTTCTTTGGGAAGCTTGTCGGTAAACCTAGACAGGGAGTCCCAAAGAGACCTATCATAGCGCCCAAGAAGGGCTGAAGCACTTGCAATCTTCATCGATGATGCCGAAGTATTGCACATCTTCCTGCCATAAGAGTCCATTTGTTTACTGTCCTTTTCTGGAGGAACAGAAGCGGATGAGGCTGCGGAGTGTGCTTTCCTGGCGGCTGCCACAATGATTGAATCCGCCTGAGGATCAGACCTAAGGAACAAGGGATCCTGGTCTGGAGCTTTGTATTTCTTTGCAATCCTCGACGGAACTGATCCCACTGTGGCTGGAGTAAGGAACGTGGTCATAGCTGGTTCTAAAACACCTGGCACCAGAGGTAGCAGCGGTCTGGGAGCTGTACGATGGTGCAATGTCTCGAAAATGATCGATGTAGGGATCACAGGAGTACATAAACTGATATTTAGTTTCTTAGCTCCTCTGCCCAGTACGTCAGAGAAAGTCCCAATGTCATCAATAGGAGACACCCTTGAAGGTGGTGTAGATGAGAAAGTTGGCGAGTAGTGCCGAATGGAAGACGAAGAACAGGTAGAAGATGCTCTGCGCCTCCTCTTATGTGGATGATCGTGCGAGCTGTGACGACCTCCTGACCGAGATCGGCATGTAGAAGGCGACCTTTGTCTTCTGGAAGGCGACTTAGAAAGTCTTGTTGCGTATGAACGCGAGTGGTCCGAGCCCGGACCTCTGCGGGCACCTGTTCCATCACCCTGCAGCCAGCGAGGCGACAGGCCGCAAAAATTCTTTTTGGCAACTGTAGGAGATCTCTCTGGCGAAATCTGTACAATATTCAGCCCTGGAGAGGACTGGTCCCTTGATGTCGAACGGGATCTCGACGTCGACAAGGTCTGCGTCACCCTCGTCGTCGATCTGTGCCCTGATCTTGATCTCGACGTCGACCGCCCACGTCGATGGGGGGACTTTGACGTCGACTGTCGGCGTCGATGGGGAGACTTCGACGTCGCCCTTGACGCTGCCGCCGATCTCCTCGACGGCGAATGATCCGTTACAGGTCTCGACGTCGACCGCCCACGTCAATGGGAGGGGCCCTGATGTCGCCTGTCGGCGCCGATGGGGGGATCTCGACGTCGCCCTTCTCGATGACGTCGACCTCCTCGACGTCGAATTATGGGACCTCGACGATGCTCTCGATGTCGGTACGTCCCCTCGCGGCATGGCCTTCGCCGGCGAGTCTCTCAACGCCGACCCCCTTGAGGGTGGCGGAGAATGCCTCGACGTCGGTATGTCCCCTCGCGGCATGGTCTTCGCCGGCGAGTCTCTCAACGCCGATCCCCTCGAGGTTGGCGGAGTGTGCCTCGACGTCGACAGAAGCCTCGACGTCGACGGAGTTTTGGACGGTCTCTCAGTACCCACAGCCTTCGAGCCTGAAGTGCTGAGCGCCGACTTACTTGGCTTGTCCCTTGACGTTGAAGAATGCCTCGGCCTCTTCGACGGCGATCTCGACGGCGAACATTCAGGCACCTGCTTCTTCCTGGACTCAGGAGAGGTGGAGCGATGCCGTTTTCGGTGTTGCTTACTTGAAGAGGGAGCTCTATGATGGTCTCTATCCCTCTCCAGTAGGGCATGAAGCTTGATGCGTTCTCTGTCGCGTAGAGTCCTCTTCGAAAACTTCTGGCAATGATAACACTGGTCAGGATTGTGTGAAGATGGAAGGCACACAACACACACCGAGTGTGGATCTGACAGTGCCATCTTCTTGCCACAGGAAGGACATTTCCGAAATAAAGCAGGCATTCTGACTGGAAAGTTTTTGGAAAAATGCCAAAAACCAGTAGAATATACCTCTAGGTATCAGAAACTGTCGAAATTTCCAAGGAAATATCAAAAAATTATCTTTCAGTCAAAAAACTGAAGAGCTCAAACTCCAGGATCCTCACAGAAGGAGCCAGAAAAAAGAACTGACCTAACTGTCACCTGTGGTGCATGATGGGAGCAGAGGGTCTCTGGCAGGCCTTAAAGGCACGGTACCCTAACCCTTGGAAGCCTTAAAGGCAAGGTGCCAGTTTTTTTGTCTTGTTTTCATTATTGCTCTGCAATGCAGCCTACAGGCGAATGCCTGCAATTACAAGTTTTTCCTTGTGGCAATAAAGCATTGGTATATGACAATTATTCTGTGCATGTACTCTTTTCCTTATGGGTTAGGAGAGTATTTGTCTTACAATGCAAACCTATGTAATTTCGGCAGTTCTGCCATGTTGGAAACATTTTTAGGCTGCATGTATATGTTTCACATATATGTGTGTGTATATATATATATATATTTTTTTTTCTATATACTCCGGGATCCCGCACGTGGGCGGGGATTATTCATAGATTATGACTATTGATGAGTATCCCCTGGATGAGAATGAGGAGCTACAGGCGGAGGTGGGGGCACTGGGACAGTGTCCTCTTGAGGAGGAATCCTCCTTTTATAATCTGCCAACATGTTTTGCAGGTCCACTATAAGTGTCGGAGGAAGTTGAGCAGGCTGTTGCCTAGGCTGTTCAAAGTATCTGTATTGATGATACTGAGCATGAGGGACTGGATAGTGCTGATAATATTGCTCCTCATCGTCATAGTCATCGTCTTCTTCTTGATATTTTACGTTGAGCTCAGAAGGGCTATGAGCAGTTCCAAATTGGCCCTCATCCTCATCAGAATCCTCTACATCCAAAAGATGACTGGGAGGTAGTGGTGAAATCTTTGGTGTCCTAAATTCCATCTGCGTAGATTGCAGGAACGGAGTTGAAGGACCTGCTGCCAAAATTAGAATTTTTGCTGATGATGCCGTCGCCGACGGTAAAATTTTCGTCGTCGACGGCGATATAGCCGTAGACGGTGGTATTGTCATAGACGGTGGTATTGTCATAGACGGTGGAGGGGCAGTCGACGATGGAGGGGCCGTCGACGATGGAGGGGCCGTCGACGATGGAGGGGACGATGAAGTTGTCATAGACGATGAAGTTGTCGTCGACGATGGAGTCATCGTCGGGGTCTTAGTCGACGACGAGGTCTTAGTCGATGATGAGATCTTCGTCTGTGGTGCCGTCGACGATAGAGGCAACGTCGACGGTATGGAACCCTTGATATTTGCCGTAGACGTAGTTAACGCCGTCTACGGTCTCGACGACGATAGAGTCACTGTCGTCGTAGTTGAAGAAGTAATAGGCGTCGATGGTGAACTTGACGCCGATGAAGATTTGTGGCTGACTTTTCTTCTAGAATTATTCCTGTTTTCCTTTGGATGTCCCTGAAGAATGAGGGGACCCAATCTCTGAGGAGACCTTAGGCTGTTTCTCCTGCTTTTGAGATTCTTTAGTCAGATGAGAGACTTTTGAATGTTTCTTTTTCTCCTCAGGCTGACCCTCAGGCGACCTGGGCCTCTTATGAGACTTGGAGGACGTGTCGCTCTCAACATCCGATGAAGCACTCTGCTTCTTTTTCAGCCACAATAAAAGTCTTCCCTCTCTATCTCTTAGGGTTTTAGTTGAGAAAGTGCGGCATATTTTACATTGCCTTGTCTCATGGTTGGGATAGAGACAATAAATGCAATCTTTGTGGGCATCATCCACATGCACTCTTTTCTTTCCGCAGGATTTACAGGGTCTAAATAATCCTTTTTTATCAGACATTCTTCTTATAGGTTTAAGGAATAAAACTTATCTGAAAAAGCTGAAGAACTGAGCAGAGCTCAGGGAGACTCCCTTACACACGACATGCGGTGAAAATCTGAGGGATTCAGCCTCTCTTGGGAAGGTTCTAGGGGGTGCTGGTTGCTGATTGGTCGTGTTTTGAGTTTGGTCCTTTTTGTAAAAGGAGGCTGATAGGCTATTGAATACATGGTTACCTCCATGATAGCCTATGGAATTTACTATTTACTACTTTGTTATATGTACCCTGGGACTCAGGCATGTGAATCTATGAAAGATAACCCAATACTCGATAAGTAGTGCATGTATCAACCTTCACCTGTCTCGGACTTCGGTACCCTCAATGGAACCTCGGCAAGCAGAAGAATAACCTTCTGCATCAAAACTGTGGTGTGGGCTAGTGGAACTTGTCCTGTTAACTGGGGAATACGAGGGGGGACAAAATAACAGGAGGATGTAGTCTCTCTAAACAATTCGTAATTCCCATTGATACAACGCGATGGATTTCCAGGTGAAGAGGCCCGTTGCTGTCTGTGTACCAGGCCTTGTGGATAGCCTTGCTGAGAAAGTCCCAGAATCTACATTACATAAAGAAGATCCGAAAAGGCAAAATATGTCTGAAAAACAATTGTGTTTATTCCTCACAGCGCTCCAGCCACAGCTCCAGCCACATACCGATTACTGGACTTCTTCTCCTCACATCTAACAAATCCCATCTATATTCCATGGTCACTTACATCATACGGAACTAGAACCCAAAAGCAATTCCATTCCCTTGAATACCATACTTGTGTTCCCTGAATGTGGCTTGTCTTCTTCATAAGACTCTCGCAATCTTATACGGGGATCTGAAATAGTATCTAAGATGGCTCCCAAATCCCTTTGATGAAACCAGCTGATCACAGCATCTCCCCTTATTGTAACATAATTTCTCCCTGCAGCAAATCTGCCCAAGTACTCTAATTCTCTAAGAACACAACTAATTTTATAGGCTCACCACCATAGCCAGTAGTTCTATTGTTGGGTTTCAACACCTTTACATTGTCACATATTTTGTTTTGAAATACTTTTAAAGAGAATAGTCGATTCTTCAACAGAGTCAAAAAGATTTACACCTTCTCTCCTTGAACCAGAACTTGATCATGAGGACCACCACCTTGCTTTGCAGAAACTTGTAATACAATTTCATCACTTTCTTCATTAACCTCTATTATTTCATTTATTATCCCTTTACTATCCTTACTCCTGCAACATTAGCTCATTTGACCTTTAATCTTACAAAGTTTACAGATCACTATCCACCCATGGCAATTTTTATCATTTGCCATGTGACCTATCATACCACATCTATAAAATGTTCTTGTAAATTGCTTACTTTGAAACTGACCTTTCATACTTTTGTCATATGAATTTTTATACATGTTCTTATACCCACCATCTATTTGTGATTTTCCTATTACAGACATGTTACACTTTTACTGGTATCACTCACATTTTTCTTAATCTCTTCTATACAAGCCAAGCTATGTTCCAACCTTTTAGCTAAATTTATCATTTCGCTAGAAATGAATCATCCCGGAGTCCATAGTTTCTCTCTAACTTTATCAATACACCCCAACATAAACTGGTCTCTAATGCAATTTTTCTAACATATTACCAAATTTACATGAAGAGGCTAATCTTCTCAAAGCTGTAACATACTCTTGTACTGTTTCCCCTTTCATCTGCATGCTTTTTCCAAAATGAAATCTTTCAAGAATAGAGGAAACTTTTAGTAAAAAATGATTATCCAACTTCTTAATACACACTTCATATTCGTTCAAGCCATTACACTCCTCATTGCCAATGTGAAAGTCCTGGAATCCACAGTATGTAAAGAAGATCTGAAACGGTAAAACATGTCGAACCACAATTGAGTTTATTCCTCACAGCGCTCCAGCCACCTACTGATTGCTGAACCGGTTCACCTTGCATCTTACAAATCCCTTCTACATTCGATGGCCACTTACATCATGCAGAACTACAACCCAACAGCAAGTCCAATCCCTTGAATAAAACACTTGTGCTTTCTCAATGTGGCTTGTCTCCTGCGTAGATACGCCATGCACTATGGGGGATGGCCAGTGAGACCTTGTTGGCTTGTAGATTATTAAATATCCTTGTAAAGTTGAATGTAGATAAAACAGAGGTGTTGGTCCTAAAGAATCATCCTCATACCTGAACCTCATTTGTTAAGTCACTGTTTTTTGGCGCACACCCTGCTACTAGGAAAAACATAGATAGCTACTTAGCTGTAATCCTGGATCTCCTACAAGGGAAATCACATGGCAGGGGTGTTGTCTGTGAGCACCTGTACCAGCCTCCCTTTCATGGATGACAGGAAAGGTTTCCACGCTATGTAGAACCGGGCCTCCACCGCAGACCAGATACCTTTAGTCTCTACCTCTTCATTGTAAGCGGAGCGAAAGCCGATTTGGAAACTCTAATGTGCAGAAGTGCTAACATTCAGCATCCACGGGTGTGGCAAACAGATCGAGCCATGGTTCTCCTCATTCGTTGAAGATACCTTGTGCCACTTCTAGGTTTTGCTGCCTTTTGTGATACACAAGTCTTTGACAGTGGAGTTAGTCTACCCTAGTGTTCAAGGGTCTCGCCAGCTGCTGCATCACCAGGAAAATTAACTGCCATTCCACCCATGTCCAAAGGCGCACAACCTCCAAGCATAGGTTCCATGACCCCAGCCTGCACTGCTTGCTCTAGTACCACATGAAGGTGGTGATGTCTGTGGGCACCTGAACAAGGCCTTGCCTTGATGGTTTGTAGCTCCAACAGGTGGATGTGGAGTCCACCCTCCGCTGGGGGCCAGAGGCCTCTGATCTCCACCTTCCCCTAACGGCCACCCCAAACCCAAATCGACGCATCGGTCACCACTGTCAATTCTGGATGGGGTAGGGAGAGGGGTCTGCCACTGACCGAATCGCAGTCCAGCAGCCACCACAGCAGGTCTTTTGCAGTCTCCTCTGAAATCTGGACCGGATCTGAGAGATACCCCTGGTGCTGTGCACACTAGGATTTCAGATCCCACTGCAGAGCCCACATATGCCACCTGGGGCCATATGTAGGTGGGCTAATACCGGTCGGTAACGGCCGAAAATCGGTAAATTTCCCGTTACCGACCGGTATTTAGCCCTTTGCGATGTAGGAGGCCGGATTTAAGGAGTCGGTAATTTACCGATTCGTTATTTTAAGGAATCGGTAAATTACCGATTCCTTAAATCCTATGTAGGGAGCACTCAAGTGAGTGCATTTTTGGTTTAAGGATTCGTTATTTACCACCAACTACAAGTTGGTGGTAAATACCGAATACCTTTTAAAAAGCAATTTTGTGCTTTTTAAAAGTGCCATGTGGCAGACATACATGCCCTTAGGGCATGTATGTGCGCCACATGTGCACACATGCACGATTCAGGGGTGCAACAGGGTGTCAATTTGACACCCTGCCACCCTTGAATATGCTCCCTCTATTACCGATTCGGTATTTACCGAATCGGTAATAGTGAATGGCTTCCCATTCATTCCTATGGGCCTCCAGGCCCATAGGAATGAATGGGAAGGTATTCCTTATTACCGATTCGGTAAATACCGAATCGGTAATAACGAATATTACCGAATCGGTAAAATTTACCGAATGTTTACCTACATTCTATTTACCGATTCTTAAATACCGAATCGGTAAAATTCGGTATTTAGGAATCGGTAAATAGAAATTACCTACATATGGCCCCTGGTGTATTATACCATCAATCCCAGCAACCTCAGAGTCATCCTCACTGAAAGGCAGACCGAGGCTGAAACAATTGGATCATAGCCAGAATGACCTGGGTTCTCCTCTCCAGGGGGTGGGGGTGAATTTGCACTATGGAATGGATTCAATGAAAGGGAGCATTTGTAAAGAAGTCAGGTGTGACTTTGGTACATTGATAGTGAACCCCAATGACATTAGGAGGTTAGCCATAGCCTGGAGGTGGGTGACAAATGCCTGGGGTCCGTCCTCAACAGCCAGTCGTCAAAGCAGGGGAATTCTGGAACCCCGACCTCCGAAGATGAGCAGCAACCACCGGCATCACTTTTATTTTATTTTTTAACTCCCGAGGGGCACTAGTGAGGCCAAAAGGCAGCACAGTGAACTGACAATTGCTCCTGCCCCATCGTGAAATGCAGTTAATGCCTGTGGACCTGCAGTGTAGTCCTGCAGGTCCAACACTACCAATCAGTCTCCAGGGTCAAGGGCAGACAAGACCTAGATATGGTAAGCATTTTCAATGTGCCCTTCTGGAGGAAGACATTGAGAGGGTGAAATTCTAAAATAGGATGAAGGCCTCCATCCTTCTACAACACAAGAAAGTAGAAAGTATAACAACCACAACCTACTTCTGGTGTCTACACACTCTCTATGGTTCCTTTGAACCAAAGAGCATGAGCCTCCTGCTGTAAAAGGTACAAGCGGTCCTCCGTAAGCCATTCTGGAGACGGTGGAAGGTGTGGCAGTGTTTCAATAAATGGCAGAGCACAGCCCAGCTGAACGATCTATAACACCCACTTGTCCGAATTTCTGGCTTGCCACCAAAGAAGAAAGTGACGAATTCTGCTTCCGACAGGATGACGGTGCGTTGATAAGGACACACGAAAGAGGCTTGGGGCTGCGGCAGCTGGCGGAGCATAAGACTGGGCTGCGCCCCTGCCCCTGTTGACCACGTGGTCTGTGGGTACCCCAGCCCAAAACGACTGAGGGTGTGTTTGCACTGGTTGCAGTTGTTGCCAATATGAAAAACCCCTCCTGTAGTCCAGGTAAAGAAAAAACTGAGGGTGAGGCTGGCGTGGGGGCCAGAAAAGCCCAGGGAACGCATTGCAGCCCTGCTAACCTTAAAGCACTCAAATGCTGTCTGCCTTCTCTCCAAAAGATGGGAATTGCCAAATTGCATGCCCCTCAGGTAGGCTTGGAAATCATCTGAAAAATCAGTGGACCACATCAAAGCGTGCCGGCGAAGGGCCATACTGGTACCTATGGCTCTACTCAGGGAATAAGTAGTGTCCAGCACACAACGGATCGTAAACTTAGATGCATCACAACCATCTTGCATGTCTTAAGAAAGGATGGCACAAGCATCCTCAAGAACAATGGGAAGAACTTGGGCCACCAAGTCCCACATGGTGTGAGTATAGAGGCTCAGTAAACAGCTGGTAATCACAGACGATAATGCTATAGAAAAAAAAGTGGTGGAAGAAAATACTCACTTCCCAAACTTCTTGATTGTCTTAGACTCCCTATCAGGAATGATAAAGGGAAAGCATTTGGGTACACCTTGCTTGTCGACGCCTGCACCACAAGACTCTCAGGTGTGGGGTGCTGGGTGAGGAAATGTGGGTCTCCATGTGCAGAATGGTGCTGCGAGAATCTGTCAGTTGACTGGAGGTCCAGCGAACATGGCTTGGCGTGGGTGCCCAAGATGGTGTGTGTGAGAGCGTCATTATAAGGAAGTAGGAGCTCAGAACCAGTCTGACTTTGCAGAAGTATCTCAGTTAGCATTTTTCTTCAAACAACTCTGCAGCCCTTCACATCAGTATCACAAAGGATGCACTCTCCTCAGTGGCAAGGCCTGGGGAAGAATCAAGGCCAGTGTATTGAGAAGTATCCAGTCCACTGGCGTCTTAGAGATCCACATACCTATTGCGCTCATGGTAGGGTTGAGAAAATTAATCTCTAGCATCATATGCCCCATTATCTGAGTCCATGCCAAAGGTTTATGGATGTATTGTGCCCTGACCTACTGGAATCAGAGGGGTTGCCGATATTATACAGACCAAGATCGGCACCACGCCATCTCAGAGAGCACTATGAATTGGCCATAATAATCTGGGATGTGGGTCTGTGAATCATGTTATGGCGTGGGATCTCACGCTGGAAAATAGTCCACTACCGAAGCCGAAATGGATCAGAGGAGTGGATCCAGAGAGTACAATTGGCGCAGAGGAAGGAACAGCCAGCATAATTGAAGGTGGGGGGCCTCTGAGTTAATTAGGGCCCATGGAAGCACCAGAGGGAGCCAGTGTCAAGCACAAAATGTGAAATATAGCAGCCTGAATCTCCTGAATTGTTGGGGAGTTGCCCCAGTTTCTTGGAACTCAGGCTTTTGAGGGAACAGATTCGGAGCTGGGTCTGATGAACGACTGCGGGAGTGCTCTGAGAGGCATAATGACGCCCTCTCAGAGACAGAGTGTGGTGGGATAGGCCCGGCTAGGAGTTTTTATATTTTTTCTTGGACTTTTCCAAAGACTTGGACCTCGATGATGACCTGATGTGAGAACGGCTTCTGAAGCAGGATCGGGCCCTTTTCCGTGACTTTGACCAACACAGAGTCTTTCAACATTTAACAATGAAAAGCTTTGCCTCACGCTCCCAGGTAGCCTTCGGATGTCTCAAGGTGCAGTCACTGCAGGCCTCGGAGTCATGGTCTGACTCCAGGCACCATAGGCAAAACACATGGGAGCCTGTCACAGAGATTTTTTTGCGACATTCTCCACAAGGTTTAAACACGGTCAATTTTGGAGAGGACATTTCCCTTGCACACTGGTAGAGATTTTTTGGGAAATGTTGAAAAGAACGCAGTCTCAAAGAAACCAGGGGTAGCGCTGGATCCGCTTCTGTTGTTGCTGAAAGAAAGGAACTGATGTCATCATGCATGGGTAACGCCTATATAGGGCCCTGCATGTCACTTTTGGAGTAGAGCGACGTCCATGCAGAGCTGCATTGCGCCACCTACCATCATGCAGAGGTACTGATGAAGATTTGTTCTGATGCCAGGTGGAATATTCAAAAGGAGAGGAATCTGTGGATAGAAGTCTATCAGAAATTAAGTACATCATTAAAAAAACAATGAAATTTCACTGAAAAATCTAAAGTTAAAATCTGAGTTTTGTTTCTGTTTCAAAAGTGTAAAACCATTGAAATTCAACAGTTAAGCCGGCACTCTACAAATGACATACGTCACAGTCGTCAGACATGGACAAAATACCTATTTGCCGATGGCAGAGATTAACAAACTCAGTTAAGTGTAGAACAACATGGCAGACAACCCAGAGTCATGTTGTGTGTCTTCATAGACCGAGCTCGCACATTTGATTGATTTAAGACTTTGATCCAGTAACATAACTCCGTTTTTAACTGTGGTTTTTTTTCAGTCATATATACACACATGCAGTTATATACACACACGTGTACACAACATACAATTGAATCTTTAGAATATAGCCATTTATTACCATTGATTAGTTGTCATTTGGGTTAGGTGGTAGAGAGAAAGCATTTTTCCCACTGGAGTGGAATGGGCCTTCTGAAATGATGAGCTGAACTCCAAGGAAGTAACTGGGACTTCTTGGCCTTGACTAAAGCTAGAGGAATGGGCTCATTTTTCACTCAAACACCACCTCTTTGACTGCCGCTTCGCTATGGGATGAGAAGGTTCCCACCAGGGAATTAGAACTGGGAGTTCATACTCTTGAAAGAATTGGAGACCATTGACAGAGAATGTAGTATTTGGGGGTACAAGTTTAATGGCACTCATCCATTTTCTAATGCCTGCATTCCCCGACTTTCAGTTTGCCTCAATGCTGTCTTTAGGCCTGACTCATTCTTTGACACGCAGAGTGCCATAGTCTGCATCTACGTCCAAGGATAACCTGTGAGGGGTCTGGTCAACATCTGGTTCTACTGCTCTTTGTTCACCCATCAGTTGAAAATGACATGGAGTCCAATACTCTGAAGGAAGTACTGTAATAGAAGAATCAAAAGGATATTCTCTACTATAGAGATGGATAGATACTTGCAAGCCCTTTAGTTGCTAACTCATGTTCCACCAAGATTTGATTTAACAGGGAAGGTGAGTTGGTTATGTCAATTTGGGTTCATTGTATCACCAGTGACGGACTAACCTCTCAACAACACTTTTACGGTTGGGTGTTTTGAGAGGCTAGCTTGACAGCTTCTAGTTCCACTTTTTCATCCACTGCTTCTTGGAATACTGATTGCAAGCCCCAACTCAGAGAGTCTGGCTTCTTGTGAGTTTTCAACTCCCACCTGCACAGAAATGAAGCTGAGCTCATGGACGGGAGAGGAGGAGTCAGGAGATGGACCTGCCTGGTTAGACTGGGACTGCAACAGAGACCACCTACACCTAGAACGGAGTTCAACTCTATGGTGCAGATCTCTAGGAGTCAGCAAATGGAAACAATACTTGTTAGACCTGGCATCTTTTGGTGTGTTTCCCCTGTCTTCTTGCTCTCTGACCTCCTGGTTTTGATGGTATGCTGGACTTCCTTTTGGCTGGTTTAGTGTCCCTGCGCACTTTTTCACTGCTGTTCAGTGTTAAAGTGCAAGTGCTCCTGCTGTAAATTGTGTTTATGGATTGGTGTTTCCATTATTCAGAATATTTGATTTACTAGTAAGTCCCTAGTACAGTGCACTGTCTGTGCCCCGGGCCTGTAAATCAATTGCTACTTGTGGGTTTGCAGCACTGGTTGTGCCACCCACAAAAGTCTCCTTTCAAAGGTGTATCACATAGTAAGAGGACTGGATCGGCACATCTGCAGTATTAGAAACTTTTTGAATACATTTTACGTCTCCTGTGTGACAGGTTAAATTAGGATTAAGCAGTATGGAATCATTGATCAACCAACAATAAAAATCATTGAGCATGAAAAACTTGCGATACCTTTGACTTTCTAAAGGATTAAGCTGTGCGTCCGATACAGGAGCGGGATGCCGCACCAGCTATGTGATACGTTTTCTAGTGAGTGGTTGTTAGGCAAACCACAACAAATCTGGGCTGCACGCAAAAGTATAAACATTTAAGAAACTTCACAACATAATGTCGGAAGAAACTGGTGTGCATTTCGTCACTCTTGGTGGAATTCCTTTCAAAGGTGTCTCAGGCCTGCCACTGCAGTGTCTATGTGCAGTTTTTACTGCCATGTCGACCTGGCACATGCACCCACTTCCTTTTTCTTACATGTAAGGCATCCCACAGGTAGGCCTAAGGTACGTCCAGGGGTAGGGTGCAGTGTATGTGAAAGGTAGGACATGTACTGGTATTTACTACATGTCCTGATAGTGAAATACTGGACATTTCGTTTTTCACTATTGCAAGGCTATCTGTCCCATAGGCTTACATGGGAGTTGCTTTGTAACATCTTACAAGCATAACTTTCCCTTGGGACAAGATAGAGAAATGGTGTTTAGGCTTCCTGAATTCAAAATGTAAAAATACATATTTTAGTAAAGATGATTTTTATATTAGGAGTTTGAAAATACCACTTTTAGAAAGTGGGCATTTTCTTGCTTAACCATTCTGTGTGCCTCGGCCTTTTGTGTATTCCCTGTCTGGGTTTAGAGTGACAGGAGCAGGGGATGTGCATTCACACTAGACAGACACAAGGGGAGGGGGGGTTGAGGTGTGTCCTGCCTTTCCTGGGTGACTCATAGCCAGGCTGAATAGACCTGGCTGCATTTAGAGTAGGGGGGTGGAGTTATCACTTGAACCTGAATGAACTGTGGCTGCCTTCCACAAAGCGGTCTCCCCCTCCTGGAGTGAACCTGGCCTGAGCCAGGCAGAATTTGTTTATGTATGCCAGTGGAACTTTGTTTGTACCAGCTTCAAAGGAAAATTTGGTATAAATATTGGGGGCCTGGCCCCAGAACTTTAGAACTCTTTTGGATCAAGGAACCTGCCAAGAAGAAGAGCTGGAGAAGCTGTGAGGAGAGACTACCACTTTGTTGCGTGCTTTGCTGTGTTGGCCTGCAGTAGCTGCTTCTGTCTTGGGCAGAGAAAGGACTGAACTGAACTTTCTGCAACTTCTTTCTGAGTGTCTCCAAGGGCTTGAGGTAGGGCTTGCCCTCTGTTCAAGAAGTCTCAGGAACAACAAAGACTTCAAGATCCTCTGGGTATAAGCTTCTGGAAGTGGGTGTTTCAGTTGTCACAAAGGAAAAAGCAACACAACACCATCCCTGACACCGCTGCTGGGTCTGTGACCTGAAGGCACCGCAGAGGGCACCGTCGCACTACGCACCGCAATCCTGGTCTCACCTACAACGCCATCCAATGCCGCCACCTGGCCACTGCTTGCTTGCACTGTGACCTGTGGGCACCGCACTCCGCCTCGCCTCACACTGCCGCCCTGATATCCCCAACGATGCACAATGCCATCAACGACGCCGCTGCCTGCACCGTGATCTGTGGAAACTGCTGGTGGAGAACACAGAGCACAGCCTCGCACTGCAGCCCTGGTCTCTCAGACGACGATGCTACAAGCTGACCTAGACGCCACTGCCTGCACCGTGGTTTGGGGGCACCGCTCGTACGTTACACGACACACCTCCCCATTCCACACCGCAGCCTTGGCCCACCAACACCAGCGACTCTAGTTTGTCAGACGATGACAGCACTTCAATGACGACGACGACGCTGCTGCCTGCACCGTGACCTGCTAGCACAGCAACTAGCACCGTTGCACTTCGCACCGCAGCCCTGGTCTCACCGACGCTGCTGGATGCCGTCACCAAGCCGCTGCCTGCACCGCGACCTGAGGCACCACACGCCACACTTCGTGCCGCAGCCCCAACAACCGCTGACCCCCTCAACTACAACTGCCCGGAGTTCGACCTGCAATGCATGTAACTTCAAGGGCCCGACGACTCCTGCACCGACCTCTGGAACCGACGCCAGCTCTTCAGAGTTCATCGCAAGGTCCCAGACGCCCTGCATTTCTACTGTTTTGCAGTTATTTCCCAACACCGTAGCTGGCCCGCATCGCCACGGCCGGCCAGAACTGTTGGAATTGTTTGTTCACAACGCCGTGATAGCCCCAGATGGAGCTATCGAATTCAAGGAACTGTTTTTAAAGTCTCTTTTTGCTTACTGACATTTTTGAATAACTGTATGTTGGATCCTTATCGTTTTGATCTTGTTTTACACAGATAAATATTGCTTATTTTTCTAAAACTGGTGTGGTGTCCTTTTGTATGAATTCACTGTATTACTGTATATTATGTGCAAATGCTTCACACATCGCCTCTGAGATAAGCCTGACTGCTCGTGCCAAGCTACCAAGGGAGTGCGCAGGGGTTATTTTAGAAGTGTAAATCCCTTATCCTGACCAGGAAGAAGGTCCCTACTTGGACAGGGTAACAACCTGCCAACTAGAGACCCCCATTTCTAACAATACATTTTCCCTCAATACACACCCAGAGAAGGAGACTGTGTCTACCGCTCGCTGTAATAGGCCTGCAGCACTATGGCCAGAATGTGAGATTAGCTGGATCACATGGTGCAGCTGAAGCATGGGACTTCAAGCTCAGATGATGCCTGGGCTCAACTGACCTCGATGGTGGAATGGTGCCTCTGGAGAGAGTGAGAGAGAGAGCTTTGTTCCCAAAGGGCCCTTAGCTCCTTGGGGACTGACCCCATTTTTCCCCAACCCTGAAAAAAGAACCTAACTGAAACAGGTTCTCTAGTGCAAAGGGTTAAAACTCCCTGATGCCTTTCAGACAGATAAATCACGACTGGCACAGGTTCATGAGGGTGACATCAATGCTGGTGTGTCCAGGAAGTGGCAAACTTCACTTTGTCACTACCAGAAAGGGTACTCTGTACTGCACGCATTGACCAAGACCCTGTACTCACCTCCTATTCTGCAAGCAATTCAGGGGTAGCTGTGTGGTAGATGACTGTCCTTCAAGCAAAATATGCAGAGGTTAAGCATGTAAGCTGTTACAAATGATTGCTGCATTGTCACTTCAAATATGGCTTAAGGAATGGAACATTGCTCAATAGACTACCGGACCTGAAAAAAGAAGAACCACCAAAAGGGGTAAGCCCTGTGTCAGGAATTTCTTACTGCAAAAGAAGCAGTTTACGGTCCACACTGTTGGCAGAAACAGCATGGAACAGGCAATGACAAACATATGCATAAGATGGGGTGTGCTGTGTATGAAGGATGCAGGCACGCACAGTACAGCACCATCTTGCAAAAGCTGCGAATCAACAGCTGTAGAAGCTGGTCACAGAGATATCTAGCATCACATCCACAAATTGATAGAGGATAAGTCAGAATGCAGTGGTAGGTACATATAATGAAAGTAATGATTCCTTTGGTAGCTATACAGCAAAGCAGATGAATGTACAGGATCCAGATCTCTCCAGTTGCTGGGGATGGAAAAACATTCAAAGAAAAAGATGTGGAACTGATATATGGTGGTTGGGGCACGGCTATTCATGCCAACATATGGTGTTCTTAAATATTAAGTAACAGAAGGTTTTGGTGCCTCACACCCAGTCTGCAGACGTCTTATAAGGTCAGCCTGTGAATGAGCGAGACATGCAAACAATATATTTCTTATGTAGAGATTTAGCAAGGAACACTTTTATCTTAATGAACTCGTGACTTTTTACAAATGGAGAAGGCAAAGCAATTTGGGAACGTAGATCGCTTGCAGCAAACAAGTCTGTCTGGTGTACGAGTAAATGAAAATCCATGTACATTTCTGTAGGCAAATCTTGCTCCAATCTAGGGGCAAGCTGCAGTGAGAGAGTGTGTTCAGCGTGTTATAGAGACAAAGAAACAGACTTTGCGCATGTAGTGTCTTCGTCTATAGGCTCAGTTTGACTCACCGTGGGCAATTTTCCTTGTTCTCTTGACGCTCGCTGCTCTTCTCTGATCTGAATCGCTTGGATGCCAGCGCCTCCTCATAGCCCTCCAGCTCCTTGCGGCGCAGCTCTCGGATGGCAGTGCGTATCTGGCGCCGCTCAGCAAGGTCCAGTGTGGCTTCCAGCTGTGGGCATACAGATGGATGAATGGCACAACACACGCTTAAGGACAGCAGATTCAATAGAACAGTACAATTAAAAATGTATTTGACAGATCAGGTGATTACGTAGTAACTTTCATAACGACGGTCCAGCTTCATACAACCTCCAATTCAGGGGACTATTCCTACCAAACTAAAGGTTGTACGGGGCAGAAAGAGGAGAGAATCTACCGCTGCAAACATTGAGAGACCAGGTCCCTTCCCCATCTAAGATTCTAAGGCGGAGTTTTTTCCCCTCCAAATACTGATGTGATCTCTCTTTCAGTGTCGCCCCCTACAGACTGAGGTGGGGTTTCTCTTCCCATCCACAGACTCGAGGGACAGACTCCTTGGTGGGGCGGGTGGTTTCTACCCGGCACAAACTCCAAGGCAGGGGGGTGGGGGGTCCACTGAGTTTACACTGGGTTTTAGATAGCTGTGGTGGATTTGGGGGATCTTATGTTAAGTCTGTAGTGAGTAATGGTGATTTCTCTTTTCCCACAGAACGCTACCCTTTGGACTTCTAAAAGAACCTAGACTGTCTATTGACAGTGTGATAGCACTTCAGATGTTCCCTTACTTTCCACCTTAGCAACTCTTTAGCAAATATCGATAGTTTGGCACCTCCTTAGGTCTCTCCACATTTCTTTAGCTTTCCTAATTCTACTTCCTTTTCCTTCCCTTCCCTTGTCACTCTCCTTTCTTTTTGTCAGCCCACTCATTTCTAAGTTGTACATCCCTCCCAGACAAACCCACAGCCTGCATTGTCCCAACATGGGTAATACTGCACACCCCTCTGGCAAAGGTTGGAGATTCTTGGGCATGGAGAAGCGCTAGTCCTTCACAGTTTCCTGCCACTTTTGCAGATGTTTCCTGATAGAGGTTTATTGGTGATCCTCTACCACAAACAAGAAACCCTTGGGTCTGAGGAATACAACTGTTGCAGAGGAAGACCTAGCTCAAAAGGGGGAATCCCTTTGAAAAAGACAAATTCCCTCACCCACCAAACTGGGCATGCTTCATCATTGGGAACCTCCTCGTACCGTGATGCCTAGTCACGGTACATGCTACGACCCCCCTCACTGAGAGGGAGGAGCTCAGTTATGTTTTTTTAATGTAGCAGAGGGTATACTAAATACTGCAGTGATGAGCTCAAGGTGGTCTATTGATGCATTTCTCAAACCGTTTGTGCTAAGCACTCAGGCATACATAAGAGACACAACGGATGTTATTAATAAAGTAGAAGGGCTTCCTTTCGATGTATGACAACAGCTTCTTGTTACTTTTGACATCAACGCGTCATAAACTAACATCCCACAAGACGAGGCATTAGAAGTATTGAGAGACATCCTTGACACTAGACCCACACCACATGAAATACCTACATAATTCCTGACATCCTTGGTATCCCTATGCCTTAAACAGAATTTCTTTGCCTTCAAAGACAACCTGTACTTGCAGATAAAAGGCGTAGTGGTGGGCTGCACTTCGCCCCAGAAGTAGCCAACCTTGTCATGACATATTTCGAGAAAAAATTGATCTATACAGACGGAATCCCATTTACAAAATGTATTACAAATCGGTTCTGCTATATAGATGGCGTTTTGATGCCTTGGGAAGCAAGTAAATCCTCCCGTGAAGCATTTCATGATTGGCTCAATGGTAGAGAACCAGATCTCAAGCTCACTATGACGAGCGATAACGAGAAAATCAACTTTCTAGACTTCTGTATATATAACAGCACAGGGCAAATCCATGTTGACCTATACACTAAGCCGACTGACCACAACAAGTTGCTACACTTCACCAGTGGAAACCCTCATAACCTTAAGGAAAATCTGCCATGTGGGCAATTTCTTAGGACCCGCAGGAATTGTACTATAAAAGATGACTAGTTCAGAAATGCCACCACTCTGATAAACAAACTAAGAGACAGGAGATATCCCAAAAGACTGGTTAAGGCTGCTTCCAAAATAGCATGGTTCACCCCTAGAGAGACCTTACTCACTCCCAAAATACACCCGGATACTAATCCTCTTACATGTGTAATTACATATAACCCCAAAGCAAATAAAGTCAAAAATATAATCAAAAGGAATTGGAAAATATTGAATGCTTTGGAATTATCCAAACCCACGTTCTCTTTAAAAAAGCAATAATTTACGTACATCATTTAGCAAGTCCTACAGAAAAAAGAACCTACACGAAGCCTTTGGCCTGTTTCCCATCAGTGGTCACTACAAATGCAGTAATTGCATCGCAGGCCAATTCACCAATGATACTAAAACTATTACAGTAAATGGTAAAATATATTGACAAGATAAAATCGCCAACGGCAACACTAAAAATCTGGTATACTGTATACAATGCCCTTGGGAGTTATCATATATTGGGCAGACCACTCAGGCACCCAGAGTACTACAACATAGATCTAGGATTAGATGTGCAGTGCCTGGTTCCCCCCTTACAGAACATTATAAAAACTTCAACCATACGGAAAATGACCTTATTTGGTCAGTGCTCTGCTTAGTACAGAGAGACAAAGAGGCAGTTCCATTGAATCTATTCTCAATAGAGCTGAAGCTAGGCTCATTGAGAAATATGGCACAGCTACATATGGGTTGAATGATGCTAATAAAATGTGGTCCCTGATTCAATTCTCTAGATCTGCTGATGAGCCCCCTTACGTTTAGACCTTCGAGATTGACACGCAGCATCTTGAGCTCTAAACTCGATCTTCTGAAATCATTTTAACTGGGCATACCTCTGCTCAATTGCCTTGCTTTTATCAACAATAGTGCGAGGATTGTCCTGTGGAAATCACAAATGTGTTGTATTAGATATGTGGGGGTTGGGGAATTGATCTCTCCACAGAATAGTCTTTGAGCATGAGATGACTGCATGTTGTTACCACTTTGTGATAGTACACTACCACAATTCTCTTGTTCCATTTTAAAAACAAATAGGAAGTTGTAAGTTTCATGTTTCCTGATTATGATATATTGTTTAAGGGGATCTGTATAGCCTTCCCTAAACTGTGTAACATGTAGTTGCTGTTTATAAAGACGCCTTTTCTACATGTTCCTTTGGCAAATAATGCAATTTCTTGCTCCCTTCAAAAATATTGGCTCATCTTGGTCTGCCCAAATGCACCATTTTTAATATTTCCGACGTGTCCATTTGCACATCACTATTTTGTTATAACCTGTCATCCAGAATGGTTTTACACTTTAAGATGGCCGCCACCATTACCGAGTTTATCACATGACGGTGAGACTCCTCTTCGTTAGTTTCCGTCACGCCCGCCTCTGCATGCTGAGAGCTTACGCTTTGAACGACAGACCGCCGACTTGACCGGCTTCCCTTACGAGGATCCTTAGGACAAAGAGTAAGTCTCCTGGACTTGGGAATGCTACTCCTGTGAATCCCCTGGTCCTCCGTTACATCTTGTTGCTTTATACACACAGATAAAGGACCATTTCGAAGGTCTTCTTCCTCAATGGCTCCACCACAGTGTTGCTGAAGTGCTCATGCAGCCCGCGTAAGTTTCGAGCATTCACAGTATTTACAGCAATTGGTTGCTCACTCGTGATGCACGGGACTTTCTGTTTCCCCCACTCATCCTCGATGCACGGGACCTTCTTAACAATACTATTCTCCAGGCACACAGAAGTAAGTTGAGATCACGGTTTCAATAGTTCTTTTATTCTTTAAATTGCAAATACGAGCCCCTTGCCAACGCGTGTTTCGTCTCAAGCTGTTGTTGTCACAGCAGACTTCTTCAGGGCAAGTTTTCAGTCTCTTAATAAATTCTACCCTGTTTTGGCGAAGTCCTGCCAACAGTTGTCATATCAGACTCACTTCTGCCTACTGTTGTGCGTAGGGTTGATATATGAGAGATTCGAAGTATTGTTTCGTAGAATGTATGTGTTCCCTCAAGTAACGGGTTCGCCATGAGTAACGGCGACAAGTGTGTGGACCTTCTGTTCTCCGGGCCACCTCCTCCGAATTTATTCCAGAGGAATGACTGCATGTAAAAAAAAATTAAAAATACATTTTTTACATCGCCATTTTGGTGGTTGTGTCTTTCAATGCGATTTAGACTCTATTGAGCACAGCTGGCCTGGACCAGCCTGACCACGGTGACCCGCAAGCCCTCAGGCACCAAGACTTTTTCCATGCGTCTGCATGCTCTGGGGTTATGTTCCTACATTTTAACCCCATATCTCCAACTTCTCATTTTTTATTGTCACAGGACCCCGGACGTCTGCCTCGGGATCTATCAGGCATCCAGGCAGAGTATACCCCGACTCCAGTTCATCCTCCCCGTGGGTAGGAGAGGCATCTCTAATCACGCTGCGGGTCTGCCCAGATCCTCTCTGGTATATGCACCTTCATTAGCGGCTACTTTTCACTCTGCAAGCGCATTAGCACATTTCATGCATGTTATTTCGGCACATGGGGCACGCATGATGCCTCTCTTTTTACCCTTTTGCGGCATGCACTAGCCACCTTTAAGCATACCACACTTACAATAAGCGCAATTGTCAACACCGGCACCAACACTAAAACGTTGGTATTCTAGTATCCCGCTGGAAGCATGGCACTGTTATCCAGATGGTGCATTTTATGAGCAGATAATTCATTTTTCCATATAAAAAACTTTTTTTTCCTAATTTTTCTTTTCAATATACATATGGTTTTAAGGTTCTGCATGCTCTAATTTGACACTTGATATAAATTGGACCCATGTCTTCTTCCCCTTGTCTTGTCGTTTCCCACAAGGGCCCTGTTTTTAATCCTGGTCCAGGGAAACATCAATAAAGGATTATTGCGTACCCTGTAGCTAGTTTTATTATCACTTTTCACCTGCTCTGCTGCCCTCACCACCTTGAGCCCATCACTGCAGTATTTAGTATACACTCCTTTACATACGAAAACACATCCCTGAGCTCCTCTCTCTCAGTGAGGGGGTCGTAGCCCGTACTGTGACCAGGCATCATAGTACGAGGATGATAAAGTATGCCACCTTTGATGGGTGAGGGAATTAGTCCTTTTAAAAGGGATACGCCCCCCCCCCCCCCTTCTGAGCTAGGTCTTCCTCTGCAACAGTTGTATTTCTTAGACCCAAGGGTTTTTTCTTTTTGGTAGAATTATAAGGTCGGGGAGTCAACCCTTGGAGGTCTCTAAATCTCCTCGAACCCTCTTTTTGTGATAGTTGGTTTATTGGTGATGTCACAAAATGTGTAATCCCCAAAAAAGTGACTGCATGTCTTCTTTGTATTTTTTTGTAGGTAAAAGTGACTGACTGAAAGGTTACGTTTATTGTTAAAATATTGTTACATTAATATCTTGGCATAACACAAAATAAAGTTATAAAAACATTTATAGTATCTTTAGAAAAAAGCAAAAACTTGTCTATTCAACCAAATGCTCCTCTCTTGTTTCTAGGTAGTAGTATTGATTTGGACAAGCGATACCACACGTTGTTGAGAACACAAGACTAATTCTAGGAAACTCATCTGGTAGCAGTGAACTCTATAAAACTCGGATCAAAACCTTAATGATTTTTGTTTGATTCTCACATCATTAAAATCAGTAGTGCTCTACTTCCTTAGCATACACTATGGCACAGTAAATAATGAAGACTCTTGCATTTGCTGGATTTTGGTGGACTAGCGAATGCCTCCTTAATGTCATTTGGGTGGCATCACTGAACCATTACACAGGAGATAGTAGTGTCTTGCACAGGAACCTAAATACCATACAACAGCAATTCACAGATAATGCATAATTGTCAGCGGAATGAGTATGTACATGATCTTAGCACGTGTACAACATCCTGTTAAAACCAGATTACATCTGGAAAGTAATCCAGTACAGGGAACATGTTCTCAGCCAGGTAGCACTGTTTTCCAAAGACAGGTAGAAAACATAAAATGAAATGAACATATTAACCTTACAGAAAATACCCAAAGCTCCTAGAGCTGTTCTTCTGTGACCACATTAAGTGGAGATCATTATCTTGACTGTCATTTCCAAGACTATCTACAAATTAAGCGTCATGTCTTTATTCCAACAGTAAAAGGGTTTTCAGCGCATGCCATCAATACATCGACACTATTAATATCAAACTAAAATTCACATAATGATACATAAGCACTATCTGTAGCTCGGTTTCCATACAATAAACAGGTATTACTCATTCTATCTACATTGGTTGAACAAATGTAAACATTAAGCACCATAATTGCAGACTGCACAGATTTCCACTGGATACATGAAGTCATTGGACTACGGGTGTTAAATCCTCTAAAATTACCATTAAAATGTAAACCAGTAATCTGCACCAATGGATGATGGAATGATTATAATCTAGGCACACCGCTTCAGTTGTGGGTCAGTGAACCCAATGCAGCCACTCCATGACTGGTGTTGTGAAGGCACAGCTCTAGGAGTGCAAGTAGTAGACACAACAGCCCTTGAGATAAGATGAGTTGGTGCCTGGTAAGCAGAAATGTGGGCCCATGGGAGATGGAATAGCAGACCAGATGATTGAGCCCATCATGCCACAGGGGAATGGTCCAGGTAAGGACCCTGGTTACTGAGATAGGAGGAGAGATTTCCTTTCACTGTGTCTGGACTGGGTAGCAGACTGCAAAAAGCTACATCATAGGCAGTGGGATGGCAGTATCCTGGGCGTGGGTTAGCATGGTAGAAAGGTGGGGGAATTATATCCACTGTTGCTTGTACAGTGAGATGGGCTTGCCTGCAGGCACTATAGCTTGCGTGGAAGGACAGATTTCTGGAAACACCCTTGCTGCTGATGAAGGGCATAAGCTTGGACCCACTATGACTGGTGCACGGGAAGATGTCTGTACTAACTATAACATGGCTGGAAGGACAATGCCTGGGAAGTGTCTGTGGCTAGATTAGAGAGGTATACAACCATTCTATCTGGCGACGGTACAGGTTAAGACCTACCATTACAAGTATGAATCATAGACATCTGGAAATAATAAATGTGGTCTGGAAAGAGAGATGCCAGGACCGCCATTAGATATTGTTCCATAATCTTTGATTCCGCCACAAAAAGGCAATTTAGAATTTAATTTTATTCTCCTCACTCTTTTGTCTGTTTGGATACCGAACTCTTCACTTTGTCCAGTGAATAACCTTCTCTCCGATCACTGTATAATGAAATGCATGTGGAAAACGTGCATAGTTTGTTTTTGAATGTGCGTAGTAGGAAAAGATTTTAGGGGAAACGTGGGCATGACTGTAGGACTGATACTACTAGACACGGGCAGCTGATGGTCAAGATCAACTTCAATATCTTGCTACAGAGAAACGGACAAAATGATCCACAAACCTCTTAAGAATAAGCTGAAAATAAACACTTTGCGCAAAAACAGCGGTCATAAAACCAAAAGCGTTAAAAACCTTTATAAGGAGTGTTATGGAAAATATTCCACTCCAGAAACCGAGAGCCTTCACTTTTAGGAAGAGCAAATGTTTACACACACTAGCGCTGGATTTTCTTCAAATAGTTTCTCAGCGACACTCTGTTCATAAAAAGGGGGCAGGGATGGAAAAAGCATGAGTGGAAACATTAAACGTGCTAGGACTGACTGCCTGGGGGAACGGGAACAGGAGCAGTGTGCGACTGCTGCTGTAGTCTGTCTGGGTGTAAGGAATGTGAGAAAACGAGTCTAGTGAGAGCTCTTTCTGAGGAAAAAGTAGGACCTGCGACCTGACCTAAATATTTGAGATCTTGTGGGCAACGTTAACATGTGAGAGGCGCGCATACGAGCACAGGAGAGGGGAGTATTACAATGGGTGGCATATGAGGTAGCCGGACAGACTCGGGCTCGTACGACAGGAACAGACTCGTATCGACAGAGGCCTTTTGAGAGACAGGATTGCTGGCGTCCTTCCCGGCAGTTTTTAATCACCACATTTAGCAGAACACATAAGAGAACTATCATTCAAGGTAATATTCAGTGGCGCTCGAATGTACCTTTGACACATTTAACGCAAGGCTACAGGAAGGGTTCTCTAGTCTGTCTCAGGAGCGGTAGATGGATTCATTTCGGCGCAGGGGCTGTGAGTGCTGTTTAAAGCAGCTGCTGGTGATGTTTACATAGTTTCATGTTGCGAGCATTTTTCATGTGAGGGTTCTCTTTGTTTTCTATTTTAAGGGCTAGCTGCATTTACCATTCAAAGACAACTAATAAAGATGTGATGGTAGACGTTTATATGTATATGTCTGGCTGACTCATCTATTACTACACATTCCAAAGATAATGGAAGAAGAGGGATAGACGGCGCTATAAAATGGGGAGTCATCAGGCACCCAATTTTGGCATGTCAAGTAAAGCGTCCATCCTCCAGCTATAAAACGTAATAAATGCCACGATAGTACTCTGGTTCCCGAGAACTAACAAATGAGGCTGGGCCAGCCTGCTGGCAATGGCCTTCAAAGACAACCCACACGATCGATGATCATGAACGTCAGGTAAAGGGGAAAGCTGTAGAGTGCGGGTGAACGTATGTACCGCGGCCACCAGCCACCCAATACATACATACATACATACATACACACACGCACACTCTCTCTCCCTCTTGTTCTTGCATTGTAGACGAAAGTTAAAATACCTACCAGAAACACTGTGATAAGAATTCAACAGGGTGGAGCGTCGCATGTGGCTGGAACAAATAGGTCAGTGACACTAGACAATGCAAGGTAAAATTCACAGTGTACAACGTTCGTTGTGATGAGCGGTGAGAATCCTGCGTGACAGTTTTGAATCCTAGCAGTACAACACAACATTTCATCCATCGGTGGTTGAATTAAGGAGCAACATTAAATATGGTGACAAAACAATTATTATTTAAGTGTCGGGTGGAGATGGGACTTTTATTTGTGACGTGCACTTAAAAAATGGCTGATAACCACAAGAGTCAGAACCTTAAAGATGACATTGGCGTTGATTGAGTGTTAGAGGAATAGTTTAAGATATATAACACACACTGACTGGTACATTTTCACCTCAAAAAAGGTGGTTGAAAGTTTGTCAAGGGGCATTTTGCGCCACTTTCTTTCACGAAAAACACGGAGAACAGTTTTAAATCGTCTGCAACTTTCCAGTCCTGTTGGCACGGAGGGCTGAAACAAGGACCTGGGTACATACGCGAGCCCCTGCATTTTGACAAGTACACTTTAGCAGAGATTTTCACTAAAAAAAAATGTAAATGTTAAAGCAATTTGGTTATAACGGGAAAGTCGTTTCTTAAAGATGCTGATAAGGTTGTACTAGAAGTATTTGAAAGAGGGAACATTTAGTCGTACTGATGATGTTTCCAGTATGTAAAAACAAAGAGTTGACGTATACCAAGTGCAAATTACATGAGGCAGTAGCGTAACCTGGGAGGGGCCACAGGGGCAGTTGCCCTGGGCGCAAAATTCTTAGGGGCACAGGGGCATGCTTAGGGACGCAAAAAATTAAAAAGATACTTGCCTTGCCCAAGAGCCTGCAACCCAGACTACGCCGCGGACATGAAGGAGTCTGGATGGCAACGGGACTGATGGAGCAGGGTTTTGTGAAAACAAGACCTGCTCGGATTAAATCCTCAGTAACATTCAATAACAGTGTGCTGTGAAAAATGTTATTAAAAAGAAAGCCAAAATAAGGGGAAATGCTTTTGCGCATGCGTATACTAATGCATGGAACTAGGCCGTAAATGCTTTTAGCTAAAATAGATAAAAAGACGAATGTAGCTTTTGTGCACGTTAATAATGTTTGCTAGGAAATAATAACATGGGTTGTGCATGGGTTAGTGCAATGCTGGGATGGTGTGCAATGAAATTATAC
Source organism: Calotriton arnoldi (assembly GCA_963921515.1). Taxonomy (NCBI): domain Eukaryota; kingdom Metazoa; phylum Chordata; class Amphibia; order Caudata; family Salamandridae; genus Calotriton; species Calotriton arnoldi. The sequence continues at coordinate 2,738,204 of CAWUFW010000227.1, read as the reverse complement.
TTCATGAACATAATAATGTTTGTATTTGTTTTCTGTAGAAATGCAAGCATGGGCCTACTCTTCTGCATGCCAGTCCAGGGTTAATAATTGGTGGAAAAATAAAATGACCAAAAGAGGGTTTCGAGAGAGAAGAGAGAAGGCTAAAGCTGTGTGTCCTTCATAAATATTTTGTGTGACTGACAAGCTACGGAGAAAGATGAGATAACCAGTGGAAGCGAGCAACTTCCTTCTTGAGATGGCAGAGGCAAACAATGGAAGCGCAAAGACTTGCAACATGAAATGTGCTGCAGGAAATATGTACTATGATTGTGGTTCAAAGTTGTTTCCTAGGGAAGAATCTGTCGTAATGCTGAAAGTTTAAGACAAAAGAACATTGAATAAAATGGTCATGCTGAGAGTGGTGTGACAGTACACCCCCATCCTTAGCCAATGAGAGACGGAGTTCGTTCTCATATTGAAACAAATGTGGGTTGGACATTTGGGTTTTTAGGGTATAATTGAAGTCCCTGGTGGGTGTGGGTGTGTCGGCTTGTGTTTAGGTAGCGGGAGATCGTCGCTGTTGTTGGTTTGCTGTTTCCAGATAGAGGCCTACCTGTTTCCTGATTCCTGACTTAATCTTTGCCACTCGACTCTTCTTGAGGGGCCTTACTACTCTTTGGCCAGAGGGTAGATTTCCCTGATTCTTACTTGGGTCAGTATAGATAATATCCTGAATTTGCATAATCATTTGCAAATGTATTTTGTCTCTGAAACTTTTCTCTCTTCACCTATCCACTCCTTCAATGCATTGTTTATTTGATATGAGTTTGTTTCTATACATTGTTAATACTTTTTCTCTGTGATAATCTATGATTTGCATTGTGCGACGGTACTTGATGAGCATTTATTTCACATTATTTTCGATAAACATTATAAATTACACACTGAGTCTGTTATTATTTAGTAGTATTGATAAGTACATATTATCACCATCAATTAATCAACACCCAAAGGTCTATCGCCACATATATATTGTAAGGAGAAATGCAGGTTCTATTGTGTATTTGGTAAGTTAGGTATAAACCTTGCATCACACTGAACCAAGCGTGAAGGGATTAGTTGGGTAAAGTAAATGGGCCTTTGTTTGTGTAAAATTATCGATCCCTGATCTTTGGATCAGTTTTGGTAGCAGAGGATGGTTAATTATTGATTAGTTTGGCAATAATTATTGATTTATTGGTTATTAATATGAAAAGTTAGTGTCTTTGTTTTATGTTGTCTGGAAGTATGGGTACGGAGTTACCTAAGATCCCGGGATGATGATGTTATTTTAGCCTAAGTGGCAGAGGAATAGTGTGGAAAAGTATCACACTGCAGAAGTACTTTGTCTGTTGTCATAATATCGAACAGTGAAAGGCTGTTGATGAAACTATCTCTTTTACTAGTGGAGAAGACAAAGTAGCATTGTTTTGTGTTGTTTCTAACAAGAATTTAGTTGAGAAAACTTAGAAATACATTGCCGTATTATTTTGTAAAGGGAGGGTCAGTAGCAGGAGTAATACTGACGTCACAAAAAGCCGCGCCGACATTGGTCAGGCAGCAGGCGCATAGAGAGTCGTGATTGGTTGGTTGCTGTGAACTGTGCTGGTATTTGTTAGAATAGCGGATACGTAGTGAGCCGTGATTAGTTGGCTGGTGTGAGTCGCGCTGGTATTGGACGAGCGTTAGCAAATAGAATAAGCAGAATTACGGAAGGATTTTGTCTTTGTTTGCTGAGATATTTAGCGTAAAAGAGTTGAAAAATGAAGATGGTAAAAAGAATAAAAGATTTCTTTAAAAAAGACAAGTCGATAGTAACAAGAGAGGGACTTCCTGTACCTCCTCCAAGATCGCCTGCTTCTTTTATGATGTTGGAACATGGGTAACATACGTGTACATGGTTAGAAAATTGGATGAGATATACGGAAGATGATGGAGTTTTAGCTTTTCCAGAGCATGGTACATTTAACGTAAGGATTTTGGAGAACTTGAGGGAACGAATGAATTCATTAAAACCAAATCCTAGACCTATGCAGTATGAAGCGCTTGAGGAATGGGAACATGAGGCATACAAACGGGAGAGAGACAGGAATGGAATAAAATACAGGAATATAATATCAAGGTATTCTGAGGCTAGATGGGATGATCAAATGAAAAGATGGAGGAGAAATGTAATTGCAGATGGATTATATCCAGTAATAGTTGCTGAAGATCAGGCTGGAGGAAAATGTAAAGAGAAAAAGAATAACCTAGAGACTTCAGAACTAGAAATAGACCCGAATGAAATTGATGATGAGTTAATGGATGAAATATTATTAAAGAGACCTCCACCATATCAGGAAAGTTAAGGGGAAACAATTCCAAATGCACCACTAATTAAAATACAAGTTCCTCAGGTTCCACAAGCTCCACAAGTTTCACAGGTTACACAAGTTCCGGTAGCCTCACAAGTTTCATTAGGTACTCGAGTGTTGCAGGAGAGTGAGATTAACATGTTGAATAAGGCGAGAGAGGAGTTAACTCAGAGAATTAGTCAGATGAGTCTGAATGCAGAAGCATTATTTGTACCAGTAACAATTGGTCCTATAGTTCCATTGTATGGTGAGAGTCAAAAAATATTGAGAGTAGATGCATTGACAATTCCTGTAAATAATGCCAGGAATCTTAGTGGATCGGAACAAGTTGAGATGAGTACTTCATTGATAGATCTTCCAGTAAGTGAAAACGTGACTGAAACACCAAAGAGAAGTGTACAGATGGATCCTAGAAAAATAGTGCAGAATGTCAGAGGAACAACTCCAGAGTCAGGGAGTTCAGTGGGTCCTTCGCCAGAGGAGTTAGATGACTGGATAAGAGGAATGGAAAATAATAAGTCAAAATCGAGCATAGATGTAGGTAGACTGAGAGTGGATCTGGAAGAAATGATTATTGGTACAATAAGTCCAGAGAGATTAAGTAAGTACCGAGATGAAGAGTTGTTATTTTTGTGTAAAAATATTACATGGAAAGCAAAGAATCTACATGAGAAATTGGCAGAAGCTGCACAAGAATATGGAGTGGATATAGAGAAATCTAAAGTTTTGCAAAAACGTATAGACTGGATTTTACTGATAAAGATTTGGAGAGTTTGAATACGTCTGGCAAACGATTGCAAATAAAAGAATTAATGAATACCTTGAAGAAATGGGGTGATTTAGAACGGTGGAAAGGTAGATGGGCGAAAAAGAATGACGAAATGCTTGCAAGTAAAAATGCGTATTTATTTCCATTAAGAGAAACAGAACAGGCTGAAATGGTGGGCCTGATTCACAGAACTAACTTACGTGAAATACGTAAAGTTAGTGATTTTCGGTATTCACAGAATACACTTAGCACTACTAACTTTATGTCCGCTCCCGGGCCGGAGATTCCGGCCCTGTTGCGGAATTTCCGCCTCTGGGCCGGAATCTCCGCCTCCGGGCCGGAATACCCTCATTTAGGCCGTTTCAATGCTCAAACGGCCTAAATGAGGGTATTCCGGCCCGGAGGCGGAGATTCCGGCCCAGAGGTGGAAATTCCGGCCCAGAGGCGGAAATTCCGCCACAGGGCCGGAATCTCCGGCCCGGGAGCGGACATAAAGTTAGTAGTGCTAAGTGTATTCTGTGAATACCGAAAATCACTAACTTTACGTATTTCACGTAAGTTAGTTCTGTGAATCAGGCCCGGTATGCCCAAAGAGAAAAGTTCCTGGTGGTGGATATGTTCACGTTCCTTGGACAAGACAGGATATATTATCCTTTACGAATGATTTTCCCAGGTTGAGGGAGAAACCTGTCGAGTGGTACAAACAGGTAGAGAGGTTTGTAAAGGTTTCAAAAGTTTTGTTGAAAGATTTAGATGGTTTGTTTGAAATTGTAGTTCCAGCTGATTTATGGACTGAGTGTAAAATTACTGTTGATTGGCCAAAAGAAGAATATCCTAGAGATGTGAAAACAGGAGCACCTTCAGAAGAAGTGATGAGAAAATATAATCAAGTAATTACTTTCTTGAAAAGTAAGATTTCTCCAAAAGAAACATATTGGGATAAAATTGACAGGACAACACAGGAACCCAAAGAATCAGTATATGCTTATTATGAGAGGTTGTTACAGGTGTTTAAACAGTATAGTGGTTTTGAGAGTATAGGTGACAAAGATATGGGACATTTTGTATATAGGTTTGTTTTTGGATTAAAATCCGAAATTAGTAACATGATTCAGCAACATTTGATTTGCTGGCAGAGTAAAACAGTCGATGAGATTCTGAGATATGCTAAATATTGTAGTGATGACATTGAATTTTGGCATAAAAAGCTGAAAGAGAAAATGATGTGGGCACAGGTGAAAGTGGCAGAACAGAAAGATGGAAACAATGTTTCTCAAGCAGGTTTTCAGATGAGAGGACAAAATCAAAATTCTCAAAATGATCAGGTACCAAATGGAGGTAGAGGTAGGATGAATAGAGAAGAATTGAAAAAGAAATTTCCTTGTCATGCGTGCGGAAAGTTTGGACATTGGAGGAATGAGTGTAAATCTTTGTTAAGAAATAATGGAATGAATCAAAATTTCAATCCGCAGATGCAGAATGAGGTGGTTGTGAATCAACAACAGCAACAGGTAGTTACACCACAGGTACAACAAGTACAGGTGCCTCAAGCTCCTATGCCAAATAATGTGAATGCTCAAGTACAGAGATACAGTGCGAATGCCGGATTTCACCAAGTGAACAAGTGGGTAAGAATCAAAATGTACAAGTGGTTTCACAATATTCAGTCAGTAAAACTTTATTTCGGCACTAGGCCATAAAAGTACTACATTATTTTTAAAAAGAAGCGCAGGTTCAAATATATTTACAGGCTGTTTACATCCTTATGCTTCAAACATCTCTATAGCAGCAACAATCATGGATCTTTAAAGAGACACTAGATATAAAAGAATAAGAACATCTTAAAACTATCAAAGATTAAAACCAGTGTGATTTACATAATAAAGGTTGCGGACATCAAACTGAAGCTAAACAATTGATTCCTCCTGAACAGTTATATCTTAGCGACTCGCCTGATATGCCACACGCTGTTTAGGAAGCGTGATACCGCAAATACAGTTGGTAGGCTCGTATCATATTTTAAAATTCTCAGTGCCGCTGTACATTGCGTAAAACCCAAATTTTTACAAAGTTGTGTTATCCAGCGCTTACGCTGTATCCGGTAAGCAGGGCAAAGAAAAAGAACATGAATTTCAGATTCCTCCTTATAATTACATGCGAGGCATTCCTTCTTTGAATCTTTTGCCCATCTACTCGTGTATGCATGGATTGGGAGGGTCCCTAGTCTAAATTGCAAATATAATTTCCTAGCCCTAGGGGTTGGATAAAATCCAAAAAGGGTTCCTTATTATATGAGTCTTTTATAAGCAAAAACTCTGATGTAAGATGCCTATGTAAAGAACTATTTTGAATATGGGCGAGTTTCATTTCTCTATATTGTCTTACTAGCTCCAATCTGGAGATCAGAGTGCATGAAGTTTCAGGAGAACTCCACAAATCTAGGTTCTTTAGTTTCAGAGTAAGATCCTTTATATGACAAAGCCAGGGAATTTCCTTGGTACGACACTGGGGCAATATCTCATTTAGCTCAGCCCTAATATCGGACAGCTCGGGAGTTACCCATAATCGCCTCCAAAACGTAAGGGGTCTCAGTGCTATCTCGTCATCCAGAGGCCTAATGCCCAGGTCCATACGAAGGGGGATAAGTGGAGTGCTGCTCGGTAGGCCTATAAGTTGCCTTATGAAATTGTTTTCCGCCTTCATTAAATTAGGTACATGGCAGTGACCCCACAGCTCCACCCCATATAGTGCAGCCCCTCTGGCTTGGGCAATATAGATTTCAAGTGCTGGGGCAATGGGTTTCAGGCCTGAGGTTCTATGTAGCTTCAGTATGCCACCCGTCGTCTGTGTTAACCTAAGGCTGGCTTTTGCCACTGATGCCTCCCAGTTAAAATACTCAGCCAAAGTAACACCCAGGTACTCAAACGTCTGCACTCTCTCCAGAGGGGTGCCTTGTAAAACTGGGTTGGAACGCTTCAGTTTGGGCGGGTTAAAGACCATAAACTTGGTTTCACAATATTTGTTGCAATGTTCTGAGAGTGATTCAGACTTGTCTCAATGACGTTGCCTGATCGGGGAGGAAGAGTGCGTGCTTGGCGCATCTCTAGAGGTAGATCAATCAGGTCCTTTTGTTGATGGAAAAGTGGAAGGTAATGATGTTACATTCCTTGTGGACACTGGTGCTACCCGTTCCACTATGAGAGCAGCAGAAATTCCAAATCTACCCCTCTCGGGAGAAACTATCCAAGTTGTGGGAGTCTCAAATAAATATATTAAGACTCCAATAACAAAACCAATAGAGGTTCATATTGGAAAATTCAGAGATATGCATCAGTTTGTGGTATGTGATACAAGTCCGGTGAACCTTTTAGGCAGAGACTTGTTATGCAAGATGAATTGCACCATCTATTGTACGCCAGATGGCATTGCTTTTCAAACACCAGATGAGGATGTTGCTTTTAAAATGATGTTAGCGAAGCAAGGGACAGAATTGAATGACTTGTATTCATTGCTTACAGAAGAGGATTTACCTGTAGAGTTGAGAAATACAGTAAGATCTGATGTATGGGATTTTACAGGAAAAGACATTGGTTTGATGAAGGGTGTGGATCCTATTCAGGTTACAGTTAAACCAGGTGCAGAATATCCAAACACACCTCAGTACAGGATGAGTCCTGAGATCACAGCAGGAGAGATTCCTGTAATTGATCAAATGATTGAACAAGGTATTCTAAAAGAGATACTAGGTAGTCCTTGTAATTCACCTATTATGGGAATTAAGAAACCAAGTGGAAAATATAGAATAGTACAGGTATTGAGAAAGATTAATAAAATCGTGGTACCTTGTTGTCCAATAGTGCCCAACGCAGCAGTGATTCTTTATCAAATTCCTTGTGATGCAGAATGGTACACAGTGATTGATCTGTGTCAAGCATTTTTCTCGATACCTTTACATCCGGATAGCCAATATCTTTTTGCTTTCCGGTTCGGAGACTGTGTTTTGGCATGGTGCCGAAGTTCCTCAAGGGTAAACAGCGAGTCCTTCGATTTTTAATCAGATTTTGAAGAAATGTTTGGAGTCATTGATCATGCCAGAAAATTCAGTGTTAGTGCAGTATATTGATGACCTATTGGTGGCATCAAAAACACGAGAAGCATGTGTGACAGATACAATTGCCTTACTGAATCATTTGGCAGAAGGTGGACATAAAATGTCACCAGCAAAATTACAGTTTTGTCAAAAGGAGGTTCAATATTTGGGACACAAAAGTGAGAAAGGAGTTAGAAAAGTAATGTAAGACCGAATTACTGTGATTTTGCAAATGGGTCCTCCTAAGACTTAAAAAGAAGTTCAAATGTTTTTGGGAATGGTTGGATACTGTAGACAGTGGATTTTCACTGATTGCAAAACCTTTACAGAGGTTGACTCAAAGATGTGGTTGATCCGATTGAGTTGGTTGAAGAGTGTATGAAAGCTTTTATTAAATTGTGAGATAGTCTTTTCCTAGCACCTGCATTGGGGATGCTAGATTACACAAAAGATTTTGCATTGTTCTGAAAGAGATGGATGTGCACTTTCAGTCTTAACACAAAAACATGGAATGGCACGTCATCCAGTGGCTTATTTTTCTGCTACTTTGGATTCAGTGGCTGCAGCATTACCAGGCTGTTTAAAAGCAGTGGCTGCTGCTTGTGTGAGTCTAGAGCAGAGTGAAGCAATTGTTATGGGACATCCAGTGAAAGTATATGTGCCACATTCTGTTGAGATCCTATTAACAAGGACACGGACTCAGCATAGGACGTATAGTCGGCTGACTAGATATGAAAGAGTGATTTTGGGTGCTGAAAATGCGACAGTAACAAGATGCACAACATTGAATTCAGCAACTTTATTGCCGAGTTCAAGTTGTGAAGAAGTGAAGGATGAAGCAGACCATGATTGTTTGGATGTGACAGAATTGTGCACGAAACCAAGACCTGACATAAAAGATACTCTACTAGAAGAGTCAGATAATGTGATGTTTGTGGATGGATCTTGCCTGAGAGATGAGAAAGGTGTATCTGAGAGTAACCATATTCACTGATAGTCAATATGGTTTTGGGGTGGTGCATGATTTTGGTCAGTTGTGGATGCAACGAGGATTTTTGACTTCTTCAGGATCCCCAATCTGGAACGGCAAAAATGTGAAGGATTTATTGAATGCATTACAAATGCCCAAAAAGATTGCTGTGGTTAAATGTTCAGCACATAAGTCAGGAAATGATTATATGACAAATGGAAACAGATACGTGGACCAAGTGGCTCGTTTCTGTACACAAAATTCAATTTCAATTAACAGAGGGATGGAGAAAAAAGATACAAATTGCCACTTGATGTTTTCTTCTTTGGAAACATGGGAAGAAATTAGACAGTTGCAGGAAGAAGCAAATGAGGAAGAAAAAGAAATTTGGATAAAATCAGGTTGTAAAAAGAGAGCAGAAGATCAAGTGTGGGTGTATGTTGATGAAAGACCAGTAATGCCACATTGTTTACTCTCACAGATGGCAAGGATGTACCATGGAATTGCGCACGTTGGAAGAGATGCTATGATCAGACTCTTCAAGCAGTCATGGTATAATCCAAAATTTAGAGTCATTGCAGAGAGTCTATGCCAGAGGTGTATAGTCTGCCAGCAACAAAATCCGGGAAGAAAGACAGTTGTTAGTTGGGGTCGAATTGGAAAAGCAGCAGGACCATTTACCAGATTACAGTTAGACTTCATTGAACTTCCCCCTTGTAATGGACTGAAATATGTGTTGGTGGTTGTTTGTTTTCTCGTTGGGTAGAAGCATAACCAACAAGAAGGAATGATAGCTTATCCGTTGCTAAATTGCTTTTAAGAGAGATCATCCCCAGATTTGGATTTCCAGTCTCTTTAGAAACAGATAGAGGAACTCATTTCAATAATGAAATAATTTGAATGATTTGTGCAGCATTACAAATTGAGCAAAAACTGCATTGTGCCTATCGACCTGAAGCATCAGGAGTGGTCGAACAAATAAATGGCACTATTAAGTCCAGACTATCAAAAGTGGGTGCGTCTACAACACTGAAATGGCCAGACGCTTTACCCCTGGTAATGATGAGTCTTAGAAGCATTCCTGATAAAAAGACTGGATTAAGTCCTCATGAAGTTTTAATGGGGAGAGCAATGAGACAAGCAATTGTACCAGCAAACAAACTGATGAATATTACTGATGATCTAGTGCTTGATTATTGCAAAGGATTGGCTGATCTGGTGCGTTCTGTCTCTCATCAGGTTAGAGAAATTGTAACCACAACACAGCCGGATCAAGCACATGATTTGAGTCCAGGAGAGTGGGTCCTGGTGAAGAAACACGTGAGGAAGTCGTGTTTAGAACCCAGATGGCATGGACCTTACCAAATATTATTGGTAACAACGACAGCAGTAAAGTGTGGTGGCTTGTCAAATTGGATTCATGCAAGTCATACAAGAAGAGTCCCAAGTCCACTTGAAAGACCAGAAGAAGAGCAGCAACTGGTAAAGAAAAGAACCAGAAGCTGAAGAGCATGAAGCTATAGAATCTAGTGTTACAGATTCTGAAAAGGCTGAACATGAGGAAGAACCAAACACAAGTTGAATAAAGTGGGCACCAGCTACTGGGTCTCAAAATACTGCTGTTGAGAAAGAAAAAGAGAAAGTGATTGATGAAAATCAAGAGCAAGTACAACAAAGAAAAGAACTGAATAAAAGAACTTGCGAACTTGACAACGAAGGTGAAGAAGCAGTTTAAGTTAAGAAAGCAAGAAAAGGTGATGTGTGGCCAAAAGGAGTGAAAAGACTGAAATACACTCTAAAAAAGAAAAAGCCAGATCCAATAATTGAAATAGTAAGTCAAACTGAACAAAGTGATTCAGAAGAAAATTTAGTACGGAAAATAAAAAGAGTAAGAATTCCGAATAAGAATGGACATATGTGGTGTTGGAAGAAATTGAAAACACAAATCAAAACGAAGAAGAAGCTGGTACTGATCAAAGTGATCAAAACAAACTAAAACCACCTTAAAAAGAACTGTGAAAATTAAGGTGCAACAATTTCAACGAAGAATATTTTGGAGGTTCCAAAAGATCTGAAGTAGAAGAAGATATAAAAAAAGAAAAGAAAAAGAGGGGGTAAAGAAGAGAGGCATAAAGTGTAAGGATACACTACTCTAGATGGTTTTTGGATAAGTTTTTTTAAGTTTTGAAAATTTTAGGGTTTTTTCTAAAATGTTGATTTTTTTTTTATATTGTGTCTAAAATGGCAAAGGTAACAGAGACTGGACATCAAAATCATAGTTTTAAACGTAGATGTATTAATGCTAGCTTATGTAGTATTTTATTACTAATGTTGGTGTGGTTAACATTGATTGTTATTATGCCTGTTCTAATGGTGACTAATCACAAAAATAATACTAATAATGTGGGAAGTGAGAGAATGGATTCTATTACTAAAGAAAATTCAAACACTAATATAGAAAAGATAGAAGATGATAGTATTTATCATCATGATAAATCAATTAATGACTTTTCGTTAAATGTTTTTACTAAATTGTTGTATGAATATGTTAACACAATGAATGCGAGAGATTGTTAGGTGTGTATGCAATTACCCTCGTCTGTCTCAGAGGGGGTGACATACCATCACCTACCTTTAACTTATGGTGTGTCTTGTCGTGTTTTAACCAGTTTGTTTTATGAGAGGGAAGGATTAGAGTATTATTGCTCTAGTTTTGATTTAATATTTTCAGAAATTCCTGTGAGGAGAGATTTAAAAATTGTTTATGGTCCTGTTTATGCAGCATACATGGGAGATTTTTTCATTAGTAACAAACCAATAGATACAATAGAAATAATCTAACCTGTAAATTACGACATGAAGAAATAGAATTTATGAATATGGTAGAAGACAAAAGACGAGATTTCAAAAAGAAAGCTGCTGAGCAAAAAAGTCTCATGTACCTCCATGGTCTTTCAGAGAGGGTGATTACAAAAAGGGTGAGACATACGCTGCTATGACTCTAGATTTTCAACATAAAGGAAAGCTGTGTGTGTTTAGAGAAAAGACTGAACTTATTAGTTACTTCATTGGCTCTAGTGAATGTGAGCATACTTTCTTGATAAAAGGAAGTTGGGGACTAAAAGGAGGAACTGATCCTGTTTTCCCGGGAATTTATTGTGTGTGTGGTAAGAATGCTTATTATAGGTTACCTGCAGGTTGGTATGGATGTTGTTATTTAGGCATAGTTTTTCCTAAGGTGTATCATATAGACAAGAATAATAGAGTTAATGAAATAAAACAAGGACTAACACGTAATAAGAGGGGAGCGAGTTATTCTGAGATAATGGGGGATATTTTTGGAGCACTGATGCCTTCAGTTGGAGTCATTTTGAATTCACATAAAATTAGAAAATTGTCCACAGTGGTTGATCGTTTATCAACAGATACTGCTGGTGGGTTCTTGATGATGGATACTGAAATGGTTGCAATTAGATCAATGGTTTTGCAAAATCGACTTGCCCGTAATATATTATTGGCAAAAGAGGGTGGAGTCTGTAGCATGCTGAAAATACAACAATGCTGTACTTATATCCCTGATAAGAGTAAAACTCTTGAGTGTTATATTAGAAATATTACAGAACTTCATGAAGATTTGACTGAATTGAAGGTTGATGGTGCATGGGAGAAACTTGGTAAGAGTTTTTCCTCAGTGGGAAATTGGTTTTCTACTTTAAGGAGTAGCTTATTAGGGAAAATATTAATACTTATTATTTCAATAGTTGCAGTGATATTAATGATTATCTTGATTTATAAATGTTGCAAATGTAAATGTAGAAAGAGACAGATCTTAAACGTAGAGCTAGAAAGAGAAAGAGAGAGAGAGAAGAGATAGAATTAGAGGACATGAGAGGAAATTATTATGAGATCATGAAGGACTTAGATGGAAGAATGATAAAACGAGAAAGAAGTACAGCATTTTAAATAAGTGGTAATTTGTATTTGTTGGGTATTTTGATGATGGCTCAAAAACGCCATCAAAGGGGGGATTGATGGAGCAGGGTTTTGTGAAAACAAGACCTGCTCGGATTAAATCCCCAGTAACATTCATTAACAATGTGCTGTGAAAATTTTTATTAAAACGAAAGCTAGAATAAGGGGAAATGCTTTTGCGCATGCGTATACTAATGCATGGAACTAGGCCGCAAATGCTTTTAGCTAAAATAGATAAAAAGACTAATGCTGCTTTTGTGCACGTTAATAGCGTTTGCTAGGAAATAATAACATGGGTTGTGCATGGGTTAGTGCAATGCTGGGATGGTGTGCAATGAAATTATATTTCATGAAAATAATAATGTTTGTGTTTGTTTTCTGTAGAAAAGCAAGCATGGGCCTACTCTTCTGCATGCCAGTCCAGGGTCAATAATTGGTGGAAAAATAAAATGACCAAAAGAGGGTTTCGAGAGAGAAGAGAGAATGCTAAAGCTGTGTGTCCTTCACAAATATTTTGTGCGACTGTCAAGCTACGGAGAAAGATGAGATAACCAGTGGAAGCGAGCAACTTCCTTCTCGAGATGGCAGAGGCAAACAATGGAAGCGCAAAGACTTGCAACATGAAATGTGCTGCAGGAAATATGTACTACGATTGTGGTTCAAAGTTGTTTCCTAGGGAAGAATCTGTCGTAATGCTGAAAGTTTAAGACAAAAGAACATTGAATAAAATGGTCATGCTGAGAGTGGTGTGACAGTACACACCAATCCTTAGCCAATGAGAGACGGAGTTCGTTCTCATATTGAAACAAATGTGGTTTGGACATTTGGGTTTTTAGGGTATAATTGAAGTCCCTGGTGGGTGTGGGTGTGTCGGCTGGTGTTTAGGTAGCGGGAGAACGACGCTGTCGTCGGTTTGCTGTTTCCAGATAGGCCTACCTGTTTCCTGATTCCTGACTTAATCTTTGCCACTCGACTCTTCTTGAGGGGCCTTACTACTCTTTGGCCAGAGGGTAGATTTCCCGGATTCTTACTTGGGTTAGTATAGATAATATCCTGAATTTGCATAATCATTTGCAAATGTATTTTGTCTCTGAAACCTTTCTCTCTTCGCCTATCGTACGAGTTACTTACCTTCGGTAACGATGTATCTGGTAGAGACGTTGTCTAGCCGCAGATTCCTTAGCTTAGAATATCCCCAGGCGTCAGACTGGATCCGGAAAATTTTGCACAGCAGTACCTCTGCGCGCCGGGGGGCGGCGCCGCCTGGCTCCACCCTGACGTCGTTCCCGGACATGACGTCAGTGGAGCCATATAGGACCCTCCCGGCGCGCTGACGTCAGTTTTCTTCGGAGGAACTTTTCCGCGCTACAACGCGGAGACCGCAGCAAAACTGTGAGAGTATGGGAACAGTGTGCGAATAAAAAAGAGAATTGGTGAGAAAGCACCATGAACGACAGTGAGAAGCACTGTCGACTGAAAGGTGTCGAAAAGGAAAGAGCAGAGCAATACTCTGAGAAGCCAATTCGCAAGAGCGAAGTTAATGTCACCCCTGAGGGAAATCGACCTACAAAAAGAAGACCGAGGCAGACGACAGAAAGTCTGCACCGGATGAAAGGAAATGAAGAGGGCAGAACAGTAAACTGAGAAGCAACCCCGAAAAAAGCGAGAGAGTGCCCACTCCTGAGGCAAGACGGCAAGAATGAGCCGAGAGCGACAGGCAAAAAAACACCCACCCATAGGATTAAGAAAAGAAGAAAGAAATAGGGAGACCGTGTCCCCTGTGAGAGAATTATCGGTCGTAGGAACAGGCCCAAAAGAGACCGGAACGCTAATTGACTGCAGGAGCATCAACAGAGAAGGCGGGTGGGAGGGTAGAGAACACCAGTAGGCACCATACTGGAAGAAACTGATTCGTAAAAACGCAGAAGGACACCTGAATCCACCGCCCTAGCATGAAAATGGGGGGGGGAACAAGTAAACCAAAGGAAGAGGCCAACGGGGAGCAAGGCGAAAAAACGCCGCCCCGTAGAAGGACAAGCCACCCCAAAGGAGGCGAAAGCAGAAAACCCCACCTGAAAAGGTCCTCGCAGATCGGGGAGGATGGGTGGGCGTTAAGGAATCTGCGGCTAGACAACGTCTCTACCAGATACATCGTTACCAAAGGTAAGTAATAGAGACATCTAGCCACAGATTCCTTAACTTAGAATAGATACCAAAGCCATACCCCATTGGAGGCGGGTCTGCGACAGAACCCCACTAAGTTCCCAAGGGAACAGAAGTGTCAACCAGCTGACTAAACACAGTGGGGACAGCGCTGCCAGAAAGGCCAACACCGGACCAGGATACTCCGGAGGAAGTGGCCAACAATGAGAGGCAAAAGGCATCAAAGACTGCCGAGGGCGGCAGGAAATCCCTGTTGGTCAACAACGGAGAAAATGAGCACAAACCCAAAAGGGGGGGATGTGGAATAGAGTGGACACATGCCGTAGCCGGAGAGGCACGAATGCAGGATGTGAGGAACCCCCAGGATCCGATGGACCGTTGAAAGAGGAAGGTTTAACTAGGGCACAAGGACGAACCGAGTCCGAGGGCCATGCACGACAGTGAAAGAAACACTGTGAGAGTGGGAACAGCAGCGGGAAGATGACTACGCCCAAGATGAGTTAGTGTTACAAGAAACACAAGACCTGCCAATGCACCCGTTACGCAAAAGGGCGGACAGCCCAAGGCAGAAAAGAACGGTAACAACCAGTGCCATGCACGTGGGAACAGAAGTACACCAAGAAACCTGGATGTACCGCCAGAACCACACCATGGAAGGAGAAGGCCCCATGAAGCGCCACGAGCAAGCTGAGACACAAGAGGCGCAAGACCAGGCGCATTGTGTGAACGGCGCCCACGAAAGTGAGGGACAAGGCCTCGCGACTACCCGGAGTAGTAAGCATGTGGGAGGCGAATGTGTGGGTAGCACACTGGTGAGAAAGAAAAAACACCAGAGTCGCAACAGCCACGTAGCAGCGGCACTGGGCAGAACAATGCCCAGAGCGAGAGCAACAGCCACCGACGGTGGAGCAGACCCATTGGCTATTGTGAGAGAGGCAAGGAGGCCAGGCCAGCCGTGATGTGTCCAGAATCACAGGATGTAGAGTCGACCCCGAGACCGGAACCTCGCGCTCCAGCTCGAAAGTCGGCATCTAGCCAGGAGACCACATCAGCGCCCTCAACACGCCCCATGAGAGAACAATGCTCTGAGGAGACCGCCCCCTCTGAGAGCAGCAACCGCAGCCCGAAGGAAAGCACACCAACCCTGCGCGGAACGCAACAGGGGCATGAGAAACGGTGGCAGAGGAAGTGCCAAAGGCAAGGCACAAGACAAGGAAGATCAACCACGTCTGGAGCCAGAACGCCACCATGGAGAGCGAAGTCCACCAGGAAAGGGCTACGCAGCATGGATATAGCAGAGTAGAACGAGGCAACAGAAGGCACCAGAGAAGAACGTACCAGCCGGAGACACTAAGGAGCAGGCATGGTACGCCGATAGAACACAGAGGGAGAGTGCCGAGCTAAGTAGGAGTGCTCGGGGACAACGACAGGGCCTTCCGACAGGGCGGCCACAGATGGAACAGCCGCAGCGAAGAACCATGAGGGGACGGGAAGGAGCAGAAAGCCCTTCCGTCCTGAAGAAAGGTATTGGGAAAATGCAGGCCAGCAGCCGACACCCCACCAATGGCACGCAAGAAGGCCCCTGAAGGGCCCGCAGCAGCAGCGTGCAAAACACACAGGCACAGCCGCAGGAGGACCGAGTGAAAAGGATCCCACAGAAGCGAACAAGGCAACTGTCGAAGGAAGGCAGCTATACAATAGCAAACAAATACCCCACATAGGGTATCAACCCCAACCAGGGGCTCCTCTGGAGCGGAAGCTCAAGACAGAGGACGTAAAAGTGGAACTTAGAAACCACAGGCTCCGAACACATAACCCGTGGAGGAAGGGTGCAACCTGAACCACCAGGCTATAGGAACTGAGAAGGATAAGCAGCAAAACTGCTGCATAAATGAAAGAAAATACGGCGAGGAGCCGCCCAGGCCGTTCAGGCAGTACAGCATGAACCCGGCCCAACATGAGTCAAGACAACAGAGCAGGGTGAGGACAAGGACCTCAACCGGAACAAAAACTACGAAAGGTGAGACAGAAGGCGGCGGACCGCAGAGTCCGCATGTGCGTCAAACAGGGACACACCATCAAAAGGCAAATCCCGGAGACTGTCACGGACATTGTCGGGGAAACCCCCGTCGTGCAGCCAGGCATGGCGGCGCAAGGGAACGGACCGCGCCATTGTCCTACCCACCGAATCGGTAGAATCAACGGCGGACCGAATCGTAAACTGCGCCATCTCTCTGCCTTCGTGAATGAGACGAGCCATATCAGCTCGAGGACACTCAGGGAGGGCAGGCAAAAGACACTCCACGGAGTCCCAAAGGGCAGAAGAAGCCCTGGCAAAAACGCAAACTGTGTTGAGAGCACGTAATGCAGAACTAGCGGACGCAAAAATGCCGCGTCCACATGTTTCCAGCCAACGAGACTGCCTAGTAGGAGGCTGCAGTAGAGGCGGAGAAGAAGGCTGCATGGCGAAAGACACCTGCACCACGAGACCGTGAGCAGTAGGCTGAAGTGACAAACAGGATGGGCCCCCAGGGGCCGGACGATGCCGATGCGCAACGGCCCTGTCGACAGCATCTCCTGAAGAGGGACGCGCCCAAGTCCCGAGAAGGGCGTCGAACAACAAGCCGCTAAAGGGCAGCAAGGGCTCAAGATCCACCGCACCTTGGTGGAGGAGATCCAACAACGGATCAGAGGACAAGAGGACAGAAGGAGGGTGCAAGTGCAAAACAGCTGCCGCCCTGCGAACACCCCGTAAAAATAAAGCACCAGCTTCAGTGGGCATCCGGGGGGGGACAAGAGCCCATCTGTAGGGGACGGTTGCAAACTAACACGTCCCCCAGCAGGAGGAAGAAGGGGCCACTGCCTCCATGGAGGCGGAGCCAACGGGCGTGGAGACAAGCCCAAGCACAGCGGTTCCGTGTCCTCTGGAAGCGGAGAGCCAAGAGGTACCGGCGACCCTTCCGGCGTCGACCGACGCCGATCCGGCGTCGAACGACGCCGATCCGGCGCCGAAGCGACGTCGAGCCCCATGAGGGGCGACTCGGCTGGACGAGTGGGCGGCAACGTCTCCACCACCGAGAGGTGCGGAGAAAGTGCCTGAGGTCCAGGAGACGACAGGCAGAGTGCCGCTGGTGCCGATGTCGACGCAGGGAGCCGCCAGGGGCTATGCGGGGACAAGGCAGAATGGCTCAGCGTGAGGCTGGAACGCCCATCGGTTGGAACCGAGGCCGGCACGACTCCGGAGGCGGAGTCGAGGCAATCGGCCGGCGCCGAGGGCGAACCCGCCGGCGGAGACCCGACCTGAATGCCTACCTCCACTGTGGGACCCGAAGGCGCACCAGGGAGTGGAGGTGACCCAAAGATGGAGTGCAGAGCCTGGTAATAGGCTTCCATCTGGGGCCCGAGTCGCACCAGTACCCGGAAAGGGCGGGTAAAAGGAGGCCGACTCCGGGGGGCACGGCTCTGCGAAGGAGCGGGAACCATGGCCCCCACCGTCACGTGGAAGCGAGGACTTCGACTTCCGTGACTTGTGCTTACCTGCAGATCGACGTTCGCGGGATCGACTCCGGGAGCGGGCGCGGAGAGACGAACCCACTGGAGAACGTCGGGGAGAACGTCGGGGAGACGCCGGGCGGGTCAACTGGGCGGCCAAGAGCTTCATCCGCCGCTCCCGTAGGGACTTCGGACGCATCTGCCGGCAGGCGTCACACTCTTCGGAGTCGTGGTGCGACCCAAGACACCACATGCAAATGGCGTGTGGGTCCGACGCAGACATCTGACGCGAACAAGTCCCGCACAATTTAAAGCCCGAAGGCATCGCACACTGTTCCCCGACGCCAACGACGTCGAAAAAAGGGCCTGAATAAAAACAGGCCAGAGGAACAGCTGAATCCCGGATCCGCGTTGTAACGCGGAAAAGAAGGAAACTGACGTCAGCGCGCCGGGAGGGTCCTATATGGCTCCACTGACGTCATGTCCGGGGACGACGTCAGGGCGGAGCCAGGCAGCGCCGCCCCCCGGCGCGCAGAGGTACTGCTGCGCACAATTTTCCGGATCCACTCTGACGCCTGGGGATTTTCTAAGTTAAGGAATCTGCGGCTAGATGTCTCTATCAGATCACTCCTTAAATGCATTGTTTATTTGATATGAGTTTGTTTCTATACATTGTTAATACTTTTTCTCCGTGATAATCTATGATTTGCATTGTGTGACGGTACTTGATGAGCATTTATTTCACATTATTTTCGATAAACATTATAAATTACACACCGAGTCTGTTATTATTTAGTAGTATTGATAAGTACATATTATCGCCATCAATTAATCAACACCCAAAGGTCTATCGCCACATATATATTGTAGGGAGAAATGCAGGTTCTATTGTGTATTTGGTAAGTTAGGTATAAACCTTGCATCACACTGAACCCAGCGTGAAGGGATTAGTTGGGTAAAGTAAATGGGCCTTTGTTTGTGTAAAATTATCGATCACGGATCGCTGGATCAGGACCTATACGTAAAGTTTGGATGTATTTGAGAAAAGTTGTGTGCGAGAGTAGGATATAGGACATGAAAATGTAAATGAAGTAAAACACTAATTTTAAGGCCTGTTGAAACAGACAGCAATGGCATTCAAATATAAACTTCCTTTATCTACTAATAGGTAATAAAAGGCACGACATCAAAGATGCTATCTGGAAGGTACAACAACAAAATATCGAATACCCTTGAAATTCTTCCTCGTGGACTCTCCTAGTAGCATTCAAGGCTAAATTCTCACGAAATTGTTCAGTTATACGAAGGTCAACTCCTCAGGAACTAGGCCAAAAAGGTCAGTGATTGAAGGGACGATGGAAAATCAAGCCATTTACGCTGCTTGGAGAAATGGGGGCTTGGTACTCCAGGAAGCTCTAATACAAGAATAGCAAGAACCCTAGAGAAACACTGGCAAGGCTGGCTTGGGAGTTAACAGATCAAAGAAAAGCTGTTGGCATTTCTGAGTGTCGGGTGTGTGCTGTGTATAAGTGTGCCCTAATCAGTCTATTAAAAAAAAAATACTACAGGTTTGGGCCATTAATATCCTACAAATGTTAAAAGGGGCACTGTGAATTGCTCTTCGTGATAAGCAGTTCAATTTGGAGGAATACCCAAGTCTAAATTTTGGCACAGAGACGCTTGGATTCAGTTCCTGCTCATGTGGAGAAAGATGACGTCTCGTTAATGTGTTCGCCTGAACATTTTTTTCAAATGGAAGTGACGAGGGAAGATTTTGGCCTTACGAAATAACAGGTAATAACATATGAAGGAAGAAGCAGTTTAATGGTACAAACAAAAGCTACATTCAGCTTCCATCCAACCTCCAGACAACTCCCTGCTTCCTTACATATGTCAACATTGCACTCTTATCATACCTCTTCATATACATGTAAGATGCTACAAACCAACCCCCCCACCCCAAGTAAAAACACAGAGATCACAAATAAGACTACACATCATAAGACAACAGGAGTCACACAACACTACTACCAGAGCACCAACACAAGAAATGTGTCTGACACAAAGCTGATTTCGAACAGCATCATCAAATATAAAGGAACTATTTCGTACAATAACCAGGAAATGGTGCTGACAGGCATTCCCTTCGTACTACCATAGTGTAATTAAAACCTGCACAATTAACATCCTCTGCGTGTGGCACTCCTTCAACCACATGCTCAGTTGTAGCCCATACTTTGATCAAATCGGTCACAAACGTCTGCATGCCACAGCTTGCACTTTACATCCGATCTACAATTCCGAGCTAGCTAACTTTCTGGTCTCACCGTACGTTTTTCGATCCTTGTTTGCCTCAAAAATCAATTTGCATTGCTACCTTTCTCTCTTGCTACCTTCGGGACCCACCATATGTTCTTCAATCCTCACTTTCCTCAAAAATCCATTCGCACACCTGCCAAACAACCAGCCATTCTACATTTTGGATTTCCATATTTTTAGATCCCAACCTTGAAAGCAAATTAAATTCCAAATTCACTGCCCTACAGTTCCTCTGAATTACCTTACACTCCATCCAACTTATCAGCTTCTGATCATCTTACTTCACCCTTGGGTAGCTCAGCCTTACAAACCTGAACCCAGTTCCCAACAGAAACTTTACTAACTGGCTTCTCTTTTCATTCTCGTATCACTTACCCTACCACCGTTTCTTCACCTTCTCACTCAATACACTCTGTTACTCAGGGACCTTGCTTATCCTCGCCCCCATATTCGGCACAAATGCAGAACAAAGAAATCTCCCCGGGCACCTACCCCTAAATAATTCAAACCACACTTTTCTTTTAATGCAACGTGGGATTGTTCTACAGCTCAGCTATGTTGTTTGAACTGACTTCTTCGAAGTAACTCAGATTACAATGCTAGCTGGATCTAATTCTAGACAAGTCAATTGATACATTTAACGTAGCTGTTGGCTTCCAGTTCGTATAATGCGATCAGCTTTTACATAATGCCACTACTTAGGATTTCCTACTCAAACTGAATGTCATTGTCAGAAAACATCTCAGTGTAAAAAGTATCCATCACACAAATCTTTCAGAACGATAATGGGAAAAATACAGTGTGCAGACCCACGTTGTAAAACACTACACATTTCAACAACAGAATAAGTGATGCCCGTCTTGCATTTATATGTCACAAGCGTCACAAACACAGAGAATGGCATTATCAGCACAAGTAACGATCACATCAGCATTTGGCAGAAGCATACTTCCCCTAATCAAACTACCAGGATTGCCACTGAAGCGACAACAGCAACCAAGACTGCGAAACGGGGAGGTACATTGCAGCATAAAGTGTCCATTAGTTGTTGTGGCACACAGGATACAATCAAGGGTAACACCACAATGGAAACATCACTGCACATGCATGTCTCCCCATGCAGCTTTTACAAGACACAAGCTTATCTTTTACATAATGGATGTAAGTAGTAGGTTCCACAATATGACCCAATAATATGAGCCAAAATCATGTGGGGACCAACAGAACTTGTGCTGGCAAAATGCATGCTACCCACACCACCTCAGACACACCGTCACCAATTCTTCACAACAGGACTTTAACAAGACCGCAGAAACAACCACATCTCTGAATCCATCTCCAACTTCAATGCCTGGATCACTGCCTGCGCAGGCATCGTGGCTCCTCTCAAAACCAACAAAGCCACAAGAACCAGACAGCAAGCAAGCTGGTGCATGGCAGAGCTGAGACTCACCAAACGCTGATGCAAGCAACTTGAACACAGATGAAGCAAAAGTCAGACCGACACCAACAAGTGCACCTACAAATCCACCCTCAGACTCTACCATCAGCAAATCAGAGCCACCAAACGCTTCGCGCTCACCGACTGCATTAACAACAGCACCAAGGAAATCTTTGCCATGATGGAAGACTTCACCTTTCTGGTAGCAAGCTCCACCAGCACAAGCCCCTCTCTGGACCTCTGCACCCAGCTGTCTCTATTCTTTAGCAACAAAATCACCAGCATCTATGAAACTTTGAACCCTGACCGGACCCTCGCAACCTCAACCAACACCCCTGACCATCTGGCTCACCATCACCAATTAATAAACTTCAACGACCAAATAATCCATTCACTCCGGAGCACCCTCTAACCCCTGCCCTCACCATGTCTTCATC
This sequence comes from Calotriton arnoldi, assembly GCA_963921515.1. Classification (NCBI taxonomy): domain Eukaryota; kingdom Metazoa; phylum Chordata; class Amphibia; order Caudata; family Salamandridae; genus Calotriton; species Calotriton arnoldi. Next base: position 2,716,179 of record CAWUFW010000227.1, on the reverse strand, counting down.
AAAGGACTGGACCCTATCAATGCAGCCCTCATACCAATCTGAATGACTCAATCAACACAGCCACCTACCTACCTGGATGCCTGGAAACATGTCGCAGAACTCCCCTCCTCAAGAAACCCTCAGTAAACCAGAACAAGCTAGCCAACTACCGGCCGGGCTCGCTGCTACCCTACCCCGCAAAAGTTATGGAAAAGGTGACAAACTCCTAGCCAACCATCTCTCGACAACCACTCACTACTGTACCAACCCATGAACCAGCCACTACCAACTGAACAGAAGTGGAATAACTGAAGACATCTGCCATACCCTGCTGTCCAACTGGAGGACTCTAATCTAGTCCACCACTGCAGGTCGCACCTACCTACATATTATCACTGTTTCGTTACATCTTTAATGATAATCAGATATGGGATGATAGTAACAAAGTCCCTCCCAGCAGATCTTCCCGCCATTTCTCCCTCAAACCAAGCCCGCTCAGGACCATAAACACTTAAACCAAATATCTCCAGATGGACAACTCATGGCAGCAACCTGCTACGTGGTCTATGATCAGCAGCGGTTTCTACAGGAAAAATAAAATGCCAATAAAAAGATTTAATTGCCATTTTATTTTTCCGACATGCGCACTGCAGCAGCCAGCCGACCCCGATCCCAGGGACATATGGGGCGTGTCCTCTACTGCCGATTGGCAGCAGAGAACAGGGGCAGTGACTGGCTGGATGCTTCACTGCATGTCACTTTGGCCGGCTGTATTGCGCCGGCCAAAGGGACATGCATACTTTGACGCTCTCCAATCAGCTGTCTTAGACAGCTGGGTGAAGACCAAGCACAGACCTACAGGGCCAGAAGGAGCGTACAGCCAGCCGCTTCATCCCTTCCAGGTGCTTCTCTAATGCTGGTTAACAGCACATGAGCAGCGTCTGCATTGGTTAGAGGAACTCCACTGCAGATTCTGAAGTGGAACACTAAGGAGGACGGAGGACGTGCCGCCGTGGGTAAGTGCTATTTATTTTATTTATTCAAAATGCTATTCTAGTGTTTTTTTTTTTACTTTTGGAGGGAGGGAGGGATGTTTTATTTGGGGCTTTTGGAGGGAGGGGTGGTTTACTTTGGGGTTTTGGAGAGAGGGGGTGTTTTATTTAGTTTTTTTTCAAAGTTGTGGGGCACTTCGGTCGCCTCACCACTTTCGAAGAGTACCAGCCGCCCCTGTCTATGATCATAAGAAATACCATAAAGAGAGCTGCTCAAAGCGGTCAGCTTACTTTAAACCATAAACTGCAAACCTATCTCTCACACCTCTTTATCCACCATACTACTAAGCGCTGAGTCCCATAACAAGATAACTGCATATTGGTGGTCATCACGCACAACATAAAAACACTTCCCATATATGATCAAAAACAGAGACAACACCCTTATAAACATACAGCCTACACGTTGTAGTATGCTGCCCGCGTAGGCAAGCACTTCAGGGACAGGCATTGGGGTAGCAAGCGCTATGGAAATCTTGCAGTTCAATAAAATACTACACCTCTGGGGTGTTCGAAATATCATGAGGTGGTCTTGCAAGTTTCATCTCGAATGATGTGGTGAAACTTCTTAAATGATTTGACGCTAATAAATACATGGGAATTAGTGGTTAAATTGCCTTGCTGTGGGTACCACCTAGGTTATTTCATCTCGCCGTTGACACCTGTTGAATAACGCTGATTCACTTTTATTTTGCTGTGTGCCCCTAAAATTTCAAATGTGTAATGCAAAAAATGTGTACTTTAAAGTAAAAAAAAAAAACCATAAGCACTGCGCTGTCTATGGCTGTTCCATTTACTCTCTCCCGTCGCCTTCACATCCTGAAAACTTTGATATTGTCGCACGTGAATGGTACACCACAGAATAATAATGTTCTATGAATATGGTAGTAGCGACTGGCATTCACTGCCACTCTATGAAACACATGTAAAAAATCTGGGTTAGAGTTCGGCATCTGCAACTTTTGTACAGCAATGGCAGAGGAGTGTTAATAAAACAGATAAGCAGTGTGTAAAAAGTACACAATGAAGTCATCGCCAGTGCTTGGAAATGACCGAATTTCTAGCGCGACAACAGGTCATCGATGCACACCTTTCGTTTGCTGCCATCTGGTTTCCTCTACGCATTGAGCACCCTTTCCAAGGTTACTGAATAGCTGCCAAATCAATGCCACCATAACTAGCTAGGCTGAAGCAAAGCGTGCATCCGCCCACCCTATGAGTTCCTGGAACTTCCTGACAAAGTCAGAGGGTCCAGGGGTTATGTCATCTTATCCTGGTAGAGCTTTTCCAACTGCTGATTTGGTGAATCAACATTTTCATTGAGACGAGCCACTCCCAGAATAGGGCGGCAGCAGGCACAGCAACACTTCAGGCCACTGGGCTTTTAAGAGGATGAGAAGACCCTTTGTTTCACCAACTGCCTGAACCATTAAATATTAATGCATATGGAATACTTAAATATATTTAACCAAAGCGAGCTGGGGGCACCAAGGCAACAAGGTTCAGACAGTCTCGGTTATCCTTCCCGCACTCCATTAGAACAAACTATATTGTAAAAGCCCCTAAGCGGGTTGAGAGAAAAGTAAACATAGGCTACTATAGGATGTTGGCAAATTAAAGTGCAAACATTTTTTACTTTTGGCACATTTTTTTCTTTCGAGAATGCAGGCTACCAAAAAAAAAGCGAAAACTAAGCAGCAAAAAAACCCACATCGATTTGTCATGAAAAGCAAACGTAGGATTTCTTTTTATAATCCATATGCCAAGGGCAATGTCCTGAGACAGCTTCAGCCAGTCCTGGCTCTTTAGCCAATAGACTGCATTCTGTGACTTGGGCTTTTGCTTTTACTGATATAAATATAGGATTAAACAAATCGGAGCATGTAAAGATGTCAAACACAGCATGGAACACATGGATGTTCTATTTTTTCAGTTCAAAGAGATTTTATTTTTCGGTGAACAATAAAGCACCATGTTACACAACGATGCTAGTGCAAAATCTGTTTACTAGAGGATTATGAGTATACAACTTACACACATATCATGCCCTTTTGAGGCTAAAATTAAAGACCGTGGGGAAATTTCAAAAGTAGGACAAAATATCATAGCACAATTGGTCATTGTTGTATTGTCCATGTTAATGATGTGTGATGCGCGCGGATCTTATCTGGATTCTGGAATGTGGAATCCAGGGAAGATCAGTGCGGTTACTGACGGCGGAGGACCTGCGTGTCCCGGGGGTTCGTTCCTACAATAAACTTCGTTTTCTTTACGACTTTGTGATCGAGTCTACTTTTAAAAGTGGCGACGAGCGGGAGCTCAGGTTGAAACAAGAACCCTGTTACTGCAAGAACCCCCGGGGCGAATTTGGAAGCAGAGGAACCTGTGAAGTGGCGGTGAATTTGAAATATACTGTGGGGATATTGCTGTTGATTACCAACGCTTTCAAGGTACTGTTACGAGTATTATTCTAAATTTGTATTACATTTTGCGTCCAAAGTACACTGTTTGAGACTTCTTATGAAGAAGGGGGTCAATTTTGTATGGAGTGCTGAGTGTCAGTTAGCGTTTAATAGCATAAAGAATTAAATTATCAAAGCTGTAGCACTTAAACCTTATGATCCTTATAACAAATCCATTATTGTGGTAGATGCCAGTGTATATGTGTTGGGGGCGGTCCTTATGCAAAAGAAGGACAACTCTGAATGGGTAGTAGCTTTTGCCTCACGAACTCTCAGAGGTGCGGAAGCCACATATTCTGTTATTGAAAAGGAGGCTCTGGCCTGTTTTTGGGGTGTCAATTATTTTAAGACCTATGTATGGGGCACGAGTTTTGAATTGAGAACTGATCACAGGCCATTGGTAGACATCTTTACCACAAAGGGGGCAGGTAAAGCCACCCCCAGAATAGCCAAATGGCTATATAGGTTGCAAGAGTATGATTTTCATATACAGTATGTACCTGGTCTTAAGAATGTCAATGCAGACTGTTTGTCGCGATTGCCTCTTCCTTCGAATGCGAATGATGGTAATGAAATGGAAATTGATTAAGAATGGTTGGTGGCCACAGTTGGGGAGGCATGCAAGGGTGCAATCAGTGTGGAAGAATGGAAACAAGCCACCTCTAGTGATCTCATGCTACAGCGTGTGATTTCCTGTTTATCTGAATGTGTTGATCGTCGAGTTTTAATTGATAAGGATTTAACCGAGTTTAAAATGGTGTGGTCAGAATTATCCTGTGACTCTGAATCAGTTGTGGTCAGGAGAGCAGATAAATTGATTGTACCTGCCGGACTACGCTCTAGGTTACTAGAACTTTTGCACGAAGGACATTCTGGTATGTCAGGGATGAAAAGGAGGGCAAGGTGTGATTTCTGGTGGCCAGGTATGGACAAAGATATTGAAAGGTCTGTAAGGAACTGTGTTGCATGCATGTGTAGTGACAAATCTCATGTATCCAAGGACACCACCATTACCCCTACCATCTTTCCACAGAAACCTTGGCAAAAACTAGCTATGGACATTTGCGGTCCATTTAATGTCAGTGGTATCGCTGGGAAATATGCCCTTGTTCTAATGGATTATTACACCAAGTGGCCTGAAGTAGCTTTTGTGAAAGAAATTAGATCCTCTAATGTCATCAGTTTTTGTGAGGAGATATTTCACAGGGAAGGTTATCCTGAGAGTATCACCACCGACAATGGTCCACAGTTCATAGCTACTGAGTTTCAGGAGTATTTGAAGGAGTGTGGTGTGGTGCACTGTACTACGGCTGTCTATAATCCAAGGGAAAATGGCATGGTTGAAAGATTCAACCGTGTTTTAAAAGAATGTGTACAATTAGCAGATGCTGAAGGTGTGGATTGCAAAATTGCTGTTAAAAAAATGATTTGGAGTTATCGCAATATACCACATACTGCCACTCAAGAGACTCCTTTTAGTCTCCTCAAAGGACGAATGGCGTGCAGTAAGGTGACACCTGCATGGATGTGCAAGGCAAGCACACAGCAGGTTTCCAAGGAAGTTTTGGAAGGAAGGGTGCATGTTTATCAACGCAAGTACACTCAGAGACATAATGAGAAAATTAGGGGTTACGTTCGGAAGTTCAAAATTGGTGACTGGGTGAGAACCTCACTGGTGGGGAATCTAAGGCCAGGTTCATCTAAATGGTCCAAGCCAAAGGAGGTTTTAAAGGTTGTGGGAAATTGTGTGCGTTTGGATGATGGTTGGAAGTGGAATACTAGGAAAGTAACTATGTGCAATGATTTAGAACGTAACATCTGGTTAAATAACAAAGATAAATTCTGCATTCCTGCTTCTAGAAACCCTTGTGTTAGTGAATCTGGGGGTGTTGTTAGAAACTGTGCAGTCGCTGACAATCCTGTAGTTAGAAGGATGTCTGGTCGTATTACTTCCAAACCAATATGGCACAAAGATTATTATTAGGCTTAGCACATATTTATTTTTTTGTTTTTGTTTTATTTTGTTTGTTGTTTGTTCTGGGGGAGGGAGATGTGTTGTATTGTCCATGTTAATGATGTGTGATGCGCGCGGATCTTATCTGGATTCTGGAGTGTGGAATCCAGGGAAGATCAGTGCGGTTACTGACGGCGGAGGACCTGCGTGTCCCGGGGGTTCGTTCCTACAATAAACTTCGTTTTCTTTACGACTTTGTGATCGAGTCTACTTTTAAAAGTCATGACATGGTTAAAATCCAAGGGGGGTCGTGGGGGGCATGGACTGACTCGCAATGGAGTAGAACATGAGTTTCAGGCTCTCCGGCCGGGCCCCAGTGACGTTCCTAGCCCCATCCACAGCACCGGGACCGGCCCGACCCCTGCACAGGACAGGGGAGGCACCTGCACTAATCTCCCAGTGTGGCAATGGCAGTTTGAAGGCTCGCAGAGAGCTGTTTCGGGCCAGAATGTACAGGCTCCGAGTTGCGGCCCAGCTCTCCCGAAGCCACCATCTTGAATGCAGCAGTGTGGACTGTAGCGCTGCCGGCCATTCTACAGGGGCGTCGAGCCTGGGCCCGGAGGTCCAAACCAAGCAAAAGCCTGCAGTGGGTGAGTGGTCCTGTGTGTGACACACCACCCCAACAGCAGACGAAGCAGGCTGCTGGCCCCGACTCTCTCCGCAGTCCTCTTGTTGAGCCGAGGCGAGTGCACAGTGGAGGCTGCAGCGCTGCCGGTGAGCATCCCCCACCTTCGCGGCCCTGCCATGTGGAACAGGCTGATGCTGTGGCGACGCCACGGGGACACTGCAAGAGCTGCTGCCGGCATTCAGACTGGGGAGTCTGTCCTGCATCTGATCCCTGGGCCTGCATGCACGTGGGGAGAGACGGGAGCGAGCGCCATTGAGACTATTTGAGGTGAACTGCGCAGCTGCAGTGTCCTACATCGCTGCCTCCTCCTGCTTGCCTGTGTGCCCCCAGGGGCAGTGCGCTGGTCCTGGACTTTGGTGTGGCTCTCCTGGGGATAGTATTATCATGAACAAGGGGACCCCAGTATTCCGACCAGGGGTAATCTATATTTATACAGAGAACAATGGTACACAATGAGGCCACAAGGGTCCTAGGTTAGCCTAGGCTATCACTATTTAAATGAGCGTTAGTCAGTTTAACCAGAATTAGCCCACGGGGGGCTTATTAAGCAATATATGCAGGGACGCACAGTTGAAATGACATAACATTTATTGACATCATAAATGAAATATAAGTTATTGCTATTCAAGTGGTTCTAGTGCTCACACAAAAATATAGTGAAAGGTGCGTGAAGTGTGGAGTGCTAGTGACACCACATGAGCTTCACCTTCTCTGTTCTTGGCATTAACTTTGAACCTTAAGACACTTTCTTAACAGAGCCCATCTATTCTGGCTACCATTCCTTTCTCTGTAAGGAAACTGTATGTACATAATTTACTTACCTTAATTAACTCGGGACCACTGTTTGATACCATGTTTTCTCTTCATAGATTCCTCTTGCTCACATATTTCGTCCTGATGATGATCTCGATTTAGTGAGATCGAAACGCCGTCGACCCTTTACAACAAAAACTCCAACATTGTTTAATTTTCTTCGGAGTTTTTCTTACTGTTGTCAATGCGATGTAATTTTTAATGTCACTAGCACTCCTCACTTCATGCACCTTTCACTATATTTTTGTGTGAGCACTAGAACTATCACTTGACTAGCAATAACTGATATTTCATTTATGATGTCAATAAATGTTATGTCACTTCAACCGTGCGTCCCTGCATATATTGCTTAATAAGTCGCCCGTGGGCTAATTCTGGTTAAACTGACTAACTGACTAACCTAGGACCCTTGTGGCCTCATTGTGTACCATTGTTCTCTCCTGGGGATAGTGGCACTAGAGAATACTTACCGGCTTGGTCCCCGGTGGGCCTGGTTGAAGGCATGGGGCCTGGCACATAAAGCTGGACCACGCAGGGCTGTCGCAGGCCTGTGAGCCCGCTGGAGAAGCATTGGCACTTTATGCATGAGAGCACCAGTGACTGGCTGCCTCATCGCAGAGGCTTGAAGGAACCTTTGTGCACTACCCACAAGCACCCTCGCATAAGCTTTGTAGACTGCACAGTGGACGCTGTGCCTATTGTGGGTGTCCTTTGAGTGGCTGCCTGCGAAATACGCTTGCAGGGACCCCACCACCTCCCTGGCATACTCTGTGCGGTCTCTGCTGCGTGATGGGGTATAACACCGCACGGCAGGGCTCGTATCAACCTCCATCAGCCATGTGAACAGGCTCTCGATTATCAACGCGCTGCTCTGGAGGCCCTGCTTTGCGGCCGCGCTTTCCACTCCTGACCGGACCCGGCTGGTGGTGCGATCTCGCCCTGGTGACTCTGCAGCCAGCTGCCAGATTGCCACTAGCCTTGGGAGACGCGCCGCCACTAGGGGCCTCTTGGAGCAACCTCCCCAGCTCGGTGGCTGACGTCCCCTCGTTGACATACCCTGCATCAAGAAGGCCGCCAAGGAGACACCAGTAACTTCCTGCTGGGGCAAGGCAGCACCCACAGAGATGGATAAGACCCCTCCATCCCAAGAAATGACAGAAGACAATCCGCTGTTGCGCCCTTAACGCAGCACTATATGAATCACTTTCTCCAAGAAATCAGGTCTGAGATGGCTCGCTTAGGCCGGACGTCAAGCAGCCGCGGCTCATGCAGGTAAGAGCGGTGGGGCCTGGTGCAGGTGGGGGGTGGATTCCAACAGAAGATGAGGGGAAATTAATTATTTATTTAATTTTCCCTCATCGTTGGCTGTCGAAATCCCCCCCCCCCCCCACCGCTCTTACTGGCGCGAGCTGCGGCTGACGTCAAGGCATGCATCAAAGACATCAAGAAAGAAGTATCACACATTGGGGAGCAAGATGGTGACTTACAGCGCACAGTGGATGCCCGGTCGGAAGATCAGGAGATGCTCTGGTGGCGTGTCATGGCTCTGAAGGAACAACACATCAACCTCCAGCCCAAGCAAGAAGACCTGGGAAATCCCAGTCGCTGGAATAATATTTGTATTCGGGGTGCACCAAAGGCTCAGGAGGGCTCAGACATCCTGGCGCTCATGAGGGCACTCATACAGGCAATCGGGGGAGATGAAGAGGCACCCTCTCCTGTCTTGGATAGAGCCCACCGTGTAGCCTCTGATCCGACCCGCTCATGTGCATCGCCGGACATCTTAACACGTCTCCAATACTTCACAGAAAAGGAGGTGATTCTATGTGCTGGCTGAAAGAAAGCAGACCTGGTCTTCAGGGGGCACACTGTCTAATTATATCAAGAAACCTCTCATCAATAACCTTGTGGTGCATACAGGAGTTCAAACCGATCACAGACAAACTGCACGCCTTTGACATTAAATACCAGTGGGGCCACCCCTTCACTCTACTATTCACCTGGGAGGGCAAGAGGCATTCTCACCACTTTCTAGTGGAGGCGAAGCAGTTCCTGGGAATATCATCCCTTAGTGGGGAGGGATCTTCCTCCCCGGCCCGGCATGCACCAAGACACACTCTAAAAGCCATCTGGTCCACGGTGGGCCCCCACCGCCCCAGTGGTTGCCAGGCAGGGGCGCTCGCCCTGGAGGCTAAGAGGAACATTATTCAGCGCCTCCATAGCATGGACAAGGCAGTATCGCCGGCGCCCTCCACTACTGGGTCTGTTTAGCGAGGACATCAGTCTGATGACTCGACTCACCCTCAGCACAAGAACTGGACTGACATCCGGCTGAAATCAGAAATGTGGGACGGCGGTGGTGAACAGGGGGCCAGGGTGTTACCTGGACTGTCCCCAGCTCTGAAGTTCCCTCCCTGTGGGCAGGCCCCTCCATGCTTCATATACCCTGTGAGGGTGATTCCTCTGGAGAGATGCAGGCACCTTGGTTCCGGTCTCTGTGGGAAACGGATGAAAGAGTTGGGCCCAGTTGGCACGTAACTCTTTTTTTGGTTTGTTCTAATGTTTTTCTTTAACATGTCTAGGCACTACTGTGTACACTATAATGATTTGGGGTGACTTACGCAGGAAGCTCTGCTTCATGACATACCACATGAGTGGGATGAGGCCACTCCAGGTATTATCCGTCAACATACTTGGGATGGCTGCTATCATCTCCCTCCCCTTCATGAACGAGGGTCTTAAGGTACTTTCTCTGAACGTCCGTGGCCTCAACCCCGCCAACAAGCGCAAACAGGTTCAGGCATACATCCTCCTCCATGACCCCGATATGGTCTTTCTACAGGTGGCTCACCTTCGCGGAGTAGACGGTCATAGGATGACACACCCACGATATCCTATACGCCGCTGGGCCTTCATAGATTCCAAAACACTGGGGGTGGAAATACTTTGCAAACCCCAATTTGGCCCCACCTTCACAAAGGTAGTGAGAGGACAAGGAGGGCCGCTTTTGACACTGCATGTGACCAAAAGGCAAAGCTGTCTCACATTACTTAATGTATGTGTCCCCAATGCTTCACAAGATTCCTACGTTTGTCGTGTTATCAGGGAGCAATTACACAGCGCTATGGGGGATATCATAGTGGGGAGGGGGGACTTTAATTTGGTCTGGGACCCTGTGATGGACAGAAATGCAACTTCGTACCAGAGAACAGGGGCATGTCCGCAAAGCTGAAAAGAGGCCTTGTTGACACTTTGCGTTATGTCCATCTGGACACTAGGGGTTACTCCTTTTATTCCCATGTGCATACCTTACTCCCAAATTGACTGTTTGTGACACACTCCCTTCTTTGCACTCTCAAAACGGCTGAATTATCCAATATCTCCCTCTCTGACCACGTGCATATAGCCCCGACATGGCCCACCATACCACCTCATACTAGGGCTGCACCATGGTGGCATCAGCGCCTCGACTGCTCCGTGACCCAGTCGACGTAGAAGAGATACGCAAGAGTATAGTTGACTATTCTACCCATAACATGGTGCAGAATGTTACTCTGCCGGTACTTTGGGACGGGTTTAAGGCCTCCATATGGGGGGTAATATCGTAAGTAGCCACTGCATGAAGCAGAGGGGCGCGTTTAGTCGAAAACATACTGACTGAAGAAATAAAGACGTAGAGGAAAAAGGTCAAGGTGGCACCGACTCGGTACCTCAAAAGACAGTTAGCAGTGTTATGAGGACAGTTGCGTGCACACCGGACGAACAAGGCGGAGAGTTCCCTTTTGGCCCTCAAACAACATTATTACAAGGTGGGTCACTAAGTGGGCACCCTCCAGGCACGTAGACTGCGCCAAGCACAAGCGTAAGCGTATATTGCCAAACTCAAGATGGCGATGGGGGACTGGGCGACCGTGAAATGTGACGTACTATCAGGCTCTGTATGATAGTGAGGAGGTCCCGCCTGCACTCATAGCTGCATAACTGGAGAAGGGTGACTGGGAGCCCCATATCGTCCCAACATGCAGAGCTCCTGGAGGCCCCTATATCAATGGGGAGCTACATCTGGCGCTGCGAACACTACTGCTTGGAAAAGACTCCAGGGCCGGATGGTATTACAGTCAGTTTCTACAGGCTGTTCCAACCTGAACTGGGCGATCATCTGATCAACCTATTCGACCCCTTTACGCACGAAACAGGCCTTACTCCCACTATGGCCACCACAGCGTTATCGCTCATCCCTAAGCCGAGCAAGGACCCAGCCCTTTCCTCCTCCTACCGTCCTATTGCCTTGTTTAATACAGATACAAAAATCTTCACCAATATTCTGGCCACAAGGATCGAGCGCTATTAGCCTTCTCTGATAGAGCCATATCAGGTGGGTTTCATACGTAATCGACAGGGAGCTGACAATGTTTGGGGTAGCGCATCTGGTGGAAAAGGCACACCGACACCAGTTGCCTGCATGCCTTCTTTCGCTGGATGCGGAAAAGGCTTTCGACCGGGTCGATTGGGCTTCTCTGCGTGCGGTGTTAGTTAAAACAGGGATGGCCCTAAGATCTCCAAAATCATGGCTTCGTATGTCGCTCCAGTGGCCACCATTCGAGTCAATGGTCAGAATATGGACTCCATTGCCATTCGCAGTGGCACAAGGCAGGGGTGCCCGTTGTCACCCCTATTATTTGCTTTGGCGGTAGAAACATTGGCCATTACTATCCATCACACCAAGAACAGAGGGCATAACATTTGGGGGTCAAACACCTAAGATCAATCTATTTGCGGACAATTGGCTTCTCACACTTTCGCAGCCTGCCGTCTCACTCCCAGCGGTAGTCTCCAACCTCATGATATTGGAGGCCATTTTGGGCTTTAAAGTAAATATGCCCAAATCAAGCATACTCAATCTCACAGTTGCGGCAACGGATGTACCCCAGCTCCAGACTCTGGCCCCGTTTAGATAATGCTTCCATAAAATCAAATACCTGGGCTTATGCTTCACTCCACGCTTACCACTTGGACAAAAGCAAATTGGTCCTCCTAAGTCGTGCCTTTCTAGAGGATCTTCGGAGGTGGAGGTCTCTGCCGATCTCGTGGTTGGGGAGGGTTAACTTGGTCAAAATGAACATCTTACTGCATGCCCTTTACCTTTTCCAGACCCTGCCTACCCCAATCTCACAGGATGACATCGCACAGTTGCAGCGCAACATTCGTGCCTCCCAGTATATCTAATGCCTTCATGATGCAGCTATGTGATCGTTACGGTCTGGCATGCCCTAACCTCTTAGAATATTATTGGGCAGCACATCTGCATTTTATCTCTGCTTGGGTGGCCCGGGAAAGTGAGAGCTATTGGCTTCATATGGACAGGGCTGTTGCTTGTAGACCGCTTTGGGATACCCAAACACGCCAGCCATCACAGTGCGTATATAGCCATCCCTCCTAAGACTGTCCTTGACAACTGGGACAAGCTGGCCCTCGCAAAGGGGTTGACCACCTTTCCCTCAACTAACACTCCTACTGCGCGCAACCCCAAATTTGCCTCTACACTGGCCCCCACTGCTTTTAAGGACGGGACTGACAACAACTGTCGGACGCTCCAAGACCTATTTATAGGGCCAGATGTGAAAACCTTCGACCAGTGCAAAGTGGAGTTTTGCCTCCAAGAAACAGCTATGATACAATACCTTCAGCTGAGACACTGGGTGCTCCATCCTTCGGTGTACCCCAAGGCTATTCGACCATACGCCCCTTTTGAACAGTTAGTGCGCACCTGTGACTGTTCACGTGGGCTAATCTCCAACACATACACCACAATACGACACTCCACACCTGCCTACACCCATCCGTATCAGTTTCAGTGGGATGAGGTTGACACAGAAGAGAACGCCTAAACAATGGGACACTCTTGAGGCGCAATATCCCCAAAACATATCGTAGTCTCTCCCGTCAGGAAACAGCATATAAACTCATGTTTCAATGGTATTACACACCATCCTGACTGTCCACCACCTACACTGGGTCCTCTGACTTCTGTTGGCGATGCCTCAGCGCTCGTGGTGATTTTCATCACAATTGGTGGACGTGCGCCTCGATTACCACCTTCTGGAAGGAGGTCCTTAGCCATTCTGGTTCTGGGAATCCGTCTTTCGACCCTAAAAGCAATGACTCAGGAGGAATGGTCATTTATTAGCTACATGCTACACGCAGCCCAACAGTTGATCGCCTTGGACTGGAAGCAGCCTACTCCATCCACCCTAGTCCAGTGGATTACCCGAATATGGCACATTTTAGCCATGGAGCAACTCTCACATAACCTTACTAGAACCAACACTAAATTCGAAGCTGTGTGGCGTCCCCTCCTTCAATCTTACCCACATAGAGTTAATTTGCTTTAACCCTCCTCGTCTTAAGGCATTGCAGTTGTTCCTTTGAAACTCACAAGGTGCTAGTGCATACAAAGTGACCCCACCCACACATCGTGGCCTTTGATTACGCCCGCCCCACAACATGTGCCAGTTCCTCGCAGTTACGATATGTCACCTAAAAGGACCTGTACCTTATTAGTATTAAACATTGTTGTTTCATTGACTATTTGTTGTTTGATTCTCTTTTTGTTGCCCTTCTCTTTCCTCTTTTGCTTTTCGTTATTATTTGCCCAATAGGCACCTGGTTTATGGCTGCACAGTGGCTGAAATGGAAGAACTGATATAATGCTAATTATACTATTCATTGATGCTGGATTTCTGTAGTTGTTTAACAGCATATATGTTTTATTTAATCTTTTCAATAAAGAGATTCAAGCAAAAAAAAAATAAAGAACAGAAGAAGAAAAAAAGAAAATTTGGACTGGAATTCAAAATGCTGTTGTCCTTATTGCGTTATTCATGTAAAAACTTTGCATATGGTATATTTTGAAGCAACGCATCTTAAGAAAAACATGGGCACTGTACACAACTGGAGGCCATCCTTATGTCAGTGTTATTCAGAATGCATGTTTTCACACATCTCAAATTATATCAGAGCATGTGTATTTTATATAATCTTTGTTCTCCACTTGTATTCCGTTTTTTGTAATTTTGTCTATCAGCATTATAAGCCCAGATTTGCAAGCACCAATCTCTAATAAAACAGCAATCCATAACACCTGAGAAAAACAAAATAAATCCAAGGAAAACCAAATTAGAAAATTATCATATCAGAATTGGTCATGACAGGGTTATAATCTAAAGGATTCAACACAACAAGTGCAGTTGTGTACCAAACACTCCAAAAAACTGTTCAGAAAAAAGATTGAAAGGGGAAGTAAAAGAGAACTGATTAGGGGACGAGGTCATAGAAAATACAGAGAAAGAGGAGTAAAGAAAAGAAGGGAAAGGAGGAGAAAGAAGACAATTGTGGCATATGCTGGCATGTATATTGAGATAAGAGTAGAAAGGCTACTTCGAAGTATACAGGCTGTATACACTGCTATTGATGAAACGGGAAAAGATGGGCACGCAAAACCCTTTTTGGGGGGGGGATCTGACTATAGGTATCCAGAGTGTCCCATAATGCCCTGGGAGAATAGTATGTGATTTTTGGAAGCACTCATTGTCAGCATTTCTAACAAAGCACAACCATTCTCACCATGCTAGATGTGATATTTTGGGAGAACTGTTCTACTCGGAGAGAAACAATTTAATGCCTATAGCAAGCATCAGGTCAAACAGTCTGTTGGGGCACTATCTTTAGCTTGAGGAGACGTATAAGTCCCTAAGGTGGTAGTGACGGAGTCAACATTTAAATTTAAGCCCAAAATATTGTGCACTCTATCCTGAATTTGTTGCCATAGCAGTTGTATATGGATGCAATCATAGAACATATGATTAATGTTTCCAGGTGCAAGGTTACAGTTCCAGTACTGATTTGAGCTAGTAAGGCCTAATTTGCGGAGTTTCTCAGGCATCCAGTCTATGCTTTGTAACATCCACAACCTCATTTGGGATAGAGCAGGTGTACTTTTCCCTTTAAAGGTTGAGTTCCAGATATCTGGCCAGGCCTTTGTTGGAATATCCGCTTTAGATTGGGATCTGTTGATTAAGTTCCCAGAACGTATAGTTTCTTCGTAAATCGCGGACAAGGTTTAACCAAAAAGTTATATACTCTAGATGCAGTATGTCCTAATTTGGTGTAATTGCCTAAAAAAAGTGGTACGTCATGGGGATGTGTAGCACCAAATATTTTAATTGCCACTTTGAGTTTCAGAAAGGTGTAAAAATCTACATTTGCAAGATTATATTTAGCCTGCAGGGTTGCTAAAGAAACAGGATTAGCTTGGTCATCAAGGTCCTTAATCAATGTAATTAATTTTGTGGCCCAGTAATTCCGTATAGAATCCTGATCATGCAGACGTAAGTGGTTATTGAACCATAAGGATGGCATATCAGATTTTGGAAGTGACTTTCAGAGTTTTTTTGTCTATAAAACGTAGTGTCTTAATTGTGTCATATAAAATAATTGTAGTGTTCCAAATTAAGCCAGATAATGTTATGTATTTAGTTTAAAGCGCAGAGAGGAAGTGGCAGTGATATAGTCCTTTCTATAGGTAATCAAATGGGCAAGAATGTATCTGGGGGTTTGAACTACCAAGAGCTTTGTCTGGCTAGTAAAGCTAATTGGCACCTGCGATAGTCTGGAAATTTAACTTCACCTATTGTTTTGCTAAGTCCAAGTTTTAGTAGCGATATTCTGGGTTTCTTCTGTTTCCAGAGGAAATCCATTAACAGATGATCATATTTAAAAAAACAAAACTGGGATTGAAATTGAAGGGGAGCATATCCGTTGGAAAAGTGATGGGGGTTACCATCATTTTAATTGTTTCTAATCTACTCCACCAAGTAATGAATTTTGGAGACCATTGTTTAAGGAGTTCCTTAACTCTAGTGATTGTTTTGTTTTTATTCCGCTTCAAGGTGTTTTTCAAATCCCGCCCAAACCAGGTTCGTGGGTATTTTAATGATTAGTATTGCAATTTAAGGTCCAAACCTTGGATAGAAGAGGGCAAGCAGTGTATGTTTAGAGGAAAGACTTCAGGGGCATATTATCAAGGAAGTGCGATTTTTATCGCTAACCGCGCCTAGCGCGTTTTTTTTTTTTAACGCCGCCTATTGCTGGAAATTATCGCTGAGATAACACCCTATTAGTAAGGTTTATCTCCATAGCGATAAAATTTCAACGATAATGATTAAAATGCGAGAATATCGCTGGGAAACCAGCGATATTCTCGCATGACGCTAAGGTGGATTCAGCATTAGAACCCACCTCCTATACTTTAAACAGGTAAGTCATCCTCACTAGCAGGTGATAAAATCTAGCGATAAACGCGCTTAGCGCGAATTATTTTATCGCATCGCCTGCCTTGCTAATAGGGGTTAGTTGTGTTAGCAACTGTTTTCAGTCGCTTTTAGTGGGGAACGCCTACCTTGCATGTCATTAGCGATAATTATCGCTGACATGCAAGGCGATGGTAAAACCGGCCGCTAACGCCTAAAAGCTGTCGCTAACGCCTGTTAGCGACAGCTTGCTAATAGGGCGATAAAAATATCGCCGCTTTAGCGGCAAAAAGTGCCGCCAAAGCGGCGATAAAGCCCTTGATAATATGCCCCTCAGTTTTCTCCATCAAGGGAGTAGCCAGAAATGTTGTCATAGGCATCAATCGCTTTTTGTACGTGGTGAATGGATCGATCAGCCCTGATCACTAAACATCAAAACATCATCAGCGTACGCTGTCACCTTTTGTGTCCTAGAGGAGAAAGGGATTCCCATGATGATGTTTATGAGAAGCATATGCAGGAGGGGTACTATAGCAAATAGGAGAGGGGACAAGGAACAACCCTGCCTAGTACCTTGGCTCGATACCAAAGGGGATGATGGACGGAGCGTTTTAGCAAATCAAACACTCACCCCCAGTCAACTGATCTGGGTTTAATCCATCATCATTCTTTAGCTCACTCCACCACCCCAGTTCAGACATGGCCATATGCAAATCAGTCTGACCCTGTGCCTCATGGGAACAGTCCAGCCCGAACCGCCAAGCCATGTCTTCCCTGGACCGGAAACAAGCATCCTGGGACCGGTTTCTGGCTATTCAGCCGTCATCAGCCAGGCTAGCTTGAATCCAGTGGCAAAGTGAGCAAGGGACCCACGTCTGGGCATACCCTGCCAACTTAGGGCGAACAAAGCGATACCAAAGGGGATGATGGACGGAGCGTTTGAGCAAATCAAACACTCACCCCCAGTCAACTGATCTGGGTTTAATCCATCATCATTCTTTAGCTCACTCCACCACCCCAGTTCAGACATGGCCCTATGCAAATCAGTCTGACCCTGTGCCTCATGGGAACAGTCCAGCCCGAACCGCCAAGCCATGTCTTCCCTGGACCGGAAACAAGCATCCTGGGACCGGTTTCTGGCTATTCAGCCGTCTTCAGCCAGGCTAGCTTGAATCCAGTAGCAAAGTGAGCAAGGGACCCACGTCTGGGCATACCCTGCCAACTTAGGGCGAACAAAGCGATACCAAAGGGGATGATGGACGGAGCGTTTGAGCAAATCAAACACTCACCCCCAGTCAACTGATCTGGGTTTAATCCATCATCATTCTTTACCTCACTCCACCACCCCAGTTCAGACATGGCCATATGCAAATCAGTCTGACCCTGTGCCTGATGGGAACAGTCCAGCCCGAACCTTTGGTATCGCTTTGTTCGCCCTAAGTTGGCAGGGTATGCCCAGACGTGGGTCCCTTGCTCACTTTGCCACTGGAATCAAGATAGCCTGGCTGATGAGGGTTTTGAACCCGAAGCCGGTCCCAGGATGCTTGTTTCCGGTCCAGGAAGACATGGCTTGGCAGTTCGGGCTGGACTGTTCCCATGAGGCACAGGGTCAGACTGATTTGCATATAGCCATGTCTGAACTGGGGTGGTGGAGTGAGCTAAAGGATGATGATGGATTAAACCCAGATCAGTTGACTGGGGTGAGTGTTTGATTTGCTCTAACGCTCCGTCCATCATCCCCTTTGGTATCGACTTGTTCGCCCTAAGTTGGCAGGGTATGCCCAGACGTGGGTCCCTTGCTCACTTTGCCACTGGAATCAAGATAGCCTGGCTGATGAGGGTTTTGAACCCGAAACCGGTCCCAGGATGCTTGTTTCATGTCCAGGGAAGACATGGCTTGTCTGTTCGGGCTGGACTGTTCCCATGAGGCACAGGGTCAGACTGATTTGCATATGGCCATGTCTGAACTGGGGTGGTGGAGTGAGCTAAAGAATGATGATGGATTAAACCCAGATCAGTTGACTGGGGGTGAGTGTTTGATTTGCTCTAACGCTCCGTCCATCATCCCCTTTGGTATCGCTTTGTTCGCCTAAGTTGGCAGGGTATGCCCAGACGTGGGTCCCTTGCTCACTTTGCCACTGGAATCAAGATAGCCTGGCTGATGAGGGTTTTGAACCCGAAACCGGTCCCAGGATGCTTGTTTCCGGTCCAGGGAAGACATGGCTTGGCAGTTCGGGCTGGACTGTTCCCATGAGGCACAGGGTCAGACTGATTTGCATATGGCCATGTCTGAACTGGGGTGGTGGAGTGAGCTAAAGAATGATGATGGATTAAACCCAGATCAGTTGACTGGGGGTGAGTGTTTGATTTGCTCTAACGCTCCGTCCATCATCCCCTTTGGTATCGCTTTGTTCACCCTAAGTTGGCAGGGTATGCCCAGACGTGGGTCCCTTGCTCACTTTGCCACTGGAATCAAGATAGCCTGGCTGATGAGGGTTTTGAACCCGAAACCGGTCCCAGGATGTTTCAATTCCGGGAGACCAGAGGAACCTTTAGAGTGGGGTAACTTTGGATTCAAGATTCTTAATTTGGTCTCTAACTCTTCCAAGCGTTGGTTATTCTTTTTATTGTTGGCAGCCAATAAATGAATCATGCTGATTCTAATGGTTGCTTGAAAGGCATCCCAGAAAAGTTCAGGTGTTGTGTCTGATATGTTGTTTTCGCTTGTATAGTGCAGTATGCCATTCTGTATGATGTGCTTCATATCTTCACTGTCTACAATTTAATCATTCATTCTCCAGTGTCTGACCACCGGTGTAGATACAGCGAGGTTAAGTTCTAGTGAAATGCAGGCATGATCTGATATCACTATAGATTCTATAGTGGGGGATGTGGCTTGTTGGAGGAGGCAATTTTGTATCATTATTCTAGAATAAGAAGTGTGGTTGTGAGTAGAAGGTGTATTCACTGCCTGTGGGATAGTGAATCCTCCATACATCTATCAAATTGTGTGACCTACATAAATTAAGGAGGGAGCTGAGCTTGCGATCTATTTGCTCTTAATTTCATATTAGATAGACGGTCAAGAGTACCATCTATGGGTAGATTAAAGTCCCCATCTATTATAGTGCCTAAGTGTTGAGGGAGGTCAGAGATAGTTTTATTAAGGTCTGACCAGAAATCTGGATCATCATTATTCGGAGCATAAACGTTAATTATGAAGAACTGAGTGTTTTCTTTTTGGCACTACAATAAACCATCTGCCTAATTTGTTCTATATTTGCAAGGAAGCAGTTAGGTTTGATTTTTTTTTTAGATATTAACGCGATAACCCCATTCTTCTTACGGCATGCAGGTGAGGTGAAGCAGTCATTGATCTATGGATATTTAAACTTTGTTGTTTCATTTGGGACAACCCTCGTCTCTTGAAGAAGAGTATCCCCTTCCAACCTATGGCAATAGCAACTATCTTTTTCCTTTTAACAAGGTGATTATTCCCAAGTATTTTGATTGTTGTTGCTAGTCATGTATCCAATCAATGAAGCCCATTATGCACTATATAGGAACCACCAAGTTATTCAAGAAGCATGATTTAAGCCCACTTGTACCAGTCTTGGAGGTGGGCCAACAGTATGTATCAATCTGAGGGTATAAGGGAGAATGCCCAATGTGCCTGTTGGTTTGCATCAATAAGGTTACCAAGATGTGCCAAGAAGATAATAAAAGGAGAGAAGAGTAGAGAAATATTATATGAGAAACTGAACCACAAAATAAACAACAATAAACAAGAACCCACCCAACCAAGCTAATAGACTCAGTAACCTATCCAATACTGAGAACATAAGGACCGGGAGAGACGCAAGAGGGCCTTCCGGAGATACCTTCAGAAACACACTGGTAAATGGAAATGACTATTCAATTAACATTCAGAATTACACACAGATAGGTTCTCATCAGTGACTGCTACACTTACAGACATTGGTAATAAGCACCTATACCCCACAAGTTGTTTTGCTACCACATTTGAAGCTTGATGGATTGTCCAGATTAAGAAGTAATGCTATAGCATTGTAGTATACAGTATTTGATATCCAACAAAAGGAGAAGAAAAGGTAACCAAAGGTCAGAACGATCGGGTGGTGTCAGTGATAAGACTTACACCCAGGAGACGCATCTTGAGAGGAGGGCATGTGAAGCAACCATCTACAACCTTATAAAGTCACCTAGTAGCTAACAAACGTCATTAAATCTGAGTCACTGGTCCATATTAGTTTGTTTGATTCCTGTAAGGGATCTCTGGAGATCTTCCGGGTCATTGAAGAGTTGAGGTTTGTCATTGAATACGAGTCGTGATCGGCCTACAAAAAAGTGTGGAAAAGAAAGAGACCTAAGCTCATGCCGGAGTGTGAGGAAGCCCTTCCTTTGTGTCTGTCTCTTTAGCATAGTCCTGCCTATCCCGATCTTTACCCCTTCCCAGGTGATAAATTGGTGTTTTTTTATGTATTGAAGTATTTCCTCCACGTGTTGGTATCTCAGAGGTTTAAAATCATGGTTCTCAGATGTTTCCTAGGTGAAGTTGATTCTGCGGAGGGTTTCTCTGTAGGAAACCTATGAGTTTCATCAATTCCAAAGTCTTTTGTACAGGATAATTTCATCGCATGAGGTATCCACTATTCCAGAAACGCCGCACAGGAATTAGCAGCATCTTCCACAATTTCAGGAAGCCTGAAAATTCTCAGGTTGCCCCAAAGATTGGTTTTCCAACTCCGCAATGTCCATAGAGACAGATGTAATTTTCGAGCAGAGATTATCCATGAGTTTCCTGCTTTTCACTTTCTCATTCTCTGGACAGCTAATGCATAATTAACCGCTTTAGTAATCCTTCCAGCCAGATCTTTAAAGTTGTTCCTTAAACCTTGGACATCCAATTGCATGAGGTCCGTATTTGTTTTAGTGCTCTGGGCCAAGTTGTGCTGGGCCGTAAACCCCTGTAAGATAGATCCATGTTGGATGATTGGTCAGATTTTGATTTAAGTGGGGATTCCGGGAGTTGGGGAGTAGATCTGGGCCTTTTCTGGCCTGTTTTCAGTTCCTTTGACTCTCTCAACTCTTTGCCCTTGCTATCTGCCATTTCCCAATAGTATCTAAATATAAGCAGAGTCAGTATCAAGGCAAAGGTAACTCTTGCACAGAGGGTACAAATGGCAGCTTAGGTGACCTTATGAAAAGAGATCCAAGGGCAGTACAAAGGTTTAGCATTAACACGGAGGTGCTGCAAGTGGCCCCCCTTCAATAAAAAGGCTGCTGCCAAATCTGTGCAGAGATCCTTCAGTCATAGGTTGTCTTGGCATCCAAGAGTTATGAAATAATTTTTGAGACACAATTTGTGACCTAAGAAGTGATAGAAACGTGGTAAGCAGCAAGAAAAACAAAGTAAGAAGCCTGCAATTAAAGTGAGCCCAGATCTGTGGCCATCTTGACTGTATATTATGTGCCATATCTTCGATTACAATTGCTCTTGAAGCTTTGTTCAAATCATTGGACCCCCCAGACTATCACAGGTTAGTGCCAGAAGTTCAAAAATGTGATGCTTGTCACAAATATGACGAGAACAATTAATTTGAACGACAAAAGAAATCCGTTGCTTTCTATTGCCCATCTTGTTTGCTTGACCTGCATTTTGGAGCCGTTTCGACTTTCCAGGTTCAGGAGCACATCAAGGTGAAAAGCACCGACAGGGGTCTTGTGTTGCGGATGACTTCCTTTAGTCGCTCATTCGACCTCCATTTGTCATGCCCAAAAGTCTGGTAATCGACCATTCACGGAGAAAGAATGCACTATGCGCCATCTTGGATCGGCACTAACCATGCCCCTATGGATGTACTCTTGATGGAGCAAGGACTCGTAAAGAAAGAGACTTGCTCGAAAGTAATCCTCTCGTTTAACTCGCTAACGAATTACTAACCGTGTCTTGTAAATAATAACACGCACCACAGAAACACGCGGGTTAGGGAAGCTTGCTTATGTGTGTACTAATGTAAATAACAATGAAAACGGACTAATACAGCTTTAAAACGGGGAAATCTTTACCGCGCATGCGCCAACTGCATCTACGCAGTATGACGAGGTAACGATTGGAGGGAAATTCTAGCGCATGTGCAGAAGGCATTAAAATGGAGTCTTGAAGACTCACGTGCATGGCATCTGCTTAGCCGAAATGAAAACAAGCTATCTTACTAATGCTAATGCGGGGAAAGTATTAATAAGTAAAGGGGGTTAGAGTAGAGATGGGTGGTATACAGTGAGACCATTTATTTGTGAAAGTAACATTTGTCTTTTTGACTTTATTATTAGTGCGCATTTGGGCCTCTCGTGAATGACCAAAGTAAGCTGAGTCACATGATTCCTGCGCATGCCCACAAGAAAGTTAACCCGGAAGGATGACCGAGGATTTGACAGTCGTCCAAGGACGAGAATGATGTGCCCTGAGAACGGAGGGTGAAGAGTTCAGCCAAGAAGACTCTTATTCATGATTTTGAAATAAATGTTGCTAATAAAGTTTGGATATGTATGGGAACGAAAGAAATGAATAAAGTTTAAGGGGATGTTTTTGTGAACAATGGATTGATAGAATAAAAGTAATATGTAAGCATGGTGTGATGATCATCCCCCTTACCTGACCAATTAGATTTCGTATTTTTTACGATATTGAAACTTTAGTGGGTGGTACATGATGAACGAAAGGTATAATTGAGGTAGCTTTAGTTAGTTAGAGAGAGAGAGTGTTGCTGAGATGCTGACGCAGGGAGGGATGCTGTGAGATGCTGATGAAAAAGCCGAATGCAGAACCTTCTATCCTAATTAAATTGGGTTAGATAAGAAGATCACAGAAGAAACTCGAGGAGGAAGAGAGTGTCAGAGAGGGGTGCGACGCAGTCGTCGGGATTTAGAGAGGTCAACTATCCTGTCCTGAATCCTGTCCTGAAGTCTTTGTCTCCTGATCTATCCCGGGAGACCCTTACCAGCCCTTTGGCCAGGGGGCTTGGTCTTCACACCATTCTTGGTAAATATAATTTCATGTCGATTGTAGATCTTTTCTCTCTGTCCTCTCCTTTCTTGAGCATTTGTCATTGAATGAGTCCGAAATATATGCTTGATGTTTAATCGATTGAATTACTTTTTCCTAGAGGACGGTGAATGCACTGTAATTTTGAGACGGTTCACATGCATTTAATTTAGATAAAGATTTTAAAACTTCCCGAGTCTGTGGTTATTTCTTTAAAATTAAAAGAATAAGGGTTATGTTCATTATCGCCATCAATTAGTTCAACTAATGGTCCATCGACCAGAGGAAAGAACTTTTTGATCAGTGAAAGGTTAGTTAGGAATGTTAAAATTACTAATCTTGAGAAATATGAAATTATAAACTAAACCCCAGCGGTCTACTTGATTCAGAGTGTGTTGTGTTTATGGGCCCAGGTGAGTATATGGTAGCGGAGTATCTGTTGTTAGTATACCGCTGGATCACTCTCCTTGTGTACATCACTTTCTGCCCCTGCTGCACATCACCCTGTATACCCGACTGCAAGTCCAGGACATATATGGCATGGCTTTTTATACACCTTAAAAATTGATCGCCTTTTATATACCTTTTAAATGGCTGTAGAAGATCCAGAAAACAAACCTGCTTATTTCTAACAAGAGCCATGTAATTGTGTGTTTCATAAAATGTGTGCTAGATTGTCATGTTTTGTGAGGCTCTCGTATAACAGACCACAGAAAGGAACATTTCCATTCTCTGACGTTCTTTAAATAACAAGCATTGGCATAGCCAATAGGTCTCGCCTTTGGGACCTTATAAGTGTTTAGCCATGCAACAGTTGATGTTGTTGCACCAAGGATATTGTGCTGGATAACTAAACACTTATAAGATCCCAAAGGCGAAACTATTGGCTATGCCAATGCTTGTTCATTAAAGCAATCGAGTGGCCAACATCGTGAAACAAGTACTGAGTGTAATGTAGGGCAGCAACGAAAGAGGAAGAAGGCGAGGCTGTTAAAAGAAATATTATTGTCAGCATATTGGTTTGTGCCTCGCCCCCACCCTGTCTGTCCAGTAAGGACAAGTAGGGTTCAGCCCTGTTTGCCTCCACCAGATCCCCACCCCCTCAGTAGCTGGTGGCCTTATTAACAACACAAGTTATGCAGCGCCTGGCCGGATGTTGATGGAATCCAGTTGGCACATATGGATTTCTTCAGATCATGCCTTTTAGGTCCCAGTTGCAGGCTCGTATTGTAGGACGTGACCCATGGGCAGACAGCATTTCGAGAAACAGCGGTCAGTCGAAGCTGAGAGGGTCATACAATGGGTTGATGGAACCTGACAGTGATTGATGCTCCGGTTTGCAGTCAGAGACCACTAGACCAATTAATGATGCTCTCTTCCGTAGCTGTAAATTCATTAAAAAAAAATCAAGTAATAAAAACGCATTGCTGATAAAGTAAGTAATGAAAACCCATTTAGAGAAAAAAACAAGAGAATAGAAATACAGTTTTTGGGAAAATAATAGAAAACTGCCAGCGGCAGAGCAGAAGTGGACACTGTCCTTGTCTTCTCTGGGCAGGAAGGAAGAGACAGAGTCCTTTTTCTTCTCTGCCCGCCCCGCAGGTCCCCAAATAGCTACAAACGCTGAGCCTTATCTGTAGTCCATAGCTATTTCTGCCGTCCTGGGACACATGTTTTAAAAAAAAAAAGTAGGGGAACAGAATCAATTGAATCAAAGAAGTTGGAGCACACTGTGCCCTGCCGATCCCGCCCACTTTGACCACTGACCTGTTAAACGTGAGAAAGTCTGTAAACCGACTGAAGCACACCTTCATTGAGCACTGCATAAAATACGCGGATTTCACCTCCATGAGCATCTCGTAGGGCACCGACTTGTTGATTTGGTAAATGTTGCCCAGCAGGGGCCATGGCGTGGGACCGGGTGGCAGGTGATGCTTCTTTTTCCAGAACGAGATGACCCTGGCCAGGAGCAGGGACAGCATGACGGTTCTCTCTCTGAGGACAGTGTTGATCTGCCTGATCGTATGTGTGGCCAAGTACGGTTTTTGCTTCAAAGTGGAATGTGCCAGAAGTCAGAATGACGTGACAAGTTTTCCTAAAATGCATGCCCCCGAAGTTTTGCTTAGAAGCTCTACATACAGACAGTGGCAGTAGAAAAAAAACAACCAGCGCTACTGTTGCCAAATCTACGTAGCACTCATATTTTTATCATCAAATGAAATGCTGAGTTAAAACCTGCCTGCCAGAATTCAAACAACTTTTATCACGTAGATATTCGTAAAGAAATGGTAAAGCGAGACGAGGTAAGTTAAACGCTGTGAAGTAAAGTGGCCTGGCCTTTTTTATCTGCTGTCAGATTTAACTCTTAAACAGAAGGGCAGCTAAAACAAGCAATGGCCGCGCGGCCGTGAAACTGACACGGCCGCGCGGCCGCAAAAGTGAAAGTAATCGCGAGGGAAGCCAGATGGCGAGGGAAGCTATATTGCGCCTGATCGCGCGTGCACGCACGCGTGAACGCAAGCTGGTCGCCTGCAAACTGCTGTTTGCACTTCCAAAACCCGCTTACTAAAACTCTCGCCAGAGCAGCGCATGCGCTGGCTCAGGCGAGACCTAAAAATGGCATCTGAAATTTAGTAACAGGGAAATATGACCTTGTAAGTTCCGTCTCGAATGAAGGAGGGCGAGCACTAAGTTTCCTATGTTTTGAAAAAGAAGTATTATTCACCAACCTATGTAACTAAACTGGAGCAGAGTCCACACAGCACAGTGCATAAGAAAGGTATGTGAGGGACAAGGACTGGGGTTAGACTCCTACCTAGATCGATTGCCAGAGGAATGTGAAATAGAGAGCTCCAACTTCAGGCCTGATTTTGCCGTAAGGTACGCATGGAAGTTGTACATGAATCAGCACATTAAAGAAATACATTAACATTCTGCTGTTAGCTAGGTATAATTCAGGTATGGATTAGTCTTACGAAGTAGGGATATGTGATGAAATATGATAGGGGTTTATTTAACCTTTGCCCTTATTATGAGCATACTACTGGCTGTGTAATTTATAAAGTTTACAATAACTCTGATTCACTGATTCATGTGATTAGTAGACAAACGGTGTATAATAATCATATAATAAAGAATACCTATACTTGTGTGCACATATTGATTCTGGGACAGGACTATATTGTATCATCTGCCAAATAGAGATATTCTGAAGGGTTATGTCCGATTCTGAACTCTCTCTTCTAATTAGGGTGACCAACTGGCATGGGTGCAAATTCAGGACAGTGAGTGTAAAAATTCAGGACAAAGGGTCGAAATTCAGGACAAAAATTCAGGACAGAAGGTCAGAATTCAGGACAAAAATTTGGGACAAAAGGTACATGTTACAGACACATCAGAGGAGGTCGCGCAATATTACATAAGTAAATAGACAACCTACATAAGTACAAGTCAAAATAAGTTCATATTAGGTTGAGAGAACCTTGCACTGCATCTGTTGTGTGCCGGTTTGAAACTTATATACCGGCGTTTGCATATTGGATGCACCTGGGTAACATGAGCCAAAATGAAACCTCCATCCCCCCCAGAGCTTGGCCCCTGGTGAGGTGACAGGAGCCCATAAACAAAAACAGTTTGCCATGCCCTGGGCTCTGGCAGGAGCAGTGGCGGCTGGTGACATTTGAAAGTGGTGTGGCGTAAAAGTTTGTGATGAGTGCCCAGTGGCGAGCGCAGCGAGCGAGCCTGAACGTCATTAGGGGGCTTTTTTTCTCCCGAGAAACGTTTGAAAAAGAGTGGGAAAATGGTGCCCTTTCAAGACTATTTGAGAAAGCAAGAAGGTTAAAAAAGCAATTGTGAAAGTGTAGTTACTGCATCAATAAAGAGATTTCATATGATAATGTAGGGAGCTGCTTATTCAGTATAACCACATAGCTGTTAGTCTGTCTGACATTGCTGCCCGTCTCTCTCTGCTCTGGTTCCTCTTGAGCCTCAGCCTCTATCTTCCGTCCTGCCAGGTCCTACTGTGTTTGCGCTCTCCCTTATCTCCACCTAGTTCCCAGACAGTCAACCCCTTGTGCTGCCTGTGTTCCCTCAGTTCCAGCACATTGTTTGTGTGCTAGAAGTCTCCTGTGCTATCGTTTGACACCTTTGCATTGCTCGTATGCTCCCTCTCCTCCTGATGCTCTCTCTCTCTGGACCATCAATCTCCTGTGGTATCCTTCGACTCCAGTGCTTTAGTCCTGCAATCCCTCCTCCCTGTGCTCTCTCCTTCACTGCACCCCCAGCCTTCTGCAATCTCAAATCTCAGATCCAGAACATTACGGTAAGTGAATTATCCAGACCATTCTAAAATACTCTGTTCACAACAAACGCACACTAACTCTTGTACATGCAAAGAACTATCCAGAGAACTGTCCGACAAACCTGCAGAACCATTCCTACAGTGACATAATTGATCCACATTATCCTTATAATTCTCTGTTCACAGCTCCCTTACTCCACACACGCATTCAATTTTGTGAATCGCACAAATGCCTTGTACGTGAGGCCTTTACACACCTTTTGCTAGTGGGATACGCTAGATGCACTGTGGGATAGACTACCTTACATCATTCCTTATGTTAGTCTGTCTTCTTTATGTAGCCACACAAAGGAAGGCAACAGAATGGTAGGAAACAACAACATCAAAATATAAAGAAGAGTAAAATAAGTAAAAGCAACATAATTAAGGAAACAAGGCTGTGAGTACTCTAGCTTCCCATTACGCATACCAACATAAACATTCTACAGTGTTACTTCTATTCGGTAAGATAGCTGAGCACATGCTGCAGTGAGTACTCTAGCTTCCCATTACGCATACCAACATAAACATTCTACAGTGTTACTTCTATTCGGTAAGATAGCTGAGCACATGCTGCAGTGAGTACTCTAGCTTCCCATTACGCATACCAACATAAACATTCTACAGTGTTACTTCTATTCAGTAAGATAGCTGAGCACATGCTGCAGTGAGTACTCTAGCTTCCCATTACGCATACCAACATAAACATTCTACAGTGTTACTTCTATTCAGTAAGATAGCTGAGCACATGCTGCAGTGAGTACTCTAGCTTCCCATTACGCATACCAACATAAACATTCTACAGTGTTACTTCTATTCAGTAAGATAGCTGAGCACATGCTGCAGTGAGTACTCTAGCTTCCCATTACGCATACCAACATAAACATTCTACAGTGTTACTTCTATTCAGTAAGATAGCTGAGCACATGCTGCAGTGAGTACTCTAGCTTCCCATTACGCATACCAACATAAACATTCTACAGTGTTACTTCTATTCAGTAAGATAGCTGAGCACATGCTGCAGTGAGTACTCTAGCTTCCCATTACGCATACCAACATAAACATTCTACAGTGTTACTTCTATTCAGTAAGATAGCTGAGCACATGCTGCAGTGAGTACTCTAGCTTCCCATTACGCATACCAACATAAACATTCTACAGTGTTACTTCTATTCAGTAAGATAGCTGAGCACATGCTGCAGTGAGTACTCTAGCTTCCCATTACGCATACCAACATAAACATTCTACAGTGTTACTTCTATTCGGTAAGATAGCTGAGCACATGCTGCAGTGATTTACAAAAGAACCTGCAAGTAATACTTCAGACACTTTGCTGGTGCCTTTCAGCCTTTCACCCTTTCATGGATCATAAAATGACTATCGGTGGGGTAATAGAAGCTATATTGCGCAAAGCTCATGACACAATTCCATATGTGGTGCAAGCTATATAACACCATATCATTAATCCGGTTGACAAAAGCAAATTTTGTTGAACCTGTTTTTTGGTTAAGGCTACCACTTTCAAATGTCACCAGCCGCCACTGCCTTTGTCTTTGCTATTAGTGACGTCCCAGACTAAGAAGATGGTACTATGCATTGTAAGGAAAGCACTGCATGGTCTGACGCCTAATTACCTTTCTAAATATTTTACTCTAACAATACCACAGAGATGGTTACATCTGCCGCAGATTCAAAACTTGCTATTCATAAGTGGCACTTTTATAAGACGGTAGTGAGATGGCAAGCACTTGCGGGTAGCTGGGGTCATGTTTTTGATCCAGTTGCCGGTATCACTTTGTTCTGTCTCAAGTTTTCTTGGTTTTCAGCATGAGCTTTAAAGATTATTACCTGAGCCAGGAATATTTGTTCTACCTTCTTAGAGTTTATTTATTGTTTTTCGCAACGTGTCACTCAATGGATTCTTATAAAGCGCACTTACTTCAGAGACTGACCTCATGATTCCTTGACCAGCGGTATTAAACAGGTGCAGTGTATTACAAGAATTAAGTAAGGTGACATGCTTGCTCAAAGAGCTGGCTTTTGAGCCTACCTTTCAACAGTCAGAACTTCAAGATCCCTAATAGGCAGCAGAAAGGCATTCCATTCCAGGCCACAGAAAATGAAAATGTCTGTCCACTCTGCCTAGTTGGTCTGAATCTTGACACACAGGGCAACATGTTTTTTGCGGTCTGCAGTGCTTTCTGAGGTTTACACATTTTAAAACATGGAAAAAGGAAACAATTGAGCCCAGGTGGCAATGTGTCCCATACAGAGTGATTTAATTGTGTGTGTTCCTTTAATGATAGCTGTTGCTTACTGGAAGAAATGACCTGAGTGGCTGCATTTTGGAGTGGTTGCAACTTGTTTTGTTTCTGCGGAAAAATGAGAACTGTGAAGCTCTTACTTAACAAATGATTAAATGATAAAAACCACTTGCAAATGATAGCTGAGAGGGTTAATTCTGCCATCACAGGCACCTGAGAGCTATCATTGTCTTTTCTATATTGTTAACACAATATTACCTTTATTTGTGTGCTGCACATTCACCCCAAAGCGTGCCTCTTGGCGTTCTTGACAAATAACAGTTGTTTATTCTTATGGAACTCAATGTCATTCCTGTTATCCACTTATAAGGACTGTGCTCCCACCTAGAGTCGAGTCTGTGCAAAAGTCCATGTGTGGCCTCAGGAGTCCTCTCTCTGCAGCCCAAAGCTGTTCCCTAAGCAGTAGTGTCCAACAACACAGCGGATATGAAAGCAGGACGTTTAATAACAAACAGCAAAGCCCGGCATCAGCCTGAAAGAGTATATGTGCGCTTTTGTGGCAAAATCCAAGGGATGCTTTCAGTTTTCATTCACACCTCTGCTCTGCCGGTTCCACGACACTCCTCAAGGACTAACTAAACCGGGCCCGTAGGAGGCTCAGCATAAACACGAGTGTAGAAAGCTTCACTGGCCCCTGATGAACAGAAGCCATTAATGGACCCCCTTGGTATCACAGTGGCAGCTGGAGACACCCACTGAGCAATACTGCTGCGCACACGATCGATCCCTGCAAAGAGCAGTGAGTGTAGGAGGAGGCCCGGCAAATGCTGTCACTGGCCCATTATCATTCTGTATGTGATAATTAGGCCGACATACAGAATGATAATGAGCTGATAGCAATCTGTGCCAGGTCGGGGAGGGGCTGCTGCAGGCCACTTATCACAGCAGGAGTGCGAGCTGCCCCTGCAGGGGGAGTCACAGAACTCTCAGGCTGCTTGCAGGGGCAGCTCCCTGGAATGTCTGGAATTACGGACAAAAGGCGTCCGTGAAAGAACTCTTGACGGACAACGGACAAGAGGCCCAAATTACGGGCAGTCCGTGAAATTTACGGACGGTTGGTCACCCTACTTCTAATTGAGCATAACCCTGGAGGGAACAAAAGACACCTGCCAGTTCGCCTGAAAACGGTGGCAATTTCTATGTGGGGCTTAGAAAATCTACCGTGAGAGACCACAACACTTTGAAGGTAACAACATCCTTGTATTTCACCCCATACCTAAGAACAGTATTTCACCCATTGTTACCCAGTATACAAAGTGTGAGGCACATGCACATCACTAGTGCTCACCTGCTGAACATCTCCTTGGTTCTCCCTGCTGCACTCCAAGTTTTTGTTTTTTTAAGTATGTCTTTATTAAAAGTTGTGGCAGACATTTACAAAAATCAGTATGTAGCCTTCGTCTTCATGCATTGATGAGTAACAAATCTGCGTCACAATAGGATTAATAACCCAGTCCTCTTACAAGTATAAACAGCAATCCAACTAACATATATAATCGTTCCATCTCCATGTATATTTGTTTGTTGCAATCCAACCCCACGGGTGTCTACTATGATACATTTCTCCAAACTTATAAGCTATCGGTGTCTACCAGTTCCCCCTGTTAACCTTCCCCCTCTCAACTAAAACTCCCCCTCCCTCACCCCCCTCCATGTCCGGTGTACGGTCTCAGGTTGTGTATCCTTGTCATTTATCCTCCCATTTCGTTTCCATTCAATGCCCATTATGGCCGGTCCCCCCTGTCCTTTGAGTACCATCCGGTTCACTACCTAATTGTGTGTTTCCCCCAGTATCTTCTCGGTCTGCATCTTCACGTTCTGCCTCCCCACTCGCCAACTCTGCTGCACTCCAAGTTGTGCCGCTTGCTACACATCTTATGCAATGCTGTTCGCCTTTTCCTTTACAGCACTGTATCCCCACCTATGCACATCAGCTTCAGTTGCCTCCAGATATCCTGTTATGCTCTTCTGAAGCATATTACTCTATGCCTGCTACTACACAGGATTAGATATGGCTTCTGCATCGATGCATCTATGTTTGTTGGAGTCTGTGAAAATGGGTACATGTAAGTGCATTGGCCTGAGTGCATTCTCTATATAAAACTTGTATGCTGTATAACTGTGTATTCACCATACAAAAACAAAGCTATTGCCTTCATCAGTGTCTGTTTACTAGAATCAGTAATGAGAGCAGATGTTATGAACCAACCACCAGATAGCCATTTTAAAAACAATAAGGAAACATTCCGAAACATCGCTGCTGTGGCTGCCTTCCATCTTGTTGGTGGAATACTTTCTCTAGCTTGCTTTTTGAGTCAATCAAAAATCTATCTAGGAATGAATTGCTTAATATCTGATTTGCCTCTATTAGCTAGAGTACAGCAAACGATTGAAGTGACTCTGAAGATTGTTTGGTTTTTCCAAGAAATGCTCAATAATAATAACAGTCAAAGCAAATAGAGTTTGCTCCTCCGGAGGTAAAGGGCTTTAGCAAAAAATAAACAAACTGTACATGCATGGATTAGTGCACGTGGAAGTCAGAAACGATTTTAGGTATATGTGTTCCAAGTACCACTTTTTTTCTGCGAAAGACTGCAAAAGCCTATTTTATTTACTCGTCTAGTAGAGGATACAGTCACTAGGAATGCCATGGGTCACACTTAAGCCAGCATTCATGCATGGGCTCAAAACGTGCTACAAACTATTTTAATGGCATTATGTGTAATTTCTAAGTTCCTGCAGTCCCCCTATAAGGATGACATTTTATTTTCCATAAACAAGTTTATGACTAGAATTCAAAAAAAGGAAATGAGCAAAGCCAATTTTCAGCATGCAGTAATTGCCAAAAAGTGAACCTGACCAGGGAAATTTTTGAGGCCTTCTTTTCCCATTTAGCATGGAGACGGTAATAAGACATCTTCTATTAAATTAAACAGTTAGGGCCACAAGATGTGTCACTCTCCATTTCATCGGACAACTGGATTTAGCAGAGGTCTTTCTGACCTCCATCAGAACCCCTTGTCTCTTCCACAGAGACAGTCATCAGATCAGGTACCACTTTTTAGGTCTCGCCTAGCGACGCAGCGCATGAGCTGCTCGCCTTGGCGAGATCTATTGTCGTCGGTTTCTGTTCGGAAGGGGGACAGGAGATGTGCACGCACGCGCCCGGACAGGCGATGGGCACGTGTACGGCTCGCGGCGTAGGGAAACAGCTCACTCTCCAGAACCAAATCACACGCACGAGCCAGGTGCTGCCGACTACTCCTTGCACCAGGGAAGATGCCCTGCGCGCCAAATCAGACAAGCGCAGACGTGTCTGCTGACATCACGCGCCAAGAGGCCACGTAGGATGTCGCTATGTGGAAAAATATATCAGATAACTTAATATTATCATCTAACATCCATCTCGGCCAGAAATCAGCGCGCGCCTCAGAATGCCTCCCGCCAGAAGAGCTACTGTACAATCTTGCGGCTGGGAGACTTACAGAATCGAGAGAAATCAAACTAGTAATGACGAAAATGACTCGAAATTGTGATAAACTCAGCAGAGGTTTTACAGAACATTTTCGGTTAAGAGCGAGATTATATAAAAGACCTCGGAATAGCGTGGAATTACACGCTGCTCACTTTGCAAGAAATATGCTGAATTCTTCGGTATTAATACAATCGTTGTTCGCGTCCTTGGCCTGCTCTTTATTCATAGCAGCCTCTGATTATGGTATTGTATTGTAAGTGCATTTATATAGCTCCTACTATCACCGACGAGGCGCTAAAAGTAGGACAGCCTCTGGTGTAAGTGAGAATGGGCTCGGACAGAAGGCACTTCGGCTCAGGGGTTTAGCTAGCAATGGTGCAGGAGGTGCAGTTGCACCGGGACCCAGGGGTCTCAGTGGACCACTGTACCCCGCTTATACCTGTCTTTTAACTGCCAATACAGGGAATGTGGGGGCATTTTCCTTCTTTGCACAATGGCCGGTGTCAGCTTTGTTACGCCACTGCTTTAACCACGTCATTACCTGCATGTATATTCTGGTGTTTTTTAACGCCACCCTCTGTGCTTTCACTTATGCAATGAGGCTGTCCAGCAGCAGCAGCCCTTCTACATTAACCTGACGGGTGAGTGGGGCGAAGGGGGGCAGATGGAATTGTGACTCGGTGGGCATATTATATTTTTTCTCACTAAGGAAAGTCTGTGTATTTCTGTCACTTCCGCAGTATTCAATGTCTTTCTATCTCAGTTCTTGAGAGAAATTCGATATATTGTTTTTATTTTTTTTTACTTCCGTGATGCTCCGATCTTTGCCCCTGCTGCCATCTTCCTGTTCCTTCACTAGTTTTATGGTGACGGAATCTTGCCCTGTTCGAATGGAATGACCCTTTCTGAAAGGTCAATGCGACTGAAAAGTAATCATGCCCTCAGGAGCGTTCTCATGACCTCCACGATGGCATCACACTCCACTGATGTATTGATCTAACCTCAATGGGCAGAGGCAGTGTAGCGCCATGAGATGCTCTTGTAGTTCCCAGGGAGGGACACGACTGCTTCTAGAGTCATGCTGACGAGCGTGGGCATGCCAAGAAACACTCATTTTTTTCAGACATTTCCATGCACTGTTCTGTTTGTTAACTCTTCTATATCTATTACGTGTTCAGTGCAGTGCAGTGCATGCATGTATAAACAAGCATTTGCAATGCAATAGGTCTCTCATTTCCGCTAGTTTGAGCTATTGACATTGTAAATGACAATGCCTTTTTTTTTTGTTTTCGTTTTTAAAACATAAATAAAAAGCATTGTTATTTATAATGCCAATAGCTCAAACTCGCGTAAATGCGAGACCTATTGCAATGCAAATGCTTGTTATTATGACTTGTCATACGAATAGGACCAGCGGTCAAGTGGCCAACTAAATCACTTTATTTTCATCTAATTATAAACACAGGTTTATGGTAAAATGTGTGGAATAGCTGATTAATCACAAATTGTTTTCAATTGAATCTAGAAAGCATTAAGGTATTCAAGCGGACATGTGCTATTAAGTCTCAGGCACAAGAAAGACTCACCACAAATGCTGGCAAAGGAATACCAGGTTAAAAAACATCATGATGAGCTTCTAACTCAACCACATCAGTCAATGACACCAAAATTTGATTTGGTATAACGTGGCCCTCAATGTGCAAAACTTCAGACACTATTCTCTTTTAATCCAGCAGTAATTTAAGAGGGTTTCAATGTTATCTAACCTGAAGCAATATGGCCTACTCAAAATACAACAGCATTTGTACGCTTAAATGTGCCTTAAATGTGCCTGCCTCAATTATGCATGCCTTCTTCCACAGGACATCCAGTTTGTGGATTTGTCTACCTGAAGGACTTGCTGTGCCCATATTGTTCATTAATAGTTCTGAACCTTCCACCACCACCAAAGCAGGAAGAACAGAAGCTACTAAGCGCAATGGGTCTACATCCAGAGGTCTTCACTGCTTTTTCATTTTTGTTTGGAATTAATATGAATCAGCAAGCTTTGAAACAAGGGGGATCAACTCCTATTGGGCTACATTTTCTCTGCGTGCTTAAGTGTTAAAATAGTTTAATTGTTAAATATCTTGGTTAAAAAGTAAGGGGAAATAAAATTGTGCTAAAAACATGGAAAATACAATTTGAGATGCTTGCGAGGTTCAATCCGGCAGCTGGGAATTAAAAAATATCTGCTTGGAAATGATCCCTTAAAGGAGGAGAAATGTTATGCTCAAAGGGTTAACCTTTACTGGTGAACACTGTAGTTCTAAAATAAAGGACAAGCATAGCTGTAAGAAATAAGACATTCAATAGATATTTAGAATACGAGTCTCACAAAAGAAGAAAAGGAAAGCTAGAAGAAGCATTGGATTCTGAAATCCAAGATGGTTTTCCAGTTTATAGAGGAGACGTGTAGATGCAGATCTTCATTTCAACAGTTCAGCAGAAGCTCAATCATGACATGTCTGTTTTAACATTTTTACATAATCAATCAGAGTACATGTATATTATGAATCCTTGTATTGTAGATGTACAGAAAGTGAGGGATAGATAATCAATGGGTTCGGCCAGGAAAAGGATATTTATGTCAGCTCAACTCAAGTCCTTCTGCCAGACGCAACCCAGAAAACCCCAGCGATTATACAGTTCCATGATATCCCATGAAACGTATCCAGGAGACAAAGGACGATACCACAATTCCTCTAAAACAAGGAACGGGAACTGTTTAAGTATACTATTTGCACATACCCCTTTGTCTTGCACTACCATCATGTAATCCTTGGTCATGAAGTTGTCGGCTGCGCAGGAGACAACTTCAGGGCAGGGGAAGAGTGTCTAGCCATACATCCAGGGAGGCGATTGTTGACCTCGGTTGCCCTGACGAAATTGCCGCTAATATATAACTGGCAATGAAACATGTTGGCTGTCCTTGAAGTGGTCTACAACATGCTGTGTTTTTAACCTTGTGCAGACTCACAGTTCGGAATAAAAGTGACAAGGTTGCGTGCGAGTCTAGCCCAACTTTAATAGAGACTTCTCGAGTCTCATTTTTTCACGGGGTCTTGATTCTTTCTTTCACACTTTTTTCCTTCACTGGACACATTACACTTGTTTTCATTTGAGAAAGTTATCAATGATGACAAAAACGTGGGCAAGCTGGTGAGAACCTACCAGTAGCTCCTCTGGTGGTGCGCACGTGAGATACTTTTCTCTACACATTTTTCTAGCACACACACACTTAAACAGAGGGGGTATGTTATGTTCTGAGTGAATTGACTGACCATTTTTTTTTTCTTTTCTTTTTCTTTTTCTATAACTGTTTTAAAACCAGTGGGCACAGAGGATTTGGCCGTATTGTGCTATTGAATAGCTGGCTGTGGGCATAGATAAGAATATCTCCCTCACACTAATCCTATAGACAATAAATAATTGAGAAAGTGCCTGCTAATGCCAGATCTTTGATGTATGAATAGATACTGATTGGAGGGTGATCTGGCTCGTTTTTGCCCTCTATAGCTCCTTATTGAAAGCGAAGAGTGTCTAGCACCTGCTCTTCTACTAACAGAGGATTTTAAGAAAGCATCCTGGAGACTGAGTTTTTATAGACTCAGCGTCGACACGGGGTTCAGCTACAGCTGTATCTCCTGACAGACGTTTTCTGCTGCTGAATAAACTCGGAGTCACCAGGACGTCCGTGGAAAGTATTAGACTTAAGGAGTTATGTCATGTTATTCTAGCAGAACTTTTCCAACTGCTGGCCTGGTGAATCAAACTTTTCATTGAGAGATGTGCTACTCCCATAAAACAGCGGTTGTAGCCATACTGCATGTTTTGGAAAGCGGCAGCTTATTCAGACCCTCCTGGTCTTGAACGAATGAAAAAACCCTTTTGTCTCTCCAACTGCCACAATCCTAAAATATTCATGCTCATGCAATACACGAACGGCTTCAACAGAAATAGCTCACTGAGCATGCCCTGAAGCTCTAGGGTGTCGTACTTTTTTGAAGATGGGTTGGCAAGACAGATAGAATTGCACTATCAAGCCTAAATGAAAGAAGGGCAACAGTCAAGCGAAGAATGTGCCTTCTGAGGTAGGACCCAGCTGCAGGTTCTCAGCAAAAGCCCCACCAGTCCATCTCACTCTGTTGAACAGGTTACTTAACTTCGGTAATGCCTTTTCTGATACAGACAATGTAACTGCAGATTCCTCACCTTGTGAATTTCCTTAGGTGCCAGACTAGATCATAAAACTTTTCAGCAATTCCCTCGCGCTTCAACAGGTGCCATCATGTGGCTCTACCTCTGATCCATCCGTTCCGGATACGATCTCTGGCCCCCATATAAAACGCCACCTCTGCGCCTTGACGTCAGTTTCTTTCTGATCTGTCTGCGCACTTCGGCGCAGAGCAATGGAAATCAGATAGTGCAGTGTGAAGATGTTTAAATTTGATATCTTATTAATGGACAGTATGAGTCCATTCCTCAGAATGGGGAGAAGGGTGGGTGGGTGAGGAATCTGCGATTAGATCGAGAGTCTCTACCAGAAAAGGCATTACCGAATGTAAGTAACTTGTTCTTTGATAGAGATTTCTAACCAAAGATTCATAACCTTGTGAATAGATATCAAAGCTGTCCAGATACTCCGGTGGTGGATCTGTGGAATGACTCGGACGAGGAAATCCTGCAGGACACATCTGGTGAAGCGCTCATCCCACCAGACCCCGCTATCTAGGCAGTAGAGTTTCATGAACATATGGAGAGACGCCTACTTCGCAGCCTGGCAGATGTCCAGAACTGGAACACTGCTTGCCAGCATGGTGGTAGCAGCCTTTGCTCTGGTGGAGTGAGTGTGTATTATAGCTAGCAAGGAGATTAGTAATTTCAGTTTGGGAGCCATTGTGCGCAGCTCTTTTGGGGCATAAGAGAAGAGTACTCCTCGGGATTGAGTGTTTGGGGTATTGTATGAAATTTGGCGGACATAAGGCATGTTTAGCATACTGATTGTGCATAAAGTTAGATGTAAGTTCACCAAAGAACAGGAGAACAATTTAAAGAAACAGGGTAAAAAGACTTACTTATCCAATTTATTGACAGTTTGATTATGCTGCATAAAATTTGACAAGCAGCTAATAACTTAAGAACAGCCAACGGATTTCAGGATTTCTTCACATCTGACAAGGTAGGCTCAAAAAGGGTTTTTAATTACTAGTAACCTTTTAGGGATCTGAGCAAATGTTCCGATACCAGAATTGTACTTAACATTCTAACTGGATGTGTAGCAGTGGATGGCTACATAGGATGTAGAGTGCATTAGTTTCTTCTCCACTCAGTCAAAAGCTGCTCACATCGTTGACTGGCCACAAGATGGGTTGAGCGCAGTTCCCGGCCACAGGCTAAGTCCTTATGTCTACCTTCTCTGTGCATGGCCAGAGTGGCAGGTGGGGTTAGCCAACTGGCCAATAATATGTACAGCCCAAGTACAAGCAATGTCCTGCAGTCAGCCACCACAGTGCATGGTTGAAGGCTTTGCGCATTGAGGGTTTATCGCACAGAGGGTTGGGCATAGTGAAATATAACAATATGGTAGCTTGATGAAGCATATAAAAAAAATCACTGGAAACTAAATCTTGAATGGTAAGGTAGAAGGTTTCTGGTATATTTTTAGGAAGAATGGCGCCACACCGGAGAGTAACACATGTATATTTTCAGAACCTGCTAATCAAAAGTGACGGTGCTGCAAGGCGAGGAGAACCACTGACCTCCCCAAAGCTAGTGACCAAAGACCACTAGATACATAAACACAGCAATCCCCAGCACACGTTGAGGGTGTCTCAAATATTTTACAGATGCACAGCGTAAGCACAAATAATAAAATACAAGTGTGGGAATCCTTTTCTTGTTTCTTTAATCTCTGGGTCTTCAAACAGCCGACACGTGTTTCGTCGCATACATGGGAAATCGTCCCGCGACTTTATCAAGGCTAAGTCTTCTGTGTAAAAATCTTTTATTTGTGGTGATAATTCCGACCCACAAAGGGTTCTGTGTCTCACGACGTCTAAACGTAGCTATGTGTATATCAAAGGGATTCCAATACGTCCCACAAGTCTCCAGCGGGATTTTGTTTGCAGAGTGCCAGAACGTCGTTCTCTGATGTGTCCCGTACTCGGAGCACATAGCTACGTTTAGACGTCGTGAGACACAGAACCCCTTGTGGGTCGGAATTATCAACACAAATAAAAGATTTTTACACAGAAGACTTAGCCTTGATAAAGTCGCGGGACGATTTCCCATGTATGCGACGAAACACGTGTCGGCTGTTTGAAGACCCAGAGATTAAAGAAACAAGAAAAGGATTCACACACTTGTATTTTATTATTTGTGCTTACGCTGTGCATCTGTAAAATATTTGAGACACCCTCAATGTGTGCTGGGGATTGCTGTGTTTATAAATCTTGAATGGTGTTATGATTTCTTTTGAAACTGATATACGCTTTAAAAAAAATAAAAAATAAAAATTCTATGGATGGAATTTTCAGTCGAAAAAAACATAACTCGCCCCTAAATGAGAGTTACAGGACATCAAAGGTAACATCAATGACATGACACAAACTCACCAATGATTAATACTGATGTCATCAATGGCGTCTTACACAACCATTTGTATCTTTACATATGTAGTATTATTCACTGATGCTGTGTTGCTATAGGCTGTTATTTATTGCTCTAACATGACCTCCTGTTTTTTAGGTCTTGCTTTATTGTTCTAACATGACCTCCTGTTTTTTAGGTCTCGCTTTAGATGTCTATTGTCAAACACCTATTGTGGACAGTACCAATCCTTACAGTCAGCCTTATTCAGACAATTGCTTACCACTAGTTGGTGTTCTTGTAAACGCAATTTACTTATTTTATTTGATGGCTTTCCTTCCTCCTCTTATGTTTGTCCCTCTTCTGAAGCATAACTTCTTTAACATTCTTTTGATTGGATGACTTTTATCCTTCTACTGCTGACATTCAGTGAACGACTTTTTTTTTCCCATCACTCCATGCGAGTGCATCTGATTTCTTACATGCAGGGTGATGCGGGGTCGCCGTACCATCATGGCACATCCTAGTGCATGTGTGATGAGGCATGCGCAAGTATATATCATCAATCTTTTCAATGCTGAATAGCACTAGCAAAAAAAACACTGGCAAAGTAAATAGGTCTGCAGTGGCAAAGCCCAAAGGTGTGGTCTGGTGGCTTTGCCAGTGCTTCTTTAGGAGCTGTGTCAAAGAGAATTTAGTCTCTTTAACCTTGACTAACCCTGAACAAAGTTCTCCAGCGCACTAATCATTCAAAGAGAGTCTTCCTGGGGCAGCTTTGAGAAGAACAATTTCCATTACACACAGCTTGCTGCGTGAACAATAGAGTCTCTCCCTGTGTCTGTTTACACATCGCATTCTCATGCCTTTTTCCTTACATCAAAGCACTGGTGGATTACATTAGTCACTCTTTATTGAAAGCACAATAATAAAGCAATTTGATGAATGGAAGTACACATCTGCTATCATAAATGCTACCAAGATCTTTTAGAGGATGTTTCCCGTATTAATATTTGGTGTACACAGAAAGTAAAGACAAACAAAATAAAGCCCACAAAAATAAGTAATCATGAAGCCAAAATAATTGGAAAGGAAGCCCTCTGGTATTATTACTGTTGCCAATAAGATTAATTCTGCAATGCACAACAATAAGCCCCACCCGCCCATGCCATTTGCAGGAAAAGTGGTGAAAATGTGTAAGCACTTGCGTACATAGTTTGTTCACTGCAATATATAGGGGTGCTCAGTTAAAACACCACAAGAACATCCCAGGCAGCAGCCATATACTTCAAACGAAAACGTTTACAGAAGAATTGTTTGACTAGTTCAGCATAACACTCTCGGAGCGCCATTACGACAGATGCATTAATTTGACCTGTGACTGTGGTAGCACTATCACATTCAGAGGTGCACTTATAGTACCTTATAGTACTGTCGCTTACAACAGTGGAATCAGGCTGGGCGCACACGCAATGCAATACAAACTGAGGTCGCCTTGCTGCAGGCATCCAGTGACCTCACACTGGCAGCTATCCTTTACTGCAGTGATGACATATTGGGAGCTGTCCTTATTGCTGCAACACCACACCAGGAGCTGAGCTTAACTGGAGCAGCGTTACCTTGCCGTCGCACTAAACTCATCTTTCCCAAGTTCTATTCAAATTTAGGCTCCCAGGGGATGCACTCCTTCGAGGCGTCCACCCCCAAGATGCTTCCCCGTACGATGCTTCCAGAAGATGGCGCAGTCCAGGTTAGTGGGGTGCCCAGATTGATCAGTTTGCGGCCACGGGTGAGGTTTTAGGTGGCAGTTACGGCATACAAGTCTGGATAACGGACTCCCAAGAGTGCTGTGGTCCTGGAAAGTAGTTTAGCTAGGAGGTCTTTGTTGCATTTTTATAACCGTTTCTTCTGTGCCTGGGATTCAATCTTCTGGTTGATTGCCACGGTTCTAATTATGGCTGAGCAGAATGAAGCCGAGAGAGAGAGAGAGACGCTGAAGGTATTGTATGAGGCAGGGTGGGAGGATCTGTTAAAGCCCGGGGTCCTGGCTCAGACTTGGGTAGGCCCAGCTAGGTCGAAACAAGAGGCGGCGAGCGGGGTGGCCGTTGCCATACTGGCATGTTCTCCTCCACAGCAAAAAGCTAAAAGAAAGTGGCTGAAGGCTGTTATGAAGATTCCTGAAGGATTAGAGAACGGACCGTTAACCAAAAAGGGTGAATTGCACTTACTGGCTGGCCTTCGAAGAAAGGAGTCGGTTCAGGTGGTGGAAGGAGGACCAGTGGCGGCTCCTCCACTAAGGCGGAGGAGCGTTGCCCCACTGCTTTGCAGTAGTGAAAGAAAGGAAAAATAAAATGATAACTTGATGTTATTATCATTTTATTTGTTCCTGCTGCGGCAGCATGGGAGGCAGGACTGATCTGCTCGCAGGGGAGGAGTGGTGGGCACACAAATTGCGCATGGCGCTTTGGCAGGCTGTCACGTGCTGGCCAAACAGTCATGCTCACTTAGCATGTTCTCCACCTAGGCTGCATTACAGCCTGGGTGGAGAACATGCCCGGGCCCCCAGTCCCCATCTGAGCGCTGAACTACAGCGCTCAGACCAATCACAACGCTGCATTGCAGCATTGTGATTGGCACAGGGGAGCCTGGCTGCTTCCTGTTCAGCGGAGGAGAGAGGATGTGGGACAGAGCGGTGAGGAGGTAAGTGTCTTTTTCAGTTTTTACACACGCCCTGCCCGCCACCCCAGATCCGTGCCAGCCGCCACTGAGGACACCTTTGCAGGGCAGAGGAAGAGGCCTGCACGTGTATGGGGCGCCAGAGCGAGGCCTCATTTATAGCAATGAAACAACAGGTGGCAACATCCAGCGGCAGCAACAAAAGAGAAAATATAGAAAGGGGAGTTTAGTGATGTATACAAACTATTACGAAGAGAAGAACAGGTTAAGGAAAGATCTAAGGCAGGGTCATGTGAACTAGTGTGTAGGCCTACTGACCACCAATTTTGACACATGGACATCTGCATTTATCATACATGCCAGTGCATACTGTGAAAGGTTCCCAGACCAGTCGGTATCTATTTTTAAATGCATTGATTCCATCAGGAAGGCACAGACAGATTTTGGGGGTATGGCCTGGTTACATAATAATGAGGAATTTCGGGATAGATTGGGGGTTAAACCACACAAACCTCGGTGGAAGTGGGTAAAGAGCATTGGCTACAATGGATGTACCCAATGTATCCTCCAACAGCGCTACATATGGCTAGTGGGTTAGTGGTACCATACCGGCCCTTTCTTTGATGCCCTCCCCTGGCGCGGGTGGTTTCCCGTGAGGAGTTCAAAGCCTTAATCAGGGAGTCTGTTGGGGTTTTAACAAGGGCTACTGTGCAAGGAATCCATGTAGGTATAAGTATGAGCACGCCAAATGCAGAAGAAAGTATGCTGTATTGCAATGTTTTGGAGAGGAAGAGTAACATTCTAGTTACAAGGGCTTTTACGCCAATTAATGTTGAAAAACTGTCCTTTCAGCTTGCTTTTTACCCTGAAAGAGAAGATGTGCTGACTTTGAAATGAGGATTTACAGAGGGTTTTATGTTGCGGAATCAAGGGCTAAGGCAGAGAAGTTTTGCAGACAATTTAAAGTCAGCCAAAGACATGTCACATGTAATCAGACGAAAACTACACAAAGAAGTGGCAGAGGGAAGGATGGCAGGTCCTTTTGGTCATTGGCCTTTGCATGGCCTTATGATTTCTCGGATTGGTGAGTTCTGCATGATCCATCACTTGTCATGGGCCAAGGGCACCTCTGTGAATGATTTTATTGCCAAAGATGAAACTGTAGTACAATTTGCATCAGTGGATGTAGCAACAGATTTGATGAGACAGTGTGGTCAAGGAATGGAGTACGCAAAAGGACCCAGGAGAGTGTGGTAGAGTGTTGCAGGAGTTTCAGACAGTAGCCAACGACTTGGGATTAACACTTGCCCCAGACAAAACATAAGGCCTGGTACAAAGTTAATTTTTATTAGCATTGAGCTGGACACAATAGAAATGTAAGACAGGTTACCACAGAGGAAGTGATCAGATTGCTTGAAGAGGCTCTTAAAGCTACAAAATTGCAACTGAGGCAGATGCAGCGCCTGAAAGGACATATAAACATTGCATGCCGGCTGTTGAGGGCAGGCGATCCTTTTGTAATTTTCCTCCTACTGCTCAATCTTAGAATAGTGACTTTTCCTTTATGGAACACTGAATTCAATTTTGCTGAATAATAATTGTCTATAATTGCTTTATTGACACTGATGAACAAGTTACTTACCTTTGGTAACACTTTTTCTGCTGGATACTGTATCTACCTGTGGATTCCTCACCTTTTGAATATCCCCCATGCGCAACATTACACAGAAACCTTTCTCCATAGCTCTACCATATCGATGAGGATGTCATAATACCACGGCTCCGTCATCGGAGCCATAAGAAGACCTCGTTGTTGTGCTGACGTCAGTTTCCACCTATTTTTTCCGTGCCTTCGAGGCGAACGGGTGAACCAACAATGCATACACCAAAATATACGTAGTATACGGCATATGTCAAGACAACCTCATGCACTTAAATTGCATATACAATAGCATAATCATGAGTTTCACAGTATTCCGTATTAGAAACATCGTA
The DNA here is from genome assembly GCA_963921515.1 of Calotriton arnoldi. Classification (NCBI taxonomy): domain Eukaryota; kingdom Metazoa; phylum Chordata; class Amphibia; order Caudata; family Salamandridae; genus Calotriton; species Calotriton arnoldi. The sequence goes on along the minus strand of CAWUFW010000227.1, from coordinate 2,671,421 downwards.
CAAACTATAACCTATAACTATAAACTATAACTATATAGTATAACTATAACTATAACCAAACTTCCATTTGGTATACGCAGACAGGAAACGGGGAGGCGGGTGGGTCAATGAGGAATCCACAAGTAGATATTGTATCCACCAGATAAATCATTACCGAAGGTAAGTAACTTGTTCTTTTTTTTGTTGCAGTTTTATATAGTGCGAACTCGACCTGTAGGGATTGGAGCGCTTTACATGAGCACCAGTTACGTTACACAAGGATGCATTCATTTTTTGGTGGGCATGGGGAAATTAAGTGATTTGCCCAGAATTACAGGATGTTGGGCCGACACAGAGACTCGAACCTGGCTCTTCAGTTCCAAACTCGGCAGCTCTGATCGTTACGCCACATCTTCTCCTGATGGCTACATCTACCTGTGGATTCCTCACTTTTTGAATAGAATCCCCAAGCAGTCCAGCGCTCGGAGGTGGGTGCGTGTCTGTCTATACCAAAAAATCCTGTAACACAGAACAAGCAAAATGGCCATCCCTCCTCACTTCCAAATCTAAGCAAAAATGCTTTGCAAAAGTGTGGAGGGAGGGTCAAGTTGCCGCTTTGCAAATGTTTACCACATGTTAACCGCAGGGACACCTCTACCCTAAGCAGAAGTTAAAGATTTAGCTCTAGTAGAATGAGCTTGAATACCTTCAGGCATCTCCTTCTTAGCCATGCCGTAGCAGATCTTGATACACAGGATTATCCTTCTGGACAAAGTCTACTGCTTTCCCCTTCATCTTGCCTACATATCCAACAAACAGCTGGTCAGCCAATCTGAACTCACAAGTTTTGTCCATGTAGAAACTCACAGACCTCTTAGGGTCCAAACGAGGTAGCCTCTCCTCCTCCTTCGATGGGTGCGGGGAGGATAAACAGTAGGCAAGGTAATGGATTGTCCCAAGTGGAACGGAGTGACTACCTTTGGGAGGAAAGCAGCTCTGGTTCTAAGCACCAACTCATCTGCATGAAAAGGTGGTGAAAGGAGGCATAGTACTAAGGGCTTGCAGCTTCCTCACCCTTCTAGCAGAGGATATGGCCACTAAAAATATAGTTTTAAAAGTAAGAAACCTCAACGGGCAATTTGTGTTCAAAAGGAGAACACATAAGAAATGTAAGCACTAGATTAAGATCCCACTAAGGCCTGATAAACGGAGTGAGAGGAAACTTATTAGTAAGCCCTTAATGAACCTTAAAACTATAAGAGAATGCTGATAAGGCAGACAAATGCCCTTTAACCGTTGCAACCGCATAACCTTGCTGCGCCAGGGAAAGCGCAAAACTCAAAACATCCAACAAACAGGCCTTCAAAGGTTCAATTGACTTCTCTCCACACCATTTCACAAATTTCGCCCACCTGCCAGCATAGAGACTGTCTTGGTGGAGTGTCTTCTGGCCAATAAAATAACATCCGCCATATCAGAAGGGAGAGAGAAAGAACTCAGGTTGCCCGTTCAATCGCCAGGCATGAACTTGCAGGCTCTGGAGGAGAAGGTGTAAAACCTGCTCCTGTAACTACGAGAGGAGGTCTGCCCTGAGAGGGAGATGGAGCAGAAAGCACAAAGAGAGGTAAAGGTCTGTGTACCACACCCTTCACGGACAATCAGGGGCTATTAATATGACTTGGGCCCAGTCTTGTTAAATTGTTCTCAGAACCCGAGAAATCAAGGGGATGGGGGGAAGCGCACAAAACAGCTGGTAGCCCCAGTCCAATTGAAACGCGTCCCTCAATGCCACCTGCATCGGATACTGGAGGCCGCAGAACGATGGGCAGTGCACCTTCTCGTGAGTGGCAAACAGGTTTAACTGAGGAATCCCACACATCCTGTGGAACGGCTTCCCTTGAGACAGATTGCTGGAGACACCCCACCATTGAAGATCCTCTGCAGTCTCTCTGGAGATCTTGGCCAATTCCTTGAGATCTCTGTTGTGTTGAAACCACTACTGAAGAGCCCTCATGTGCCAGCGTGCATGGTTGACCAGCAGAATGCAGGCAGCTAACAGACGGATCAGGCGCAAGACTTTCAGGACCGGAACTAAAGCTCCGCTCTTAAACAGCGGAATCAAAGCCTGAATGTCCTGAATTCTCTGAGGAGGTGGGAAGGCACGACTCAATGTAGTGACCAGTACTGTCCCTATGAACAGGTTGCGCTGAGAGGGCTCCAGGTGAGATTTGGGTTCATTTATTGAAAATTCCAAGCTGAACAACAGTTGTGCTGTCAACTGCTAATGGTGCAACACCATCTCTGGCGACTTGGCTTTGATTAGCCAATCGTCCAGCTACGGGAATACTGGTATCCCCGACCTTCTGAGATTCATCACCACCACCACTGCCATTACATTTGTGAAGACCCGAGGCGCGGAAGTTAGACCGAACGGAAGACTGCAAAATTATAATGCTGAGACCCCACCGTAAAACGGAGATACTTCCGATGCGATTTCAGAATGGCGATGTGAAAATATGCATCCTGCAATTTGATCGAAACCATTCAGTCTTCCTTCTCCAACGCAAGAAGTACCGGTGCCTGGGTCAGCATTTTTAACTTTTCCTTCTTGAGGAAAAAGTTCAAAATCCTGAGATCGAGGATCGACCGTAAATGGCCATCCTTTTTGGGAATCAGAAAGTAACGGGAATAACACCCCGGACCCTGTTCCTGCTCTGGAACCAAATCTATTGCACCCTTCTAAAGCAGCGTTTTCACCTCCTGCTGGAGGAGCAGAAGATGCTCTTCCAAACAAAGCCCATGTCGGGGGGGGGGGGGCCAACGAGAGGGATACTCCTGGAAGGGTAAGGCATACCCACTCTCTACAAATTCTAAAACCCAGAGGTCTGTAGTGACATATCTCTAGTGAGGCAGAAAATAGGCCACCCGTCCTCCCACTGGGCAAGCATGCACCAAGATGGTAAAGCTAGAGCTGCTTTCCTGCAACATTGGCCGGGGAGGATGAGGAGGAGGCTGGTTGATGGGCAGCTCCATGCTGACGACCTCTGCCCCTTTCCCTGTAACTCCTATAAAGGGGATTTGAGGCTTGCTACTGCAAACTTCTTCCTCGAAATGACAGGTTCAGGGTGAAACCTCCAAACCTACGGAACTGCCTATAGTTCTTAGGTTGCGACTGAAGTCCCAAGGACCTCGCAGTCGCCTTACTGTCCTTGTTCTTTTGCAGAACAGAATCCGCCTTGGCACCAAACAACGGCGCTCCATCAAAGGGCAAATCCATCAATGTTGCCTGAACATCTGGTGAGAAGCCCGACCCCCTCAACCAGGCATGTCTCCTCAGGGTAACCCACAGCCCTTGCCACTGAGTCGTCAGTGTCAAGACCCAAATGTATTACCTGGCGACCAGCTGCTTTAGAATCATTTAGGAACTCCAAAAAATGACCCTGGAGATTCCCAGGCAACTTTGGGACAACCTCCCTTGCCGAGTCCATTAAAGCATGTACATAACCCCATTGATTCAAGGGCCATACTTCCAGAGGAGAGGACCTTCTTGGCAGATTGCTCCATCCTCTTAGACTCCCTGTCAGCTGGAGTTGTCAGAAAAGAACAAGACAACAGTTTGGTGGAACAAGAAGCCTGTATTACTAAGCTTTCAAGTGTGCGGTGTGATGACAAAAACATTGGATCCCCTGGAGCCGACTTGTATCTCCTGGCAATGGACCTTGACACCACTACCGAAAACATAGGTTTTTGCCACATTTCAAGAATGGGTTCAGTAAGAGCCTCATTAAAAGGTAACAGCGGCTCGGATGATGACGTGGTTAAATGAAGCACCTCAGTCAACAAGTTGGACTTTAACACCCCAGAAGGTAGAGGCAACTCCAACACTTCTGTCACTTTTCCAATCACAGTGTGATAAGATATGACCTCAGGTGGCGCTATACCTTTCAGAGATAACAATTCCCACTCTAGAGACATCCAGTCCTTCAAAATCTGGATCCAACACCACAATCTCGCCTTCTTCAACGTCCTGATTCTCCTAAAAATACCCCTCTTCTTCTAAAAGCCTCTGAGGCTCTCCATGAGATCTTATCTTCCACATCGATGGCGCCGGTGACTTAGGCAACGGCGCCATCAGCTGTTTAGACGGCAGTGGAGGCGGTGGATTTGAATCCGGGCGACACAGCGCCGGTTCGGATCCAGACAGCACCAATGAAGGATCAATCGGCGTCAAAGACTCTCGCCCTTCTTGCACTGGCGTCGACTGTCTCGGCGCTGGCCAGGTCACCAGAGTGATCATCATGAAAGGCATAAAAGGAGCCTGTTGGAGAGGTGCCGGAAAGCCTCCTAGAGAAGAAGAAAGCAGACCCATGGGGCTAGCCGGCGCACCAGATGAAGTAGCAGCCCCCGCAAAAATGCTAAACATAGCATTTAAAAAGGTGGAAGGGTCAGAACACCTGAGAACACCGGATACTCCTGCTCCCGGATGGGCGGCACTGGCGCCGGATGCAATAGAGGGAACACTGGATCCAAATCTAGCTCCAGCAGAGGCTGTTCAGTCGGAGTTGCTGACCTCTGAGCCGGAGACAATGCCGGAGGCACCCCTGGAGATAGAGTCAGACATTTTCTCTCCTTCTTCCCAAGTCTTAGGACCCGAGGACATCAACCTCGGCGAACCATCCCTGGAAAAGGGACGTCGAGAACGATGGCGCTGCTTCTTCTTGTGCTTTTGTTTGGATGACCTCGAAGAATGGGGAGACGGCGACTCCAACCGAGGCCTTCAACGACCTCTCTTCTGCTTTTTAGCCTTGGCCATTTAAAGCTTTGCCTCCCAATCTTTTAAAGTCTTCGGATTCATTGGACGACATGACAAGCAGGCTTTAACATTATGCTCAGATGACAGGCACCAAAGGCAATCTTCGTGAGGGTCTGTGATGGACGTTTGACCGCCGCATTCCCTGCAGGGCTTGAATCCCAACTTTCGCGGAGGACACATCTTCACTTGCCACAATGTTGCACCTACAGAAAAGGAAGAAATCTCCCACAATATGGAGAGCCTAGGAAAAAAACATTACGCGACGATGGCGCGGACAAAAGGTAACTGACGTCAGCACGCCGACAAGGTTTTCTTATGGCTCCGATGACATCACGCGGAGTTGCTTGCAGAGTCGTGGTATTATGAAGTTCTCCTCGACATGGGAGAGCTATGGTGAAAAGTTTCAGTGGAATGCTGTGCATGGGGATATTCAAAAAGTGAGGAAGCCTCAGGTAGATCTATTCATCAGAATATTATGAATGAGATTTTTTGAGGATATTATTAAAGATTAAAGAATTGAGACTTTAACAAAACTTTGTAACGCACACCAAATCTCATCATTGACTCCCAGAGATTAAAATTGAAACTGTGATACTAAATTGATTAAGTTGCACCTCCTGATTAATCTCATCTACTACAAAGTTCTGTCGACTTAGCCCGAGTAAGCAGGGGACTTTTGAGCTGGCAAGAATTTTACTGTAAACCAAATATTTATTTAAAGTCCTTGCTCCACCAGCTGTGTAGCAGGATCAAGCGTGGAGCTCTTTTCAACATGGATTATTGACTATTTGTCAAACAGCCGTCGAAGCAAGCTGAAACTAGATGTTATGGACGGAATTTGTTTTTTAAATCTACAGACTAAGTTTCAATGGTGGGGTAAGAGAGGTATGTAATGGGGACAGTTATGACCTAGGCATTCTGAACTGGTACGAATGCGCCTCTGTGTTGCTTATATATTTAGGGGATAATGACCTGGTGCAATGGTCGGGCCTGAGGCTGTTAAAGCTTATGAAGAATAATTAAGAAATCATCTATATGTCACGGTCAGAGACTTACATATTTTGGAAAGCTTTGGTCCATAGGAGGGCTTGGTGTGGGGGGAGTACAACTGAATGCTGTGGTGAGAGCTTGGCACAAACTGAATAGAGGAATGCAAAGATTCTCTGAATATAGGGGGATTGGTAGGCTGGAGCAGGTGGATATTACAAAGGAAGATTTCACTTTATTTAGACAAGATGGGGTTCAATTATCTTTTCTGGGCAACAAATTCTATTTGCTTGAATTTCGAGCTCAGTTAGCAAAGAAATTAGCGGTGTATCAATGGTGGTGACCAGTGCTTTGGTTGTTGGGCGACAGGCTGGAACATAAGAAGTGACTGGGCTGTTAGAGCGACACCTAGTGGCAAAATAGATAGCAGGAGCAGGAAATTACTCCTCCTCAAGGTTTTTCCTGGGTAGCAGAAACACATAGGGTTCATGCACAAGGCCTGAAGGGTTGGGGCCTTGACATGTGGATTTTGGCAGATGGATTTCAAGGGAGTGACACTTAGGTCAGGTATGAAAAGAAGGTGAATGAAATGAAAGGGGGATGGTGCAGATTGTTTGAATATTTTGTTGGGGGTTTGTGTGGGGGGAGGTTTTAAGGGTTGTGGAGGAGAGTCTCATTATTTGCAATTGTAAGGTTGGGCTGTTTATAGTTTGTAATGTATATATGTTTAGCTGCATACTGGTCCTAATAAAGTGACTTTTTGCTCTTATTGGGCCGGTTTATTCCTCACTGCTCCATCCAATGGAAACTTCTCCAACTACAGAGACATCATATAGTGACACTGCACTGGTAGCTGGCCCCATTGAGGCAACGTCACCCCAGGAATTACCGCCATCACAACGTTATCACTGCAGTGAGGACAGCTTACTGTTTGATAGCACTGATGAAGCAGACAGAGAAAGGCTTCTTGAAAGGAGAATTGAAAAGTCAAACGCCGCCGTCTGCATCAACATCTATTTTTTTGATGCCGAATATCTTGACGTTAATATCTAAGATTGCTTGAAAGTTCAATGCTTTAATGTCGAGCTGACAGACTGTGAGCGCTTCGACACTGGTTGGCTTAAAACCATAAAGGACTTCTTCAGTGGTGTGCTCTCAGCATTAATGTTGGACCTGCAGCCAAAGCTGGCCTTTCATGTCAAGCATGTTGTTGTCGAGCCACGCTTTGATGTCAAAATGTGAGACGTCAAATAGAGTGATGATAGTGGCGGTGTCTTTTTTCCTCCCTGGACACCCCTTTTCAGGAGTCTTTTACTAGCAAGTGAATGGACTCAGAAGAAAGAGCATCTTCTCTGGCCAGCCGCAAAGTTTCTTCCTCTCTTCCTCCACCCTGAGGTCTCCAGCTTCCCTCTCAGACAATTCCACTCACGGTCCTTCAACCCCTTTTTTGGTCATCTTCTAACAAAATTCACATTCATTGGTTGAACGTCAGGAGGATAAGAAGACTACATACACATTGTCAGAGGCACAATTCTTTCTCTCATAGGCAAGACACTTTATAAGAAGTGTGAGAAATTGGGGCCTTGGCTGAGAGGTTGGAAGCTATTCGGGCAACAACCACAATCGTAGTCAGGGTGAGTCATAAACAGCCACTAAATTAACCTGTGCTTGACCCTCTGGTAGCTTGGCACAAAGCAGTCAACTTAACTTGGAGGCACTGTATAAAGAATTTATGCAATGCACACAAACAATTACAAAGGGAAAACAGTCCCAAACCAATTTAAAACAAGCATTTGCAATGCAATAGGTCTCGCTTTTGCGAGAGTTTGAGCTATTCGCATTATAAATGGCAATGCCTTTTATTTATCTGTTTTGAAAACTTGCAAGAGGTGCGTAAACATGCACTCTGTACTTATAGCCTTTGCTTACGAGAAGCAAGGCTGGCAATAACTGCTCCTCTTTTACTGCTAGTCTTGCTTCTCGTAAGCAAGGACTATCTGTACAAAGTGCGTGTTTACGCACCGCTTGCAGGTTTTCAAAACACATAAATAAAAGGCAGAGTCATTTACAATGCCAATAGCTCAAACTCTTGCAAATGCGAGACCTATTGCATTGCAAATGCGAGACCTATTGCATTGCACATGCTTGTTTAAATGGGCACCAAGTTTACACAGGCGTACAGTTTTAATCATACAAACTACGTATCGCACAAACGGTGTGGGAAACTAGTTTCAGTGAATATTCATCATTTGCACACCACAATGTGTCATGATCAGATCACAATCTTTTACATCCCTTATTAGAGCTCCAAAGATATGCGTTTCATTTCTGCAGATATATTTTGCAGGTAGTCAAATGTTGTGCGCTAGAACAAACCACTACATCGTACAGCCTTTCCTTTCACACTCCCGGTACCCAGCTAGATTGCCACCCTTCACTTTAAAAACTCCCCTCACTTTACAGCCGGAAAGAAAAGCGAGCACCGTCGCAAGGTTGAAAGATGAAGCAGCAACGTGTCAGAAGACAGGCCAACATTTGACCTCTGTCCAGCAAGAGGGGGTGTTTCGGGGATCGGTATTACAGTTACTCTGGCTTGCATCGGAGGTCGGTCGACACCCTACGGAACCTTTTGGTGCCATGGCGAAGGGTGGGGTATGGACACAGTCAGGAAGCAGCGGTGCTCATGGGGCAGCGGGGAAGAGGACTTGAAAGGGCTGGCATAAGGGGACATGGGCATAAGTTATGCAGTCTTTGTGCCCTTAGTTTTCATCCTTCTGAGGCAGGTTGGATGGGTGGCAATTCCTACGGGTGCTCCGGACACGCGGGGGAGGGGTTGGGCGCTGTCTGGGGAGGGGTGTCATTGCGGTAAAAAAGGCGAGGGAGGACCGGGGGTTGTTGGCGCAGGTGGTGCAGGGCAGACGGTCGCCTGCAAAGGTGACAGGGCATGAAGTGCAGTGTGGGGAGCTGGGGACACTGGGACAAACAGTATGGGCAGTTCCGCGGAGTGGAGGGTGGGGAGGCACTCCGACGCTTGGCACAGGTGCCATTTGGCGGACAATGCAGCGGCACGCATGGAGGGCAGCATACCTTCCCTTGGTCCCATCCCCCACCCACCACCCCTAGGGTCAGCCGGCAGCAAGAGTGGAACAGCGTGCGGGGGAATGGGGGGTTGCATAGGGTAGGCACGGTAGGGTTTGAATAAAAATGTGTAGGGTGGCCATTGTTAACGCAGGTCAGGTTTGGGCGAATGCTGGTGAGCGGGGGGACGAGGAGGGTCTGGGCGCTAATTTGGATGGATGAGCGATGTGGGGAAGGTCACACGGCACGGGAAGAGAGCAGGAGGTATGGGGACAGGGGTGCCGCTTAGGGAGGGAAATTGTTTCCCGGACTGCGGGAGGCTCACGTTGGAGGGTGCGGATGGCAAGGGGGGATCAGGAGCACGTTGCTGTGGGTAGTGGTGGGCAGAGTCGGGGTCCCGGGGGAGGCACTGGCTTTGTGTGCAAATTGGTTGGCTTTGCGGAGTGGGGAGGGGGTTCCGGTTTCGGGGGGATCACCATATGTTGGTCTTGGGGCGCAATAAATGGTCTTCGGAATAGGACGGAAAAGGGGCATTTGTCCAGGGGTGAAGTAACGGGAATACGGTAGCGAACGGATACACACGGAGTAGGGTTTGAGAGAGACAAAAGCGCGCCAGGGGGAGCGGCAGGGGTGGGGGGGGGCAGGGGGCACTAACTTAGGCGGCTGGAAAAGAGGCAGCGTCAGCTTCAGTTACAGGGTGAGAGGAGAGATAGGGGGCCGTCCGAGGAAAGGAATTTCTTAGATAAGGAGAACAGGGTGGAGCTGGCTATACCCTATTGGGCGGTCCGGCAAAATCTGGTCTGTACCTGGTGGTGTGGGGGGGGGGATGGGCTGCTCCACCAGGCACGGCAGGAAGCGCCACCTGAATGAAGGGATTGGCGCCATGCGCACAATAGCCGGAGTCCTGTAATAACGGCAATATACATAGCTGCCAAGGTTTCAGAGTGCGTAGGTGACATTTAATAATTTCACTTTAAGTATCAGTGGCATTCAACAGTTATCAGTGACACTTTATCGCAAACAAAAAACAAGCAGCGAAGACAAGGGAAACATTAAGTTCACAAATTACACAAAGTTAAGGAACAATAACTCGAACGCGATCTTACAAATGCTTGAAAGCACCGGAAACCGAGGCCGCCAAACGCTTTTGCTTGCACCGCTACAGGGACAAGTATGTTTGTAACAGGGAGACTGTTCTTGGACTGCTGGGGGCTCACGGTGGGGGTTGCGGATGCCAGGGGGAGACCGGGACCACACAAAAGAAAGTGAAAGTGTGCCATGCGCGCCTTGTGCTGAAACGCCGCCAGCCGTACGCGTGCACATCTCCTGTCCTCCGTACGCGTGTGTGCACATCTCCTGTCCTCCATACGCGTGCGTGCACATCGCCTGTCCCCCTTCCGAACTCAAGTCGACGACAATAAGTCTCGCTAGCGACAGCGCTTCGCGCTGCGTCGCTAGGCGAGACCTAAAAATAGAGTAAATTTCAATAAACAAAATGATACTAGAATGACAAAAATCCAATCAGTAGAACCCGACACATTAAATTTTAAAGTTTTAAGTGAAAATAGAGCCTAAAAGCACAAAGTGCCCCTCGCGGTCATATAATTGCGCTAGACCGGGGGGAAAGTTAAACGTTCAGCCCAACCGCGATGGAGTGTGGGTCCTGCTGAAGAGTTACCTTCTCAAGTCTGGCGCAAAGAGTTTTGTTTGTGTTGGAGGAGGCCACCATCAGAAGGTCGAACGTGGCAGATGGTCATTGCAGTAGCTTTGCGTTAGCGGCCACCGCGTACTGTCGTTGCTCTAGCGCTAAGTGCAGCTCTCGCACTGCCGGTGGTTGTTGTCAGTGCAAAGAGCAGGTCTCACCGGAGCTTCAAATTGGCAGTAGTGGTGGGTGGCAGGGTCTTGGTTTACAGTAGCAGAGAGTCCAAACTTCAGGATTTTCACCTTTTCTTTAGAAGAAAGTCTCACTGATGCCAGCTAAGTTTCGAGGACATGAGAGGCACCTCTTGGGGATTAAGACTCGATCCAGCAGAGGCCAGCAGCAGGGCTCAGCAGGTCCAGTTGCAGCAAGTCAGCTGGACATTTACAAGGGAGGCCTCTGAAGCTTGTTGAAGCCCTGTAGCTCACACCGGATGTCAGCCAACTGACCCTTGGAATCACTATGGGTAGCCCAGGATCAAGGCAAGCAGGACCAAACTTCCTTCTTCAGACAGAAAGGCAGCCTTCAAGCAGCAGAGCAGTCCTTCTTCTGAATCTTCCACGTTAGGAGTGTTCCGATGCGTGGCTCTGGAGGTCCCATATTTATATCTGGTGCTAGTCTTTGTGTGGGGGATTCCCCGACTTACTCACAACACTGGATCTGGAAAGTTCTTCCCCTTTCCCTGGTCAAGGCTCCTAACTATCTGGAGTGACAAAAGGCAGGGCAGGCCTGGTGTTAGGTTTCTTTGTGTGCGCTTTGGGCAAAGTCTTTTGATCTGTAAGTGGGGCTGGGTACAGCCCCTCCCCAGTTATTCTGCCAGGATGGCCCATCCTGTCCACACTTAAACCCCTTTTGTTTGTCTGGAAGATGTACATCAACCCCAACAGCAGAGCCATTCGCAGTTATATGACCGAGGACACTGGCAGACGGCACAATTGGTTGGGACAAGAAAATGCCAACTTTCTAAAAGGGGCATTAAAACTGCACTACAGGCTGCAGGGGCAGGCTGAGGCTTGTTTTAAAAAAGATACTTTAGAGGGTGGCACAAGGAGCGCTGCTGCCCACTAGTATCAGTAAATTTACAGGCCATGGGCACATGTAGTATCATATACCAGGGACTTACAAGTAAATTAAATGTACCAATCGGGTACATGACAATTGTAACATGTTTTAGGGAGAGAGCACAAGCACTTTACCACTGGTTGACAGGAAAAAAGTGCACAGAGTCCTAATCCTACAAAAATGGGTTCAGCAACAGAAGGCAATACACCTGGAGGGATGACCCTTAAAAAGGGCTAGGTCCAACAAGTGAAGGCATTTGTGGAGAAAATCCCTTCAAGAAGTGATAGAAAATGAAAGTGAAAGCTTTAAACCTGCTTAATACATTGAATGAAGACAGTCTAAACTCAATCTTGAGGAGAAAACCTCAAAAATTGGGTGAAAAACCCCTAAAATGTTCTGAGACCCACAGAGCACTAACCACAAAAAAAGAAACTGAGGCTGTGAGGTAAACTACCACAACAGTGTATGCTGGCAGATGGAACCTGTTGGCTTCTTAAAGGTGAAATTCATGTTTTTTCACCTTGTGCATTTTTAACCTGACAAGCCAACTAACCTTCATGTTTCACTCTGTCATGCAGGGGTATGCAAGATCAAATCTAAAACTTCGGTACAATCTTTTGTTAGATGCAGCAGTGGTGCCTTTTGCATGGATTAAATGTATAATGGGGGTAGAACGGAGTGGGGTGGATTGGGGTAGACTGGAGTGGGCATGGGTGGGTTGGGGTAGATTGGGATGGAGAAGACTGGAGTGGGGTAGATAGGAATAGGGTAGATTGGGGTAGAGTGGAGTGGGATATATTGGGATAGATTGGGTTAGGGTGGGGTAGATTGGGGTGGGGTAGGGTAGATTGAAGTGGGATGGAATGGGGTGGATTGGGTTCGATTGGACTTGAGTTGGGTAGAATGTTCTAGACTGGAGTGAAGTGGAGTGGGTAGATTGGATACAGTGGAGTTTAGTAGGGTAGATTGGGTGGATTCGAATGGGTAGATTGGAGTGGGGTAGATTGGGATGGAGTGGAGTTGGATAGATTGGAGTGGAGTCAAGAGTGGAGTGAGAGGGATTGGGAAAGAGTGGAGTGGGGTAGATTGGGTGGATTAGAGTGGGGTAGATTGGGTGGATTAGAGTGGGGTAGATTGGGTGGATTAGAGTGGGGTAGATTGGATTGGCGTGGGGTAGACTGGAGTAGGGTAGATTGAAGAGGGATGATTAGGGTGGGTAGTTTGGAGTGGGGTAGATTGGAGTGGCGTGGGGTAGACTGGAGTGGAGTTGGGTAGATAAGAGTGGAGTGGGGTAGGGTAGAGTGGGGTAACTTTGGGTTAAGTGGGGTAGATTGTAGAGTAGGGTAAAGTGGAGTGGAGCACGTTGGAGCAGCATAGATAGGGGTAGATTGGGAGGGGTAAATTGGAGTAGGGTAGATTGGGGTGGAGTGGTGTAGGGTAAACTGGAGTGGGATGGAGTGGTGTGGAGTGGGTTAGAATGGAATGGAGTGGAGTAGATTGGAGTGGAGTGGGTAGATTGGAGTGGGGTGGGGCGGGATAGAGTGGGGTGGGATAGAGTGGGGTTAACAAGGGGTCAAGTGGGGTAGATTGTAGAGTGGGGTTGAGTGGAGCGGCATAGATGGGGGTAGACGGGGGTAGATTGGGCTGGGGTAGATTAGGGAGGGGTAAATTGGAATAGGGTAGATTGGGGTGGAGTGGTGTGGGGTAAACTGGAGTGGGATGGAGTGGTGTGGATTGGGTTAGAATGGAATGGAGTGGGGCAACTTTGAGTGGAGTGTAGTAGATTGAAGTGAAGTGGGATAGAATTGGGTGGAGTGTGGTGTACTGGAGTGGGGTATATTGGATGGATTGGAGTGGGGTAGATTGGAGTGGGGTAGATTGTGGTAGATTGGAGTGGTACATAGTGGTAGATTGGAGTGGGGTAGATTATGGAGTGGGGTGGATTGGAGTAGAGTGGGGTAGATTAGAGTGGAGAGGAGTTGGATAGATTGCAGTGGGGTTTGGAGGGGGTGGGTTAAATTGGACTGGGGTAGATTGGAGTGGAGTATATTGAGTGGAGTGGGGTAGACTGGGGTAGATTGGAGCAGAGTGGTTTAGATTTGAGTGGAGTGAGGTAGATTGGGGTGGAGTGGGGTTGACTGGAGTGTGGTGGGTTGATTGAGTGGGGTAGAGTGGAGTAAAGATTGGAGTGGGGTAGATTGGATCGTAGTGGGGTGGAGTGGGGTAGATTGGGTTAGAGTGGGGTAGATTGAAGTGGGATAGATTGGAGTGGGGGTGGAGTGGGGTAGATGGGGTGGGGTGGAGCAGACTAGCGAAGTGGGGTGGGGTAGATTGGGATTCACTAAAGTGGAGTGAAATGGGACAGACTGGAGTGGGGTAGATTGGAGTGGGAAGAGTGGGGTAAGTGGTGTGGAGTGGAGGGGCGTAGAGTGGTGTGGCATGTTGTGTCGAGGAGTGAGTGGTGTAGACTGGATTGACGTGGAGTCGAGTAGCATGGCGTGTTGTAAACTGGAGTGGAGTATTGTAGAATGGAGTGACGTGGCATAGAGAGGAAGGGCGTGGAGTGGAGTAGAGTGGCGGAGTGTGGAGTATGCATGGTGTGGTAGTGCACTACCATTACAGACAACACATTTTCAATTGAAATGACCATTACATTTGCACCGAAATACAGTTTTACTGCACACAAAAGATAATGTGTGCAAATGTCATCACCTAGTGTACTGATGTGTTTTGATCGCATTCAAATATTTGTTTCCCCCACACATCAGAATTACAAAAAAAAATTGCTTCATTTGTATGAATTCTGATATATTCTGAAACATCAGCACAGTTCTTTTTTTCTGCTAGAAAAATGAATCCTACACCTTTTTCTCTTACATGGATATTCAGCAGGATTGTCACATGAATTCTCTCACTTTGAAGGTCAGAGAAAGAAAAGTAAACACCAACCTCCCTCATAAGAGAGAGTTTGACATTTGATCTCTGTCTTTGAAGGCACAGCAAATGTGACAAAATAAGAACAAGATTTAAAGGCCTGTTTACAGACAGCGAGTTTGTGTAAGAATACAGCAAACAAGGTTTGGGCAACGGGAGGGACGAACTCAAGCTAGACTGCCTAAAGCAAAAAACGCCAGCAAATTGAAAGCCAGAAAATGTAAACTACAAAGCCAATGGTAAGCAACGGGTGGAATTCATTCCTAGGTCATCTTTCTGAATGTACCCAAGATGTCTTTAGCGGTATGCTTCGACATAAAACGTTTTGCACTAGATACAGTATGTTTCCATATTACTACAAATTCAACTTTTTTAAACAGTGCAAGCACTTAAACATTGAATCTTTATGCATATTTTGTGGCATCCTATCTTATACTGGGTGTAGCCTTAGAGTGAACTTAATTTTTAAACAAAAGACTTATGTATTCACAGTGCTTTCTGTCACATTCTCGGACCTCGTAGCTCCATAAATTCATAGCACTATACCCAGTGCACTAATAAGAATTTAATTAATTTCCCTTCGGTTCCACCCACAGACATATAAAGTGATGGGATTAACCGACTAAACTTTCCTACCAGGACAATGCATTTCCCACAGATTAACTTGGCTTTATTTTTCATTTATATGTGCATATAATTTATGTGGAGTTACCCATAAATGGAAAAAAAAAAAAGCTGACAAAATAGCTCCAGACTATTTTGGGGTTTTTTGTAGCACCGTGCCTGAACATACCTAAATTGTACTCCGGATCAGTTTCCATACTTTTCTATACATACACGGCTGCTCGTGACAATGCATGCCAATGCCATAGCCATGAAAATAACGTGTTATCTAACATGGTTCTCCCCAAACGTATGCAGAGCTCCCTCCCACTTGCAGACATTCTATACGATTAAAAAAAAAATCCGAGAACAAACTGCGTGTGCACCAATGACCTGGGAATTCACTACAAAAAAACTTCCACAGAGAATCTCTCATCTAAGCACCCGTCAGCACCGGTAAAAGCGTGGCAGGCGAGGACTTGAGGGAGGTGGCAAAACGCCAAAGAGAGATAGGGGACCTCAAACAGAAAAGGATGAAAGGACCAGATTAAAACAGCAGCTCTTTGGAGATGAAAGGAGTGGTCAAAGTGACCTGAGACACCCAGTTAAACTACGGTACGGTCGGCCGCAGTACTCCGCTTTTCAGCAGAAGCCTAAAGCATTCGTTGGCTGGGCAAATGACTGTAAACACACTGACCTCGTGAACTAAGTCTGTTAGAGACGATGACTGTTTAATTCCAGCTCGTGCAGATGTAAACATATTTTTTAAAAATAGTAAGCGGTCCTCATTTCTGTAGCATTACCCTTTTTTGGTAAATTTCAGGAAACTAAAATGAACTAAAACACACGGTCCATCCGTCCTGCACTGCCAAAAAGTAAAGCAATGAGGGGCTGGCCAGTGGTTGAGATGGAATTATAGAAGCAGGTACTCACGGTTCCTAAGTACCTCTGTGCTATTCAGAAGTCCTGGTACTCCCATTAAAAGTACTGAACCCCCGCTGTGAAGGACAGTACTCTCCATATTAAATTGAAGAATTGCAGGTACTCTGTACCTGTGAGGTACTTGTCCATTTAAAGCACTGAGGCTGGCAAAATAAAGAGGGTTAAAAAACAACATGCTCTACAGATAACACCGTACTTACCTCTCCATTTTTTTACAGATTATATCACAGTAGACTGCAGGAGACATGACCACACTCACACACAACACAGGTCTTGCCTACAAAATAAACAAGCATTTGCAATGCAATAGGTCTCGCAATTGAGAGATTTTGAGCTATTGGCATTGTAAATGACAATGCCTTTTATTTATGTGTTTAAAAAACCTGCAATAATAAAAGGCATTGTCATTTACAATACCAATAGGTCAAAGCTTGGAAAATGCGAGACCTATTGCATTACAGAGAGCGCGGTGTCCCTGAAGAGGGAGTCGCGCTCAGCTTAAAAGTTTAAAAAAAAACCAGAAAGCGCGGTGTCCCCGAGGTGGGAGTCGTGCTGAGCATTACAGTAAAAAAAAAAAAAAAAGCTGAAAGAAAGCGCGGTGTCCCTGAAGCGGGCGTAACGACCAGCTTAAAAGTTTAAAAATCAAGAAGCGGCCGCCATTGGCCGGTGAGTGCTCTGTGGGGGCAGCCACTTATAAAATTAAAGTGCACATAGCGCTCCATACAAGAAGCGGCCACCATTGTCCCATTCATTAAAGAAAATAGCGCTCACCGACTTATAAAGCAGACCGTGTAACAAGACAAGTAAAAAGTCCAGTCGTTATGGGAGGTTACAAATGCAGACAAGGCGGTACCAAGGAGGGACTACTAAGCCTATTCACAAATGAAAAGAAACGATTTCGCAAGGACAGTAACAGGAGCCAATTGAAAAGATGGGCGGGAAATGGGCGGAGTTTGTATGCCATACCTCAATACAGCATTCCTCGCAAAGCAGCGCATGCGCTACCCAGGCTCTACCTAAGAAGGCAGGCTTTGGCACTCTCAATAGGTGTGGCTTTAACAGTACCTCTTCAATCACTGGTGTGACCCGACACTCAGTAAATCATCATATATGTCCTCTCTCACTCATTATTGCACTCACCCATCCTTTTATCCACCCACTGGCCCATTCTTGCAGTCACCCACTCACCCATCGACAATAACACACAAACTCAACAAGCAAAAGTAAATTAAATTAAAAGAATAAAAGTAGAGAAAAAAAAAAAGAAACTGCCTTAACAAAACCTTTGCAATAAAAAAATAATTAAAACAGCCACTGACAAACCCAATAGGTCTGGGTTTTATGTGCTAACAAAGGCAAGTGTTAGCACATGAGAGGAAGCCAAAGAACGAAGCTGCGGGTGCGGAGAGAGAAGTGTAAAGTAGCCCCTTATGTAGTTTAAGATGAGCAATTGAGTGGAGGCAGAACAATACAACCAACAGCCAAGAGCATTAGGAGAAAGATGAATACTCCACTGGGCTGCACCGAGATGTGATGCAAAGTTTCAAGTTAGTGGGTAAAGAGGCTAACTGAAGAAAGCAAGTGATTGAAAGAGATGGTCCCAAAGCCCACACTATGTATATTGTTAGCAACAGGTCAAGCAGATGTGCTGTCAAAACTAACACCTAAAAATTAAACACTGCTTTGAGCAGACATCTTGGAATGGTACTGTGCATAATGTAGCAAGCACTGTTTTAAAGTCCCGAAATAGCCCTGTTTCCCACCCTGGAACAGTAAAACAATGAGGCACTTTGCAAGGCGATGGTGCAGTAACCATTGGACTGCATTGCCATCTTAAAGTCCTGTTGCACATAGTGTAACATTGTTCTACTAATACAAGACAGACACAAGGCAGCCAAAATGCTGCTTTTAATCAAGGCAGCCATTTTGTAACAGTAAAACAATGAAACGCAGAAATGAAAGAAAACGTACAAGAGGAACTAAAGGAATGTACCACCAGCCCTGGTACTGAAGCGCCTTAATTTTTAGGTAGCTCCGCACATTTCACCAAGCAAAATGACATCACTTCGAGCCAGTGGCTGAAGTGAGCTGGCTCACTGCACATGGTATGTGCTGTATAGAGTGGAAGAAAAATGTGAATGACACTCAGACAGACCAACTGCCAAAGAGAGCTGACCCAAAGCCCATCTAGGTATGTACGTGTAATCTTTTTTATGAGCGCTTTTGATTACAAGAGAATAACACAGCTAACTCTCCTCAGTTCAGCTTTTTTGTAAATTTGATTGGTTTAAATGAAAAAGATGATTATTTATTAGCAAAATTCGTAAATGTCGTTTTATATATGAATGTTCATATATGAAATAATTTGTTAGCAGCGTATGGTGAGCAATACTGGAGTTTATTGATTTTTTATTGCACTGACACTTGTCACTTTATTTACGTTATTTTCCTCCTTGCTCTGCTTATCAATGTCAACTGACAGAATTTACTGATTTGCACTAAGCATGGTTCACTTTAATTTGTATTTATAGCACTGTCACTCTAAAAGTTTTAAAAAATGGTAGTTGTAATGACGTCAGGAACATGTATAAATTAATGTGGTAATGAAAGAGAAAACGGTTTGACGAAGATTGCGGCTGCGATAGAAACGCGTTACCTGTGTAGCAACAAATAAAAAGTCAGTTGAAAGTGAGCCCGAGCGTTCTGGTGCTTGTTCTGATTACGGGCAGGCGTGCTGAGGATTTATGAATCCGTCACCGATGTCGGACTCTGGGACGCCCTCTCGTGAAGGAGCACCACGCATATCGGCGAAGGAAGTGAGCGATGTACGCGGTACACGACGCAGATCCCCCCCCAGTAAATTGCAAGACGTGGATACGGAAGAGAAACGCTGGCGTTGGCACCGCGGAGCAGTGACTGTCTGAATCAGCAGTAAGCCACGGAGCATTCTCTGTTATTGAGCAGTGGGGTGAGAGGAAAGTTGCATTAAGCCACGTAACGGGACACAAGGTTAGACGGTGTGTTGCTCACATCTTTGCTAAATCATGGAATGGATCAAGGAAAGGGAAGCGGATGCTGAAAAGCGATTTAGTGATACTGAGGCAGTGGATGGGCAAAGTGAACCGCGCTCAGAGGCAGATATTAATAAGCTCATGGGGAGTAAAGAACTACTGAGGTCTCTAGAGAAACTTATTAAACGAGAGACATCAAAGTGGTGGGAAAGCAAATCCCTAACCCGCTACTTGGAAGTGGGGGGTGTTCCAAGAGGCTTGAGAATTTTAATTGCCCCCACATATGAGAACCCCAATCCAGATATGCTAAAGGAATGGGCAGAGAATAATGCTGATTCATCAAAGAGAATGTTGGCAAGCTTGATAAAATACGCGGATATTGATCAGCAAGCATTATTAAAGGGAATTGATATTTTAAGTGAAGAACTTAGCAAACAGCCAGACCAAGAAGCAATAAAAAAAGTTGCAGGCTGAGATGCAAGAGAGGGTAAAGAAATACAAGCAAATTATAAAGGATAGAAAAGCCGTCAAGTTTAGATGTGATAAGCTTGACTACCAACGAGGCCAAATCTTTACCTTCTCGAAATGGTTTGAAAACATCCACCCCCAGAAACTATCACAAAGCTTGAAACCAACTACATCCCAAAGAAGAGATGAGTCTGGCTCAGAAATGAGTTCGGAAGTGGACACAGACAACGAAGATGTCAGGCCAATGCAGGCAATACCATCTGTAGAAGACGAACTTCGTTTTTTACGCTGGAACCGAAATACCAATCTAAGACCACTGAGAGGTCAGGAAAGGACATTTCGGGGCGGAGGAAGAGGAAAAACAGGCGGTCAAGGCGAACAATCCATCAACAAAGAAGCCAACAAAGGATCACGGAAGAAAACCAAATAAATGAGGATGTGATGGATATGAGCGTAGTGAATATAACGGATCTCGAATTAAACACAGCAGAAATTAAGACACTGTCTCGTGGTCTATCATTTTGCATCACTGAAAATATGGATGTCAGGGCCAATGTCTTTCCTCTATTGAACCGCACAGGAGCAGAACGACGTAAGTTCCAATGCCCTTCTCAGAACATTCCCTGCTAGGCCTTCTAGCATTCCATCGCAGGTAAGTTCTAAGGGGGAAAGGGGTTGGGGACAGAGAAGAGACAGCTTCCTGCGCTCTGCCTGTTCTGCAAGGTCTTCTTTTCTTCTTACTTCTTGCAGACCTGTACACAATTCAACTTTAGCATTTACTCAGCACTTACTTGTGACCAACTTCTCTTTTTATATTAGATAACTTATCTTACCAGGGAAACATGGGAAGCTTGCTACTCTTCTTACTTCTCGCGTTGTTTGTCTGGTTGAGATGAGAAGTTTTTACTTAGCTTGTTTATTTTCTTTTTCTATTTCAGGAACGTCCTGCCGCAGATTCTGGCTTGTGGCTATGATGCAAGAAAGATTGTGGTAAGTGTTTGCTTATTATTATTATTTTTTTTTGAATTGGTTATATTTATTTTGCCCTTCATCTAGTGTACTCACTGTGTATGACGCTCCTTTATCTTATCAGTTTAATTCTTATTAGGCTGCTTTAATTCTTCTTTTCTTCTGAATTAATAAAAGAGCTCTTCACAAGTTTTTAGTATAGAAGAAACGATAGGGTTCTCTTGAACTCCTTTTCAGTAGTTAATTAAATGAATTGTAGGCAACTGTGCTAATTTAATTTGTCTGTGCAAGCTTGTGCTTCCATCTTATTTGATTTATTTAGGAGCTGGAGATTTCTTTAACACAAACGAATTTCAACTACAGAGTTAGTTGACCCTTTTAACCTTGCTGACAAGTGGATGACTAATCTCTTTCACATGCATTTAACAAACGCGGTGAAAAGGAAAATGACTAAGTTACTTTAATTCATCACACTCTTTAACTTTCTCAACCAAGCGTGACAAGAGTCTTTTCAAATATAAGCACTGGGGAATTCTTTGAAGAGTGCTATTTTTGGAACGTTCAGCTTAAGCAGAAAAATACATTTGGTTCTTTTAAATATACACTGACCTTATTTCATAGTGCAAGAGAATTCCGACGAAACTAAAACCCGATATTTAAACGCAACTACCCTAACTAAACTTTCGCGACGCCTCAGGAACAGATGCTCTCTCAGGAATTTCTTCACTGTGGAATGTTGAAGCGCACTTCACCTGACCTTTATTATTTCAAGAGACTAGACTGCTAAACAGCAATATGCTGTAGCAGTGTTGGAATTTTGGCAGCCATGTTACAATTTCTGCGGTGCCAGCTAGCACTCCAGCTAAGGGGATAAACTGTCTTCAGTTGAGTTTGTGAGGGGGAAATAGTCGCCAGAGTGAGATGGGAAGGAGGAAACCTACAGTGAACCCTGACAGTACCCCCTCCCAACGGGGTTTCCTCCAGTCGAGGTTTGGCTGGGAATTTGGCATGAAAGGCTTTAATTAATCGGGGGGCATGAACATCAGTACTTTTTCCCCAAGAACGCTCATCAGGTCCATAACCCTTCCAATCAATGAGGTAGAAAAGTTCATTACGAATGATGCGTGAATCTAAGATGCATTTAACCTCATACTCCACCTCACCATTAAGAATTAAAGGATCCG
Organism: Calotriton arnoldi; assembly: GCA_963921515.1. NCBI lineage: Eukaryota > Metazoa > Chordata > Amphibia > Caudata > Salamandridae > Calotriton > Calotriton arnoldi. The sequence goes on along the minus strand of CAWUFW010000227.1, from coordinate 2,649,692 downwards.
GAGGAGAACTTTTACGCAAATCTGGTTGAATGGGTTTGAGGAGAGAAATATGAAACACTGGGTGAATTTTAGTAGTGCCTGGGAGAGATAATTGATAAGTGACAGGATTGATAACCTTCTCAATAGGATAGGGACCCATAAAACGGGGCTGGAATTTACGGGAACCCTTGAGTCTAAGATTTTTAGTGCTCAACCAAACCAAGTCTCCTGCCTGAAGATCAGGTTCTTTTTTACGTTTGCGATCAGCGAAGTGTTTATAACGATCCTTCGCAATCGACAAGTTCTGGATTACAGAGTGGTGGATTTTAGTCATTTGTTGAGCAATGTCTTGAACAGCTGGAACATCTATCTTATCAAAATTAGCATGAGAATTAGGATGTCTGCCTGCGTTTACAAAGAAAGGGGAATGACCAGTAGATACATTTTGAGCATTATTGTAGGAGTATTCAGCTGTCCATAAATGGTCAGGCCAATCACCCTCTTCATCTAACAAATAAAGCCGTAAGTATTGTTCTAGTTCTTGATTAATGCGTTCAGTCTGCCCATCAGTTTCTGGGTGAAAACTGGTAGAATAACGATGGTCTATATTAAGACCTTTGATGTAGGCCTTCCAAAATTTTGATAGAAACTGGGAGCCTCTGTCTGAAATGAGTACCTTTGGAATGCCATGAAGGCGAATGATATGTTGATTAAAAAGTTGGGAAAGTTGTTTAGCAGTAGGTGTTCCCTTGAAAGGTACAAAGTGTGCTATCTTGCTAAAGGTGTCCACTACCACAAGAATGGTATCATAACCATGGGAAGAGGGCAGATCTACAATTAAATCTAGGGAGACTGTGTGCCAAGGATGTGGGGGGGTTGGCATGGGTTGTAGAAGACCTTTTGGAGCCTGCCTGTCCGATTTTCCCCGTGCACAAATTTCACAGCCCAGAACGTATTGACGAATGTCTCTGCACATGTATGGCCACCAGAAACTACGTCTAAGTAACTCTTCAGTTTTGGAGACGCCTTTATGGCCCGCCAAAGGGTTATCGTGAAATTCTTGCATTGCCTTCAACTGGAGTTCCTTAGTAGGTAAATACAGATTGGTGCCATGATATGGAAGACCGTTGTGGACGAGACGTTGAGGATCTTCTGTGGCCCAATTCTCCATTTCCAGGTCAGACATGGTATTCCGAACGTGATTTTCGAAGGGCTCCAGAGAGATAACTCCAATGATTTTATCTTCAGGTATGATTTGTTGGTTAGTAATGACAGGAGTTTGATTTTCGGTGTCCAATCGAGAGAGAACATCAGCCTTTCCATTCTTAGATCCTGGACGAAAGGTAATTACAAAATCGAAATCTGCGAAATACAGAGACCAACGTAGTTGTCGTGGTGTGAGAGTACGAGCGGATCGCAGGAATTTCAGATTGCGGTGATCCGTAAACACCGTCACGGTGTGCTTAGCTCCCATTAAGTAGTGCCTCCAATCTTTAAAGGCATCTTTGATTGCCAAAAGTTCTTTCTCTGTAATTGTATAATTACATTCCGCAGGGTTGAGCTTACGGGAGCGGTAAGCCACCGGGTGTAATTGTCCCGTATCCTTATGCCTTTGTGAAAGTATTCCTCCGATGGCCAGGTCCGAAGCATCTGTCTCCAAATAGAAAGGCTCAGAGGGATCTGCATGAAGTAAAACAGGTGCCGTGGTAAAACTGTCTTTCATCAATCTAAAGGCCTCTTCAGCTTCTTCAGACCATTTAAATGGAACTCCTTTGTTTAGAAGACAAGTTAAGGGGAGAATTTTCTGGGAGAATCCGTGAATGAATCGGCGGTAAAAGTTGGAAAATCCAATAAAGCTTTGAACCTCTTTGACACTGGTAGGGGCTTTCCACTCCGTTATAGCTTTCACCTTCTGCTCGTCCATTCTCAATACAAAGCCCAGGAATTCCACTGTATCAGTATTGAACAGGCATTTTTCCAGTTTTACGTATAGTGAATTTTCTCGTAATTGTTGTAAAACAGCTCGGACCTGGTTTGGGTGGTCTTCAACTGAGTCTGAATAAATCAATATGTCGTCTATATAAACTATGACGCATCGATCAATAAATTCACTTAGGACATCGTTGATGAAGTACTGGAAGGCCGCTGGAGCGTTGCAAAGACCATACGGCATGACCAGATACTCGTAAAGGCCATATTTAGTCCTGAACGCAGTCTTCCACTCATCGCCTTCCCGAAGCCTGATCAAATGGTATGCTCCCCGTAGATCTAGACGAGTGTAAATCTTCGCTTCCTTCACCTGATCAATCAATACGGAAATTAGGGGTAGCGGGTAACGGTTCTTAATTGTTATCCTGTTAATTGCCCTAAAGTCAATACAAGTCCTGAGATCCCCCCCCCTTTCTTTGGTACGAAAAAAAGAGGGGAGGAGACTGGAGACTGGGATGGTCTGATAAATCCATTCTCTAAATTTTTGGCAAGGTATTCCTTCAAATTAATGTTTTCTTTCTCCGTCAAAGCGTAGATCCGGCTGCATGGCAAGTTAGCCCCAGGTTCAAGGTCGATTTTACAATCGTAGGGTCTGTGGGGTAGTAGCGTCTCAGCCTTCACTTCATCAAAAACATCCACAAAGTCTTGATACTCTTCGGGTACAACAGTAGTTTGTATGACACACACTGAACCTCCATTTTCACACAACTGGGCGACTGCACTGGGCTGAGAAGGATTTGTTGGACAATTGAAACAATTTCTTGTGCAATATTCCGAATTTAGTTGAATAGTTCGAGCTCCCCAATCGATCTGTGGGTTGTGCTCGGTCAACCACGGCAAACCTAGAATCAATTGGAATTGAGGGGCGTCTATTAGATTGAACTGCAATTTTTCTTGATGTCCTTCGACTGTAATCATGTGCACCAATTCTGTGTGACTGGTTATGGGCCCTGAAGTTAGATCCGTACCATCCACCGCTCTAACCTTCTCACTTTTCTCTTTTTTTAATTGCATGTAGTCCAATTTGGCTAGCGAATTTGTGATCGCAGAAATTTCCAGTTGCTCCAGAATCTACCATAACCGTAATTCCCGCCAAAGCTTCATTCCTGAATCTTAACGTCACTGTCATAACCAAATGGGGTGAGGAGACTTGTAGAGTGTTTGCCAACTGATGATTATGTGGAGTTGTTCCTTCATTCGCATCCACCAGTCCAACTCCGCTGACCGGTGGTGCCGCTAGTTTTCCTTCTCCTTTGCGGGCAATTTAGGTCTTTTTATACAATTTTTGACAAAATGGCCACCTCCACCGCAGTACAGGCACAACTTATTCAGTCTTCTCCTGTCTTTCTCCTCCTTCGTGAGTGGACCTCTGACCACACCGATCTGCATGGGTTCTACTCCAGAACAACTCTCTACAGCCCGCGTAGACTCGACCTTTACCCGATCAAAACGGGGAACACTGGACCTGAACTCCTTCCTTCGTTCTCCTTTCCGTTCGCTTTGTCGATAATCGATTTCTAGAGTTAAGTCTACTAATTCTGAGATGTCAGAAGGACGATTGGGAATTTGGGACAACGCGTCTTTGAGTTCCTCTCGCAGTCCTCTATAGAATACAGCTGCTCTTTTATCTTCGGGCCAGTTGGTCTCGACCACCAGTTTGTTAAATTGGGCCAAATACGACACTAGCTCTCGATTTCCCTGTTTCAACTCTAACAGCTCGTTGTCTGAAGCCTGTGATGCAGTTCTTCTATCAAAAATTCGGAGAAATTCTTTTTTGAAGTTGTCTAGATTGTACAAAATTGGGTCATTTTTGGTAACAAGAGGCATCGACCAAGAAGCGGCATCTCCACTAAGATAGGAGAGGATAAAGGCTACCCGGGATTGAGCATCGGGGAAAATCGTTGGGCGGCACCTGAAATGCAGAGAGCATTGTGTCAAAAACATTTGTGCTTTGTGCGGGTCTCCATTAAACCTCTCCGGAGGAGCAAGAGGGATTACTGGGGACAATGAGTGGATAACTTGTGTGGGGGCTACGGATGTAGGACTTGTGTTTGGTCCTTGGGTTTCTAAGAATGTGGTTCCTTGACTGGTCCCTGAAACTGTATCTCCCATTTTAAAGGTAATTATTTCTTGTCTAAGGATTTTATTTTCCTTCCTAACTGCCTCCAAATCTCTTTGAATGTTACTTAAAATCTCACCTAGATTTTTAAAATCAAACCCCTCCGCCATTCTGCTCGGGTGCTTGTACCAACGTGGGCACTTCACTCTGTCAGGGCCAATGTCTTTCCTCTATTGAACCGCACAGGAGCAGAACGACGTTAGTTCCAATGCCCTTCTCAGAACATTCCCTGCTAGGCCTTCTAGCATTCCATCGCAGGTAAGTTCTAAGGGGGGAAAGGGGTTGGGGACAGAGAAGAGACAGCTTCCTGCACTCTGCCTGTTCTGCAAGGTCTTCTTTTCTTCTTACTTCTTGCAGCCCTGTACACAATTCAACTTTAGCATTTACTCAGCACTTACTTGTGACCAACTTCTCTTTTTATATTAGATAACTTATCTTACCAGGGAAACATGGGAAGCTTGCTACTCTTCTTACTTCTCGCGTTGTTTGTCTGGTTGAGATGAGAAGTTTTTACTTAGCTTGTTTATTTTCTTTTTCTATTTCAGGAACGTCCTGCCGCAGATTCTGGCTTGTGGCTATGATGCAAGAAAGATTGTGGTAAGTGTTTGCTTATTATTATTTTTTTTTTTTTTTATTGAATTGGTTGTATTTATTCTGCCCTTCATCTACTGTACTCACTGTGTATGACGCTCCTTTATCTTATCAGTTTAATTCTTATTAGGCTGCTTTAATTCTTCTTTTCTTCTGAATTAATAAAAGAGCTCTTCACAAGTTTTTAGTATAGAAGAAACGATAGGGTTCTCTTGAACTCCTTTTCAGTAGTTAATTAAATGAATTGTAGGCAACTGTGCTAATTTAATTTGTCTGTGCAAGCTTGTGCTTCCATCTTATTTGATTTATTTAGGAGCTGGAGATTTCTTTAACACAAACGAATTTCAACTACAGAGTTAGTTGACCCTTTTAACCTTGCTGACAAGTGGATGACTAATCTCTTTCACATGCATTTAACAAACGTGGTGAAAAGGAAAATGACTAAGTTACTTTAATTCATCACACTCTTTAACTTTCTCAACCAAGCGTGACAAGAGTCTTTTCAAATATAAGCACTGGGGAATTCTTTGAAGAGTGCTATTTTTTGCACGTTCAGCTTAAGCAGAAAAATACATTTGGTTCTTTTAAATATACACTGACCTTATTTCATAGTGCAAGAGAATTCCGACGAAACTAAAACCCGATATTTAACGCAACTACCCTAACTAAACTTTCGCGACGCCTCAGAAACAGATGCTCTCTCAGGAATTTCTTCAGTGAAGTGCACTGTGGAATGTTGAAGCGCACTTCACCTGACCTTTATTATTTCAAGAGACTAGACTGCTAAACAGCAATATGCTGTAGCAGTGTTGGAATTTTGGCAGCCATGTTACAATTTCTGCGGTGCCAGCTAGCACTCCAGCTAAGGAGATAAACTGTCTTCAGTTGAGTTTGTGAGGGGGAAATAGTCGCCAGAGTGAGATGGGAAGGAGGAAACCTACCGTGAACCCTGACAATGGACTATGTCCAGACTCGGATAGACTGTTTTAAATTCACTCGCAAATTGAGATTGGCGAAATATTTTGTCAATAACACAGCATCTGGAATACAACAGGGTAATGCTGGTGCAAATAACGATGATCTGCTATTTTCTGATTTGAATGTTTTGAGGGATTTGGACAGCCTCTCTAGAGGGGATTGCACTGATGTGACTGATGACACTCTGATAAGAGAGTATGCTCTTAGGATACACGAAAAACCTAGTACATCTTTTAAACCCAGGTCCACGTTTTTTCCTATGGTTCCAAGTGATTCCATAGATACATTTTCAGACCAAGTAGTACAAGATTTAAAAGAGTTGTACAGTAGTGTTGTGTGTAACCCGGAGGGGAACAGATCAGCAATAGGATATAAAAGCTTGATGACTAAATTACAACTTCGTCCTGATATAGTGGTAAAACAGGCCGATAAATGAGGCAATATTGTGCTTTGGCCGCTCACCATGTATCAGGAGGAGGCTCTCAACCAGTTGAATGACAGTCTGTGTTATTTGAAGATTGACAAGGGCTGTCTGGACAATGTGACAATGGAATACCATGCAGATCTGCTGAAATGGCAAATAGCAGGTCTTTTATCCCAAGCAGAATACAAGTTCCTCAAAATAGATGCCCCTGTTACTCCCATTATGTATCTTATACCTAAGATTCATAAGAACATCAATACACCACCTGGCCGTCCTATAATTTTGGCCATAGGGAGTTTATTTGGGAATACCTCCAAATATTTGGACTATTTCCTCCAAGATCCCGTGAAAAATCTCAGCTCATATACAAGAGACACAGGAGATTTCCTTTAAAAAAAAAAAATCTATGATGTAGAGTGGGAACAGGATCTCCTAATGATTACATTAGATGTGTCGTCTCTGTATACAAGTATTTCCCACTCAGATGATATGAATGCAGTACAATACTTTTTAGGCTCACGACCTTTGTCCCTGTACAAACACACTGCAATGCTGATGTGCATGCTGGAATGGTGTTTGCGTAACAATATGTTTCTGTTCGGTTCGGAATTAAATCGGCAACTGCGGGGTACCGCGATGGGCACCTGCTTCGCCCCTAGCTATGCGAATTTGCATATGGGCTGGTGGGAGGAGCAGATGCTCGCCAATGAGTACGCAAGAGAAAGGTCTGAGAATGTGATACTTTGGTCACGCTATATTGACGATTTATTTGTCTTGTGGCATAACAGCAAATCTTCAGCAGAAAGATTTGTTGAAAGAATAAATAACAACAAGTTAAATTTACAATTCACTGCACATCTCAGTGATCAGGAAGTACAGTTTTTGGATTTATCTGTATCCGAGGCAGATGGAAGGATACAAACTAAGACATTTAGAAAGAGTACAGCAGGTTGCGCTGTGCTACACGCAAAGAGCTTCCAACCCATGAAACTCAAAAACAGTATTCCCTATGCGGAAAATCTCAGAATGAGAAGAAATTGCAGTAATCCCGAACAGCTCTCTGAAGCACAGTCAGCCCTAACACGGAGATTCAAAGCAAGGGGCTACAATACGGCCACCTTAGAAGAGGCGAAACGCAAGGCCAATATGAAATATAGGGCGCAGTTGATCTTTTCTGAAAGAATGAAAGACAATATATTAGATACAGCTGAACAGAAATTTCGCTTTATTATCAGCTACAATGTGCAACATGAAGAAATACGATACATTTTTAAACAACATTGGCATTTACTGTGCAGTGATCCACTACATAAGAAACCCCTCATCACATTTCGTAAGGCCAGATCAATGAGACAAGACCTGGTGACAAATTTTCCGGGTATAAAACAGGAGACGTGGCTCAGTGGGGGGAAAGGCTTTAGACGGTGCCACAAATGTAAAGCGTGCACCTATGGTATAAATACCACAGAAGTACCTTTACCGTTTGGGGACAAGAAATGGAGGATCACGAAGCCACTCGCATGTAGAAGCGAATATTCAATATACATGTTAAGATGCAGTTGCCAAAAGCTATACATTGGGAGCACCATACTACGTGCACATCAGCGAGTGTTGCTGCATATTAGAACCATTAAGAATAAGGATCAAACCTACCCAGTGGCGAGACATTTCGAAGTGGCCCATAATAGTAACCTTAATGATTTAGACTATTTTGTACTGGATCAGGTGCCAGTGAGGCTCCGAGGGGGCAATAGAGAAAGATATTTGAGGTAACTTGAATTCAGATACATAATAAGGTTCAATTCGCGAATTCCAAATGGTCTCAACACTGAGGAAGACATGTACATACATTTGTAGAATGAGTCTCACTTTCCGCTCTATGACAACTGTGATAACAATGTATTTTAGAATGCCAGATTCTACTAGTAATATGTATTCAATTTTACACATACTCCACATAATTCCTATTAGATCCATATGATGATTTTTATATGTGACTTTTTAAACCTGACATTAATGTATTAGTTTTTGCACATGCACTTTAAAGGAGAAGGATGTCTTGTTAATTGCTGTGAATTTGCACACTTTCAGTAGTACTGTTGATTCGATTTTGCACATGCACTATATTGCAGACGCTGCTAAATAAGGACATTGAGCCATTTGGTGATGGAAGTACAAAGAAAATGAGTTTGAGAAATAAGGCACTTGCCTGGAATTTCCGCTTTTTCTAAAACTCTCCTCAGTTCAGCTTTCTTGTAAATTTGATTGGTTTAAATGAAAAAGATGATTATGTATAAGCAAAATTCGTAAATGTTGTTTTATATATGAATGTTAATATATGAAATAATTTGTTAGCAGGTATGGTGAGCAATATTGGAGTTTATTGATTTTTATTGCACTGACACTTGTCACTTTATTTATGTTATTTTCCTCCTTGCTCTGCTTATCAGTGTCAACTGAAAGAATTTACTGATTTGCACTAAGCATGGTTCACTTTAATCTGTATTTATAGCATTGTCACTTTAAAAGTTTTAAAAATGGTAGTTGTAATGACGTCAGGAACATGTATAAATTAATGTGGTAATGAAAGAGAAAACTGTTTGACGAAGATCGCGGGCGCGATCGAAACGCGGTACCTGTGTTGTCAGGAATCGGGCATATGGCGTCTGCCGAAAATGAATGCAGATTCATACGAGGGAAACGCATTAGGATTCCTCCCTCGGTCTACATGGAAATAACTACATCTCCCATGAGGCAATGGGGGTTGTGTAGTTTAGAACGGGCCAATCCAGGGCCATAAAAATGGACGATGCACGTCGGACGGCGTGCGTAATTCTTAGTGCTACATTGTTTCTCGTGAAGCTTGCGAGTGGTGATTTTCGTATCGCTGAGTCCCGTTCGAGGTCAGGCTGCGGAGGTCTGAGGACGCTGTTTTCGTTCCTTTCAAGTTCCGGGCCTGGTGTCAGAGGAGAGGAGAGCGACGGTGTTTCCGTGACACAGCGGTGAGCTCAAGGTTACGGTGGTGACATGCGAAGCAATCGCTTACTTGCTATAAGCTGAGCGGCTTATGAGGCATTCGTGCAGTGTTGTTAACTGCAGACTGGGTGCCATGATTGTTGTCCTGCGCTCAGGAATACACATTGGAATACCATATATAAGCTATGAAGTAATAGTTTGGAACTAGAGACATTTCTTTCATCGACGTCTGTGGAAAGGCATTGATTCTCTGAACTCTGAATTCTCTGGCCTTTGTCTTGGAGATAAAAAGGCATTTGGATCATTGGATATCTCTTAAAGACTTGGAACTTCTACCATAGTATCCCTTTGCTATTTCATGCACTATTTGCCGGAACTATTTATTTCCCTACTTTAGAAAGGATTTCTACATATCTTGTTATGATTTGATTGAGGGGTATGTATGAAACTGAATACCATGCAAACCCTTACATAAATGTTTGGTGATACATGTGTGAAGACTAATGTCTTTGTTTTTGTTTTCTGGCTTTAAGGATAGTGTATAAACAATTGGGCAGTTGCCTTGCGGCATGAGAGAAGTGAGAGAACCACGTACATACGATTGAGGTATGTGATGTTTCCGTATTTAGCGAGAACATATGAGAGTAGTTTCTTCCATGTGACTAATCTCGTCTCTCTCTTCTTTCAGGTGCCTCCTTCTTCCCCGCTGTTCCCTTCCTATCCCTTCCCTCGCTTGATCACCCTAAAATTCTGTTTCATACATTAGAATTGGGGGTATCGAGAGGTGGACCCATTTGTGCATCGTTCGAATCCTGAGGAGTTCCTACTTTCACCCTTGCCTGGTGGAAGCCTTGACAGAATTACGCACCCACGATATTAACTCCTCCTGGTCCGTTCGATTTCACAATGGCCACTATGAATGATGTCCTACAAGCCTTAGATGCGGTACGACAGGAGCTAGTTCTCTCCAGGGCAGAAACCGCGGCCCTAAAAGAAAAGGTTGAGAAATTGCAGCGGAATCCATTTGATGCTGCTACCTCCCAGATACAGGTCCATGTACCTCCACAGATACCGTTGGCCTCCCCTGAAAGGTTTTCGGGTGACCCCTATAGAGTACAGGTGTTTTTGACGCAGATCCTATTACACTTCTCTTGTAAACCCGCTGCATTCCCGAATAACCATTCACGAGTCGCTTTTGCCATTTCTTATCTCGCCGGGGATGCAGCCAATTGGGCAGTCCCCCTGGTCAAAAATAATGATCCGGTTCTCTCTGATTGGAATGCATTCAGGGTTGAGTTTGAACGAGTATTTGACAGGAGGTCTGCTGCATTCAGTGCAGACAGGGAATTGCTTGAGTTGAGGCAAGGTAAGAAAGATCTCATTACCTATATGACCTCTTTTAATAGGTTGGTCGCTGAATCTGCCTGGCCAGAAGAGAAAAGGATGTCCCTGTATTATCAGGGACTGAAGGATGAGATGAAAGACATCCTGGCACAAATTGAACCACAACCTAGTACTTGTGTGGATCTCATGAATCTGACATTAAGACTGGACCACAGATTATCGGAGAGAACGGGAGAGAAAAAGAGAGCTGTAAGCCATTATGACAGAACATACCGTAAGCCTCTAGTTGTTAGTGATAGTACTACGGAGCCAATGGAGGTAGGGGCAGTACGGGCTCCTCTTACTAGGGAAGAGAAGGAATCCCGCAGAACGAAAGGTCTGTGCATGTATTGTGGGTTGAAGGGACATTACGTTCGAGATTGTTCAAAGAAACCTAGAAAATCCTTCTCGATGAATACAACCCAGAATGTAGCCGTCTCGGTACTTCCCAAACTAGATGTTTTTCCGTCAGTCTCAGATAAGGAATCCGAATGGCAGGTACCTTCCTTATCTTCTCCTTCTTGTGACGAGATTGAGACACATATAGTGGTTCCAGTGGGTATATGTGTGGAAGACATCGAACAACAACTAGAAGCCATGATAGATTCTGGAGCCACGGGGAATTTTATAGATATAGGACTGGTACACAAGCTTTCTCTCCCTACGGTTCCTAGAGCCACTCCTGGAAAAGTATTGGCCGTTGATGGCCAACCTTTGAAGTCGGGTCCCATAACCGAACAAACCAAACCTGTCACCTTAACGATCAAAGATGGAGCACATAGGCATGTAGAAACCATTGCCTTTAATATCATAGAGGCCCCACAATACGAACTTATTCTGGGGATGCCGTGGCTGAGATTGCATAACCCTGTCATAGATTGGAAGGACAAATCTTTGCATTTTCTTTCCGCAGAATGTCTGCTCAACTGCGTACAGAGCTCCCCGGTTCACTCATTAGCTACTGTATCACATTATGTGATTGCTACTGCAGCAGAGAAAGAAATAACGTTACCCTCTTGTTACGAGGAATACAGGGATGTTTTCGATAAGAATCAAGCTGAGTCATTGCCCCCTCATAGAGAATATGACTGTCAAATAGACTTGATACCGGGTGCTACTCTACCATCCTGTCGGGTTTACGCTCTGTCCGAACCTGAAACGATACACCTGAAAGAATATCTGGATCACTACACCTCTATAGGGTTCATACGACCTTCCCGTTCCCCAGCTGCTTCACCACTTTTCTTTATTTCCAAAGCTAACAAAGAGTTGAGAACTTGTATAGACTTTCGCATGTTGAACAGAAACACTGTAAAGAATCGGTACCCTCTGCCTCTGATCTCTGTTTTGTTGGATCAGATTAAAGAAGCCACAGTGTATACGAAACTTGATCTAAGGGGTGCATATCATCTGGAACGAATGAGAGCAGGGGATGAATGGAAAACGGCATTCAAAACAAGATATGGATTGTTTGAATACATGGTTATGCCTTTCGGCTTGTGCAATGCCCCTGCCGCTTTCCAATATTTTTTGAATGAGGTGTTGATGGAATTCTTGGATAAATTCGTGGTTGTATATATTGACGACATTTTAATATACTCCGCGAATGACAAAGAGCACAAGACACATGTGGGGTTGGTGTTACATAAACTGAGGCAGCATAGTTTATATTGCAAGCTGAGCAAGTGTGAGTTCCACGTATGGGAGGTGGAATTTCTGGGGGTCATGCTTTGTTCTTCTGGGTTTTGTATGGCTGAAAGAAAGGTGCAAGCTGTGCAGGAATGGCCTGAACCCCGCAATGTGAAAGACGTGCAATGTTTTTTGGGGTTTGCTAACTACTATAGGAGGTTTATACATCATTTCTCCCAAGTAGTGGCACCCATAACCAGATTATTAAGAAAGGGAATTTGTTTTTGCTGGTCGGTTGAAGCCTCAGAAGCTTTCAGATTTTTGAAAGAGGCGTTCATTACAGCACCTGTATTGAACCATGCTAATCCGGAAGCCCCCTTCATAGTGGAGGCAGACGCGTCCAACGAGGCAATAGGAGCAATATTGTCACAGAGAAACAAAAACACCGGTCAACTACATCCCATAGCCTACATGTCCAAAAAACTCAATCCTGCTGAATTGAACTACACTATTGCAGAGAAGGAATTGTTGGCAATTAAACGAGCCTTCCAGGAATGGAGACATCACTTGTGGGGAGCCCGACATACTGTCACGGTCTACACAGATCATAGGAATCTACAATTCATGAGAACAGCCAGGCAACTGACTCAAAGACAAATGCGCTGGATGTTATTTTTTGCTGATTTTGATTTTGTTGTCACTTACCGGCCAGGCATTGAGAACCGGAAGGCGGATGCCTTATCTAGGTATTCGGTGGGGGAAGAAGTACGAGATCCGTCTCTGGAAACCATTATCCAACCCTCCAAGGTGTTGTGTGTAATCACGTTAGACACATTCATGAAGGCAGTGAAAGAAGCTAAACCAGCAGCTACCTGGGATTTGTGGGTAACTCAAGGCACTCATCGTAGTATCAAACATGGCTTGCCTTTTTATAAGAATCAGTTGTACTTACCCACTAAGAAAACACAGCTGAAAGCCTTTGAGTGGTGTCACGAGTCAAAAATGGCTGGACATCCAGGACACGCCAAGACGATTGAGCTTCTGCAGCGTTACTTCTGGTGGGAAACTATGAAAACAGATGTTCAGCAATGGATCACGAACTGCGGTGTTTGTGCGAGGGCTAAGACTAGTTCATCCAAACCCACAGGACAATTAATGCCTTTGCCTACCCCAGACCGGCCATGGAAGAGCATTAGTCTTGATTTTATCACTGGCTTACCAAAGAATCAGGGTCTTTCGGCTGTTCTGGTGGTAGTCGACAGCCTCACAAAAATGGGACACTTCATCCCTTGTTCCAATTTACCCACTGCAGGGCAAACAGCGCAGTTACTCCTACAGAATGTGGTTCGGTTGCATGGGCTTCCTGAAGTGATCATTTCGGATAGGGGCCCGCAATTCACGGCGCGTTTTTGGCAATCATGGTGTAAGACACTGCAGATCTCTTCAGCCCTTTCCACGAGTTTCCATCCGCAAACAGATGGGCAGACAGAAAGGCTCAATCAAACTTTCAAGAAGTATCTACGATGTTACGCAGCTGAAGCTGAGGATTCGTGGGTGGCTCTAGTGTGGCTGGTGGAACTAGCCTACAACAACGCTATGCATAGTGCCACCGGGGTATCTCCATGGTATGCTACATATGGATTCCATCCAAAGATCCTACCAGTCACTCTCCCTATGACCCAAGTAACAGTACCGACGGTGAGAGAGCGTGTGCAAGATATTCAAGACATCCATAAAAAGATACAGAGACATTTGCGACACGCCAAAGTGCAATACAAGAAATGGGCGGACAAGCATAGACAAGAAGGACCTACATATCGGGTTGGAGACAGGGTATGGTTGTCTACCAAAAACATCCGCTTCAAGTTGCGAAGTGTTTTCCATCCTAAATACATTGGTCCTTATACAGTGATTAAACAGATCAACCCTGTGGTGTACAAACTGCGACTGCCTATCCATATGAGAATTCATCCTTCCTTCCACTGTAGCCTATTGAAACCTGCAGGACGAATCAGATGTAAGGCCGCGCCACCAATACTGAAGGACGGTCAGGAGGAATACGAGGTGAGAAGGATCAAGGACGCATCGTATCGTAAGGGGCTTCTGTGGTACCTGGTATCCTGGAAGGGGTACACCTCCGAGGATGATTCATGGGAACCCTGCACCAATGTCCACGCCCCGAGGGAGGTGCGTGCCTTCCACAGCAGGAACCCTGCCAAACCAGGACCTAGGAGACGCTTGGGAGGAGGATGTACTGTCAGGAATCGGGCATATGGCGTCTGCCGAAAATGAATGCAGATTCATACGAGGGAAACGCATTAGGATTCCTCCCTTGGTCTACATGGAAATAACTACATCTCCCATGAGGCAATGGGGGTTGTGTAGTTTAGAACGGGCCAACCCAGGGCCATAAAAATGGACGATGCACGTCGGACGGCGTGCGTAATTCTTAGTGCTACATTGTTTCTCGTGGAGCTTGCGAGTGGTGATTTTCGTATCACTGAGTCCCGTTCGAGGTCAGGCTGCGGAGGTCTGAGGACGCTGTTTTCGTTCCTTTCAAGTTCCGGGCCTGGTGTCAGAGGAGAGGAGAGCGACGGTGTTTCCGTGACACAGCGGTGAGCTCAAGGTTACGGTGGTGACATGCGAAGCAATCGCTTACTTGCTATAAGCTGAGCGGCTTATGAGGCATTCGTGCAGTGTTGTTAACTGCAGACTGGGTGCCATGATTGTTGTCCTGCGCTCAGGAATACACATTGGAATACCATATATAAGCTATGAAGTAATAGTTTGGAACTAGAGACATTTCTTTCATCGACGTCTGTGGAAAGGCATTGATTCTCTGAACTCTGAATTCTCTGGCCTTTGTCTTGGAGATAAAAAGGCATTTGGATCATTGGATATCTCTTAAAGACTTGGAACTTCTACCATAGTATCCCTTTGCTATTTCATGCACTATTTGCCGGAACTATTTATTTCCCTACTTTAGAAAGGATTTCTACATATCTTGTTATGATTTGATTGAGGGGTATGTACGAAACTGAATACCATGCAAACCCTTACATAAATGTTTGGTGATACATGTGTGAAGACTAATGTCTTTGTTTTTGTTTTCTGGCTTTAAGGATAGTGTATAAACAATTGGGCAGTTGCCTTGCGGCATGAGAGAAGTGAGAGAACCACGTACATACGATTGAGGTATGTGATGTTTCCGTATTTAGCGAGAACATATGAGAGTAGTTTCTTCCATGTGACTAATCTCGTCTCTCTCTTCTTTCAGGTGCCTCCTTCTTCCCCGCTGTTCCCTTCCTATCCCTTCCCTCGCTTGATCACCCTAAAATTCTGTTTCATACATTAGAATTGGGGGTATCGAGAGGTGGACCCATTTGTGCATCGTTCGGATCCTGAGGAGTTCCTACTTTCACCCTTGCCTGGTGGAAGCCTTGACATGTGTAGCAACAAATAAACCGTCCGTTGAAAGTGAACCTGAGCGTCCTGGTTACGGGCAGGCATGCTGAGGGGATATAGATATATATATATATATATATATATATATTTTCCATCAAAGTACCCGAAAGCAATGGAAGGGCACTCGACCACGCTCCTCCGGTTCTCAGCCTCGCCTCAGCTCGCACCACAGTTCCCATCAACTTGCTTTCCATGCCGACGCGTTTCAAGGCTACTCAGCCTCTTCTTCATGGGCTTGCTGAAACAGACATTGACGGCTCACCTTTACTTATTTATTTAAATTGATGCGATTGCCCCCAGTGGGCGTTGACTGATTTCAATGTCTCTTGTTGCATGACGGGATCTATAGTCCCTAAAGGTGAGTAAATTAAAATCCCTTTAGTAGGTTCAATGTATATTTATATATATATATATCCTAGTGGCAGTAGACACTAAGTAGTTTATAGTTAGGTCTACTTTTCCATAGACGGAGCATTTGTTGTTTGCTAATAACTTTGGCTCTGTTTGAGGAATGTTCACAAAACCTTTTCTTAAAAAAGGTTCATCCAGCTCAGTTCCTTCCTGGAAAGTTTCGGGCTGATCCGTCAAGCAGCGACCCAAGAAACAAGCATTGGCATAGCCAATAGGTCTCGCCTTTGGGACCTTATAAGTGTTTAGCCATGCAACAGTTGATGTTGTTGCACCAAGGGTATTGTGCTGCATAACTAAATACTTATAAGGTCCCAAAAGACCTATTGGCTATTGGTTCCGCCATGAACAGGAGTGCCCTTAATTGTGATGTTGGATGGTAAAATCATGGTAAATAAATTAGTTCTGAAATACAAAAGAAAACATATTGCAATAGATGCCCAGATATTCTGGCTTTGCTAGATGGGTGTCATTCAGTTGGTTCTGCTGATGACATGGATCAAACATAAATAACCCCAACTAGCATTAACATGGAGGGGCCCCATTGAGTTTTTTTTCAATATCATCAGATATCTTGTATGCTGAATATATACAAGGGGAACCCATGATATCAAACGGTACATTTGTACCCAGGAAGAGCAGAGCAAAAGCCTTCAAGTTCCCATCAAGTGTTTGGAAACGTGGTGGGGTGTGTTCCTGCATCTTTTCAATTCGACCCCTGAAATCACCCTCAACGCCCGCAAAGCGGGCACAATCAAGGGGCCAACTGTTCCAACAAACGGAAAAAACCAAGTTCATTCCCATGTTTTCACATGCAGATGAGTCCTTCCGAGCCGTGCCCTGCGGGCGGCACCTTCAGATGGGGGGTCACGGAGGGCGCTCTAGTGAAAGGCTGCTCCCTGCCTGGCTCCCCATTTTTCACACAAAACGTCCCCCGTTCACAAACATCTTCCTCGAGGCCTCTAACAAACACAAAGTCCTCCCCAAACCGCCAAAGTTATGTAACCGATGGTGAGGACCCAAAAAGGGGGCCTTGGGCAGCCCTGCCTGTTAGCTTTAGCATAAAAGAGTAACGCTCTTAACAGGAGGTTCACGTTTCACGTTTATTAATTATGAGAATCTCCAAACCATAGCGCCTCGAAACGTCACTGCGAGTGAGGGCCCTGAAGTTAACTCACTTATCTGTCGGCTACCGCACTTGAGACTGCTTTTGCGTAGCTCGTCGTGCCCCGACGAGGCACCGAGGCGTGTTATCACTTATTAGACGTGTAGCGAGCTACACAGTGCGAAATGCTGACTAGAGTACACAAAAAAGCTGATTGTAACTGCACGAAAACAGCTGCCCTCAAACGGTGCCGAAGTGCTAACAGAAAAGCTGGTTGTTTTATTTTTTTTAGCAAAACCAGGGTCTTGCTGTTTATATGTAACACTGTTAAACCCAGTGCTATCGGGTCTCGTTTTCAAAGCTCCCAAGTTTGGCAAAGAAACGAACTGCGTCACAGAAAAATATAAACTGTTTTGCTCAGGCGCACACATTTTGCTCTGCAAACTTATCTCGTGCCCCCTTAAAGCATCACCCTCATCCGGCTCTACCCTCTTCCTGGCATCCTAGCAGGTATCACCCCCACAGCCGAGAAGTGGGGTTATACTTCTTACCGCGAATATAACACGCATTTCGGCCTGCACTCTGTTAACTATATACATGTTGATTCTCGACAAACCAACGCGCCTTCCAAGCCAGTGTTTTGGGTGGATCCAGGGACTTAGGGTCAGGCAATAGAATAACAAGCAGGCCTGGAGTGCTTCCGAGAGGCGCGCTCTGAGAGGCGAGTCTTAAAGGAGAATCCTTTCTATTTTCACTCCGTTAGAAGCTGGGTTTTTACATATGCCAGCCAACTGTTGAGAAGTAAACGTCGTAAGACGCACCCAAAAAAGATCACTGACACAATCCTGTGGGGCGCGGGTCAGAGGTGAGACCTTCCCCCATAGTATTATTTTATGCATCCAACGACGCAGCTCACGGACCAATTTATTTCTATTGCAGACTAAAGCAACCTCAGACACGCGCCGAAGGTTAATCGTGGTCTTTTGGGATGTTCGTTGTATATAACTGAGTTGCATTTAGGCACAATGAGGCCGATTCACACAAAAAAAAAAAATCACAGAAAGGACATAAATTATGCTGAATAGCTTTAACAACATGAAACAAGCGAGGCCGCGAAAGTGAAAGCGACCGCGCTGTGTTTAATTATCCATGACGAGGGAGGAATGCAGCTGCCACACTGCGCGCCGCTGCGCGCTCCTGAGACCCAAACGCCGTGGGAGTGAACGTTTACAGAAAAGGCGGGACATGCACCCGTCTTTGGCCATTTGCGTGTTTTCATTATTGAAAGCCACACGCAAAGGCCAATGGAATGTGTGGGAGGAGTCCGACCCACACGGAGAAGTCTTTGGGAAGTCTGGAGTGATTCCAAGAGGCCCTCTCCTAGAGCAGCGTGCTGCGCTAGGCTCGACCTAAAAAAGGGGAGTCCCAAAACACAAAATCCCCAAGCATTTTCCAAAGACTTCTTTAGACAACTGCTGAACGGAATTACAAAAAATTCGTCAAGAAGCAAAATCTTGGTCCCCAGATTGTGCTTTTTGTGATTTGGTGTAAATCCGTTCAGTAGATTTTTAAAAATTAAGGGTAAAAAGAAAAGCACCAGCTTAAAATTGGAGCGTTCTGATTGGCCCAGGGAGCTTAATTTCTCTTGTACCGTCTCGCTCACACGGGAGTCAGACTCCCGCGAGAGCGAGCACTCTAATTGGCTACCAGCAACATGATAAAAATTTTGCTGGCAGCCATTACAGGACTTGGGGTCTTAATCCCATGTCCTGAGGTTGTAAAAAAAAAAAAAAAGATAGATGGGGCAGGGTAGGAATACTCTGACACTCTAGGTCCCATGGGAGGGGGGGCTCAGAGAAAGCCCTCCTGAGCCCAAAAAAGAAAAAGAAAAAGGCAAAAAATGCTGCAATCTCGCAAGACTCATGGGAGCGGGGAAAAAATGGGGGCCAGGCCACATTTCTTTAGTGTACGCCCCAGGGAGCCTACCACGAGGCTGTGTTTAGAAAGGGGAGGGGGGCTGCGCAGCCCCCCTAGAGTCATTAGAGGCACAGGGATGCCCACCCCAGGGACTGATATTGATTTTTATGGGGAGGGGGCAGCACTACCTCCCTCCTTGAGCCTCTAAAGGCCCTGGGAAAACCTTCCCCGGTGCCAAAAATGCACAAAATGGGGAGGAAGGCTGAATGGTCCCCCTCCTCAAGACTGAAACAGCTCCAGGGAGCCCACCCTGGGGCAGATTACTTTAAGGGAGGGGAGCTGCACAGTCCCCCTCCCTGAGTCAGCCAAGGGGGTGGGCGCCCCAGGGCCAGCTCAGCAGCTATGTCACCGGGTGCCCACCCCTGGGACATATCTGTTTCCTGTGCCACAGCAGCACGTGCAGGGAAAACTGTGCTTGTTCTCAAATGGTGGGAGCATTTTTAGGTCTCCCGCCAAGTGGGAGCAAACACCAAGTCCGCTCCCAGCAAGCGGGAGCTTCAAAAACGCTCCCGCACACTGGGAGCGAACTTTAGATCTGTTTCCCTGCCCGCAGTGAGGCGGACAGGGAAACAGTTCTAAATATTGCTCCCGCCCACAGAGAGCAGCATTATTAGCTGCTCCCTGTGGTTGGCAGCAATACTGGCTCCTGCTGGATGAGGGGAGCCGGCTATGTCTGCAGGGGCTCCCTGCAGCCCCCAACAACAGTGTGGTCGGAGCCCTCGGTGGGCACCAGGGCACCCCCCCTTTGTAGAGCTGTGCCCCGGAGGATGGGCTCCCCGGGCCGAAATTAGCCCAGGGAGGGGGGACCGCGTGCACCCCTTACCCTTCATAACGCTGCAAGGCTACAGAGCCAAAATCGGTCTGGGGAGTTGTGCCACGTGCCCCCTACCCCTATAAATTCTGCCAGGCCCCAGGGACAGGGTCCCCGGGGCCAAAATCAGCCAAGGTAGGACTGCAGTGTGTCACCCTTCCCCTTTATAATGCTGCTGCCCCCCAGGGCTGAAATCGGCCCAGGGAGGGGGCCAACTGCCCCTTCCCCTTATATAATGTGATGGGCCCCAGAAACGGGGGCCCCCAGGGCCAAAATCGGCCAGGGAGGGGAGCTGCATGCCCCCCCCCCTCTTCATAAAAATTGTGGGCGGTCCTGGGGGGATGGAGTCCCCAGGGGGCTGCGTGCCCCCCTCCATCTACAGATATCGCCGTGCCCTAAGGGATCGGACCCCCGGGGCTGAAATCAACCCAGGGAGGTGGGGCACAGGCCACCTCCCCATAAAAATTGCAGTTGGCCCAGGGGAATGGGGACCCCAGGACCGAAATCAGTCTGGGGAAGGGGGATGCATGCCTCCCTCCTCATACAAATATCGTCGAGCCACAGGGGATGGGGTCCCTGCGGCCAAAATCAGCTCGGGGAGGGTGGCCACGTGCCCCCCCCCCATTAAAAACCGGTACAGGGAAGGGGTCCGCGTGCCCCCCTCCCCTTTAATAATAAAAGAATAACAGCCCTGGGGGATGGGGTACCCAGGGCCAGGCCCTATGGCCACCCCCAACACTGCACACGCCCAAAGGTTGCATGCAATGTGGGGTTGGCTGTAGGGCATGGCCATGCGTGGCAGGGGTTGCATTTACGTATGGTAATTAAGTATTACTTTATGTTTAAAGAAAAAACCTAGAAATACAGTGAAAAACCAAAGGTTAAAGTAACGTTATAGTTAAACGCGATAAAAAAGAGCAGTTTTTGATTTTAAACAATCTTGGAAATCCGCCAGAAAACACAAAGGTTAAAGTAACGTAATTATTAAGTGAATTTGTCAGTGCCAACATTAACGTTTTGAACAACAACAAAAAACCACAGAAATTCACCAGTTATAGTTAGCAGCGCCATGCACTGCTTATTACCTCACATATAACATCACTCATGACGTTCTACAACATCATTTATGACATCACTGATGACATCATCCAAGCTTCTTTTTCACACATTGCTCTTTAAACAGAAATACCATTAGAGCTATGAAAGTAAGTGCAAAAAAGCTCTGAATAATATGAAGGCCTTTACTGCTATCATACCTACAACCCCCCTAGATAAAGCAAGCTTGAGTTATTTGTAACACTGACCCTATACCAAACGCAGCCAAGTTCATGTTGACTATGAACCACAGATGAAAAGGTAACCTATCCTGCACACGATGTTCAATCTGTGTACAAATGTTCAGGGAAAACCAACATTTTCAAGATACTTAAGTAACTAATGCTCTATTGTAGGAAAGTGCCTCTTTTGACATGGTTAGCCCCCACTTTTTGCCTGGTGTATGATGTGATTTCGAATTGAAAGTGCACTGGGTCCCTGCCAACCAGGTTCCCAGTGCCAGATCTCTTTCCTAAACCTGTACCACGATTGGCACAACTTCAGCAACCCCTGTAAGTCCCTAGTAAATGGTACCCCTGGTACTGAAGAGGGTCCTCAGGGGCTCCAGCACCAATTGTGCCACCCCAGAGACCCCTCACCAAGACCATGCAAACTACCATTTCAGGTTGCGTGTCTCGGTGCAGAAAAAATCAAAGAGTCAACATGGTGCCATGCCAACATACACTGCATGAGGTATAGGTCACCTAGGCCTAATAGCCCTAAGGCAGGGTGCACTATATCCCATGTGTGGACATATCTGCATGAGGAGATATGACCCTACAATATCAAGTCCATTCTTTGATATTGTAAGTGCACAGGGAATAATGAAAAGCAGCGTTCCCCAATTCGGGTTCGTCCCCTTTAGCACAGCCAATGTCCCCATTATAAGGGGTAAACCATCTTCATTGATTAGTTAGTGGAGGATTAATTAGTGCTTGTAGCACAGTTTCAATGTGTTTCCTATAAGCGTTTTCTCATTTCTAGGATGGTTACAACACGGTGGCCATAGATTATGTTTTTTTACATGATGCAAGACTTGTTCAACTGCTGATACCATGCATGAGTTGCTCAATTCATCGTTTACTGCTGGATACTCTTTTATTGTTTACGGTACAGCCGGGTGGCTGAGATTTGTTATTTCCTCATGTGTATATATTTTTTCAGAGTTCGTATCCCCTGACGAAGGGCTACATCGGCCCGAAATGCATTGGGATGGGATGATATAAACAACACTTCTACTGTGGATAAACAGGACACGAAGAAGTATGACTTTAAATTAGGTGGGATAAAGAACATTGAATACCACCATCGAAAAATAAAACATTGCAACTGAACTTTGGTGAATGTTGATTTACATCAATGAAGATGGTTTACCCCTTATAATAGGGACATTAGCTGTGCTAAAGGGGACGAACCCCAATTGGGGAACGCTGCTTATCATTATTATTTGTTTACACTTGAGGATCAGAGAGTGAAACCCTTTATGCATGCTACAAATTGAATACAATTTTATGCAAGACTGGAATACAGGGAGTGCATGATCCTCTCTATATATGTGAAGTGCACAGGGAAGCCATAGAGAGTACATGGACTCTCATGGTCATTGTCATTACGAGTTTCCTAGCTCCATGATGGCTTCACTGTACCCGGAGATGTTTGGTACCAAACCAATCTTGTCTTAATTAATCCTCACTGATGCCAGTGTTGGATTTATTAATAAATGCACACAGGAGACACTTTAGAGGGTCCCCTGAAAACCTGCCAACCACTGGTGTGGTCTCGGACTAGTCTTAGCCAGCCTGCCACCACCAGACATGTTTCTGACCTCATGGAGTGAAAGCCAGCGCACTCAGAGGTCAGGAACAAAGCCTGCTCTGGGCAGAGGTGCTTCACACCTCCTCCAGGCCAGGATGGCCTTTCAGTGCAGGAATTAGACCCAGGCAGCTCCAGATAGTCGAGGATGCCATCCCCCCTTTCCAGTCCACATTTGGCGGGAGGACAGGCGGGAAAATTAGTTCAATTAGGAGGTGGTTTCCCATTCAGCCATCACCACCCCTAAGGTGGGGCAGGTGATGTAAAACCCACTTTTCGGTTCCCTCCATCTTGGTTTGTGAGGGAATTAGCCAATTAGGGTCAGGGTAGTGCCCCTTCCCACAGGCAGTGGTTACTTAGAGGGTGCATACACCCTAAAGGTTGGTAGCCCATTGGCTTCTACCTGTCACCCCTAAAGTATTTAGGTGGCATCCCCGGACCCTGAACTTAGATTCGACGGACACAGAGAAGAAAAGGACAAAGAACTGCTGACCCAAGAACTGAGGTCCTGTCGCAGAAAATTGGTGCCAAAGCCTGCCTGCTGCCTTAAGGACTCGACAATCATGGTGTGTTGCCTCGTCCTGCAACTGTGAGGCCTCCAAGAACCGCGGAGCTCCTCCAGCCTTCTACAAATAGCTAAAGAACTCCTTTGGAGTGGAGGTATCGCTCCCCTGTAGTCGCAGGCACCGAAACGCAGAATCCGGTTTTACCGACTTACTGCTCCCCAGCAACTCCGATGCAGCACCCGAACCAAAGTGGTACATCAGCTCCAGAGGATCAATTCTGTCTTCCCTCCAAGGTGGAGACACCAGACTCTACTGGAGCCGTGCCGCACCAATACCTGGGGTACCAGACCCTCTGCAGCATTCACCAAGATGAAGTGCCAATCCGGACTTCAACTGCCCAGGAAGCAAGCACTCATCGAGGGACAGCGAGACCGACTTCGTGAGTGGCCCAGTAGCTCCAGAATCGCCTCTCCAAGCTGCCTGACCGCGAGGACATCTTGACGCGCACCGCCAAGCTGACCTATCTGCTCTGCACCCGGCCAGACCGGCCTTGGTTACGACAATTCAGCTGTACTCCTGTGGTCCTGTGGTCCTGAGGCCCTTGTGGCCTGCTCCCTCCAGTGGGACCCCCTGGACTTACCTTTCAGTCCCTTTGTGCAGTGTGTCTTCAAGTGGCCCTCTTTTTCGTAGCGCACTAGCTACCAACGACCTCAGCACCCTGCTCCCAGCCAAATCCGGGACACTCCCGAGAATCCGCGGGTGGAAAATGGGGCCTGGCCTTGCTACTTACCTAAATCCCGAAGGTGAATCTTGAAATCCAACTGTGTGATTTTATATGCATTTTTCTATTTTCTCCCATTGACTTCAATGGTGCGTAATTGCGCACAAAAGTGATTTATTTAGCGAACTTGAAAAATTCATATCTTACAAAGTACTTACTGTAGAATTAAGTTCTTGGTCTGAAAAATTAAATAAAAATCTGTGCTATTTTTATAAATTGTTCTTTGATTTATTGCGGAGTGTGTGTCTCATTTATTGCCTCGGATTACAACAAATGCTTAGGACTACCCTCTGATAAGTCTAGTAGAGTGTTAGTATTATCTACTTTTGCCTCTGTATACCAATCTGGGTCTCCCTGGACTCTTCACACAGTGTACTTCGTTTTAGTGCACTATATAGAGAGCCAGTGTCCTACACCTACTACAGACACTCTTTACCTGTATCAAACTCCAGACAGTCACTGAACCTACATTGAGAAATGAAGTGGCTAGGGGTGGAAAAGTGGGTTGTGTTAACAGTGTTTACTTTATGGAGAGAGTTTACTTTGTACCACACTGTTTGCGGACAGTGAAACTCTTATGAGAAATACACCACAGAGTATTAAAATGTTTCTACTAAGCACAGGGTACACTCTATGCAAAACTTGTCCAAATAGCAACTATTCACTTAAAAAAAACAAGGTCTAAAGGTGCTAAAGATCATACTACCTGCAGTCTTCATACTGTGGTAAAAAAATGTACAGATAGCCCATCTTCTGAAGCAAAACAAGCACATGTACAGAGGTTAGTACCTGGTGCACATAGTTTTCAAAGTTAAGTGTCATACTGGGATGATTGTGTCTAATAACTCAAGGCTGCTTTCAATACTTAGTAAGTAGTACGTAAAATCTTTGCCCTGTTGGAAACTTTTTTCTGCTGTACCAAACAAATTGTATGGGACATGCTGTCCCCTGTACCCCGAGTTACTCTTCCATACAAAGATTTATAACGTGTTCAATACCTCTACACACCCATGATGCATTAGCAGCACATGTGTTTTGTAAACACTTACAGCCATTAGCTAGACACAGGCTGTACAAAATTAGGTAGAAAAATAATCTGGTATTTGCCCACCACTATGTAAACTTTAAAACAAACACACTCATTGGATGATGTCTGGAGTGGGGTAGACTAGAGTAAATTGGAATAGATAGGAGTGGGGAAGAGTGGATTGGGGTAGATTGGAGTGGGGTAGATTGTGGTAGATTAGAGTGCAGTAGTTTGGGGTAGAGTAGAGTGGGGTAGATTGGGGTAGAGTACAGTATACTGGGGTCGAGTGGTGTCGGGTAGATTAGGTAGAGTGGAGTGGGGTAGGTTGGAGTGGAGTGGGGTAGATTGGAGTGGTGTAGACTGCAGTGGAATGGGGGGATTGGGGTACAGTGAAGCAGGTGGATTGGATTGGAGTGGAGTAGAGTAGGTAGACTCGGGTGTAGTGGGATAGGTTGTGCTTGAGTGGAATGGGGTATATTAGATTGAAGTGGAGTGATGTGGGGGTACACTGGAGAAGAGTGGGGTAGATTGGAGTGAAGTTGGGAATATTGGTGTAGACGACTGGAATGAGGTAGATTGGGGTGGAGTGGGGTAGGTTGGACTAGAGTGGGGTGGGGTAGATTGGGATAGATTAGATTGGAGTGGAGTGATGTGGGGTAGAGTGGAGTGGGGTAGACTGGAGTGGAATGGGGTAGATTGGAGTGGAGTAAATTGGAATGAGGTGGAGTAGAGTGGAGTGGGGTAGATCAGTCTGGAGTGGGATAGATTGGAGTGGGGTAGAGTGAGGTGGGGTTGAAGGGGTGAGGTAGATTGGAGTGGATTGGGGTAGATTAGAGTGTGGTAGATTGGGGTGGAGTGGGGTAGATTAGGGTGGTGTGGAGTGGGGTAGGTTGAAGTGGAGTGGGGTGAATTGGAAAGGAATGGGGTGGGGTAGATTGGAGTGAGGTAGACAGGGGAGGGGTAGATTGGAATGGGGTGGCTTTGGGTAGATTGTTAGATTGGGGTGAGGTAGACTGGAGTGAAGAGGGGTAGATTAAAGTGGAGTGGGGAAGATTGGAGTGAGTGGGGTAGATTGCGGTGGAGTGGGGTGGACTGGGCAGAGTGGAGTGGGGAAAGATAGAAGTGTGGAGTGGGGAAAGATAGAAGTGTGGAGTGAGATACACTGAAGTGCGGAACAGGGTCGATTGGAGTGGAGTGGAGATGTGGCTGTTGCACATAAGTGCATAAGAATATAGACCGCCTGAAAGCGCTTTCCGTGGAATATATTTGAGAATAAGGACTTGGGCACAGATTTTAAGAAGAAATGGAGTAGTTAAGAGCTGCACAAAACTGAAGCTCTTTAAACAGACACATACTTTGTATGCACAGAGATGAGGTGGAATACATATCACTGAGGCCACGTTTCAAGGAGACATGGATTAACTGCAGCTCTGTCTCAAATTGAGGCACTTTAAAAAGCCACTATTTAATGCCATTTCTTTGGTGCTATAAATGGAAGCGCAAACTGTAAGTCACAAACTGCTTTAATAGTCCATGCCATTTGTTTGGTGCTATAAAAGGAAGTGACAAATTCCAAAACAAATGAAGGCAAAACAAACAAACTTGTAGGACGGAAGTTAAAAGCAACCCAAACGAGTAGCATGGAAGTGGAAATGATGGACAGAAAAGGGAGGGGGGGAATAGTACCCTGAATTACAGCACGAGCACCGGAAGGACACTAATCAAATTGAATCAATTAGTACTTGGTCCATGCTCCAAAAGGAAGTGATGTGAGGCATGTGGTGACCAATTAGGAGGCAGCTAAAAAGAATGACAATCAAGCCAGCAAATGGTAAGTAACAGTGGCATCTAGGCCCTTTACTGTATATAACACCCCTCGCAGCAACAGCGCATGCATGCTTTTAGGCTTGGCCTAAAAAAGTGATAGAAGAAAAGCAACATCGAATAGACCGGGAAAAGTGCAAAACAGTTCTTTGCAATCACTTGCTCATCTTGTAATTGCCCCAGAAAAAGCAGCAAGAGGCTGGTGCTTGCAGAAAGCATCCGTGGTGGTCTACATTGCAGTGTAGCAAATCTTCGAAAATTATGCCACTGATAATGCCCCTTTTCTCTGTTAGAATGTGCTGAGACATGTGATGGATGTGTTTTTCCTCTGCAAACCATAATAACGAAGGATGCAGGAGCTGGTCCATCTTGTAATAGCGGCTTTGGATGCAAACAGGCCTGCATCTGTACCTGTACCATTATAGGTGGCGAAGAGGTGGTTATTGGAACTTATATCACTTTCTCTACCGAGATAAAATCTGAGAATGTTAAATCAATTCTGTTGGTGCTGTACAACACGTCAGTGGAGAAGGGATGTGGGGAAAATTCTTATTTAAGTGAAATACATCCAACACCTTTAGTACAAAGACTGATGCATGTTGAGCATCACTCTTCTGCCACAAAAGGCAGAGTATGTTTATGGTTTGTATCTTCATAATGTTGATTCAAACGCCAGGAAAGAAGATGGCAGTAAAGTGGCATACGTGTTGTGTGGTTTAAACGCACCCTGCATCTTTGGGTTAGTCTTGTGTTCTGGTCTATGCTCACTGTGATCGGAGTGGTCAGATATTTCTTTCATTGGGTCAGCGCTTCAGGAAACAGTAAATTAGATAGGGGTCACTGTTCCAATAAATCAGGGTGAACGTCAATAATGCACGAAATGGTACGAATTGCTTGCAAATGGTTTGATGCGGATGTTTATACATGACATTATGCATGGTATACTATTACAATCCTGTATACAAAGTACCTAACACTATGTATGACTTGAGAAACCATGAAAACCAATAAAGTGTGTTTAAAAAAAAAAAAAATCAGGGTGAACGCCAAACAACAAAAGGGTAGTGGTGAGCTTATGCCCATTGAAGTTTCAGTTGCGCCTTAAACACAGTTTAAATTATCCAGAATCTGAGGGAAGAGAGAAAAGTGGGGTCACTTACTCAATTAATCCACACAGACTACTACAGGTGGCTGACTGGAGGGGTGAACTCACTAGCTGCACATACTTCTGTGTTTTATCCATAGCAGAGAACAGTTTCATGCAATAAAACCACCTCAGCGAAGGAGTCCAGAACAGGATGGATTTTGCCAGGTTCGGAATCGACAGGTGGACGCCAACAGGAGAAGACTAGATTGCTTCCTAGTTCAAACCTTGTCATTTAAGTTGTAAACAGTGTAAGTTGTAAAAGAGCATGGTTGTTTTCCAGCTAGAACACTCATTAGCTATGGAAGACATATGCTGAAAACTACGTGGCACTCTGGGCCTGGCTTAAACCAAAGTATTGCACAATAGACTCTCCAGATTGCAAAAGAGAAGAAGACAATTCACCTTAAAATCGAATAAACCCCAGTTGAAATTACGCAGCATGAGTACTAGAGGACAATCATTTGTTGAGAATACTGGCGAATGTGAAAGCAAAAATAAGAGAGGCACAAAAGTGGAGATAATCAAACAGTGTCCTTGGGATAATCCCCAAAACGGCAAAACCACGATGACCGAGGCAATTGTTCTTTTAGTGTTCTTAATATTCTTTTATTCATTTCTTGACACTCTATATATGTTTTAATCCAAAAACAGCCAACGCGTTTCGCCCACACTCCGGGCCTCTTCAGGGCTGTAGACATAACAAAACAACATTGTCACCACATTTGACATAATACATTTATAAAAGGACAGCATGTCCACATACACACAGAGTACAGCTACATAAAAGACATAAAAACACATGAATACATTATAACAATTATAACATGGTCTCAAATCCTAGAGTCATTTGTATATACGTGAAGAGTATGGCGGTCAAACGCTGCGGAGGATTTCACGCACGTCACGCTTACACCAGTACACGTTCTAGATGTTTTCGAACTACGTCGACTGAGCCGGAGTATTTAAAGTCTACGGACACTAAAAGAACAATTGCCTCTGTCATCGTGGTTTTGCCGTTTTGGGGATTATCCCAAGGACACAGTTTGATTATCTCCATTTTTGTGCCTCTCTTATTTTTGCTTTCATGTTGTTATAATAAGGACCATTGATGGTGGCTGGTTCTTGAGAGGTGGGCACTGTATTGGAGAATCAATGAGAAAGTATCTGTGGTTCTTACTCTAGTCAAAACACAGGTAGTGGTGCGGCAATCTGTGTACCCTGCCACCAATATTTACTTAGTTTTGATACTGGCAAATGTGCATATCTGCACATGGGAAAGTAACTTTGTATATCACATTACCTATGTGCAATGTCAGTCAACATTCATTTACATTCAAAAGAGTCAAGGAAGAAGCTGGAGCTGAGGATGGAAGAAAAGAGGGCAACGATTGCACCAGAATAAACATAGCTTGTAGGGCAGAGCGAGTCCAAATACAGCTGCGTCAAGCCAGATTAGTCGGAAGACTATGCCTGGTCTACTGTTAGGTCCCAACTAAGGGAAATTCTGGAAGTGACTGATTACGGGGGAGAAGGGTGGAACTTGGGTGGCATGGAATGGTGAAACCATGTACCTGTTTTTTTCAGGTTTGAGAAGCAGCTGTGGGTCCGGTCACGAGGCGACAGAGCGCAAACAGGGTGGGAATGGAAGCATTCAGCTTTGAAAAATACTCTTCGTCTGATTAAAAATGAGGCTGATGTTGGGACATGCAATTAATTATTTTCCATCACAAACGGAATTCCATCTGAACATTTAGTACGGAAGGACAAGGGATCCACTTGAAAGACTACCTTGTCTTTGTTGAGGCTGGCATAAGGCTGCTCAGAAGACAAGTCTTGAAGCTGGTCAGATCTCCAGAGAGAGGTGATGGGAAAAGGAGAACATGGCTACAAAGTGGTAGAAAAGCATTGTGCTGTTCTCACTGAATAAAGGTTTGAAAGAATGTTTGAATTATCCGCTACATCACTGTCTAGTAGAGGAATGCAAAAAGTGATCTGCTCCGATCAATGCCTTCCACATGCGTTTTCTCCTCTAAATGAGATGCAAGAGGAAAATATTTGGAAGAGTGAAGTCTCAAAGTTGAGTTGCCAGCCAATAAAGAGAATCAGTCCATACCTGCTTGATCAGATTGAACACAGCAGCTATACTGAAGGGTAAAGTAAAAGACAATCGTTTTAAGACACCCCCCTTTTTATTATCCGTTTATACTTAACTATTGTTTGTTCATTCCACTTTGCTTTCTCAAAGATGTTGATGTCTTTCTGACTGAGCACATCACATACTCATCTGTATGAAACTGTGTGCAGTATTGTGCCACATTATTCTGTGAACACAACAGTACGCACTAATACATATAAGACAGCTTGTTGAGACATCTTTCTGAAATGGTTTCATTGTCCTGACTGAGCCAATTACCATACTTACTGCCCGATATGTACTGCATCCTACAAGCCAGACTGGCTATGTCAAAACATAAATTGTTATCAGATGGACCATTGTTTTGGATTTGGGAAATGTTTGAGGCCAGGATTCTCTTCGGGAGTCAAACTGATAGGTTCAAAGAAGTACTTATCAATGACCTGTAAAACTTGAGAGGGTTTTTCTGGCATACTGAGTGTTGATTGTCTTATAATAGTCAAAGGCCCAATAGCACCTGGGAACGTAACTAGCTCCCTACTAACCAGCAAATACAGCAAAATAAAATCATTCCATATATAAAAACATGGGACATCAACACACCAAGTAGTTTTGTGAACGTTCTTTGGGACAGTCAAGGATTTGTACTGATAACAACAACCTTTTATTCTGAATGTAAAAGCATTGTGGATGCTTCTTCTTAGTGGAAATATGCAAATATGCATTTTTGGAGATCCAATTAGCTCATTTAATATCCTATAAGCTATTCTTCCAAAATCGTAGTTAATTTTATTGTTTGGTAGGTTTCTAGAAGCCAAAACTGGTTGCCTCCTAAAGGTTATGATTTTGTCTGATGCTCCTAGCCTGCTGGGGGTATCTGAAGGACCCGAGACAGACACCAGTCCATAAACACCCTCATTCTCCCAGAGTGGAGTTCTTCACCAGAAGTACTCGGTCATAAATGAATAGAGCTTTCAGAGCTTTTTCCAGCCCAGAGTGTCAACACATGGTTGGTCTTCAGTTACCAGGAACTACACTGCAGGCATAGGAAGCTGAGAAAACAAGCATTTGCAATGCAATAGGTCTCGCATTTACACGAGTTTAAGCTATTGGCCTTGTAAATGACAATGCCTTTTAGTTAGGTTTTAAAAACGAAAACAAAAATAAAAGGCATTGTCATTTGCAATGTCAATAGCTCAGACCGACAGGGTCTTAATAGAAGAGCAGATAGACGGGGCACAAGCCAGCGTGTCCTCAGCGGATCGTGTCACGGTATGGATCCGCAATGTGACCAGAAAGCCTTACTGCAACCAGATCGCAGGAGTCGCTTTGGGACGTTAGGAAATCTGTTCTATTTAGGGCCTGTTGTGACCGCCTTTATACCAACAACGAGGGGCTGTGAGCATACTTCTAACGCTGTGTATAGCCGTGCTGTGTCCTGGATGACCTTCCTCACCCCGAGAACTGGTCCCGCGACGCTGCCAGCCCACTGCCCGCTGGCGGCATAGCCCTGTTCTAAGCCGCCTTGGCCATTTTATGAGCTGTGAGGACGTCAGCAGTTAAACTGGACAACGAGGAAGAGGCTGGCTTTAGCACCCTAGAGTTTTGTCCCTCTACTTTCCATGCAAATAAAAAACACGAGCACCTAAAAGGGGGAGAATTTTCAATGGCACCTTTCAGTAACTACAGAAGGATGAAGAGCAGAGGCGAAAATCTGACCCCTGGGGTCGGACAGAAGGCCATCGGTGTATTTACACCACGCTTGGAGGATAGCGCCTGACTGGGAGGGAGGGACGAGAGGGCAGCTGGAAGGCTTGTTTACCTCCTTCGTTTCCCTTCCTCCCCCTGGAGACTCAGCTTGGCATCTGCAGTGTAACGCCGCAAGTGAAAGATCCAGTCCGGGTGGGCGGGGCCAAAAGGAGACAGGGCGGTAACAAGGAGGGACTAAGAAGCCTCAACGTACTAACCTGTCCATGGGTTATTATTAGGCAATCGTTGGACAGTCGGCGCTTCCTTCACCACAAATCAACACAACACAAAGATGCACAGTGACATGAAAGCAGCAGAGCAAGAATTGAACACGCAGCGTATTGCCCCGAACATACTAACCTTTCCGTGGCTTATTATTAGACAATCGGAGGACATTCGGCGCTTCCTTCGCCACGCATCAACACAACACGAACACGTGAAAGCTCTTACTGCCTCTGTGTCTCTCTCGCTCTGTCTCCCCGTGAGCCTCTACCTCCCTCTTTGTCTCATGGCTTGCCCCATTCTAGTTAACACGCAGCGTATTGCCCCGAACGTACTAACTTGTCTGTGGCTTATTATTAAACAATCGGTGGACAGTCAGTGCTTCCTTCGCCACAAATCAACACAACACAAACATGCACAGCGACGTGAAAGCAGAAAAGCAAAAATTTAACACGCAGCGTATTGCCCCGAACGTACTAACCTCTCCCGTGAAAGCAGAAGAGCAACAATTGAACACGCAGCGTATTGCCCCGAACGTACTAACCTCTCCCGTGAAAGCAGAAGAGCAACAATTGAACACGCAGTGTATTGCTCCCAACGTACTAACCTCTCCGTGGCTTATTATTAGACAATCGGAGGACATTTGGCGCTTCCTTCGCCACGCATCAACACAACACGAACACGTGAAAGCAGCTTCACTTAAATGAAAAATTGCCTACAACCAATAATAATAATAAAGAAAA
The DNA here is from genome assembly GCA_963921515.1 of Calotriton arnoldi. NCBI lineage: Eukaryota > Metazoa > Chordata > Amphibia > Caudata > Salamandridae > Calotriton > Calotriton arnoldi. The sequence continues at coordinate 2,616,818 of CAWUFW010000227.1, read as the reverse complement.
CAGTGTAACGCCGCAAAAATGTATGCTATGCATAGATGTGAAAGCAGATTCACTTTAATGAAAAAAGTGCCTACACCAACTAATAAAGTCAATAGTGTACCGCCGCAAGTACACCGTGCAGTCCGGATGGGCGGGGCTAAAATTAGACAGGGCGGTAACAAGGAGGAACTAAGAAGCCTTCTGTACAATCCAAAACCAGCGTTTAGCATGGATGATGACGCAAGCCAATGAAATGCAAGGGCGGGGCTTAAACACCACTTCTGAAATCTTCCCGATTACAATAAGCCTCGCAGAGCGAGGAGCGCATGCGCGCTCCAGCGCTAGGTCTGCGAGACCTAAAAAGGACTGGAGCAGCCTTCCTAGGCTTCTTTTACATTCAAGAGAGTCAAGGAAGAAGCTGGAGCGGAGGATGGAAGAAAACAGGGCAACGATTGCACCAGAATAAACATAGCTTGTAGGGCACAGCGACTCCAAATACAGCTGCTCCAAGCCAGATTAGTCGGAAGACTATGCCTGGTCTACTGTTAGGTCCCAACTAAGGGAGATTCTGGAAGTGACTGATGACGGGGGAGAAGGGTGGAACTTGGGTGGCATGGAATGGTGAAACCCTGTACCTGTGACCTCCCAAGGATGACCGGAATAAAATCCTAATGATTCATACTCTGGAGTGTCAAAAAGGACAGAGGGATCACAAACACCTGGGTTCGGTTCACCTCCAAAGTCAGGGCTTCATCCCATTAAGGTACCTCTACTTGTGTGAATCTTTTGTTTCACAGAGATAGCTTTTAGTTTGTCTAAAGATTGTCAGAGACCAGTTTCTGTTGCTTTTTCTTGTGACAATGCCCTTCACAGACAAACATGCCTGCATTCTCCCTCTCAACAGGTGCAGTGAGGCTCAATAGCAGGGGTGGAGGGGGAAAAGAAGATGGAATGTGATGATGTGCACTCCTAGAAAGTGTTGGGCTCCACACCCAAGACTAACCACTCAGAGTCATCTTAGTAAATTGAGATGTGGTACCCTCATCTACACCCAGGAGGAAGGACTGATCTGATAAACCTTAAAGGGCAAAGAGCCAGAAGCACCATGATTAGACAGACATGCTCAACCATGACTCAATAGCAGCTTGGGACTATTGCCACCCAAATGAGGAGCTACGCTCTTCTCTACAGTACAACACGGTGTGTAACGGAGGATGGTGTCCCAGTAGGGATGTCAGCTCCAAGACAGCTGATTCTCTTCCCTTTACCTTAACAGCCTGATTCCAATTAATCAGATTTTCTTTAGGAGCCAATGTCATCATCTTTGATAAAGCTTCTCACACTGATTGTTCAGGGCTGATGAAAGGGTGAGTTCCACCATAGAGGGTGGAGGGTCCCTCGATACGATGTTTTGCTACCTCACTAGCAGTGGGGGCACTTAGGAACGTCCAGTGGCCGAGACTCTATTATCACTACTGGACTCTTGTTCCTACTGATGAAACATATCTTGCTTGACAGATGTACCCTTATTCTGAATGTAGGCCAGACGGTTCTGAGAGGACTTGTACTGGTGGAAGCACACAGATGCATGACGTGGACCAGATGTCTGTTCACCAGGCAAGAGAGACACAGTATATGCAGATCAGAAGCTGCATACTGCCAATGGCGCAATGAGTGCTGCTGAATAAAGTACGCAGAAGGATAAAGATAGGGTGAGAAAACAGATCTAAATGTCCAAAAACGAACTGAGACCGAGAACACGTGCAAGATTTCCCCAAGATCGAGAGAAGTGGGTTCAAATCCACACCAATTTTTTATTTTTTTTATTTTGAAAGTTTTATATAGCGCTGGCTAGACCCAGAGGTATCAGAGCGCTTTACATGAGAAGATAATATAAAGCAAACATGGCATACAAGTAGATAAAAAGATAATGAAACAACGTGTGAAATATACAAAACAAAATAAATATACAGGTGCAAGAGCTATACATTTCAAGTAACTAGGTATATGATGTTCGGGAAATGGACGATAATACTGGACAAAATGTAACATGGTGAATTGGAGATCAGGTCACAGGTTAGGACCCCAATAATAATTGGGCCAGACATGGCGTATTAGTAGATAAAACATAATGACAACAACATGTGAAATATACAAATCAAATGGATAAACAAATCAAACAATTAGATAAACGAATCAAATAGATAAACAGGGGCAGGAGCTATACATATCAAGTAATTAGGCCGATGATGTTCATGAAATGGACAAGTATTACTGGACTAATATAACATGGTGAAATTGGAGATCAAGTGCAGGTCACAGGTTAGGATCCCCAATAATAATTGAGGAGGTGGATTTTGAGGTCTTTTTTGAAGCAGAAATAGGAGGGGTTGCAGCGCAGGTTTTTTGGGAGGGCATTCCAGATGATAGGGGCATTACCAGAGAAGGAGCGTGATTGTGTGGCTTTCTTTTTATGCAGTGGTGGTATAAGGAGGAGGGAGTTGGTGCTTCTCAGGGGTCGTGTGGTGCCCGCTATGAGGAGTTTCTTGGAGAGGTACTGCGGAGTGTTTTGGTGGAGGACTTTATGAGTGATGCAGGCAGTTTTGTATGCAGATCTGCCTTCGATAGGGAGCCATTTAAGAGATTTGAGAGCCGGGGATATGTGATCGAAGCGTTTGCAGTCTGTAATGAGCCTGGCTGCAAGGTTGAGCACAGCTTTGATTGGAGCAAGGTGGACCTTGGGGATTCCGTTGAGGATGGCGTTACCATAATCAATACGTGAAAGAACAAGTGACTGAACTACAAGTTTAAAATCATCGGTGGGTATAAAGGGTTTGATTTTCTTGAGGTGACGGAGAGTGAAGAGGGCTCCTTTAGCAGAGTTTTTGATGTGGACGTTAAGGGTTAGGGTGTTGTCGATAGAAATACCAAGAGATTTGACGGAGTTGGACAAGGTGATTGAGCAGTTGAGTGCGTTAAGGTCAGAGATCCATGATTGAACGGGGAGAGGGTTGTTTTTAGGGGAGAAGAGAATGATTTCAGTTTTATTAGGGTTAAGTTTGAGATGATTGGAGTGGAACCAGGTTTGGATCTTGGTGAGGGTGTTGTTCAGGTGTAAGATGTCGGCATGAGTTTTAATCTTGTAATAGATTTGGGTGTCATCGGCGTAGAGGTGGTAGTTGATGCCTGCTTGTTTAAGAATGAGGGTGAGGGGTTCCATAAAGAGGTTAAAGAGGGAGGGAGAGAGAGAGAATAGACCCTTGGGGGACTCCAAGGGAGACAGGAGTGGGGTTAGAAAGATAGTTTTGAATTTTGATTTGCTGAGTTCGGTGTTGTAGGTAGGAGACGAACCATTTGTAGGCAGTATCATTGAGGCCGAAACGGGACCTAAGCACATTAAGTAGGGCTGAATGGTTGACTGTATCGAACGCTGCGGAGAGATCAAGGAGGATAAGAAGGCAGCTCTCGCCATTATCAAGTGAGTGGTGGATGTCATCGACGACGTTGAGCATTGCCGTTTCGGTGCTGCAGCCTTTCCTGAAGCCTGATTGAAAGGGATCAAGTAGGTTGAAGTTTTCGATGTGTTTGTCTAGTTGTAGTAGGACACATTGTTCAAGGACCTTTGAGAGAAGGGGGAGGTTAGTGATGGGGCGGAGATTGTTTAGGTCATTGGGGTCAGCATTGGGGTTTTTGATTATGGGAGAGATTTGTCCAAGTTGAAGGGAGGTGGGGACACAGCCAGTGGGGAGAGAGGTGTTGATGATTGTGGTCCAGTATGGGGTGATGATGTGCTTAAGGGCAGGGACAAGGTTAGAGAGTAAGGGGTCTTTTGTGTGGGAGGACGGTTTAAGATTACCAATTATTTTAAGGACTTCTAGCTCAGTCACGGGGAGGAAGTTGAGCAAGGAGGCATTGTTCTTTAATTGTGAGTTAGGGGAGTTGGTTACCGTAGAGGTAGCAGGGTCAGCTGGTCGAGGGGATGTGGAGTAGGCATTAGAGGTGAGGACGGGTTTGCATTGGGAGTTGGAGGGGAGCTGTGTGGAACGGAAGGATTGATCAATTTTGGACGGGGGCGTGGCTAACCGCCGACGGGAATGGCCGCTCGGTAGTTTTACTCCGGAGCGCCACTCCCAAACTATCCGCTATAACTTCGCCCCTGCGGGCCCGATTCCTGCCCTGGTGACGCCGGAACACTTCTGAGGCGCACGGCTACTCCCAGTGCGATTTTCGCGGCAATCGGTGCCGTTGCCCCGTGGGAGCTCCGGCGGCCGAGGCATCGCGGGTGACCCAGCCCGCGGGAGTGCGGCGCTGTGCCGATCGGGCGCCACGCGAGGCCGCGGCGGCGGCCTGGGGTGACGGAGTCCCAGTGGTGGATGGAGGGAGCTCTTCGTCGGAGCTAGCGCTGCCAAGATACTGCCGAGACTGCGGAGTCTATCCCTCGAGGCCCGGTGAGTGACGGGGGGCCAGGTGACTGGTGCGGCGGCCCCCGCCGTGAGGAGGGAAAAAAAAAAAAAAAGGCGAGACATTGCTGACACGGGCATACAGGCCCGAACCGGCCCTGAGGACTATATGCGGTTGTGGGGAGTGATCTGAAGAAGGCCAAAAAGACTTGGTAGAACGCGCTGAGGGCCCCTTGAACCGTTTGCCACAGAGGGCAGCTAAGCCCAGAGGGTGAGGTAATTTATACTTGGCTGCCATAAAGACACTGAGACGTGCCTACAAGCAGAGAAGGGGATAGTGGTGGCCCCCCGCGGCACCGGGGAAGCGGACAATACCGGGCCAGCGTAAGAGGGCTGGAAGTGGCCCTTGACCTGCACTGAAGCTTTCCGCGGTTTGGCCACTGGGGGCCTAACAGAAACAATTGATTGACCTTCCGTCCGGGGCCGTGGTGCGGCGGCCTCGGCTAGATACCCCTCTGTGTGGGGTGCTTCCTGCGAAAGCCGACAGGCCGGGTGAGGGACTTCACCGCAGGCGGCGGGGAGTAGCGGCGGCGCCTTGCTCTGCTGTGGTGTCCCCGTGACAATAGGCAATGGCGTCCGGCCGTAATAATCGGGCGACAACCCAGACCAAGATGGAGAAGTTCGCCTGGCAGAAACAGCAGAATGGAGGCCATATGGAGACAGTAGCGCCGGGGGATGCCGCAGAACCATCGAATAAGGATCTCCTTGAAGCAATAACGGGGGTAAGGACCTCCCTTGAGGTGCGGATAGACACAGTGGCCACGGATGTTGCACTGATTCGAGAGAACATGAAGAAAATCACAGAAAGGGTAGGATCTGTGGAGAACACTACCAAGGAATTGGTTACTGACACCGCCCTGCTCAAGAAACAAATTACGGACCTCCGCTCTTCCCATGAGGCGATGGCCCTGCAGCTGGACGACTACGAAGGTCGAATGCGACGGAACAATGTCCGCATTATTGGTGTGCCGGAGAACGCGGAGGGGCAGGCGGCAGACCTTTTTGTGGAGGAACTGGTCCTTAAGCATCTTCAACCCAGGGGACTCTCCAAATCCTTCACGATTGAAAGAGCTCACCGAGTGCCTGGAGGCCGCCCGAAGCCGGGAGCGCCCCCTCGCCCACTGTTGGCGCGGGTGTTTAACTTTCGAGACCGCGATGTTATCCTACAGACGGCAAGGGCGGCCCCGTCACTTACCCTGGAGAACAGCAAGATCATGTTCTTTCCAGATTTCACATTGCGTGTGCAGAGACAGCGTCGCAATTTCCTGGAGGTGAAACGGGCCCTACGCGACCAGGAAGTAAAGTATGCAATGCTGTTCCCCGCCAAGCTTCGGGTGGAAGCCAATGGAAAATCGTGGTTCTTCACTCGACCTGAAGAGGCCTGGGACTGGCTTGAGGAATGGCGCACGGTCGAAAGAAAGGGCAAAAAGACATTCTCGGCGGCGGACGACAACGCTGACTGGCGCCAGCAGAAAGGAACTCCTCCACATTCTGACTCTGATTCTCAGGGACACACGGGAGGGCGCTGATTCAATGGTCGGTAAGGCTGTTTGGGATTGTTATGTCCTCCTGATGCCCTCACGAACTTTGGGGAGCATGGTCTTGGGGCCATCGCCACCCGAATTTGGGATCGCACAACTCTAGTGCTGGGAGGGGATACGTGAGCAGACTCCTGATATTTATGTCATGGGGATTGTCCACTTTCTGGGGATTGCCCTCATAAGTGACTGTTTGCTGTGTTCGTTCAACATGTTGGGTTGTTATGGGGCGGAACGGTTTTCATGTGCAACTCGCAACTACACTGCTATTGAAAATGTGGGGGCCACAAGACATCTAAAGGGGAGGGTACTGCGTCTCTGGATTGTATACTGCTTTGGGGTAGGGATCGGGTGGGGGGGCGGAGAAATGTTTGTATAGAGTTATGCAAATGGGGAGTGGGGTTACTCGCGTTCCCTGGAATTGTTGATGGGTGGGAGACAGGCACTCTGCATGTTGGGGGTGGCGGGCGGTTTTTGTCCCGTTAAGAAGGGAGGCAGGGAGAGGGGTACTTTTATTGGGCTGAACGTAATCTGGAGTTTAATTTGTTGGGGGGGGTTACAAGGGGATGTTATGCAGCAAGACAAAGTAACTGCTTATGTATGCACGAATTGGTTGGTTTCTATGTACAGATAGCAACAGGAGAGATCCACTACTATGAGAAAGTCAGTGAAAGTCCGGGGGTCGCTCAGATGGCGACACGGGAGCATGTGGGGGGCTATAAGTCAGCCATGGGCTCCGTTCTTCCGATAGCTGTGACAAGATGGCCAACAGTCAGGGACTTAAGCTTATAACTTGGAATGTCAACGGGTTAGGAGACAAAATTAAGAGAGGTATTGTGCTGCAGTATGTCCACCGCCATGGGCTAAACTTGGTGTTACTACAGGAAACTCATCTAATTGGTAACTCTTGCAGGGCCCTCGACAGAAAGGGGTATCAAATGGTAGCCCACTCAGGATTCACCACGGGATCCAGGGGGGCGGGGGTCTTCCTTCGAAAAGGCTGTCCACATGTGATACATAATACCTGGACGGATCCACAGGGCAGGTACGCAGCTTGCACGGGTATGTGGGAGGGCAGAGTCCTGAATGTTGTTGCTGTGTATGCTCCTCCGGGCTTACAACGACTGACCTTGACAGACGTGGGGACCCTTTTACTTCACCTACCGGTGGGCACACTGATAATGGGGGGTGACTTCAACCTGACGATGGACGGCCAATTAGATAGATCACCGCCCAGAAGTGACCAAACACACTGCTCACCATTACGAGACTTTATTGACGCCTTAGGGATGGTAGATATCTGGCGGTGGTCGCACCCTTGGGACACACACTTTACGTTCCAATCCGGGGTACACGGAAGTCAATCACGAATTGATTACTTATTCACACATGCACAACACATACATGACCTTTCCAACACTAGGTGTTTGGCACGGGGGTGTCGGATCATTCCCCGGTGCTGACGGTCCTTGGAGTGCGACGCCCGCTTCAACCTGGCCCGATACGGATACAACCTTGGGCACTCAAGATTCCGCATATTAGAGAGGCCTTGCGGAAAGACACAGATTATTATTTTGAGGAAAATATAGGATCGGTCCAATCAGCCATTACACTTTGGGGGGCATATGGTGCAGTGATTAAAGGGAGGGCACTGTCGGCGATGACTGGTCACAGGGCTGAACGCCGTTGTAGGGTGTTGGAGCTGGAAACTGAGATCCTACGTCTTGAGGTAGATATATCTCGGGCCCCGGCCCATGACACTCAACATCTGCTCAACGTAAAAAGGCAAGATTATAGGCAATTGCTACAAGAGGACGCCAATAGACGTGCGCTGGCCACCCGGCACCATATATAAGAACAAGGGGAACGGACGGGTAAATTGCTGGCGTGGCTAGAACGTAAAGAACAATCAGCGAGGTGGGTGAGAGCGATCAAGAGCTCGGATGGTGCTCTGATGACGGACCCACAAGTCATCGCTGAATCTTTTGCAAACCACTACAAGACTGTGTATGATATACCGCAAGAGTCGCAGGCTGCGAGAGCGACCGAACTCCTTGCCACTATTGGAGTGCCGTGCCTCTCAGAACAGGATAAGGAGGCGCTGGAAGTTGACTTGTCGGTTGAAGAGATTCATAAGGCAATTCAAGACATTCGCGCGGGCAAAGCGATGGGCCCGAACGGGCTCCCGATCGAATTGTTCAAGCCTATGGCTTTCAAATTTTCTCCTCACTTACTAAACCTATATAACGAAAGTTACGAGAAAGCCCTCCTCCCGACAGATATTCGTGAGGCCACTATTGTAGTCATTCATAAACCTGGTAAGCCGGTAGATGAATGTGCCTCGTATAGGCCTATCTCTCTGATCACGGTAGAGGCTAAAATTCTCGCAAAACTTTTGGCGACCCGTCTGCTCCCCTATCTCACCGACTTGATTCATCCAGATCAGTCGGGATTCATGCCGGGACGGAACACTGCACGTAACCTGCGTCGTCTGCATGGGGTACTGGGCCGTGTAGGCACTCTAGAAGAGGAAGCGATTCTGCTGACACTTGACGCCAAAATGGCGTTTGACACCATAGCGTGGGACTATTTGTTCGCAGTTCTTGGCCGCATCGGGTACGGACCCAAATTTATGGGATGGGTCAAATTGTTATATGCACAACCCATGGCTCATGTTTCAGTGAACAATCATCGCTCTACTTCTTTCCCACTGTGCCGTGGCACAAGGCAGGGATGCCCGTTATCACCGCTCCTTTTTGCCATGGTCTTGGAGCCGCTGGCGGTATGGGTAAGGGGAGACCCGGGCATTAGAGGCCTTCGATGGACGGCTGAGCACGAAGACCGCATATCGCTCTATGCGGATGATATCTTGCTTTATCTTGCCTCACCGACGCGCTCGCTGCACCGTGTACTCCATATTTTTCATATTTTTGGGGCACACTCTGGGTATCACATAAACTGGTCAAAGTCCCAGATGTATCCCCTTTGGGGACAACCACCGCGGAGTCCTCGAGGATACGATATTCCGGTAGCCTCTCAGGGCTTTCGGTACTTAGGGATTTTTATCACTATGGATGCCACACTGTTTTTGAGCGGAACCTGTTGGGGCCGCTACAGAGGATTTCGATCAGACGTCACGCATTGGAAAACACTCCCCCTTACCTTGTTAGGGCGCGCATCCTTATTCAAAATGCTCGCTCTGCCACGCTTTTATACGCGCTACAAAACACTCCCATTCCGATCCCCGAATCTTACTTCCGGCAGATTGATGCGGCCGTACGTGATTTATTATGGGACGACAGGCCGCCTCGTATAGCCATGGCCAAGCTTACTATGGGATGGTATGATGGGGGTATAGGTCTACCGGCTCTGCGCCTTTACTATCAGGCTTCACAATTGATAGCCAACAATCAATGGGTGTTCGGGCGGCATGATAATCCCAGCTTTCGCACTGACCACTGGCTGCTGGGGAGAGGAGGTTACAATAGAGCTCTGTATACGAACCACAGGAAATTGTGCTTGACCGGTCCTACAGCACGTACGGTGGAAGTGTGGCACGGTGCGCAGAGGCGGATGGGCTGGCAGGGTGCCTCACGAAGGCTACCCCTCTATGGGAACCGGATATCCTGGGACGGCTTAGCGCCTGTGCAGGATTTGATAAATGGGACAAAATTGGGATCTCTACAGTTAACGACTTGTGGATCAAGGACAAGAAGGCGTCGTTCTCGGACCTCCAGAAAAGGTACCAGCTAGCGCCGACGGAGAAATTTCGATACCTCCAAATCAGTCATGCTATTGACTCTGCCCTCCCTGGGGATACCCCCCTTCCAGATTCCTCTCCCCTGGAGGACCGGCTCTTGCTGAATCCTATGACCCGCAAGGCCGTCTCTCTCACATATAGGAAATTGATTAATAACAGAGTCGATCCAATGTTGAAGCTGAGGACGTCTTGGGAGGGTGACCTGGAAATATTAGCCGATGAAGATTGGCTAGAAGCGTTATCCTCACCCCGCGAGATAGCCATCCCGATGCGACTTCGCCTGGTGCAGATTAAAATTCTTCATCGAGTATATTTTGATGCCATCCTACTACATCGCTTAGGTAGGCGACCCGACGCTCTCTGCCTCCGACACTGTAACCAACCGGGAACATTCCTGCACATCCTATGGGGCTGCCCTCACATACAGCAATATTGGACGGACGTGACCAGACAACTGACCAGAACGTGTGAGAAGCCCATCCTCTCAAATCCCACACTGTGTCTTCTCAATATCTGGGAAGCAACAGACCTCACGCAAGCCGAGCAATCGTGGGCCACGATGGGGTGGTGCATAGCGAAACGAAATATAGCCCAGAAATGGGGTGTAGACACTTTACCACTGCTGAGAGATTGGGCAAAAGATATGGACCATGCCATGATCGCCGAAAAAACAGTTTATAAAGGCAGGGGATGTCCACGTAAATGGGATCACAAATGGGGGCGCTGGAATAAATATAGGGGGGAGATATGTGTCTCTCCAACAGTTGAGCTGAGGAGGGAAAGACTCCAGGTGTTGGAGAAGGACATGGATGGGAGCAAGGCGCACACTGGGGGCAATCAGCACTAGGTATATGTTATTTGAATTTCCTGACCCAAGAACTTATAAGTGACCCACCTGGGTTTGTCCTGTACTGACTGAACTATGCTGCCATGGGCTTCTGCCGGACTAATGATAAAAAAAGATAATGCTGTAATCTCTTGAACATCTTTACCTCAACTGTCGATGTACTATCTTGATTGCTGCGTTGTTACTAATAAAATTGTTTAAATTTTTTTTTTTTTTTAAATAAAAAATTTGGGCTATTTTTTCCGAGAAGAAGTGGGAAATTTCTTCACATCTGGCTGAGGAGGCGATCAGATTTGGAGGTGCGGGGGAAGTTTGGTTACGAATGATATTGAAGAGTTCCCTAGGTCTGTTTTTGGCATGATCAAGTTGAGTGCGGAAGAAGGATGCCTTTTCCTTGAAGATGTGTTTTTGTACGTGGATCTAGCGTGTCTGAGGAGTGCAAGATGGGAGGGAGAGGGATGGTGTCTCCAGGTTCTTTCCGACAGTCTGAGTGACCGTCTTTCGTTATTAAGCTCGGTATTAAACCAAGAGTTGGAGGGGTGTTTCTTTGGTTTTTGAGTTTAGGCGGAGCTAATTGGTCAAGAATACCCATAACAGTATTGTTAAAGTGTTCAGTGAGCTCATTAGCATTTTGTGAGGGGGGAATGAGAAGAAGTTGAGCTTGGAGTTTAGACTCAAGAACACCCGTGGGGATATGTTTTAGATTTCTGGTCATTTTCTTAGGTCTGTTAATTTCGGAGGTGGGGAGATTAGCATTGGTAGCAATGGTGAACAGTATAAGGTGATGGTCGGACCAGTCAATGGGGACGATATTGGTCACGGAGGCCAGATCTTCGTTGGAAAGAATGGCGTCAAGGATGGCTCCTTTGGTGTGTGTCGGGGACAGGCATAGTTTTTTGAGTTCATTAATCTCAAGTAGATTTGTGAGGAGGGAGATAGTGGGATCATCGGGATCGTTCCAATGGAGGTTAAGATCCCCCAGAAAGAGATTTTTAGAGTTGGATAATGAGGATTGTGTCAGGAGCTCAGATAAGTCCTCGATGAAGGGCTGGGGGGGGCCCGGAGGGCGATAGATGTTGTGTAGACGAATTGGGTGGGAATTTTGGGTTGTCAGTTCAGCTTCCAGGTATTTGCAGGAGGAGTAGCCAGAATTATTGACAAGGGATAACTGAAGTTCATTTTTAAAGATAATGGCTAGACCACCCCCAACTCTGTCAGGTCTATCTTTTCTAAGAATAGAGTATCCCGGGGGGGAAGAGTAGGTCAAGTATGCTTGTTGAGTGGTCTTTGAGCCAGGTTTCTGTGAGGAATGCAATGTCAATGGATTCACTCAGGATAGTTTCTGAAATTTCCGTGGCATGTTGGACTGCGGAGCGACAGTTGACAAGCATACATGTAAGTGGTGTGGGGTTGCATATGGTGGGTGGGCAAGTGTGGATCGACGTGAGTTGGGGCGGTGGTCTGGGGGAAGCGGCGGAGGAGGGGATTCTATTGGTCCCTAAGATAACAGGGATGTGGGAGTAGGGGAGTGGAGAATTGGTGGTTGGTAAGCTAGGGAGGTAGGAGTTGCATAAGTCTGAGAGGTCGGACGGGGAGAGATGGTTTGAGGTGCGGTGAGGTCTATGTATACGGCAGCGGAGAGGAGTCGATCTCCAATGATTGTGTTTGGTGTTAGGGATTCTCGGGGGAATTTTTGGGGGGATTTTTGGGGGCTATTTTGGGCGGGGCTGGGTGGGGATTTTATGGTGAGGGAGGGTTCTGGAGCTGTGGAAGATAAAGTCTTTCCTGAATTGAGAGAATTTAGTAATCAAATTAGATAGGTCAAGTTCGATGTTGTGTAGGCTCTGGGCAATTAAGGTGAGGGGAGGTACCGAGGGGGGGTGGTCTGGGTTATTTACGGAGGGTGGACTGATGTGTGAGGGGGGAGATAGGGAAGTGAGTGTGGAATGAGGGGTGATGGGGCTGTTAGGTGTGAGGGGTTCGGTAATCAAATTGGATAGGTCAAGTTCAGTGTTATGTAGGCTTGTGTCAATTGGGGTGGAAGGGGGTACTGAAGGGGCGTGGGCGGGGTGTAGGGAAAGATCTGGGTTAGTTTCAGAGGGTGGACTGATGTGCGAGGGGGGAGATAGGGTAGTGGGAGTGGAGTGAGGGGTGACGGGGCTGTTAGATGGGAGGGGTTCAGTAATCAAATTAGATAGGTCGAGTTCACTGTTGTGTAGGTTCGGGGCAATTAGGGTAAGGGGAGGTATTGAAGGGGCGGGGGAAGGGAATGATCTGGGGGTAGGAAGTGGTCTGGGTTAGTTGCGGAGGGTGGACTGAGGTGTGAGGGGGGAGATAGGGTAGTGGGTGTGGAGTGAGGGGTGTCGGTGCTGTAAGGTGTGAGGGGTTGGGCTAGGTTAGACATGAGGTTAAGAACTTCAGGAGATGTGGTCAGAGAGGATAAAAGGGCAGAGTGAGTGGAGAGCGGCTATATTGGGGTGGAGGGGTTGTGTATTTATCGGGGGTTGGGATAAAGGATTGGGAGGCGGAGTTAGGAGGGCCTGAAGGGGCAGGATAAGGGGGATGGGGAGGAGAAGAGGGTGTACGGGATGGGTAGGAGGAGGGGGGTGAGGAGTTGTGTTAGGGGATTGAAGGGCAAGGGCGGTGGAGTACGTGAATAGTTGGGTAGGGGGGAGAGAGGTTGTGGGGTCAGGCAGAGGCGGGGTTGTGGGAGGGGAATGATAAGTAGATGGCAGGGATTGGGGGCAACCGTTTTTAGTGGAGGGGTCCGAGGAGTGTGAGTTCCGGGTGTTAGGTGGAGAGAGGAAGATTAGAGGGGGATGAGAAATAGGTAACGGTGGTTGGGGGATGCCATTTGCTGTAGAGAGGTCCAGGGAGGGTGATGGTGAAGTCGATTGTTGGAGGATGGTGTTAGCTGGATGGTTGAGGGTGGAGGTGAAGTGAGGGGGGAGGGAGAGCTTGGAGGGGCGTTATTCAGTAGGGGAGAAGGAGTGTTAGGCGCTGAGTGGTCAAGGCGAGAGACATAATGCTGAAGTGGTGTTCGAAGATGGAAAGGTGGGATACCGTGGCTTGTATGAGGATGTTACCTGTTTTGAAGATGGAGATATCAATATCACCAAGAAAGGCTGGGGAGGGAGTGGTGGATATTTTGAATTCATATGGTATTGTGGTTGATTTAGAGATTGGGAGGTGTTGTAGGAAGATGCTTTTCCATTTGGAAGGACGTTTGGAGTAAAAGATGTAGTTGGTTATAATGGGGGAGGTGAGGCTGAGGTAGTTATCAACAATGAGTGTTTCAGGGTTACGGATAAGGAGTTTATGTTTGAAGTTTTTCTTGGCATGTTTGGAGAGATTGGGGGTAGAGAATGGTCCATGAGTTGTGGCCATGTTTGGAGAGAGTAGGGTCCTGGGGGTGATGGTCAATGCTGTGAGGGGGCATGTTGGGTAGACATGAGAGGAAGAGAGAGTGGAGAGAGGGAAGTTAAGGAAATGGGGGGTAGAACAGGAGATGAGGATTGGGAACCAAGGGGGCACTGGGAGAGTGGGGGGTAGAAATATGGGGGCTAGACAAGGAATAGGGTAGACAGGCGAGGAATTATAAATCAAAAAGGAGCAGATCAAATAAATAAACAAATTATATCGACAGCATGGAGCAAATCTAATATATAAGCAGTCGGCACAAATGGAGCAGATCAGTATACCAGCAGCAAAGTATGCAAACAAATGGATAAACAATCGGCAAGTACGCGCAGATCAGTAGAAGACAGCAACAATGCTTGCGAGGGCGTGGAATGTCTAAATTAGAGAGGGAATGCCGTAAGAGAGAGCAATACGTGCGTAAAAATATAGAAAGAGTTAGAGGGACATATGGATAAATCAATGAGCCAAGAAAAAACTAAGAGGTAAAAAGTTTGAGTAAGAAGAATAGAGTCAACAATCAATAGAAACAATTAGAAAGGGAATACCTGAAGCAAAGCAAAATAATAAGCGATAAAAATTAGAGTAAGAGGATAGAGTTGACAATCAATAGAAACAACAACAATACTTGCGAGGGCGAGGAAGTACAGAGTTGGAAAGGGAATGCAGGAAGGGTCACATAAGATTCACAGAACAGATACATAAGCAGTGTTGAGGGACAACATAGTGCGAGGTCGGAGGCATCTCCATTTTGTAGAGTTTGAAGAGATGTAGTGACTGTCTTATTGAACTGGTTTCCCAGGTTGATATATTGAGCTAGTTGGTGTCGTTACAGTGCAGTCCTATTTCTATGATCAGCAGTTTTCCTATCTCCCAGAGGGTATATGTCCTCTTTTTGCTACTGTTACTAATTTATTTATTTATTTTATGCGTTTTTATTTAGCGCAGACTTTACCCGAAGGTGTCAGAGCGCATCACAGTAGGAACAGCAACACCACATGAGGAGAAAATTACAAGTAAGCATAATACAAAAGCAAGCGCTTACATTACATGAGGAAAAAGTGACAATTGTGCAAATAACAAAAACAAACAATAATACAAAAAGAGGTAACAAATGATACGTTACAAAAGGAAAGATGTCTGGGGCAGTAAGTCAGGTCAATTCCCAAGTGAATCTCAGCAGCTTTTTCGGTCTGTTGCTTTGTCTGTAGTGGCCCAGGTTTCTATGAAGTGAGTAAGTAAGGGGGCAATTCCCTTATGTTCTGGACTCCTGTGCCTTTCTTCCCATCCCCAACACTCAATCTTTACGATGCGTGCCCCCACTGGTATCCTCCTAGAATGCTCTCTGAAGCCCCAGGAAGGCGCCTCCTTGTGTCTGGGGGGTAGAGAAGTGCTCAGTTGTGATACTCAGCTGGCAGTGTTGACAAAATGCAGCTAATCAGGCTCAATATCTCACCCGCCTCAGTAGACGTGCTATCTGGGGACAGTGGGCTTTAGCTGCTACAGGGTTGGTGTTGCAGCTTGGCAGCGCGTATAATAGCGGAGGTGGGGGGGGGTGTCCAAGGAGCCGATCCTTCACCTCGTAATCTATTGCCCAAATCCTGTGCTACGCACACTGGGACCGCTTTCCGATTATCGGCGATCGCGGGAGTAGGTGCACACAATGACTCCGCGCATCCCCTCCGGCGCTGTGGTGGTGCCTCTTTTTCCCCAACGCAGCGAGCGCAGAGACGATAATTGCGGATGCGCCCCTGCTGCTCAGACCACACCATGCAGCTTGGCTCGCCTCAGTGCTTCACTCCGCTCAGCTCCGCCTCATAATTGCATGTCCCGCTAGGTGACTACCTTCACGGTGTGTGTTCCCAGCCTCAGTTCAGCAGGATGTTGCCCCTTGTTCTGGCTTTGCATAATCCCCTAGTTTGGAAAGGGGTGGACAGTCACGAACAAGGGTGTGTGAGACCAGGGAATTGAGAATTTGACAACAACCTCAAAACCTCACCACCCAAGAGCGAACGGGGATTCCCAACACACAAACTACACCAAAGAGGAGTGACCATATTTTATGTCCATGGACAAACCATGCTCAGAGAACATTTAACTAAATCAGGGGAACCACTGGTTATTGACAGGGTAATGGCCACAGTTCAGGAGGCCTCAGAAACAGCTCCAACAGGTCCCAGAGTCCGAGGTGAACTAGGACTATAGTCCATAAAACAGCTAGTGACAGTCAAGGCATCGGGTGGCGCCTGCACCCGTGGGACCTGGGACACTCACTGGCTCCCACTGTCAACTAGAGAAATATGGACTTTAGACCGACAGCCAGGGTCCTACCACACACACCCTTGAACAGCGATGACACTTGACTGTACGCCATAAACAGATAGTCCAAACGGTTCTAAAAATGGGGGTGACATGGCCAAGGGTGAAAGTGGAAACCCCTTTTGTCTGTCAATTGCTGAAGATAAGGGGGATGCAGGCTCGTATAAAAACCAGGGGAGGGCCAACTGGTAGTGCAGTCCTTCAAACATCCCACATCAACCTTGAATGGCAGAGAAGTGGACATTGCCAGCTGACCACAGACTCTCGGGGGTCCAGGCGAGACTCCGTTCCTTCATGTACATCCTGACAGGCGGGCTTTGCGCGTCCTTCCGGGTCAGGCAGATTCTATTCTCTCCAGGAGAATCGGCTGGCCCCAAGCAAACAGTACAGAGTTCAGGAGTTCCAAGGATCTGCATCACTATCGGGTGCAACTGTACAGCAGCATGCCAGTCACTGAAGGACGAGCCACAGGTGTCAAGGCAGTTCCATGCCAGGGCAGTTCCTTGCCGTAGCCCACCTCCCTCGTGTGCTTGGTTATAGTAGTTGCGTTACTGGGCGCCGAGTGTCCGGTCTCTTCCAAGTCCCCACAATAATCTCTTTCTCTGCCTCAGTGTTGCGCGGACCAGGGCCGCCTCGCTGTTTCCCTTCTAATCGGTGTGCGTCCTGCCGCCTTTCTTTGAATTTAAGCTGTCGGGCTTGGTCCGACACCACTGCAGTCCCTCCAGTCAGTTTTGCAGGTCGCTGCCGGGGCGTAAGGGAGCTGTGCCTTCCTCGCTGTGGGATTGTGGAGTTTCAGGCCACCCTCCCTCCAGTGTGGTGAGTGATGCTCTGCATCTTCGCTGGGGCCGCTTGTTGGTATCGCAAGCAGAGAGGGATGATGAGTGCCTGTCGCCGCAGCCTGTGGCCTTTACTCACAGTTCCGATGCTGTTGGGCCCACCGAGCCACCGCGCTCAGTGTCCTCTGGCCGCCGAGTCTTTTGTTCTGGCCTGGGGTTCTCACGCGGTTTGCAGCAGCAGCAATGCAGGTCCCTTTAGTGACGACCGCTGTCTCCCGTGGCGTCACCGAAGTCCGCAGCTTCGTTGGCATGGTGAATTATTGTGGGCGATTCATCAAGGATCTAACGACCCTCACTCAACCCCTGAGGGACCTCACCAAAGATTCAGTTCCATGGGTGTGGGGAGAATCGCAAGCCAAGGCGTTTCAAGACATTAAAGATGCTTTGTCCACCGCTACCACGCTGGCATTTTTGACCCACAGAAGCTTACGATGGTTGCCGTTGATGCAGGACCAAAGGGACTGGGCGCTGTACTCATGCAACGCCGCACGGCTGAAGAGGATTGGGCCCCGGTGGCGTTTGCCAGCCGCTCGCTCACTGACACTGAGCAGCGGTACTCTCAAATTGAGAAAGAAGCCATTGCAATCCACTGGGGGTGTCGCCACTTCCACCTTTATGTATACGGGAAGCCGTTTGTTGTGGCGACTGACCACAAGCCCCTCCTGCCCTTATTCTCTGGCACCTCGTCCAAGCCTCCACCGAGAATAGAGAAATGGATGCTGCAGCTGCAGAGACTATAATTGTCGAATTGAATACCAGCCAGGCAGTCGCAATCCAGCGGATTATCTTTCAAGACATCCCCGTAGTGCCACAGCACAGGAAGAAGAAGATGCTGCCGACACAGAAGAGTATGTGCGGTGCATCACAGAACGATCTTGCCCGTTACCTCTCTCCATGGGTGACTTGAAGAGTGAGACGGATAGAGATGAGTGCCTCCAAAGGATCAAAACGGTGATGAAGCATGGCAGCTGGCACAAAGCTCGAGAAGGGTGGAAGATACTCACGGAGGAAGCACGAAGACGACTGGAAAGTCTGTACCACGTCCGTGAAGAGTTGACGGAAGACACCACAGGATGTCTCATGAGAGGACATCGACTGGTAATTCCCTCCTCGCTAACTGCCAGGGTGATTCAACTGGCCCATAGTGGTCATCAAGGGATGGTGAAGACCAAATCGCGACTGCGCACCAAAGTATGGTTTCCCTTGATGGACGAGCTAGTAGAGGCTGCCGTTCGTGAATGCCAGTGGTGCCAGGTGACGGGAGAGAGTCCCAAACCTGCGCCTGTGGTCACTGAGCCAAGACCCCCTCGCCCGTGGATGAGCGTAAGTCTTGACTTTGGAAGCCTGCCGGACGGGAGACACACTTTTGTGGCCATCGACGACTACTCCAAATATCCCGAGATTGAGATTGTGAACACTCTCAGCGCTGCTGAAATAATCCCGAAGATAGAAAAGGTGATAGCGACGCATGGCATATTCCAAGAACTCAAGACGGATAATGGGCCGCCGTTCCAAAGTCACGAGTTAGCCACATATCTAACGGCATTGAGTATCAAGCACCGGCGAATCACTCCCCGCTGGCCGCAAGCGAATGGGGAAGTGGAACGTTTCATGCGGACCTTAAACAAGGTCATCCGCATTGCACACGAACGCCGTCAACACATGGAGTTGGCTCTATTCACATTCCTGAGGAATTATCGACAAACTCCCCACACCACCACGGGCCTGGCCCCAGGACACTTATCAATGGGTCGGGTAATAACGGATTCCATCCCACATCATCCCCGGTGGTGCCCGGAGAACCCTGACGATGGCAAAATAGATGAGCAGAGGCGCAGAGTGCATGAGCGAGTCAGTCAGCACCGCGGAGCTAGACAGGTGAGTCTGCAACGAGGAGATAAAGTGCTGCTCAAGAACCGTTTGAACAAAGGAAAATTCCATCTCCCATTTGAAAGGCGACCCTGGACTGTCATCAAAGTCTGTGGTACCAGGGTAATGGCTCGTAGAGGAGGAGAAGTGGTGACTCGGAACAGCTCCCATTTTAAGAAGTGTCATTTCACAGAGAATCCGATGGTAGACTCAGGGGCTGTGAATCAGAGGTTCTCCCCTGTCGACACTCCGTCGCTGCCCGTAGCCGAAGAGGAAGCGGACACTGCTCTGTCACCGACAC
Source organism: Calotriton arnoldi (assembly GCA_963921515.1). Lineage (NCBI taxonomy): Eukaryota > Metazoa > Chordata > Amphibia > Caudata > Salamandridae > Calotriton > Calotriton arnoldi. The sequence continues at coordinate 2,597,492 of CAWUFW010000227.1, read as the reverse complement.
CAGGAACAGATCCTAGCTTCCACCTGGACACTGACACCGGAGTGGCTGAGCATGAGGAAATGCTGGCGATGTCTGGGGAGTCCTCACCCCGAACATCGTGTGAGGAGGTGGAAGCTGAATCCAGTGGGCGGGGAAGCTCCCAGTACCAGCTCCGACGCAATCCTGAGCCGAACCGGAAGCTGAGAGACTACTTTACGTAAGACTGTTCTATTATTGTTTTGTGTATTTTTCCCGAAGGTCCACATGGTACATACCGAGCGAGGTATGGGGGACACATGTTGAATGGACTATTGTTTTCATTCTGTTTTGGGAGGAATGTTGTGTCGTGGCTGTGAGGTAACAGCCGCGACAGTGAGGGCGCTCCTAAGTATCCATCCCGATAGGGATGTTTGTTGAGGTTCCCCCGCCGTGACCGGGCCGGGTGGTTTGGACCCGGTCACGTGACCCTCATTTAATAAATACTACCACCGCGGATATGACGTCAGTAGACGCCTGTACGCGGTGGCCATTACATACCCAGCAACAGGCTCCGAGTGATTATTTGGCGTAGGCCTTAACTCCAGCATATTGGCCCAACACAAGTTCGTGCCCAGAACGCAGGGCACAACACAACATCGTCCGCGGTGAGTGCGGCAGCTAGTTCCCGGCTTCTCCCGCCATCTTGAAAATCACATAGCAGTTTTCACCAGGGCGGGGGACGGGTGCAAAGACTGCAGAAGGGGCGGTCCGGGGTTGGCAGCGAGGCCAAGAAAGGGAGGTTCAGGGCTGCTTAATGGAGCGGGGGGGGAGGGGGGCTCTTCTTTCACTCAGCAGAACTGGGCCTTGCCGAAGAGCGTGTCAGGCAGAACAGATGCACACAGATGCACACACACACACATGCACACACACACACACACACAATAAATGCAAATGCTTTAATTGATTACATTATTTAGCACGGCCACAAGCACTTTTGCGGATCATACAGAAAAGTCTCTACATGGCTGTAGTTCTGGCTTCGTCCATTTGCTTTGAATAAACACACTTACGCCTTCTGCCCTGCGTGAGTTTAATGTCCCCAGATGAAACTGCGCCCTTTGCTTGTTTTCCTGACAAGCTTCACATTAACCAGAATATTTGTGATTAATCATTGGACTTGTTTTTCACTGTACAGACAGTACACCTATTAACAATAAACCAGTCTTTAAGTTGTAAGCAGATTTTAAATACTTTTTTTTTAAAATCTAGTCACGAAAAAACAACGAGTTCACGGTAAGAATGCGAAACATAATGGTGGGCGCTCCCGGCTGATGCGTTCGTTCCTCCTGAAGCGCGCTGCTCAAGTGATCACACAATAACATCAAGGTCCCTGTAATGACGTCACCGTGCTCTGCCAAGGACTACGTTATTTACCTAATCAGAACCCCATGTTGAGACAAGGCCTGACCACATCAGCAGTCATTTCATTCTGACAACGGCAAATGTGATTCAAACATAAAATTCATTTTTATGTTAATGTTGACAGAAGTGAAGGATTGCATTGCCCTGGACACGCACGCACCCACACGCAGGCACGCACACACACACACACACACACACACACACACACACAGATGCATTCACATTCACAGGTAAACGCACACAGGCATGCACACATACACAGATGCGCACACACGCACACACACACAGATGCAGACACATACGCGCACACACAGATGCACACACACAGATGCACACACACACAGATGCACACGCATTCCCCCCCATCAGGCACACACACACACACACACACACTCAGACGCACACACACACATACACACAGAGACACACACACACACACACACACACAGATGCCACACACATGGACACAAACACACAGGCACACACACATTCATGTTTCCGTCTGCGAGGCTGGGGGAAAGAGTTAATTCCAAACTCCCTGAGTGTTCAAATCTAAGACAAGAGCAGAATTTTCTATAACAAAACTGCTCCATCCGAGGCTCCGGCAGGAAGTAGTGTCAGAGGTCCAATGGACTGAAAACAGCATCACACCAGCAGAAAAGACTTAACCAGAACTACACGTTGAAAGAGAGGCCGCAACAGTGTTTATTTTATTCCGACTACCGCAAAAGTTACACTAGAATGAAATCTGCCTCCTGGAACCTCTGACGCCAGACTCCGCTTTTCACCAGGGCGGGGGACAGGTGCAAGGACTGCCGGACTCCGCTTCTCACCAGGGCGGGGGACGGGTGCAAAGACTGCAGAAGGGGCGGTCCGGGGTTGGCAGCGAGGCCAACAAAGGGAGGTGCAGGGCTGCTTAATGGAGCGGGGAGGGGATTTGGGGGGGGCTCTTCTTTCACTTAGCACAACTGGGCCTTCCCGAAGACCGTGTCAGGCAGGACAGATGCACACACACACAGATGCACACACACACATGCACACACACACATACACAATAAATGCAAATGCTTTAATTGATTACATTATTTAGCACGGCCACAAGCACTTTTGCAGATCATACAGAAAAGTCTCTACATGGCTGTAGTTCTGGCTTCGTCCATTTGCTTTGAATGTCCATTTGCTTTGAATAAACACACTTACGCCTTCTGCCCTGCTCTGCGTGAGTTTAATGTCCCCAGATGAAACTGCGCCCTTTGCTTGTTTTCCCGACAAGCTTCACAATAACCAGAATATTTGTGATTAATCATTGGACTTGTTTTTCACTGTACAGACAGTACACCTATTAGCAATATAACAGTTTTTATGTTGTAAGCAGATTTTAAATACGTTTTTTTAAAATCTAGTCACGAAAAAACAACGAGTTCACGGTAATAATGTGAAACATAATGGTGGGCGCTCCCGGCTGATGCGTTCGTTCCTCCTGAAGCGCGCTGCTCAAGTGATCACACAATAACATCAAGGTCCCTGTAATGACGTCACCGTGCTCTGCCAAGGACTAAGTTATTTACGAAATGTATGTGTCCCCGTTTTAAACGTTAGCTGAAGAAAACACGTTCTAAAGAAGCTTTGGGTTTTCTTACATAAATCAGGGGCGTAACGGATGCCCCAGCAGCCCCGGCGGTGCGGAGGGGGGATGCACCTTAGAATTCAGAGGGGCCCCTGCAGATCCAGCAGCCCAGCTGCCCAGGATCTATATCATTTAAAACAGTGCAACAGTAAAAAGAACAAGTCGCGCCAGAGACTAAAACTACAAAAACAAGCCGCAATGTAAGCATGAACAACATGGTTACCTTAACGCGCTCGAACCTGCCCATATTACAACAAGCCGCGCCAGAGACTAAAAAGAGAAATGAAAGGCGCGTCAGCCATTGTAGAAGACAAACGCGGTAATACGAAAAAAAAAGTGCTTAGCGGCTAATTAAGAGACACTGTCTCCAGCCGCAAGTAAAAGATCCAATCCCGGTGGGCGGGGCCAAATGCGGACAGGGTGGCACCCAGGAGGGATTAAAAAACCTCCGGTGCAATTATCACACTACGTTCTGCATAATCTGTGACGCAAAATGACGCGCACCAATCAAAAATGCAGGCGGAGCAGAGACACGACTTCTGGAACCGTATTGATTCCAAAAAGCCCTCGCATGGCGAGAGCAGCGAATGCGCGCTGCTAACGCCAGGCGAGACCTAAAAAGTAGACAGAGCCAGCAATTCTTCCATAGCAACGAAAGCTTCATATTTGTTTATCTTATATATGGTGCACAACTTGAATATGATCTGTCTGCCTATTATCGAGGATGGAGTGTCCTTGAATTGATGTAAATTGTCCAGCCTCAATGAGAATCGTACATCAGATTGATTTCTTGGCAATGTGTACGGTTCCCGAAGAGCCGCGATTTTGAAACAGGATGGCTTTGAAAAAGGGATCAAACAATTCACTTAAGCCACAAGAATGAACTTGCGATTTGGTCGACTGATTTTATAGGGCCATAAACTGTTTCAGATGGAGCAGGGACGATTTCACAATTTGGAAAAAGATTTGTACATTCTGCTTTATAAACACAACGTGCTTAATTAGTTAGGGCGCATTTCTGCTTGCCTCGTTGTAGCGACCTATCGAAGACCAATTACTGTGAGGACCACATGGAAAACAAGCACAGGCTAAGTCAATAAGTGTCGCCTATTCGAGAGCTATTGGCTTTGGCAATGTGTTTTAGCCATGTTGTACATCAGTGTGGCTGCTGTTCAGCATGACTAAACGTTCGTGGCGCGGTGTGGGGTAGATTGGGGTAGAGTGGAACTCGGTAGACTGGGGCAGAAAGGGGTAGATTGGAGTAGAGTGGGGTAGATTGGAGTAGAGTGTGGCAGAGTGGGGTACATTGTATTGTATTGTATTGTAATTGCATTTGTATAGCGCTTACTACCCTTGACGAGGCGTCGAAGCGCTTTTTTCGGTGAGTAGCACGCTCCTCCGGGACCCATAGAGGATTAGTGTTGAATTAGTATAGTGAAACATGCAAGAAAATATTAAGTGGTGGATAGGTTAGTCAGTTATTTGGATTCGGAAGGATAGCAGAAGGATAGAAGAGGAAAAAAGGTTTGTATTTATATAGCGCTTGTTACCCCTGATGGGGTGTTGAAGCACGCTACTCCGGAAACCCATAAAGGATTAGTGGTGAATTAGTAAGGTGAAATATGAAAGTAATTTGAGTGGTGGATATTAGTCAGTTATTTGGAGTGAGAAGGATAGCGGAGGGATAGAAGGGGAAGAAAGGTTTGCATTCATATAGCACCTGTTACCCCTGATGGGTGTTGAAGCGCTTTTCTGGCGAGTAGCACGCTACTCCGGAACCCATAAAGGATTAGTGTTGAAAATTAGTATAGTGAAGTATGAAGTAATTTGAGTGGTGGATATGTTATTCAGTTATTTGGATAGAGAAGGGTAGGTGGCAGGATAGAAGAGGGAAAGAGGTTTTGAATTTATATAGCACTTGCTACCCCTGATGGGGTTTTGAAGCGCTTTTTTGGCGAGTAGCACGCTACTCTGGAACCCATAAGGATTAGTGTTGAATAGTATGGTGAAACATGAAATTAATTTGAGTGGTGGATATGTTAGTCAGTTATTTGGATTGAGAAGGGTTGGGGAGGGGTAGTAAAGGGAAAAAAGGTTTGCATTTATATAGCGCTTGTAACCCTGATGGGGTGTTGAAACGCTGTATTGGCAAGTAGCACGCTACTCTGGAACCCATAAAGGATTAGTGGTGATTTAGTATAGTGGAATATGGAATTTGAGAAGAGAACATGTTAGTCTGTTATTTTGATTGAAAAGGATGGTGGAGGGATAGAAGAGTGAAGGATGTTTTTAGTTTTTTTTTAGGTCATAGCAGTAGGAGGTGGCTTTTGGATGAGTAAAAAGGGTTTTTGGAGGGAAGAGTCAGAGGGAAGAGTTTAGAGAGGTTTGTTTTGGGGGATCGGTATAGTAAAAGAGGTGTCAGATGATGCAAGGAGGGGTAGAGTAGGAGAGTGTCTAGAAAGGGTTATTTTGGGGATCATAGTAGTGGTATGGGGTTTGGGATAAATGAGAGAGTAGATATATAGGGTGAGAGATAGGGTAGTGCATTGGAAAGAGTAGTAGAAAGCAGTTTGAGATGAGTCAGAAAGTTGGGCTAGAAGATATATTGAGAGAAGTATAGGCTGAGAAATAGGGTAGTGCATTGGAAATGCCAAATTAGAAGAAAGTGATAAATATATAGATCCATAAGTACATTGAAAGTATATAGATGCATAAAGGAGGTAAGTATATGTAGATTAAAGCTATTGATAGAGGTACAGGATGAGAAATAGGGTAGTGCATTGGATATGCTTTTTCAGGAGAAAAGTAACAGACACACAGAGCCAAGTACATGGAGGTACATAGATGCACAATGGAAGCAAGTATATGTAGACCAAAGATGTTTTTTTTTTTTTTAAATCAACATAATTATTGTACATGTTTATACAAAGCAATACACAAAGATAGGTACATATCTATAGTGAAAATAAATGCTTATATACAGAGGGATATGCTGTAAATTTCTGTTTGCGTATGGTGCTTATGTGGGGAAGAGACAATTCTTGAGTAGTTTTCTGAAGAGAAGGTGGTTGTCGGTGGATCTTATGTTGGGGGGTAAAGAGTTCCATAGTTTGGCTGCTTGAACAGTGAAGGATGTGCCACCAATTTTTTTTTCTTGTTTCTTGGGATTTTGAGGCGAGATGCACCTTTAGAGCGGAGGTTCCTTTGTTGAATGTGTTTGGTGATTTTATTCCTGATGAAGAGCGGTCCCATTCCATGTATTGCTTTGTGGGTGATACAAAGTAGCTTGAACGTGGCTCTTCTGGCAACCGGTAACCAATGTAGGGCTTTCAAGGCAGGTGAGATGTGGTCTCGCGGTTTGATATGCAAGAGTAGTCTGGCAGCAGAGTTCTGAATCAGTTGTAGTCTTTTCATGGTTGTTAAAGGTGATCCGTGATAGAGGCTATTGGCGTAATCGAGTTTGGAGAGAACAAGGGAGATGGTAGCTTGGACTTTGTGTGGAAATCCCAAATGAGGGAAAATTCGTCGCAGCGTTTTAGGCGGTGATCCCAATTCACCAGGCCAGGCGGCAAGCGGGTCATAATGTTTCCAATCGCCACACGTGAGTATTTCCGTTTTGGAAGCATTCAATTTGAGATGGCACCAAGTCATCCACTGATCCACGGCTCTGAGAACTGAAAATTGGGGAGTTTCCAATGTCTTTGGGGCATTCCAGTTGAAGGAGCATTTGCGTGTCATCTGCATAGTTATAGCACGTGAGGTGAAATTGATTGATCAGTTCCGGTAATGACTTCATGTAGATGTTGAAAAGCATGGGCGAGATGATAGAGCCTTGAGGGACCCCTGCTTTTGTGGAGTATGGTTTGGACAAGAAAGGTGAGATAGATTGGAGTGGGAGTAGAGTGGGGTGGGGTATTGTGGAGTGAGGTAAATTTGGGTCGGGTAGATTGGGGTGGGGTAGATTTGAGTGTGATGAAGTGGGGCAGATTGGGGTGCGATGGAGGAGATTGGGGTAGATTGGAGTCGGGTAGATTGAAGTGAAAAGGAGTGGGGTAGATTGGGGGTAAAGTGGAGGGGTAGATTGGAGTGGAGTGGGGTAGATATGGGTGAAGTGGGGTAGACTGAGGTAGATTGGAGTGGGGTAGATTGGGTTAGAGTGGGGTAGACTGGGGAAGAGTGGAGTGGGGTAGACTGAAGTGGAGTGGGGCGGATTAGGGTGGAGTGGGGCAGATTAGAGTGAAAAGGAGTGGAGTTGATTGGAGTGGGGTAGATTGGGGAAGAGTGTAGTGGGTAGACTGGAGTGGGGTAGACTGGAATGGAATAGATTGGGGGAGTGGGGTAGACTGGGGTGGAGTGGGGTAGACTGGGGTATATTGGGGTGAATTACAGTAGGGCTGAGTGGAGTGGGCTATGTTGGAGTGGAGTAGGGTAGAAAAGAGTGGTGTATATTGAAGTGGGTAGAGCGGAGTGGAGTACACTGGAGTGGGGTAGGGTAGTATGAAGTGGGGTATGGTAGATTGGGTTGGGGTGGGGTAGAGTGGAGTGGGCTGATTTGAGTGGAGTAGATTGGAGTGCAGTAAACTGCAGTGGAGTAGATTGGGATAGATTGGAGTGAAGTGGAATGGGGTAGATTGGAATGGAGTGAATTAGGAAGGGTTGGGGTAGATTTGAGTGGAATGGAGTGGGGCAGATTGGGGTGGAGTGGAGGAGATTGGGGTAGATTGAAGCGGGTGGAATGGTGTGAATTGGGGTGGAGTGAGTTAGAGTGGAGTGGGGTAGACTGGAATGAAAAGGAGTGGGGTAGATTGGGGCAGACTGGATGGATTGGAGTGGGGTAAACTGGAGTGGATGGGGTGGAGTGGAGTAGATATGGGTGAAGTGGGGTAGATTGAGGTAGACTGGAATGGGGTAGATTGGAGTGGAGTTGGATAATGTAGAATGGAGTGGAGTGGGGTAGATTGGGGAAAAGTGGAGTGGGGTAGACTGGAGTGGGGTAGATTGGAGTGAAAAGGAGTGGGATGGATTGGGGAAAGAGTGTAGTGGGTAGACTGGAGTGCAGTGGGGTAGATTAGAGTGCAATTGGGTAGACTGGGGTGGAGTGGGGTAGATTTGGGTGGAGTGGGGTAGATTAGGTGAATTACAGTAGGGCTGACTGGAATGGAGTGGTGTAGATTGGGGTAGGTTGCAGTGAAATGGGCTATGTTGGATTGGAGTGGGCTACATTGGAGTGGACTAGGGTAGACTGGAGTGGATAGGGGTAGAGCGGAGTGGGGTGGATTGGGATGGATATATTGGAGTGGTGTACATTGGAGTGGAGTAGGGTAGAGTGGAATGGGGCTGGTTTGAGTGGAGTGGGGTAGACTGAGTGGAGTGGGGCAGATTGGAGTGCAGTAACCTGGAATGGAGTAGATTGAGGTAGATTGAAGTGGAGTAAAGTGGAGTGGAGTAAAGTGGAGTGGGGTAGATTGGAGTGGAGTGGGGTAGATTGGAGCAGAGTGGGGTAGATTGGAGCAGAGTGGGGTAGATTGGGTCGGGGTAGATGGGAGTGGAGTGGGGTGCAGTGGGGTGCAGTGGAGTAGAGAGGGGTAAGTGGTGTGGTGTGGTGTTGCATAGAGTGGAGGGGTGTAGATTGGAGGGGTGTAGTGTGGAGTGGCGCAGAATGGAGTGGCGTGACAGAGTGTCTTTGAGCCAGATGTACAGATATTAGGAATACCGAATTCCTATTGAAATTCTTTCTCTCCAAAACGCAATTAGGAAATCAATATTCCTAATGTATGAAACTCACGGAGTTTCATTTAGGGATTCCTTGTGGTTTGCAAATCGACCTACCTCATGAATATTAATGAGGTAGGTTGCAGTTTGCGACCCATTAGAAATCACAGTCATCACAGGGATGGTGGCCTGCTGTGGTCAGCAGACCACCATGTCTGTAATTGCATTTTAATAAAGCAATATTTTTTTATATACACACGTCGTATTCCTTAAAGGAAAACGAGATGCGGTTAAAAAGAAAAAAATTAAACCTTGAAGTTTCATTTTTAAAGAGTCGGCAGTGGTCCATGGGACCACTGCCGGCTCTTAAAAATATTTGTATTTACATTCTCAAAGGGGAAGGGCCCCCTTAGGGACCATTTCCTCTTTGCGAATGGGTTACCACCAGTTTAACTGGCGGTAAAGTATTACTATTTTGCAACTGGAATTCAGTCGCAAAACAGTAATACGCAGCATAACAATTTGGAATTTGGAAGGGACGCCCTATTCGGTATTTGGAAGGGACGACCTAAACACGCCCCTTCTAAATACCGAATCGCAAATGCAAAATGCGATTCAGTAACAAGTTATCGAATCGCATTTTGTACATTCCAAAAAGCATTTTTTAGTCGCAAACAGCTCGATTCGCAGAATCAGGCAGTTTACGACCGGAAAAATGCTTTGTACATCTGGCCATTGGAGGGGCAGAGTGGAGGAGCACAGAGTGGAGGAGCACAGAGTGGAGTGGCAGGGCGTAGAGTGGCAGGGCGTAGAGTGGCAGGGCGTAGAGTGGAAGGGCGTAGAGTGGAAGGGCGTAGAGTGGAAGAGCGTAGAGTGGAAGAGCGTAGAGTGGAAGAGCGTAGAGTATAGTGCTGTAGAGTGTAGTGGTATAAAGTGGCGTTTCGTACAGTGGAGGGGCATACAGTGGAGTGGCATGTCGTAGAATCGAGAGGCATGGGGTAGGGTGGAAGGCCATAGAGTGGAGCAGAGTGTTGTAGAGTGGAGTAGAGTGTTTTAGAGTACAGTGAAGTGGTGTAGAGTATTGTGGTGTATAGTGCTGTAGAGTGTAGTAGTATAAAGTGAAGTGGAGTGGCGTATGCATACTGTGGCAGCGCAGTGCCATTGCAGACAACACATTTCCAATTGAATTGACCATTACATTTGCACTAACATACAGTTTTGCTGCGCGCACACGATGTGTGGAAATGTCATCACCTAGTGTATTGATGTGTTTCGATCGTATTCAAATATTTGTTTCCACCACACTTCAGAATTACACAAAAAGTGTGCTTCTTATCTACTTTCCTAATTCTGATGTATTCTGAAATATCAGCACAGATCATTTTTGTTTTGGGCTAGATAAAATACATCCTACAGCCTTTCGTCTTGCATGGGTACTCAGCAGGATGGATTGTCACATAAATTCTATGTCAGGACACGGAGGCGAGGATTAAGCTATTCTTTCTCCTTTCATTTCAACAGCAGCCATTTTAAACAAAACAACAATCAACACAAAGACTTCATCTCCCAGGAAGCCTGAGGAAAAACCATCATGTTCATAATAATGTCTCTCATCCAATCCAACGTCTCCTGGCTCAATAACTGTTGTTGACCCATGCTGGACTTCCTCTTTCTTCGCAGCTGCAGCCTGTGTCAGTTAAGTGTCGACACTCTTCCTCAGTGTTGTTGTATTTGTGCTTTCTGGAATTTGTGCTTTTTGCTCTAATTGGCTGATTTTCTTTGTTCTAACGAAGCTTCCGCTTCGCCTGCGCGGTCGCGGGAACGCTTGGTCGCTCCTACGCGACCGCAATCAGTTTCCTCAGTGTTGGAACGGGAGTGCGTGGCGGTCCGCCGGCCGCCAGAGGGCGCGCCTCCCCTCGTCCTCCGGGACGCTCGTCTTTCAGCCAAAGCGGGACAGAGTGCGCGTCAGTTACGGCCATCGCTGAGCGCCTCCGTCTGCGTTTGCTGGATCATGCTGATTTTCCCAGCCAGCCTGGAACAATAACACCCTTTGGGGTAGGGATACAGGCATCCTCAGCCTGAATTGTTTAGCAGACCGGCCCAGGCTCCACTTAATCACCCGCCCATACAAACGAAGGGCGATTGTCTGCTGAGGTTGTTTAGACCACTTACAATACGATTGGCAGGGACTTGGCCCTCCTAGTCCCTCACCCCCCCTAAGTGCAAGTGCAGGTGTGTGGGGTCTTTCTGCTACAACCTCCCACCTTTTCTGCTCCCTCTTCAGGGGCTTTGACCTTGGGTTCCAGCCCAACTACACTAGCCCTCTTACCTAGTGGGTGGCCACCATCATACTTACCTGATACCTACCCCAAGCCCTCAACTTCTCCAGAGATCCTTATAATATGGAGGAGTTTGACGACTACTACGAGGAGGAAGAGGAGACTCAATACTTCCCGGTCACTGATGACTTTTGTGACGCTGTGGATGCCTTTAATGTTAGGGTGATCTCAGAGGCAGTGGCCCCTTTGGAGAAGAGATTGATCGATCTGGCACAAAAGTGCCTGCAACCCCTCTCCTCGAGGGAAGAGCTACCCGGGCCCTCAGCCCCTAAACCTCCAGAGCAGGCCACAGTCCCCCCCCTCTGAGAACCCACGCAAGCGCCCACACCCAGAAGGGGTGGACCTGGATGCTTTTGATAGATTAAAACAGGCGTTCTTGGACACCAAAACCCCTTTTGCGCCGATGGGCAAAGCCCTACAAGACCTTCCGCCCCCAAGCGGTCAGGGCTCGGCTTCCTCCCCTCAACCCTCTGACGAGTCCCAGGTAGGGTCCGACGGAGATTCAGACCACGACCAGTCTTGGCGCCCCTCTCCTTCTCTGCCCCCGGGCCAGCACCAGGCCATGGAATCTCCAGGTGATGCCCAATCGGACCTCTTGGATCCAGAGGAGCTCCTACACCCCGGTCTTTCGGAGTGGGTCCCTTGTGAGAAGGTAGCCAAATATGTGGCGGGCCGACTATGAAAACCGCTACATCAGGAGTTCCGCTCCCGCCTTAGAGCAGAATGTCCTCACTCATCCCTTAATGGTAAAGTTGAATTTAGCCCGGAAATTGACGCCAAGATGGCGACTTTCCTGACCAAGTATATTAAGGATCCAAAGAAGGACATCAACAGGTCCTGGCGGGCATGCCAAGACAAACTGTTGGATGTCACGTGCCCCTTGGTGAAGATCTTTGATATGGCGGAGGACGCTAAGGTGTCGGGGCCCTGATCCCGCCAGATGTCCTCTCGAGTTGGGCTCAAAGAGCCATTATTTTCCTAGGTAACGCAAACTGTGCCATCTCCACGGAGAGGCACAGGTCGCTGCTCATCAAACTGGACCCCAAGCTAGGCGAGCTAGCCATGTCAGAAGCAGGCCAGGTGGCTCAGGGCGGGCTCTTCGGTGACCCATTAGTGAAGGAGCTCAGCAAGTTTGTCTCCACTTTCAACTCCTTGGACATGGCCCAGTCCACAGTGAAAAGCATCTTCAATGTGTGGGTTTTCAGCGGGGCCGGCCGTGGTAGGGGGCTCTCAGCTGGCCGTTCTTCACAGACAGCCTCCAGCAGAGGCCAACAGTCACAGAGGGGACAGTGGCAGGGTTCCTTGCGCTTTGGAGGCTTCTACCCCACTAGGGGTCGGTCCCGACGCAGAGGTCAGCGCAACGGAGCTCACAGCTGTGATGATCCCCCCCTCCCACGGTGAGTTCTTTTCTTATCTCATGTCGGTGCTTGGGGGGCAGGCTGGCGTAATTCCTAGACAACTGGCGGGCCCTTACGGCCGACGCTTGGGTGCTCCAAACAGTGCAGGGATTCCACGTGGAGTTTTACGGCTCCCACTTCCAGGTTTCCCCTCCGGCCCCAATCCGTTTTTCCGGCAGGGAATCCGCCCTCGTACAGCAAGAAGTGCAGGAACTCCTGGAAAACTGGCAATCTGCCGTTCTCCTCATCCCAAAGGGTTCTTGAGAAATCTGTTCCTAGTGCAAAAGCAGGATGGGGGTAACGGCAGGTGATAAACCTCCGAGAGCTCAATGAGTGGTTGGTTTACCGCCACTTCAAAATGGAGGGTATTCACCTGCTCTGCGACCTCCTGCACCCAAACGACTGGATGGTCCATCTGGACCTCAAGGACGCTTACCTTACGGTTCCCATTTTTCCACCACACCGTTGTTTCCTCCAGTTTCTATGGCAAGGCCAAACCTTCAAGTTCACTTCTCTTCCCTTTGGCCTGTCGTCAGCACTGTGGTGCTTCACCAAGGTCTTGCACCCTGTGGTGGAAAGGTTGAGATCACAGGGCGTCAGGATGATCGCATATCTGGACAACATGTTGTTCATGAACCAGTGTCCCCAAGTTTTGTCCCAGCAGTTGCAGTCGGCAGTGAATCTCCTCCAATCGCTGGGATTCGTGATCAACCAAGCGAAGTCCTGTCTTCTGCCCTCTTGTTCGATCACCTTTCTAGGTTTTGTGATCAACTCTGTGGAGCCAACCCTGAGCCTCCCATCCAGAAAATGGCGAAAATCTGTCACGAGATACAGCAGATTTTATGGAAATCTCAGACCTCTCAGCGCAGCATTGCCAGAGTAGTCGGCCTGCTGTCAGCCTTGATCCAGGCCATTTTCCTGGGTCCCCTTCATTTTTGGGCCCTCCAGAGACTCAAAGCGTCTCACCTGCGCAGGGGTTTAACTTATGCCCAGCAGGTTCCTCTTTCCGAGGAAGGAAAGGAGGAGCTTCATTGGTGGCTCTCCCACATGGAGGCATGTAATGGTTGTGCCATTTTCGGCTCCCAACCGGACCTGGTGATCGAGTCGGACGCCAGTGATTCAGGTTGGGGGGCACGTTGTGGAGAGTTCACCACAGGCGGAGGTTGGTCCGCCGCAGAGCCATCGCTTCACATCAACTATCTGGAGCTGATGGCGGGTTCCTTCTCAGTCCGGTGTTGGACCAAGGACAGAGCCAATCTTGCGTCCTCCTCCAAATGGACAACGTGGCGGCGGTTCGCTACATAAACCACCTGGGAGTGACTCGCCCCAAGGCCCTGGCGGACCTCGCGAAGGAGTTCTGGGAATATTGTCTGTCAAATCAGGTCTCTGTGATGGCGGAACATCTCCCGGGAGTGTCCAACCAGGTGGCAGACTGGCATTCTCGCCACCTGCGGGACTCAAGCTTATGGAGGCTATTTCCCCCGATGTTCCAGGCCCTTCAGGAACTTTGGGGGCCGTTCTCCATCGACCCGTTTGCGTCTCGCCTCGACCCCCAGCTTCCCCGGTACTTCAGCTGGAAACCGGACCCGGGGGCGATGGCCACGGATGCGTTCCTTCAGGATTGGGCGCCGGAACGGGATTACGCCTTTCCCCCCTTCGCCATGATAAGTTAACGACTCAAGTCTGCCGGCAGAGGGCGGAACTGGTGGTGATCACCCCAGCCTGGAGAGAGAAAGCATGGTTTCCAGTTCTGATGGAACTTTCTTGGGCTTCTCCAATCCGTCTACTCCCGCTCCCTCATCTCCTGAGCGATCCAGCGGCCAATCCTCACCCTCTTGTAGCGAGCGACTACCTCCCGCTCATGGCATGAAGGATTACCTGTCTCGATGGAAGGTCCCAGGACTTTTGAGAAACGCTGCAAAACTTCTCTCCCAAGCCTGGACAGATGGCACAATCAAGCGGTACCGATCGGCCTAGTCTCGATGGATGTGTTGGTGTCTGCAACGGAGTCTGGATCCCGAGGGGGCAGACATTGTCCACATACTAAACTTTCTGGCCCATCTGGCTTCTGAAGGCCTGGCGTACAGGACAGTCAATACCTTCCGGTCCGCAATCTCGGCCGCTCATGCGACCGTGGCAGATCAATCCGTGGGAAAACACCCATTAGTGAAGAAGTTGCTGCGTGGCATCCGGCTTTCCCTTCCGCCGGAACCAAATATTCAGTCGTCTGGGATGTCAATAAGGTCTTGAATCTGCTATCTGGATGGCCTAGCAACAAGTATCTGTCGCACAAACAGTTATCTTCCAAACTGGCCATGTTGTTGTGCTTGGTGTCATGTAGACGAGTCTCGGACGTCAGAGCCCTGGATATCTCAGGACGGTCGTTCATTCCTGACGGGGTCACCTTCCACGTGTCTCGTCGTACCAAATGCCAGTCGCGGGTGATTTTATACCTGGCCTTCCCACGGGTACTAAAGCTTTGTGTATTAAGATGTATCAATGCCTATGAGGCCGTGACGGCGGATGTGCGTCCATACGGGGAGAGACAACTTCTCATTGCTCTGAGGAAACCATTTAGGGCTGTCTCATCCCCAACCATTGCGAGATGGGTCTGCTGGGTGATGCTAGAGGCAGGCATCGATACGAGGGTCTTCAGAGCGCATTCAGCAAGAGGCGCAATGGCCTCGAAAGCCTTCGTGCTAGGAGCTCGCTTGGAGGATATTTTGAATGTGGCAGACTGGTCGTCAGACTCAACCTTCAGAGGTTTTACTTTAGAACAGTCTCCTCCATTGCGACCCTAGTGGTGGATAAGCTTTGAACTACCTAATCCTCGCCTCCGTGTCCTGACATAGAATGAAAAATGTCCTAGCTTTCGAAACAGAAAGTTTCAATTCTATTAAGGACACGGAGGCGAGGATTAGCCCACCCACAGGATGAATCTGGACCCACCCGGGTTATGAGACATACGTCGGAATGTAAGTAAAGCGTTTTCCTGGTCTTCATGTGTTAGTGTAAATGCTGTGCGAGGTAGTTTCTCTGCACGCAGTATATTATGACTCCTTTTTTCGGTCCATAGGTTCAGAATCCTCGAAACAGGACCAAGAAGCTTCCAGTCGGCTTTGTTGCAGGAAGAAAGAGGAAGTCCAGCAGGGGTCAGCAACAGTTATTGAGCCAGGAGACGTCTGATTGGATGAGAGACAATATTATGAACTTGATGGTTTTTCCTCAGGCTTCGTGGGAGATTAAGGGCCATATGTATCAAACTCCCCTTTTGCGATTCTCAAATAGCGATTTTTTGCGAATCGCTATTTGAGAATCGCAAAACCGTATGTAAACAAATAATCGCAAAACATTAGCGATTCGTTAAAAAATCGCTAAATGAATAGCGATGAGCCAAATAGCGATTAATTAGTAGTGAATTCTCTATTTTGCGAATTTTGCACAATTGCGAAAATCGCAAAATTGCGAAGTTCGCGAACTACAAATCGGAGACTCAGGTGCAGCTTGATGACATCACAACCAGGAAGTGTGACTACCCATGCTGCACCTGAGTCTCAGAAGCAGAGTGAGAGAGTAGGAGTTGAGGCATCACTGCAGTGCTACACACATTGGAGAGAGTGGAGACATGGCCAGCAAGGACAAGCAGCAGGGGGAGACACCCAGAATTAGAAAACCAAAGTTCACAGAAAGTGAGCAGGAGGCTCCGATACAGGAGATGGTTGTGAGCCATGAGCTCCTGTTTGGCAAGAAGTCCCTGCGTGTGCCAGAGACACGCAAGAGAAGGATATGGGCAGACATCCAGCGCAAAGTCAACGCAATTGGCGTCACACATCGCACCGTCAAAGACCTACAGAAGCGCTGGTATGATATGCGCGGGCGCTCAAAGGAGAAGGTTGCTGCCAGGTTGGAGGAGGCCAACAGGACCGGTGGGGGACCTCCACTGCCACCGCTTCAACACCACTCGAAGAAATGGTTGAGGGGACCCTGCTTCCGGAGAGTGCAGTGGGTGTGTCAGACCTGGACAGCTCCGACCACACACAACCAAGACAAGGTAAGAAGCATGCCATCACACCCCTGATACCTCCCTACTACCCCCACACACCCAGGAGAGTCCCAGGGGCACAACAAAACTACAATTCCAGTGCAGGTACACAAGCACACACAACAATGCATTATGGGAGATGTAGTTACATGCACCTAACAGTGGAGCAATGACACCCAGCCAGGCTCAAACAGTATGTGTGCATCATGAAAATCAAAATACAGATAGATAGGACCCATGTAACTCCAAACAGTGATATTTAATGCATGACAAATGCAAGGCAGGACAGTAAATTAATGTGTGCATTTATGTCCACAGCACCAGCAGAAACACAGGGAACAATCAGTGGAGGGGAGGATGAATCCCCCAGCCCAGAGGCAAGAGGGCAAGAGGAGGAGGAGGAAGACGAGGGCAGCCCAGTCATCCCTCCAATACGCCGCAGGCGGATTGCAGTGCCACCATTGCCACCACTGGAGGAGGAATCCCAGGACACCGATGTCAATGTCCAAACAGTCTAGGGACAGTCAGAGCCACAACCCCGTGCTCGAGCACGTGCCGATCCAATACCACCAATCCCATCCAGGCGCAGGGCACCACGTGCATCCACTAGTGCAGCAGTCACAGGAGACGACACAGTCTTCCAAGGGCTGGAGGGCCACATGTTGGAGGTCCAGCGCCTGCAGGCAAAAAACATACGGTCAATCCAGAGGCAAATCAGGGTTGGCTTCATGGGCCTGACGGGTGCCCTGGAGGCACTCTGTGCTGAACTAAGGGCGGACCGTGCTGCTAGGCGCAGGGAGAGGCACGCCTACACACCCGCCTAGACCTCTACACCAGGGCGGTCAACCGCCTTTCCTCAGCGACCTCTGTGCTGTCAAGGCGCAGCATCATTATGCAGCACGAGGTGTCATACTGCAGCCAGGACATGGCCAGGGGTCTGGTACAGGTGACATGTGCTGTGGATCAGCTGCGGGCAGCTGCCACTGCTGGCCCAGGAGTCCTCACTCCAACAGACGAGGACGCACAATCTAGCAGGAGCAGCATTACACCACCACCCCCACCGGACAGGCGCCGTAGTGTGCGTCACGGCAGGGCTGCTGAGACAGGCGAAGAGGGCACTGTGCACCCACAGCGAGGGCCTACAGGCCGTCAGCGCCGCAGTTGAGGCGCTCAGACATAGGCATGGATATGGGTGCATCAACACAGTGCACACAGACACTTGGTCAAGAGTCAATTTGCACTGTGAATCACACATGTGCGGGACTTTTAACAATACATTGTGTGCCACACAGGCTGTGTGCCGATATATATCCTGTACAAAGGGAAATTAAACACAGTCCTGTATTAGATTTTTGGCATTGTGTCATCTTTTCTTACCTAGAAATAGTTCTGTGTGATCTCATCTCGCCTCTGGCGCCCAGCAGCTGCACCAATTACTCCGGCCGGCATGCGTCCAGGAGCTGGCCCCTCCTCATCTGATGATTCTGATTCAGTGAGCTCCACTGGTGTGCCCTTCCTGGTGGCGATGTTGTGCAGCATGGCACACACTACCACTATCTTGCAACAGGTCTGGGGGCTGTATTGAAGTGCCCCTCCACTCTTATGTAGGCATCGGAACCGGCTCTTGAGTATTCCGAAGGTCCGCTCGATGGTACATCTGGTTGCTATGTGGGCACTGTTGTACCTCCGCTCCCCAGCGTTGGCAGGATTAAGGTAAGGAGTGAGTATGTAGTCCCGGACCGTATACGCACTGTCACCTGTGGGGCGAGAAAAATATGGTTGAACACTGTCCTGCCACTGCTATGCATTACTAGTGTGTCCTTCTATCACATGCAATTACCTAGTAGGTATCCCTCACCAAACACCCCACTTGTGAGTCGGCGGTGTATCCCACTGTGGCGGAAGATGAATGAGTCGTGGGTGCTGCCTGGGTATTTAGCGACGATGTCGGTGATGATGTGCCTGGCATTACACACCACCTGTATGTTCAGGGAATGGTAGGACTTGCGATTCCTGAACACATACTCGTTCTGGGAGGTGGGGGGGATATGGCGACATGGGTCCCATCTATGCATCCAATGACGTGGGGGAATTGTGCAATTTGATAGAACTCCTGCTTGGTCTGGTCTAGTGCCTGTGGTGTGCTGGGGAAGTGTATGTGGTTATGCAGCCTCTGTACCATGGCATCAAGGAACGCGTGGAAGAAGCGCGACAATGCACTCTGTGAGACCCCTCCTGCTGTGGCTATCACCCCTGGAAGCTCCCGGACGCCAAGAGGTGGAGTGAGCACAGGACCTGTATATGGGTGGGGATTGTGTGTGTCCTGCGTGTGGGGTGTTCAAGGATAGGTTTGAGCTCTGCTATTAATTCCAGGATGCTCTCTTCATCCAGCCTGTAGTTTGTATGGATCTCCTCCTCAGTCCGCTGGAACAGGGTTATGCGCGCTCTGAAGATCCTTTCCTGGCGTCTCCTTATCTGTGCAGCAGCTCTGAGTCGCAGCCTCCTGGCTATCACGTACAGCCCAGACATTGTGGCAAACATCAGTTGCATTGTGGGTCTCTTTAAATAGGTTGCACCTGGTTACCACCTGCTCAGACTTGGTGGTAATTGCAATTCTCTATTTTGCGAATTTCGTGAATTTGCAAATTGAGAATTATTCATGCATTCCGTTTAGCAAATTCGCTAATTCTGAACTCAACAATTGCGATTTTCGCTAGATTTTGTCACATTTTGAGAATTCGCAAATATTTCGCAAAATGGTATTATTCGCTATTTTGCTAATCGCTAATTATGCGATTCGCACATTGGCGGTCGGGATGTATCTCTTACATAGCGGGGCTCTGTTTTGCGATTGCAAACACCGTTTTTTTGCGATTCGCAGTGTTTGCGATCGCAAAACAGCTTCATGCATATGGCCCTAAGTCTTTGTGCTGATTGTTGTTTTGTTTAAAATGGCTGCTGTTGAAATTAAAGGAGAAAGAATAGCCTAATACTCGCCTCCGTGTCTTTAATAGAATTGAAACTTTCCGTTACGAAAGCTAGGACATTTTTCATTCTCTCACTTTCAAGTCAAGGAAAGAAAAGTAAACACCAAGCTCCCTTGGAAGACAGAGTCTGAAATTTGACCTCTCTCTCTGAATGCTCAATAAATGTGACAAGATAAGAATAAGTTTTAAGGCCTGTTTACAGAAACCGTGTACTTGGAAGGATACAGTAAACAAGAGATGCTTACGGGAGGGGGATGAACTCAAGCTGGACAGCCTATAATAAAGCCAGCAAATAGAAAGCAAGGAAATGTGAGTGACAAACAGGGAAATCAATAATAAGCAATGGGCGAAATGCATTCCCAGGGAAGCTTTCAGAATGCCCACAAGAAGTTGTAACAAAACCATACAACTGTGCTGTCCGGTAGGCTTCGACCTAAAAAGTACAAAAAACACAGACAGAAAGTCCATTTCAAAGCATTCCAGATGGGAAGCACTTTTAAATTTTCGAGCATGGCGGATGAGAAGGAATGTGGGAATTTCTTAAATAAAAAGGCAAAAACATATCCTGATAAAATAAAAGAACATAACCCAAAACATACCTCTTTTTAAGTCTTGCCTGCAACAGCGCATGCACTGCATGCGCTCTAGTTTGCGAGAGATATTGTATATAACAAGTGGCCTGCAGCCATCCCATTGCTCAATATTTGTTGACTTCATTGTCACTCTTATTTGCGGTCTTCTAATTGGTCAATGTGTGCTGGCTTCACTCTTCTTTTAGCTGGCGCATGGACCAAGTACTGATGGCTTCAGCTTGATGGCCATACTTCCGCAGATCGCACTGTGATTGCGGGACAACTTTCATTCTTCTTCCCTGTCATCCTTGTTGAACGTCTTGCCATTTGTAGCATGTTTTACTATGCCACACGCACTTCAAAGAAGCCCTTTTCTCTTTTGAGAAGTGTATTTTACTGTGACAAATCTTCGTTATCTGCTTCCAAATGTATTTTCACTCAGACATGGACATGGGCACAATTGCTTTCTTTATGTGATAGGATTTTTTGCTAAATGTCATATGTTTTTTTCTTTTTCACACATGGGGAGATTAACTGATTTGCTCAGAATCATGGGGCATTGTGCAGAGACCTAATAAGCATTGGCAAAGCCACTAGTTCTTGCCTTTGATAATATTGGCTCTGCCATTACTTTTTGTTCATGCTGTACAGTATGGGTATTGCTGACTTTGGCAATTATTTGTAGCCATTCTGTAGAGCAGTGGCGAAAAATATTTTAAAAAGGACTATCTTGTATTCAGCATTAGGACTATTAGTGTGTCAGCGCTTTTTAAAATTAGTTTTAGCTACACTGCAAAGCATCTGCACTGCTGTACAGCATGGCTACAAAACATAGCCAATAGCTCTCACAGGCGAGACCTATTGGCTGTGCCAATGCTTGTTCTCTCTATCCTGCTGCACCTGTACACCTATTTAGTCTGAAGTTTCATCCACCAATTAGAATTGCGATTTTTTTTTACTATCTTTGATGGTCACACAATTTTACGTGTCTCTTTTCACATCTAACTTCTGAATATCCACATGTCTTTCTTCTCCATTAGATCAATTGTGGGGCATAGTACGGACCCGCTTATAATTCTTCAGCTTGCAAAAGGATAAATTCCTGCATAGACAATCGCTAAAAATGTTCTTTCCAGGTACCTCAAATGGGATGGCACCCAATAAATATAGGAAAAAGATACAGAATTATAGCAGTCATCTCATCCATCTGCTAACATGGGAACATCTCACTCTTGTAAAGACATACATGGCTAAAGCAGCAAGCAGTTCAATTAAGAGGAATACTGGTACAAATACCTTATTTCATACCCATCACACGTACACTGCCTAAACAGTCATTTTGAGGCATGGATCCTTCAGTCCCAATAAGCCAATGGAACTGGGTAAGAAGGGGGAGCACGAAACAACATACCAAAAGGCAAAGGAGAAGAAGGAACAAGCACTGGCAAAGTCAAAAGGTCTCATCTTTATAATGCGAGTGCCAAGCTGTTTGCTTAACCAATGTTTGTCTGTAAGGTATTGTTTAAAAAAAAGAAAAGAAAAAAACATTTCAAAATACTACAGGAAAACCAAACATATCTTATGGTATCTCAAAACCGTATACTGAATTCCAAGTTTTCAATCTTTATAAATGGCATGTTTCGTTTTCAAATTCTTAAAGTCTGCTCTTCAGCCATAACCCACCAAAAACATCCCTGTTGCTGTGCTTTTACAGACAAGCTGGGATGGGTGGGGAGCAACACTGTGCAGGGCTGGGTGGGGGGTTCAGCACACAAGGAAGAGAGCCAAAAAACACACACACTCTAATGGAGTGTCGAAGAAAAAAGTAGTTCCCTAAATGTGAACAGAGGAAGGATACAATACAGCTAATCGAAGTGATTGTAAAGAGACATACTCCAGGGACGGGACAAACACAAGAAGAAGGCGGCAAGCCGTCCAATAAGTAGCACACAAATGAGAGTCACAATGGTAAGCAACCGGCGGACAGTACGCTCATTTTTAGTTCACAATAGGTCTTAAGCAGCTAGAAATATAACACTCCTCATCCGGAAGCGCTAAATATGCACTTAGTCTGTAGGTGGTTGTTGTTGTGCTCGACAACAGAAAGCTTATCAAGGTTTTTAGCATTTTAAGTATGCTTTTATGATGAGGATTGTTAACAAGTATACTTTTAGGAAGGGCCAATTTATGAGCACTGTAGCACACTGACTTGCATGCTGGTGCTAGGGCTGAAATCCATGCCACTTTTGTGCCTCTTACAAATTAAGTGTTCTGTCCATGACACATCAAGTATGACCTGTCCCTTCAAAGTGCACCATCTATTGTGTAGAAATTATCCTTCTTTGCAAGGACTGCCATCAAAGGTTTTCCAATCCACAGTTCTCAGCTCGAGGAGTGAGGCTAATGAATCAGCACAGCTTCATCACTCCTCGTGATGGCACACATCTTACCAATCAACCCATGTCACCCATCCAACATTCAAGGAGTCCTGGACACCCCAAAGTTACCTCTAGATTTTGAGATATCCTTATAAACATTTAAACATTTGGAAAACATATATTGCCTAGTGCATTATTTCTATTGCATTACCCATTGGACACATTTTAAAAGCGCTTTGTGGGAAGAGGTCAGGTACTACTTACAGTTTCTGTCAAGAGCTAAAAACACTACAAAGATTTAAAAACTAGACCCTTGTAAACTGTCAGAAGTCGTTTGGTTACTGCAACCTACCTCGCGAAAATCCGAGTTTTACTATTACAATTTAACCAGTCTTGAACTTCCAAATCAACTGTCATCCTTACTGACAAAAGTGTGCATTTTTAAAGTCCTCGAGTATGCCTTGGAATTCCAGAGTCAGGATTCCCCTGCAGTCTATCTTTAAAATATCATTTAAGTTTTACCCTTAAACTTTCTATTTTTGGAATTATAAAATTAATGCCCAACTAGAAACCTGAATCTACTTGGTCTGCCTTCTACACTCATACCCTTTAAGAAATGTGAAAGCCACTACTGTTGACAATTCTACAATGATCCAAACTGATTGTGCCTTTTCATCTAGGCTTTCAGTAATTCAATTGCTTACAATGCTTGCTTGCTGAAACAATCCAACTCTAGAGAATCTTCACTTTCCCTGTCAGATCTTACATTAGACTTGAAAATTCTCAATATCCATATAATAATCCACAACCTACATACATGCCCAAAGACTTCCCTTGCCGTACTTGTCAATACCCTGTAGTGCTTTATTACGTAAAGTAAGTAAAGCCAGGAGGGTGTGGCCTGAGGCAATGGCCGATTAGATGCCTTTTCCGTTCTTTCCTGCAGCGGAGCCCAGAATCCCACCAAATCCTGCCCCTAAACATGCCTAAAATGCCCTGAAATTCTTATGGAGTCACTCCTTACCGCTGGTGATCCAGTGGGAGCTCCGGATGTGTCTAGCTTGGACTTGTGGCATGGGAGGTAGGCAGTAGGCCTGGTCGGACCAGTGCCCGAGCACACAGAAAACCCTGCAGCATTGGTGAGGGCCCGCATTGGCACAGAGGTGTCCCGAGCCCCGTGCAGTGAGCGGCGGAGTCACTGCCTTGTTCTCGGAGGCGTCGTTGCTCCTGGCGCTGCTAAGGAATACTCCTGGGATTGTACGGCAAGAGCCGGCAGGCACGTGTGATTGCGTCCGTGTCCCAGGTCTACCCTGCGCCCACGGCTAGTGGGAAACGAGATATTTGCATGGCAGCGCGGGAGGCCCTCACATGGGGCAGACTAAGCGCCCCCACCCCCCTCCCCCCCCAGTGCCATATACCAACGTGGATTGAGTCTGGGGGGTTGCGGCGTCTAAACAGATTACCTACATGAAGATGGCCGCCAAGTAGGAGCTCTTTGCAAGAGCTCCTGGGTTTGGGGATTACCATATTGGTTAATATCCCCTGCTAACCCTGCCATCCACCTCCCTGTTTACCGACATCCTTTTCTACTTGCCACCGGACCTCCAGGCTCGACGTTTGCTCACCTTCAAAGTCGGTTTTCTCGACTCCTGACGAGCCCTCGCCTCCGCTGCATCGCCGCTCCCCTCCTGGGTTGAGCGCTTCGCTATCGTGAGGACGTTCAACAACACCCCCGTCGCTGGCTGAGACGGTCGCTGGCATCCGGACGATCCTCCCGCCTGCCACCACGCTGATCTCGCCAAGGAGAGAAGAGCTCTGTGCCTTCCATACAGCCTAGATAACGGCAGCACACCGGGGATTCGCCCGACTTGCCTGACCCTGACATGGCGGCCGTCACTCCACCGAAGCAGTGATATCACGAGGGGGCTCTCAAAACAACTCCCCCCGGCGGAACTACTTGCCTTGACGCAGCAGCAGAGCGGTGAGGAGAGAAGAGCCCTGTGCCTCCCACGCAGCCTAGAAAACGGCAGCACACCGGGGATTCGCCTTGCCTGACCCTGGCATGGCGGCCGGCACTCCACCGAAAGCAGTGATTTCACGAGGGGGCTCTCAAAGCAACTCCCCCCGGCGGAGCTACTTGCCTCGACGCAGCAGCAGAGCGGCGAGGAGAGAAGAGCCCTGTGCCTTCCACGCAGCCTAGAAAACGGCAGCACACCGGTGATCCGCCTGACTTGCCTGACCCTGACATGGCGGCCGGCACTCCACCGAAGCAGTGCTTTCCTGAGGGGGCTCTCAAAGCAACTCCCCCCGGCGGAGCTACTTCCCTCATAGCAGGTCTAGGTGCTATGCATTGGGTCACATCCTGCCCTCCATTTTGGAAACCTCCCATCCACCTCCCTACAGATGGCTTCCTAAGATGGCAATCCGCAGCTCGAGTGAAAGGGAAAGAGGACTCGCCAAGCTCAGGTGATAAAAACTGAAGTAGGACTTTGCCTTTCCTTGGCAGGCACAATTTTGTTGAAACTGGTAAGACTCCTCACCCACTATTTAAGGATGAATTCTATTGATCCTTCAAAATTCGGCCATATTTAAACAGTAGTTTAGGTGTTTGCAAAACTCAATATTGCCAGGACCTAAAATTAGCGGCGAAAGATTGTTTCCTCGCAACTGTGTGCCTATCTCACTCGCCGGATTATACCTGAACCCAAAATTCCGACATGTTTTTAACACATACCTGTCCCCCGATTGCATGACTAAGGGCCTAACATCCCACCTTGATGCCGCAGTAAATGTCTGATTGGACCAGAGACTTTTGCCCTGCTAACCCAGACGCCTCTTGACCTCACATTAATTGGGTAATTTCATTCGATTACCGGAATATGTGCCCTCTTCTTCATTTACTTCTTTTCACTGTTGCTACCCTAGCAGCACCTTCCTCTTCCCCCCACCACCCTCCTCCTCCTCATCTCCCTAACATGGCCACCACTCGAGTTAAGTCTGGAGTCAATTGCTTCAAAATCATTTATCCCCCTAACCTGTCTAAAGCTACAGCAAAACGGTTCAAGTAGAACACCATTGAACAATTTCCTGATTCCCTCTTTGTTGATCAATTCCATAATGGTCGTTATGGGAAGCTCAAAAACGATTTCATTTTTTTCACTCACGACATCCCTTCCTGGTCCACTTGCTTCTATAACTCCTTCAATGTCACCTCCTCCTCATCTATGCCTCATGGGCAACAGCTCAAAATTTCCCGCCTCTACTTGTTTCAATGGCTCACTCAATATTTCACTATATAACAATGTTACTGTCTTGATCCAAGCTAAAGACACCTGTCTCTCTCTCTTTGACCACCTTTTCCCTTCACTACTCCCCACCCCTTCGACTGTGATCTACCTTGATTCTTCATCTAGTTCCACCCTTTACTCCCTATCTCCTCCCATGACCCCCCTATACTCCAATAGGCCGCTCTCCCGGGAGGCACAGGCCGACCCTCTGCCCCCTCCGTCCCCTGCTCCCTCCCTTCCCATTCTGTCCCCCTCCCATTGTGAACTTCCCCTCAACACGCCAACCATACCTCTAGCTAACACTCCCCTTTTCCACTCTGCACTTTCCCGGTATTCTAATGCTACCTCCTCCCACCTAACCCTGCCCACCACCCCCTTATTAAATCCACCTCTCCTACAACCTGATCTTCCAGTTAACTTTCCATACTTTCCCCCTTCTTCCCCCCCTTCTCTTCTTCCCTTCCCGCTCCCCCCTCTCCTTGTACCCTGACGTCTTAACAAACCCCTTGCATCTCTCTTTATCCTCCCATTCCTCCTGTAATGCTGCTCAACCCTTTATCCCCCCTTGGTAATCCCCTCCTTTTCCCTCCCTTGGACACAGTAGAACCATATTCTTTCCTCAACCACCCTCTAGCCCACTCCCCCCCACTCTGCCTGGTGCCTGTCCCTTCACATTCACCTCTCCTAGCTTACGGGTCCTTTCCAGCCCCCTCTCCTCTCATCTTCCCAACACTCCCGCCATTCTATGACACCCCTCTTTACCCTCCCCGCATTCCGCCCTCCATCCCCGTTCCTCACCTATCTCCTCCTAAATATGATCTCAACTCTTCTCCTCTGTTCAACTTCAGCAATGATAACTCTTTTTCCACCTCAGATGCACCAACAACCTCTCTCAACCACCATCTATTCCCATCTTCTACTCCTGCACCCCAATACCCCCCCGCACTCCCACCTCTCCCTGCCTTCCCTCGCCAATTGCACTCCCTCCCGTTTCCATCGAGCCACCTAACCTTCCGTGCTCAGTCCGACTCTCTCTGGAAGATAAATTAGGTTTCCTCATCTCCTCTATTGCCCAGCTTGAAGCTTCCATCTCACTCTTAAGCACTAAGTTATCCAACTTGACAAACACCCCAATTCCCTTGGCAAATATTCACTTCCCCAAACTCCCGAGGAGTACCTTGCTCCCGCACCCAAAAAAAGCCAATCACAATCTGTCTTCTGCAGACATCGCTAACTTACAGGCTAGTTACAAGACTTCTAACGTCATCCCCCCTCCACTTTCCTCTCCAAGTAAATCTACTCTGTACACTATTCCGACCATCTCTTCTGTCAGAACTAATCTTCAGCCTTATTCTACACGGGCACCCTCTTACAAGAACATTATCCCCATCACCCCCAAAAGCCCAATCGCCCCCGTAACCAAAACAGTCTTGTCAGAGTTGCGCTGTCTGCTCCACAACTGCAGATCTGCAACTAAACACAAACTGGAAATTTCTGACATCATCACTCTCCACAATCTTGACATGCTCTTCCTCACTAAGACTTGATTCAACGACACCTCTCATACTACGTTTGATCTTCTATTACCCACTGACTATTCTATCCTTAGAAATGATAGAACAGACAAAGTTGGGGGAGGTGTTGCAATCATCTTCCGAAACCCCCTTAAACTTAAGGCTTTTCCTAATAGCTCCTTCCATACATTCGAATGCCTGTCTCTGGAGCATCAAGTTCAACACTGCTCACCCTTCAGATTCCATGCCATTTATCACCCGCCTGGTGACTGCTCTTCTTTTTTGGAGGAACTCACCGACTTCATCAGCGACCAATACTCTCAAAGTGACAGACAGATCTTCCTGGGAGACTTCAATCTTCACTGGGGCTCTTTGGAAGACTCTGCTGCCAATAGGCTTGCCGCTTTTCTCTCAGAAAATTATCTTATCCAACACTGTACTGAAACAACACACTCGAAGGGCTCCATTCTGGACCTTGTTATATCTAAAGCAGACATGCTTACTATTGCTATACCTATTCATGTAGACTGGTCTGACCACTTCCTCATCCCCTTCTCTCTTCACCTATCACACTCTATAACTCTTGGCCAACCTAAAAGGTCTACTACCTGGTTCCGTAACACCAAAAACATTGACCTTGACACTCTCTGTGATTCTGCTATGCTTTCACTTCCAAGGATCGACCCTAACTTGGATGTCAACGTTCTTACCTCCCAATGCCTCTCAGTCCTTGCAGTCGAAATCGATAATGTCGCTCCACTCCAAAGCAAAAGGAAAAGGCCTATTCCTTCAGCACCATGGTTCAATAAATCCCTTTATGAAGAAAGGAAGAACCTGAGAATCCTGGAGAAACAATGGAGACAATCTCCATCCACCACTAATCTTTCTATTCTACGCTCAGCAAGATCAAATTACCACAAACATCTTCCATGAAAAAGCTCTACACTTCAGATCCCTCTTCGACTGAGCCAAAGACAGACCCAAAAAACTATTTGACGTCATCAAAAATCCTAACGGCTCTACCCCAATCATCAAGTCTGACGATTCTCCAAGGAAACCAGAAGACTTCGCTTTATTTTTTGATGAAAAAGTGAATCACTGGTGGATCAGGTCATTCATCCCACCCCCCCAGAGGAGCGCAAATCCCTAGTCATTTGGCAGAACTTTGACGCCATCTCTGAAGATGCCCTCCTCAAATGCATCCTCAAAACAAAGCCCTCTAACCATTCTTCTGACCCCATCCCGAGTGACATTGCCACTGATTTCTACACCCATACTCTCTCCTATTGGACCAGTCTGGTTAACCTCTTCCTCAGCCAAGGCTCCCTTCCTGTTGCCCTTAAAACAGGACAGGTTACCCCACGTCTTAAAAAACCCTCAGCCGATGCAAACGACCTCAACAACTTCCGCCCCATCACTAACCTCCCTTTTCTTGCGAAAATCACAGAAAGACGTGTAGCGAAACAACTTTCCCTACACATTAAGGATTATAATCTTCTTGACAATTTCCAGTCCGGTTTCATTCCAAACTGCAGCACTGAAACAGCCCTGCTGCAAGTGATCGACGATGCGCTGCGCTGCGCATACTCGATTCAGGGGAGTCTTGTCTTCTGATTCTTCTAGACCATTCTGCAGCCTTTGACACTGTTAATCACAACACCCTCCTCAACACCCTTCAACAGAGAATGGGTTTGGAAGGCACAGTGCTTAAATGGTTTGCCTCATTCCTCTCGGACAGATCCCAAATGATCAAAATAGCGAACAATCTTTTATCCTCATTGGCGGTAGGTCAAGGCGTCCCTCAAGGTTCTATCCTTGCACCCACTTTGTTCAATCTCTATTTGGCACCATTGGGAAATCTCCTAAGTAAATCTGGGATCCGTTACTATCTCTATGCGGATGACACTCAAATCTACCTGAAGGTGTCTTCTGCACACAAGATCTCAATCCTCAAGTCTACTCTCAACTCTATCCAAAACTGGTTGTTAGCTCATCAACTCATTCTGAATCCTTCCAAAACTGAATTCCTCCTCCTCTCTACCTCACTCTCTCCTCCTCCTGTTCAATCTTGGATGGATCAGTTGAATTTACTCAACACTAAACCTATCGTTGTCGACAGCGCAAAATCCCTGGGTGTTATACTTAATAAAAGGCTCAATCTATGCTCCCACATCAATTCCATGGCAAAGAATGCACGATACCAACTGCGCCTTCTCTGGGGGATTTGTCGTTTCTTTCCGGAGCAAGACCTAAAAACCTTGGTCCAATCTCTGGTTCTCTCTAGGTTGGACTATTGCAATTCTCTGCTTACTGGCCTCCCCAAATCCCACCTTTCCCCTCTTAAATCCGTTCTCCACTCAGCGGCTCATTTTATATTTGGGGCCAAAAGAAATGCCCACATCACACCCATTTTGTCTTCTCTTCGATGGCTTCCCATCGAGGCAAGATCAATCTACAAGACTGCCTGTATCACCCACAAAGCCTTGCACACTTCCTCCCCTCGATACCTGGCGAATAAACTGAAAATCTCTGGCGGCTCTAGACCGTCTCGTAATGCAAAAAATTTACTGCTTGAGCCACCCACCTTCAAAAGGGAAAGATCGATGGCTCAATCCTTCTCAGGCAATGCGGTGAGAATCTGGAACTCGCTTCCTCCACTACTCCGTACCACCACCTCTACCCAGACCTTCAAAACTGACCTCAAATCTCTTCTCTTCCAAAGACACTTCCAGAATTAATACACCCCCTCTCATCTCCCTCAAGGAAGTTCTTTCATTATTGTAAATTTGCAATCTATGCCTGTACAATCCTCATCCTATTGTGTTTTGTGTGTTTTTGAGTGACTGCCATCTATTATTTTATTTTACCTGTACTTGTTTCGTTTGTTTCTGCAACGTGTTAATTTGTAATTTTTTCCTCATGTAACGTACCTGGCTCTATTGTGAAGCGCTCTGACACCTTTGGGTAAAGTCTGCGCTATATAAAAATGCATAAAATAAAATAAATACCCCCGGAGGGCCCATGATCGGGAGACAGAGCGGGGGAAAGAGGCCGTGTTTGCCGCCAGGGGGGATGCGGTTTAGCGACTGCAGACCCAAAAAGGGGAGTGCAGACCGAGAAGAGACCTCCCCTGTAGCACTCCCCTGAGAAACAGTGAGCCCTGGCGGACTGGCCTGTTCTATTGGGACTGGGATGTCATTGCACCTTCAGCAGCCTGGGAGTCTAGCGAATTGGAAGCTGGAGACTCACCCACCCTTGTGGCTGTGCTGAATGGACAGACATTGCTCCAGGTACATATATGCCTCTAGTGGTGTGACTGGACTTAGGGATATTGTAGACAAGGCCAGTGAAGAGCCAGTATGCAATATGGGGCCCTGGACTGTGGGTGCCTGAAAGTTGAGGTAGGATTCTGGGTGGACGCCTGAAGGATCTGTGGGGCACTGTGCTGACTGGAATTTGTGCCGTGCTCTATCTGTGGAGACAGCTTTCCCCGGCTGGATACTGAGGCATCCTTCCACCTGACCCCTCAGAGTGGACTTAGGGAAGGGATGGGGATTGGAGCCAAAGGAGATGAGAGCTGCGTTGGTCTGGTTGTGACTGGAGGGAGCTTGGGCACAGGGATTTGCACCGGTTATGCGGTACAGCCCGATTGGAGGCCAGTGAGACGGAGTGGAGTACACACATACCCCCTCTAATGGGCACATTTTGGGTCGTGGCAGCCCTGGCCCCCCTGAGACCTGGCTGTGGGATGGCGGGGGAGGCCCGTCAACTCCAGTGAGGCAGCAGAAGGGCGACACTACCTACTGTAAGGGACCCCCATGGGCATTGATAATGGGTAAGGACAAAGGGACGAAACCAGCGCCAGCAAACAGAATCGACCAATATACAGTGCCCATGCCAGATGCGCAGAGGGCACCCCAGGTCTGTGATCGGCTCATGGACACGCCAGTTCAGGGACCCACGACCGCAGAACTCATGACGGCGATCCAGGGCTCCCGTGCTGCGCTGCAGGGCAAGATGGATTCCATGGCTATGGAAATTAATCATCTGCGCCTTAAACTGCAGAAGGTTGTAGACCAGACCACAGCAGTGGAGGATGACTTGGACACACTGAAAAGTCAAGTCACTCAGAACTGCGGTTGAAGGATTAAAACGTAGCGTCACGTACACGGAGGAGTGCTTAGAAGATGCTGAAGGCCGATCGTGGAGCAACAACCTACGCCTGGTGGGCTTTCCTGAGCATGTGTAGGGACCCTCGGCTGACCTCTTTCTGGAACAATGGATTACAAAACATTTAGACCTCCGAAACTATCCAATTTCTTTACAGTGGAGAAGGCTTACAGAGTGTTGGCACCTGTCCCGCGCCCCCACGGGCCAGGATTGCTCGTCTTTTAACTATTGAGACCGCAGCGCTATCCTCCAGCATGTGAGCACCTGTAGCCCCCCCAAAGGTATTAAGATAAACAGATTTTCATCTATCTGGATAATACACGCAAGGTCCAAACTTTACACAACTTCATGGCGGTGAAAAGAAGACTGAGAGACCACAACTTCAAATATAGTCTGATGTTTCCTGCTAAACTGCGCATACAATACAATGGCCGTGTTCACTTCTATGAGTCCCCCCACAAAGTGATGGAGTGGCTGGACACTCTGGGGCAGAGAGAATGCTGGAACTCCAGGGAAACATGAATCCCGGGTGGGCGCAGTATGCCACTCTGCCCATAATAAGAGAACGCTGCTGGAGACTTCAGAGGAACGAGGTGTTACAGTTAAAGATCGAATCCTGGTACCTTGAGGTCGGAGATGCCGAGGTCACTGGATCAAAGTGTGTTTTCGCAAATTAGACTAATCCCCAACACACTGAGCAACAGTACTGATGCTGGGTAGGAGCCCTGCATATAGTACAACACCAGTCGTGACGCCATTGAGAAGGGCTAAATTTGATTCACCTTGACTGGAAAGGGCGAGGTGGGGGATTTTTCCTGCTTGGTTTGCCTACAACAGGATACCGACGACCTCAATGGCAGGAAGACCTGCGGTATCCTGGCACAACTGGAGCTGTGTTCACGAAACTGTAAAGTTACTATTTTATATCCTTATTGTGTGCTGTTAATCCTTTGCTACCTGATAATCTAGGGACCGCTCCCAAAGAGATGCAGGGACGCCTAGGGGTCCTCCACTTAATATCATTTGCTGATACTGCATGTGTCATACTGTGTTGGCTTGCTCTGTAGCAGGCGGTGGCAGGGGACCTGTCACCTCAGGCTTCATCTCCAGTGTTGAAACGGCCCAGTGCGAGGGCCCTGCGAACTGGTTTCAGTGGGTCATGCCAGATCTGGGTACAGACTACAAGTTCCTTAAATGAAACGTTAGGGAGCTGAAAAGACCCGAGAAATGCCATAAGGTTTTCGCTTACCTTAAACACTATCGGGTATTGATCGCATTTCTGCAGGAAACCCACCTGTGGGGAGACTGTATTGCCACAGTCTGTCAGAGGTGGAGAGGCCAGATATATGCCACCTCGTACTCTGGATCTGCAAGAGGGACCCTTATATGGGTGGCCTCTGGAGTCCCTTTTCATAAATTGGGGGGTGTGCGCAAACCCGGAGGGGAGTTATGTAATCCTTCATGGTACACTACATGCCCATGACCTCTGCCTCGTCAGTGTTTACACTCCCAATGTAGATGGCGGAGCTTTCTTTGGGGAGTTTCTGGCGTCAACACAGAGGTTTCTGCTTGCAGAGGTGGTTGTGGCTGGGGAATGTAATCGTGTGCTGGATGGGGATGTAGACTGGTCTACACGTCACAGAACTAAGCCCAACATGACAGAAACCCAGAGACAAATGATGCGGGGTAGGACTGGTAGGCACCTGGAGGGCCCAACACCCACAAACATGAGCATACTTCTGTTACACACCAGAAGTGGATACCTATAGTATGTTGGATTATTTCCTCACAAAGGCAGAGGCCATACAGAGAGTATCAGATACCACCTACTTGGCCAGACATACATCTGTCTATTCACCCCTAGTGCTGATATACTCTTTGGCCAGAAGAGTGCCCAGGGTTCCGTTATGGCGGATGCGGGTGAAATCCCTCACTGACCCGGTCTATAAGGGAGCCTTGTAGATGCCCTAACTACTTCACTCTTAACTGGGAGAGCACCCAACACAAGGCGACTGAGTGTGATGCTATGAAGGTGGTGCTCACAGGAGTGGGTATGGCGATCACTACGGGAGTTAGGCACACACTAGAGAGGGAACTGACGCTGCAAGAAGAGTAGCTGACAACCCTAGAAGATGCAATGGCGCATGATCCGAGGGTGCGCCTTGGAAGGGGGGCCGCAATACAACAAGTCCTACCCGCATGGGACCGGCTGGGAAAACAAGTCCGACTTGCGCATAGATGGCGTCTCTACGTGGAAGGTATAAGGCGAGCCAGCTGCTGGCTCGGATGGTACAACAAGAGCGCCTCACTTACCTCATCCTACCGGTTAGGGATCGGTTGGGTCATGAGGTTTATACACAACAGACCATTAACTAGACTTTGACGGATCACCTCCACGAGATGTAAGGTACGCTTGGCGCTGTCCCGGTATCTGAGGTGACAGCTTATCTTGATTTACTACCGCTCCCGCACCTGGATGGGCCTGAGCGGACAGAGTTGGAGGAACCTTTGACAACACAGAAGATATTAAATGCCATAGATTTCCTTAAACCAGCCAAGGCCCGGGCGGAGATGGTTTACCTGCTGAGCTCTACAAGATTCTTCCAGAGACCATGGCCAATAGATTACTCCCTGCGTACCAGGAGGCACTGGAACGGGGAGTACTCCCCGCTTCCATGCGTGAAGCATTCATAGTGCTAATTCACAAACCTGGGAAAGACCTTCTAGATGCAGCCTCTTAACGCCCACGGTTCTTAATAAATGTGGACCAAAAAATACTAGTGCAAAAACTGGCAAAGCGCTTGCTCCACCATCTCCTGAGGCTGGTTCACCCTGACCGATCGAGATTAATACCCCACAGGAATACACTTTGTAACCTGCAGAGACTGGCACATGGGTCTCACATATATTGCATGGGTAAAACTGCTATATGTTCAGCCAATAGTGCAGGTGCGTACTGGATGCCTAGTATCAGAGGTGATCTGGCTGCAGATGGGAACCAGACAGGGATGCCCCCTGTCTCCTTTGTTGTTCACCCTGGCAATGGAACCAGAGGCATTCAGGCTGAAACAAGTTTTTACAGGGCTGGAGAACTCAGGTGGGACAAACGACCCATGTTGTATCTCTGTACAGGGATGACGCTATCGTATATTTACGCCATCCAGACATTTCAGCACCAATTCTATTGAATGTAATGAAGAGGCTTAGTGAGCTCTCTGGCCTGCATGTCAACCAGTCAAAGTCCACATTGTTCTCGCTGGGTCAGCTGAAAGGAATCAAAGCTGCTCGGCTTCCTGAGTTGGGAATACCCTGGAGCACTGATAGTGTTCAGTACCTGGGCATTCATATAGCCCATGGGGCACAACAGTGTCACATTCTAAATATGGGGCAGGTGCTTAAGAGCCTTAAACCGTCCATTAAATTCTGAACACCCTTCGATTCTCCCTGATGGGAAAGACTGCCCTAATCAAAATGATCATGATGCCCTGATGCCTTTATGTACTGCAAGGAACCATGTATTAGATTTCCTGAGGTGTATTTCGGGATTGAGACACGCTCCTTGTAGACCTATTGTGAACAGGGAGAAGGTGCAGGGTGGGACTGCTACACTGCGGTTAGGATGGGATAGGGTAGGGATAGAGGTACCTGACCACGAACTATACTTTCTTGCGTCACACCTGCAACACGCTGTACACTGGTTCGACGACGAGCCCAACGGGGAGATGCCGCTTCATTTTTGTTTTGTAAACTCTTTTTATTGGGTTTCACCAATTCACAGTTGTATTATACAGTGGAAACTTCTTTTTTTTTTTTTAACTTTTTTTCTTATTTGTGGTCAGACAAAGCGTACAGAGTTCCACAACATTTGCATAATTACTTTACAACTATTCAAGTACAAATCCTTATAATGATATGCTGAAGCTTTTCTCTTACATATCAGCATTTGCTGGACACACCTTCAGTCCATAGGCTTTGGTCTCGACACAAATCCAACAAGCAAAGTTCCCGGGCACCCACCTCCCGCAACATCCAACATTGTCACCCAAAAAGTATAAAGATATAAGAAACATTACGTTTTGAGTTCAGTTTATATACTATGGCGAGTGTTCATTCATCTATTTGTGTGGATCGGAGATATTGCACCAATGGGTCCCAGAAATCTCTAGGTCTGGAGGCCTGTGGTATTTCTTCTGCATAAGTTTCCAGTCTCTCCTTACAATATGTCATGTCTGCGATCCAGTCCTTGCTCTGTGGTGTCTGTCTACTCCCCCACCGTAGAGCTATGCGTCTTTTGGCTAGTAGTAGTGCCACAGCCAGGAATTTGCATCTTCTAGCCTGTTTGATTTTGTATATCCCCAGTAGGCAGACCAGGGGCACATTAGGTATCTGTTCAGTCAGCATGGCAGTGAGGATAGTGGTCACCTCTTGCCAGTATTGCTGGAGCTGTGGGCATGCCCATGCCATATGTAAGAAGTCTGCCCGGAGAGCGCTGCATCTATGACACCTGTCATCCTTTCTTAGACCGTATTTGTGTAGTTGCACCGGTGTATAATATGCTTGGTGTATAAATTTGAAATGTATAATGCGCAGGTTACAATTTGACGTGAGCATATGTGTCTGTGCGCAACCATATTCCCAATCCTCTTTAGCAACAGGGTTGCCAAGTGTTTCCTCCCATCTCTGTAGCGTTTTTTCCTGTTCTCGGAATTGTTCACGTTGGGCCGCATTGAAGAGGTTTGTGACTAGACGTTGGCATGTTGGTGATGTTAAAAGAATTTGGAGCGCATTATGAGTCGGTGGTTCGTTAGGAAATGTGGGGTAGAGTTCCTTCACTGCCATTCGCAGTCGAAGGTACGCAAATATCTTCAAGGTTGTGTGGTGTGCACTAAGGGACGTGTCAGTTTGTGATAGAAATTGCCCATGTGGGAATATGCTACCCATAGTACAGAGGCCCATTTCCCTTAGTAATTTCATCATGTTCTTTTCCTGCGTCACAGTTATTTGCGGGTGGTGATTTATGGGCAATGCTGGTGCATATGTTGGGAGTTTGTGTGCTCTTTTTGCCAGCATATACCATGCCATTGACGTGCAGCAGACTGGGTTTATTTCAGCTCTCGGGGTGTTCCATCTTGGTTCTGATATATAAGTAACCAGGGGTGGGTCGGACTGACACTGTCATACTCTACTGCTATGTGCGGTATATGTGCATGCGGGTGTAGCCAGTAGTGTGCGTGCTGCGCCTGCGCACAGTAGTAATATAGTTGCAGATCTGGCGCTCCAAATCCACCTTGGATGTATGGTCTGGTCAGTTCTTTCCAACCTACTCTTGCCCGTTTGCCTGCCCATGTCAGCCGGATCATGGAGGTACGTAGTTTAATAAATAGCTGTGGTGTAGGTCTCACTGGTATGTTCATGAATAGATAGAGGAATCGTGGAAGCACCACCATCTTCTGTATTGCTATCCTATCAGCTAGCGACAGAGGCAATCTGATCCACCTATCTATCTGGTCTTCTAACTTTGATATGGCTCTGCCATAATTTTCTCATAGTACTATCTCTGAATCCCGATGGATCCAGATACCTAGGTACTTCACGGGTTCCGACTGACATTGTAGTGGGTAATCTAGCGGAGGTTGTATCGTAGCGGGAGTGAGTGGGATCACCACAGATTTAGACCAGTTTAAGCTGAGGCCTGAGTAGTGTTCGAAGCGGATATATTCTCTGATGAGTTTGTTTAAGTTATCCGCTGGGTGTCGTGTATAGAGGACCATATCATCAGCATATAGCGATATGCTGACCGGACGAAGTTGGAACTGCAAAGCAGTATCCGCATGCCTCTGCTGGATCTTACAGGCTAGAGGCTCTATTGCTAGTGTGAATAGAAGTGGCGAAAGTGGGCATCCCTGCCTCGTCCCTTTACATATATTAATAGGGTCAGATATGTTACCATTTACTCTTAGTCGCGTGCGAGGCTCCGTGTATAATAGCGTTATCCAGCGTATGAACGGTTCAGGGAACCCCATTCTCCGCAGTACAGTAAACATAAAGGGCCATTCCACAGAGTCGAAAGCTTTCACTGCGTCCAATAAGGCCGCAGCTGCTGGCACCTCAGGATTCAGATGATGAAACAGGGTGAATATGGTCCTCAGGTTTTGTGTTGTTGACCTAGTGGGAATGAAGCCGGATTGGTCCGGCAGAACCAGATTGCGCATTAAGAGTTGTATCCTCCGTGCTATAATTTTTGCCAGTATTTTGGCGTCTATGTTTATTAGTGACAATGGGCGATAAGACTTGCATTTAGTGGGGTCCTTGCCTGGTTTAAGGAGCGTAACTAGCAATGCTTCCCGCAGCGAAGGTGGTAACATGCCATCTTCATAAGCTTCATCATACATTGCGGCTAGGTGAGGAATTAATAAATCTTTGTATGCGTAATAAAATTCCCCGGGTAGCCCATCCATTCTAGGGGCCTTATTATTTGGGAGGGAGTTGACCGCCTCTTTTATCTCATCCTCTGTGATAGGATGGCAGAAATATTCTCGATGTTCATCAGACAACCAGGCTAAGGCAATGCCATCCAAATACTGATTTATCTCAGATGGGGTCGTATTCATCCCTGTGGAATATAAGCGTGTGTAATATTCCGAAAAGCAACCAGTAATAGATTGGGTATCAAATTGGGGCATATCTTGCGCATCCAAAAGTTGCGTGATATGGGACATTGTGTGTGAAGGGCGTATCCTGCTGGAGAGTGCACGGCCTGGGCGCCCTCCCTCGCCATAGTTGCGTGCCGTATATCTACGTGAAATGTATTTCACCTCGCTGTCTGCAAATTCATGATATGTATCAAGTTTAGTTCTGATTTCCGCTAGTATCTTGGGGTTCAGCGTAAGCATGTAATCTGTTTCTAATTGTTTAATTTCTTTTTCTACCTTTGATAGCTGTTGCTGAATATCTTTCAATATACCTGCATGTTTACCTATACAGAAGCCCTGGATTGTCACTTTGAAAGCTGGATGCTTGTTTCCGGTCCAGGGAAGACATGGCTTGGCAGTTCGGGCTAGACTGCTCCCATGAGGCACAGGGTCAAGACTGATTTGCATATAGCTGTGTCTGAACTGGGGTGGCGAAGTGAGCTAAAGAACGATGATGGATTCAACCCAGATCTGTGACTGGGGGTGAGTGTCTGAAAGGTTTCAGCGCTCCGTCCATCATCTCCTTGTGTTCACTTTGAAAGCTTCCCATAATATTTTAGCGCTGTCTACCGTTCCCACATTGCGTTCAAAGTAGTCGGTAATGGCCTGCTGCAGTTCGGTCCTAAACACCTGATCAAGCATCGCACTCTGTTGGAGACGCCAAGTAAACTGTCTAGGAGTATGTGTGGGGAGTGCAAGTTCGAGTCGGACCGGTGCGTGGTCTGATAGTGTTTTAGGCATATATTCTATTGATGTCGTCCATGTGCAAACATCATTGCTGGCTATCCAGAAGTCTATTCTAGACCATGTGTTATGAGTCGTGGAGATGCATGTGCCCTCTCGGTGTCCCTGGTGTCTAATACGCCAAATATCCAACATCTCATACTCCTCCATACCCTCTTTGAGCACCTTAGCGGCCTGTTTCCCGTACTTGTCGTTGCATGTGGATCTGTCCATTGAGGGGTCTATACATGTATTGAAGTCCCCTCCCCAGATAATTGCCGCCGAGGTCAATGTGCGTAATTTGGCCCAGATTTGCACAAAGAAGGATGGAGCGTCCGCATCCGGCCCATATGTGTTGACCAGTGTCAGTACCATCCCCCCAAAGTTTCCCTGGATTATGATGAATCGCCCCTGGTCGTTAGTGGCTGAGTTGAGCAGGGTGAATGATGTCCCGCGCTTAATGAGGAGCAATACTCCTCTGGCATAAGTGGAGTATGAGGAGGCTACGCGGTATGTCGCCCATCTCATGCCTATTCTGCCCTTTGTTGAAGCAGTAAGGTGGGTTTCCTGAATACAGGCTACATCTACTTTATGACGATCTAAATATGCAAGAAGTTTCCGGATTTTCTGCGGATTCTTCAGGCCTCTCACATTCCATGTCATGAGTGTCAGGGTTCTGGTGTTTCGTGTCCTAGTGCCCATAATGTGGCTAAGTTACTGAAGTGAACTTGTTGTTGTCGTGCGGACTTATTGCACACTTTGCATGTGGCCTCTGTCGCAGTGTAACCGACCATGTTTTATGAAATTCCCCCCTCTCAACCCCCCCCCCCCCTCCGCCATCCCAATTATAGCAGAGACAGTCCCAGAAAACTTATCCCCTTCCCCCTCCCCCCCAACTGGTTCCCTAAACGAACACAAACTTGGTGTGGTTCACACATGTTGGCGGGAGCTGCCAGCCGAATACCCCGGTGGGATGTCACCTGGGGGGTCGCTTTTGAAGAAAACAAAAATACATGTGCGTCTATACCTGCAAATTGTATTATATCATTTTGCACCTCTATTTATTTCTCAGTCCACATTTGGCCTAAACTAACATATTTCCCATACATTGTCCTTGCATTTGGACTCTGGTTCAGCCATACAAGTATACATGCAAGATTATATCACTTACCTGTGTCCATTTGCTCTCTTTTCTGGTGGGTTTGCATATCGCATGCGTGTCTCTACCACCCAGAACAGAGAATAGTCTTATTCGTCAATCTCAGAAGTTCGGTCCTGTTCATCTGGGCCACCTCTGGGTGATTTCAGCCGCGTATTCTGGGAGCCTTTCTTTTGCAGGAACTGGAACACCTCCTTGGGATCATTGTGGATTGTAGTCTTGCCTCCAACAGTGATTCGCAACCGAGCCGGGTAGATCATTGCATACGGGATATTTTGCTCTCGTAATTTCTTTTTTACCTCCAGGAATTTCTTTCTCGCCTCCTGAACTTGCGATGTGAAATCAGGGTAAATGTTTATTTCCATTCCTTCATGTTGCAGGTTTCCTAATTCTCGGGCCTTGCGGAGCGCTGCGTCAAGGTCTCTGTAGTTCAGTACTTTCGAAATGATCGGGCGTGGTCTGGCCCCCGGTGGTGGAGGGGGACCTAGGGATCTGTGTGCTCTCTCTATGATAAACACGTCTGAAAATGTTTCTCTGCCCATGAGGGTTATTAGCAAAGTTTCTATATAGCGTTCCATGTTCCCTGTATTCGTTGATTCTGCTATTCCCATTAATCGCAGATTATTGCGGCGAGAGCGCACTTCCAAATCTTCGGACTTTGCTGTCAGTGCCGCAAGGGTTTTTTCCAGTTTCCCTTGTTTGACTTCCATTTGCTGCTGCGCATCTTCAGTGTCTGATATCCGACGCTCCGCCATGTCTATTCTTTCTGTGTGCTTATCTAAGCGCTCTGACGTGCGATCTACCCTGTAGGTCACCGCGTCTATCTTGCCATCAATATTCGACAGGGAGGCCTGTATTGTCGAGAACATATTGCGAAGTTCACCGCCAATTTCGGTGCCTGCAGCCGATGTGGCCGTTTCAGTGGCGTGTTGGTCTTCTGTGCATGTTTCAGTCGCCTTTTTTGGCTGCTCAAAGTGTAGCTTGGATTGCATTCGGTCCGTTTTCCCCATGTCGCAATCCTGAGGTTTATGGGGATTCTGTACCAGTTTCGTAGTGCAGCAGCACGTGCCACCGGGCCTCTGGAATATGTGTCTCCGTGACGCACTCATAGGAGGGAATCCGGCCCTCCCTGGTTACCACGCTCACTGCACTCTGGGGACTGGCCCACTAAGTCTTCGTATGAAGTTGGTAGCGCTACCTATATGGCGTGCGTATTCTCTGCCTGCGCAAACCTGTATTTATCCAATGTTAGATTATGGGATGCATAGAGCTTTCCAGTGTTAGCACTCTGGGTTTCTGGCAGAGCGGGAGAGTGCAGCCACAGCGCCACGTGGTAGACGGGAGATGGCACGCTTATAATGTATATCCCAGATGTACGTCTCTGGTGCGGGACCGTTTGAGGACCTAATTCCTCTGAGTTGTTTGCTTTAGGGCTCCACTGTCTCAGGCCAGTGGTTTGTAAGCTGTAACTCTGTCCACGCCCTGTGTAATTATATAATGTTCGTTTGGGGGCAATGAGGTGTTTCTGCTGAAGTCAGTTGCTTTTTCTGCTTGTATTTCCCGGCACAGCGTGTGTCTCACCGCACATTTGGGGCGCTCGGTAATCTTTCTAAGCCTGCACCGGCACCAGCCACCGAGCACCTCCACGTTACACTTTGCAGATGTTTAGCCGTATCGGCGCCGCTCTCCACACGCGCACCGTACCGCTCATTAATCTCTGCCCCCAAAGCCTCAACTCCACACCATCTGTCTATTCAGCGTGGAGCGCCCCCAGCAGCTCGGGATCCGGCCACCGCACCTCGGCCCCGGCCCACAAGCAAGGCCGCCGCCGCTCCTTCTTGCAGCCGTCGCTCTTAAAGGGGCACTGTGCTGACCTCCGTGCGCACGCGGGCCGAAGCCTCAGGCAGTTCTCCGTTCCGGGCCGCCAGCGAGGCCCGCCCGCTACAGCGTGTCTGTAAAGGGGGCAGCGACCCCAGCGCCACTGTACTCCGTCGGGCAATGAGGCCGATGCACACAGATGAGACGCCGGTATAATTCCACTCTCCTCTTCCACAGCAGGCCACGTCGCAGACCTGGTTGGCACACTCGCGAACGCGTGCCGCAGGCCTCCCCTCGGCAGTTTGGCTACGGGTGATGTTTCCTGTAATTCTAAGGTATTGCGGCTGCCAATAAAGGGCTTCTCAGATTGCAGCTGACTTCCGATGCAATTATTCATGCATGCATTGCAGAATTGCAGTTTTTGACGCAGGATATCTTCAGGATAGTTCAAGCGACCGAAGGAGCTCGCTCAAAGCGCGGCCATCTTCAGGCGTGGCTAGCTCCGCCCCAGTGGAAAATTCACAGCAATATAACATTCACATTACAATGTATAATCAACGCCCAAATATTATAAATTATGGTCAAAAGCTTGCCCAAACTAGTTCACCTTATCCCCCCGTCAGGCCTCTCTCCTGCGGAAAGTTTTATTTACTGGTGTTACTGGGTCACACACCTGACCCCTGTGTGCATTCCATCTACTCCAGATTTGCTCCCATTTTTGGGGGCAGCCTCTGTTCTCATAAATGGTCTTTTCTTCTAAAATCGACCAGTCCATGTCTTTTTCCCATTCCGATATTATGGGGGATTCGCCTGCTCCCCATTTCCGGGCTATATTCTTTTGGCGAAGACTAAACCCAGCGTTACCCAGATTTGTTCTTTTCCAGGTTAGGTCTGTTTGTCCCCATATATTTAGAGGGCATAATTTGGGTGTGTGCTGGAGTTCCTTTCCACTGACCAACTGTAGTTGTGTTGTCACCACCCCCCAGTATTTCTGAATAACAGGACACTCCCATAGTATGTTATGTAATCCAATTTGTAAAGCGCGGCGTATACCCGAAGGTGTCTTGGCGCGGATTCTGTGAGAGACGGTGAACAGGGTAAAAGAGCCAACTGATTGAAAAGCCAGGTTTTCAGAAGTTTCCTAAACTGAAGCAAGGAAGGGGCAGATCTTATGGTGAATGGCAGGAGATTCCAGGATGTACCTGCTCTTACCGCAAAGCTGCTGCCACCCCATTTCGATTTTTTAAATCTAATGGGGTTTATTCTCTGCATGCCTGATGATCTTGGGATTCTAGTTGAGGTGTACCAACTAAAGGTTTCCCTCAGAAAGGTGGGCCCAGAATCATTTAGGGCTTTATAGGTCAAACAGAGGGCCTTAAACTTAATTCTATTTTTGACCTTCAGCCAGTGGAGGTCTTTGAGTGCGGCGGAAACTGAATGATGCCTGGGTATCTCCAGTAGAAGTCTGGCTGCAGAATTCTGAAGAACCTGCAATTTGTTCAAATATTGGGCTTGCAGACCCATGTAGAGGCCGTTACTGTAGTCTATTTTGGATAATACTAAGGTGGATACCACTGACTTCCTAACAGAGATAGGCAGAAAGATGATTTTTTTTTTTTAGCATTCTCAAGATGTTATAGGAGGAGGAGACCACTGTATTGACTTGATTGCCTAAAAGTAGGTGATCATCTATGATGACCCCCAGACTTTTGGCTTTCCTGGTTGGGACGGGAAGGGGTCCCATATCTGCAGGCCAGCACGGAGCAGACCAGACATTGGGGTTATTGCCGAGTATGATCACCTCGGTCTTCCCGGCGTTGAGCTTAAGGCAGTGCTTGTTCATCCAATCATAGATGTATTTCATGCAGTTATGAATGCGGAGGCTGGTGTCATATTTTTAGTGGCTGATAGCATAATTTGTGTGTCGTATATGATAGAATGTTCTTTCTTGTTTGCAGTGTCTGTGACACGTGGAGTCTTCTTTTCTTTTAATTTTTGTCAAAGTGGTGCAGGAAAAGTACGTTCTGTAGAGGATCTCAAGTTGGATTCATCTTAATCTGGAAGATATGGCCACTTCCTTGGGGAACGCTATTCATTCTTGCCAATCTTCTTCCAGCTCTGCTATGTTATTTTGCCATTTCTCTCGTAATTTCTGTAA
Organism: Calotriton arnoldi; assembly: GCA_963921515.1. NCBI lineage: Eukaryota > Metazoa > Chordata > Amphibia > Caudata > Salamandridae > Calotriton > Calotriton arnoldi. The sequence continues at coordinate 2,553,537 of CAWUFW010000227.1, read as the reverse complement.
GGGATCTGGCATGTTATTAAGTAATTTCCTAAACGTCAAGGAGATCGCTTTGCTATCTATACGCTCACTTAGTAGTCTGTCCTCTAGGGGTGTTGATTCTGGAAGGTCTGTACCCTAAGGGATGGCCGCTCTTAGGGTATGTCTTATTTGTAAGTATCTATATTTCTCTGAATCTGCCATCTCGTACTCTTTTTGTAAGTCGACGAATGGTATCACATTGCCCCTTAACTAAAGATCCCCCAACCTCGAGATGCCGATCATGTCCCATTTATCAAAACCAGGACATTTGATCAGAGTACCTAGCCTCTCAGCATCCCATAATGGCGTAAATTGGGTCACTTTATTCCGCCACCCTAGCCTTTTTGTCACTGTGTGCCATAAAGCAACAGTTTGTTGTGTCGGGCCTGTTAGTAGCTGCTTTGTCAGATTCATGTACAATGCCTGTCTGTAACCTCTCGGACCCATGAGTATTTTATCCATCTGGATGGCGGGGTCAGTTTGTGAGCTATATCCACTGGTTGATTACCGCCAATTGGCCGGCCCCGTAGTACATACGGTTGTTTGGGAGGGCTATTCCTCCGTTACCACCCCTTAACCAGTTTATGTGTAGCTATATGCAGTGGTTCCCCCCCCCCCAACAGTAATACACGTATCTCACTTTCAATGCCAGTAAAGTATGTGTCTGCGATGGGGTAAGGTGTGTTTTGCAGGACATATAGGTATCTTGGTACTGCCATCATTTTAAAGAGAGTTGCTCGTCCTAATAGGGATAGTGGTAAGTTCCTCCAATGTTGAGTGTCCTTCTGCAGTCGTTTCAGGGAGCAGAGTAAGTTATGTGTGTGGAAAAGGGCGGGATCACTTGTAACATAAATACCCAGCTAACAGAAGCAGTCTGTGGTTGTCGTTAGTGTGCAGCCGGGTGGTAGTTTGGGTACTTGACCTTGAAGTATAAACAGTACTGACTTGGACCAATTGATGGTGCATCCGGTGTATTTTCAAAAATTTGTGAATATTTGCATGATTCTATTAATGGATGAATTCGGTGACACCACATAAAGCAGCAAGTCATCAGCGTACAGCGAGATTCTGTCCTCCCACCCCCTAGTCCAGCGCAATCCTGGGATCAGGGGAATCACCTCTTATCCAAGTGGCCAGTGGCTCTAACATTAGTGCGAAAATCAATGTTGACAGGGGACATCCCTGCCGTGTACCTCTTTTTAGGGGAAAGCTATGCGAGGTGTGTCCATTTACTACTACTTGTGCTAAGGGGTCTGCGTATAGCAGCTTGACCCACTTGGTGTATTTTGGACCAAAACCTAATCGTTCCAGTACTGCATATAGATATGGCCACTCGATGGTATTGAATGCCATGCATGCGCCCAGCGATAGTATCGCTGCCTCTATTTTGATAGTCTCCCTTCTACCCAATACGCTGTGTAGGCATCGTAGATTGAAGGCCGTGTTCCTCCCTGGCATAAAGCCGGATTGATCTGGGTGCACCAATTTCGTGATGACCGGTAAGAGTCTGTTTGCTAGCAGTTTGGCCAGTATCTTAACCTCTGCATTGAGCAGCAATATGGGGCGGTATGAATTGCACAGTTCTGCCAATTTCTCCTGTTTGTGGATAACCACGATGGTCGCCAATCTCTGGTCTATAGGGAGTCGTCCCTGCCGCCTGCTGTCTTCAAACATTTGTCATAGGTAAGGTGCAATTTTCGAGGCTGTAAGTTTGTATAATTCTATTGGGAGACCGCTTGGTCCCATTGCTTTCCCTGATTGTTTGCTGTGTATTGCACTAATGATTTAGTCGTCTGTGATGTCGCTATCAAGTGTGGCTGCTTCTTCGGTGGTTAATGATGGGAGTTGCATGTCCGTCAGTAATTCTTTAGAGTCGTCGGATGTCGTAGTGACCGAGGGAGAGTATAGAAGCGTGTAGTAGAGAGCGAATAACTGTGCTATATTTTGTGGGTCCCTTACTGTCTCCTCGTTTTCAGTCTTGAGAAATGCCACCCATTTATTTGCCTTTTTCGCGTCTGTCAAGCCATGCTAGAAGTTTCCCGGCTTTGTCCCCTGTCTCGTATATTCTGTGGTGTATAGCTAGGCGGCTACTCTTGGCTGCCTCAGTGACGAGATTTTTGTATTCCTGACGCTGGACTTCCAGTGCGTGGTTGGATCCCTCCCTCTCCGACCCAGTTAGGCGTTCTTCTATCTCCAGGATTTCTTTTTCTAATTCCGTGATTGTGGCCCGTCTATCCTGTGTGTATCCGGCCGTTAATGATAGTGCTTACCCCTTGATGACTGTCTTATATGCAGGGTTTGTGGGGATTGTACAGAACCTGCGTTCTCATTAAACTAATGTTCTGTGGTACGGATTAGATCATCACGTATGTGGGGAACTTTGAGGTATCTGGGATGTAGGGTTATCTTCTTCCGGATAGGAGTTGTATTACGTGTGTAGATGGCAGATAGTGGTGAGTGGTCTGATATGCCACATGTGAGATGTCGGACGTCTATAAAGGCGGGCACTTGGTCAGTTACTGTTACGATATAATCTATACGTGATTGACTGTTGTGCGTGCCTGAATAAAATGTCAATTGTAAAGTTTCAGGATTGTGTGCTCTCCAGACGTCCATTAGGCCCATGACCACCAAGTAGTCTGCTAGGGTGGAGCCGCTGCCATTTACGTGTCTTTGGGGTTTATGGTCTTTTAGCCCACATAGCACAATATTTAGATCCCCTCCCAGTATCAAGTCCCCTTCGGGCAGTTCTAGAATTAATTTGTTTAATTCAGGCAGGGTAGTCTTCTACAGACCCGGTGGGATGTAGACTGAGAGAACATTGAGTGGCTTACCTTCCCATGTACCTGTGATGGTAGCGATTCTACCCAACGGGTCTGTGTATGATCGTCCCGTTATAAAGGGAAAATTGTTACGTATATGTATACCTGTCCCTCTGGATCTGGTTGTAAAGCCTGCGTGTGTAACTAACGTGTATCCCCATCTGTTTAGCGCTTTGCATTTATTACCAATAAGGTGGGTCTCCTGCAGTAATACCAGGTTCGTGTCGTTTAATAAATTGGAGGACAATTCCCCTCTTCAGCTTATCCCCTAAACCATTGACATTCCATGGAAGGAGCCAGAGAGAGGGTGGCAAAGTACCAGTGTTGGATTGGGTTGTGGGCATTACTATCCCTTTTTGGGGGAGATGTGTCGACTGTATGGTGTTTGTGATGGGCGCGGACTGTGGGCTGCTTCATGACCTCGATCGGTTTCCAGAGTTTGTCGTTTAGAAGTGACTGTGTGAAATGTTCCCATGTGGTGAGATAAAGAATAACACAAAACTTCTCCCAACTTGTATAGACATTGCAGGATGTGAGTCCTGGTTGGAGTCGAACATTTCCCACCTCCCTCCCTGCATGACGGTTTATTAACTACCCGCCTCCCCAACTTTGCAGAGTGCCTGTCGTCTCCCCAAACAAGAAACTGAGGGTATCTAGGTCTCCCGAGGACCTACCCCCACCCCTCCTTCGTTCATTACCATATTAGCTGGGTGCGTGTTCTGTAGTTTGTCATCTTCTGGTGTCCGTTAACTACTAAGACTCATGCTTTGTTGTTGGTTGTGGTTGTACAGCTGGGGAAAGTTACGGGCCCTTGGGTCTGTCTTGAGTTGTGGTAGGATATCTTCGGCTGAGTTGATCATAGTTAAGGACCTCCTTTATATGTGGAATGTGTCCGGGTGTGTATCCGTGCGTTTTACAGTTTCTGAAAGCGTTACTCATTTATCAGAGGGGCTCGCTTGTTCCACTGTACGCCATCCATCTAGGCACTCCCAGGTGTCCTCCGGATTAGAGAAGAACCAGGTCTTCCCTTCAGCCTCCACCCTCAACTTGGCAGGGAACAGCATTGCGTATTCAACTCCTTTGTCTCCGAGTGCTCTTTATACATCTAGAAAGCTGCGTCGCTGTCTCTGTTAGTTTAAAGTGAAGTCAGGAAAGAATGTAATTTTACTGTTCTCGTATTGGACTTGTGGGGCGGTGCGCGCTGTTTGTAATAGAACGTCTCGGAAATTGAAGACTCGAGCCAGTATCTGTCTCAGGGGGGGGTGGGGGGGTCCTGGTCTAGGTCTTACACCCGGTACGCGATGGGCTCTCTCGATGGAAAAATAATTTGATACGCCCTGGAGTTGTAGGTGCTACAATGTGAGGTCCTCCACAAAGAGATCAGTGGCTGGTCCTTCCGCTCGTTCTGGTACACCAATTATGCGAACGTTGTTTCTTCTGGATCTACCTTAGCTGTCATCCAATTTTGAGTCAAGTGTTTTTGTCGTATTTGTTAACTCCTTCACTTGTTGTTGGATGGTCACAGTGTCTGTTTTCAGGTTTTTGGTCGTGTCCTCCACTTCTTGGACTCGATCACCCAACTTGCGCAGATCCGCCCTTATAAGAGAGACTTCCATAGAGACCGAGTCTATTCAGGTTTCCAGTGAATTGTGAACTTTGTTAATGGCGGACATAATATCATTCAGGGTTAGTTTGTCTTTCCCAGTTGATGGCTCGGTCGAGTTGCCACCGTATTCCTGCACTTTTTGTAGGATATATTTGTCGAGTTTGGTCTGGTGTGTTGCCCTTCCTCCTGTGCTGCCCGACATGTCGCACTTGCTGGCGTGAATTGGCTGTGGAGCGTGAGGCCTGGTGTTGCTTGCCCGGGTACTCACCGCCCAAAGGGGTGTCATCTCGCGGCCTGTCGGTTTTCTCCGGGCGAGGTTTCGCCGTCACTTGTTTGAGACTTGGGGCGTCTGGTCATGCAGGTTTGGCACAGGTTATAGTGGGAAAAGACTGTGGGGCAGAACGTGTGCTTCTCCTTGCGTTGGGGTGAGTTTCTGAAGTTGTTGGTGGCGTCCAGGACCCGACTCCCACTACAGCAATATGTGGCCCCACTACTTATGTTTGTCCTTGTGAGTAAAGAGGTCAGTGCTGGTGGCAAGCGGCACCCGCCCCCCCCTCCCAGACGTGGGATTGTTGCCCAGTTGCTTGTTGTTTGCCTCAATTGTTGGGGGACTCCAATCCTCCACCACCCCTTGGGCAGAGGATTTGACTGAAGCCCACCGTCGTGATCCCAAGCAGCGCTGTTGCTGCCTCTTCAATTAATTTCTTCTCCCCCACAGGCACTTACTTCTCAGGGGTGGGAGGGGGAGTGTTGGACGTGCCTCCTTCAGATGTGCCTTATGTGACCTCGGTTGAGCCTGTGGTGTGGAGGAGTGCTTACTGCCTCACTGTAGCCAGCCTCAATATCACGGATCAGACAGCCTTCTCAGGTATGAGCACCGGTCGCGGGTCTCTTCACGTACTTCTGTGCTGTAGGAGTTTTCCCCAGGATGTACGTGTATTTCCAGTTCTCAATGAGGTGATGTAATTTGGAGCGACCTTCACGCCTGCAGTAAGCCCTGCCTACATCTTGTGCGCGACGGGTCGGGCCACCACTGTGGATCCCGGTCTTGGAGGTTCTATAGGCCACACAAGACTACCGCTCCCGGTTGTCGGAGATTCAGTCTCCAGTTCAGTCCGGGTTGAAAATTAGCTATTGGACATCAGTGGCAGTGTGTCCGCACCGTTTTGACGGATTTTGGGGTTGGATATCGGGGGATAGAGGGCCTGGTCCCCGGGAGCTCGGCTAGTGTGCGGCCATTTCCTTTCACTGCTAGCCACGCCCCCCGAGAAGCTGCTGCTTGCCAGCACTACGGAGGAGCAGACCTGGGGTCTCTACTGATGTGCGGTAATAGAGCGCCAGGGATGATGCCGCATGTTGTATGTCTGGTGTGCCTACTGTGGGAACGAGAGGTGCAGGTGGTGCTCCGCAGGGTGCCATATGCACCGGAGCTGGAGGTGTGGCAAATCCGACCTTTTGCCCACATAGCTCGAACCATGACTATTACTAGCTTCCAGGAGGAGGAGGAGCAGTGCACCACCTTAGGCAATCTATACCCATGGGGCCGGTTTATTACTCCCCAGGAGGCCTTTGAGACATTTGGTCTGGGACGGGGTCAGATTCTCCACTATGCTAAAATTGAGGCCATGGCGAGGGAAATATGGCCTGGGTTCTCCGAGGCCCCGGAACCTATGCAGACTTTTGCATTGCTGAACAGACTCTTGTTGAATAAGCCAGAGGCTTATTACTCACATCTATAGCACCTTGTGGGCCTATAGACTCAAGACACCTCTCAAGGTGGAAGATACATAGCAGCAGCTTTGTGAATTTCCAATTACAACTGAGGAATGGACAAAGGTACATAGAGGGGTATGGGAGGTTTCTACCAATGCACGATTTAAGCTCGCTCAATACAACATTGTATATCTCACATACTGCTCACCTAAGCAGATACACCGCATATACCCCTCTAGACACCCAGGATGTACACACTGTGGGTACTCGCTGGCAGACATTCTGCATGTTGTGTGGAACTGTCGTTGGATTGCAAGTTCCTGGGATGAGGTCCTGGGACACATCCATAACGCTACGGGATGGCCGATACCCAGGGAATTTAAACAGTGCCTACTGGGATTGATTCCTGTCAAAAAGGACAGAAAGCTTAGCAGAAAATATGCACTCCTTGGTCTAACTCTGGCTAAACTGTGTATAGCCATCCGGTGGCTGAGCCCAAAACCCCCATGATGGCTGACTAGCTGCAAGATGTGACTGAATGGGCTGGTGCGGGAGAGGCACATAGGAAAAGAGTGAGACAAGATGATAGGCTGATGGTTGACCTCTTGGCGTGGGGTGCCATGATTCATTACTTCACCGGGGATGGCTCTACTAGCCCCACGATTGCAGGGAGTCCGGGGGGGGGGGGGTGGAGGACAAAAGACATACCCAGATATAATGCTCCTTGCACCGCGGGGCAGTGACCGAAACAACTGAACAATCGCACATGGATGTTGAGAATTAAACTTGTGCTGGGAGACGGGCTGTGGTCGTTAATCTGTAAAGTCCGTGTTCTGCGAAACATGACATGTATCGAGCTGCGCACAGGAAAATGGGAGGGGGGGGTTTATGTTGTTATTTCGTTTATTGTTCCTTTCTGTTACACTCCGAATGGACTATGTGAGATTTGAAGATATATGTATTGTCTGATGTGATTTAATGGCTGTCACTGTTGCACATAATATGGTGATGTTTGGTGCCGTAATGCCAATTAAAAACATTTTTTAAAGTGAGAGCTATTGGCTTTGCCAATGTGTTTTAGCCATGTTGTACACCAGCGTGACTGCTGCTCAGCATGGCTGAATGTTAGTGGTGTGGAGCAGAGTAGCATATAGTGTTGGAGAGTGCAGTGGCACAGAGTAGCGTAGGGTGGAGTACAGTGATATAGAGTGGAGTGGTGTAGAGTGGAGTGGTTTAGAGTGTTGGGGAGTAGCATAGAGTGCAGTGGAGTAGAGTGTCAGAGTGGAGTGGCATAGTGTGTCAGACTGAAATGGAGTTGAGTGTTGTGGAGTAGTGTGTCGTAGAGTACAGTGGGGTGGAGTGTCAGAGTAGAGTGGGGTAGAGTAGAGTGGAGTAGAATATCGCAGAGTGAAGTGAAGTGTTGTGGAGTAGAGTGGAGGGTCGAGGATTAGAGGGTTGGTGTGTAGAGTAGAGGGTCATGGAGTAGTAGAGGGTCGTGGAGTAGTAGAGGGGAGTGGAGCGGAGGGTCGTGGGGCAGAGGGTCGTGGAGTAGAGCGGAGGGTCATGGAGTAGAGCGGAGGGTCGTGGAGTAGAGCGGAGGGTCGTGGAGTAGAGCGGAGGGTCGTGGAGTAGAGCGGAGGGTCGTGGAGTAGAGCGGAGGGTCGTAGAGTGGAGTGTCGTAGAGTAGAGTGGAGTGTCGTAGAGTAGAGTGGAGTGTCGTAGAGTAGAGTGGAGTATCGTGGAATGTTGTAAAGTGGAGTGTCGTGGCGTGTCTAGTCGTAAAGTGTCGTAGAGTAGATGGTCAGCGTGTAATGGCATGGAGAAGCGTACACTGGAGTAATGGAGAATGGTGTCATGGAGTGGCATAAAATGGACTGGAGTAGAGTGGTGTTGAATAGAGTGGAGTGGCAGAGAGGGGAGTGGTGTACAGTGGAGTGGAGTACAGCGGAACAGAGTGGCATGGAGTGGAGCAGAGTGGCGTAGAGTGTATTGGCCTAGGGAGAAGTAGAGTGGAGGAGCATAGAGTGGCATACAGTAGACTAGAATGTCATGGAGTGACAGAGTGGAGTATCATAGAGCAGAGTGGCATACAGTGGTGCATGCATGGTGTGGTAGCGCTCTGCCATTACAGACAAGACATTTTCAACTGAAATTACCATTACATTTGCACAGACTGATAAAACTATACAGTGTATTAATGACAATGTGTGGAATTCAGAAAGAACAGATTAGAGGATGCACTCCTTCCCTTAAACTTGATTCCGTCATCATGCTTGAAAAACTTCATAAGTACGTGCGTGCGTGCAGTGGCTGTGAATCGTCCCCAAATCACAGCTGATACATAAGTATGCAAAAAAGGGCACCTCCATCGCGCACCCGACTGTCGCACTGCAATGTGGGAAATCCTCCCTCCAATGTGTCATATTAATCCAAGTACTCTCATTTAATCACTCGATACCAATAGTTATCCAATTCCTTATTGATTTATCAGTACTCTAATCATCACTGCGGAGACAGCTTCATTGCTCCTGAATTCTTTATTCAAATTTTTTTTTCTAATGTCTCCTGCGTGCCCATCCGGGCTTTTCACAGCAACACGTACAGGTCAATTTTATCTCAAAGTAGGCCCATTTATTCATGTCCAATGCATTTCGAGCGCAAAGGCTTCAGGAGCAATGAAGCTGTCTCCGCAGTGATGATTAGAGTACTGATAAATCAATAAGGAATTGGTATCGAGTGATTAAATGAGAGTACTTGGATTAATATGACACATTGGAGGGAGGATTTCCCACATTGCAGTGCGACAGTCGGGTGCGCGATGGAGGTGCCCTTTTTTGCATACTAATGTGTGGAATTCGGCATCACCTACTATATTGATTTGCTTTGATGCTATTAAAATATTTGTTTCTGCCCCACTTCAGAGTTATAAAAAAAAATGGGCTTCAGTTGAGCTTTTCTTATTCTGATATATTCTGAAATATATGTACAGATCATTTATTGGCATTTAAATTTTGTTGTGTGCTAGCCTTTCCTTACAACTCCCAGCAAAATTTTAACATAAATCCTCCCTCTTTTCAGTCAGAGAAAGACAAGTAAACACCAACCTCCCTCTGAAGACAGAGCAATGGCATGGGTGTGAAATTGAGGAAGAGGATTTGTTAAATTAGGTTAGTATTAAAGAGCACTGACCAAAATACACAAGCTCATAGACAAAACCTTGTTCCTCATAAGCATGCGAGATTGATTAACTGGTAGTGGCAGAGATAAGTATAATCAGTCAAGCAGAAAGACAGAAGGCAGGAAATATTTTCAAAGAAATACAGGATGTTTACTGCTTCCTGAACTAGCATATAAGGGAGACCACTGAAAACACATGTACTCTTGTGGAATACCTCACAAAAAAAGGGAAAAAAAGAGTTCCATGAAAGAGAGCACTTTTGGAAGCATACAAGGAGCCAGTCAGAGAAGTGGTAAACAGGCTATGCTTCACTGGAGGGACAAACACATGCTGGACAGACTAAAACGAAACTAGCAAATAGAAAGCAAGTAAATCTGAGTTACAAAACAGAAAGCCAATGTTGAGCAATGGGTGGAATGCATTCCTAAGGAAGCTTTCAGCATGTCCCCAATATGTCTCTTGCAACCAGACAGCTGAGCTGTCTGTCAGGCTTCGATTTAAAAACAGCCATCAATGTATCCCTACTGCATCTGTGCTATTCCTTCTATGCAGAAATTTTTCCGGGTCTTCATGGGGGTTCCATGGTTAACAGTCCATGGTTGGAAATCCATCCCTAGGACTGATATTTATTGTTGTTCCTGGAAGTGTGTAGCCCTCTTCACAATCTGTAACTTCTCGGGCTGATGTTCAGCATCTGTATTGCTGCGGCAGTGCTTCATGAGATTTTCATTGATAGTGACCCTATCCTCCGTTTTCAAAATTTTGTTCTGACCCATATCCATCACCACAAAATGTACAACTGCTCAAACGGAACTATGGCTTTCCTTCATTTCATCAGTCTTCCAATGTAGCCCCTTCAACGACGCCATTAGTGCCTTGCCCGCTAATAAACATACAGCAAAACCAAAAGCTTCCCTACCTCTCTCCTTTCCCTTATTTCCTCCCATCGACACACTTTTACATAAAAAAAAAAATCAGATTCAACATGAGAGCTAGAGAGAGATCCCAAATAGGTTATTTACACAGGTCTTCAGAAGGACTCTCCTTTGTGTGTCAAGTGCAGGCAGATCAATATACAGTAAATAAACTATGGATTTGTGAAGTCGGGACTACAATGTAGTTCCATTGCATGCGTCTCCTGATCTCGCGTGACTTACTCACATTCCATCTCTTTGCCTCAGTTCACCACTGATCACTTTTAAAGACAGGTCTGTAGAATTTGCTTATTAGAAACTAACGATTCAGCCAGCATATTCTTTCTAGACTTGTGAGTGAAGGGAAGAGGATGTGGAATTATGTGGAGTAGCTTTTGCAAATTTACACAACCTCTATTTATCACAGTCCACAGCAGGAAAGAGCAAGTAAATATATTGGCCACCTCTTGTCTTACAGTATCGTTCAGCAGAGTGTCTGCCACATCCTACCCTGGATAATGAAGAAAACGTTTTTCGTGGCTGGCTTCGGAACATAGGCATTCTAATATATATTGCCTAATTTAAATTCTGAAACTTTTCACCTTCAATCATCATTTCTTTTAGAATTTAAATGTCTTCGCTCAGCTGGAACTTAAAATACTTTACATGCTCTTTCTATTTATGGTTACCCCAAATGTATAAATTCTTGCCTTTCTGGATGCTCTGTCTCAGGGAATGTTGACATTTCTTGCTTTGGTTAGTTCTGGCCCTCAGCAATGTCAAATGAAACACTCCGGACGCGAGTAACCACAAAAGCAAAAACAAAAAATATGCAAAATATATATTTTTTAAACACAGCATAGCAGCTACAGAAAAAAGTGGATTGACAACACAAAAAGGTCATGAAAACAAAACAGGAAGGAGGTAGGAAGAGACTGCAAGTGAAAGATTACGAATGAGCAAGGGACAGAAATAGGTTAAAAGAACATGCGACAGAGGGAAGGGGGAAATGTGACAGCAGGATAGAAATTAATTACAAAGGAAGTAATGGGAATCGCAAGTGTTTTCTTGTTTTTCCGAGAGCTACTGTAGAAGAGTGAGTGAATGAGGGACAGTGTGTTTTTGCAGCATTTGGGTGCCTTAGTTTTATATTTCCCTGTTGGAAAGGATTTAGACAAGGCATTTGTACATCACATGGTGGTTGCTGTGCACAAAACGAAAACTATCAATTAAGGAAAGGGTAAGAATTTTGGGGCAAACGAGATCACCTGTTCTAATTAAATAAGCGGATTGGCTGGAGGAGATTCCGCTCCTCACTCGACTTTCTGAAGGGTTGGGAGAATGTTAAACATGATGTGATGTCCCATTAGCAGATGTGCAAGTCTGTCACCCATTCACTAGGTGGGTCATTGGGATATGCGTGTGGTGTATTTTTATTTGTTGAAGCTATAAGGCCTGAAATCAGTTAGGGTCCTTAGCACCTGAATATCCGTATGAGTGGAGCTGTGCTTTTCAAATGTGTTGCCTCGCTTTGACGTCAGGTTTGTCTGGAAAGCTATCCACTTTCCTTTTCCTCTTGAGCTATGAAGAGGTTTAAGTGTTGTGTCTAAAGACTTCCAAGTCTGTGCGTTGTAGAGAAGACTGGAGGAGGTTAGTAGTTTTTAGGTCTCGGGCCTAGCGTTGCAGTGCACAGACCTGCTCGCGCAGCCCGAGACCTCTTGTACGGGCTTTTGGAAGCTGACCACACGCTCGTGCGTGTGGTTTTCTTTTCTCCGGCTGCCATTGGCTGTAGCGTTTTTTTTTTAAAAAAGAAATGCACGCAATTGGGCAAAGGCGGGCACATGTCCCGCCTTTGCTCCGCCCATTCCCATCGGTGGCTAGCACGCGCAGCAGCGCGCGTTCGCCTCGCTGCCGGGCTCCCTTTCCCCCCGCTCCTCTGTGGTGCGCGCGCACCACTGGTTTCGATTCCCGCACCCGCTCCTCTGTGGTGCGCACGCACCACTGGTTTGTTTAACTTTGAAACTGCTGTTAATAAAACGTAAAAAGAATAATTCTCGCCTTCGCGTCCTTAATAGCATTAAACGTTTCCTTCACTATAGTTAGGTAACTTCTCTTTTACCACTACTCCACGCCAACAATGCACACGCTGAAAGTTTTCGAGTTTTCACATTGCGCCTGCGTCCCAAAATATAAATACCGATTGGCTTATTGACTTGCACTACAGACTCCGCCCTTTACGTTTCTGATTGGCGGTTACTTCCGGAAGATCAGCTCTCTCAGTAGGTGAGCTTCCTCCGCATCTTGCGCCTGCGTATCCTAGGTCTCTGGAGTTTCATTGGTCAACGTTGAAGCTCAACCCCGTGCGTCGATGTTTCATTTCTGAACTACCACGCTTCCTTCTCGCCGGATTGGTCACTTATGGAATCTCCGCCCTTTCTATTTTCTGGTCCGCTTTCCTTTCTCTTACCGCGCGCTTCGTTGTTTTCAGAGTGATTGGTTGTTTGTGAAACCCCGCCCCTCTTCCTTCACAGACCGTGTTCTGATGGCGCTGGTTGGAGCAGTAAGAGCGGACCTGGCAAAGGCTGTGGCAGAAGCCCGGTTGCTGGTGGTGGGAGCAGGGGGCATCGGATGCGAACTGCTCAAGAATCTAGTACTGAGCGGCTTCAGCTCGGTGAGAGTGGTGAGACCTGGGGTGAAATGGGAGGGCGCGTACAGGATGGTTTATGGAAAGTAGTGAAATAAGGTGTTCTGCAACTGCACGCGGCAACGCTGTGAGCTGTTAATTATAGTGAAAGCTAAGAGCTTTACTGCAGTAGTGAGCGGAGATGGGATAACCCAGGACCTTGACACCCCCCCCACATAGTTCTATTATTTCAGTATGACAGTGTGCTGCGTCCACCCTTCTGCCGTCTTTCTCTTACTTGCCACCTGCATTGTTTCTGTTTTCATCAGACCGCCAAGTACATCCAGTGGCACAGATTATCTTCCAGGTCGCCTGATGCCCTTACTTCGTTCCCTCTAGTGTAGAGGTCTGCAACCTTTACCATGATAAGAGCTACTTGCGTTCAATGAAAAGGATCATGAGCTACTCATGCTTTTAGTGTTGTAATAGTGACCGCATCAGATAGGTTTACATTAGTGGCTACCATAGACAAGATTACCAGTAGTGATTAGCTGTTTATCAGGCACGGTTGCCAAAAAAAGCTTTGTCAATGTGGAATTCCGTTACATGGGTAATATTACATAGTCCTAACCAGGTCATAATATTAGCAATGTTTTCCCAATGCAACATGGTTTATCATGGAAATATAACCTTTAAATATATTTTGGAAATTCAGCCAATTTTTCTCCAAACATCAGCGTATGGGTTTTGACAATGCACATATTTTCGCCTCGAGTACAAGCCTTTTTTTTTCTTTCAAATTTTTGTATACATATATTCAACCAAGCAAAAGTTTCTATTTAGTATGTTGCGCTGCACACAGAGAGCTATTTAGATGCAGCTGGAGAGCTACCAGAAGCTCCCAACCTACTCTTTTGGGAATCGCGCTCAAGTGTTTCATATTTTTCATGCTATATGCCCTCTTTGCATGCTCCGGATCTACTGGATTTTGTGCCCCCTCCTTTACACAGTTTGTGAGCCAAAGTTCTGTTTTTCCTCGTACTAAAATTTCGCTCTCCTGGTTATCTGGCATGTTTTTCTTCTGTCTAAACCTTTGGTTCGTTTTTCACCGCTGATGCTGTCCACCTGCCACTCCGAGCTGAACGATTGTATATAGAGCTGTATTGATGCACCTGCTCACCCCGCAGCAGTTCCTTCTTTCTTGGCTATCTCATTCGGTCTTATTCTCAATATTGACCTCACCCCTCCCCTCACACCCTTCGGGAAGGTCCGCGACTGCTGTCCTGCTCATCAGTAAGGCCTTCATGTGAGAGAAGCTATAGGACAGCAACACAAGCCCAATGACTCATGACGAACCGTGACATGGGCTTTAGACTTAGTGGGACAGGAACGTGGAGTGATTTTAAGTGGTGATAGAATTTTGAGAATCATTGAATGCTTATATACATCCTCTGCTGGAGTTAATTGAAAGCCTCATTTGGATGTCCAGATGTATTGGGAATTGTTTATTTTTGCGGTCTTGCATGAGTACTTTACAAGTTTCTTAAATGCAACATATGATACTTACCAAGGGGCTATAGAAGCATACCTTTCACAATCCAAATTGAAAAGTAATCTCCCACAAAACTAGTATTGATCAATAATTAAATTTTTTCAGAGCTGATTTGAGAGTTCCTGTCCTTGATATTGTGTTCAGTCAGTGAGAGACTGGGGGCCTTATGCAACAAGTAAGGGTTTGATGAGACCTGCGAATTATGGCATTTCATAAATAAGTAACATATGGAGTTGTTATATGTGAGGAATTATTGGATTTGTTTTCCTTTATCAAATGTCAGTAAGAGCTAGTTCGCTAAAGGAGTTTGGGGGTGGTGTGCGTAGTCTTGAACCCAATGATGATCTTCGGGCGGTAGTGGATAAGTCAATCTAAATGCACTGTGGAGACTTATGGATGAACGAGGAAAAGCATGCATGATTAAATAGGACCAAAGGGAAGATCATGATTCTCCTCCATTTTCTTCAGTTTTTTTACTAGGCGGGTATTGTCTGTCATTCATACCAGACCTAACTTTTCTTTTGGAAATTTGGGTTTCTGATTCAAACGCAAGCTCTTGCTAACAAGAGACCACAGGATTTGTCAGGACTTGTAACTATGTACCTATTCTTGAAATGATAAAACTTTACATATTACATGTGAATTACGACAGTGTTCATGGTGTTTCAGTCGATTATGGACACTAGCATGTGCACCATAGAGCTGCTAGAACTATCTAAACATAGAAGCCACGATTGCGTTGCTTCAAAGTTAACTGGGATTTTCTGGGAGTATGTTAACTCCATATTGTGGTGCTGGTTCACAGAAGCTATGACCATGGCCTGATTACATTCATCACACACTCATTGTTTACAGCAACAACAAGCAACTTTGTTTTTCTGAGCCTGCTATACATGTCCTCGATCGGTTGCCATGTCTGTAATTCCCTCCCAGCTGCGCTGATAGCTGCAGTCCATCACAGCATCTGTAAATTATTCTCCAGATGTGGCTTGGCTGACGTAGAATACTGGCTGGCTGTCGAACAACATCTCTCACCTTCCCGATTTGCTTGGGAAAATGTTAAATGTTTTCTTTTGGCTGATTTTAGAATTAAAATTTTCCTACCTAGTGACCATTGCACCACATTTAACTGTGAAGACAATTCAGGTGGAGTGATACACAAGTAGAGGAAAGGTGTGGCAATAGAGTTTAATAATGTTTTTTATTCCGAAAGTTGATGTAACTGATGATAAAGATTGGTAGAAAAGGGTTAAAAGAAAATTTAAACTACTTCGTTATTGAGATTGACACTCTTAAAACTTGGATTTGTTGTATGGTGGAATCTAACAAGATGCCTACTATCTGTCTGACAAAGTAGTGACAACTAACATTGGTATGTTGCAAATTAGCGGTGAAACACGGGGAGGCATACGGGTAAAAAACTAAAGGTTGAGGGAAAATAGTAATGGAAAAGCTAAAGTGTGGTAAAGGCCAGTTAAAAGTGAAAAGGGCAAGATTTAGTGACAGGAGGGCTTGGAATAAAGCAGAATGTGTAGCATTCTTGCTGTGTTAGAAAATCCAGATGTTCATTATCTAAGATAACATTTATTTTGAGGTTTTTTTCATTTATTGTGTTCTAGGATTTTGTTAACATTGAGAAATTTTTACGAATTTTAAACTTGTGAGCAATTGGGTTAGTATTTGGGGGTTGGCGAACACCCACCTCAAGAAATAATCACACCTCTTATCACAGTGAGCATTCAAAGTCACCAGATTAACCTCAGCTCAACCCCCTGTTAGCTATAGCACAGAGCAGACCGGCCTAACTTAGTGCAAAGTTCATGGTGTATATGCATTACTAAAAACAGTAATAAAGTTAAAACGCAAGCAATAAAAATCTGGAACCAAATTAGAAGATTATGGTAAAATTTAATAAACAAATGACAAAAATTCAACCAGGGGAACCAGAGTTGTGAAGTTTTAAGTAGAAATGGCGTCAAAAAGCCAGTGATGGTCTATGGAATGGGTAGACCAGGATCTAGGTGTGATTTGAGGTAACCCTCGGTGGACTGCTCCCAGTGATACTCTGAAAGTCAAAAAGTTTCTAAGCCCTAACCCAGACACTGACATTTCTTCTAAGTCCCAAACAACCACAGTAGTACACTTCTAAAGCCCCCAGAACCTCCAGGAATGGGACTTAGAAACTCTAATTATCAGGCAGAGGCCTACAACAAACTCCAGCCCAACTCCAGTTGCCACAGGTCAGCAGGGCACTTTCGGAAAAAGGCCTCCTGAAACTTTGTGTCCTTGTAGTCACAGAGGAGGCCAGCCAACTGGCCCTTGGAGTCCACTTCTTTGTCATGGGTACAAGGAGGACAAGTTCAGTTGTTCAGGGCCCCTCTCAGGCCACATACAAAAGGTTCAGTTGTCTTGGGTTCTTCCACAGGTTCAGAAAGCGTTGTGAGGATTACACTTTGTCTTACTGCAAATAGGTCCAGAATGCCATGTGCTTGGGAATTTTCAAGATGATGATAAATCTTCGGGCACACTAAGCTTGAGCTCTGACGGCTAGGGATGATTGTGGGAGTGTTATAGGGACATCAACAATGTCCTCTCACATCTAACACTAAAATCCAGTTTAAAGAGGGCCCTGGTCCCACGAACACAAAAGGCAGAAGTCTTGTAAATCAAAGCAGGGTCCATCCTTGCCCAGAGAGGAGGTGCACAGTAATTGTTCTTTTGTCCTGTTTGAGCCTTTTAAGCTTTGCTCATGCTTCAGACAGACATGTCAGGAAGGATTTGACACTGTTATGCCAGTAGGATGCCCACAGTCCCTACTCTGATTAGTTTTGCAAAGCTCGGAGGGGTCATCCATGCCCATTCAGGCCAACCTGTCAATCAAAGAGACCTATTGTGTAGCTCCTTGGAGGAATTTCACACCTCATTCAGGCCAACTACAGGCTGGGATTTGCTGGAGAGTTTAATTAAATTGTCTTCTAGGAACTTCAGGCAGGGTAAAGACAACTTTCTAAAATTACTTTTCTTTATTATTTATAACAGTCCAACTTCACCTCTCAATTGGGTTTTTAGTATCTATCAAAATGTTTTAATTATTTTAATTTTCTACCTGGTCCAGTTTCTGAGTTAGCAGTATTATTATTTTAATCTTTCCTACCTTTTTGGACCACGTCACTGTAGGGACATGGTAATGTGAATTTTTTACTTCTCCCACTTTTAAAGTCCATGCACCCTTTCTTGTGGTCTACAAGACCTACATGGGTATGACATACTAATATTTAACAAGCATTTGCAATGCAATAGGTCTCGCGTCAGAGAGAGTTTGAGCTGTTGGCATTGTAAACAACACTGCCTTTAATTTATGTGTTTTGAAAACCTGCAAGCGGACCATAAACACGGACTTTGTACTTACAGTCCTGGCTTACAAGAAGCAAGGATGGCAATAAAAGAGGCGCAGTTACTGCCAGCCTTGCTTCTTGTAAGCAATGACTATAAGTGCAAAGTGTGTGTTTACAGTCCGCTTGCAGGTTTTCAAAACACATAAATAAAAGGCATTGTCATTTGCAATGCCATAGCCCAAACTCTTGCGTAAATCCGAGACCTATTGCATTGCAAATGCTTGTTAATTTGAGTCGGTGCTAGCTGGTGGGGCCACCCTGCACTCTTTTTTGGAGACCAGTGCTTACTTTAACTCAACAGACTGATCCAGAGCAAAAGAGAGAAAAAACGCAAAAGGAAAAGGTAGAGAAAGGTGGAAAAAAAGCAAGAAAAGGAGGCCGTAGGGATGAATAAGGACCTGCAAGGGAGATATAAAGAGGCAGGAAGCAAATGGTGGTGGATTAAAGGTGCACAAGGTGGAATCAAGACTAAGAATTCAGCACTCTACCCATCGATCAATCAATCAGGGATTTGTGAAGCGCGCTACTCACCCGTGAGGGTCTCAAGGCACCGAGGTGGGGGGGAGGGTGCACGGTGGGGGAGGAGGGTCGTGCAGCTCAGTCTCATCCGAAGAGCCATGTCTTGAGGCTCTTCCTGAAAGCTTGCAGAGTGGGGGATCGTCTGATGCTGAGGGAGAGTTTGTTCCAGGTCTTGGCCGGATAGTACTGGGTACAGGCTTTTGAGCAAAACCTTGGGGCCCTGCACGTATGTTTTTTTTTTTTACATTTAAATTATGCGCTGGGAAGAAGTAAATGTTAGGTGCGCAGCTCACAAGGCATGGAAGACTCGGACGACACCATAACATAGAACACTATCACACACACACCACCCCACAACAAGGCAGGAGCCAAAACAGGATACAATTGGGTGATTCTTTGTCTGATCTTCCAGTCTTACAACCATTCCTTCCATCCCACTCAAGACTTCACCTACCCAAAATACGGACATGAGGGACGTGGAGCTGCCACCTCAAAAGCGAACGGCAGGCAGGAACAGCTTGAAAAACTATCCAAGGGTATTTTTTTTTACCTCTGTGGAGAACCTGATTTTCCTCTTAGTCACATCTAGTGAAGTTTTGTTTTGTGAAGTTGACCTCTAAAAAGCAAAGTTCCTCTTCAGTCTACAAGGTGCAGATGCCACGTCTCCTTTAGTTGGGCAGGGAACAGAGGCAAGGGCACTACATTACATGCACATACTAACCCACTGGTATAGTGCCCTTTATTGCACGGTGTCTCCTTACTGCAGTAAAGTGCAGGAGTGTGTTTACTTCTTGAGTGCTCGGACGGTAAGGCATTCATTTCCACCTTTACTTGTAAAAGGTACATCTTATCATCCGCCAAAAGGTTTAGGGGGCTCCTCCACGCACAGGACTGACGCCAGTCCCTTTCCTGGCCACGGGTTGGCGCCACACTATGCATAGAGTTAACATAGGGGGAAAAAACGTGTTGACCCACAAGTCGGTGCTTATGCTTGTAGAAAATATTCAAGCAAGAGAACTACCACATGGCAAAAATACAAGGGGCATAGAACGAAATTAAATTAGGCAGGAAAGGAGAAAGGCATGCTTAAACCAAGAAATGAAATAAATTAAAATTGGGAAAGGAAATTAGAAGGGGTAGTGACGTTCGTGCGGAGAAAAATCTATAAGGCGTCAGGAAGGAGGGATGAAAAATCGGAAAAAGAATGAGGTAAAGTACTGTCAAAAGAATCGCAAAGAAAGACAGTAAGTAGGTGCAGGAGAGAGTAAGCCGCGTGAGGGGGATTGAGCAAGTAAGAGCGATGGGGGCATAAGGAAACCAGGAGGCCAGGGGAAAGGGAGGAGGGCAGAGCCGCGAGGGAGCGAGAGAACACAGTTTTCCCTTATATGGTCTAATCCTTTCTAAGAGTTCAGCGTCAAAGATCCCATCTGAGCCAAAGTAGACAGAAAAACATTTTGTTGGTGCCAGCGCTGAAAAGTAGACCCTGGACAACTTTTTCACATCCAATTACTGTGCTCTCGGGAGACTCTGCTTAAAAACACAAGTAAAACTAAGGCGGCTGCTGCTGAAGACCTGAAATTCCGGGAAAGAAAAAAGCAGATTGAGAAATGCAACTCTCTCTTTCATCTTTTTCAGCGTTCCCTGGTCCGAAAAGCGCATGCATGAGCTGAAAATAAGCACTATTATTACAGCCCAAATGTACTACTGCATGGGGGAGTACCCACATACTAACAACAAAATTAAGACAGTGTAAACAAGCAAAACAGCAATAAAACGGTGTATTAAAAGTCAAAAGTTGGGGCGAGATTGTAGAGCTGCCGTGAGACCAAGTCATTGTAAAGCTCCAAAGAAGTTCCCATTTGAGTGATGGCACATGCACGGAATGGCCTAAAAGGGCTCTTGAGTTCAGAGGTGCATGCATCGGGACACTTTAAACATGCACTTGCAATGTTTCGGTGAACTTAAGAGCGCATTCCAAGCTCGAAAAGCCTGACGTGGCTATGGCTCCCACCGTATTCGCAATTCGAAGATGGCAGCACTGCACAGCAGTCTGGAGTTTCAGCCCGCGGAATCGCCCAGTCGCCATTCGAAGAATGACCCTGCATTTGGATCGCACATTAAACAGGAACTGCCTTCGGATAGAATCCCATCTCAGCGTGGCAGTGGAGGAGGCCGAGAGCTGCCCAGAAGGCGTGGGAAAAATTCACCCTTGTACATCGGTTATCAGTGCTTTAAATGGGCCGGTACTCACCGGTACTGAGTACCGGCACTTCTTAAATTTACCGAGTCGAGTACCGGCACTTCTCCACTGTCAAGGAGAGTAACGGTACTCAGGGTCAGATTAGAAGGTGGGCAGCTGCGTGCGGTTTGTTTGGCAGCATGTTGGCCGTTGCCTTATTTATTCAGGTTTGGCAAGCTGCCCGATGCGGCCTCTGCTCCCTTCCTACCCAGATGGAGGCTCTCCTTGTCCTCATCACCCCCTGCTAGGCATCGATGCTGGGTCCGTGGAACGCAGACACAAAGGGTCATTTTCACCCCTTGGCCTCCCACTGGGGTCTGACTTTCTTTGTCCGGACTCATTTGCCCTTGCGATTCCACCCACCCCGCGCGCTGGGACATTAAGTCCATGATGGGCGGTGATGATCGAGGTGGCGAAGAAGGCTTAAGCAGCCTCCCTGGTGCCCAGGTGAGGGGGGGGAAGGGGGGGAGTTCAACTGACCTTCCCATCGGAGGCCAGTACTGTCAATTATCTGAAACTGTTAAAGGTTACCTTCGAAAGGAAGCAACGTTGCTTTTCCATTTCCCGCATGAGGCCCGTACACTTCTCTTTATTTTAGCCCCTGCCAGATTTTGACACTAACAAAAAGGACAGTTCTACCCATGTCTGGACGCAGGGCCGGCTCTGCATGGCGTTTCTGATTGCTAGTTTATATTGTTTTTAAAAGCACCCACTGCAGTGTTCCTGACCTGCAGCAATTTTTAGCCAACAATAAAAATGTCAAGTTAACTCCGGTGATTGACGCTGTTCCTGGAGAGAGAACGAAGTTTTTGTCTAGTGGAAGTTTTGACTGGGGGATGTTTTGATTCATCTTAAGGTAGTGCAGAGGGTTAATGTGCCTGGGCAAAGAATGTGTACCATGCAAATCACGAAGTGAACATAACATAAATCTTTCGTCAGAGACTTCATTTTGTTACTTGCAGCTTATAAGTTAAAATGCTAAAAAAAAACGGAGCTATTTACTGTCATCAAAGAACTGAAATGCAGACTTCAAGTATAGATTAGAGCGTTTGATTTTTCCCCCAGACTTTCAATATCCTAATGTTGTACAAAGTGTTGATTTGGGTGTAAATCAATTCCAATTATTAAAGATAATCGCCAACCATGGTCTTACATTTTAAATTCTGAGTTTGTGCTTCTCCAGACCAAGCACCCGTAACTATACTACCTACCAGTATGGATGACATATAAATCCTACCACTCTGTCATATGGAACTTTTCCTATACATTGATTTACACACATATGATTGAGTAATGTGTGTGCAATGTAAAGTGCTCGGACACCCTTCACTTTTATGAGTGACACTATAAAACTAACTCGATGCATCTGAGAGAGAGTGGTTATGGAGACTATTAAGGGGTGGTGGTAGTGCGGGAATCCGTTGCGCAGGAGGTCATTGTGGGGGAGCGCCAAAAACCATTGTCGCACTGGGCGCAACCAGTGCTAAAGCCGGCCCTGCCAGTATTGTTCTTCCCCTGCTGGACTCTGCACATACTCGGGACCCTCCAGTGCTCACTGCATGCCACTGCAAGCTCTACGGCCGTGGGGCCTCCTGCCGAGGGGAGAGGAGGGAAAATGGGGGTGAGTGAAGGTGAAGAGTGAGGGGGAAGGAGCAGAGTTTAAAGTAGGAAACGGTAGAGAGGCAGAAGGGGTAAGTGCAGACAGAGATATGGAAGGGATCCAGACGGCTGTGGAAAGAGGTAGAGAGGCGCGCAGAGGGCAGATTAGAAATAGAGTGATGAGACAGAGTGATAAGATGCAATAGGGGTAAAGAGAGAGTGGGACAGAATTAGCTACAAACGGGAGAGAGGTGAGTGCGAGAGGGATCTCGAGGTTAGAGATGTGAAAACAGAGTGTGTGTTTGAGAGGAACAGAATCAGGAGGTATTTGAAAAGAAATGCATGGAATGCTTGTTTGTATGTGTGCAATCTTAAATATTTAAGGATTGCGCCAAATGCAACCAAGTAGGAATATTAGAAATATTATGATATTAAGAAGCTGCAAATATTAGAAAACAAGGAAACATGAACATTTGGTGTTTCACCTTCATTTTGTATAACGAGTTAACACATTTTGTTTGGATTGATACATTTCTCACATGTTTTGTTCTGTCCCGCAACCGGTGTAAGCGCCAGAGTCTCTCTCGTCCTAGAGCACATTGATTATTAGCCTTAAAGTGCTAAAAGTACTGTTGATGGCTTGGCTCATTCATGGTTTTAGTTGTTAATCTGCACATATGGAAAGATTGAGACCACTATCCAGGACAATGCAAGGACAACATGAATACTCAATAGAAGTATTTTTGTTTCATGTCTAACTCCGCCTCTAACCCCGCCCACTAGCCACGCCCCTCGCTCAATTTAACGAGTACCTGCACTTATTTTTCCCCATTTAAAGCACTGGATGTTATCCCCGATTGATGATTACTGTCACAGATTACGCCCCCGCCCCCGACTGTCGAACCCTCCCATAACTGCCCCAAAGATTGCCTAATTACCCGGAGCAGAAGCCATAAATAAGGGCCTCACAGTGGAGCACAGCCTACAATATGCTTCCCAAGAAAAACAAACGAAGCTTGAAATAAAAAATGATTGTATTCCTGAAGCCATCTACTCATCATTTAAGCGAGATAAACGACACAGTTGACCTATATAGGACTAACTGACCCAGGCTGAAGCCCTACTTCCTCATCTTTTAAATCACCCAAGATAAGAGGATGGTTAAAGTGGAGGTGCAAGTGCAACAGCATGGGAACGAGTTGCAGTGTCACAACACAGTCAAGCACTATGCAGTATCCTCCATTATTCACGTCGATCAAGAGATTTAACTCTTAGAAAATGCAGCAAGGGATGCAGTGCTAAGGATCCTAGTACAGAGCGGCATACATTCAGGAGAATGACGTCAGAGCTCTACTACGCTTCTTTTCTTGGCAGCAATGATGTACAGAAAAATCAGTGGTCAGCCAAGTTAAAAATGTACAAAGTGCTCAGAATTCATTGTCGAGGTCATGGGTAGAAAGTAACCGAGACCAGAACCAGACTGGTTGACTTGAGCAGCCTGCTGCATCCGGAGATCGCAAATGAAACGTGTTCAGGAATAAATATAGACTTGACGGTAATGAATTGTTCTGCTTTTCTAAGATATAAGCATTTCTATTCAGGAGAGAAGGAGCTTTGGGTCATTTAGAAAGAATTCCAAGCCACGAAATATGAAGCATCGCTCTCATGCTCAGCTAAGCTTTGAGTGGTCAGTGAGTACAAGAGCCATATTTTTAAGTAAATGAAACCTGCTAGATTTATTCTCCAGTGATGTGCCCCTCCATCTGTTTAGAGGCTGGATATTCTCAAGACTTATTACATTCATAGGAGACAGCATATTCCCCCCTTTCCCTTCTAACCTTCTTTAGTCCACTTTTTCACTGGGGTGGGAAACAGAGCTAAATAAATTCTAATGTGCTGATTTATTAAGAAGTTTAATTTTAACATAGGGTTAACGTTTCTCATATGATGCTGTTCAATTAATAATATTGAACATAAAATGTAGAAGTTAGTCAAATATTGGCCAGACCAAAAAAGAGAGTCGTGCTTAAACTGGGGAACTATTTGTCATATGACTAGCAGAAAGTATAGTGCAATGTTGTGGCCCTTCCCAATTTCCTATGAGGAGGAGTTGTTGGCATGAGGGATTTGCAATGGTCAAATAGTGGTTCCTGCCACTGACTCAATATCCTTAGTGAGACGTATTAGAACTGATATTCTGTCTAAGGGTCCCGCCCTTAAATCTGTAGGGCTGTGACCACGGCTATAAGACATATGAAGAAATTACCTTAGCACTGAGGTGAAGTTCCAAATGGAGAGAGAAGCTATTGCATGGGACGAGCCACCATTAAAACTCACAGAGCAAATGTTCTGTGGACAAGCTGTAATAAAGCCTCCAAGTTAGTCCCCTACTAATTTAGGAGTGCACCTACGCATGTGATAATCATTACACACCTCATGCATTCTGGCCAGGTAGCCACTCACAACAGAGGGACTACTAAAACGCTGTGCAGTGAACCTGCACATGGATTCTAAATGCCAGCATCAACATCAGAATGCAAGCCATGTACCCTGCACATTAAGGAACATTATAGTACCGGACTACACACATCATCACTCTCCTGCAACTGAGAGACTCAAGTGGGCATTTGAGACTGAAAAAATGATCCTTTAGTAATAACTAATGTTACTTGGTAATTTGTACAGTAACAAGCTAGAAACACTGCAATTTTATTTATTTACTTATCAGACAACATTCTGACCACAAATGTGTTACAAAAAACGATGGTACAAAGAACAGCGACAGTGTAGTAGTTAACATTTCACCAAGAAAAACCAGTTGTGGTAAAGATTAAGTGTGCCTTTAGTATGAACGTCATAAGCAAAGATATTCAAGGAACCCATCTAAATATAGGCTTCTAAGCTCTAAGATACACTGGCACGAGTTACATATATTTTCAGAGGTATGAAGCAGGTGGGTCAGTAATCACTTGCATCTTTCCATTTGTAAGAGATGAAAATCTAGTTCCTTCTTGAACGCTTGGAGAAAGGGGCCTGCCCGAACGTCTGGTTGTAAAGAGTTCCAATGAAGATGGCCAAGAAAGTGAAAGGACTGGAATCTAAAGGTAGCACTGGGAGACTTTCTGGGTTGGAGAGTGGGTGGGAAGGATGTCAGAGTTAGTGGGGACACAGCCATTCACTGCTTGGAAAGCAAGCATCAAGAGCTTGCTTGTAGACATGTAGCTAAGATTTTGCTAGACAGCCAACTAGCTTGGCAGTGATAAATTGGGACATTAGCCTGGGGAGATTGTACAAGGTTCTAGTAGTGAAGTTTAGGCCCTTTTCAAGTAGGATAAATTAGTACTGGTGTAGGCCCACAACTAAACTATTCCAGTAATCCAGTCCTCTGATGCTAATGAGTTGCAGTGTTTTGGCAGCATTGAACAACTCTGTGAGTGGATCTTGCATATATTAAAAAGAAAATGTAGCCAAACCTTTTATTGGGGTTTGAACAATAATTTAATACATTATAAGTAAGCAGCCAGCAGGTGTGCATCTTGACTGAACAGTCAAACATATAGGAGAAGTAAGCCGTCTAGCCAGGCTGTATGGCCAATAAACACAATGTGTCATAAAGCACACAAACAAAAACAATAACCATACACCCACTAACAGCCGCACCCCACATAATGATCTTCCAAGTAATAGCTCCACTCATCCCACACTTTCTACCCAATCTGCTCTGAAATGATAATCAAGCAATGAACTCTCTGATCTCAGCCTCCAGGGACCCCTCCCGCCTTGGACACAGCTCCAAATGTATCCCCTGGTAGCCAGCCCACCATTCCCAAATTTTGTAATACTTCTTGGGGCAACCTCGAGCTATACAGATAAGACGTTCCAAACCTAAATAGCGGTCCAGTCTCCCCTTCCAAATCTTTGGGGGGAGGGAGTGGGGGGCGGAACAGGACGGGAGCCTCCCTCCATGTTCTTGCAAAACCGCGTTTGGCAATCGAAGGCCGAGTCATAGCAGGGCCCGGTGGTACCTGTTCCCATCAATGCCGTCCAATATATGCAGCAATGCACAATGTGGGGTCCTTGGCAGAGTCCGAGACAGGCCCAGCATCTCCTCCAGGCAATTGAATACCCCGTCCAGAAGGGGGCTAGCACAGCACAACTCCAGTCTGTATGTAAAAAGTCCCCCATCTCGACCTGGCAGCACAGACATGTACTAGATGCAATAAGCCCTCTCCTCCACAGCCTCTCCCTGGTATATTATGTTCGTCAGTAGCACTTTGGCTTCTAGGGGGCTAAATTCTGAGATATACCCTAAATGTGTAATGTAGGGTGTGAGGGCGTGACGAAGTTGCAGATATATAAAAAACTGGGTCCGGTGAAGCTGGAACTCCTCCTGGATGTCAGTAAAAGATTTGAGCAAGTTTCCCTTGAGAACATCCCCCAACCGGGAAATTCCAATGAGGTCCCATTGCCAGAACCCCAGTAGTCCGGCCATCAGGCGCAGAGCCGTGCCCTCCCATATAGGAGTTTCCCATGTGAGCTGCCCCTTCCACCCTGTGAATGCCCCCGCCTCCCACCAGGTCATGAGGAGCACCTTGGTAGCTGGAGGGAGGCCCCGGGGGACTGCCCCCCAGTACAACAGATAGAGGAGGGATTGGGCGCCCCTCCCTCGGATGCATAGGAGGGGTCTCCAAGCTCTCTGAACCACCAGTCATTCAGAACGGTCAAATGGGCCACCCTATTGTAGGACCGCACATCTAGTGTGACTATACCGCCATCATAAGTACATTTACAGCACTTAGAGAGGGCAATTCTGGTTGGAGCGTGATTCCACAGGAAACCCCGTAGGAGTGAGTCAATATGGGAAAAGAGGGACACAGGCCCAGGGAATAGGACATTTTGGATGTGGTAAAAGAGCCATGGAAGAGCCACCATCTTAAAAGTAGACGATCTCTCAAACAGGGAGAGGGGAAGCGTTGTCCAATGCCTTAAGTCGGCTGTCAATCTATCTATTTGCGGCTATATATTCAGAGCCCATGCCCAAGCCTCATTTGTAGTTATATGCACCCCCAGGTATTGGAACCCCTGCCTAAGGACCCTAAGCTAAGACGTTCAAGACAAATCCAGTGTGTCGTCACCCACTATGTAAATTGAGGACTTTCTGAGATGCACTTGGAGTCTCTGAGAATTTCCTGAAGGCATTCAGGATCTGGAGCACGCGCAACCCTGAGTCTAGGAGGTCTGTCAGGAATATGAGAACTTCATTTGCGTATAGCACAATCCTTTATTCCACCCCCAGTCCTCACTTGAACCCCCTCGGCTGCACATCCACCCAGACCCAATCCGCCAGGGGTTCAATAACCAAGGCGAAAAAGAGCAGGGAGAGGGGGTACCCGTGGTGTGTCCCTCGCTCAACACGAAAGGAAGCAGAGGTGGGTCCGCGAACAGCTTCGTGTAGAGGAGCCCTATATAGTTGAGAAATTGGGGAGCAAAATTCATCTTGGCCAGGAGAGAGAACAAAAACGGCCAGCCCACAGAGTTGAAGGCCTTACGAAAGTCTACTTGCAAGAACACTCTCCCTATGGTACTGCTTAGATAGTGTGATAGCATTGCAGACTCGCCATCTGTTGTGCCTCGTAGCCAGACCTGGCATTAATCCCGACAGATCCAGTTGAACTTGGATGGGGATGACCTTAATCCGTCTATTAGCTAGGGCCCTGGACAACACCTTTATTTCAATGTTTAGAATAGAAATCAGCCGATAGGATCCACAACACTGCGGTTTTAAGATAACCACAATATCAGCCGTCCTAAGATTTGAAGGCTGTAAATTGCCCTTCAAAGCTTCTCGAAAGACCCAACAGGTGAGGGTCCGTAAGTGCCCAAGTTGCCTTGTAGAACTTGGCCAGAAATCCATCAGGTCCCGGCAACTTCCCTGGCTGGAACTGCATCAGTGCCCCTCCCAGATTGGTAACTGTAATGTCTAGATCAAGTGATTCCCTGTCCTCCCAGAGAGGGCTCTTGTAGGAGGGTCTTGCGTAAACCGCTCTACCTCGAAGGGGCATTCTGTTTCGCGGTGAGTATATAACGCTCTGTAGTAGGCTGCGAAAGCCCCGGAGACCAGATGTTCTCCTGCCATCCGCTCGCCCCGGGTATCCAAGACATGAGAAATGTGATCTCAAGAAGACACAACAGAAGAAAGCCAGGAGTGTCTTACACGATTTATTCCCCCATTGGAAGATGCTACTCTGGGTTGCCATCCAGGCCGAGTGCGCCTACTCCATCAAGGTTTGGTGCAAAACAGCACCAGTATGAAGTGAATCCCGGAGGGTCGCCGGGTCCAGGGAGTCCACATACTGATCCTCCAACTCCAGGAGTCTCACCTCCAGGTCCGCAACCTCTAGGTCAGCGCAGCCACGATGGGCCACGCGGTAGCTATTAATAAAGTCTCGGGCAGCGGCCTTCCAAGTCTCCCACAGGGTCCTGGGGGAATCGGCCGAACGCACATTGGGAGGTAAGTAGTCACAGGCAGTGTTATGCAGGGCTAACTTCAATTCAGCGTCCACTAGGGCCCAATTACTCAGACGCCACCTAGGTGTGCCCCCCCCCCACACTCCCATCGCAACTAGCAATTCAACTGGAGCATGATCAGAGAACCCAAGCGCCTGGATGTGTGCCTCTCGTATTGTATATCCCCGGGATTAGGGGAGGAAGAAGTAATCTAATCTAGAAAAGGTCTTCTGTAGCCCGAAAAAAATGTGTAATCCCTGTCAGTGGGATGGCAGAAATGGCAGGCATCCAAAAAGCCTATCGTTTCAATGAAGCAAGTTAAAGCCATCTGGGGCTGGGGACCGCCCAAGCCCCCAGAGGAGCGGTCGGTTTGCATGTGGCCCACACAATTCAGGTCCACCCACAGGATCCAGGCGCCGGTGGAAACTTCAAGATGAAACCACAGTCTGCAAAGATGCCTCCGACAATGGGGTGGGGATGCATAAACATTAAGGAGGGAGAAGGGTTTCCCCTGAAGAAGGCCAAGACACTGACATACTGTCCCAATCTGTAGTGCCAAGTCTGAATATGGTGGAACAGGATGAGTTCCAACTCCTCTAGATCCCTATGGAACCCTGAGTGAAACACCCTCAAGAGGCCCAGCCGTGCCAAAAAAGGACATTTATTGCCCATAAGATGGGTTTCCTGCATGAACAGAACGTCCAGGCCCGCCCTTCTGGCATCCCTCAAGACCGCTCCCCACTTAATCTTGTCGAGCAGCCCATTTACGTTCCAAGAGAGGAGTCGCAAGGACCCGGGTTTGTCTCCCAAATGTGTGTCAACCACCTTGAGGGTCTCCTAGCAAGCCGCTCAGAGGGAAGAAGCAGTGAGTGATTAAACCGAGCGTGGGTAGTATCGCGGGCGGCAGCAGTGAGGTGCAAATAAGAATATAACAATCTGAAAACAAAACACCCCTACCCCCCTTATACTTCTAAAACCGTAAGTACTTGTTGTGGAACATACATCAGGTTGTCGCCAACTGGGCAGACTGGAGACCATTCCTCCCCCAACTGTCGTGCACAATTCATCCCAACGAAAACCCCACCCATGAACTGAGGAGCGTGATCCAGTAGCATTCCGATGAGAGGGGAAAGCGAACTCCTGCAATTATCAGGATGAAAAGTGAGGGAAACACATCATAGACAATAGGCAGTGCTAATTACATGAAACAAGCAAGTAGTCAATGAAACGCAGAGTTACCAACAAAGGAGAGTCAAAGGCAAGGGGGCTCAGGATGGCCGGGGGCCTCAGTCAGATTCGGCTGCCAGGACAGCAGGCAAGGGGGCATCCCCCCGGAAGCAGTTTGATGGTCCTGGAGAGCAGTTGGCTATGGTCGCTGGGAGCTGCGCGCATAGCAAAGCCTCCACTTTCGTGGGCTCAATGCGAGTCTTTCCAAAGGGGCCTCCTGATCCAAGGCGGAGTCATTTCTGGTCGGCGAGTCCCTGCAT
Source organism: Calotriton arnoldi (assembly GCA_963921515.1). NCBI lineage: Eukaryota > Metazoa > Chordata > Amphibia > Caudata > Salamandridae > Calotriton > Calotriton arnoldi. Next base: position 2,523,365 of record CAWUFW010000227.1, on the reverse strand, counting down.
TTCAGACAAGGCAGCTCCTCCGCCCAGGCAGCCTCCTCGCTGGAGCAGGAGGCCCATAAGATAGCGTCCCAGTCTGCATAGTTTATTATGCGGGCAATGATGGGTCTGGGCAGTGCACTGGGCGGGGACCTCTCTGCCAAGTATCTATGGGCACGTTCCACGAAAAAGCAGGAGGTGACGGAGTCCGTGGCAACCAGGACAGAAGCCAGGTCGTGATGTAAGTAGTTGCGTTAGGACCTTCCGTCCCCTACAAGATTCCCATCACACGGATGTTAGTGCGCCAGAAACGGCCTTTAGCATCTTCTGCTCATGCCAACTGCAGGGCCACAGTATGTTGCAGAGTCATCTTCTCGTATTAACAAGTCTGTAGGGAGCCTTCCGCTTTAGACAACCTGGTCTCCGTAGCAGTGACCCTGTCCACGGTGTTGCAAAGATCTTGGCGGATACGTGAAAGGTCTATTGGTAGCTCACCAGTCTTTCCCTTGACAGAGGAGCGGCATTCCTGGATAGCTTGAAGAATGGGAGACACCTCCGGTATATGGGAGCCACCGCCTTGTGCCCCATCCTGTCCAGGGAGGGCATCCGTGGAAGAAGAGTGCATGATAAATTTGTCAATCTTGCCCTGTAGGGAGGGCTGGGGCAAATTAGCCTTCCGATGATGTCTAACAGTACACAGGGGCACAGCCGTGCTCAGGAAAGTGCACATGGGGAGGGATGCACCAGGGCCACTCCCAAGACGAGTGAGTCGTCAATACTCAGTGCGGTGCAAGTGGTAATACTTCATCCTACTAGACGATGGCCATGGGGCTACTTGGCAAGGACACTTCCCTTGTCGCAGCCCAAAGTAACTGTTGGACGGTCTTCCCCCTACTGTGCCCAGCCCGGAAGCTTTGCCTCAATTTTGCCAGCCGCAAAGGGAAGGAGGGAGCAGACGCCACACAACCCCTCCATTGTGCTAGAGCAAAGGTCAAGCAGTCTCTGCAGGAGTGGTGTGGGGCGCCACCGGAGCACGCCCCGTGACCAGATATGGCCGCCGATCCCCCTGCCTCAGACAAAGTAAAGGGGGGCAACCCCCAGGTGACCGCACACTTCTGGTGCAGAGAGAAAGCACCCAGGGGGCCAGTCGGTCACTTCTGGCGCAGGCCAAGGGGGCCCAGCCAGACCAGCCGATCCCTAGATAAAACTTCCTCTTCGGGGAAACTACCCCGTGACCTGGTCTTGCCGCCCCTCACCTCAGATGAGGGGCCTCCGCCCCGACCACGGCACCACCGTGGCCCAATCCAGCCAACGATCACTCCACAGATGGTCCCCATGCAAGACCCGACAGCTGCCCGCCTCTAAGCAGGGTGTTCGGTTTCTCTCCGCCACACAATCAGGAGGTCACAGAGGGCACAGAGGATGGTGGGGGGGCGGGGGGTGGGGCTCACAGCCCCAGCTGGCTGGGGTGAGCTGGGTGGGGTGGCCACCCGATGTGAGCTCCACTGGCGGCAGCGAACCTCACGCACTACTCCCTAGCCACCAGGCCCCAAAGTCTTGAGTGGGCATAAGCCGCTAGGCTGCCGCCCTTCTGTGGCAACAGCTCACCCTCTCGGCATGGCAAGCCCTCCCCGGGGGCCCCAGGGATGTCACCAGGCTTGTTCGACCTCGGATGCAGCAATAGCTGCTCTCCCGCAGCACATCGGGACGGATGTTGTCTGGGGCGGCAGGAGCTCATAAAAGAGTGGCTGCCGTCATCCGCGGCTAAGTCACGCCCCCACATATATTCAATATTTAATACCGCACAGCATAGGTTGTGGTGGTTCTGAAAGATTCCATCTTTATTGATCATCCAGCACTGAGGGAAGATCAACTCTACAGTGTGGAGTAATACACGAGCATGAAAAAGCCGGCAAAACAAGATGCCTTTGCAGTGCAACGTTATGTAAGCTCCACAAAGAGAAGGAAAGTCAACTTTGCGACAGAAGCATGACTGCTGTCATCTGTTGAATGTTGGGCAATGAATGGCACACGGTCCCATCGGAGCGGACATTTCACAAATGCATCACACCATTATGGAACCCACCGAGATGGCATAAGGAGTGCATGACACAAGTTACCTTAGCACAAATGCCATGTCCCATGTGCAGTGTAGCAGCACAGAACAAGGAAAGCCACCACTATTTAAAGCATTAGCAGTAAGAATACTTCAACTCTTAAGGGTTATGGTGTGGCCCATGCTCCCATAAACAAAAGACGAGTCTAGGGTTGACAGCTGGGTTCATATTGCTAGTTCACCTAATTTCCAGTCCTAGACTTTAATCTAACAATCTAATGCACCCTGGCATTTGTAGTCTTGGTTTTCTTCCACTGAACCTACTGGATTAACACACCTCATAACAATGGACCTTAATCCAAAGCCAATGAAAGGAAACATGGTGCCCGACGACAGGGCGTGGTGGCAACCCTAAGTGAGCTACCTCTGCAGAATTAGTCTGAGGCCTTATTTGACCTCGGACTGGAAGATTAATCCCACGTGCATTAGACATCTGCATAACAAGTTTTTCATCCATGCTGGAGTAAGAATGGCTCTAGACAGAATGTGCATGTCATCAGTGAGATACAGAAGTGTAGGTAATGCAGAGCAGGGGACACAGCTCTTCAGCAGTCGCACAGGAGAGTGAAAAGGATGACCGGATCAGTCGTATTTTTTGGCTTAGTGGCGTAAATTAGTGCGCAAGTCTACTATTCCGGTGAATTTACACAGTTGAGTATGACATCTACTATCAATTTGAGCTATCCAGCTGCTGCTTGCACTCAATCTCAGGGCGTGCCTGCAGATCATGTACGCAGCTAACAACCCCTCGTTGTTCACTTTTTAATACTCACTATTGTTCCACGTCATTATAAATTAGTACTTTTCACTGAGCAAACACAAACACTGTCACTTCCCACATAATAAGCTATTGGAATCACTATAAAAAGCACAATTACATGTATCTGCAGGCACAATTCCAAACGGATATTCCCAGTTTAGACCTGGATCGATAAAGTAAAAACATACGTTCGGTTTTTCCTTCATTATCTAGGTTTTCCTGCAGGATATGTTAAATAGTTTGTCAATTTCAGCTGCTAGTAAATTGGGTTGCAGTTCGAAATCTCACCCACACAGATTTAAACAAGCATTGGCATGCCAATAGGTATCGCCTATAACAGCTAATCACTTCCGCAATGATCAGTAGCCATGCTGTGCAGCAGCGGACAGCATGGCAAAAAATAAATGTAATTAATAAAATAAAAAATGTAAATGCGAGTTAGCCCTGGCCACATCATAGTGCTTCTTTTGATTATTTTTTTAGCTGTGTACTCCCCTATTCGCTCTACTCTCCCCCATCTGCTTCCTTCTCTTCTGCCCTAGCTCCCTCCGTGTTGCCTCGTCCCCAACCCACAACTACGTTTGTTGGGGAAAAATAAACAGGGGATTGGGTTGGGGGCGATCCAACACAGAGGAAAGGAGAGAAGGGCACGGGTGGTGGGGGAAGAGTGCTGGCAAGAGGGGATGGGGGAACACACAGACAATGGAGAGTGGGTGGGAAAGGCAAGGCCAAGCAAACGGACAACTGAGGGTGGGCGAGAGGGTAATGGGAGAGGAATACAGAGTAGGGAGAAGTACACTAGGGAGACAGCTGGAAAACACACTCGTAGAGTGCTTAAACAAAAAGAAAAAAGCAGCACCTGAAACAACGAGCAGAGGAAGGACACAGTAATGCTTCTGTGATCCAGGGGAGAGACAACACAAGAAGAGGAAAGAAAGCCTACGAAAGTGGATAAATAAGATGCAAGCAAATGACAGTGACAGTAAAGCCAACCAATTGTAAGCAATGGGCAGCCTCTAAGCCCACTGTAAAGTAACGAAAGGTCGCAATATCTAAATGAACCAGAGGAAGATAACTCACGAGGTGAGTGATTTTACAGACGTGCCAAGCAGATCTAGTGCATTTTTCAGATTTTTTTTTCTGCTGCAGTAATGCCATCATAAGGAGAGAGTCACATGTGTGATGATGGGGGTTCAAGAACTATTCATATAACTGGGTGAGTGACTAGTGGGGGCGTTAAGACATTACCATAGTTATAGCATGGGGATGGGATGTGAAATCACTTATGTAGTGCTAGGGTCACACACACTATAGTAATAGCATCACAAGGTGCAGAGCACTTTCAGAGCACAATGGGCAAGGCATTCCACGGGTGAAAAATCACTTGTGTAGCTGGGTTATGAGGGGTTAAAGGCACTACTGAAATCGCAGAATGAAAGGAGTAACATTTTTCCTTGCCTTCCATGAAAATTAGACCGAGGAGTACTTGTACTTTGACATCTCCTTTAGCCAGAAGGCATAATAACAGTTCTAATCAATGGAATACCATGACCTACTGCTGTAAGTATCGCCAACTGCAAAAATAACAATTGATGGACAGAATGCAGAACAATGTCATACATTCACCCCAGTACAGAGATCTGGGCCAAAATCCATCGTTTTTTTGCTCACCATGCCATTCCAGTTTGGACCCAGCCATATGCAAATCAGTCTTGACCCTGCGCCCAATGGGAACAGTCCAGCCCGAACTTCCAGGCCGGGTCCTCCCGGGACTGGAAACAAGCATCCTAGGACCGGTTTCGGGCTTTCAGCCCTCATCAGCCAGGATAGCTTGACTCCAGTGGCATGGAAAGCACGGGACCCACGTCTGGGCATACCCGTCCCACTCGGGGTGACAAATGCAAAAATAACAATTGATGGACAGAATGCAGAACAATGTCATACATTCACCCCAGTACAGAGATCTGGGCCAACTGCAACACCAGAACACAAATTGTGAATGGAAGAATCCTCACAAAAACGTGTTCAGCTGGCTCTGCATGAACACTCTTCATTGGAAGAACTGGACGCATGTGGATCTTGGTGGCAGATATAGGTCGCATCGGCAAGCTTTAGTTATGCAGTGAGAAATCCACAAGGTTCAATGTATGATAAAACGATGGTAGCTACTTGCAGTGATGTGGGTGAAAAAACCGGAGAGATGACATACTCTTGCACAACAAATCCTGGCAAAATTCCAATTTGCCATCATTTTACTGCAGGATTCTTTTTCCTGTTCTTGTCACAGCGCATACCAGACAGCCAGACCTGTTAACCACCACACCTGGTTCAGAGGCAGGGCGCAAGAGGGGAGCAGGGTTTGGCGACTGGAAGGGTAACACCCAGTGGTGCACGCCACTACCCAAGTAGAAAAGACTTTGGGATTAAGAAAACGTCATCACCACTGCTCCCTGCACATTGGGCTCTTTAACTGCCTTCCAGAGTATGCCAACTACTACTTACTCATGCTCCATACCTCAATACCAGTAACCTGCTGTATTGGTTACCCGAGTTGCTGAAGAAGGGAGGCTACTGTGATCCACCTTCTCTCCTCTCAAATGCTTCACATCTTGGGACTTCTGAAGCTATTCAAGTTTAGCTTGGGAATTTAGTACTACCCAGAGACCTCAAATGGATCAGAAGTAGTTAAAATGACTGCAAACAGGGTGGAATAACACACCAGACCAATTGCAAAAATGAACTGGTAACTTTTCAGCTGCTGATTGCATGAGGTAACACTTTCCACTGAAGGTATCATAGAACTTCAATTGTTGGACTGGGGAAGGGCTTTTGTCTGCAAAAGGAAACAAACTTTGGAGTACTTAAATGTAATTAAAAAAAGATGGATGAAGCTAACCTTCTATTTCATAACATATTTCTGTTTTCCAATTCTTAAAAATTCATCCAGCCCCCATAAACACTGTTCACAAGTGAGGAGTTCTCCATCTTCTTTGTTCGGAAGGTGAAACCTTTCTAACCCTCACCCACCTGGAGAGACCGGAAACCCACAGCAGTAAACCAGAAATCTATGGCACACTGGTCCTCATTTAAAGTAATGAGCTCTGCAGAACTGATTAAGGCCATGGTCAACACCAGGTCCTCATCTCATTTCTACAAACACACCCCATCCTCCATATTCAAAATGATCAACTGGTCATTTTATGCCCTATCGATGAACATTATAAACACCCTACTGTCTCAAGAAACAGTACTAGACGGCCTAAAACTTAAATAACTATTGTGCAGTTTCAAATATGCCATTCCTGAACAAAGTGTTAGAAAGCTTTGCCAAAATCTACCTCACGCTCTTCTCAGGAGAAAAAGGCCTTTTAGGTGATCCGCATTCTGGTTACAGAAGAGGCAGAAATATTGAAACTGCATATTTAAAGTTGTTGACGACACCCTTAGTTAGGACACTGTGATTCACGTCTCCTCATCATCTTGGATCTAACAGTGGCCTTTGACACAGTCAATAACTAATCATTCCTGAGGATATTCAAGGAAAGAAGTGGTCTAAATAGAACAGATCACAGTGGGTTCTCGTCAATCCTGTAAAAATGCGGTCCATGCATTAAATAGCTAACCCTCTCTCCAACACAACAATCCTACATCAAGTGGTAACTCATGGTTCAAAAGCTGTGTACAAGTATCATGAATAAACAAAACTATACCCGGGAAGGGCAGAGACAAACCATGGGCACTACTACAAACTTCCACAGGATTCCACACCTGAATTACAAGAGATCCTCAGATCTATAATTGAGAAAGGGCTAGGATAAGGCTGACTAAGAAGGAAAGAAAGTAAATTCCTGTTGGACTTGGCCCTTTTTGCAGGGTCATCCCTAAACTTTTTGCCTTCCTCCTGTATTGTTTCTGACCTGTTTTTGTTGGTTTTATGACTCTGGGCACTTCACCACTGCTGATCAGTGCTAAAGTGCATATGCTCTCTGTTATAAATTGATGTATGGATTAGTGACTCCATGATTGGCTTATTTGATTTACTGTCAGACCCTAGTACAGTGCACCGCATGTGACCAGGTGCCTGTAAATCAAATGCTGCTGGTGGGCTTGCAGCACTGGTTGTGCCACCCACCGGAGCAGCTTGGAAAGCGTGTCTCAGGCCTGCCATTGCAGAGCCTGTGTGCAGTCTGGTACTGCCATGTTGACTTGGTAAGTGCACCCACTTCAAAGTCCCTAAACCTTCCCTTTTCTACATATTAGTCACCCCTAAGGTAGGCCTGCGGGCAGGGTGCATTGTATGTAAGAGGTAGGACATGTCCTGATGTGTGTGGCATGTCCTGATAGTGAATTACAGCCAATTTCGTTTTTCACTATTGCAAGGCTACTTGTCCCCATAGGCCAGAATGGGTAGTTTGATTATAACATCTTATAATCCTAACTGACCCAGGGAACATGGTAGAAAAACGAATTTAGTATGCCTGAACTCAGAATGATAAAATACATATTTTAGTGAAGTTGGTTTTAACATTCTGTGTTTGAAAATACCACTTTTAGAAAGTAGGCATTTTCTTGCCTAACCATCCAGCCTGCCTCTGCTAGCTTGTGTATTGTGTGTCTGGGTTTGTGAGTGACATGGGCTGGGGGACTCCAGGAGACAGGGTGAGTCAGCACAGGGCTGAATAGACCTATCTGCATGAGGAGTGGTGGGAGGAGTAGCACCTGGGCCTGAATAGGGCTGTGCCTGCCTTCCACAATGCTGGCTCCACCTCCTGTGGTGTGTCTGATGACCCTGGCCCACACTGACAAAGGAAGAAGTTGTGCACTGGCAGAATGCACCCAGAACTGGTTTGGACTAGGTACAGGACTCTCTGCCTTCAGAGACAAAGGATTTGCTAGTATAAATATTGGGACCCAGACCCCAAGATTTTAGATCACTTCTGGGAATCAAGATGAACCTTTGCTGAGGAGGAGAACCAGGAAGCTGAAGGAGGAGACTACCCATATGCTGCGTGTTGTTGGGGTTGGCCTGCAGTGGTTACTTTATTGCCAAAGAAAGGAGAAAAGGACGGAGTGTGCTTTCATCATCTTGAAGAAGATCTCCAAGGGCTTGAACATTGAGCTTGCCTCCTGCCTGAAGTCTCAGGGATACAAGACTTCCCCCCAGCTCCCCCCCTGAATTCCCTTGCTGGGAATTGAAGTGCCTACTGCTGTTGGGCCTTCTGAGAGACTGCGTGTCGCTGGGAGCTGGAAGCGCAACGCAACGAAGAGGAAGCGTGTCACCGCCGCAGCAGCTGTCGTCGCATCGCAGAGTAAGCGCGCCGCCGCTGCCGCTGTTGCATCACCGAAGCGCCCTGCATCACCGGAGAAGCGTGCCGCCGCAGCAGTTGTCGTCGCATCGCGGAGTAAGCGTGCCGCCGCTGTCGCATCACCGAAGCGCCTCGCATCACCGGAGAAGCGTGCCGCCGCCACAGAGGACGCCGGCGCATCACCGGAGAAGCGTGTCGCAGGGCCTGTCGCCGCTCAGAAGATCGCCGAGTCGCCGCACGGCCGTCGGGCGTGCACGCATCCCGTCAACGTTGTCGCACCGTGAGCAAGACGCCATTTTCTCGCATCGCACCGGATCATCATCGCATCGGAACCGGGCCGCAGTAAGAAACCGACGCATCCTCCTTTCTGCGTGTAAGGAATCGAAGCATCACCTTCCCTGCGACCCTTTTGTTTGTTTTGCGTTACGCATCCAAAGGTAGATTGAGAGTAAAGTGTCGCATTTATCATCTTTATTGAACGGAGCTATTTTCTACCATTTGACAGTCATATTTTTCGTATTGTATTGTGGATTTTTGTCGTTTTGGGTCTTGTGTTACGTCTATATAAAAATACATATTTTTATACTACAACCTGTTTGGTGTCCATCTGTAGTGTTGTCACTGGGTTACTGTATGTGTTCACAAATGCTTTACACACTGCCTCTGAGATAAGCCTGCCTGCTCATGCCAAGCTACCAAGGGGGTGAGCAGGGGTTATTTTAGTAGTGTATCCCCCTTACCCCGACTAGAAGCAAGAGTCCCTATTTGGACAAAGGTACCTACCTCTGCCAACTAGAGACCCCCAGTTCTAATAATTCCTTAGAAAACCGGATCCACAAATCCAAAGCTATCCTATGTCGACTGCTCATAATACATACATATCCACATAATCCTCTGGGGGGCCAATTTCATCAGGGTGCAGCTCATGTCATTTATTTTTTGGTCAGTTTGAGGTTTCCAAGGGATTCTGGGTAAAAAAAACCTTGTGGGAGCAATGCCGGTCAGCCTACCCTGGATACCCCTAGGTGTCTAGTTTTAAAAAATGTATAGGTTTGCTATGTTTACCTAGGTGCCGGCTGAGCTAGGGTCCAGAATCTACAGCTACCAACATTGAGAAAAAGGGTCAGTTTTCAATGGAAAAATGCGGTATCCATGTTGTGTTTTGGGCCGTTTCCTGTTGCAAGCACTAGGTCTACCCACACAAGTGAGGACCCACTTTTATCAGGAGACTTGGGGGAATGCCAGGTGGAAGGAAGTTTGTGGCTACCGGCAGGTTCCAAAACTTTCCATCACAGAAACGTGGAAAATTTCTTTTTTTTATTTGAAGTTTGAGGTTTGCAAGGTATTCTGGATTTTAAAAAAACCTGACGAAAGCCACGCGAGGCACCCCACCATGGATACCCCTAGGTGTCTACTTTAAAAAAATGTACAGGTTGGCTAGGTTTCCCTTGGGTCCCAAATCTACAGCTACCCACACTGAAAAAAATGGTCAGTTTTCAGTGGAAAAATGTGATGCATCCATGTTGTGTTTTGGCCCATTTCCTGTCGCAGGCACCAAGCCTACTCACACAAGTGAGGCACCATTTTTATCGGAAGACTTGTGTGAGCATACAAAAATAGAACATTTGTTATTACCAATTGGATTACGCAGCATTTGTGCCTTTCAAATGTAAGCCAGTGTATAAGAAAGAAGACATTTTGAAAAATACCCTCTAAATCATACGCTAGTACGGGTACCCACAAATTCAGAGATGTACAAATAATCACTGCTCCTAAACTCCATATCTTGTGCCCATTTCAGAAATACATAGGTTTCCTTGATACCCATTTTTCACTCTACCTATTTCACTATATGAATTGGTCTATACTGTGTACTCAATGAAAAACCATTGTACAGTGCAGCTCAGCTGTTGGCTCTGGGTACCTTGGGCTCCTGGAGAACCTACAAACCCTATATATCCACGAAATTAGAAGGTTCTACCGGACATAATGGTATATTGCTTTAGTAAATCGGCCATTGTGACAAAAAGTTACAGATGAAAATGTCACAAATGGCTGTTTTTTCCTACCCATTTTCAATGTTTCTTTATTTCAACAGTTATTTTCCTTGGAAAAACCTTGAGGGATCTACACCAATGACCCGTTGCTGAATTCAGAATTTTGTCTACTTTTCAGAAATCTATAGCTCTTTTGGATCACCCATAGGTTTCACACTGGTTTCCACCACAAACTGGAAGTAGATTGAGAGCACATAAAATAGGAAAAAGGGGCTACCTCTTTGTAATATGCCAAAACTGTGGTACAAAATTAGGTTTTTGGATTCAGCCCTGCATGTTCCTGAAAGCTGGAAAGATGGTGACCTTAGTACAGCAAACCGTTCGTTGATACCATTTTTAGGGGGAAAAAAATCAGACACTTATCTGAAGAACTTTTTCCAATTTTTCTCGAATAACTCAAAAATTAGCTATATTCCAGAGGAATCCGCAAACCCTGGGTACCTTTAGAATCGCCATGATGTTGGGGGAAAAAAACGCAAATTTTGCATGGATACCTTAAGTGGAAAAAAGTTATGGAGCCCTAAGCACAAACTACCCCAAATAGCTAAAAAATGTCTTCTTAGAATAGTGGAGGCAAAAGGCCCAGCAGCTAACGGATTAATCTGTTTTTGGCCCACATTTTAATATTGAAAAGGCATATCTATGACTTTCTCCGCACTTGGTCAGGGACTGAAGAAAGCCTTAATTACTTTTTTTCACTACTCAACCACCAGTCGCTGGACATAGAGTTGCCAAACAAAGAAACGGAAATGCAATACATTTTTTATATATATGGATTAAAGAAAACAGTGCGTCTCTTTATACATCCTTAAAACACTAAATCTCCTGACAAGAACAGTCTGCATCACTTCCGAAGTTTCCACTAAAGAAACCTTCCTGCAGTTCTTGTGGATCAGACAAAATTACACATATAAACAAGATTACTTCAACAATTCTGAAAAGCTTTTAACCAAACTCTTAGAAAGGGACTACCCAAAAGATTTCTTCGATCCCGCAAGAGACCATGGCACAGCCCGCGAGAGACGCTCCAAGTGAGAAAAGAAAACATGAAAAAGCGTAGAATATTTGTGTATTTACCTTCTGCCCAAACATTTCTGCCTTCAAGAACATAAAAAAAAAAAAAAACAGGAACATTGTATCCACTTTCAAGTGCCCCCTAAAAGCAGAATTTGCACTGAAAAAATAGAAATGTCAAAGATGAAATGGTCTATGCACAGCTAGGATTCAATACTATTGTAGAGCCCTCTCTGATGTCATCATGGAACTTGGCACAGATTGAAGGACATAAAAGATGCAGCCATTGTTCAGTTTCTGTACAAACTATACAAGAAGAGGAGTTTACAAATAACAATATCAAGTTCAGGTACCAATGTTTCTCAAATTGCAGCACAAAGAATGTTGAAAATGGGATCATCTGCCCAATCAAAATATAACCCAAAAGGATCTAACACAAATCCAGGATAGGCTGCAAGGTGATGAGCGTACATCTCAAAGCACTTCATAAGGAATGGCCACAAGGAAGACTAAATCAAAAGGACAACCATGGTTGGCATTCCAAAACAAGCATTGGCATAGCCCATAGGTCTCGCCTTTGGGACCTTATAAGTATTTAGTTATGCAGCACAATATCCTTACTGCAACAACATTAACTGTTGCATGGCTAAACACTTATAAGGTCACTAAGGCGAGACCTATTGGCTATGCCAATGCTTGTTCGCTTTGAGTTCGTGAACGTTTAGGAATTTCTCATAATTGAAGGTGTGACAGCCGAGACGCAGGACCTTAAAGTGATTGCATGGCCTCTGTGAAGTGCGTTCCTTCATGCTCATTACTTTCATCTCCCCTCTTTAGCATATATTATATATATATATATATATATATATATATATATATATATATATATATATATATATACACACATATATATACACACACTCATGGGCTGTCCTGTCCTGTCGTCGAGGAAGCACCACCCCACAAAGGGGGCCTGGAGTTCCAAATATGTGGGGCTCATAAAGGGAATGCGGACTTTGGATCAAGAATGACTTTAATTTCCTGGGGCTCATGTTGAGCTGTAAATTTTGCATTTAATTAAGGAGCATCCATCTGTGGAAAAGAAATGAGTACTACATCTCCCATAAGCCCTTACGTACTTTTCATTCAGAACAGCTGATCTAACGGCGTACGATATGGGAATAAAGGGAGGTGTGGAACGTAATGCTCCTTTTGACCGCGCCAGCCTCTGAAGAAGTGATGTTCACGAAATGCGTAAGGCTGCGGACTCATGCTTTTAAAGGACCTGGAAATGAGGCTGTTCAACCACTAAAGGCTTTTAAGGGGAAAAGCGGCCCGTGTCCGAGTGCTTCTCAGATGTTGGAGGAGGAGGAGGAAGAAGAAGAAGAAGAAGAAGAAGAAGAAGAAGAAGAAGAAGAAGAAGAAGAAGAAGAAGAAGAAGAAGAAGAAGAAGAAGAAGAAGAAAGAAGAAGAAGAAGAAGAAGAAGAAGAAGAAGAAGAAGAAGAAGAAGAAGAAGAAGAAGAAGAAGAAGAAGAAGAAGAAGAAGAAGAAGAAGAAGAAGAAGAAGAAGAAGAAGAAGAAGAAGAAGAAGAAGAAAGAAGAAGAAGAAGAAGAAGAAGAAAGAAGAAGAAGAAGAAGAAGAAGAAGAAGAAGAAGAAGAGAGAGAGAGAGAGAGAGAGAGAAGAGTGTGTAGAGTGTGTAGTGTGTGTGTGTAGAGTGTGTGTGTGTATATATCTCTTCAGTTGCTTCAAGTTTGGCAGCACGGTTTTATTTTCACATCCAGCAGCACACGTGATACCAGTATACAATGTTTAAAAATGCCTCCATGCTTTGTTTTGCTCCTTTTGCAACAAGCCATGAGTCTAGAGTGAATTCGATTTTAATGGCTGGCTGGGAGTGTGTTGTGGGTAGAGATGACCGTGGGCAGAGCTGCAAGTCAGCCCGCCCCAATGCTTTACGGACATGGTTTGCCAGCAGGGGGCGGGAGGGAGAGAGAGAGAAAGAAAGGGAAAGAGTGAGAAAGAGAGATAGGGGAGAGAGAGCGAGAGAGGGGGAAAGAGAGAAAGAGAGAGAGAGAAAGAGAGAGGAGAGAGAGGAGAGAGAGGAGAGAGAGGAGAGAGAGCGAGAGCCTGGGAGTGCTGCGTGCGTGCGCGCGCAGTCTGCTCATTTTCAAGCACTGCACTCGTGCTTGTGGCGCGCCCCTGCTCGCTCCCGCAAGGTGGATGCCGCCACAAGCACGAGTGTGTGCTTGAAAATGACCAGAGCAACGGCTAAAGGTCCTCCTATGCAGCGCATGCGCGCTGCATAGGCGAGACCTAAAAATCATATGTGGCTACATCCACAAAAATTATACTATATTCCAAGACATTCATAGACGATACACACCTAAAAGCTGATGCATGCATCAGTTTCAACCCACATTTGTGTCAAAGACAACATTACTCTTAGTACCACACGATAAATTCTAACAGAGAAACTGATAGAAATAAAGAAAGGACAAGATAAACATATGTTAATTGAATCATGACCATGACATCTGTGTCAAGAGCAAAATACAAGTAGTAGTCAAGTAAGGATAACGATTCAACGAAGAAGACTAATAAGAAAATATAAAGAGGACTAAAGAAGAAAGCTCGTATTCTAGATCTGCTGTACCTACAGTTTTCTACATCAGCAAGCCACAATGGTCCACGGTCCTGCAACCCAAAGAAATAGTTCAGTCGAGCCCAGATGTTCAGGTACCGCAGTTCACCGAGGATTAATCCACTGGGACCTGTGCAACAAGCCACAACAGAACCACTGTCACCTTATGAACAGGGACTGCAATTCAAGGTGAGCGCGCACTACAACAGCTAAGAGGTTTCATATTTTCACTCCTAAATAATGGCCAGTGATTATCTTCCCTTATTGCTTTGAACCCATAAACCAATGGCGGTGGGAAGTCCGCGGCATCTAACAATTTTGAGATGTCAAATCCACGGCCCTAAACACTTGCACGTTGTTCGCCACGTTAAATAGGATCTCGCCGACGGTTCCGGCGGTCGCCATCCTCCTCGACGCTGAGAAAGCGTTTGATTCGCTTGAATGGCCCTTTTTATATGCCACCATGGAGAGGCTGGGGGTGCCGGAGTGGTTCCTGGCGGTGGTTCGGCTATTGTACACATTGCCCACGGCGCATATTCGTTTGAATAGCACATTGACTAAAGCGTTTCCACTTACACGGGGAACGCGACAGGGATGCCCTCTATCCCCCCTACTATTTTCAATTGCTCTGGACCCACTGGTGCGCCAGTTGTTAGAAAGGCATAGTCATAGAGGGTTGCAATTTAACACCGGGCCCCTATTACTCATGCTCTACGCCGATAACATTATTCTCTATGGACGGCATTCGGGTGATAATTTAACACCGTTGCTCCGGGAAGTGACAAGGTATGGCACCAAGTCGGGTCTTCATATAAAGTGGGAGAAGTCGAAGGTACTCCAACTGACTGAGGCAGCCTGTGCTAGAACGGTGGATTATCCACTGACCTGGTGTGATGACTCTGTGGAGTACCTAGGAGTCCACATCCATAGGGATAAGGATCGTATCCTACAGCTGAACTATGGCCCGGTGATCGAAAAACTGGAACGCAACATTGAACACTGGTTGCAACTGCCCCTGTCAATGGCTGGAAGGATAGCTATAATTAAGATGGTGGTACTGCTACAATTTTTGTATCTTATTCTAAACATTCCCATACCGCTATATAACAGCTTTTTTTCTAACCTACGCACGCTGTTAACACGGCTGGTGTAGGGTGGTAAACAGGCCCGCATTGGCTGGGACACTTTGATACTCCCGTATGAGAGGGGAGGATTTGGTGTACCGAATTTTCAGATTTATTCTCTGGTGGCGCAGGCGAGTTTTGCTCGACACTGGTTTTGTACAGATATTCGGATCCCGTACTATAGGCCTGAGGACGATTTGGTGCTTCCAGCTCCGCTCAATACACTGCTGCCACGGGGGTTCCCTCGGGACCCGCAAGACATCCAGACAGTGTCCACAACCAGCTGGGCATGGCACTAGCTGCAGCGTGTGACAAGGGCTCGGGTACTATATTCCCCCACGCTGCCACTTGCGGGAAATGGTTGGGTTCCCATCCTGCAGGAGACCCTAGTGAAGCGTACATTGGCCAAATTTCAGTTGATCACGGTTGGCGATTTGTTTCCTGGAGGGCACATTTTTTCGTGCACCGAAGACCCCCGTTTTAGAACTGCGACTACAATGGATCATTTTGTGCTGCTGAGAGTGCAGAGGGCGTGGCGCGCGTGCATGGATAGTTACCCTTTGGAGCCCCCTGACTTCTCAATTCAAACCGGGGTTATCAGGAGCGGGGATGGGAGCCACTTGGTGGCCCGGATGTACAAGGCGGCATTGACATTGCTTCCATGCCATGATAAGAGTGTGCGGGCGGCATGGGAGTGGGATCTTGGTTACCCGTTGACGGATGTGCAGTGGGGTCGGTGCTGTACACAAACGAGTCGAGTGTCTCCAAACCACCGGCACAAACTGATGCATTTCAATTTTTGTGGAGGGCATACATGACCCCTAGTAACTGCATCGTATGGACCCCTCTCGTCCACACGTGTCCGAGGTGTCGCTCCCCGGAGGCCGACTTTGCACACATGACGTGGACTTGCACTAGAATAGAGGACTATTGGAGAGCTATTTTTGGGGAAATATCTAAGATGGTGATGGTGGAGGTTGAGGTTGCGCCATCGCCTTTGCTGGCGCTGCTGGGATATGTTCATGATCTTCCCAAATCCAAGCGCTGTTTTGTTGCCATAGCGCTTCTTATCGCTAAGCATGAAATAGCTCTCAAGTGGGCCTGCAAACAGGCTCCCACACTCAATGCATGGCTTCATAGTATGACATATTGTAATGCACAAGCAACACATATGCGCAACTGCAGCCACCGGCTTCTCGGCCCATTGACATTTGGCAACCGTTTCAAACCTACCTATTGGCAGCGCAGGATAGTAATAACGCCCCCACTCAGGAGCAGCCTGCACCCACTGGACCTGCAATTAAGTAAAGCCATAACTGGAATGTGTGTACCCTTTTTTCAAAATCATTGTATCAAATAGCTGGTTATCCTGCGGGAATTATTAGAGTGCGGATCTATACCTGGTGTTGTATGGGTTTAGCTATGACCACACTTGGACACGCTGTCATGTACGATGTTGTTATATAATTTTTATCCGTATTGCTACACTGTAATACTATGCTCTTTTATAATTTCTTTTTTTATTTGTTTGTTGTAATTTTGAAAATTCAATTACATTTTTTTTTTTTTTTAAACAATTTTGAGATGTGGCATTCATAAACATTACAAAGACACTGATTTTCTTGAATTCAATTTGAAACCGTGCCTTCACACATTCAAACCCCTTTTTGAATAGTACATATAATAAATTGACAATTTTGCAAGCAAGATCACAGAAAGGTAAATTTCCAAATTTACTCAGGGTGTACAGCACAATCCCACATGTACCATGAGAGTGATATTCCCTACTTTTCAATCATACCCAGACAGAATCATAGTCCTCAACAAGAGGAGACCCAGAGATTAATTTGGGTCGAAACGCATCTACGTCTACAAAGGAGAGATTGGAATCAAATAGATATTGCCATAAAAGGTCAAAAGATGGAACTTGAGCCTTCCATGCCCCACTACCCATTCTGGGTTAACAAATGCATAGCTTCTTGATGTACACAAACTAGGGACTTTAACAATCAATTTTATATTTTCTCCTCTTGCTGTGGCTTTTGAGAATTTTTTTTCACAATCAGCTGCATTAAAAACTGCAAATAATTTAGAATAAAGACTACATTGTATGCCACATATGAGCAATATGCTTCACTGGGTGGTGGGCAGCTTGCACTTTTGCATTACCGATAATGCTTCTTTATAATCTCTCTATAATAAAGTATAATCAACAACGATGTAGCGACAGCCATCTTAGTACTCAGGAACTGAGTCTCATGTCCTCAAAAAATGTAAGAAAAAAAACATGTAGGAGGGCAGGATACGGATCCTCTGCCCTCCCGTATGTCTGGTGGGGAAGTTCAAAAGGGACAACCCCTGACCCCTCGTGCCCCCCCACCCCGGTGGCCGAAAACAGTTTTGAAAATGTTACTGCAAATTCACTGTGGATCCGCAAATTCGCTTTAAAATTGGGAAAAAAGCCTAGGCAAGATCTATTGGATTTGCCAATGATTTAAAAAAAATTATTTTTATTTTTTAGACATGATGCATAGCAGTGCAAGCTGCTGTGCAAAATGGAATAAAGTGATTAGAAAAGCACTATAATGGGTTTTTACTTTTTTTAAACCAAGTGCCGGAGGCCATTCAAAAGAGGGAGGTGTAGGGAGGTGGAAGAGAGCTCCTCCGGCTACCACGGGCTTGATTCCTTGCATGGCATCTCGCGAGATATAAATATCCATGTACGCAGAGGTAATGCTAGAATGCCTTCACATCTGGGGCTCTGGCTGTGCTTGAACACGGACAAAGCACCCAGGCTAGTGGAGGTGATGCTTGAGAAGTCACACGCACAACACATAGTATATTGCAGGATCATGGTGGTTAGCAGATATAGGAAATATGGCTAGGTATGATATAGGGAAGGTTGAGACACACAGGCAGATGGATGGCACACAACATAAGGTAATTAGCACAGTCAGGTGTCCTCAGATGTGACAGACGCAATTGGCTCCGGTGGGCAGCTATTTGAGCATGAGACGTGTACCTACAACAAGCTGAAGTGATTGTGAGGGAGTCACATAGATTAAATGTGTCAAACTAGTGTATACACAAGTCCTGAGTGTGTGGGCGGCCATGGACATTAACGAGGCAGGCATGCGATATGTGCAGATTATGGATTGTTAAATGAGCTGGTCCTTAAAGTGTTTTCTATTGCCGAGAGATGGGTCCACATTTAATGCTGCATGTAGATTGTTGCATTTTACTCTTCCACCATTTGTGTGGTTGTGTTGTGGACCGCTAGATACTCAACATTTTGTGTACCTCCAAATTAGGCAGGGAAGGGTCACCTCCCTTCACAGCCGTGTTTATTGGGGAGGTGGCAACTATGTTAGTCTGAATGTTGCCCAGTTTACCTCTTGATTCAGGTTTACTCAGTCAGTCGGGGTGTGGAGGAAGATTGGTGTTAGGAGGCTGGGAGCAGACGGGGGCAAGACGAGGGAGGTGCGGGGAAGGAAGGACAAGGAGAGGGGATGAAACCGGAACTGTTACCACCTCGTTGGAAACTCATGCTTAGGTAAAGAGCTTCAATACCTCAGAGTTGAATTTGCGCTAAATAAATAAACGATGCCACCCACAAAAAAATAAAGCCAAAACACAAGTGAGGCCTAGGGAGGCAAGGAGCAGCAACAGAGATGGGGGAAACACGAGGGAGGTGCGAGGAAGAGAGAGAGAGAGGGGCGGGAGACTGACTGCAGACAAGCATTCTCAGAGAGAGCAAGTAGTAAAAGAAAAAAAAAAGTACCTCAAGAAGCATGCAGCCAGTTGAAGGACACGGACTGCTGCCCAGAAACTTTACTTGGTCCAAGCTCCTGGAAACAGCCGAAAGTCAGGAAGAAGAAAGAGGAAGTGAAACCTGATGATGTTACCTTGATGCTGCTGACCAGTAATAAGCAAGAAAATAGGAGTGACTGCGCAGCCAACCAATGGTAAGTAATGGGGGGGCCCTTTTAAGATTTTTTTATTATTTTTAATTGCAAGAGATTTCTTAGGCAAAACCTAAAAAAAAATTAAGTGCACCAGCTTCTGTACTTAAAATAAACAACCTCCCCACCGGGGTGGACCAGGGCTCGGGTGCGAAGCAAGCAATTTAATAGGAATGGGGGCATGCACCCCCCTCTCCTCGAGCCTCCCGGAGGCCCCGGGGGATCCCATCCCCTAGGACCAATTCCAAACGAAGGGTAAGGGGACGTTTGGTCCCCCTCCCCGAGCCTCGATAGGGCCCGGGGACCCCTTTCTCCAGACCCGCTATTTTAAAAAAGAAGGGGGCATGCATCCCCTCCCGAAACCTTTACAGGCCCGGGGTCCTCATCCTATGGGGCCAGCTAAATTGTTGTGTCTTGGGGAGCCCACCCCTGGGACACTGTTTTCCTGCCCACGAGAGCGTATGCAGGGGAAAAAAAAGTGTCCTCCCACTAAGCGGCTGCTGCAAAAATGCTCCCACCAAAAATGAAAGTGAATAAAAATGGCTCCCACAGCGGTCTGCAGGGGCCCGGCTCCCCCCCTGCGGACCCTTGCCTTGCGCAGCACGGTGCAGGGCCTGGCCATAGGCAGTGAGCAGTGGGGGGTTGACTGCAAGTGCAGGGGCTGGGCGCAGGCCCTGTGCCCAACCCATCGCCATGCCCGGTCAAAAGCTGTGCGCAGCAGGGAGTTGAGCGCTAGGCCTGGCCGATCCTGCAGAAATAATATTCGCATACGGGGGTGCCGACGCAGGCGGAAGGGGAGAATCTCCGAACCTATGTCACAGCACTCTTTCTACATATTCTAGGCTGCTCAGAGGAATCAAAATTGCAGATTGACCGTGTTCACAGGGTGGGGCCTCCCAGATCTGCAAAGAACACACCTGCTGACATTTTGGTGTGCATGCACGATTTTCAAAAAAAGGAAGACATCCTGAAAAAAGCAAGAGAGTTTCATTACCTCCAGTTTCATGGACACAAGCCGGTGCTCTATCAGGACCTCTCCTGGATCACCCTCCAAAAACACAAAGATTTTCAACCCAGTCACCGAACACCTGAGCAAGTCACGCATATCTTACTCCTGGGGCCACCCTTTTAGGATCATCTTTCGCTGTGAGAGAACACTGCGCCAACTGAGATCAATCCAGGAAGCTTGTGCCTTGCTCCATATCGATCATCACGCTGAATCTCAGGCGCGGGAACATTCCCACGGTCGCAGAAGCCAGCGGAAACAGACTGGCAACGTGTCAAAGGTACCTTTAATGGCACAAAGCCGGATCCGGACACTATATCTTAAGAGCGACAGTCAGACCTACAGGCGCTCTCGGGCGAATCTACCCTCTCAGAAGTATCTGGACTTGAACCGTTTGTCACGATTCACTCCCTGTGCTCTCGTTCCCATCACCAGGGGGCCGAATTGTGGGGTATTCTAATATGCTTCCAGACACTCCCCTGTATGCATATCCTGACTTCCAGGCATTTGGACATCATTTAGGAATTGACATCCATTCCCAATCCATGCCGGGTTTTGTGGAAGCCAGTCTGCTCATGCTGGAAACTCCATTACCTATAATCCCCTGCCCACTGCTTTGTCTCCACCCCTGCAGGCCAAGGATGGGTGGAGGAATTCAGTTCACCTGTGGCTGGCTGCTGCTAGCCTGCTCACACCTGATGCATGTGATTACTGTGAGCTCTTTTAAGCCCCAGCTCCCTTCAGCCCAGGGTTGGTCATTGTAGCTGTATACCGGGAGGCCGATCCTTGTTTCCAGTGTTTCCTGAGCTTTTGATAACCTTGTTTCCAGTGTTTCCTGAGCTTTTGATATTCCTTGATTCCTGAGCTATAGTTAATCCTTGTTCCTTGATTCCTGAGCTATAGCTATTCCTTGTGCCTGAATTAGCACTGCCTGCATTGCTACCTCGTTTCCTGAGTTCCTGAGCTATAGCTATTCATTGTGCCTGAATTAGCACTGCCTGCAGTGCTACCTTGTTTCCTGACTTCTTGAGCTATAGTTATTCTTTGTTCCTGTTCCTGGGCTTCAGCTATTTCTTGTTCCTGATTTGCACTGCTTGCAGTGCTCTCTTGACTCCTTGTTTCCTGAGCTGTAGCTATTTCCTGTTTCCTTGAACCAGTACTGCCTGCAGTGCTACCTTGACTCCTGAGCCTTAGCATTCCTTGTTCCTGAACTGCAGCAGTTTCCCTTGTTCCTGAACTAGCACTGCCTGCAGTGCTACCTTGACTCCTGAGCCTTAGCATTCCTTGTTCCTGACCTGCAGCAGTTTCCCTTCTCCTGAACTAGCACTGCCTCCAGTGCTACCTTGACTCCTGAGCCTTAGCATTCCTTGTTCCTGACCTGCAGCAGTTTCCCTTCTCCTGAACTAGCACTACCTGCAGTGCTACTTTGACTCCTGAGCTTTTGCTCCATTCTTGTTCCTGCCCCAGCACTGCCTTCTATGCTACTTTGTTTTCTTGATTCCTGAACCTGCACTATTCTAGTATACTCTTGTAGCCTCCCCTTCTGTATATCCTTTTCCAGTCCCTGCCTTTCTTCCCATTTCCTTGGCTCCAGTTCTAGTTTGCTGTCTTTCTATTTCTGCTGTCTTGCTTCTGTTACATTGTATGTTTGTTACCTGCTTTCTGCCAAGTGTGCCCTGAAATTCCCTTCCTTTCCTGTTAAGCACTCCTCCTTGCTAGCTCCTTGTCTATTGTGCTTGTGTTTAGTTCTACTCCTTTGCTGTTACTGCCTTGCATGTTCCTGTTTGATCGCCAGGATCCGTGGGCACAGCTGACTACCTAGGTGGTGTTTCTTGTTCACTGTGAGTATTGTCTTTGAGTTACTGTTATAACATCACCATAGGTATAAGCTCCACAGACCCTGCCTTTGCATACATATCCTATATGTGGGTATTTTCAGTCAGTATCTGTAACAGCAATTGTAGGTGAGGGACTTACTGAGCTTCAGTCTTACCGTGTGGAGCGCCTGAGTGCTTTACCCCACATTCCCTTTATTGTTAATGTTGTATTATATATATATATATATATATATATATATATATATATATATATATATATATATATATATATATATATATATATATATATATATATATATATATATATATATATATGTTTTGCACGTCCGTCCTGGGTGTAGTTAGTCTGAATGCTTAATTGCCTTGTGAGTGCCCTTCCTTTCTGAGTCTTAGCCATCTTGTTCCTTTGTATAGGCTTCCCCTTTGGATCCCTTTTCTCCTCTGACTTCCTGTGTGATCCTGGGCAGCGCTGTACTCCTCTCTCTGTGTACATTTTCTACCCCGTTCTCAGTCCTTGCCCAAGTCCCTGATTGTGTTCCCGACATAGTCCCGGACAGTCCCTGACACCGTTCAAACAGCCGGAATTCTAGGGGCTGCTGAAGGACAGAATGGCGGCGGCGGAGGGACCGGTGCGCAATAGGACAGCCCAGCAACCCTGCTATCCCGACAAACTTTGGTCATCCACAGTTGTTCTCTTTGTTATTATGTTGTTTTTCCTGGGGTCTTCTCTGTCCTCTTGCTATTCTCGCTCCTCTGCACCAATAATACCACCTAAGCCTAGCGGTGACCCTTCGCTATGCCCCCTCACACCTGCACATAGTGTACCCTCCAGATGTCTCTTGGGGGGTGGTGATACCCACGCAATCCTGGTCCAAACCTCATGACGCACGACCTTCGCATTGTTCGTTGAATTGACCGGGGTCTGAACAACCCAGCGGAGCGCAGGCGGTTCTCTCCTCCCTGGTGCAGTCGGGAAGTGACATCTGTTTATTGCAAGAGACGCACCTATTAGCTAATGATACCCCTCGTATGCGCTCACGCTGGTTCCCCCGATGCACAAGTTACTACTTGTGTAACGATATATCTGTAAGAGACATTAGTTAGTGATAGATTCCTTACCTTAGAATATCCCCAGGCTGGATCCGGAAAGTTTTTCGTCAGCAGTACTCCTGCGCGTCGGTAGGTGGCGTCATGCGGCTCCGCGTTCCTCGCTGGCGTCGTAAGCGCCGAGATGACATCACGGAGACTACTTAGGCGCCACCCATGCGCGCTGACGTCAGTTCTGTACACGACTTTCCGCGCCGGGAACGCAGAGCCATGCAAGAAACTGACCACTGGTGCCATGAAACTAGGGCACTGAAAGGGATGACCTTAACCCTAGAATCAGTGCGCAGAACGGGGAGGATGGGTGGGGCGGTAAGGAATCTATCACTAACTAATGTCTCTTACAGATATATCGTTTCACAAGTAGTAACTTGTGCATCTGAAAGAGACACGTTAGTGATAGATTCCTTACCTTAGAACAGATACCCCAGCAATACCAACCCCAGTGGCGGGTCTGCGAATAGATTACACCAGAAAGTCACGGAGAACAGAACGGCCAAAGAAGCCGTCTCTCCGGACTTGACTGTCAAGGCAGTAATGCTTTGTAAATGTGTGCAGCGAGGCCCACGTAGCTGCCTGCCAAATATCCTGCAAGGGAACGCCGCGTCCCAAGGCAGTAGTGGCTACCGTCGCCCTGGTAGAATGGGCACGCAGCCCCACAGAAGGCCCCTTCTTAGCCAACGAGTAACACGCTTTGATGCACAAAATGACCCACCGAGAGATGGTTCATTGTGCACGGCCCGACCTTTTTTGGCGCCCACGTAGCCAACAAAGAGCTGGCCAGCCACCCGGAACTGATGTGTGCTCTTCAGATAGAATGAGAGCGCACGTTGTGGGTCCAGACGGTGGAGCCTCTGTTCCTCTTTTAAAGGCTGCGGAGGCGGTAAGAAGGTGGGCAAAGTGATGGTTTGTGGAAGGGCGTGACAACCTGTGGCAAGAAAGAAGGACGGGTCCTTAAAACCACCTTGTCCGGATGAACAGAAAGGAAAGGAGGATTAGAAGAAAGAGCCTGGAGCTCACTCACTCTTCTGGCAGGGGTGATAGCTACCAGGAAAGCCGTCTTGAGAGTAAGAAGACGTAAAGGACAGTTATGAAGGGGCTCAAAAGGAGCGCACATCAGATAGGTCAAGACCAGATTTAAGTCCCATTGAGGCATTATGAAAGGCACGGGAGGAAACGTGTGTGCAATGCCTTTTAGGAAACGGTTAACAACCGGGGACTTAAAGAGAGAAGGCTGAACTGGAAGCCTGAGAAAGGCGGAGATGGCCGAAAGATAACCTTTGATAGTGCCCAGAGCAGAGCCCTGCTGGGCCAAGGAGAACAGGAACAGAAGGACCTCAGAAAGAGGGGCAGAAAGGGGATCCACAGACTTAGCTGTGCACCATGCCACAAACTTGTTCCACCTGCAGGCGTATACCGACTTAGTGGAGGGACGCCTGGCTGCCAGAATGACATCACAGACTTCGGGAGGAAGATCGAAAGCTATGAACTGTCACCGCTCAATCTCCACGCGTGGAGGCTGGACAGGTTCGGGTGGAGGACCGTCCCCTGCTGCTGCGACAGAAGATCCTCCCGAAGAGGCAGTCGGATCGGGGGATTGATCGCCATGTTGAGTAGCTCGGGATACCAGTATCTTCGCGCCCAATCCAGAGCCACAAGGATGACTTGGGCCCGGTCGCGCCGAAACGTCTTCAGCACTCCGGGCAGAAGTGGTATAGGCGGAAAGGCGTACAACAGACTGCAGCTGCACTCGTGACGAAAAGCGTCGCCGAGCGAGTGCCGCCTTGGAAATTCCAACGCGCAGAACTGATGACATTGCGCGTCCTCTTCGGTGGCGAATAGATCTAACCAAGGCTCTCCCCACTGCAGAAAGAGACCTTGCGCCATGTTCGAGTTCAGACGCCATTCGTGATCCATCAAGCACCGGCGGCTGAGTTCGTCCGCCTTGGCGTTCAGAGAACCTGCCAGGTGTGGAACACCAAGGAAATGCCTTGATGTTCCAGCCATGTCCAGAGGCGCAGAGCCTCCTGACATAGGGTCCACGACCCTACCCCGCCCTGTTTGTTGCAATACCACATGGCGGTGGTGTTGTCCGTAAACACCTGCACTACACTTCCCCGGACAGAGGGAAGGAATGCCTCCAGTGCAAGTCGGAGCGCCCGAAGCTCCAAAAGATTGATATGGAGCCGGGACTCCGCCGGAGACCCGAGGCCTCTGATCTCCGCCTCTCCCTAGTGGCCGCCCCATCCCAGGAGGGACGCGTCCGTCACCACTGTGTGCTCCGGTGAGGGATCTGCCATTGACCCAATCAAGATTCGTGAGCCACCACTGCAATTGTCGTGCAGTGCCCTCCGAGATCTGGACATGATCGGACAGGTTGCCCTGATGCTGTGCCCACTGGAACTTCAGGTCCCACTGCAGAGCCCGCATATGCCACCTGGCATGTTGCACTAGCAGAATGCAGGAGGCCATCAGGCCCAGGAGCCGGAGGGTCATCCTGACTGAAACCCGGGATAGAGGCCGAAAGATCAGAATCATAGCCTGAATAACCCGGACTCGCTGCTCGGGAGGATAAACC
The DNA here is from genome assembly GCA_963921515.1 of Calotriton arnoldi. NCBI lineage: Eukaryota > Metazoa > Chordata > Amphibia > Caudata > Salamandridae > Calotriton > Calotriton arnoldi. The sequence continues at coordinate 2,497,880 of CAWUFW010000227.1, read as the reverse complement.
CGAAACTGCGTCGAAACCAGAACCGCTCCGATGAAGGGGAGCTTCTGAGAGGGACTCAGGTGTGACTTCGGCACGTTGATGGAGAACCCCAGCAAATGCAGGAGGTCGGTCGTAGTCTGAAGGTGGGTGACGACTGCCGGGGGCGAGCCCGCCTTCAACAACCAGTCGTCGAGGTAGGGGAAGACTGACACCCCGGACCTGCGCAGATGAGCTGCGACCACTGCCAACAGTTGCGTGAACACCCGAGGGGCGCTTGTAAGGCCGAAGGGGAGCACGGCAAACTGAAAATGCTCCTGGCCTACCGTGAACCGCAGGTAACGCCGGTGGGCCGGCAGGACGGGAATGTGAAAATATGCGTCCTGCAAGTCCAACGCCACCATCCAGTCTCCAGGGTCGAGGGCAGCCAAGACCTGAGCCAGAGTCAACATCTTGAACTTCTCCTTCCGGAGGAAGCGATTGACGTTCCTGAGGTCCAAGATGGGGCACAGGCCCCCTGTCTCCTTCTTGGGGACCAGAAAGTAGTGGGAATAACAACCATGTCCTACTTCGGGCCCAGGAACGCGCTCGATGGCCCCCTTGGCCAAGAGGGCCGTGACTTCCTGTCGGAGAAGTGCCAAGTGATCCCCCGACATGCGGTGGAACGGAGGTGGCATGGCTGGGGGGACAGACTCGAAGGGGAGGGTGTAGCCCCTTCGGACGATTTGCAGCACCCATCTGTCCGAAGTGACAGAGCGCCAGTGGGGGAGGTGATGTTGAATCCTGACACCCACCGGCGTGGGGTGCACCCCAAAGCTCGGACTAGGAAGGTTTTGAGGCGGCAGCTGCGGGAGTGGAGGTGGACTGACCCGCACGCTGGCCCCCTGTGCCGCCACGGCGGCCACCATGCCCGCGGCCGCGCTGAGGTTGGTTTTGCGCAGGCCTCTGGCTGAACGGACGTGTAGGGGCGCCCCTTCCGTGGCACGAAAGGAACGAAAGGTAGACATGGCCGGGCGTGTGGTGGAGAGACCCAAGGACTTGGCTGTAGCCCGAGAGTCCTTAAAACGCTCCAGCGCACTGTCTGCCCTTATCGCCAAACAGGCGAGTACCATCAAAAGGCATGTCCATGAGGGAACTCTGGACATGCCCCGAAAACCCCATGGACCGCAGCCAGGCGTGTTGCCGCAAGGCCACCGTCGTGGAGATGGCTATCCACAAAGAGTCCGCGGTGTCCAACCCACACCGAATGGGGAACTTGGCGGCATCCTTCCCCTCCACAACAGCTTGGGAAAGTACAGCCCGAACCTCCTCCGGGCACTGGGGCACTGGGGCAGAGTTTGTGCCACCGTGGCCCACACAGCGTGAGCATAGCGGCCCAAGAGGCATGCGGTGTTGACTGACCGCAGCCTCAGGCTGGCAGTGGAAAACAACTTTTTGCCAAACTGCTCCAGCTTTTTCGATTCCGTATTTGGCGGAGCGGCAGGGAATGCAGTTTGGGAAGTGGAGGCCTGAATGACCAGGCTCTCCGGTGTCGGATGAGTTGTCAAAAGGGCAGAACCCCTGTGGCTGGCCTAGACCAGGTGCCCATCAAAACATCCGTCAAGGCCTCATTGAACGGAAGCAGAGGTTCTATGGAACTTGCCGCCGGCTGAAGCACTTCAGTAAGGAGGTTAGTTTTGAGGGTAACAGTAGGCAGGTCAAGGTCAAGAGCCTCAGCTGCTCTACGGAGCACCACAGTGTATGTGGCGCCTTCCTCCATGACAGTGGGAGGAGACACAAACCCAGGCTCAGAGGAGAGGTCAAGGCCACCTGCATCCTCCGAGTCCTCCGCTCCAACGGCGCCGGTCGGCGCCGATCCGGCTCCATGTCCCAATTAGGAGGTGGGACGACGGAACCCAGTGCGGCGCCGGGAACGGAGCCGCAGGGGGCGCCGGAGCCGCCGGCGGAGGACCTTGCGGCGCCGGAGCTGCCGGCGGAGCCGGTGGCAAGCAAGAGCCCTCAATAGGGGCCCGAAGGCGCGCCGGCGGGAGCCCTAGGCCTGAAAAGGCAGCCCATGGCGGCAAGAAACTCTTGCACCTGGGCCGGAGCCTCCGACGGACCCGGGTAGGGCGGGTAGGCCGCGGGACTCACAGGCTCCAACGGAGCCGTGGGGGAAGGACCCCTGGCCCCCTCGTCCGCATCCGGAGACCGACGGGGGGAGGTCGGAGAGCGTACGTGCTTCTTCGACTGTTACTTGTGACGTCTCTTACCCGATTCCGAGGGTGAAGACGTGGACCCCGAGGAGCGATGATGATGGCTCCGCAGTCGGTCCCTCGAGTGACCCCTGGACCTCGAACGGCGCGGAGACGACTGTCGGGCCTCCAGCAGCTTTCGGGACCGCTCCCGCAAAGCCTTCGGAGCCATGGCCAGACAGTCGGAACATGACCGGAAGTCATGGTCGCGCTCCAGACAGTAGAAACAGACGCCATGGGGGTCAGCCACCGACATCGTACGGCGGCAGGCCCCGCAGGATTTAAACCGAGGCATCCCTACGTGGCACCAGGAGTCAAAGACTCAAAAGAAGTAGGACAAAGTCCCAAAAAGAAATTAGTCAAAAAATGACTAGGGTACGTGCTCTAACCGGATCTGCGCTTGCTGGCGCGGAAAAAGAAAGAACTGACGTCAGCGCGCATGGGTGGCGCCTAAGTAGTCTCTGTGACGTCATCTCGGCGCTTACGACGCCAGCGACGAACGCGGAGCCGCACGACGCCACCTACTGACGCGCAGGGGTACTGCTGATGAAAAACTTTCAGGATCCAGCCTGACGCCTGGGGATATTCTAAGGTAAGGAATCTATCACTAACGTTTCTCTTTCAGATAGTACTGGTCCTCTGGCCCAGCGAAGAAAAATGGAGTAGCCATTCTTCTGGCTCAAAAGTTCCATGGCAAGCTCATCTCCACACTCCTTGATATTAAGGGGAGAGTACTGGCGATCAGACTACAATGGGGCACTCTCACCCTCCCTTTGGCCAACATATATGCACCTAATGATAGACAAAAACCCTTCATCACTAATGCCCTGGCAACGATTCTCACTTCCCCTGACTCGGCCATATTGATAGGGGGGACCTCAATTAAGTTATGGATCTTGATTTAGACCGCTCTAACCAGCGCTCCTCCCAAACAGGGACCTTCACATCCGCCAGCCTTAAGTGGCTTGCTGATGGCGCGCTCTAGGACATCTGCTGATACCACCACCACCCTTCTGCGGAGACTATACATTTTATTCAGCAGCTCACAAGTCATACGCTAGAATTGATCATTTTCTCTCATCCGCTGCCCTTACAGCCTGTGTCAAAGAGGTGAGCATAGAACTCCGATCTTTATCTGATCATGCCCCGATCACATTGACAATACGGATGAACATTGCACAACCCCGGGCTTCATGATGATGTCTACGAGACGCTATGCTCCAATCTATGCAGGTAGTCGAGATTACCTTCGACACAATGATAGCAGTGAGACTCGGTTATCCTCCTTATGGAAGGCGCTTAAACTCGTTCTTACAGGCGAGCTGATCGCCATTGCGGTGGCCAAAAATGGGCTCCGCCGGGAGAAAAGACAACAGCTTAAGCGGTTTTGGACTCGACACGATCCACAAATGCACAGGGGCCACTAGGTTCTGGAAAGAGCTCAAGAAGCAAAGGCGTCTCCTTAGGCACTTGGACTTGGATCGGGCGGAATACGCCCTATTACGACACAGGCACAAATTCTATCTCAGCGGGGATAAATGCAGCCTAATGCTGGCACATAGGTTATGTGGCAAGACAGTGGCCGGGGCCGTTGACTCCGTTCACACTCAAAATGGGACAGAAGTCCACACAGACCTAGAGATAGCGGAGGCCTTTAAAGATTTCTATTGAGTCTTCTATGCTGGTCTGGACGCCCCAACCGGCGATGCTGGGACCTATCTGCGGGAGACCTCTTTGGCAGCCCTCACTCCGGACCTCGCGACACAGCTCGACCAACACATACGAATAGATGAGGTAGTCGCAGCTATTGCTCGCCTTGAACCCTCTAAAGCACCGGGTCCTGATGGCTACACCCCTCTCTTCTACAAAACTTTCAAGAATCCGCCCCTATTTTGACTCGGCTGTTTAATTCCTTCCTGGAATCCGGCTCGCTCACGGATTCTATGCTGGAGGCCTCCATTTCTGTGATTTTAAAGCCACAGAAGGACCCCAGGGACTGTGGGGCCTATAGGCCCATTTCTCTGCTTAATACGGACGCCAAACTCTTTGCAGGCATTCTCGCAGCGCGTTTAAACCCCATTATGCCGGGGCTGATTGACCCTGATCAAGCGGGCTTTATTCAGGCGCGGCAGTGTGAAGATAACACAAAACGCCTCATCCACCTCACTGACCTTCTTCTGCGAACCCGAAAAGAGGCTATCCTCCTCTCCATCAACGCAGAAAAGGCGTTTGATCACGTTCACAGGCCCCATCTACTAGCTACTCTCCGCCAGTTCGGGTTTGGCGATAGATTTATAGCCTGGATACGCTGCATATATATAGCGCCCCCAGGGCCTCGGTCCGGGTAAACTCCTCCTCCTCCACGTTCCCAATTGCGCGGGGAACACGCCAGGGCTGTCCCCTCTCTCCGCTCCTATTTGCACTATACATGGAGCCCATGGCGCAAAGAGTTAGGGACAACCCCAAAGTCTCCTAGGGGCTGACACTCATTAAGATCAGTCTCTATGCCGATGATATCATCCTGTCTTTAACAGACCAGTCAACCTCGCTCCCGTCCCTGATGGACGGATTGAGAACTTTTAGTGAAGTCTCAGGGTTTAAGGTCAACCTACAAAAAATCCCAGTTCTCGAACCTTTCGGTTGCGCAGGGCCTGACAGCAACACTGTAAACACAGTTCCCCTTTGAATGGGTGGCAGAGACGATACCTTAACTAGGCATCTCACTAGCATCTACCCCAGCGAGGACACTGTTGGCCAACTAAGGCCCCTTGCTTTGCCAAACAAATATGACACTTTCCACCTGGGACTGTCCTAGTCCGGACGCATCATGGCGGTTAAAATGACAATACTCTTGGGCATTCTTTTTATATTCCAAACTATACCGCTAACTCCATCTCCAGCGCTCCTCTGTAACCTCCAACTTGCCATCAATCGGTTCATATGGAATGGCAAGAAACCACATCTCCACCAACAACTCCTCGCCCGGCCTAAAGCCGAAGGCGGCCTAGCTCTCCCTCTGATCCTGCGATACTTTCAGGCCACACAACTGCGGTATGTCGTGGAATGGAATCGCCCGCTTTCAGAGAAGCACTGGTCCTTTATGGATCAGACTATCGCAGAAGCCAATATTTGAAGAGAGATCTGGCTTCCCCGTAAACACAGGGCCTGGGGACTTTACTCGTCTCCCGTGACGGCCACAACCATGAATGTATGGGACGCAACAGCCCTTAAATACGATCTAATGACATTCCTCTCACCGATGACACTGATCCCGGACAATCCAGACTTCCCCCCGGGGATAGGTTCACAAGTCTTCCAGGGCTGGCGAGAACAGGGATGCAAACGCATAGGCTCACTGTTCGATCCCCAGGGGATCATCCCTCTCGATTGAATGCAGCAGGACTATGAATTATTAGAGACAGACCTGTTTTAATACGCTCAAGTGAGACACTGGATAACCTCCCGGGGTTATGAGCCCGGCGCCTCCTGCCCCCCAACTCGATTTGAGAAATGGCTAATATGCCAGGACGGGGACAAACATCTCATCTCTGAAATCCATGCTCTCCTCTCTGATAAGGATACTGCCTCCAAAACCAAGGGCCAGCTGCGTTGGGAAGAAGAAATTGGACGCCCCCTTTCCAACAAAGAATGGCAGGACATATATTACAAGGACACACCACACAGCGCATGACACGACAGGCACAGAAGCCACATTTAAAATCGCCTAGTAGATATTTAACCCCGGCAAGACTCCATAGGTGGCAAAGAGGGCGCCCTGAAAAATGCTGGCGGGGCTGTGGGCAAACAGGCTCTCTCCTCCACCTGATGTGGCACTATCCCAAACTGACCCGGTACTGGGACGAGGTACTGTCCGAAATTACCACCCATTCGACACGTCCATTCCCCTCTTTCCTGCATACACGATTCTGGGCTTGCCCAACCCCCTGAGTTTTCCTCTGCGATCGTTCAGAGGTAGACAAATGGCGCTAGCCCTAAATGCCGCCCAGCAAGCAATTCTTGCACGATGGGGGAACGGAGCAGATCCCAGACCAGGTGTCATGGCTTCATAGATTATGGCTGGCGCTGGCAATGGAACGTATGTCCGTGGTGGTGGACAATAGGGCATCCCATTGCCCGGAACTGTGGGCCCAGTTTAATAAAATCCTATCGACAGAGTTTCAGGAACTAACCTGCCTGAAATAATTGCAAATCCTGAGTCTACTCCCCGGGGAGGTCTCAGTGAGGTTGTAGACTGTTCCCTGAGAGGCTGACTGTCCCTGGATCTCACTTAACTCTTGTCTTGGGATCTGCACCTCTGGAGCTCAGGTGCGTAGGAGTTGGGGGAGGGAAGATGGAGGGGGAGGGGTTGGATTTTGGAGTTTGCTTCACCTTTGGGGTCCTTACTCTTCTTCTATCCCTTTCTCATTTATCTATCATTGACTTGGTTCTAAAACCGCATAACGCTGCTACAACCCAGATTGTAGGTGGAAAGCTGGGTATCATCCTATGCACTACTATATGCTGCCCGCCAAAGGTTGTAGTCAGTTAGATGTGTTGATCTCTTGCGGAATTCAATAAAAAGAATTGTTCCATAAAGACTCGGGGAGCCACACAGCCCCTTCCCCTTTTTTGTAAGTTTCAGCTCCCAGTGGCCTACAATGGCTTGGGGAGGGGGGCCCTGTAGCCCCCTCCCCTAATTAATTAGATGGGGTCCTCGGGCCAAAAGCGGCCTAGGGAGGGGGGGGGGCACGTGCGCCCTCCTCTTATGGAATGCGGCCCTAGGGTGGGCTCCCCAGGGCCTATAATGGCTCAAGGAGGGGGGGCCCACACGCCCCCTCCCCTTAAATATAGAATGCGGCCCAGGGGAGGGCTAGCCGGGGTCTATAATTGAAGAACAGGGCTCCCCAGGTTCACAGCAGAAAATTGCCAATCTGTTTTGTATTTTGCCCTCACTGGGGTCCCTCTGGATCCCCCCCATGGGGCCTAGGGGCAGGGTATCCCTCCCCCTCATGTTACTTTTTTTATTTTTACTTCAGGACAGGGGACTAAGTCCCAGAGTCCTGTATTGGCTGCCAACAAAATTTTTCTGATGTTGCTGGCAGCCAATTAAACGTGCTTGATCTCGCGGGAGTCTGACTCTCACAGGAGCGGATGGCCCAAGGGAAATAAAGCTCACTGGCCAATTAGAAGGCTCTATTTTTAAATTGGTGCTCCCACAAGAGTCTTTCGAGCCTCTTGTGGACCCAACCGTCCAGATATACAAATATTTTTTACCCTTAATTTCTAACAAGCATTGGCATAGCCAATAGGTCTCGCCTTTGGGGCCTTATAAGTGTTTAGCCAGAGCTATTGACTTTGCCAATGTCTTCAAGCTGTGCTGTAGAGAAGTGTGGCTGCTGTGCAGCATGCTGAAAAGTTATAATAAAAAAGTGTCAGAAGCATTTTTGTTACTTTATATATGACCAAGAAGGCATTATGCAAAACTGAACGACCATATTAAAAAAAGTATTTACAATAAATAATTTCCTCAGTTTTCTTTTGTTCTTGCAATGCTGGCAACTTGTTTCTGCCTATTACAATGGTTGTTTGTTAAAGCTTTTTTTTTGAGGGGGCATAAACAATCGGAGGGTGAAGGTTGGGAACTAGTACCTGTATTATAACACTAGCAGCGGCCAGACGCTAGGGGAGAATCAACAGATGCCAGATTCCGAGAGCAGGCTGAGGTGGTGCTGAGTGATGCTGAGGTGGTGGTGGTGGTGACTGTTGCGGAGACGATGCTGAGGTGATGCTGAATGATACTCAGGTCTTGCTGAGTGATACTGCTGTGGTGCTGAGTGATGCTGTGGTGGCCCTGAGTGATGCTGTGGTGACCCTGAGTGATGCTGTGGTGACCCTGAGCGATGCTGTGGTGACCCTGAGCGATGCTGTGGTGGTGCTGAGCGATGCTGTGGTGGTGCTGAGCGATGCTGTGGTGGTGCTGAGCGATGATGTGGTGGTGCTGAGTCATGCTGTGGTGGTGCTGAGTCATGCTGTGGTGGTGCTGAGTGATGCAGTGTTGGCCCTGAGTGATGATGTGGTGGTGCTGAGTGAAGCTGTGGTGGCGCTGAGTGATGCTGTGGTGGCGCTGAGTGATGCTGTGGTGGCGCTAAGTGATGCTGTTGTGGCGCTAAGTGATGCTGTTGTGGCGCTAAGTGATGCTGTGGTTGTGCTGAGTAATGCTGTGGTTGCACTGAGTAATGCTGTGATGGCGTTGAGTGATGCTGTGATGGTGTTGAGAGATGTGTTGGTGCTGAGTGATGCTGTGCTGGCTCTGATTGATGCTGTGCTGGCTCTGATTGATGCTGTGGTTGCGCTGAGTGATGCTGTGGCGGCGCTGAGTGATGCTGTGGCGGCGCTGAGTGATGCTGTGGCGGCGCTGAGTGATGCTGTGGCGGACCCGAGTGATGCTGTGGCGGACCCGAGTGATGCTGTGGCGGACCCGAGCGATGCTGTGGCGGACCCGAGCGATGCTGTGGCGGACCCGAGCGATGCTGTGGCGGACCCGAGCGATGCTGTGGCGGACCCGAGCGATGCTGTGGCGGACCCGAGCGATGCTGTGGCGGACCCGAGCGATGCTGTGGCGGACCCGAGCGATGCTGTGGCGGACCGAGCGATGCTGTGGCGGACCCGAGCGATGCTGTGGCGGACCCGAGCGATGCTGTGGCGGACCCGAGCGATGCTGTGGCGGACCCGAGCGATGCTGTGGCGGACCCGAGCGATGCTGTGGCGGACCCGAGAGATGCTGTGGCGGCCCCGAGAGATGCTGTGGCGGCCCCGAGAGATGCTGTGGCGGCCCCGAGCGATGCTGTGGTGGCGCCGAGCGATGCTGTGGTGGCGCCGAGCGATGCTGTGGTGTGGCGCCGAGCGATGCTGTGGTGGCGCCGAGCGATGCTGTGGTGGCGCCGAGCGATGCTGTGGTGGCGCCGAGCGATGCTGTGGTGGCGCTGAGCGATGCTGTGGTGGCGCTGAGCGATGCTGTGGTGGCGCTGAGCGATGCTGTGGTGGCGCTGAGCGATGCTGTGGTAGCGCTGAGCGATGCTGTGGTGGTGCTGAGCGATGCTGTGGTAGCGCTGAGCGATGCTGTGGTGGTGCTGAGCGATGCTGTGGTGGTGCTGAGCGATGCTGTGGTGGTGCCGAGTCATCCTGTGGTGGTGCTGAGTCATCCTGTGGTGGTGCTGAGTCATCCTGTGGTGGTGCTGAGTCATCCTGTGGTGGTGCTGAGTGATGCAGTGTTGGCCCTGAGTGATGATGTGGTTTCGCTGAGTGAAGCTATGGTGGTGCTGAGTGATGCTGTGGTGGCGCGGAGTGATGTTGTGGTGCTGCTGAGTAATGCTGTGGTGGCGCTGAGTGATGCTGTTGTGGCGCTAAGTGATGCTGTGGTTGTGCTGAGTAATGCTGTGGTTGCACTGAGTAATGCTGTGGTTACACTGAGTAATGCTGTGATGGCGTTGAGTGATGCTGTGATGGCGTTGAGTGATGCTGTGATGGCGTTGAGTGATGCTGTGATGGCGTTGAGAGATGTTGTGTTGGTGCTGAGTGATGCTGTGCTGGCTCTGATTGATGCTGTGCTGGCTCTGATTGATGCTGTGGTTGCGCTGAGTGATGCTGTGGTGATGCTGAGTGATGCTGTGGTGTTGCCGAGTGAGAGATAGAGTGAAGATATAATGCCCAATTAGAGAGGGTGGTGAGAGAGAAAGAGAGAGAAAGGGTGTACATAGAATAAAGAGTGGAGCGGGATAGAGAGAGAGAAAGAAGGGGAGAGAGAGTGAATGAAGGAGTTTGAAAGAGAAACAGATAAAGGGGTGAGAGAGAATGAAAGGCTAAAAAAGATAGAGAGGGGAGAGTTAATTAAGTAGAGAGAGAATTAGAGAGGGAGAGAGAGAGAGAAGGAGAGAGACAATAAGAGTGGGGGTGTGGAGTTTAAATAGAGTGAAGAAGTGACGCGGAAAAAGTAACCTTAAATATAGCTTTGTGCTTTGCGCGAATAAATATTTTTAAAAAACAGAGTGAGACAAAAATACTGGTAATTAGGCTGTGACTCCCAATATAAAACAAATAGTGATATAAGGTGAAATAAACCCACCGAAGCAATATTTCTAACTAGACAAAAAAAAGCTTGCATTTCAATGCTAATCGCTGTTGTTTTTCATGTGACTGTAGTCCAGGGCCGTCAGTTGGTAATGTGAGCTGCTGCTGCGATTGAAACATCAGAGTCCAGAGAGTTAATGAGCCATGACGAGGAAATGAGGAAGAGATAGGAAACCCAGATGGCAGCTGCGCGCGTGCACGCTATCGTGAACGCAAGCTGGTCGCCAGCCGAAAGCCAGTGGGTTTGCACTTCCAAAACCCGCTTACTAAAACTCTCGGCCAGACCAGCGCAAGCGCTGGTGCAGGCCGAGACCTAAAAAAACTACTGAGGAGATTTACAGCAAATCACAAAAAACAATCGGCGGACCAAGATCTAGATTCCAGCCAAATTTGGTGCAATTCCGTTCAGCAGTTTTTGCTGTAGCCCTGCCTAAATATATATTTATATATAAATATACACACATATATATATATATATATATATATATATATATCCATTTAACAGGGTGCATCCGTATAACGCGAGGGTGGCACTCATGATAACATACGAAGAACAAATGGCACGGAGCACTCACGGGATCCCGAAAATTCGGTTTATTCAGCAGGCGTGTTTCGACATGTATACATTTTTCAATGCTGATTAACAAAGTGAAGTCGGCCACAATGCTATTGGATAATTTTAAACTCCAAAGGACTGATCTGATTGGTGGAAATGTGGCAAGCGTAGGATGACAATAACATCTTGTCTCAATACTTATTTGTTCGCCATGATTGCGTGATGCTTTTAAAATAATTCCAAATGGAATGCCTGCGTTTATTCTTATGTCGTGTTGATGACTGATCACAATGTCCCAATAAATCATATCCTCCACACATTAGCTCAAAAACGTCAGGTACTTGGCACATTTTTTTGGGCACATGGTAAAATAAACATTGTTTTCACTGAGAAACACTGGCGCTTCATGGACCAGTGTATCGCTGGGATACATATTTGGAAAATACCTTGGCTTTTAAAGAAACACTGCCCTCCCCAAGGGTCTATATCCCACCTGTCACTTGCGCTACGGAAGAAGCATAGGATAGGGTTATGGCACTAAAAGGCCTGTTGACACATGTCTCCCTGCTCATTTAAATCATGGGCAATCCTGAGTACCCCCAGACCCCCGCAGCGACTTAGAATGCATACCATGCCTGGCAAATAGCCAATTATAAAGGAGTAGGTGACTTTTTCGACCACACAGGCCTCGGGTAACATCCTTAACTCCAGACTTGTCTTGGGCTGTCCGCGTAGGAGATATGGCGACTACACAGCACTTAAACATTGGGTCTCCCAGTCTTCGATCCGCCCCCTATCTACGCGTTTCGGGAAATCTGAGAAGTGGATGATTACTAGAAGAGAAGATAAGGGCCCCCTCTCGGATATCTATGCCTTTCCTAATAAACCAGCAAAATTTGTCTAAATCCCCTGCGCAAAGGCGATGGGAGGATAAACTAGAGTGAACATTAATACTTGGGGAGTGGATATTCACCAAAGCCCGCACTTCGTCCTGCAGTGCAATGGGACAGGAGGCGAGGCTTACGGTTGCCCATTATTGGTATTACACCCCTGTTAGAGTGGCCAAATGGCATGCTGGTAACTCGGATGCCAGCAGGCGCCACTGTAAATCACTCGGGCACTATAACACACCTCCTTTGGTGATGCCCTACACTAGAGGTATTGGGGAGAGGTGCTTAAATATTTTAATTAGATTTTGGGCACAGATATCCCCAACATACTCAGCTATGTTCTCTTCGGGATACCAAACGCACTGACATACCGACTATACTCAAGTAGAGGGAAAGCTATCACGATGGAGCTCTACTCGGCAAAAGAGACCATCACGCTAAATGGGGCACTGACTCCGTGCCCACCCATACAGAATGGCTGCATAAACTATGGGACGTCATAGGCATGGAACTATTCAAAGCCTCACTGAGAGCCACACTGCCACAGTTTTAATGTGGGGCCAATGCGTCCAATTTTTAGCCTAAGAATTCCAGGAACCAACCTGCCTGCACTACCTCCGGATACTACGACTAACGCAGAACGAGCACACCGGTAAACCGGGCAATGAAGCAGACTAAATAGGTTCTGGATGTCCCACTGACGCTCACTCAGCGACCCTGAACTATATAAGTCAGTAACGATAAGACAAAGGAGCCTACCCTTACCCCTGGTTATCCCCTCCAAGCCCCCTACCCCCCACTCCCAAAATGGACAATAACATGTGAATGGCTGCATAATGGACAATAACGTGAATATATGTTGTCTGTATAACGAGATTTCATGAGATATCGAGGACTATAACCTAGGTTTTTTTCAGAGCACTTCTGAGAAATAAAATATTCTTTGATTCATACCCAAGAGAGTTTTTCCTTTACGTTATAAGATTAAGCACAAATATTTCCTTGGAATTTTTAATAATTTTGACCAGAGGTTGCATACACTCATTGGAACATACAGATTGAGTACTGAGCGGTGTTGTTGCCCCAACCCTTACATGAGTGTCTAAATCCATTTCAATTGACGACCAGATACAGAATAAGGGTATTAATCGGCGGGTCTTGAGTGTGTCGGGCCTCTAAGATGCTAATATTGACATGCGCCTGGCTCTAAGATGCTAATATTGACATGCGCCTGGCTACCCTGATTGAATCCACTTTGATCTTGGTGGATCATCTGTCACCGGTGTTATGATATCTTTATGCTGTAATGTGCCGCTCATTAAAATGATCATCTTAATGTACGCGCTAGCACTGTGTAACACTTCCTATGTGCCATACAGAACTTATGTGGCTGAATAGCCAATTGCATATCTTTGAAAAAACAAATCAATAAAAAAAGAAATTATTTCCAAATGGTCTCTTGTGGGGTTGAAGAAATATTTAAATCACATGAAGAAATTAGTTCTGCAGTTTGCCGCAGGGGCAAGGAGAGCTGGCGTAATAGAAGCCACTCCTGCCCCTTCCCCCACGCACACACATGGCATCCTCTCCCTGTGTTAATGTGCTTTAATACCTTCAGGGGTCCTCTGCGGAATCCTGCCATGCCACAGATGTGAGCTGGGCCCCAGTCGAGATTATGGCCGAGATAAATGTCATTAGACTGACTGGGAGACATTGCGAAAGAGAAGTTTATAACTTCCTGACAGACCGCTGCAAATCCCAAAGGCTACCAGATAGAGAAACAAAGTATGGTACAGGGCCAACCAGAGGGTTCTGATCCACCAGACAATGCACAGTGTATCAACTCCCTCCTGACCCCCGTCCAGACAGCAGAGCGTGGGTGAGGATCATCCACAGACCAGACCGTGGAAAACACCTGCCGCAGAACAGGAAAACACACCAATCATGCTGTGCAGGGTGCAGGCAGGGGATAATCATTTACTAGGGCCCCATCCACAGCTTCGTACACGGCGAATTACTGCAGAGACTTTGGCAGGAGGCCAGTTACATTACACACAGGAGAAACTGTCTGCAAACAAATCTCCTACTTACTGGGAGAGTTTTACACGCAGAAAAAGAATAAACCTCTTTTAAAACGGTTAAAGCTGTGATTCCAACAGTTTTTCTTCAAGGACACAGTCTGCTGTGATTAATCCTATAAATCTTAGCATTCTCCTTGACAAACATTTATCGCTTGAACCCTACACAATTCACGCCCACCTTTTACTGTTTCAGATTTGTAAAGAATACCGGCCAGTTCGTTTTATTCCTTGCATAGATTACATTTTTCACCTTATTAGACAGGGCTTGTCTAACTTGAGTTAAGGCCATGAAACTCTGAACTATAGTAACATGGTACTCTTTGGACATCACTCCACCCCTCCACTTTGAAGGTAAACTGAAAGGATCCACCACGGTGTTAGTGTATTGAAGCTTAGAAGTACACAACCAACAGACCGTCACGGCAGATAACAGCGGCTTTGAGGAACTGTCCCCATCAGCACTTTCCCAATCTAAACATCAGCATTCCATTCGGAACCGCTGGCACAGGATGCAAGTACAGCAATGCACTCCAACGCAAACCCAACATGGGAAGTGTTGTGATCTCTTCCGTGCATCCAGTGTACAGTGGAAAGTTTCATCTATTTCCGAAAAAAAGACGACTACTCTCAGACAGAAGCCTGGAATGGCAGTCTTTTTGTGGAACCTTCTGGGTCCATCAAACTACTGGTGCTGAGCTTCCACGTAGGGCTTATGCCAGCCTGTGATTGCGAATATGCATGTCAATGCCACAAATCAAAGTCACTGCGATTGGGGGAAAATAAAAATAAGAAACTTAGCACTCAAAGGCAATAACCCAACACTATTGCATGTGGCTACTTAAGGCCAGTTGTCTTGTAAGACATTTATTGAAATCCTTCTTAACGAGACTTCATATGGCGATGCATATTACATAAAATGACTACAATAAGACCCATATAAGAGACACATAATAATGGAGAATAAACAACGAGTTCAGCCTGTGACGATTCATTCAAAAACTGTTTACAAAAGACATTCCCACTAACTCGGAAGGGGAGATGATTACTTGCATTTCCTTTATAAAATTTGGCACCCCCAGCAAAAAGTAGCAAATGCTAAATATGGCTAGACTAGAACTTCACTTACTGAAACGCAATTAGCCAGCATTGGAAAAATGAAAACTACTAATTGACACCTGGACCCAATGTCAAGATACATTTTTTACTCTTAAATCAAATTCCATCACACCCAATAACACCAATTTCAAAGGCCAATGAAGTGCACTGTAACAGAAGACAATCATATATTAGTCCACCATGTTACCACAGATATTGATAGTTTCCATAAGTGAAAACGTTCTCAGTCTCACTTTTAGATTAACCCACTTCTACAGTGCTGATCTACAACCATAGATCAAAAATATAAAATGGGAACTCACTTGCATCAGATTTTTGTTATACAGATCGAGCCTGAGAGAAAGAAGCTCGCTGTAACAAGAATGGATAGAGTTTAAAAATGTGCCAAGGCCTACCTGCCTTTAGTGGCTATGAGTGAGCCAGGTGCTGATGGAAATAAACAACTGCAAGACCTGCGGGTGCTAGGGCAAAACCATTTAACGCCATTCACAACATGAGTGTGAAGTAAAATGGACGCAAACATAGGAATCAGACCAGAAGGAACACAGAAGTGTATATATACCTTGAGAGCATGACTGAACCACATCCCCCTCAAAAGGCCTCTGGAAACAAAACCTTTCATACAAGCTCTTAATTATAGAGATGTGGAAGATCTAACCACAACAACTGCCTAGAATAAGTGGTATCTGACTAGACCAAGGGCAGCAATCCTCCCCACTCTCATACAGATACTGCTACTTTGGCTGAAGATGAAAAACAGCCCCCAGCTTGTCAGGAGAGGTGACCCCAGCCATAGTCTAAATGCAATAAGGAGGCACATTGAAGGATTATAGGGCCAAACGAGCTGAACTGACTATTTAGATACATATAAGACACCCATTTGCAAAGCCAATTGGCCTGACCCTGGCTGGCAGTCTTTTGACTTAGTCAATGTTTGCCATGATTTTTATTTAAAAAAAATTGTTCTGGAAGCGGTCATGCCCTAGCAAATGTAGATAAAAAAGAGGAAATAGCAAAAGTATTTTTTGGGTCTCAAAAAGCACACATTGCCCCAGAGTCCTTAGTACTGAAGGGATCAACTTTATTTGTGGATATGCTCCTTGTGAATGGCAAAATGCCATCACTCAGAGTGAAGATAGCCAATGGCTGAAGTAGACTAACCCACTGCCCCATGCTGTATGCTGTAGTGGATGGAAGAAAATGTGAATGGAACAAAAGACCAATGAATAAAAGGGGCTGGTTGAATGGCCCGCTAAGTAAGTATGTTAAGGGGTGTGGAATTCAACTCCCACAACATATTGTTTGGGATCAAGTATAGTAAGTTTTCATGTGTATTTTGTCCACTGGACAAGTAGGCCCAACCCAGTACAGCACAAACCCTTTGGTTTCCAGTTTATCTGATCAAAGTGCAGACTGTCTACCACTAATGCAAGATTTATACTCATATGGGTGCATGTGGTGTGTGTGTATATATCTCTCTCTATATATTTATATACATACACATATACACACAGATATACACATACATACATTCCTACACACACACACACACACACACATTCATTCACTGAAAAAAACAAAGGTTAAAGGGATGTTATAATTAGGTGAAAATATCAGTTAAAACATACCTTTTAAACAAACAAAACCACTGAAATTCACCAGTTATAAAGCAAGATATTATTACAATACCCAACTAAGACGTCACCATAACCAATTTTTTAAAGTGAATTTCTATATTTTTTAGCGTAAAGTAAGGTATCCATCACCATGCGCGATGTGAGGTTGTGCACCGTGGCCTAAGACTGTGTGCATCATGGGTTCGGGTGTTCCCAGGGGCAAAGCTCATGCCCAGTGCCCAACCCCCCCACGGAACCCACTCCCACCCCGCAGCGCACAGCCTTCAGCTTGGCCAACAGCTCTTGGGCACGCATGGCTGACTATGTGATGTAACAATATAAAGGGTGTCATTTTAAGTAAGGCAGACATACAGACTTTGTCAAAGGGTTAGAACATCAAAATATAGAAAGCAGGCCTACTGACTTTAACAAGGGGTCAGCACATCAACATATATAAGCAGACCTTTTTGTCAAATAGTCACAAATAACCATAATCAAATAAATATTTTATAAACTTACACACAGCAATGTTCAATAAAAATGATTGCAAAACTATTTTCAATAAAGCCTTTTAAATAAAAAAAACATGTCCGAGCCTTTTTCTAAACATTTTTTCAGGCTACAAAATGCAGCCAAGAACCAGCCACAATTGGGCCCTCCACTCCTGCTGATAAACATATAGCTCCACCTCGGAGTGCTATAAAAAATAATGGTAAGCCCTCCTCAGGTCATGGATTCAATAACCCTAGAAACTTCCTGCGTTTTTTTTAATGTTGCTTGGGGGATGCTGCATTCATTGCAAGTTATTACTGAGATCACATCGAGGCTGATTTGTTTAGCCCTTGTGTACTTCGGCTGGAAGTCACTGTTTTGATATGGACTGAGAACATTACACTAATCACTACTGCGTTTTGAAATAAGGAACAAATGGACCAACACATTCCTACTTGGTGACTCCATCCAGGCTTGGAGGTGTACGTGGTTGTGATTTTACTCGCTGGGAATCATGCACAGAAGATCCTTTCTGTATGAATTGACACGGTCGCCTGCGATTCATTCCTGCTCCCTTGAACCACCCGGACTAGGAGGAGTACATTGATGTGAATATATTTGATGGGGCTGTCTGCAGAATTCACATTGGTCCTGTGGAAGACCCACCGTGATGTTCATACAATAACACACATACTCCGGGTCGAAACGTCGACGCTTAATCCATCCACGTCCTGAAGTCACTTCACCTTATAAATCATTGTCAAAGCCAATACAGGGTGTTAGTTGAACTACATACATTGTGTTAGGACAGTAACTCCATAAATGTTATGCTTTAAGTACAATTGTCTGTCTTTGTGATTATGCACTGATTACTGTCACGCCATTGTAACTCCATGTCATATCAGTTTTGTCTTAGTCCTGCGAATTAACTGTATTACAGCTATATATATATATATATATATATATATATATATATATACACATATATATATATATATACACATATATATATATATATACACATATATATATATATATACACATATATATATATATATACACATATATATATATATATACACATATATATATATATATATACACATATATATATATATATATATATATATATATATATAGATGCATTTAAATGATATATAAATAATATATATTGAGTATAACCTTGGTTTGGTGTGTTTTGACTTATTCCTTTACTTTCACAACAAGGGTGTGATCGTTTTTGACTTACTGTGATTTAAACCAAGCAATTGATTTGGTTTGGGGTGCTTTGACTTATCCACTTACTTTCACAACAAGCGTGTGATCATTGTTGACTTATTGTGATTGATACTAAGCAACTGATTTACCCAACAGAACGCACTGTAGCATTTATCTATGATACCCAGTTTCTGAGGGACACAGGGTTGCCCCATTATAGTTAGTGGCTGAGGGTTGGGCAGAGTCGGGAAATAGTTCCAGGCTGCAGTGCAGCCAGTTCCAAAAGTGATTTTCCTGGACAGATTTTCCGTCTTGTGAAATCGGGTCTGTTGTTCTCACTAATCCAGATTCAGGAACAAGAGCCTTCTTATAATTGAGGCAAGCGGAATTACGTCAGGTCAGGTCTATAGGATTAGCAAAATCAGAGCCTTGCTGGAATCAAAACCCAGATTTAACATGAGCCCTGGCATAATCAGAAACCTATTAGAGCTTTTATATCATGAGAATGCTGACATAATTTGTCACATCTCTGCACAGCATCAAAATGGGCAAGTGGTGTTTTTTTTCCACAAGATAAGTAAATTTAAGAATTATCCCATCCCTCGGACAGTAGATATTTTATAGGAGAGAGAGAGGGAGAAGAGAGAGGGAGAGGAGAGAGGGAGAGGAGAGACAGAGAGAGCAGAGACAGAGAGAGGAAAGATGAGAGAGTGTGTGTGTGGTGTGTGTGTGTGTGTGTGTACACGTACTAAAATCAAAAAGGTCTTGGCTAAAATTAGACATAACAAAACTACTGTCAAAAAGCAGAAGGGGGGCTACAACTGCCATTTTATTAGGTCTAGCCTAGAGCCTACTGTATCACCAGCCTCATGATAAAAAAAATAAAAAACAGAAAATATATATATTTACACACACGCACACACACGCGCACACAGGAGCTTACGGTCAACCACGTTCATCCAGTGAACTGATCAAGTGCCAGTCACACTTTACTTCGGCAAACCACACCATTCATCATGGGGCAATACGTTAGACCACTTCGACCATTGGTTCTCTTCAATATTAGTGATGGCACTGTCTTCTTGCACTTGTGCACATCTGTCTACAAAGTAGCCCACTACAGTGCCAAGTGTCCGGTAGGTCAATTTCTGTTTTCATTTAGTTTTGTTTATAGTTACGCTCGAGACAAATCAATTTTCACTTTCATTCGTCTTTTTTTGTAAACATGCACATCACCTTTGGAAGGAAGTATTTTTACTTTTTATTACTTTTACTGTCTAGTCCATAGTGCAAAAAAAGTATTAGCTTTGACAATCCTGTTGATAGTGTGGTTCAGAAAAGAAGACTTCAAAAATTCACTTGACAGCAACGGAAGCTCGACCATCATGCAGTTAATGATAGGGTCCTTAAATCACACAATAATGCAACATCTTAAGTCTCCAGGTACACAATTTCCTATTAGGCACCCTTAAAGACATTCGACAAATTAGGCATGGCAGAGTTATTGTTAAATGGAAATTCAACTGATTTTTTGTTCAATACTTTTTGCTCCCCATACTTTCTACTGTGGCTCTTATACGGGAAAATGAGCATTGCCAAAGCCAATAAGTCCCACCTGTTCAACTTGCTGGCCTTGGCAACATCAGCAAAAAAAAGAAAGAAAAAAAAAGGTGAAAAAAAGCAAAAATAAAGCCATGACGCTACGGCAGCTCAGCACGGTGACGTATGCACACATGCATCTAAAGGTATGTGAACATGTGACAAGACACTGCCACCATTTTTTTTACAGGTCCAAGATGGCAGATGAAACTTGGAGCCATAAGTTTCCAAAAGTTTAAACTTATATGAGAGTGTTTTCTTTTTTTAAATGAAGCGGCCCAGCAACAAATAGCAGCTGTCAGGCTCTCTAAAAAAACAATGTTTTTTTTTTGTTTTTTTAATAGGACCGTGACAGAAGGGGGTGGTGGAGCAACGGAGGACCAGGTGGGAGGAGCAGGCGAGGAAGCAATTTGAGGGGCAAAGCAGCACACGAGGTAGAAAGCAAGAAAAAATAACAAAATAACGTAGCTGCACGAATGTGGGCAGTGGAAGGATACACGTCATCTAATCAAAAGGACAATAAATAAGCTGTTCTCCAGGGGAGAGATGAACACAAGAGGAAGGAAAACTATCAAATAAGAAGCAAGAAAATGAGAGTGACGAGAAAGGCAGACATGGTAAGCAACAGGCTGACCCAAATTCCAATGTAAGTTTAGGTATGGTCCAGAATAGCTCTTTCAACACTCACCTAAAAGCTGTCTCTACACCTAAAAATAGGGGTATTTTCCAGTGGGTTCACATTAAAATATTGACAATAAGGATTTGAACTGTTTAAGCCAATATAGAATACATTATAAACACCTATGTTGCTCCAATAAAGGGCATCTCTATTACCCTCGATAGGTTTGGATTTTTCATAAACTCACTTATGTAACAGGAAAATGTGTTTGTTTCTGTATTTGAACAATCAAAATGATATACTCTGTACTGTTCATTTCTTCTTGTAGTTGAGTCCAGTTCATGTATTATCCACAAATACTCCCTCTTCAGTAGCTCATAATTCTGGTCTGTCCAGCTCTGTTTCTGATGATGCTGCAAATGGCTGATGGTGTGAATGTTTTTAGACCTCTTTTGTACTGAAAATCTGGAGCATGTTCATCCCATTCTTAGGTTTAATGCTAGCAAAGACCTTTTAATGTCACTGAATTATATGTAAGCAATTGTGTTACTTCTGGGTCTTTCAGCCGACCCTTTTTCCATTGGTCAGTTATTGTGTCATTCACATATTTCTTCCGCCCAATGAAGCATACTGCATGGGGTCAGCATTTCAGCCACTGACTTATTTTACTATATGTGAAGGCATTCTGCCCTTTCAGTACATCCACATACAAAATAGTTACATTCAGTGCCAGGGACTCCTATGACAATATGTGCTTTTTGAGACCAACAAATATGATACATATATATATATATATATATATATATATATATATATATACATATACATATACATATACATATACATATATATATATATATATATATATATATATATATATATATATAACCAAAAACGCCCAGAAGCTTGAGGCCGCACACAGCTGCAGGTGAGTTACAAACTCCATTTGAACCAAGCAGGCAGCTTAACATCCCTTTGAAGTCCATGGCCCGACGCGTTTCGATGCCGCTGTTTGCATCTCCTCAGAGGCCGTGTCAGCGGAGGTGATTTATGGCTGCCGCATTTCCCCTGCGTGTTTGTGGTTAGTGAGCTATCAATGCTTCTCCCTTGGTGGAAGTTCATTTTCAAATGCACGCTGTGATATGAGGTCTCATTTTGCCAAATAACGCCCTCTGGTGGGTTACCTCTGCTGCAGCTAATTATGGACGATTATTCTCGGCCCTCCATTGAGCCTTGGATGATACTCTGCCGGCTTCATTAAAGGTACCCTGCATCTTCGGAAAGAGGAATCTTCCTCTCCCCTAGTCCCGTTGGTTGCGGGCAGTGCGATCCCTCTGCGGCCTGGAACCGCCGCATAATATATAACCAAAAACGCCCAGAAGCTTGAGGCCGCACACAGCTGCAGGTGAGTTACAAACTCCATTTGAACCAAGCAGGCAGCTTAACATCCCTTTGAAGTCCATGGCCTGACGCGTTTCGATGCCGCTGTTTGCATCTCCTCAGAGGCTTCTGGGCGTTTTTGGTTACATATTATGCGGCAGTTCCAGGCCGCAGAGGGATCGCACTGCCCGCAACCAACGGGATTAGGGGAGAGGAAGATTCCTCTTCCGAAGCTGCAGGGTACCTTTAATGAAGCCGGCAGAGTATCATCCAAGGCTCAATGGAGGGCCGAGAATAATCGTCCATAATTAGCTGCAGCGGAGGTAACCCACCAGAGGGCGTTATTTGGCAAAATGAGACCTCATATCCCAGCGTGCATTTGAAAATGAACTTCCACCAAGGGAGGAGCACTGATAGCTCACTAACCACAAACACGCAGGGGAAATGCGGCAGCCATAAATCACCTCCGCTGACACGACCTCTGAGGAGATGCAAACAGCGGCATCGAAACGCGTCAGGCCATGGACTTCAAAGGGATGTTGAGCTGCCTGCTTGGTTCAAATGGAGTTTGTAACTCACCTGCAGCTGTGTGCGGCCTCAAGCTTCTGGGCGTTTTTGGTTACATATTATGCGGCGGTTCCAGGCCGCAGAGGGATCGCACTGCCCGCAACCAACGGGATTAGGGGAGAGGAAGATTCCTCTTTCCGAAGCTGCAGGGTACCTTTAATGAAGCCGGCAGAGTATCATCCAAGGCTCAATGGAGGGCCGAGAATAATCGTCCATAATTAGCTGCAGCGGAGGTAACCCACCAGAGGGCGTTATTTGGCAAAATGAGACCTCATATCCCAGCGTGCATTTGAAAATGAACTTCCACCAAGGGAGGAGCACTGATAGCTCACTAACCACAAACACGCAGGGGAAATGCGGCAGCCATAAATCACCTCCGCTGACACGGCCTCTGAGGAGATGCAAACAGCGGCATCGAAAAGCGTCAGGCCATGGACTTCAAAGGGATGTTAAGCTGCCTGCTTGGTTCAAATGGAGTTTGTAACTCACCTGCAGCTGTGTGCGGCCTCAAGCTTCTGGGCGTGCGTGTATATATATATATATATATATATATATATATATATATATATATATATATATATATATATATAATTATTTTATTTTCATTCGCCAATGACTTTCCCTCAAAGAAAGAAACGGCACTCCAAGATGGAAGAATATCGCCACTGTTTAATCCATTAAAACCCTAAGGGCAGAACGCATTTCGGTTGTATAACAACCTTTTTTCATCTGGAGAGCGCCATTTTGAACACACTTTATATACCATTTTAAATGCTAAACATAAAACTACTATTCGGTTCACTGCATGCAACTCCATGTTAATAACAATTGTCCAGCACTACGGGGTTTAATTTACATATCAGACTGAAATAGCCAAATATTGCCATCCATATTCATTTCCTTTTCTGATTGTTATTACTTACAGCAATTCAAACGTGCACATGTAAAAATAACTTTCATAAGTTTGCTTCATTTAATATCGGCACATTTTGCCCTAACCGCGTGTACACGCTAAAGGAGCAATTATTTAAAATTCAGTTTTATCAATATTAGATTGCTCAAAGAATTCTTTTGGTCCTAGCAAAAGTTTCACACAATCATAGATGCTTAAAATACAATGAGTCCAAGTATGTGTACTACAGCCAGAGATATTTACCATAGTTCCTGCCTGCTGCAGGAGCCTGAATAAAAGTCACTTTTCAATTAGACACAAAACAAAACAGCTAGTATAAACCAGATATGCAGCCTCAAATGTATGAAGATAAAAGCTTTCGCTGCCAGCAACCAAAGTAATTTGTGTTAAACCATTATTTTTTATCTTTCTGCACCATGCTGGAAGTCATCACAATTGGGAGTTGACTGGCTGAAAACGAACAACCTCCTTCTTTTCTCTTGTCGTTGAGGCTGCATATTAATATGAGATCTCTATTCTGGTGCGTTTAAATCGTCAAAAAAAGTATACATTTCACCATCAGTAAAGGATCGCCTCTCCAAAGCCACTTTTAACGGCAAGCCTGCGGCTGGGTAGCGAGCCCCTACAAATCCATCCGACATGTTCAGTAAAATCCAAATCTTATCTGCTTCCATAAGCGTGATTTAATTAATTACATTGCAGCAATTACAAGACTCAAAGCGTTTCGGAGCTTCTGGCTCCTTGCTCACGAGTAATACGACCGTCAATTCCTTCAGTTTTTAAAATACACCACGTGATTACTGAATAAACATAAACAACAGACGTGTGCGGGTCTTAACAATGGAGTATTTCTACATTAATTCATACTTCATTTACATAAAACTCAGTGCGAAAGACATCACAGTGGTTTTATAAGAAAATCTTATAACTCATGTCTTATATATTTTGTGAATACAAGCCGATCATTTTGTACGAAAACAATTATCAATGTTATATCCGATTTATTTCGTAAAGCTCAAATAACACATTCACATGACAATACTTTTTGCACCAATAATTTCATACTTTTATCGAAATTATTCAATCCGTTCCACTTTATTGACACCGGGTCAACCTTCATGCACACAATTATGCCCAAGTGGGCGTTTTTGTAACGTACAAGTATTTTATAAATGTGGGGCCTGTAAAGCTTGTAAAAATAGCCACAATGTAAAAAGTATTGTGTTGTCAGAAAATTAAAAACCTTTTCAGATAACAAAACATCTCACTTGCAACTCTGATTATGTTGTTTATGTACTATGGTGTCCATGTAATAAATATTACATTGCTAGCACCATACATGGGGCGAAGAAAAGAATTTTAGAACATTTGATAGCAATTACCAAAGAGGACATTAAGTACCCCATAGCAAGACATTTTAAAACTTTCCACAATCAGAATACCAATATGGTATCATTTTGTGTCCTTGACAGGATCCAGGTCCGAGAAAGAGGTGGAAATAGGGTACAAGAATTGAGGCGTCTAGAATCTAGACTAATCATTAAAAATAATACCCTTTACGCCTCGGGCCATAATCTTGATGAGGAATTAGCCGTACATTTAGGGTAACCATTTAATCAATCGCATAAGAATGGATTTGTGCTTTAGTGCTACCTCATGAGCGATAGAAGTTTGTTTAACATTTAGTGAAGTAGATTTTAATACAATTTTATTTTTTGTTACAGGTGTATGGGGGTTTCTCGAAGACTACAAGATGCAAGAAAGCTAAAAATATATATGATCAGTGCGATAAATGTGACATCATCATTTGAGGCACAATGATGGTTCAAGGGGACCTTTGAAGCTACATGCCGATAGTGCCCACTTGGGCAGAATTGAGGGCATGAAGCAAGACCTGCTGTTAATAAAGGTGTAAAGGATTGAATTTGCCAAATCGGATAAAATTAGAGAGTATTTCTAGAAAACTATGAAAGGATTGGTGCAATACATATTGCTACATTTGTGTGCCATTTGAGCTTCACAAATTAATTCAACTGAAGAAAATGTCGAGAAGGATTTTCAAATAAAATAGTTGGCTTACATTCATTATATGCAAAAACGCCCACTTGGGCAGAATTGTGTGCATGAGGGTTGACCCGGTGTCCATAAAGCTGGAACGGATCGAATATGCCAAGAGTAGAATTTCAGATCATTTCGATAAAAGTATTAAATTATTGGTGCAAAACGTATTGTCATGTGAATGTGTTATTTGAGCTTTACGAAATAAATCGGATATAACATTGATAATTGTTTTCGTACAAAATGATCGGCTTGTATTCACAAAATATATAAAACATGAGTTATAAAATTCTCTTATAAAACCACTGTGATGTCTTTCACACTGAGTTTTATGTAAATGAAGTATGAATTAATGTAGAAATACTCCATTGTTAAGACCCGTACACGTCTATTGTTTAGGTGTATTCAGTAATCACATGGTGTATTTTAATAACGGAAAGAATTGACGGTCGCATTACTCGTGAGCAAGGAGTCAGGAGCTCCGAAACGCGTTGAGTCTTGCAATTGCTGCAATGTAATTAATTAAATCACGCTTATGGAAGCAGATAAGCTGCGGTGTGTTTTGTTTGGATTTTACTAAACACGTCGGATGGATACATAGATATATATATATATATATATTTATTCATTCATTCCTTCACGGTGTTCAATTAAAAAAAACACCAATGCAGCGGCACAGCATGGAATACAGGCATCCAAGAGGTATAGATCCAATTTTTCTTTATTTTCCTTGGGCGAATTCCAAGACATTCACAAAAGCACTGAATAATTAAAAAATAAAGTGATTATATATATATATATATATATATATATATATTTGGCAGCTCCCCCAAACAATAACATTGTACAAAAACCATGACAAAACAAACACTGACAAAACCAAAAGATTGGCAGCCGAAGTCGGACCTACTGGCTTTGCCAATGCACTTTCACTTTTTTTTCCACCAGACACATGTAATCTAATAAAGTCATAAATAAAAAATGCATACGTAGATAAAAAGTCTTTGCATCAGCCCTCTTCATCCATTGGTCTGTTCAAATGTCCAGCACAATTTGCTAAGGCTCATCACAGCACACACCATGGGGCAAGGGGTCAGAGCACTTCAGCCATTAGCGCTCTTGCTCTGTGAGTGATAGCATTTTTTCTAATCACATGTGCACATCCATTTAAAAGTAAGTCAGCTATCAGGCCTGGTGAGCCAATACTTTACTTAGCCAATACATTTTTCTTTCCATCTTATCATTTTTGTATTATTTTTAGTCACCCCTTTATGTTTAAACTAGGACTTCAGCTTTCAGCTATTTCAAGCCAATAGTACCCGTTTGAGACAACAAACCCCATAGTCCCCTGTAGTAAGCAATAAAACGAATAAAGATTTCTGTACCCAAGTACACCTGCAAGCACCAAAGCACTCATATTCCTCTAATAAAAATATATGCAATGGTCACTTTTTTTTTTTTAACATAACATTTGTATTGCAAGCATGTGGTCACCATCGTACCAAGTTGCCCAGGCTGAATCAATTGGCTTTGTCAATGCTTAACTTTTGTATTCATCCTTTTGTGTGTGTAAACGATATCTTCAGGTTACAGAAACTCAAAGCTAGTTGTACCTTTTCTTTCCGCCAATTAGAATCATATTTTCCTGTGATGTACATTAAAATGAACAAGAGTTTCTATGCCTGTTGCCTGTTAGAAAGCACCTGTACTGTTCTACAACAATTTTCAGTGATTGCTATTTTTTGGTTTATTTAATATTTTTATCATAAGAAAATGGCCGGTATGTTTAGAAGAAGGAGGCATGTTTTCTCTTTTTTTCTTTTCTTGTTTTGATTTGTGGCCCATGTCTGCAACAAAATAGGTTTTAAAACAATCGCAGCAGCTAGTTTAAGCCAGCCCTATTGGCTTTGGGAATGTTTTTTTCCTATGTATAGCCAGATCATTTTGCTATTCAAATTTTTTTATGGGCCCTACAAAAACGTCAAGACCAGAATACATTTAGGCACCAACTAAGCTACACAACATACAGTTTAAACCCAAAATGACACCAACAGTAAAGGCTGACTCTCCTTTCGAAGACAGCGCCAGCTCTACAAATCACTTAGTTGCAAAGCTAAGAATAAAAATGTAATCAACTGTATCTGGTTTTATTTTTAACTCGGTGTGTAACTAAAGGGATATTCAACAGCCCTCAGCATCCAAAAAGTATATTCACAACTTCCACCTCCTTTGTGAAGAGCTGACATTTAATTTCAACTGCAAGCTGGCAAAGATTAGCTCTTTTGAACATTTGTGTATTGCTCTTTGTACCTTGCAGCAAGTTCAAAATGTCAGAGTCGGAACCTGTTGAAATTACGAATCGACTGCTTTACACCCACTTATTGCTCCCCTTTCCAATGAGATCGATTTAAAACAATTAAGCTTCCATCACAGAGTAGATGATATGTGCTCATCCTTTTCCTGTACTAATTTTCACTCTCCACCTTCATCTTTCTTTGCACGTTCGTCTTCTCCTTTACCTGTCCACTGGTTGCTGCTCCGTTTAGGTGGACTTTTTGCGGCAAATGTAGATTGTCTATGAAAACGGTTAGTCACGGTCTCCTTCATGATCTATTTGGCTGAAAGATCATCTCTAATTCAGAAGAGCTCTCCATAGCATTTCAGCTCGTAGGTGCCTCCAGCTATAGTCTAATAAGCCACCTAGCTTCATGAAGTATTTATGCATTTTCCAAATCGACATTAACATAACAGAAGAGACCAGGCTTCAGACACGCAAAAGCAGCAAGTGATAAGCTGCCTGAGGCGCTGCCATAAATTGCTCCCATGAATCTATAGCCCATGAAAACAATGTACGCGATGAGACATCAGATCGGGCTTCAAGAGAATCATAACTTTTTTAAATATGTATTTAACCTAGCAAACGTTTATTTTTTTAATATTTGTATTTCTGTTGTAGCACAGGCTTTTCTCACATTTTATGGATCATTACTTTAAAGTGAAGTGTGTGTGATGTTAGCCAAAAATAATGCAACTAATAATATATTTTCCTAACCATTGAGTAAAATGTCAAACACTGAGAGCTATCTCAGCGAATGATCCAACACCTTGAAAGGAAGTTTGGAGCATAGCCTACAAAAACGATTTAATACAAAGGGTGGTTAGTAGCGCTTCTTACTACTTCAAAAAGCGTGACAGGCTTCAGACATAGACGCGGGTCTACAAAATTTCAATGAAAGTATAGGACTGCTCCAATAACGCTCATCAATGATGGCTGTGGCAACATAGTTACAGACTTTGCTGCAGTGCATAGGTCTCACTTTTAAACCTAACAATATATTCAGCTCACATAATACTGATGTTTATGTCGTAAGATACCATGGTAAACAATAAAGGTAAACTTTGTGGTCCACTTTAAATATGCGCAGTTTGGCCAAGACCTATGGCAACGAGTTGCAGAGTGAAGGAAAAAGGTTTGGTATCGTGATCTAGGGCAATGTGGAGATGCTGAGCCGGTGAAACTACCGGCCACATGCACAGCATTTGTTTCTATAAATATTGCACTTGCTTTGGATGCAACAAAATACATCTACGCACACAGGTCACAAAAGTTTGATCAACTAAAAGAAACCGTAGCACATGCCAAGCTGGGATGGTACCACTTCCCTGGTGCAGGAGGTGAGAAAATGCAGCAGTGATGCATGTAGAGAGGAGGTCTTTCTTTGTATCACACTGCATGCGAGAGGGTCCGATGGAGATGAAGGCATGTGCAACATGTTATTTGTAGTGTTCATGCCAACCCAAGCTTTATCACTCGAAACTGGGATCTGTATTTCATTTTGATTAAAGTATTGGAAGTTCGGACAGAAGTTAGAAAAAAAACTGCGACTGTCTGTGGAAATTCGGGACGTCTGGTTCACCCTACACCTGACACTCACTGTGGCTGTATTGTCTAGGAGCCCTCCCCGTCTGACTGACGGACACACAAAAAAAATCACTTGGTTCTCTATGACAATCTGCCCCCACAGGAGCAGTGGCAAAGAGTGCCCAGTGCGTATAATCTAACTCATCCAAACAGCAGATGAAAACAAGCATTTGCAATGCAATAGGTCTAAGTGAATGTTTGAGCTATTGGCTTTGCATATGTTAATAATTGGCTTTGCATATGTTAATATTTGTTCGTTTTTTTTATTTTTTTGTCCAATAATATACTACCAGTAGCATAAGTAATAAATGAAAAGGCATGACGCAACGAAAAGGTGCAAATATTGCACCTTTTTACAGCTGGCGCAATAGTCGCGCACAAGTGTTGTTAAGATGTTAGCAGTACTGTTCTCAGTATACATTCATTGAACAACAGTGCAACCCCAAGAAAAAGATGGTTGAAAGTAAAATGGTAGTACAGCGTTGATGCTCAGCAGAAACCCTCATTTCATTACGGTGATAATTGTTGAATTATTGTATGGAACGAAAGTCTCGCTGAATAAGATTAAATCAGGAAGAGGAGCTTACTGAATCAAAAGTCTTGGTACCCCCCTCCCCGTCACTATTGTAATGCAGCCCATCATGCATTGCATCTCCTTGTCATGGTGATTTGCATATTAACAGAACGAGAGAAAGGTTGAAACTCTGCTCGGGGAGGCTCGTGTTTTGCAGATTTGGTGTTTGGATAAACGTTTTTTATTACTGAACAGCGTGGCGGCCATAAGATGGCTTCCGCGCTGAAACGCCTAAAAGGAAAAAAAAAAAAGTTGCTGAACAGCGCGGCAGCCGTGAGATGGGTGCCTCGCTGAGAGAGAAATGAACGCCTGAATGGGAAAAAAAAGTTACTGAACAGTTCTCTTGATTTGGACAGGGAATGAAACAGACCTCGAACGTTTCCATCAGTGGCTTAATGATAGATCCCAAGATATCAAGTTTACTATTCAATATAGTTCCACCAGTAGTGATTTCCTTGACATTTCTAAGAAGGCAGAGGAAAGACAACTTTACACCACTCTATTTAGGAAATGTATTGAGAAAAACACCCTCCAACGTTACACAAGCCACCATCCTAGAAATCCGAGGGATAATTTGCCTTATGAGTAATTCCTCAGACTTCGTAGAAATTGTTCACGCAAAGCGAATTACTTTATGGAGTTTGAGCACCTACTGAAGAGACTGGTTGAGAGGGGTTACCCAAAGAGCTTACTTAAGAAGGCCCAGAAGAGAGCTTGATTTAACCCGAGGGAAGCCCTGCTTGAACCCAAACAACGGGCGGGTGAAACACAAGATAGGATGATCTGTGTGACGACGTACTGTTTTCGGAGCAATGAGATAAGACAGGTTATTAACAGGTACTGGGCATTAGTGGCAGATAAGATTGACATGACGGAGCCACCCAAGCACGCATTCAGGAAAGGAAAGAGCATTAGGGATCATGTAGTGAGTTCCTACCTAGGAGGCCCTCCAAAACCCTCCGTACCTACACTGTGGAATTTACCTCAGGTCACTGGCCATTTTAGATGTGGTAGTTGCAAAGCCTGTGTTTTGACGATGGAGACTAAAAACATTCAACCACAATGAACACACATTTACACTGAAAGGACATGCCAACTGTAATAGTGTGGATGTGATATATGCTACCATATGCCTGTGTGGGTTTTTATACATTGGCCAGATCCATCAAAAAGTGAAAGCATGCATACTTCAACACTGTAGTCGAATCAGGTGCAAGGTTCAAGTGGCGTCTCTGGAGGAACACTTCCATACTTTTAATCACCGGGCTGAAAGTCTAAAATGGATAAAGATTGGAAAATATCAATCTGGGCCCAAGGGGTGGCAGTTTAGTTGACATGCTCAATTTGCAGGAATGGAAATGGATGCACATCCTGGACACTGTAGCCCACAGGTTGAATGAGTACGAAGAGATTAGAAGGCAGGTATCCCTACTTAATAATGACTGACATGATGAATCATACATGTCATTTGGACGTAGGTTGTTATAAACCGATATGTTCACATGATGTGATTGTAAGTGTAACCATGGGTCTTGGCATGGATACCTTGTTCCTACAATGTGATCTATATTACTGTGCGATTCTCACTATACAACTTAGTAATTAATCAAGTTTGGAATCTTTGTATGTTTTATTGAGGAAACTTTTACAACAACGATGTTCTGTCTCCAACAATTGTAACTGTCTAATCGTAATAACAATGAAAAATTGACATCTTAATTGCGTGACGTTGTGACTCAATAACTGTGTGTAATTGTTGCCAGCTATTATATAACATTATATGCCTTGTAATCACGCAACAAGATTTACACTAGATCAGCAATTGTTAACACTGTCATTTTTCTGTTTACATATTGATGGATGCTGAATAATTCATTAGACCCGTACGTAGATCAAATTGTTAATTGTCTATTTTAACGAGTGACTGGCCATCCCAGCTAATGTTCGTTGTGTGTATAAGGACCACCTGCTACTAGTTCCCAGGGCAGGGAAAATACAATTGTACAAAACAAGTCCCTAGGCAAGTATTATTCTACTCAGCATTATATAACATAATTGCTAAATGGTACTAAAAAAGGCTAAGTGTGCACAAGAGTGTAATTTATAAAAACCTTTTATTCATACAAAATGTCTAAAAAAATCTATGATGAACCATGCCTGTATAGTCAGATGGCAATCAAAAACAACAACATACTTCACAATCTCATTGTCTCTCAGTGCATTAAAGCAACAAAATCAAATTTCATGTGTGTAGTTTCAACAGATACACTTTTTGATACAGTAATCACAATTATGAAAACACATTAAGATAGAATCATAACTGCATCACTAATGAATGTAAACATTATCAAAAATAATTAAATCAAACATTTGAGCAAAGAAAGAAGTAAAGTGATTTCCAAATTAATGTATCCATGTTGAGAGACAGTCGAGTGGCTTTGATCGTAGATGGATCTTCTTGGAATCGAGTCTACGCGTATTTCTGCAACCCAAACACCTTCATTAGGAAAGCCACAAATACAACTTGTCAAATCTTAAACTCCAATAGGTAAGGATGTTATGTGTGAAAAAGGATTCAGATGGATAACGGGACTGGCAAATGAAAACGAACTTATGTACTTCCTGTAGGATATAATAGCCGATTCGGATGAGGTCAGCACTGGAGAAAGTGGTAGGGGGATGCAAAGGATTTATATGCGGGGACTCTTATGTGTTAGAAAAGTTGGAGATCTTTGAAACAAATATATGACCAGACTGCGAACTGGGTATACGTCTCGTTTTATAACTTTCACCAAACACGTGAAGGAATAAATACAGAACTCATAACAGGAGAAAGCTGCTTTGTCGTAGTATAGGTACAATAATAAACATCTGTGCCATGTGATCTGTGCCCCTCGTCTTCCACTTAAGAATGGCGAGATCTGCTACTGTTCACATATTTCAATTTATGTGCCCGGGCGCATTTCACAATTAATTCGGTTGGCCCTTTAGACTCGTTTACTGACTTGTGCCACGCAGTAACATAGTTTTGGTTGCAATAAGGAGTGACTGCATCCTTTATGTGCCTTGACGTACCATCTCAAACTGTTCGGTCACCCTGGCTGGCCCGCCGGCGTGTATCTCGTGGTGACGCATCGCTGGATGCAGTATGTAGCGACTGCATTCCTGACATGAGACCAGCTGTGTGCACGCTGACCTCACTGAGCTGGATTGAAAACACCAGATATTGAACGCCCGTGTATCCGCGAGATGTTCTCTAGATACTATATATCATAAATTAACAGACTAGGCCTTGCTGCAAGTCTCTTTTTTCCCCTTATTTAAATACTATTGAACAGGTTTTTAACACACGCACAAATTTATTTTCTTTTAGAGTCTGTACCTCGATTAATCTGGACGACTCAGTGCATAACTGCTATTGTGACAAGTTTACAATTACACAAAGCCCTTCCCAACAGGGTGAGTAATGCAGTCTTAGTTATTGCCAACTTTTTCTATCTTATATTAATTAGACCTTTGTGCTATTGCTTTCAGCACATTTACATCCTGGATTTAATTAGCCCAATATGAAGGGGCACTTGCAATGTCTATAAATGAGGAGTTGGCTGACCTTCACATTTGAGATCAAATCTAATTGACTGGAATACGGAGGATTTCAGGTGAGCTTGGCCACCGTGTATGAGTGTATCTCTATATCATAAACACCTTCATTAGCCTTCTGACTGGTGTTCTCCTCTCCATCTTCTAGGTTGCTCCTAACTGTCCTGAGGAAGACCCTTCAATGAGGTTTAATTGGCCTTTCATCATCTTGGGTTGAAACGACATTCCTTTTTTGTGTGGCCTGTACTGATATCGCTATCTATAGGGGGAACAGCTTTGAATTGTAAACTGTACCTATGCATACTGTATGTTAATTGATCTAAACTTTTAATCAGACAGGCATGAATACCATCTGGTGGTAAGTAATTGTACTGTATCTCTTTCATCTTCCCTCACTTATGCAGAGCATTTTTTCTAGCACTTGCTACTTTTTGGAGCGACTAATGTATATAAAAAGTATTTTGTGTGTATATGCTCAAACGTCATTGCATTTTTTAAATTATTTCAATTGGACTTGGTGCTTTCTGTATTGTGGTTTTGGTACACATTTTTTTGTTGAGTAATGTGCTATCCTCCTGACTTCTGAACTGGGGGGTGTCTAAATACCCTATTGGAGTCTAGATTGGCTAGTAGTATTGCCATATCAGTATAACCTCCGTTGGGACAAATTTTATTTTGTATCAAACTGTACCCAGGTCCTACGGTAGACTGGGTTTCCCCATTGCTGTGTAATGGTTTGTGAATGTGACAAGGAAATGACTAATAAATCTGGTAAAGTAAATTCATAAGAGTGTATGGGGGCCTGCCACAAATATAAGTAGCAAGGCCTATGCTTCCTGTTTTCTTTAGCTCGATCATTGTAGAAAGGCTGGAAGGAAAGCCCTTTTCAGAAGGTACGAAGATCAACATCAGATCAATAAAACAGAATGGAAATAAAGCCTGTTAAAAAATAAACTTGAAAGCCTGGATGGGGAATATGTAACGGCCATTCAATACAACAAAGTTTAAATGTATGCGCTGGAGGGTTGAGAACGCCTGAGACATGCTGACACAAGAGATGCGCAAGGGTACTGAAGGCAACTAAACAGGAGAAGCATCTTGAGATTACTTTATTTCTTACACTGAAAATGTCAGAAGAACAGAGCACACAAGTCACAAGGATGTGCAGAAACTGAGTGGACTGTTGAGGTGCACAGGAAGTTTAACCAACATCCTGTATAAATCACTTGTCTGTGACATAATTATTATATGGAAGGACTCCCACTAAAAGACTAGTGCACTTCCTTCGTTGGAGACACCATACTCAGCAGATAACCAAGTGCTTTCAATGACAGTGATCTGCCTGCGACTTATGCAGAGTTCTACTGCTTACTCTTCTGAAGAAAACCGTGCCTTTGAGCTTCACAATATCATTTTATCACATTTTATCACACTAATCCTCAAAACCTAGATTCTCGCCCTGAAAGAACAGATATGGTGCTTTAAAAACTGGAAAAAGGTCTTGATCCCTTCAAATCCTACAGAGATTAAAAAGTGAGTGGCATCTATAATTTTTTTTAATCACCACCACTCATAGTTCTAAAGAAATATATCATGCTCAGTAGCAGCTGACGATGTTTCCATCACTTTCTTTTAGTCAGACTGGCCTTTGAAATTTGTACATACTGGACAGCGGCATATTAAAACAAGTCATAAATCCCTTTACTAACTCAGTAACAACTTAGACTCCAACATACCAAACAGTACACCTAGCTGTCAGTCACCTCAGCATTAGGGGGCATCTCTTTCTCTTATGAGCAGTACACACCAGCTCGTTGGCCCAACAAGCCTTTTTCAGTAACCAGCACATTCCCTACTTTTTCAAACTATAAAACATTTGCTTTGCAGAAATCGTGGTACCCCAAGTAGCTCCAGAACATCCAGCATATGCTTTGCATACACTACACAAAACCCAGAGTACCACTGCTACTTCTAAAACTCTTGGCTTCAAGAATACTGGAGTACAGCACCTTCAGTCCACAATGGCTCACACGACTGCAACCAATGCACTATTGCACTCAAAAATCACTGGTTGGGTGTGCTGGATACTCATTAACGAGTCTACATTACCAAGGTGTTCTTCTGGCTATGGCATAAATGTAGTTTCGCTACTCCAATTAAAAAAATAATAGGATGCCAAAATATCCCTACGAAGGGCTGGTAGCCTCCGCCAACTCCAGCCCCAGTTTTCGAATGCCAGTAATTAACCAGACACACAACCTCACTCATGCATAGTACATTTCACAGAACCATAGTTCACTCCATCATCACCCATTCGACCAACTGTACACCACCTTCTTCATACAAGAAAGCACAACCCCAGAAACAAAATGCAAAACTCATGCTATTGAACTTTTTTTGCATTCTACCTGCAACTCTTACTCACATTCTTTTTTACTAGAACACAATACCGATATGGTTTTATTAAAAAAAAATACCTAGCAAGCAGGATCATTTCGTCTACTAGGTGTACATACTCCTATCAAACCATGTAACTGCTAGGTTTTTTCTAAGTTTGGGGTGCGTCCATCAGTTTTCTACGAAAAACGTGCGTTACTTGAAAGAGGAAGAAAGGTCCCGAGTAAAATAGAGAAAGCTGTATAGATGCAAGTAGCTCTCCCCATCAGTGGCTACAAATTATAGCCCAGCATTTACATATTACCATCTCCGATTGAAAGTAAACATTGTGCTTTGAGTAAAGAAGGCATTAGTCTTATATATTAGATTGATTTTAAAGAGCTCTCTTAACAGCAACGCTAGGAATTTCACAAAGCAATATGTTCAAATGTTACAAGCTGGCAGAAAGCCATTAGGTTAAACCCTCCCACCCCCACCCCCACACACAACACAATCAACAAGTAATTTAGCACAGACCATTAATTTGCATGTAGATCAAATAGGCTTTGGCTTGTATATTAGCAGTGAAACGGAGGCTGCAACCGTACATTGTCAACCAGAAACAGATTTAATTTTAATTAATTCCAACAATTGCGAAGGGTAGGCGTGGGCACGACATAAAAAATTCTGAAAATGTGTTGCGAAATTCTGCATAGAAGCTAACTGAGGAAATCACTCAGAACTCTCTTAACTCGGAGAAATATTACCGAATACCTACAGGGAACACCAGTATGAAATCAATTGAAGAAGGGAATCTTAGAACAGGGGTAGTATATGGTAACCTCCTCAAATTAACTTATTGCCCGACTTCTATTTTTGAATTTGACACATTAAACACGTGTTGCAAACAAATGGTGATTGAAACTCTCCTAGAACAGCAGGGAGTGTTAAGATCGCTGACAAAGGAATTATTCCAGCTAATTGACGCTTGCAACTTTTTCTTCACTCTCATTTGGTACTGGGATCCACGCCAGTTATCCGAGCTGCAGGTACAGGGGGCTCTAGCGAGTGAGGCGCTGTCTCCCTCATGTGGAGGTACAGGGCCTTTACCAAAACCGCTTAATGAGAAAAATCTTGTAACACTGTCTAAAAAGAAATAAGTATAACCCACTTCATGTCGGTGCCCACCTGTATTAAAATGTAAATATTCAAGCGGCCGAATTACCAAATTTGAACTCTAGTTACCTAATGGCTCACTGAACAATAACTAATCTCAATGGTAAATCAGACGTTTAAGGTCAAGGCTTCAACTTAATACAACTGTTCGCAATGCAGAGATTTAAATCTGCTCTTCCAATCCACGAGGACATAGAACAAGCATTGGCAAAGCTAAAATGTCTCGCCTATGTGAGATCTTATGGCTTTCTTGGAGTGGCATTGTGTGGGGTGGAGTGGCCCTGTATGGCATTGTGAGGCTTGAAGTGGAGTGGCATTCTGAAGTAAAGTGGAGTGGAGTGACACTGTGTGGTATGGAGTGGCACTGGAGTGGAGTAGGGTGACATTGTATGGTGTGGAGTGAAGTTGCATTGTATGGAGTGGAGTGGCATTGAGTGGGTGGAGTGACACTGTGTGGAGTAGAGAGTCGTTGTGTGGGGTTGAATTACATAGTGTGGCATGGAGTGGGATGGTGTGTAGTAGAGTGGCATTGCGTGGAGTGGTACTGAGTGGAGTGGCGTTATGTGGCGTGAAGTAGAGTGGCACTGAGTGGAGTGAAATGGCATTTTGTGGCATGGATTGTAGTGAAGTGGCATTGTCAGGCGTGGAGTAGAGTGACATTCTGCTGCCTGGAGTGGTATTGTATGACGTGGAGTGGCAATGTGTGGAGTGGCACTTTGTGGCACGGAGTTGTACTGTGTGGCATGGAATGATTTTGGGTAGTGTGAAGTAGCATTTTGTGGTGTGGAGTGGCCTTGAGTGATATGGAACGATGCTCAGAATTGCCACTGCATTGCCCTACAGTGCTTCAAAGCCTCATGCTATGTAAATGTAATTATAATCCAATATGTTACCAATTATCTCACCATACGATCTATGTAAATATCTGATGCCTTTGATCTGATGCAGGAAATTGTTAAAATGTACAAAGCTTCTGCGAGATCAAGTTAGTTTATAAATAAATGCGTCTTAGACCGGGAGGAACTAGACTGCGTGGGAGCAATATATACCGTACTGGTTGGGGATAAAGGAGATGAAGGCTTTTCCCAACAGGAGTAGCAGACGTGCTCTGTACTCAATCATGACAGAGAATGATAGTAACAATCACCTTGTTGTGAGAAGAGGTGAGCAGAAGGTTCTGTTTAAATCAAGATATTCCAGAGTTGAAAATCGGGGAGCTCTATGACGACTTTCTTAGATGTTGGGGTGTGAGGGGAGGAGCAAACTGAAAAGGGGTGGGTGGGAGTGAGTGGGAAGTAGCAACACAGAGAAGTGGTGGGTGTGAGGGGCAAGAAGCAACAAAAAGAAAAGAAAACGCAACGCGGAGAAGGGGCGGTGGGAGGGAGAAAACGCAACGCGGAGAAGGGGTGGGTAGGAGGCAGAAGAAATTGTACCTCAATCATAGAGCGAGCTGCAGACGGACACCAAATAATATGAATCAATCTGTACTGGGTCCAAGCTCCAAATAAAGAAAGGGAAGTGACGCACAATAGGTGATGGCCAAATAGTAGGCAGCAATGAGCAGCAAAGAAGAGTGGCAAGTGGTCAAATAAGCCAAATAGGAGGCAGCAAAGAAGAGTGACCTAGTGCCTGGATATTCTCTTGGGTGATTAGCCACATTCTACAAATATGGGTTGATTGACTGATTAACAGACAATGATGCCAACGAATGGTAAACAATGGAAGGCTCCAAGTCCGTTATAGTAAATAGCGGCAGTGCACATGCTTTCAGTAGGAGACACATAAAAAGCAGAGGAAATAACCTGGTTGGCAACAGTACAAAACAGCATGACAGTGGTTGAAGGGGGTAGACCATACTGGATACACACACAGAGGAAATGGGAGGGGGTCAACGAATGTGATAAGTAACGGACTGGCTGTAAGCCCATTGTAAGATCACAACCGGTCTTTCGCAACCAGACTGTTTGGGCTGTCCAGTAGGCGAGACCTAAAATGACTCAACAAGGGCTTGAGGGACACAATTTCGAATGCACAGACCTTGAGAACCACAGGGAACCCAAATTCAGCATATAGATCATATTCGAAATGATATAAATTGAAACAAATAGGGATGGTTTGAAGTTCAGTGTGCTGGCACGGGCTGCCTTAGTTCCACCCCCAATCAACCCTCTGTGCTATGAATAAAAACACTGGTATATCAAACCTGCTACACCAGGAACAGGTTTGGATTTTTTGTGATTCTTAAAGCCCACAGCTGTGCTATGGAATAAGCTCAATTTCAGGTTTGGCTACAGAGAAATGTAGCTTTCAGGCACAATTTCTTTTGTTACCACTTCTTTAAAATACACTGAAGAGTACTCCCATTTTGGCTGTACACCAGAAGAGCATTTCTCTCCCACTGCATGCTATGGGTTATTTGATGTACCATTCTGCCTTCTAAAGAGTGTCTGCATTGCAATGCATAAAGGCCTATCTCACCACTGGAAAGTACATTTCATCATGCATTCAACTTTTTATGTCATGCATGAATATTATACACACGACTATGACCACCATCAACTATTATCACTACCACCATTACCAGAATCGTACATGTGCTATTGATAATTGAACAAAAAATGACCAAGTCAGTAGGTTTGATGAATAACGAAAAATGTATGCCAGACCCACAGGCTTTAACAATCCTTGTTAAGAAATTGAACGTTTCTCATATTAATTTCTCCTGTGAAGTTTTTATCTATTTTGATTAAAACCACTAAAAACAGACATTGGCAAAGTCACCCATTTTTACCTTTGTGGATTGGAAAACCTTAGGAAACCTCTCCCCACAACCATATACACACAGAGCTAGAACCACCGGCGCATCAATGGTGAAGCTTCCGTTGTATACACAAAAAGGAGGTATCTCACAGGAATCAGGTGTGCAAGAGTACCTTATACACACAAGTAGCACACAGGCATCAGCAGTGCGTAGTTCCCTAGCAGAGAGAACAAGTATAACGCCGGCTGCTGCAAAGCAGGCTTACCAAACACATAGAGAACAGGTATCACCTGGGCATCAACTACGCAAGCTTCCTTCACAAAAGGAAGAGATATGACGTGAGTATGGAGCACAAACTTCACTTTCTGACACAGAACAGATACCAAAGGGGAATTTGGTGTATGTAGTAGGTACAAAGTGCGATGCACTCAAATCCTAAATTCGAGGTCTGTCTCTATGAAACTTTAAATACTTTTCCTTTTCGTACCGTTAACGGACTCCTACGTCAAAACATAGCAATAAAAGCTCGTAACAAAGCAACTACTGAAAGCTATCTAAAATAAAAACATAGGCGACACTGTATGCTAAAACGTCTCGAAATCATGGACATTTCAACAATTATTACTAGATGAAATCACAATACAAATCAAAAGTTATCACAACATAAAAGTATAGCTGCGCCAACAAAGTTCAGTGATAACCCCACAGAAGATATTGCAAACTATTGTACAATGAGGTTAATACAGGTATAGATAGACTTTCTGATACATAT
The DNA here is from genome assembly GCA_963921515.1 of Calotriton arnoldi. Classification (NCBI taxonomy): domain Eukaryota; kingdom Metazoa; phylum Chordata; class Amphibia; order Caudata; family Salamandridae; genus Calotriton; species Calotriton arnoldi. Next base: position 2,457,260 of record CAWUFW010000227.1, on the reverse strand, counting down.
TTGGTGTTGCAAGTAAGGGATCGACACGGACAATGCACTTTGATCAATAAAATGTACATTTGTGACATTTTGTAAGTGGCGAAAAATCATTTTATCATTGTTCTGCGGGCCGAGTCTCAAATACAAAAGGCAATTATTTGTATTGGGCATGGCTAAACTTTCATGTGGTCACCTGGTCACAATAGCCGTTAGATTTTTTTTTTGCTTGCAAATACTCTTAATTTGTTTAGCAAATAATCTTAATTTCATTATAGAGTCTTCAATCTTTTTCCATCAGACATTTTGAAAAAACCCACACATCGTGAAATATTAATTCACTACAATTACTCACACTCTTCATTGTACTACTTCCACTGCTACTGAGTGAATTATTTTTATTCTGTGGGAGAAATTCCAAAGAAATTCCACAAAATTCGCTTGTGGAAGTAAAAAAAGACAGCAACTTGACAACTGTGCGGTTCGGGCAAATTGTGTGGTTCTCCCTCGTGAAACGAGATCCAGTGAGAACCAAATGAACCATTCCATTCTTATGCAAGCAGTTTGGGTGGTTCTCCCTGCAGCTGATTTTGACAGAAAGAACTACACAAAGTACACACACTGTGAAAATTGTCTGCTTCAAAAGTTCGACTGCAAAGCAAATTTGGGTGGTTTTTGTACAACAATTTCACTAAGTAGGCAAGTTTTAAAAAAAGAGCATATTTCACCGATGTCACAAAGTAGTTTTGTCAAACACTACCATGTATACATGATGCAACTTGATCATAAAACAGAAAAACAATCACACAATACATTAATAGCATACAAAGTGTTTAACAAAACTGGACAATATTCGATCTACACAGGAATGCAAACAATCAGTGTTTTGGCTTTTCTCCACTTCATGAACGTTCTTCAGAAAACCGGAACCACTCAAAAGATAAATCAGTTTATGACCCAATTCCATATCACATTCTGGAAAGCTGGTTAAACTGTTGGAGCAGATGTCTGAGTGCATTAATGTTGTGCCTTAACGTGATTGCAGGATTTTTTCCTAAAGACTTAAAAAAAACAAAAATCGGTATGGGTTGTAAGTGACAACTTGTTTAAAATAACAAGCTCTGGGCACAGTGCTACGGAAAATATGTTCAGATAATCGTTTTATTAATTAAGACAACACAAGGCATGTCTGCATCATGTTCAGGTATGGCCTTTTTATTTACTAACTGTCTCCGAGAAGGAAATAAAAGTAGTTTTTTCCCAAAACGGGATAATAGCAGAGCTGGAGAAATTGTCATCAGAGGATAGGACTTCAAATCATTCATCTTGTTCGTAAAACTGAATATTTAAATCCAGCACACAATTATCAAGACTTAAATGGGCCTGTCGTCCTGAAGAAGGCTCCCAATAGCTGTGAAGTGCTGAAACACTGCAGATAGAGGTGTGCAATTGCAGCTAGGAACCTCATACCATTTAATGGAATTTACATTTTTTTATGTTCTAAACGTACAGTGTAAAGTTTTAGGAACACCTTGCAGCATATCTAGTAAAGGGGTCAGCGGCATGATGAGTGAATGTGAATGACTGTCGCAGCCAAGTGGGTAGTTTCAAAATGTCAGAGAAGAATAAAAAAATTTAAAAAATGTAATTGACCAAATGAAAATTATCTTTTTAATTTAAAAAAATCCTTATGGGATATGATCGACAATGGGGCATGGATGGGACTGCATCAAGCCGTATTCATTTCGAATAAAATGTATTTAGAAATGTACATGATTGAATATTGGAATACCAATAACAGGATCCCTCATGGAATAACTTGTAAAAATATTTAAAATACACATTTTAATGCCTACGCTGTGACAGGGGGGAGGGGTCATTTCTCCATACGGTATGGAGTTGCACCGCTTTACAGCCCTTCTGGCGCAGAGTATCGACCTGCCTTAACGAGGTACTGTCCTGGGACCTTCCACACGACCCTCGACTATTCCTGCTTCATAGCACAGAGGGCATAGGCGGGAATCGCTATAAAGAACACTTACTTTTCCTTGCTCTCACGATCACCAAACGTGATATTGCGCAGTTATGGAAGGGCACCTCACCACCAACAATAGGAAAGTGGCGGCAAGAGCTGGACAAATGCATGGGCACTGAGATCGCAGTGTTTCAAGCCAGGGGCTGCCCCCAAAAGCACAGAAAATTATGGGCTAGATGGGCTATATACCGGGGTATTGTCCTCCCTCCTCTTCCTTCACAATCCCCGTAAAGCAGTTCCATGGGATGTTTGTGGGCCACAATGTATGAGGCATTGTTTCGTTTCTTTGGGTATTCACATGTATCGCAATTTGCTTGCCAATGCGGGTGGGGTGGGAAAGTCTGCGTAAAGTTTTCTGTTTTTTCCTGTTGGTTTTGTATAAGAACTGTACCCATGGATGTCCCCATGTCTTGTAACATGTCAATATATTGTCTCCAATTGGATTGTGACGGGCGATCGCCCAAATGGTACCATAAAAATGTAACAAAATATGTTTTAAAAAAATAAAATACACATTTTAATCATGGAAAGATAGTGTTCACATGAATGAATGAATAAGCGATTTGTACACCATGCGGCTACTCCGAGGAGTGTCCCGACGCTAGTGGGCCGAGCCCTGATACGTAATAGAAGAGACATAAATAACCTCATCAGCCAACAAACCTAAAGCAAACTGAAATACCAGCAGGTTTCAGAGGTTTTATAACATGAAATTACAGAAGCCACGACAACCTACTGCAAATGAATCACCATATTTTGCAAGTTTGTAAAACGCAGCCGAGCTCTTCCAAATAATCTTAATACAAGTCTTTTTCTATTTTTGAGCAACCAAGGGCATACTAGCTGTGACACAAAAATACTATGCCTGACTTACCAAGGTGCGGAGGGTACCCTCATCCATACTTGAGTACAGTTCCTCAGACATGCTGCCCCGTCAGGCTTCAAAACAACAGTTGGGAAACCTTTTGTGTCCTATGCGAGGAGAGAGAGAATGAATAGTTTAGAAAATGTCCATTGTAATGCATTTTAAAATCAACTACCACCACCAAGGAGTACTAAACTAGCATAGTATAGGTAGGTGAACAGTTTCTTCCATTCTTTAAATCCATGTATTTTCATTAATCTCATTACTAGTGAAAAAGAATACCACAGAAAGGGGCAACAACGAGTGAGACGCTGAGAAAAATGAGAGGAATGCAATTTTGCAAAAGGCGGAGTACCAGCTCCTTTGCCTTTCAGCCAAACATTATGAGTACTGCTTTTCCAACATCGAGCTTGACTGAACATCCTGCCAGCTTCCTGAGAAAGTAGCAGTACTAGGCACTAGGTCGTTTACAGAACTGCAGATGCAACATGGTTGTTATTAACCTCTTGTTTGTCATTACGCTGACGTTTATATAGCACAAACCGAATTGTTTACTGGACCTGAAAGTGGTGTGATTATCCCATTGAATGGTACTCGCATTGAATGGTACACTGGAAGGAGGACAGGCAGCGTTGGCCTCGTCAAGATTCGACCTGAGGCCTGCAGGTTACATACAGCTCTCTGCAGTTGGCGGTCAGCCACACTGAGTTATCTTACATGTGAATAGACCTACAAGTAACGATTGTGTGAATTTGATCTGTCTCTGTAAAGCAGGCTTTCCTTATTTGTTCAGTCAGAACTACCTGCCATGGTAGCAACATCTTCCCGAGAGAAACAGGTATTTTACAGACTTTTCTTGCAATGTTTTATATGACACCCAAAATTGATTATAGGGACCGCAAGAATTATGCAGATTCAAATTATACACCACGGACGTACGAATTATGTGGGACCTGAAAATTTATTATGCGAGTAAAATGCATTTTATAAAGTATATCTTACTATTCTATTTTAAATCTAGCTATTTTGACACTTTTGCGTGTTAAAAAAGACCCAAATGCTTTAAAAGAACATCTGTACACATTCGGCAGATTGTTAACAATAGAACTGCCAAATGACAAGAAGAATAACAACAAACAGAATGTCAATTCTTCGTCAACATGCGCTGGTTTGTTCCAATGAAAGATGCAACTTTTTTGCACAGATCATGCAGGGTATAGTTTATAACATGGCTTCTGGCTTTTTATATGCAAATAGTCTAATTAGATTGATCGCAACAAATGGGTTGATTATGTAGTCAGTCTCTCTAATCAAGCAAATTGATTTGCTCAATTGAGAGTCCAGTATTCCAATGGCCCCCAAAACAACCAACGCAAGCCTCAAGCTTGCAAACTCTCAACCAAACCACCAATACGTTATACAATACTGCATGCTTTCATGTGTAGTGGACTGGTTATACTATTTCCTGCTGTCTCGTAGACACTAAACAGGATCTCTTCCACATACTAGCACGTGGCATTTTATGCATCTCTTGCTATGTCGCAATCTCTTTAAAATGCCTTCTGCTGCAGATTGTTTTGGATATATTGCATACATACACACCCTTTAAATTATTTTTCATACTTCTTTTGGATTGTCTTATATTTTCAAATCCAGTCTCTACACCCCTTTCAGACTCAGCGGGACAGAATGCCTCCTTGGGATTCTACCAAGAACTTGTCCGTCACACACCGTTTTAACATTTCTCTTATGCACCTTTGATGGTTCCTGTCTACGGCACTCCGACATTGCAGAACATCCCTTGAGGTACCAATCAACCAGAAATGCTCATCTGTGGCCCTTCAAGACTTCAATCCAGCTAACCTAAAAAACTTTAGATGAAAGGCACAGGAGAGCAGCCTATCCTGTTGAGTCTCAGAATCCCTTACACACACAAGGCTGTCTCATTTCAACAGATGCAGTCCTACTTTCCCTCATTGAGACCACTGTATATACCCCAGAGCTGTCATACTGTCCAGTCAGAGGTAGTACCACACTCCTTTTGGCGCTCTGGGGCTGTGCATCCATGCCAGCCCTGACAGAATTCATCAGGCTGTCGCACACTCCACTAAACCCTATAAATTCCCCAGCATCTAAAGTTATCTCACACCTCCAGAGACTGTCTCACTGACTTCTCCCTCTCTGGGTCTGTGCCTTTCGACACCTGAAGCTAACTAAAGCCTCCTACCTAGAGTAGATACTTTTTTAAAGCTCAAAATGCTGTTATACCACCCTACTCTATTCCCTTCTATTGCCACTCAATCTCTCATACTCTCACCAGTTGGCACTCCACACTCTCCTCTGCTAGGCTGTCTAGTACACTAACCAGTCTCCCCAGAATTGACCACACACTTAGTCTCTCCTCCATACGCCCTTCAACCCAGCCCTAAAATGCCCCTTTGTCTCATTCCTCTCAATCAGTCCCTCACACTAAACACCTGTCTGCCACCCACTTCTCTCAGTCTAGCTTCCTCACACCCTATACTCTGCCTCCACACTTTCCTCAGATATGGCTATCTCTGATAGCCCCTTAGCTGAAGGTGTCTCACACAATCCACAGTCGCACCGCACTAAACTGTCTCACATTTCACTCCTCTCACTTTGGTTCACTTCAGTATCCCTCACATATTCACTTCCTCTCATTCTTTCTCGCACCTTTCCAACCTCAGTCTGCCGCCAACATTCCTCAATCTCCCCTGAGATTATCTCACACCCCAACGTGAGGTCCCACTCTCTAAGAACCCCTTCCAATCATCTCTCATTCTCTACTCCTTTAAGTCTGTCTGCCACCGCTACCCTTCTATCAGTCTGTCTCCTATTCTCTCCTCTGCAGAGGCTGTCTCCCGAGGCCCCATGCCTGAGGCTGCCTCATACTCATTTCCCCTCCTTGAACTGTCTCGATCATACTCCACTTCTTACTTACTTCTTCACTTCATACTTCACTTCTTCTACTTTGTCTACCTGGCTTCTCTCATAATACCTCACACATTCGCCTCCCCTCAGTTTTTCTCGCGCAGTTATCGCCCCTTAGTCTGTTTCCCGCAGTCTTTACCGCCTAGGCTGTCTCTTATAGTCCCATACTTGAGGCTGTCTCACTTACTTCGCTCCTTTCTGGTTGCCTATCTGCCCTCCCTCGATATGCTTCTCAATTTATCTTCTCCGTAGGCTGTCTCACGCAGTGCCCACCCCTTAGTCTACCACACTGTTCTCTCCTGATATTACCTCACAAGCCACTATCCACACAAATACCAGATTCTCTGGACCCTCAGTTCCACCTCCCCCTTTCACCAAAAAAACAGTCTTTTAAACTCTTCTTCTAAGGCTGTCCCTCAAGCACTCCACTTGTCCGTCTGCCTCGGAGGCAGTTGGTCCTCGCGCTACTGCATTCCTACAACCAGGCTCGCACAATCTCTCGTATCTGCCTTTCCTGCTATTGCGCTGCCTTGCCCCTTTTCGCGCTTGCTTACCCGTCTCGGGCACCTTGATCCAAGCAACAGTCTCCCGCCAGCTGGGCTTGTGCAGTCCCAGTTCCGAACTAAGTGAACAGATTGCACAGTCTGGACTAAAGTCACAAACTCCGTTTACATCCGGCACCTAGAATTGCCAGCCCACCGCATACCACTGCACCAATAGCAACGCGCTTCCTTCATCTGTTTCCGCCCACTTTTTCTCGCCGCCTGGCTCGATAGGATGGATTAAATTTCCCAAGCCCGCCTTTTGACTGAAGGCACCTCCTTCGGCGCATAGCTTGTCGGTAGTTATAGTCTTTTGCTTGTGCCTGATCGGAGTCTTTCAGTAGTGCCATGCTCCCCATGACACACGCAAGTATTACAGGGCGGATGTGGGGAGCTGTTCAGACAGGATACCTGTCTGGTTTCCAATCCGTTCCCGAGACGCAGAAACAGCATCAGAGGCGGAAACACCCTTGATAACAAAAGAGGCGTATGGACTAGGAAAACATTGCCAACCCCTAGCATGCAGCCAGGGCAATGGTGCAAAGGAATGGCTTCGTGAGTCCAAAAGATGGACACACCGATATTACAGCATGGCCAAATTATAGGATCGTGCGTCCATTTGAGAGACATAGTGACTTTACAATAAGGGGGGCAGATGATTGTTGGTCCGATTTATGGCTTGGGCTGTCCAGATTAGGCGCCCTATGCTTTCAAATGAAGGAAGTTATAGATACAATTAAGAGGCACTGTTCATCTGAAAGGTGAATATTGATGAAGAATCACACGTGTGCTAACTTGTGGAAGAGATAAGGGATACTTAGAAAAAAAATAATGGTACTTTAATTTTCCCATGCAGCGGATGAAGATTAAAGCAGGAGAAAGATAAAAGAAAGACAATTTAAGTTTACAAAACTGAGAGTCTTGTGTCTAAGTGTGTGGAAGAGGTGTGGCGCAGCGGCAAGGGTGGCTGACTCCGGCACACGCGAGCTCACGGTTCGATCCCCGGCGGCAGGTTAGCCCAGCACCATGTGACTCTGGGTGATAGCTTGCTTAATCTTCCCTACGGCCCCCAGCGCCTTGAGACCCTTAGGGGTAAATGTTCACGTTTTACAAATACCGGATTATTATTATACTATACATAAATCGGGTGTGTCTGCACATATATAACTCCGCAAGGGGACAGGGAAAGAGAAGCAGGTTTCGGGTGAGAACAGTGACAAAAAAGAGTGCAAAGAAATAAAGCATAAGAAGCTGCCATATATGAGAATAACAAAGCCCTTTGGGCCATAATTTATGCTGATGACAAGGGAAAAAAAATTGGAAGGGAGAATATACAGAGGTTTTCAAAGTGTTGAATAGAGAAGTGCAGCCAAAAGAAGATTCTAAGGAGGAAGAATATGAGCTGGCACAATGGTCGAGAATACCAGTGAACATTGAGAACTGAACGGGGGCATTTTTAATTTACCGCATGTATATTGTGAGAAGTTCCCAGAGAGGGGTATTGCTTTGTTCAAGAACATAAACGGGATTACGAAAGCGTAAGTAACATTTGGGTGTCTAGCCTTGATACACTACTGTGAGGGCTTTAGAGCACATCAGTCAGAAGTTGCAGAGGGAAAATGGGGTGAACTTGACAATGATCTGTGGTTGCATACAATAGCTGGCTCTATATATACTATACCCAGTAGCGGCTGCTACTGGATGGGGGTGGTGCGGCAGGTAGGGCGGGATGGAGGTGGAGAAAATGAAAAGGATGAAAAAAAAACACTTACCTGAGTAAGGCCGGCCGCCTCCTCTCCGTCATCTTCATCTTCTTTCTGGAGTCTGCCGCAGGAAGCACCCGGGCTGCCAGGCTCCCCAAAGCCAATCACAACGCTGCGATGCAGCCTTGTGATTGGTCTGAGTGCCGTGGTTCGGACCTCAGCCAGGGACTTCAGAGCCTGGGCATGTTCTCCACCCAGGCTGTAATGCAGCCTGGGTGGAGAACATGCCAAGTTCGCATGACTGTTTGGCCGTCCCAAGACGGCCGACCAAACTGTCATGTGCACTTGAAGAGTGCCACCACTCCTCCCCCTGCAGTGCTCTGGCATCACAGAGCTCAGCCCCGCCCACAGGAAACAATTGAGCCACGGCAGCGTAAAAATAAAATGATAATAACGTTGCATTATAATCATTTTATTTTTCCTTTTTCACTGCTCGGAGAGCAGTGGGGTGACGCTCCTCTGCCATAGCGGAGGAGCCGCCCCTGACTATACCACAGTAAGGTATAGTGCGCACAGAGTCCAATGGTTCCCCAGAGGCTTTACAGAGGCTAAAGTAGATAATACCTTATTCTTTTTTGTGGTAGTGTGCTTGAGCAGTTAGGCTTATCAGAGGGTTGTGCTAAGCATTTGTTGTACACACACAGTCAAGAAATGAGGTACACACTCAATGACTAACTCCAAGTCCAAGGTTTGTATAAAAATATTACTTTGTTACTTTTATTTTAGAACCAAGTAGAACCCAGTTGCAGGTGAGTACCAGTTTAAAAATAGCAATACTTTCAGGTACAGTAGGAATGTGTTGCAAATAGCAATAGGAATACTTTACTGTAATGTTGGAAATACGTTGTGGTGTCAATCAACAGTAGAAATACTTAGCAATGTAGAAAATAAACAGTGCAAATAGCAAGAATACAATCAAATCCTATGGAAGGAAAACAGATATGCACCTTAACTGGTAATTACACGACTTATAATCCCAGTCTTCTGGGGTTTGTACTAACACAGGGCAAGGTTTAAGTGGGCACCAAGTCTGCACCACCATCAGCACAGGGGCGGCCGTGTGCAGAGGTCAAAGATGGTGCCCGGAGCCTAATGTTATTCTATGGAAACGGGGGGTGATCAGAGATGCACGGTTTGCTGGTAACAGACCACCTGGGGTTTAGGCAAGCACTAGGGGGGCCACAAGGCAGCACCAATCATAGACCACCAGTGGAACAGGGGCAGCCGGGTGCAAAGACAGCATCGGGCACCCAATGTAAGCAGATGGAGGAACTCGGTTTCACAAAGAGGCTTCAGGCTCGGACCAGGAGGCTGGATAAAGATGACCAATGACTGGGCAAGTAAGTTGGGATGTCGGTGGACACCTATGTACCGTCGGCTGGGCTCCCCAAGGTCGGGGGGCTGAGGATGCAGGGGTGCGTTTAGACGTCGGAAAATCTTCACCAGAGCTGGTCGTGGTCAGGGGGACTATTTGTATTGAGGCTGCAGGCGTCTTCGTGGAGTTCAGGAGAGGTCAGCCACTGATGGTTTCGAGGTCAGGATCGCTGAGGAGACTTCACTGGACCAGTAGGCCACTCAGACTCAGGCCGTGGGGTGCAGATTGAACAGGACTCACAGATCCAGAAGGCAAGGGAGTCCTTGGTTTCCTTGTGGACAGGGCCGCTGTCCTCAGGAGTTCTTGGTCTTTAGGGAAGGCAGGCAGACCTCCCAGGGTTGTGGAGGTCGCTGGGCCTGCAGGATGAGTCACTTTTTCGAGCAGGTTTCTTCAAGGACTACAGACAGGCCAGGAGGGCTGGGGTCAAGTCAGTTGTCATCTGGATTCTTCACTGCTACACTACTCTTCGGTCCTTTTTCTTTAGCTCACCAGGAATCTGAGGATCAAAGTTCAGGGGTGCCAAAAACAAAGATTTGGAAGCCCGTTCTCGGAGAAACAATCTTCGCATCATGGGGATACCAGAAACCACATCTATCCCCAAAATGGAAACATATGTTGACACTCTGCTGCACGAGCTTTTCGACCCTGACCTCTCAACAATTTTCATTGTTGAACGCGCCCACCGTTCATTAGGCCCAAGACCATCTTTAGGTGCCACGCATAGGCCAACTCTGGCCCGCCTGCTCAGCTATCGGGATCGCGACCCAATCTTTTGGCTGGCCATGGAAAGAGGAAGTATAAACCATCAGGGAAACAACATTTAATTCTACCCGGATTTCACACCTACTGTGCAGGCAGCCCGTCGCGACTTTATGCCAGTCAAGTGTATTTTACAACAGGCAGGGGTTCCACATGCCCTACTATATCCGGCCAAGCTCAAGATCACATATGATGGCCACATTCACTACTTCACTGATGTTAAATCATCTCTTAAATATGCAAAACACATTGGCGGCAAAAGGTGCTCCCCTGGACCCTCGCGGCATGCCCCCTCGGGCGCTGGACTCAGAGATATTGAATGACATCCCAGCATTTAGATACTGCATAACGTGAGCCAATTTAATGGATGCAATTATTATTATTATTATTATGAGCTTATAAAGCGCACTTTTACCCAAGGGTGTCCTGGCGCTGCACACTGAGTCCCTGGAGCACGGGGGGCCTAATCCCTAAATAACCAAGTCTTCAGCCCCTTTCTAAAAGAAAGGAGCTCCTCGGCATTCCTGATATGCACCGGCAAGCTGTTCCAGGCCTTCGCTGCACAGTATGAAAAGCTATGTCCTCCCCAACTAGCCTTTTTATTCGGGGTACCGCAACTAGTCTGCCCTCGGACGAGCGCAACGCTCTCCCTGGCACATACCAAGTGAAGCACCGACTCAAGAACTCTGGGCCACTGCCCTTCAATGCTTTGAAAACGAGGCACAGAGCCTTAAATTGAGCTCGTCTTGATACAGGCAGCCAGTGCAGTAGCCGGAGTCCCTCTCGAACGGAGGCAAACCTTGGGATGCCTGTCAGCAGTCTCGCCGCCGCGTTTTGGACCAACTGTAATCTGTGCAGATGTTTTTTTCAAATTCAGATACAGACTATTGCAGTAGTCCAAGCGTGACAAAATAAGGGCTGAGACTGCTAACCTGAAACCATCGGCCGGAAGAGAAAATTTAATTTTCCTCAATATCCTAAGGATATGGAAGCATGTCGAAACCACTCTACTAACCTGATCCCCAAAATCAAGTTTCTGGTCCATGATCACGCCCAAATTCCTTGCCGTGCACGTGGGGACTGGGGGCATCCCCAGCGCATCAGGCCACATATCCGGAGTCCAGATGTTAGGATTGTTTCCAAATATCATGACCTCGGTCTTCCCTGCATTCAATTTAAGGCAATTCGAGGCCATCCAGCCCACAATATCTTTCAGGCAATCATGGCACCTCGCGGCCATATCCACTTGGGACCCTCGCTGTATGGATAACACAATTTGTGTGTCATCTGCATAGGAAGTGAGTTGCAGGCCAAAGGATCTTATCAGAGCCGCCAGTTGTGAAAGGCAGCGAGTCTTCTAAGACCCTCAATGCTGCCCGGTGCAGGGTTCCACCTCTAATTCACTATGGGTTCGCTATCAAAATAATGAGGCAAGCGCTGGAAACTGGAAGACAAGAAAAAGGTTTATTTCTCATGAGGAGATCACGTCAACTGCAGACACCGGGATGTCTGAGGGAAGTATTCTGCTGATACTCCTTTGGCTCTTCCTTTTATACAGGTTTGACACAATGCATTTGTTTCATTAACATGGTTACACAAGCTTGGGGTCCCCGCCCGGGCAGGTTGTCACACAAGCCCAACAGTAATTCTCTTCCCACCCAGGTCAAACAGACAATCTTATCTTGCAGCTGGACCTTGCTTCAGGGTCTAAAACATGTGAGACCGGCCAGATCTAAGAGTCCGTTCTGTTGATAAAAACAGGTCCCATTGTTGGTAACAACAAGTCTTGCTGTTTGCAGTGCAATAAATCATGTTGCAAGAGTCTTTTTGGTGTTTGGAACCTGTTTGTGTAACTAGGTGCAGTGAGGGGTAGAGTGTCCAAAGGTTTGCCTGAAAACAGAGATGAGAGGAAAAACGAGTTTGTGGCAGCAAGTGGCGCTGAGGTTTGTTGTGGCAATAGAGTTTATAGCCCCCAGCACACATACCAGGTCGGTCAGAGGGTCAGAGGGATGCTAGTAAGGGCAGGGTGAAACAAAGGTGACCAACAGAGTACAAAATGGCTGTGATAGATTAAAATGACTGCAACTTATGTGCACATAGAATTCCACCAGGCAAGATGGCGCAGGTAATGTTCATGATTATTGTTTTGCTTTTAACAGTGGCCCCTTTGAACATAACTAGCCAGCTTGTCAGTCTATTTCGATCTCCATAATGTCCTGTATCTCTTGATCATACATTACTCTCATTGTTGTTAGCTGAGTGTCCATAGTCTTAGGGTGCAAGGTAGTTATGCAAAGAGAACACAAAGGTGGTATACAGTGTATACCCAAACAACAACCACATATTGTCAATACTGGGACCAAGAGAATCATTGATATTTTCCAACCCCACTCCTTCAAGATGCCCCAAAGCCAACTTCCAATTGTCCAAGTCTCTGATCCTTGATGAATTTCTGAAGATAGTCTATGGAGATGTTCGATTGCTTCATAGACAGAAGGTGAATTATCAGGAATGTATACACAGCAGCTGGCACCGATGATGCGGCATGCTCCTCCACGGTCCGCTAGTACCACGTCCAGGACTATGCGATTTTGCAGGGTAACCAGACGGATCGCTTGGAGCTCAGCAGTGTTGTTGGTGAGGATGCCAGCAGTGACGTTCAGGGCGGTCTCTACCGCTTGGGACAGATGTCTGATGGCTCGGCTGTTTGCCATCGGACCCCATAGCGGGACGAGCCCTTTTGCTGCGTCGAGGAACTGTGATGAGGCAGAGTCTGCTTGATCAATGTCTTTAGAACGCTTTTCTCGATGATGCTCTGCAGGGGCTGTGTAGGTTGGTGGCAAAACAAAGGCGATGTAGCACGTGCCCCCCAGTTTCTTGGGAGCCAGGTGTAGGCTTTGGTTCCACAAACAAAGTACATATTGGGTGATGCAACAAGCGCTGGGGGTTGGCAGTGTTCAAAGTCCTTACAATGCTACAGGTGCTGTGACCCACATTCTTAGTCCCTCGGCCTTCAATGCATACAAGGCCAGAGACGTTCACCACAGATAGGGCCACAGTCAGTGTTGCAGCAGTTCTTTTCTTCAGGTAGGAAAATGTGGCTCTGTTAGGATTATTGAACACTTGCATTTCCACTCGTTCTTTGGAGGGGACATTAATCTGGAATGTCGCATTGAAGGTGTGAGGGCAGAAGGGGCGGCTGTCCTTCCTGTTTTGTTTCGCCAGAACTCGTTGTAGAACTGGGTGATTGTTCCGTCGGAAGTGGCATTGTCTTTGTAACTTTCTTGTAGGAGCATCATCCAGGCAAGGCAAGATCCGTGAATAGAAAAGGGCGAAGGGATGAAAGGGATGGAATGTTCAGTGGCATGTGGTAACAGCCCACAGACCCAACAGTTGGTAGCATTGGTGGCAAGATTGTGCTGGTGCAACATCTGCACGAAAGAATTATTCCAGAATTCTTTGCGTCGTTTCTCGGAGATGTGGCGGTAGTGATACCAGGTAGTGTTCTTTCTTGGTGGTTGGTTGCATGGTGGGTGACAATGTTCTGTATGCAGGTGCATTCTCTTCAATGATCCAGAGTGCGACCATTAGCAGGAGACAGGTGAGAAATGCGGCTACAAGTGCAATTGTCTTTGTGCTGTGCAGGTTAGCAGTCTTGGTGTCTTTGCGGTGGTTTTGCAGGTGTTCAGTTTCTTCCATCATCTTCGAGGAGCTCAACAACTGTTAGGACCACAGCCTTTTGTCTGGCGCTTTCCTGGTAGCGTTGTTTGACTGTGCTACCGATCTGAGACCTTGACTTAGTTGGTGGCCTGGTCGTTGGAGCTCCCTCCTTTCGTCGATCTTAGGTTGTACCCTTTCCTGGATGGCACCGTGGGGTCGGGAAATTCTGATAGTTCGAGGGTGTCTTCTTGTGGGTAGCAACTCAGAGCTGGTCGGTCTCTCGCGAGTACTTCCTCTTGCACCTCCACCCCTTCACAGGTTGCCAGGGTTGGAGGGACTCGTTTGCAGTGGTGGGCATGCAGCCAGTTTCGTTTTCCTTCCACTCGGAGGGCAGTTCGGGTGGTGATCAGGACTTGCCAGGGGCCCGTCCACCTAGGCTCCAGATTCTTCGTTCTTTGGAAGTTGCGAATCAATACATGGTCGCCTGGCTTTATTTCATGTCCCGGGCCCCTGGATACGTCAGGCAAGGCTTGCTGCACCTGTTGGTGGATAATTGTTAGCTCGTTTGTCAATTTATGCAAGTAATCCGACATTAATATGTTCGGGACATCGTTAATGGAGGTGGGTCTTGGTGCCGCCCAAATGCTCATAGGCCTGCCGAAGACCACCTCATACGGGGTCAGTCGGTGTTTGGTTGGGGTGGAGCGCATCGATAACAATGCCAATGGGAGGGCGTCGGGCCATTTCAACCCGGTCGTGGCAACTATTTTGGCTAGTTTTAGTTTCAACGTTGCATTGTGTCTCTCTACCAGGCCCGCTGATTGGGGGTGGAAGACGGCATGGAACTTTTGTTTTACCCCCAACCCTCTCAGTATGTTCTGTATCACCTCGGCTACGAAGTGGGGGCCGTTGTCGCTCCATAAAATGGGGTACTAAAACAGTGACTGGATTGGAGAGTACTATTCCTTCGCTCTGGCGTATCGATACTGCTGCAGCTGCCACAGCGCGCAGGCACGCTGGCAGCGCTCTGGCTACTGGATCGAGGGTGGCAGAGAAATATGCACAAGGGCGTTGTTTGTGACCAATTGATTGTGTTAGGACAGACAATGCACATCCTTCCCTCTCGTGCATGTAGAGGAAGAATGGTTTGGAGTAATCCGGGGTTCCTAGGACAGGCGCTGAACAAAGGGCATTGCGTAGTTCTTTAAAGGCTGACTGGCATTCGGGGGTCCAGGTGAGAGGTGAGGGGATGTCTTTAGCTAGGAGGGAGAGAAGGGGTTTGACAATGAGGCTAAAGTTCGGTAACCACTGTCGGCAAAATGAGGTGAGACCTATCAAAGAGCGGACTTGTTTCTGATCTTTCTGGACAGGGGTGTCTAGAATTGTCTGGATCCTGTCAGGCGTGAGTTTCCTCCCTTCTTTAGATAAAAGGTGACCCAAATAGGTCACTTGTGATTTACAGAACTGCAATTTCTTTCGGAGACCTTGTGACCATTCTCAGCAAGAAAATGGAGTAGTTTGATGGTGGCGGTGACGGCTATTGGTATGGTGTCCGCTGCTAGAAGGATGTCGTCTACATATTGTATTAGTGCCACTCCATCTGGCAATTGTATGGCGTCTAACTGTCTTTTAAGCGCCTGGCTATAGATGCTTGGGCTCTCAGTGTACCCCTGAGGTGCTCTGCAAAATCTGTACGAACGGGAGTTTAGGGTGAATCCAAATAGATAGCGGCTGTCCTTGTGTATAGGTATGGAAAAGAATGCGTTTTTGAGGTCAATTACAGTGAAGGTGGTAGCAGTGGAGGGGATTAAAGTCAAAATTGTCGTGATGTCGGAAACTACTGGGTATTGTTGTACTACGATTTTGTTTATCTCCTGCAGGTCAATGATGAAGCGGTAGGCTTTTCCATCTCCCTCTCCCTGTCTCTTTACAATCGGTAGTATGGGACTGTTACAAACGTTGCTCACTACTTCCTCTACCAAAGAGTGTATGATCTCTGTCAGTGCCTTCTCACCCTCTGGCGATATTTTGTACTGCGGTACTTTCGGTAGGGTTGCGTCCTGTCGTATTGTTACGTGTACTGGGTCAATCATCATTCGTCCCACGTCTGAATCAGCCCTAGCCCATAAGTGTGATGGCAAAGTGTCCAGTAGGGATGCGTCAGTCTCGGAGATGGGAAACATGTGCTGAGAAGGGTTCTCTCTATGGCGCTGGGGGTTGTCATACAGGACAACACGCACTCCGTCTGGTGAGCATCTGATAGTCGCATGGAAGTGTTTCAAAAGGTCGAGACCCATAATGGCGTCTGGGGTGTTGGAAGAGAGGAGGAATGTCGTTTCAACGCTATTGTTGTCAAGGTTAAAAGGGATCGGTCGGGACAAAGGGTTGGTGGAGGGCGTACCGTCAAATCCTATTGAGGTCACATGTGAGCCTGACAAGGGTGCCCTTGGAATCAGTCGTTTGGATAGTGCACTACGTTTTGCTCCCGTGTCTACCAGAAATGGCGACTTTGTGCCCAGGACCTCAGCGGTAACATAAGGGCCTTGCTGATCAACATAGAGCTCGACTGGATCCCTCCCTTGCCTCTGGCTGTCCTATGCAAAGTCGTACGTATTGTCATAATCTGTCTGTTGGTACTGATTCTGTTTGGGATGGTCAAATGTGTTCACTCTTCCTGGCCTTTCCTCGCTTGCTTCACTCGGGTACCCTCTCCCACATCCTCTTCCTCTCTGTCCACTTGCTATTTCCCTCACCCCTCTGCCCCTACCAGCTCCTAATAAAGCCGGGCATTGGGTTTTCCAGTGTCCATATTCTTTGCAAAATGCACATTGATCCTGTCCTAGGTCTTGGCGTCCTACATATGATGTCGATGAATTGTTTCTAGGTGGCTGTACTCTAGGGGTATTCTGCTGGTATCCTCCCCTATATTGCTCCCTTCCTGTATTCGCCCCCTGGAGTTGTGCTACCATTACCCTTTCCTTCAAGTCCTTCTTTTTCCTTTCTGTAGCCCTGTCATTTTCGTTTTTCTGATGCTCATAGTACTGGGCCATTTGGAGAATGGCCGCCGGTTTAGATGCTGCCCAACTACTTTCGCTGGCTTGTAATTTCTGGGATACATCTGGCAGTAGTCCTTTGACATAGTTCTGCACAAATAAGTGGTGTCCGGTTGCGGTGGACATGTCTTGTCCACTGTAATCGGAGAACACCGTTTCAAATCTGGAGAAATACTCTGAGACATCCTCTTGTGGTTTCTGGCGGCATGGGGTTACTATGGACCAGTCTATCTTTCTCTCTGGGATCAGCGTTTTCACTTTCTGCACTATTTTGTCAGGGAGGTCCAATATTGCTTTAACCGGTTTTTGACCAGGGTTCCGCTGTTTATCTAATGTGTTGAGTTGTTCCCAGGTATGACCAAGCAGTTCGGTATGGTCTATTTTCCTAATCTGTTTCCACACATCTGCTGGCAAACATAACCCGAAGAACAAGTCTATGTCGGCAAGTGTCATTATTGTTGATCCCAGAGCGGTACCTAGCTCGGTGTAAAAGGCGGTGGGGTTCTTTCGTAAATCCGGAAAGATTTACGGAACGTCAAAATGTCCTGTCTGTCCCATGGTTGATACACCCAATTGTAGACCACCCTTCCTCTAGCGTCTTGATGGTTCATATCGTCATGAGTCCCTTGTCCTCTAGGAGTTACCCAATAAGGGGCAGCTTCTTTTATCGGCATCATGCTATCTGGTTTTTCCACCGGGGGTCCTGCTATCTTAGATGTCCTGTCCTTATCTATCCGTCCTTGTTCCACGAGGTGACGGAATACCTCCAGTGTGGATGAAAAGAGTTCTGTAACATCGTTGTCGCCTTCATCTCCGGTGTCTACCTTCCTATAGAGAGCCACTAGCCGCTCGGGCCCTACATCTTGGTACTTCTCTTCATATGCAGTAAGAGTGTGGTAACAGAGACGTACAATAAAGTATCGTTTGTGGTTTTCAACATAGGAGTTGCATATGTCAGTTACATACTCTTCTGTCTCCTTCCTATCTATGAGGGATTTAACTATTTTATCAATGCCTGCTCGCTCATTTTTACTTAATCGCGGGACCCTGGGCGCTCCTTTTTCTTTTGATCCTACCTCTACTACTGTATCCTTTGATGAGGCATTTGGTGTGGGTGACTCGGTGGGAGCAGAGGCGGTGGAGACTGAGGCGATCGTGCCATCTCCGGCTATACTTTGGTGGTCCTGGCGTTGTGCTACGGGATGAGTAGGGGCGTAAGGGGGTGGCATGTATATGATTGGGGGACCTAACAATAAATCATCATCTACCCTTTGTTTTGCTGGTAACTTGGGGTAAAGAGTCGAGGCGTTCTAACAGGGCATTGACCTGATATTTTTGATTCCTGTTCCTTTTTATCGATTTCCTTTTCTTTTAGTTTTTCTTCTAATCTTTTACAGGCTTGGTAAGCTGATTTTCGCGTTTCTTTATCTTGTCTAGCTTCGTCCCTTTTCTTTCTTTGAGCTGCCTCTTTTCGCCATAAACCAAAACTGTCAAACATGGCTGGTCTAGTTTTCTTTTGTGGAGAGCTAATTCTAACGTTTCTATTTTAGCGGGATCGAAAGATCCCGTCAGTGGCCACTGATTTACCCGGTCCTTCCTAGTGAATTTATGCCATAGTTTTCTATAAGCTACGGTGGCTAATCCATACTTTACGTACATGTCCTTGTTAGGGGTGCCTTCCGGCGGTGCCGGCTGACTGACCTCTAACGAACGGTCGGGTCCAAAACAATTACAATCAAACAATCTAGAGAAAACAGGCATTACGTATTTATCGGTCAAAAATGAATATCTCAATCAATCAATTCAGACAAAAAGTCTGCACTACCTGTCCTTCGCTGCCTGCAAAGAGAGAGAATATTCCTATTCTTCGTTGTTTGCAAGCAGGGAAATGTCGCAAATGACTCAATATAAAAAAAAAAGGAATACTAGTATTTCAATCAAACTATTCAATCAATCAATCAATTTAAGTCGTTTTTTCACGACCTTACCCGGACCGTATGGACAGTTCTTCGTCTTCCCCTTCCAGCGCCTGGTTGTCCTCTCACTCCAACAATCAATGCAGCGTTCCTCTAAGGTCCCAGTCAGGACCGCAGGTCACTCGAGAGAGGTCCGTTCGGAACCGGTGAAGTTCAGTCGATCGGCAGCCAGACAAGGGTCTTCTCAGGCAGGTATACCCCAATCGTTTAGTCGTTCACTCCGTCGTTAGGACCTCTCTACCGGGCCCACGCGTCGCTGATGGGCCCCTACGTTTGGGCGCCAATTTGTGAAAGGCAGCGAGTCTTCTAAGACCCTCAATGCTGCCCGGTGCAGGGTTCCACCTCTAATTCACTTTGGGTTCGCTATCAAAATAATGAGGCAAGCGCTGGAAACTGGAAGACAAGAAAAAGGTTTATTTCTCATGAGGAGATCACGTCAACTGCAGACACCGGGATGTCTGAGGGAAGTGTTCTGCTGATACTCCTTTGGCTCTTCCTTTTATACAGGTTTGACACAATGCATTTGTTTCATTAACATGGTTACACAAGCTTGGGGTCCCGCCCCGGGCAGGTTGTCACACAAGCCAAACAGTAATTCTCTTCCCACCCAGGTCAAACAGACAATCTTATCTTGCAGCTGGACCTTGCTTCAGGGTCTAAAACATGTGAGACCGGCCAGATCTAAGAGTCCGTTCTGTTGATAAAAACAGGTCCCATTGTTGGTAACAACAAGTCTTGCTGTTTGCAGTGCAATAAATCATGTTGCAAGAGTCTTTTTGGTGTTTGGAACCTGTTTGTGTAACTAGGTGCAGTGAGGGGTAGAGTGTCCAAAGGTTTGCCTGAAAACAGAGATGAGAGGAAAAACGAGTTTGTGGCAGCAAGTGGCGCTGAGGTTTGTTGTGGCAATAGAGTTTATAGCCCCCAGCACACATACCAGGTCGGTCAGAGGGTCAGAGGGATGCTAGTAAGGGCAGGGTGAAACAAAGGTGACCAACAGAGTACAAAATGGCTGTGATAGATTAAAATGACTGCAACTTATGTGCACATAGAATTCCACCAGACAAGATGGCGCAGGTAATGTTCATGATTATTGTTTTGCTTTTAACACAGTGGGCTGACATAAATGTTAAAAAGCGTGGGGCTCAGAGATGATCCCTGCGGTACCCCACACGGAAGGGCAAAAGGCTTAGATTTATCAGGCCCCAGGTCAACTGTCTGGACTCTGTCGGCTAAAAAGGACTTCAGGAGGCTCCAGGCAGCGCCTTCTACCACCGCCCCCGACAACCTGCCTGCAATGCGGCAGAGGTACAGGTATCCGATAACACAAATGAGATGTGAACCACCTGCACGAACAGCATGTTGCTAACGCTGGACCTGCCTGCTGGAACTATGCTCAACTTTGCTCCCTAGCTTCTTCCCTGACAACTCGGCCAACCCGCCACCAGGCAGGGAAGTTAGCCGGTGACTTCATGCCCCAGGGAGAGCTCCCTTTTTCTTACTTCTGTTCTGGGGCACTGTTATGGTTAAGATGGGGGGGAGAGTCATATTAAACAACCTAATTGGGGGGCTGGTGTGGGGGAAGGTTGGGTCAAGGTAGATAGTTTAGTTTTGGTTAGGGGGAGGAGAGGGAATGACGCAATTCAACACTCACTCGGATGTAACAATGCTGGAATGCTCCAAAAGACAGGCCACTCACTCTGTTAACAACCTAACTCTATTAGCACAGCGACACTAGGGGATAACAGGCGACTACTCTGGCCAGGCTCGGCCATACACATACATATTACATATTACATATCACAGTTCTGAATGACATCCTATAATTTCCTAACCTGGAACATCCGGGGTGTAAACGATCATAGAAAAACACGCCTCATTCAGACATATCTAACTCAACATAATATCGATATATGCTTTCTCCAAGAGACGCATCCTAACTGAAAGTCATCTACTAAGTTATGTCACAAACGCTGGGGGGATATTTATCAATCGGCTTACTCTGACTACGCCATAGGAGTGGCAATACTAATACGCAGATGACTCGGCTGAACTATACACCACTCGCTGGTAGACCCCGATGGCAGATATGTGATGTTGAGGGGAACACTAGGGACTAACCAGATTACTATGGCAGCGATCTATGGTCCCAATACAGATGACCCGGAGCTTGTCATTAAATTGCGACACCATAATATGGGGCGGCTACTTCAATGCCATATTGGACGAGTCTAGATAGGATTGGCTCTTCACGCAGACTTCACCCTAAAGCGTGGGCGACATTAAACTCAATAATGGGCGGAAATGCACTAATAGATGTGTGGAGACAATGGCACCCAAGAGATAGAGAGGGAACCTGCATCTCTTACCAACATAATGCCTGGTCCAGACTAGATTTTTGGCTAGTATCTAAGGATGTAGCGATATGGACAACAGACACTAGACACCTACCAAGGACACTGTCCGACCATGCCCCCAACTTACTCTGCCTGATGATCCCGTCGACACCACAACGGGAATTCAGCTGGCGACTTCCACCTCATGCCCTATTAGATGCTGCCTTTAGGGAGGAAATACATCAAGACATAGTGAACTACTTCATCTTTAATGAAGGTTCAGTATCCTCTCACTTCACGCTATGGGAAGCCTTTAAAGTGGTAATCCGGGGGTCATGCATAGCTAGACAAGCCGGGGTACTGCGCGCCATTAGACAAACTCTCGGGAACTTGGAATCTCTTATCAGGGACACAGAAATACAATATTACAACACCAACGAACAGGTACACCTTGCAACACTCAGGGAGAAAATATCAGAGTTTGAGAGTGAAGCTTGGCAGGATTCACACTTTTTAGGGAAATAAGCCACAGCCAGAAGGTACGGGGAGGGAGATCGGCCTGGCAAAACCCTAGCCACTATCCTCCGACCATCTCGAAAAGCATCATACATCACAGAAATACTGGACAAGGACTCCAATCTCATTAGAGATCCGCAGAAGATTCTAGAATGCTTCACTAATTTCTATTCTACACTATACTCCTCTACCATCCCAGACATACCTGTAGAACTGACCACATTTCTAGATTCACTCGAATTACTCAGGCTGAGTAGTGCACACTGAGCTTACCTTGATGAACCCTTCACCACCGACGACATAATTCAGGTTATAAATAGCTTCCCTAGCGATAAGGCCCCCGGGTCGGATGGACTAACAGCCTCATTCTATAAATGCTATGCATCACTCTTAGCACCGCACCTCCTTAAGGTGCATCATGAATCAATGCAGCTGAGAACTCTCCCCCCTACCATGCGCGAGGCAGTAATACCGACACTGCTAAAACCAGGGAAGCCCCCAAATCTCCGGGACTCATATGCCCATTGTCGTTCATAAACATAGATAACAAGATTATGCTAAATTACTCGCAAACAGACTACAGCCCCTCATGCCTCTCATTGCTAGACCCGACCAATCCGGCTTGATACCCAGACGATCGACTGCACATAACCTGCGCACACTATTTGTGGTATTACACCACCTAGACCCCCAGGTCCCCGTACTCGCAGCCCTCTTAGATGCCACAAAAGCGTTTGATTCCCTAGAGTGGACATATCTTTTTGCTATCCTGACCAGACTGGGGTTTAGCTCATTATATATACAACAGATTCGCCTCCTGTACTCCAAACCCACGGCCAGATTACGGGTTAATGATATGATTTCGACCCCATTCTCCATCACGCGGGTCACGCGATAAGGTTGCCCTGTATCGCCCCTCCTCTTCGCCATAGCGATGGAACCGCTGGCGGCACGATTTCAACAGCATCATGCTGCCAGAGTACTTTGATTCACATCCAGAGGGTTGATTATTTCCCTATACACTGATGACATCACACCATACATACATGACCCCAAAGTAAATTTAAATCCCATTCTACGAGAAATAACTAAATTTGGGGGTCTTTAAGGGATACAGATCAATTGGTCCAAATCCACATTATTCCCCTCTTCTGACCATACACACCCCTTCACATTGGAATATCCATTAACATGGGCCCAAGGCCAGGTCAAATATCCGGGGATTTTACTAAGTCGCGATGTACAAGAACTCTGGAATATGAACTATGGCCGCACTGTGACCTGGTTAGAAGAAAAAGTAAACACCTGGTCCAAACTACCACTATCTCTAGCAGGCAGAATAGGGGTAGCTAAAATGATTATCCTTCCTAAATTAATATATTTATTCGTCAATGTCCCCCTGCCACTCAATCGGGCACTGTTTCAAAAACTACGATCTCTAATGATATTGCTAGTTTGGGCTGGCAAACAAGCCCGTGTCTCCTGGGAGTCTGTACGCTTCCTCTCCAGCAGAGTGGAATGGGCGCGCAGGACATTCCGCTGTATGCTTACTGCGCTCAGGCTCAGTTCCTCCATCACTGGATACATCCGACCCCATTACAACCCCATACTGCTGTAGAGGAGGATAGAGTTGATTCCATTCCCTTGCGGGTGGCAGCATATCAAGCATTTAAACGCCCCAGAAATGAAGTTTACACAGTGGAGACGCTGAGGTTTGAAAAGACCTTTGTGTAATGAAGTGAAATCCAATTTGACCTGATTTGAACATTGGTTTAATGGCCTGTAAAGTAATACATTTGGTGTGGTATTGTAAGATCTGTACCCACTGTAAGTCCAGGAAGGCAAACCCTAAGAGGGCTGTGTCAATAATGCATCTGCAAAGCAGGAAAGTTGTTGACATGGTCAGCAGGAAATTCCTGTTTCTGGACCGGTGTTTGTAAGGAAACTGTGACTAAATTCGTGACCAGTGACCACTTCACAGGATATACCCAGGTATTCCAATACAAAGATCATAAGGCATCAACTGTGGGCAAAGTCCTCCTTAAGAAGATATTTGGCCAATATGATAGCAAGCCTACTGAAGCTGACTGGAACAAACAATGCTTTATATGGCAAAAGTGTGAAGAAACAAAGCCTCCTGACAGAAGACAGTGCTCTGACCTGAGATTTTGTCTAGAAGGAGAGGAACACAATTGAGGATCACTGGGATTCCAACCTTACAATGTAGTTCAGAAAGTTCCAAGACATTCCTCTCGGGGAAGGTGGACACGAGATTGTGAAGGACTTACATAAAAAATCATCCTTGCCCTGAGAGGCAGCACTTTCAGATTAAGTGACTGGTAGTCAGGCCAGTTTCTAGAAGCCAGTGGAGGGATCAGCAGCAGGGCAGCCTGCCATCGACTGAACACCACCCACACACCTGAAACCACAGAATCAGTGTCAGAGAGAATTTGGAAAAGATGTACCAGAGCCACTTGCAATTCTGTCTCTGCCACCAGAAGCAGTGTAACCAAGGGAAGACACCGGGCCAGGTATTGTGTGATGTTTTACTTGTAGTCTAGTTATGCTTACTAATGAAATGCCTTACCTTTGGCAGCTGTAGGCTGTCCTTTGTGCTCGTTTGGTTGATTGGTTCCATAGGCATTTAACATGGCAAATGCTCTCTCTTTCAGGTGTCTGTTGATGTCTTTTCCAAAATAACCCATCTCTATATAACAACATTATCTTCGGTAGTGAGGCACACTCTCTTCACCAATCCATCACCGGGGTGGGGCGGCGGGGAAACCTGCATAAAGTTTCCCTGGAGGCACTTCTCTTTAATACGTTCTCCATAATTTAGGATTCAATTTGCAGGATGACGATATGTTTGCTTCTGAACGCCTCGAAACCTGCACACCTCCACTACAAACAATATTTATGTTGGTATGTTCTCTTTGCAATACACTGACATAAGGAACAAGAGGCGTGATGTGAAAATGCAATTTAAATATGCTGTAAACAAGGGAGGTATTGAAATATATTGTTCGCTACATTAATCTCATGTAGCCATCATAAACCAGGAAATAACTGTAAAATGTCATGCATTAAAAAATATATATATATATAATGTTTTTAAAACTTAGTGTAGATAAACATTGAATCTAAAAACTGAAAAAAAGGAATTATAATTCCAATTCAAGGATGTTGTAAATCATGTTGTAGTGTTGGGTGAATTATTTAAAGGCATGATCTGTGACATTGTTTCAGGTTAATTGGTGTAGAGTATAAATGTAGAACTTTGATGCCATCGTTTTTAGCAGCTGTCTTTGACAGTGATACTTGCTTGTTTTGCACTGGAACTCTAATAGATTACACTAGCGTTGGCTGGAAATGTAGCAGCATTTGTTTAATCCCTAAAAGAAGGCTACATGACAACGACAGAAAACAGTAGCAACCGAAGGCAGAGCAACCCGCAGCTAGGAGACCGCCTTCATAGCCACCGCGATCACACCAACAACCAGCCTGCAGTCCTGGGCGAACCAGACTGCATGACATGACACAACAAAACAACCAGTGCACAACAAGAGAACGCCGACACAAAACACCACAGGAACACAACTACAGAGCAACACAACATAAAAGAGAAACAGAATAACAACAATACATTACAACATTTACCACGTGCACATCAATAACACAGCTGCAACCCAGTAGAGCACAAAAACAACACAATAGCACCACAAGTTAGTATGCCACAACACAAAACACAAGCACATAGTTCATTTGTTGTTGTGGTTTGCATAGCTGTTTTTTTGTTAAAATGTGTGTTGTATTGCTGTTCTGTGGTGTTTGTTTTAGTGTTGTGTTGCTCTTTTGTGTTGATGTTGTACTGTAATTGCTGAAAAGTGCACTCATCACACAGTACCACTGCTTCCAACCCAATTTCATGATTCAGTGGTAAAATGTTTGCATCAAACACTTCTTAAACCAATGAAGACTCATAGTAGCACTGCCCCAAAATGTTTTGTGATCTGACTATAGAAATCCAAATTAAGAGCATTGTGGTGGTAGATTAAAAACATTAAAGGTCCCAACTAGCGGCTTCATAATTCAAATGTCCAAATTGAGGGGAAATTAAAAATTCAATGAAAGCGTGTGCTTTAGGTGGTTTTTGTTCCCAGCCATAATTCTAGACCATACCTAGAACTATGGAAGAAGAGGTGTGTGTGTGTGTGTATGTGTATGTGTGTACATGTGTGTGTGAATGTGTGCACCTGCATGAATGGTATGTATATATGTATGTAGAAGAACTGGCTCTAGCCAGGGGCACCATATGAAGGCCCAGTGGAACCGAGACACCCAGGGCTACATGGACCTTAAAGTCTACCTGGTCATCCCTAACCGACTACATCAACATCATCAAGAGAGTTGAGGACATGCAGAGAGTATTCCAGGACTGAGAGTGTGGCAAGTCTGCATTTTTCTGACCTGCTGTGTACCATTTCTAACTTTGTAACTGTCCCTTTCCAGCCAAGAAGGGCATACAGGGGTTACCTCTTCAGGCTATGTTTTACGGTGGTATCCTGTTGGTTCAGGCTGGTTGCCATGATTTCCGAACCCTAGGTCCAGAACTGTTTCTTGTGACCCTTGTACAGACTATTGGAAACCATATGTATGACGAAACCACGCATACCATTACCACGCATGCCTTTACCACACGTCCATTACCAAGCATTGCCTTTACCATGCAAGTCATTACCACGCATATACCTTTAACACGCATACCTTTTCAACAAAAATGTAAGTATATATCAGGTAAGTGAAAACCTTTATATATAAATGTGTATATATATATATAAATGTGTATATATATTTGAGTAAATTTGTCATCATTCATTCACCCAAGATCATTCACAACAACCCAAGGAAAAGTGATCAAAATCTCTCTCTTAAACAAATGCAACTTTTTGCTTTTAATTGAAACCTATGCATATCAATTGCAGTTATTTTTACATGTGTTATAACATATTGGTTACTTTGTTGCAGTCGTCAACAATGAGACATACTAAGGCTGTTTTTAATCATTTTCCCCTTATGTATTGAGTGCACACACATATATTTTTTCTATGTCTATGCTCACTAATTGACCAATCCCTTAACTTGATTGGCCACACTAAGTTTAAATGTGGTGACCCGCCACCAGCGCGTCAGGTGATCAAGATCACTGTGGCGATCGAAACGCGTCTGGGGCGGACACTTGTCTGTACCATTTTGGTGTTCATGCAATAAATCAATGGAGCTGTGAACCCGTGTCTCCGGAATAATTTTTTTGAACTGTGTTGGTGGTCCGTACCTGTGTTGTTTCTCCTCTGGGTGGCATTCAGAGGAACAGGATTTGCTTTTCACAAATTTATCTGGAAGTCGGCTGACTCCGGACTACGGACCCTCTCCCTGCTAAGCGGCGTGGCTTTGTTCAGCCGGACATCGTGTGAAGCGAGAACGTGTAACTCGGAAGGAGTAAGCCGGCCACGCCCCCGTTGTCAACAAACCAACTTTCGTGGACATCTCCGTGTATACTAGCTGCCTGCTGTCGGGTGTCGTGGAGTCGGAGGACCCCGGACATCGGCCACATCCACTGGTAAGGAGTGACGAGTTTTGGAAGTATATCGACGGGTTGGGAGATTCAGTACTTCAGTAGTTCCAAAGAGACATTTGCAATGTGCGGGTTGTGCACAGAAACGGCTAATTTCACCGTCAATATGTCAGCCCAAGACGCGCTGCGTGACCGGGAGGCTGCAGCGGAGGCGCTTTTTGTCAATTTACCGGTTGTCAACCGTGAAGTAGAAGGACAACCTAACGGTACTAATGTCAATGATATCAGGGGCTTATTAAGAAAATTAGAAAAACTTCAAAAAAATGAAATTACAAAGTGGTGGGAGAAAAAATCCCTAGAAAAATATCGGGATGCTGGAAGGGTGCCACGTGGTTTGCGAGTAATGATTGCACCAACTTTCGAGAATCCCCATCCGGATATGCTTTCGGAATGGGCAACGAACAACCTCCAGGCATCAATGAATATGGTGAACATCCTTATAAAATATGCGGAGATTGACAGGGAAAAAATCGTCAAAGAAATTGAAGAAATAATTAGCATTCTTGAAGCTAGTGATCAAAAAGATATGGTCTCCAAGGGTCGAGCGGATATTTTGACGAAACTAAAACAACATGAGGACATCATTAAAATCCGCAAAGCTTTTAAATTCGCCCGGGATCGGGACGACTATGCGGCAGGAAGGGTGTTCAGATTCTCCCGCAAGTTTGACAACGTTAAGAGGAAAGCTTTAACTAGTCAAGTATCCTTAACAGCAGTACCCAGTGGGGGAGGCAGCAGCACTGCTCAGGATGATTCAGATGTTAATTCTTTAACAAGTTGCGATTCGGATGATGGCAGCAGTCTGCTTCCCCTAGCACAAACACAAGTGGCTATTAAACACACGCTTGGTGAAGAGTTGAATTTTTTAACAATGGACAGGCGATCAACACTACGCCCAAAGAACCCACAGCAAACGACAACTGCAGCTCAAGCCAATGCCGGAGGGAGAGGCGCCGGCAACGGCTCAAACACATCAAACAGGGGAAGAGGAGCGCGGAGATGGAATCGATAAATCAGCAGGACAATACTATCATCAACCTTACGGATACCACACTGACTAAAGCAGAAATGCAGTTGCTAGCCTTGGGCTTATCATTTTGTCCGGAATTGAACTTTTCTTATAAACAGTCTCGTATTGACATTTATAAATTTATACGAAAGATTAAACTTAAAAAGTTCTTCCAGTTGAACAAACCACCTGACTTGCCACACATTGACAATGCCACCCCAGCAAATCTCCAAGCGGGTGACCTTTTCACCTTACGGGTATTACAATCACTAGCCAGAGATGATTCTGACAATATGGCAACTGACATGGACCGTACACCAATGGAGGGGATCAACACAGGAATAGCGGCTGCCAGTCCATTTCGCCCCCCTTCTTCTTTCTACCCAATGATGCCTAAAGACTCTGTGGATGTGTTCAGTGGAATGGTCATAGAAGATTTGAAAAAACTTAACATCTCTGTGAATTCTCGCCACAAAAAATGTAGTTATCAAGCTAAAAACTATTGGGCATTGTTGAAAAAATTACGTGAAAAGAATGAAATTGTTGTAATGAGTGCAGACAAGGGTGGCAATATAGTCTTATGGCCGAGGGCCGACTATCTATCAGAAGCTCAGCGCCACTTATCTGACACAAATTGTTATGCTAAAGTGGGTCGTGAACATTTAAATCAGGTAAAAGACACTGTTAGTAAAAACTTACAGCAATGGAAAAGACAGGGTTTACTCTCTAAAAATGAATTTCTGTTTTTAAAAAATGATTTCCCCACAACACCTATATTGTACTTTATTCCTAAAGTACATAAGGGCATATCCCCTGTCCCTGGCAGACCCATCATTTCAGCTAGAAACAATGTCTTGGAGGCTATGTCAAAATATGTAGATTATTTTCTCCAGCCAAATATGACTAATTTGCCATCCTTCATAAAAGACACAGGTGACTTTTTAACAAAAATCAATGAAGTAGAGTGGCGTTGTGGCTATGTGTTAATAACCATGGACATAGCCTCGCTCTATACAAGTATTCACCACTCACAAGGCCTGGAAGCAGCTAAACACTTTCTCAATAACCGTGCAATTTGTTTATATGAACATAATTGCATGCTGCTTCAGATGATCTATGCTTAAACAACAACTTATTCTTGTTCAATAAGACTCTGTACAAACAACTTAGGGGAGTTTCAATGGGTGCGTGCTTTTCTCCTACCTATGCCTGCCTGTTGGTGGGAGAAACACATACTCAAAACCACTCACAAGGTGATCTGGGATAACCATATAAGATATTATGGCAGATATATATATGACATATTTATAATATGGGAAGGCACAGAACAAGAGGCTACTCAATTTGTTACATCTATTAACAACAATGCGATGAACCTACAGATTACGGCTAGTATTAGCCAACATAGTGTAGAGTTCTTAGATGTAGAGGTATATATCTGTGAGAATCGAATCCAAACCAAACTCCACAGAAAAACCACCGCTGGCAACTCCACACTACATGCCACCAGTGCCCACCCCCGTCATCTCATTTACAGCATTCCGTATGGCGAGTTTCTTCGCATACGACGTATTTGTAGTCTAGAGTCGGACTTAGAACACTGCCAAAAGGAAGCCTTTTCCCGTTTTCTGGCCCGTGGATACAAAATGTCCAACTTGCAGTTGACCTTGGATAAGGCCAACTCTCGTCCACGTGAACTTTGCCTCGTAACCAAGAAAGATCTCAATGCGATCATACCCAATGACCCCATACCAGATGACACTCAATCTATCCATTTAATTACCACCTACTGCAAACAAGAGAAAAGTATTAGAAAGATTGTATACAAACATTGGCCTATTGTTTTAACTGATTTGACATTGAAGTTCATGTTACCTAATCTCCCTACCATAACATTTAGGCGGGCACCTTCAATGAAGGATGCCCAGGACAAAACAAGTCCAGAAGTAATAGCCAAAACCACCTGGCTATCCAAATCGGGCTTTTTTAAATGCTCCTCTTGTCGGGCCTGCAAATTTGGAGTCAACTTATCCGAATACTGCACAGCCTTTAGTGACATCCCAGTCCCAATAACAGAACATTACACCTGTCGGACTGAATATGCTGTGTATCAGTTAGAATGTACGTGTCATCTTAAGTACATTGGCAGTACTAAATAGCCAGTGTTTAACCGGATATTGCAGCACTAGCGTGCAATTGTTAATTCGGACCCAAACTACCCAGTTGCCCGGCACTTCAAAGCCATACATGAAAATAGAGTTAATGACCTTAAATACTCTGTGATTGGGGCAGTTCCTCTCTCCTTTCGGGATGGTAATAGGGAGAGGAACTTGAGACAGTTGGAGTCTTCCTTTATTTTAACCCTTGATACTCGAATGCCGAACGGTTTGAATACCAGTGAGGACCTACACAATTTTTTATAATCTAATTGAATATTGGGTCCTCCTGGACTCGTGGTATATTTTCACAACTGTTTCGAGGGTTTTATTTACAATCTTGATATGCTGATATTTTGACTATACAATGGACCAATGCTTGCTGTCTTTTTCTGACATTTCCTTCTCTCCCCTTTGTTTTTAAAGAAAAAATATTAGGAATGTGAACTATAATATTTTGCACTGATATCTAATGTACTGTATTGTTACCGGATGATATAATCAAGCACCAGTTCTTGAATAATCTATTCACTAGAAACATCTAAGTTAAATCAATCTGCGACCTCTTGCACAGCCCCACCACCAAGTGTGTTATTGTTGTTTATTTGGGGTTTTTATTTGGATTTGCACATTAGCACTGTTTTGCAAATTTTTTAAGGAGCATTGATTTTATCCATACTATGCCTTTTAAGTAACTCTGTATTTTTAACAATTTTTGTAATGTGTATTTTTTGATATCAGGTTTTAGGTATTTATTTATGAGAGTTCAATAATGTATTTATGATAGATTTTGGATGACACTTTCTATAGATCCACTGTGATACTTTGTGTGACATGATTTATTGGGCACTTGCCAGTAATTTGAGTAAATTTGTCATCATTCATTCACCCAGGATCATTCACAACAACCCAAGGAAAAGTGATCGATATCTCTCTCTTAAACAAATGCAACTTTTTGCTTTAAATTGAAACCTATGCATATCAATCGCAGTTATTTTTACATGTGTTATAACATATTGGTTACTTTGTTGCAGTCGTCAACAATGAGACATACTAAGGCTGTTTGTAATAATTTGCCCCTTATGTATTGAGTGCACACACATATGTTTTTTCTATGTCTATGCTCACTAATTGACCAATCCCGTAACTTGATTGGCCACACTAAGTTTAAATGTGGTGACCAAAGTCCCCACATGGATGAAACAGAGAACTCCATGGCATTCATGCCTTTCATTTATTTTATTTTAAAATTTGCAGATGCGATTCGGCATTCCTTGCCTTTTTCAACGCTCATTATATACACATGGTTAATTTCACCCGCAGTTAAAGCATTTTCATGGTGAGGGACTACGGATTTACAAATCATTAAACTCGTATATCCTGCATGTCTGCAATTAATGCATGATTAGTATTACATTTTCTCTTAGTGAGTGTGGCTTCATATTAATAATATCCTCAAATTGTCACTATAGTAGTGAGCATGCAAGCCATCATTGTTTGTCGTACCAGTTCACTCACCACATTCGGGCGATAAAATGAAGGTAATTCCTCGCCCTGCCGTGCTCCTGCCTCCAAGATGTGTAATCACAGGTGCCGGTTTCGTAACCGAAGTCCTTACATTCTTGTAATGTTGACCTAGTGTCGATGAATATCACATTCCTGGGGGTAGGTGGCTGTTCTGGCAGTTCACATCACTTCACCACCAGTTTGCCACACTGCTGCCGAACAAACTCTTGGTCGGTTGCGTCCAGCGCGACTGTGGCAGTCACGTAATTATATTCTCACCAAAGTCCCCACATGAATGAAACGGAGCACTCCACGGTATTCATGCCTTTCATTTATTTTATTTTAAAATGTTCAGATGCGTTTCAGCATTCCTTGCCTTTTTTCAATGCCCATTATATACACATGAATATTTTCGCCCGCATTTAAAGCATTTTCATGGTGAGGGACGAAGAATGAAATACGTATATATATATATAAAGGTTTTCACTTAACTGATATATACTGAAATTTTTGTTGCAAAGGTATGCGTGTTAAAGGAATATGCGTGGTAATGACTTGCATGGTAAAGGTATTGCGTGGTAAAGGGATTGGGTGGTAGTATACACATGTTCGCTGAAAAAAGCAAAGGTTACAGGGATGTTATAGTTTGGAAATAGAATTAAAAAAAACTTAGAAATTCACTGAAAAACCAAAGGTCATGGGGACGTTATAGTTAGGTTCACATTTTACACACACAAATACATAGAAATTCAGCAGTTATAGTTTAAGTTATCTTAAGAAACTATAACTCGTGCCCTAAGGTAACCATAACTTGTGCTCCTGCCATGCAGTTTTCTCATCAATAATTTTACAGCAAATGTTGAAGTGATGTTATCAATGATGCCATAGAAGATGTCATGAGTGATGTAATATGTGGGGTAGTTAGCAGAGCATGGCGAGGGTGCGAGTTAAAGTTACCTTAGGGCACGAGGTATAACTGTATGGTTTTGTGTGTAGAAAATGTGAACATGACTATAACGTTCCTGTAACCTTTGGTTTGTTCAATGAATTTCTAAGTTTTTTTTAATGGAAAGTAATAATTAATTACTATACGTTAATCCAACCTCTGAAGCCTGGCCTGTATGTAAAGGGGGAGGGGTCACGCAGCCACCCTCCCCGGATCAATATTGGCCAAGGGGACCCCATCCCCTGGGGCCCGGTAAGTCAATGGTGGGTGCCCTGGAGTCAACCCAGGGTACGCACTGCCTCTTTGTTGTGGGCCGTGGGGGCCCCAATGCCCCCGTGGCCCCAGCCGGCTCCCCACCACAAGCAGGAGCCAGCATTGCTACAGCACGCAGGGAGCAGCCAAAAATGCATCTTCCTGCGTTCAGGAGCAAATTTTTCATCTGTTTCCTACCCGCTGATGAAAAGTCCGCTCCCAGCGGGCTGGAGCATTTTTCCTGCTCCCACCCGCTGGGAGCGGATTTTCTGTTTGCTCTTGCTTGGCGGGTGCTTTAAATTGCGCCCGTCAAGTGAGAGCAAACAAAGGATTCCCTGCCCGCACTAGTGCAGGCAGGGAAACCGCTATGTCCAGGGAGCTGGGCACCTCGGGACATAGCTGAGCTGGCCCTCGGGGATGGGTTCCCCAAGGCCATCAATGGCTCCAGGAGGGGGGCCTGCATGACCCCCTCCTTGAGAAAGTGCATGGCCATGCCCTGGCGGGGTGGTAGTCCCTGGGGCCGAAAACGGCCTGGGGAAGGGGCCATACGGCCCTTCTCCCCATTCAGGAAATCGGCCTAGCCCTGGGGAGGTGGTGGTCCCTGGGGCTGAATACGGCCAGGAGGAGGGACATGCCGCCCCCTCTCCCTTGTACCAATCAGGCTGGCCTCAGGGAGATGGTAGTCTCTGTGGCTGAAAACGGTCCAGGAGAGGGGCCACATGCCTCCCCTGCCCCCATTAAAAATATAAAATCCACCCCTGGGACCTGGCCTCACCTGGGGGGCAAATTAAGAAACAAGCGCAAGAGACTGCGCTTTTTTTTAAATTGCCGTGAATTCACGGATGCTCCGTAATTTCCCAGTAAAAATTGAAAAAACTAAATGGGACACCACTATTAGGCCTACCCTGCCCCCTTCCTATTTTTTATAAATCTTTTTATTGATGACATTGTATTAACATTACACACAACACAGTCACAGAATAAGGAGTGTACATTTATGCTTTTCTTGGGTTGTACGAGCTTCCACATTTGTTGAACATAATAAGCAATTTATTCATTACTATTTTCGGTAGACTCTGGGCAATCGAGGACCTTCCTAATTTTTAACTGTTGTTTTTTCTTGGGACTCGGCTGAGTCTGAGTCCCAAGATGGCTGTCAAAATTTTCTGGTTGAAGTGTTGACAGCCAATCAGATCTCAGCATGAGATTTGTCACATCCGTCGAGGATTCACGTCCCTAGATATCTATATTTCTTTGTTCTTTGATAGCACAAACACTACTGAATGGATTTACACAAATTTACAAAAAGGGCTCTTTGTGGACCAAGAGCTAGCTTTCTGGCAAATTTGGTGCAATTACGTTCAGCGGTTCGGGCTGTAGTTGTGTTCAAAATCCCTATGGGAAATTGCATGGGGAAAACGCGTTTTGGGACCCCCCCTTTTTATCGTCCCCCGCTTGACAGATCACCCCAAAATTTTCCATGCAGAAGTAGGCAAAGAAGGGCACTTAAAAGTTGCTGTTGGTTCAGAAAGTGACCTTTTTGTGAATTGGTGTAAAACCGTTTGGTATTTTTTGAGTTATTAAACAACAAAGAAATGTAGATATCTAGAGGCGTGATTCCTCCATGGATCGGACAGATCTCATGCTGAGATCTGATTGGCTGTCAACACTTCAACCAGGAAGTGTTGGCAGCCATCTTGGGACTCAATCTCAGCCGAATCCCAAGAAAAAGCGGTTAAAAAAAAAAGAAAACTCTGACCCCTTAGCTCTGGTAGTGGGGTCCCAGAGGAACCACGCAGGGCAAGAAAGAATTAAAAAAAAAAAATTTGGGTGAGAGTCACACTGGATCTGCGGCTCCAGCCGAAAATATTTTAAAGAAAGAAACGCGGGCTCCCGTGCTTCTCTACTGTTTAGCCCCTGGGAGGGCCCGGTCCCAGGGCATGCAGGATTTAAAAAAGGAGGGGGGTGCACGGGCCCCCCTCCTGAGGCTCTTTCAATCCCCGGGGACCCCCACCTGCCCGGGGCTTTTATAGAATAATGGAGGGGGGCAGCGCAGACCCCATCCATGGGCGGGTTCAAGCCCCGGGAACCACACTTCCCCGGGGCTATATTAAAAGTAATGGGGGGACAGCATGGACC
Source organism: Calotriton arnoldi (assembly GCA_963921515.1). Classification (NCBI taxonomy): domain Eukaryota; kingdom Metazoa; phylum Chordata; class Amphibia; order Caudata; family Salamandridae; genus Calotriton; species Calotriton arnoldi. The sequence goes on along the minus strand of CAWUFW010000227.1, from coordinate 2,421,815 downwards.
CCAGAGACCATCACCTCCACGGGGCCTATAATATAATAAAAATTGGGAGGGGGCCACATGGTCCCCCTCCCAGGTCTTAAAGTGCCCAGGGACCATCACCTCCCTGGGGCTGGCTCATGCAGATCAAAGGAGGGGGGCCGCATGGCCCTCCTCCTGGAGCCATATATGGCCCTAGGAGCCGCTGCCCCCAAGGGCCGGCTCCTGCTATGTCCCGGGTTGCCCACCCCACGACATAGCTGTTTGCTCTGACTTGGCGGTAGGTTTGACAGCTCCCGCCAGGTCAGAGCAAACACGAACTCGGCTCTCAGCAAGCGAGAGCTGTGAAACCGCTCCTGCTTGCTGAGGGCGGAGTTTTCGTCTGTTTCCCTGCCCGCTGTCAAATGGGCAGGGAAGCAGACAAAAGGATTGCTCTCACAGACAGGGAGCTGCATGTTTAGCAGCTCCCTGTCTGTGAAAGTAATGCCGGCTCCCGCAGGAGGCGGGGAGCTAACTGGGACCGTGGGGGCCTTGAGCTACCCCTGCAGAAAAGAGGAGAAAGAGGTAAAATAAAGGTTGGAAACAAGGAGAAAGAGGCAGACAGAGGCAAAATAAAGGTGAGAACAAGCAGAAAGAGGCAGAACAATGCTCAGAATCTAGCAGAAAGAGGCAAAATAAAGGTGAGAAACGAGCAGAAAGAGGCCGAATACAGGTGATAAACTATTAGAAATAGGCAGAATAAAGGTCAGCAATGAGCAGAAAGATGCAAAATAAAGGTGAAAAATGAGCAGAAAGAGGCAAAATAACGGGTAGAAACAAGCAAAAAGATGCAGAATAAAGGTTAGCAACGACCAGAAAGAGGCAAACTAAAGGTGTGAAAGAGCAGAAAGAGGCAGAATAATGGTCAACAACAAGCAGAAAGAGGCAAAATAAAGGTGTGAAACGAGCAGAAAGAGGCAGGATAAAGGTCAGCAATGAACAGAAAGAGGCATGATAAAGGTGAGAAATGAGCGGAAAGAGGCATGATAAAGGTGAGAAATTAGCAGAAAGAGGCAAAATAAAGGTCAGAACAGAGCAGAAAGAGGCAGAATAGAGGGCATAAATGAGCAGCAAAAGGCTGAATAAAGGTCAGAAATTAACAGAAAGAGGCAAAATGAAGGTAAAAAACGAGCAGAAAGAGGCAAAATAAATGACAGAAACGAGCAGCAAGAGGCAAAATAGAGATCAGAAACAAGCAGAAAGAGACAGAATAGAGATCAGAAACGATCAGAAAGTGGCAAAATAAATGTCAGAAACAAGCAAAAAGAGGCAAAATAAAGGTCAGAAATGAGCAGAAACAGGCAAGATAGAGATTAGGAATGAGCAGAAAGAGGCAAAATAAAGGTCAGAAACAAGAAGAAAGAGGGAAAATAGAGATCAGAAACAAGCAGAAAGAGACAGAATAGAGATCTGAAACGATCAGAAAGTGGCAAAATAAATGTCAGAAACAAGCAAAAAGAGGCAAAATAAAGGTCAGAAACAAGCAGAAAGAGGCAAAACAAAGGTCAGAAACTAGCAGAAAGAGGCAAAATAGAGATCAGAAACTAGCAGAAAGATGCAAAATAGAGATCAGAAACAAGCAGAAAGAGGCAAAATAAACCTCAGAAACGGGCAGAAAGAGACAAAATATCAGTCAGAAATGAGCAGAAAGAGGCAAAATAGAGGTCAGAAACTAGTAGGAAGAGGCAAAATAAAGGTCAGAAACAAGCAGAAAGAGGAAAAATAACGGTCAGCAATGAGCAGAAAAGGCAAAATAAAGGTCAGAAGTGAGCAGAAAAAGGCAGAAAACAAGCAGAACCCACTCAGGCACTCATGCACCCACTCACAGAATAGCTCAGACACTCTCACAGCTACTCATAGACCCATTTACCCATGCACCCACTCACAGATGAACTCATACATGTACTCCCACTCACAGACATAGTCAGGCACTCATGCACCCACTTACAGAATCACTCATACTCTTTCTCACTTACTCACAGTGCTACTCAGAGACTCACGCCGTGACTCACAGACCCTCTCAGAGAGTCACACACCCACTCACAGACCCACTCAGACACTCATATACCCACTTACAGCCCCACTCATACTCTCTCACACCCACTTACAAACCTACTCAGACACTCATATAACCACTGAGGCACACATGCACTCACTCACACACTCAGTGTCAAAAGTTAGTGGTTACAGTTAGGAAATGAAATTGAAAAAAACTTACAAATTCACTGAAGAAACCAAAGGTTACAGGGACTTCATAGTTAGGAAATAACATTTTAAAAAATGTAGAAATTCACTAAAAACAAAGGTTACAGGGACACTATAGTTAGAAATTAGCATTTAAAAAACCTTAGAAATTCACTGAAAACACCAAAGGTTACAAGAACGTTATAGTTAGGCTCAGATTTCACTTGTACAAAACCAGTGAAATTCAGCAGCTATAGTTACCTGAGCTGCTTATGCACTCACATATTACATCACTCATGACATGATCAGTGACATCACTGATGATATCTCAAATGACATCACTGATTACATCATCCACAGAACCACTCACACACCCACTCACACCCCATACAACCTCTCATATGCCTACTCATACACCCACACAACCACTCACACATTCACAGACCCATACAAGTACTTACACAAACACTCAATTATCCATAGAGTTACTCATACACCCATTCACTCACTCATAGAGTCGGACCATCCAACTAGTCACTCACCCAAACAGCCACTCGCACACTCACTCACACACCCACACAACCACTAACAATCCGTCACACATCCATACAACCACTCACACAGTCACTCACTCACCCATACAGTCAATCCCACATTCACTCACTCTTCCATACAGCCACTCACACACCAACGTACTTAAACAAACACTCACTCACTCAAACAGCCACTCACTCACCCATACAGCCACTCATATAGCCACTCACTCACCCCCATACAGTCATACAGTCACTGACACATCCACTAAGTCACCCATACAACTACTCAGACACCCACTTATACACCCATACAGTCGCTCACACACCCACTCATACACCTGTATAGTCACTCAGACACCCACTCAAACCGGATAAACACAGTCACACAGCGACTCACATAAACTATGTTAAAAAAAGGAATCACTCCTACTACAAAGGATACTAATTTAACGTTTGTGGTACCTTAGTATATACATGTAACACACAAAAATATTTAGCAAAGACTCACAATCACTTGCTGGTGTCATCAGTGATGTCATCAGTGATGCCACTGGCCATGTCATGAGTGAATTAATATGTGAGGTCATAAGCAGTGCATTGCAGGGGCGTAAGTTATAGTTAGCTCAGGAAACTATAACTGCTGAATTTCATTGGTTTTGTATGAGTGAAATCTGAGCCTAACTCTAACATCCCTGTAACCTTTGGTTTTATTAGTGAATATATATATTCATCAATATATATATATATATATTACCTTATTGACCCCCAACCCCTAAAATCAACCACCCCTAAACCCTAAATATACGCTTACCACCCAATACCCCTACCCACCCTAAATCCTAAAAACACCATTCCACCCAATACCCTTACCACCCTACTAAACCCTAAAACACTCTTACCATCCAATATTTGTACCCACCCTAAACCCTAAAAATACCCTTACCACCCAGAACCCTATCCACTCCTAAACCCTAAAAACACCCTTACCACCAAATACCCCTACCCACTCTAAACCTTAAAAATACCCTTACCACCCCAATACCCTTACCCAACCCTAAACCCTAAAAACTCCCTTATCACCAAATACCCCAACCCACCTAAACCCTAAAAATACCCTTACCACCCAATATCCTTAGCCCTAAAAACTTGCTTACCACCCAATACTCATACCCACCCTAAAAATACCCTAACCATCCCATACTCCTACCCACCCTAAACCCTAGAAATACCTTTACCACCCAATACCCTTATCTACCACTAAACCCTAAAAACACCCTTACCACCCAATACCCCTACCCAACCTAAACCTTACAAATACCTATACCACCCAATACCCTTACCCAACCCTAAACCCTAAAAACACTGTTACCATCCAATACATCTACCCCCTAAACCCTAAAAAAACCTTTACCACCCAATAACCTTACCCACCCCTAAGCCCTAAAAACACTCTTACCACCCAATACCTCTAACTGCCTAAACTCTAAAAATTCCTTTACTACCCAATTCCTTCACCCACCCTAAGCCCTAAAAACATGCTTACCACCAAATACCACTATCCACCATAAACCCTAAAAATGTTCTTAGTCACCCAAAACTCCTACTCACCCTAAACCCTAAAAAAATACTCTAACCACCCAATACCCTTACCCACCCCATAACCCTTAAAACAACCTCACCACCCAATACTCCTACTCGCCTAAACTCTAAAGATACCCTTACCACCCAATACCTTTACCCAACCCTAAACACACCCTTACGACTGAATACCCTTACCCACCCTATACCTTAAAGATACCCTTACCACCCAATACCCTTATCCACCCTAACCCCTAAAAGTACTCTTACCACCCAATACCTCTAACTGCCTAAACCGTAAAAATTCCTTTACTACCCAATACTTTAACCCACCCCTAAGCCCTAAAAACACGCTTACCACCAAATACCACTATCCACCCTAAACCCTAAAAATTCTCTTATCACCCAAAACTCCTACCCACCCTAAACTCTAAAAAATACTCTTACCACCCAATACCCTCACCCACCCCTAAACCCTAAAACAACCTCACCACCCAATACCCCTACCCACCCTAAACTCTAAAAATACCCTTACCACCCAATACCCTTACCCAACCCTAAACCCTAAACACACCCTTACTACCGAACACCCCAACCCAACCTATACCTTAAAAATACCCTTACCACCCAATACCCTTATCCATAACTAAACCTTAAACACCCATACCACTCAATACCTCTACCCACCCTAAACCCTAGAAATACCCTTACCACCCAATACCCTTACCCACCCTCAAACCCTAAAACACATGTACCACACAAAACCCATACCCACCGCAAACCCTAAAAACACCCTTACCACCCAATACCTTTATCCACCCTTAAACCCTAAAATCACCCTTTACCCACCCCTAAAGCCTTAAAATGCCCTTACCCTAATATATATATATACATATATATTGTCACGATTCACTCCCTGTGCTCTTGTTCCCACCACCAGGGGGCCGAATTGTGGGGCTTTCCAGTATTCTAATATGCTTCCAGACACTCCCCTGTATGCATATCCTGACTTCCAGGCATTTGGACATCATTTAGGAATTGACATCCATTCTCAATCCATGCTGGGTTTTGTGGAAGCCAGTCTGCTCATGCTGGAAACTCCATTACCTATAATCCCCTGCTCACTGCTTTGTCTCCACCCCTGCAGGCCAAGGATGGGTGGAGGAATTCAGTTCACCTGTGGCTGGCTGCTGCTAGCCTGCTCACACCTGATGCATGTGATTACTGTGAGCTCTTTTAAGCCCCAGCTCCCTTCAGTCCAGTGTTGGTCATTGTAGCTGTTTTCCGGTGAGGCCGATCCTTGTTTCCTGAGCTTTTGATATTCCTTGATTCCTGAGCTATAGTTAATCCTTGTTCCTTGATTCCTGAGCTATAGCTATTCCTTGTTCCTGAATTAGCACTGCCTGCAGTGCTACCTTGTTTCCTGAGTTCCTGAGCTATAGCTATTCCTTGTGCCTGAATTAGCACTGCCTGCAGTGCTACCTTGTTTCCTGAGTTCCTGAGCTATAGTTAATCTTTGTTCCTGTTCCTGGGCTTCAGCTATTTCTTGTTCCTGATTTGCACTGAACTAGCACTTCCTGCAGTGCTACCTTGACTCCTGAAGCTTTAGTAATTCCCTGTTCCTGAACTAGCACTGCCTGCAGTGCTACCTCGACTCCTGAAGCTTTAGTAATTCCCTGTTCCTGAACCAGCACTGCCTGCAGTGCTACCTCGACTCCTGAGCCTTAGCTCACTTCTTGTTCCTGCCCCAGCACTGCCTTCTATGCTACTTTGTTTTCTTGATTCCTGAACCTGCACTATTCTAGTATACCCTTGTAGCCTCCCCTTCTGTATATCCTTTTCCAGCCCCTGCCTTTCTTCCCATTTCCTTGGTTCCAGTTCTAGTTTGCTGTCTTTCTATTCTGCTGTCTTGCTTCTGTTACCTTGTATGTTTGTTACTTGCTTTCTGCCAAATGTGACCTGTGATTTCCTTCCTTTCCTGTTAAGCACTCCTCCTTGCTAGCTCCTTGTCTATTGTGCTTGTGTTTAGTTCTACCCCTTTGCTGTTACTGCCTTGCGTGTTCCTGTTTGATCGCCAGGATCATTGGGCACAGCTGACTACCTAGGTGGTGGTTCTTGTTCACTGTGAGTATTGTCTTTGAGTTACAGTTATAACAACATCACCATAGGTATAAGCTCCACAGACCCTGCCTTTGCATACATATCCTATATGTGGGTATTTTCAGTCAGTATCTGTAACAGCAATTGTGGGTGAGGAACTTACTGAGCTTCAGTCTTACCGTGTGGAGCTCCTGAGTGCTTTACCCCACATTCCCTTTATTGTTAATGTTGTATTATATATATGTCTTGCACGTCCGTCCTGGGTGTAGTTAGTCTGAATGCTAAATTGCCTTGTGAGTGCCCTTCCTTTCTAAGTCTTAGCCATCTTGTACAGGCTTCCCCTTTGAATCCCTGTTTCTCCTCTGACTCCTTGTGTGATCCTGGGCAGTGCTGTACTACTCTTTCTGTGCATGGTACGTTTTCTACCCAGTCCCCAGTCCTTGCTCAAGTCCCTGACTGTGTTCCCGACATAGTCCCGGACAGTCCCTGACATATATTTAAAAATAGAAATGAAGTGGTTTTACTTAACTGCGATATACTTAAAATTTTGTTGTAAAGGTATGCATGGTAAAGGCATATGTGTGGTAAAGCAAACACAAGGAGATGATGGACGGAGCGCTAAAACATTTCAGATACTCACCCTCAGTCACAGATCTGGGTTGAATCCATCATCGTTCTTTAACTCACTTCGCCACCTCAGTTCAGACCCAGCTATATGCAAATCAGTCTTGACCCTGTGCCTCATGGGAACAGTCCAGCCCGAACTGCCAAGCCAGGTCTTACCTGGTAAAGACTTGCATAATAAATGCAATGTGTGGTAAAGGCATTGCATGGTAATGACTGCGTGGTAATGGTAATGCGGTAATGCGTGGTAATGACTGCGTGGTGAAGGTTGTTTCCTTTGGAAACCCTGTGACCCATTAAATCGGACATGAACATTTTGCGTTACATGGAAACTTTCAGCTCCCTGAATTCATTTCTTTATCCTGAATGGAAATCTCTGTTAATTTTGAGTGAAACACATTTAGGGTTTTTTCATGGATTGTCAGAAATCTAGGTTCAAACCCTTTCCTGCCACTATAGGTCAATGAGAAATTAAGAAAAAGGTCAAACATTTCAAATCACGTTCAATATATTTTAATATTCTGTCTAGCAAATCTCCCATAGAAGTCCTGCAAAAAGTAGATGGGAGAAAGACATGCTAGAATGGTCCCTAGTTGAAGAGTCAGATATAAGGGAGGTTAGAAGACACGAGAAAGTAGGTGAGGACTTATGAAGTTGGGCAGAAATGATGAGTAAACATAAGAGGAAGCAAGTCACTAAGAGAAATAACAAGGCATCATATATTGAGGGAGAGGTGAGGAGATCTGAGAGGGTGGGAACAACTATAGGGGAATATCTTCAACTAAAGAGGTTCAGTAACCCACATCTCAGGGCCAAGAACCAAAAAGGATATAATATACACATGGTAGGTGTGTTCAGTGAATACTACCTGATGACTATCAATCTTGGTCTCTTGTGACACTTTGTCTATAGAAAACAGTTTTATTTACATGGAAAGGACAACTCTTTAGCACTCCCAACCTCCTTATAATTTAGACTCTATCCCCATGCTATATGGTTGAGACACTGAAGGCCTTATTAGGAAATGCACAAAATCTGCTAAAGTTGCAGCTGTTCTAGGAGTCTGTTCTTTTTATGCTCTTTTTGTGGCCAAGAGATGTTGCTGGCCGCAAGTACCATGCATTCCAGCTAACTCTGCTGTTTGTCAGTTTTATGGCCCCAAGTTGATGCAGATGAGTGTATTTACAACCTGACTGGATTTTGACCAAGCATAGCTGACAATTGACCTGGTGACCTTTGCAGTATATGGAAAATCAAGAATACATTTTGTTGAGCTTGTGACGGGCAGAGGTACATCGTGTGAATTTGCTGTTACAGCAGTTGACACTCAGAACATGCATACAAACTATAGTGAAAATAGAAAATGGTAAATATCACGTATTGCCTTTAACATCTTCGATGCTCATGACGAGCTCAGCTCGTCATGCTGCGCGGTGGACGTGTGCGCATGACGAGCTGAGCTCGTCACGACCACGCCCGTGATCGGAATGTCCAGCACCGGAGCGGAATTCCGATCGCATCGAAGTGGTTACACATGCGGGAGTCTATATTCTACTTTCATCCACAAAAGACCATTTTTTATTTAGGAATGTATGCCATACCCTGCTAATTACCCCACATATTATATCACTCATGACATTATCTGTCATAATTGATAACATAACGCAACATCTGAAATGACATCATTGATGACAAGACTGTGCATGGCGGGGGCACGAGTTATAGATAGCTTAGGGCATGAGTTATAGTTACTTGAGATAACTATAACTGGTGAATTTCAGTCGTTTTGTTTGTTAGTTTAAAATAGTAACGTAAACATTTTCACCTAACTGTAACATCCATTTAAACTTAGCTTTTTTCTCTGAATATATATAAAGTTTCCATTGCCCTTATTCTTGTGCCTGCTTCTTATCATGATTGATAAGGTAAAAAGACACAGTGCTACAGCAAAGATATGTACTATTAAAACCACATAAAGTGGTAAATTTCAATGTACTCATGAGATATGGGTTTATAATGGGTTTTGTAAGTCAATTGGACCAATTTTTGGAAGCCATGTGGAAAGTGTTGTTGTAAGTGTCTTTGGCCAGACCCAAAAGATGCCTTGCTTGAATAATCAAATTAATAGTTACTTGTCTCTCCATAGATACGTGTACCACAGCCCTTTAGATTACTTACTTGTGCCTATTACGCCTCCTGGGGTATAGGCCATCCACCAGGACTCTCCAGCCATCTCTTTCCTGGGCTTTTCTTTCAATCTGACTCCAGATGTAACCCACCTCCTTGCAGCCAGCTTTGAGGCCTTGCCCCCAGGTGTTTCTTGGCCTTCCTCTTTTCTTTTTCCCCTGAGGGTTCCAATTGAGGTCTTGCCTGGTGGGGAGGAGGGAGTTTGAAAGTGTGCTGCCATAGGTCATTGTTGCTGATGGTATTTGGCCAGTGGATTTGGAGAATTTTCCTTAGGCAGGTGTTGATGAAGGTCTGCACTGTGTTGGTGGAGGTCACTGTTGTCCTCCAAGGACCGATTTTATGTTGGTGTTAAAAAGCCTGACCTTGGATTGCAGCGTTAGGTCGTTGAAGCTCAAGATCTTTAGCTGAATAAAGGCAGCCCTTGCTTTGCCGATTCCTGCCTTGACGTTGACGTCTGTGCCGCCCTGCTTGTCTATCACACTGTCCAGATAGGTGAAGGCCTCAACCTCTTCCAGTGCATCGCCTGCAAGAGTGACTGCAGTGTGCTGGCTGTGTTAGCCTTCAGCATCTTGGCTTTTTCCCTGCGGATTTTGAGGCCAAGTTGTGTTGATGTTGTTGCTACTTTGTCGGTCTTCTCTTGCATCTGCTGATGGGTATGGGAGAGTAGGTCCAGGTCGTCTGCAAAGTCCAGGTCGTCAAGCTGCGTCCACTAGATCCCATTTCTTTTTCCTTGCTGTGGATGTCTTCATGATCCAGTCGATGGCCAGAAGGAAGTGAAAAGGCGAGAGCAAACAACCCTGGAGGACTTTGGGCCTCACTTTAAAGGCTTCCATAAATTGTCCTCAATGGACTATCTTGCAGGCCATTCCCTCGTAAGAGTTCCTGATGATTCTTACAAGTTTATCTGACACACCATAGTGGCAGAGGAGTTTCCAAAGGGTCTCTCTGTCCACTCAGTCAAATGCCTTTTCATAGTCGATGAATTGACATAGAGGGGGGGATGTTCCATGCCCTCGAGTGCTCAATGATGATGTGCAGTTTTGCAATCTGGTCTGTGCAGGCTGTATTTTTGCAGAAGCCAGCTTGCTGGTCTTGTAACTGAGCATGGACTAGTTCCTTCATTCTGTTCAGGATGACTCTGTTGAACACTTTGCTTGGGACTGATAAAAGAGTTATCCTTCTGTAGTTTGTACAGTTACTCAGTTCATCTTTCTTGGGGATCTTGATTAGATATCCCTCCTTCCTGTCTGATGGCACCTTTTGCTCTTCCCAGATCCTTCCAAAAATGGGGTAGAGCATGTCTACTGATGCTTCAACGTATGCCTTCAGTGCCGCTGCAGGAATGTTGCCAGGTCCTGCTGCCTTCTCATTTCGAAGATGTTTGATGGCTTGCCATATTTCTGCCTTGGTTGGTCTGCTACAGTTTATTGGCCAGTATTTGTCAGCTGGCTGTATGTCTGGTAGAAACTGCAGCATGGGCTGGTTCAGCAGTTGTTCAAAGTGCTCCACCCATTTTCGTTGTTGGCCTTCGTTACCCATGATTGTCTTACCAGCTTTGTCTTTAACAGGTCTTTCTGGCTTGCTGTATCTGTCAGACAGTTTCCATGTTATGTCGTACATTTCTTTCAAGTTTTCATGGCTTGCTGCTTCCGGGGCTTCTGTGACAAAACCATTAATAAATCTTTGCTTGTCTGCCCCTAAGCTTCTCTGTTCTTCTTTATTGGTTTTGGTGTATTCGCCTTGAGCTTTTTCTTTTTCTGCTAAGCCGGTGTTGACTGCAGCTTTCTTTTCCTTTCTCGCTTGGATTTTGCAGAGTCTCTGTGGAAATCCATTCTTTATGCTAGTGTTTCTTGAGACCCAGGCCTCTGGCAGGTTGATGTCACTGTTTCTATGATCTTCTCCCACTGGCTTTCTACTGGGTCTAGGTCGTCATCTAGTCCTTGCAGGACTTGAAACTTGTTACTGAGAATGACTGAGTAGTCACTCCATTTCTGGGCATCTTTGAGGAGGGTGGTGTTATATCGCTGGCGTTGATTTGTAGGGTTTCATCCAAGCTTTAGCTTTACCCTGGCCATGACAAGGTAATGATCTGAGGCCATGTCCACTCCTCTCATCACACTCACATCCTGCAGGGACCTCCTGAACGTCTTGGCAATACAGACGTGGTTGATCTGATTATCTGTTGAATGGCCTGGTGATACCCGCATTGCCTTGTGTATTCTTTTGTGTGAGAATAAACTACTGCCTGAAGAACCGGAATAACCCACTCACTGGGTCTCGGCGGCGGGGGAATTGCCCAAGTCTTCCATACCCTTCATACGTAGTAAAAGGAGACACAGGAGCCTTCGTCTGCAGGAGGAACCCAGATTTATTCAAATAGCCCGGGCTATGGAACAGAGTCCCAAGCTCGTTAGAAACAAGACAGAGGAGGCTGCTGCTTTACTCCGCAGCTTACAAGCCTTTTATACTTTTTCATTCCAGTCTTTTGGCTGTTAGTCCATTGTTCAATCAGGGCAGTGTTTGCAGTTGATAACCAGATCCAGACCTGATCAAGGCTTGGTACTCAAATTATTGTTCACTCAGCTTGATCAAAGCACGGTCATTCAGGTCATTGTTCGATCAGCTTGATCAAAGCTCGGTCATTCAAACCATTGTCCAATCACCCTGATCAAGGCCCAGCAGTCAGACCATTGTCCAGATAACCTGATCACGGTGTCAAGGATGTTTACCAGGCAGGGAGCAGGAGATGGGAAACAAATCATTTACACAAGGCGTGAGTGTCTCATGGTTTTCTGTCGAACTGCAAAGAACAGGGGGTTGGGTGTGCGACAGTTCCTGGGCAGAAATGCAGGCTGCAAGATGGTTTTTGTCGTGTTAGTTAGAATTTCCTCAGGCATCAGCAGAAACGACCAGGTGGGTCGTGTGGAAGTGTTTGACACGAAATGGCAATGAAAAACAATGGAGTCCTGGTACAAATGATACCGATCAGAAGAACACTTTTCCTCATGCCTATCACCAGACTGTTCAGACACAGAGATCTATGAGCCTTTCACCATTCTGTTTCATGTTGCCAAGGTCATGGTTGCCCATGACTTCTTCGTGCCCAGTGTTATCAGTTCTAATCTTGGCATTGAAGTCCCCCATCAGTATGGTGATGTTTCTCTCAAAGCATTTTTCCAGGATTGACTGGAGTCTGTTGTAAAACTGTTCTTTTTCTTCTTCTTTGCTGTCATTTGTAGGTGCGTAGCATTGGATAACATTCATATTGATCCTCTTTTTCTTTGTGTGGAAGGCTGCTATGATGATTCTGGGGCCGTGGGCTTCCCATCCAATCATAGGTCTGTTGGCTGCTGGCGTTAGCATCAGTGCTACTCCCCGAGTATGTGGGGTGTTCTCTTCCTCGTGTCCAGAATACAGGAACCTCCCTCCTGGAACCAGTCTTTTCTGTCCAGTCTGTGTCCATCTGGTCTCGCTGATGCCAAGCATGGCAAAGTTGTATTTTATTATCTCCGCTACCACTTGGGCTGTTGTGCCTGTCTCGTATATGGTCCTCATGTTCCATGTCCTGATGGTGATAGTCTTGGTCGAAAGCAAGTGGAATGGCTTTGTGGCTTCCAGGGATCTCTGACTTTCACCACAAGGCATCATAGCTCTCTGTGAAGGAGATTCCTCTATCTCCAAGGCAGGGATGTCTTTAGGTCTTGTGAATGACGTTTTTGTAGCTACGATTTTTGTACATGGTGGGGTAGCTAGCCCCACGAATAACCCTCCTCCTTTTGCAGCTGGGCTTGGGACCGGCCATGGCAGAGTTGGATTGGCTCAAACAAATTCTCTGTGAATGCCTTCAGTAAAGGTTTTTGTTTTTCACTCTCAGTGTAGAGTTTCTGAATGTCTTGCACTCATTTGAAAACATTGGTAATTCTCGTCTTGCCAAAGTCATACCTGTAGCACTCTCGGCATTGGCCCGAAAGGCGTGTAGTTCCTAGGACCTCCCAGGGTCCTAGGACCCCCCCAGGACCTGCGTGTGTTGGATGACCTAAACTGAGGGCTTGGTGTGCAGACAGACTCTGGACACCCCCACAGGATGAGTCAGCCATTAGACCAGCTAGCTCTACATTGCCACTACCACCCCCCTGTATTCTACAGCAGTGGGGGTAGTTTCTGGCAACCACTGAACATGACAACCCTGATTTCTCAGGTATCGTGGAAAACATTACAGTATCTTTCGCTCAGTCACTCGTGCTTACTTTTCTCAGAATACACATAGAATGACGATTGGAACGGTTTCAATAATTATTTATTGGTCAAGCGTCAGTCTAGTGTAAAACATTCGCTGCGACAATCAAAAGGCAGGAGCAGAAAAATGTGATCGCTAGCACCAATATCGTAAATAGTAGATACATTTCTACCATAGTGCTAATAAGATGAATAAAAGCAGATTATATAAAACAATAGCACTGGCGTACTACTACGATGCGTAGCCTACCTAAACGTACCTAGCCTAGATATGTAGGTGAAGCATGTGTATGTAAGTGCTAGGATATATCCTAGTGGAACCAAGAATCCCCTGGGGAAGTGCTAACCCCTCACCTGATGGTTCTGAATGAAGGACCCCGTCTCTGCGTTGAGGATGGCACCCAGCAAGGGATGTCAGATCTCTGTCTGTCAAAGGATCAGCCTGCAGAGCCTCGGTCCAGCCTGGAAGGAATTCGCCTCTTTTGTAAGGGGGAGTGAGGGTCTTTTATATTAAAGTGGTCACTCCAGAGTTTCTTCTAGAAAACATATATTTTTTAAAACATTCGCTAATCCTTTGCTAATCCTTTTCTAAACAAAAATGATCATGCACAGCTGGCTGTTGGCCAGGGATGAAAAAAGTGGTGACCCTTATACAGAATAAATCTGCTGTGCCTGGGGACATGTTTATGTATGTCAGGTACAGGGATTAAGATAGGGTACAGAGAGCCTGGTGTCGAATAGACAGAAGTAAGCTACTAGGTAAAAGGTCACCCTGTGTAGGACCGTTATGTCGTGTGGATGGGACAAAATGTATGTAATTGGTATGTACATGGTGGGACTATCCTAAAGGACATGACACCCACTCCTCATCAAAAGGTCAACAAGGTCAGCTAGGTAACGATAGTCAATGCTAAAAAAGGCATAAAATAATGTGTATTAAAACATACTAAGAAGCACTTAAAAATTCTAAAAAATATGTCCATAAAAGCAAGGTCTATAGTAAAAGCATTCTTCCCCTAAAAAAAAACATTCAAAAAGGTCCATTATATGTTTGAATATATTGTCATTGTTTTTCAGAGCACCTTGAAGGCCACTACGTTCAGATAGAGCAGAGAAGAATAAAACAAAGTCGGTTCGACCTTCAATTTGGTACATGTTTAAAAAATTTGCCAAACGTTTCCCAGCACAGAGGCCCGATTGTTTAAGAATCCTGCGCTTAAGACTCAACATCACTGAACATGGCATCTGCAGGAGGCAGTCCCTCCAGTACTTCAAATATGATATGAAGTGAACAGAGGTGGTCATCTCTGGTTCCCACAACAGCCGTCGGGGAAGAATTAGATGCCTGTGTGCCTGAGACTGATGCCTGCACATCCGTGGTGGAGCCGATCTCCGTTCCAACAGGAGCTGAAGCATCCCCTGGAGGCTCTAGGAACGGCTTCATCATCAACATGTGAATACGCTGTGGACAACTGGGCACATGGGCCCGCAAAGGTGCCAGGAGCATGTCTATGTCCGGCGGCGCAACCGATGGAAGTGTCAGACAGAGGTCTAACATGCCTCCGAATCCGCAAAAGAGGCAGCCGAATACTGGCAGAATGCAGTCAAGCCAGGCCGGTCTGAAAGACAGGAACCAATGCTCATTCAGCTCTCGAAGCCAAGGTATACCCAGGAAGAACACCAATCGCTCACGACAACGTCGCTCCAGCAGTGTCCTCTCCATGTCTCAAGTGATGTTGACATCCATTGCGAAGCAATAGAATTAAAACCAGGATGCCTGCCACTGAAAGCAGGACCAAAGGAAGCCCTCCAAAAACGCTTCCAAGGGCGGAGTGTATGAATGATGGAATCACTCCGAAAATGGTTTGAAAGGTTGTTAACAGACCTGATCCAATGCTCTTAAATAAGTGTACTATCTCTCGCGTTTCAGACTTGTTAAAGATACGATGGACCATTTCTCCGAAATGGAGCGGGAAGTTCGTTCGGACCAGAGCCTGTATCTCTGCCGAGGACCTTGCAACTTGGAGATCAAAGATCTCTCAGGCTGAAGTTAAGGCCACATTTTGCTGAAACAGCATGGCTTTCAGTCTGCTCAGAGAATCAAACCCTATATTGGAAACATTCAGTGAAGGCCACAGTGGTGCCTCCCTAACTGTGCGAGCTGGGGGAAACAATACTTGCTGACAACAAATAACCCTGGAGTTCACAGTCACTAGATAAGCGATGCCTGGCGTCATTCTACAACAGCCTTGGTCATTCAGCATCAAGTAACTCCCATTGGAAAGTAACTCAAAAACGGGATGAATTACAGTAGCTGGGGAACCCTTCAGGAAGCAGGACAAGTTCGCTATTGAAGCATTACACGCTCTGTGAAGCAATATTTCTTTACACACTAAAGAACCACTCAAGGCCTTTTCCCAGTTTGAACCACTCAAGAAAACCTCCTTGTCCTTGTTCCTGCACCTATATGTGTATGGCAACTCCCAGGTTTCTCGTATGTACCCTTCGCCCAATGCTTCATAACTGCCTACTGGGTAATATTTCAGGCAGAACTGGAATTGGAATGTCGCGATTGGCAGTATGATATAGCCATGGATTTACCATTCCGTAGATGGTGACTCTGCTACAGTAAAAGGTAATCTCTCTAGTTTTCCAATGAGTAGCATGGTGTACTTCGCATCTCTGCATGCCATGGTTATTTGTCTGTCAGTTAGATTGTAAGCCAAAAACAGATTTGTGTCTTTAATGTATCGCCACGGAACGTGGCCAGAACGCAATGATTGAAGCATCCAGCTTAAAAGCATAATAGCGCGCAGCTGGGATTGCCCATGTTGTAGAATGGACAAATCTTGTTCCATTATGTTGATAGCTGAGGACACAATGTTTCCCAGTGAATAAATACGAGACAAGAGTGTGGTCATGCCGTTGTCTACCACAGCTAAGGCCGTTTCTAGGTTAATTCTATCGATTTCACGAAGTCTCTCAGCAGCTTCCTGTTGGGAGACTTTCCAGACTTCATTGTAGATGTCATATAAGAAGCGTTTCCTACGTGGCTTCTTGGGACCTAACAAGAAATCCCTAAGATCCATGTTGTCTGACAGAAGGGACAAGTGTTGTTTCACCTGTGATAGTGTCAAGGTCTTTAGCCAATCTAGGCACAACTTCCCAACGCTATAGGAAGTCATTACCCCTGGGTCGTCTGTGTGTATATAGCGTGGGTCGGGCCTATGGATACTAAATGCTTCGGTGGTACCCTTGAATCTTGAGTTACACATATTTGTGTCTACAGGCCAAACCAACCAACCCTTCCAATCGGGAGATGATGAATTGTATGTACTTATACCATGTGTCCCCTCACTTGTTAGTGTGTTATTTGAGATCTCCTTGATAGGTGTGCAGGTGTGGGTGAGGGGATGCTCGGTGTTCTCAGGTCTTTAATTCTAGCAAACCCGTAACAGGTGGTCTGTTGCACTGTTCTGTTCAGGAAAATCATCTGTAATGGTATAAGGCAAGCTCTGAATAAAGCCTCAGTTCCCTGAACGTGCCACTCTCTTGTCCCCAGATAGATTTTGTGTCTATGGTGTCTCTCCAGTAGTCAAAACCCTGTATAGACAGTTGGGAGTGTGTAGTAAAACAATTCTGGGTCTGATGTATTGAACCCTGAAAAGTATGCAAATTTCTGTGCGAATGTGGCAGAACTACCCTTTGGTGGTGTCCGGCAATGTTCCCATTGATGGTAAGTGGTAGCAGTGTGTGATATGCTTGCTCTATGCAAAAAATGATGACCATAATGCTGGTAACAAAACATGGTATCGTAATCAGTTGAATCTTCATACAATTCCCTGTAAGAAAATGCAGCATACTGTTCTAAATCTGAAAGCATAATATTTACAGTTTCAATGTCCCAATCATCCGAGATTGTACTGGGGGTAATGAAATCATTTAAAGAAATTTTAAACACATGTGGAATTTTTAAATGTTCAGTGGGGCCAAATACATCATATGAAACTTCATCCCAAACTATACTATCAGGTACTGGAATTGCTGTAATGTTCACCAGGGACAAGTCTCTTTGTTCACGGTGTGATGACGCATGTGGTTTCAGGACCAAGTTCACAGATTGTACCGCAGAGCGTTCTGGGAGACAATGTTCGTTCAGAAGCAGAAAAAAGACAGTCACCGTGCCAATCCAAATTAACAGGTATACTACCCCTATTGCAAACCAAATATGCTACAAAGGTGACACTAAGTAAGTCTTTTTGAGCAAAAGATAGAATTGTAGAAGTCCTTCATTCTTTGAAATGGGTGGCGTTGGATCAGGTTCACTTGGATCTGAAGTGAAATTATCGAAGTTGATGAAGTAGCCAGACGCAGTTCGATCTATCTTTTGTAGCTCTGTAGGTTTTGTAGAACTGGCAGATGTGTTGTTTGAAGGCACGTTAATGTAGACCTCATTGTTGGGCCGAATTGCAACTTGCATTGTTGTTTCTCCTTGATGTTTTTCAATTTCAACTGGAATGATTTGTGCTCCATTATTTGGTACTCCTTCATTTTGTGTAGTGGAGTCTTGAAAGGTTAGTAGTCTTTCCATCTGAACTTCCTGTATCGTCGAAGAGGAGATCTGCGGCTACTCAGGACCCCACGCGGCCTACTGTTGAGAATCGGCCACATGATGCGGTTTGATCAGATCAATGGAGACAAATCTTTTCTCTTTTTTGCCGGCAAGAGGCCGAAGAAGTACTGTTCTTGTTCCCACAACCGCCAGGACAGGTACAGGTGATCTGTAAGATGGCCCAAACTCTCTTCTGTCCACGATCTTTTCCCTGACTAGGTCCCCAATCTGCGGTACCCAGGCAGGTCTTGCCGGAACTGTTTTCACTTCCCCAGTGGTGGTGCGTTTGACTTGCACGTTGCTTTGTAATGCCCGGAATTCATTGAGTTCCTGTAAAACAGCCATTCAGTTCAAATGGTTTTGCATCCGCCACTGTGCTGGCACAATCGAGATCAGGTACCCACATTCTTGTCCCAAACAGGATTTCATAAGGGGTACGGCCTCCCAAGGATTTTCTTGGCATATTATTGAGTGCCCTCTGGACCCAGTATAGGTGGTTGACCCAACTACCACCCGCACCTAATACCCTAGCTGTTAAGGATTGCTTTAGGTCCTGGGTTTTTCCTCTCCACCACCCAATTTCCCTCGGGGTGGTAGGGGGAGGAGTACTGCAAGGCCACGGCCATACTTTCCATGGCTTCCTTGTAAGCCCAAGAGCTAAACGCAGGGCCACGGTCGGAATGTAACGTGCCAATTGTGTATGTCCTAATGAAGACTCGCAAATCCTTTATAACAGTTTGAGCGTCAGCCGAGCGCTGGGGTCAAACCCACAGGAATCTAGAGCATGAATTCAATGCCACCAAGATGTCCTTGTAAGCCCCGTCTGAATTTAAGGGGCCGCAGTGGTCCAAATAGACGCATGCAAAAGGTCTGTCTGTAATCAGTAATGGTGTTTGTGGTGGCCTGTGAATGGTGGAACCCTTCAACTGCTGGCAAATATCGCACTTCAGGACATAGTCCTTCATTTGCTTTCTCAGCCCCGACCACCAGTAACGCTGCTTCAATAATGAAATTGTTGCAGTGACTCCTGCGTGTGCAGAGCCCAGACCCTCGTGTGCAGCTAGAATTAAACCTAACCTGCGATCTTTGTTTGGTATTACTCTATCCCCCACTCCTGAAATTTGAGCAAACAGTGTGTTTTGCACATCTAACTTGTAGGAGTACTTGAGTGGAAAGCCTTTTGGCAGTACGGCAGAGCCGTTCTTTGTGGCATTGATAGCTACTAGTATATCTCCGTCTATTCTCGTGTGTGAACGAGTGATTGCAGCAGCTGCAGCAGTTCGCACTTTTGCCTTGGCAGCTTCATCAGTCAGTGAATTCCCTTCAATGTGTATGCCAATAAGCTGATGACTCAAGGAGTGAATAACTTGAGCCCGTGGCAGGCATGCTTTCATCTTTGCCACTTGTTCCCATAACAATTTATGTTTTATTGTGCCACCCTTGGCGTCTTTAAACCCATTCTGGCCCCAGTAGTGAAGATATTCATTGTAAGATTGCACACAGTAAAATTAATCACACACAATCAGTGTGGGGAATTCCCGATCCGTATACTGTAGTGCTAGTATCAGGGCTTTCAGTTCTGCCAGCTGAGCTGTACAATCTCCCAGAGATTGTGTAGTCGTATTGCTGGGATGGAACTTACCATTCCGCATACGACCTTTCTCTATAGCACACGCAGCGCTATATTGCTGTTTACTTCCAATGGCAGATTGAGCAGAACTGTCAGTGTAAATGATGTATTCATACTGATCGAGAGGCAAGATTTCATTCGGGAGAGGGTATTCTTGTTCGTATTGCAGAAATGCTTGTGTTCTCAGTGTAGGATCGTATCTATATTCTACATCTGTTGCAGTGAGAGAACTAGCCCATTGTATCCAACGTGGATGCAATGCCTTTGCATTTGGAATGCTGGCTTTGGTTACTGCTTCTAAAGTCGGTATCCAGCTTACAACGATGATGTGTTTCCCCTGTGCTAGTGCTCTTTTTCCCCCTACAGCAGTCTGTACTGCCGTCATTATTTTTTCTGTAGCTGCAAATCGTTTTTCAGCATTCGTGTATAAATGAGATTTGTATGCGATTGGAATTGTCTCACCTTCATTGAATGTGATGTAGGTATACCCTGATAACCCGGGGACGACCCATATTACCAGGTTACGGACATTTACTCGTGTCTGCAAGTGTTTTGAAGCTATCATGTCAGCTTGAACTGAACGTAGAGTGTCTATATGTTTTTGAGTCCACTTGTTCGCTGAGAAATCTGGTCTGATTAGGTCGTAGAAAGGTTTGACTCTTTTTGCGTAGTCTTGAATGTATGTTCTGCCGAAATGTAGAAATCCTAAAATGGATTGTAAACCCTTCAGTCTTTGGAGGCTGGATTAGCGCGCATTTTTCTAAAAAAATTTCGGCCAGGCTTTTCTCTTCACTTGACAGCTCATATCCCAAAAATAGGACGCTGAGATGGGCAATTTTTTTAAGTTAAATTTGTAGCCCAAATTGGCAAAACGACAATTATGTTGTTCACCCTGCACAAGTGTTCAAGTAATTTATCGTCCGTCAGATAAATATCATCAACGTAGGACACTGCCTCCTCATCGCAAGTTTGTAAGAGCTCTGATACTCTTGAGGAGACTTGGAAGACAAATGCCCTCCGATGTCGGGTGCTTCAGGAAGGATGACCGTGACCTTGACTCTGCAGCTGTGAGGACCAGGCGATGCTGAGGAAGACCAGGACCCGGATACGAGCTGTCCCATGAAGGATGTCGAGTGCTGAGGGGTCGGTGTCCGGCGGTAGCTCCAACAAGCCTTGGCAAATGCAGCCCATGCAGGAAGCCAAGAAGGTGCACGGTTGGGACCACCAAGGTCCAGGAGACTCACCACAAGCAGGGGAGTCAGGGCAGGCCCCAAGCAATCAGGGGAGCCCAAGGAAAGCAAAGGTGACCCTAAACTGGACCCACAGGCCGGAGGCACAGGAGTCGCGAGAGGACCCCGAGCAGCTCACCAAAAGGAGCAGGCCACGGTGCCCACGAGGCGGTGTGGCTGAAGATCTTGGAGGAAGAAGTTACTGGAGGTTGGAGCTACTTGGAGCCCAATGCACTTGGTGCACAGGGGTTCGGTTAATGCAGCCCCCACGAGGGATTATGGCCTCAAACTCAAACTCGAGGGACGTAGGAAATCACCATCTGTGTTGTTGAACCCTTTGGAGTCCGCAGGAGCTTGGGATCAGCAGACCGGTCAGCAGTGTTAAGGTGCCTGCGAATGCAGGGAAGTGACTCCTTCACTTCAAGGGAGATTCCTTCAAGTGTCTTTGATGCTCCAAAGGTCCTGCACGGATCCTGTATGATGCACAGGCAGAAACAATGCAGCAGACTGAAAGGGAGATGAAGTCCGGCCCAAACGAAGTCCAGCGAAGTCCAGAGTGCCCAGACGGTTGAAGCGCAGTGGTTTCAGTTCTGAATCTTATCCCACGACGAATCTAGGGACCTACACCCATGTAAGCTTTTAAGTACTCTAGGGAAAGGGTTGGGAAGATTCAAGGGAGATTCTGGACAGGGGGAGGTTACTCCCATGTCCTTTGTCCAGTTTCACACCAGAGCAGGAGCCAACGGCTCCCAGAACTGGTTTGAACTGGACTATGCACATGGACACCAAATGTGCCCCACATGCAGACTTTCAGGCGCTGGCAAGCGCACCCACCCGGTCCCAATACACCAAATCCTGTCTGGGAGGTGGTCACACCTCCCTGTGACAGGATGCCTATTGTTCCACCTTCCTCTGCTTCAGCTTGGCTCAGCAGCAGGAGGGCAGAAATGTGTCTCTGGTCGGCAGCAACCATTTTGTGCTGTCCGGGACTTAAAGGTTGGCACCGGGCACACTGAGAGCCTAACGGAGGGCTCTTCCAGTGCTTGGAATCATACCCCCCAAACCATTTACGGTGTGGGGGTATGATTCCAACATGTTTGATACCAAACATGATAGGATTAGTTGCAGCCGTTTTCGAGATGGTCATCGCGTAATTGCGCGGTGTCCCTGTATATAGCATATGGCTGCTTCACTGACAACCCAGGAGATTGGACTCCGTAGGCTGCAGGGGTGTCCTGCTCATGCAGGGGCACCCTCTCACTTAGAACCAAACACCCTGCCTTCAGGATTGCAAAGGCCTGCTATAGGGGTGACTTATAGGTTTTAAGTGCAGTGACCCTTAGATATAGTAAACCTATATCTTTAGTAAGTTCTGCATGCACCAACTCACACAGGCTGCAATGGCAGGCCTGTAGTTCCATTTTGAATGGTCTCTCATGGGTAGCACAATACATGCTGCAGCCCATGGGAGACCTCTGGGGTACCTATGCCCTGTGTACATGGGTACCATATACTAGGGACTGACAAGGGTACCCCAGTATCCAATCTGGAGTGTACCTAAGTACTAAACAAACCAATTTAGGGAGAAAGCAGATAGATTGGGGTCCTGATTAGCAGGATCCCAGTCAGACTAGTCAAAACACAGTTTAGTAGCAGGCAAAAAGGGGGGGGGTAACCATGCACAAGGATCCTACCTTCCTACATATTTCTTCCCCAAAAAAATCTTTATAAGCTCTAGCAGGCATAACTCAGAAGGTATGAACTAGCATGAGGCTGCCATCCATCTGGAGTAGTCATTGATTCAGATAAAGCTACAGGCCATTATTAGATACAGCATATGTTTTACATCTTGTGGCTTCCTGAAGAAGGCTTCCTGACGAAACGCTCGTAGAAGAAAAAGAAAAGTGCATAATGGCCATAGTTTCAGAAATACAATGTATTAAAGTCAAATATACTATATAGGAATCACTGTTTGTGACATTATATGTATAATTATTTTTGTCAAATAGTGAAAAGATGATATCAATTGAACTAGTTAGTCATTGATAAATCTTGTGGTATATTGCTGATTGGATGTATGTTGTGCACGAATGAGAGGGTATGAGTCAGTGCATGGTTGAAACCACTATGAAGTGAAATACTATAGAAGCTTTTTAGATGATGCATAGACTATTTTTCTAATATATATGGAACAGCATATTTTTCTAAATAATAAATGTAATTAATTTGATGATAATTGTTCCTCTGGTCATTGCATTGAGCGCCCCAAGTCTTGCCATGATGGATTTGACAGTTTAGAAATGTAGAGTTGCCTGGGATTTATGTATATTTTGAGTCATTCTATGGCCATACATCCAAGACATGTGCATATGTAATAGCATCATTACTTTGCACTGCTGTTTTTTCATTACTTCTCAGTCTATGGTGTTCCTGGTTCAAGGCAGCTCACAACACATGTATAGCGTGTTTCAAATACAGGCAGCTCTTGTTCCCTATCAGTTAGTTGTAGAACTGTGAAGGTTCCTGGTATATACCATTCCTTGTCATAATTAGCGACTTTTTTTATAGAATGGGTCATATCTACCAAACTTTACCGTACCCATAGGTACCTACTCATCTGGCCTCTGGAAAATCTGTACTGCTGTGAGTGTGTGTGGGACCAGTAACTGAGGGTGAGGGGTAAAGCCATTGATCACTACTGTTGGATCCTTACAATTTGTTTTGTTTACCCATTCTACAACAAGGACCTTGGTACAGATTCATTCCCTCTACACTTATATGAGTCTGAGCTAAAGACTAGACCTTTTCCTCAAAACGAAGATGGTACACAGTCATATTTTCCTCTCCTCAACTCCACCGGGTTGGTGTGAACTTTAAATATATCAGTGGAGTATGCCTGTTATACAAGAAACTATCAATTTGTAAAACTAATCTTTTGTGGTGTACGGCTGGTGTTGCAACATAATCCTTGGGCTTGTCCTGTAGTTGTGGCTTGTCATTGTGATGTGTTCTATGGCTAATGTTGGCGTCTGTGTCCTATTGTTGTGATGTGGTCTATGGCTGTTGTTGCTGTCTGCGATGCTTGGGCTGTAGGCTGATCGATTGTGTTGTTACTTGGCATTCGTTGTGGTTGGCGCAGAGTCAACACTGCTGGCCAGATGAATCCTGCGTCTAGGAAGAAGACATTTTGGGAGGATCTTCACCACCATTGTGTTAGTTGTTGAGATGGGCCTTAAATAATATGACAGCTCAGGGTTGGGACAGACTAATGCAGGTGCAGCCTGTAAACAGCATTTTAATTTAGCAACTGCATCAGTAGGTTCTTCTATCCACATCCATGTCTTGGCACGTAATAGGTCGCATAGGGGTTTAGGATAGTGTGCACCCAACAGAGTGAATGTTCTTGAAAAACCCAATATTCCTAACAGGGACTGAAAGTCACTCATACATGTGGATAGGGGCAGCGTCATTATAGCTCATCAGGTGATATTTGCAAGGATTTCTACTAGTATTCTGTGGAAAATGTTTGTTGACATTCTCAGACCCCGGGGAAGCACATTAAAGACATACAGAATACCCAAGAAGTGGACGGTGGTTCTCTGTAATCTACACATATGTGGCAATCTTGCCGTCCATTAGTTTTTGTCTATTTTTGTCTTTTATGCTATTTGCCTGCAGTTGGCTTAGAACTTCATCTGTTCGTGTGTGGGTGCAGTCACACTGGGCGAAATCACACTGTACTGCAATAGCTCTTTAATTACTGCACTAATGCTGGGTATGCAGTCTCTATTAATGGGTACATCTTTTTTTACACTGGATCTCTCAGTATCATAATCTCTGTCTGTACTTTGACCCTTGCTACAGCCATTTTGTTTTTACCTATAATGCGGGCTGTATATCGTAAGGATGTTTTGGAAAAGCTGGTCTGTAATGGTTATAGGAGAGGGCTGAGTGAATGCAATCATTTGTATCTGAGTTAGTGATGGCAATGTGAGTTCGACTGGATGTGTGCCCTGTGGCCTCTGCCACAGGATCATATTGGACACATCTTCAACAAGGTTGCACTGCCTCGTATATTTTGCTCCTAGCAAAATGTATGTCCCATCTTTTGCCACTTCTGTAGGAAATTGCAATTTGGTTCCTAGTACATCTGTCTGGGGTTCGATGGGTGATACAAGTGGTGGGTCATATTTACCTTACATCCTGGTGTACATTATTGGGTGTTGTGCATGATCCTGTGTTACCATTGTCTTTGATGGACCAGTATTTAGTAACAATGTGACTCCATCCCCCTGTATGGTGGCCTTTATTTGTGCAACCCCCCACTGATCTCCTAGTAAAGGATCTATTTAGATTAACTCTTCAGGAGAGGGGTGCTTGTTACTATCACAGTATTAGTACCGAATCTCCCTCGAAGGGTGTTGACGTACATGAAATACTCATAATCTTCAGGGTTAAAGACGCCCACCACTGCCACCATATGTCAAACCTGATCTCTCATGAGACATTGTCTGGATCTCCCGTGTGGGATTGCTCTAAATCTAAATCCAGCAGGTTGATCTTTAGCACCAGGTTATCTGCCGCAATAAGGTCTCATTGGGCTATATGTCTTCAGCTTGCTATAATGTGAAGCAAATCTGGTATTTGTAAAGCGCAAACTAATCACCCCTAAGGGTCTCAAGGGGCTGGGGGCCATTGGGGAGATTAAGTGAGCTATTGCCCAGAATCACATGATGCTGAGCTGAGCTGGCGCTGGTGCCGGTGATCGAACCCTGAGCCCCACGCTCCGGAGCCATCTGCTCTGGCTGCTGTGCCACACCTCTCCCACAGTAGATACAGCTCAGGGGTGTACCTTAGGCTATGAGAGTCGGATGAGAATCTCAAATTTCCCAACTGAAAAAGCAGTGGACTGCAGGCTGGAGAGGTGATATGACCTAGGTTCAGGATGGACTGTTTGCATGAGAAACATGGTCAGTACAGATTTATATTAGGTGGGCTTCTTGAGTTTTTGATTACCTGGAAAATGCCTGGAAAACTAGAGGCCGGCGCAGCTTTCAAAGCCTACTACTGCCAATGTTTGTAAATTCCAAAAAGTAGCAAATTAGCACCCATTCAGAAAGTATGCCTATAGGTGAAAAAGTACTACTTTTTGGTAAACCACTCTATATATATTTAAAATTCAGATCCCAAAAATTAACAAGTTAAAATCTCTTAGCGAGTGAAATGAGAACAACAAGAACAACCGACACAGACATAGGAGATCAACTGAGGGGCCCCCAGGTCCAATTATCAAACCAAGAACGCATTTGAGGGGTGGCACACTTCATACACCCTTGCTGAAATCATGCCCCTGCCCGTACCACACTGGGCCTGGGAGTTCTCCCTGGGAACTTATGACTACGGTCACATACAACACAATGGCCTTGAGTCCCTGCCCAGGGATCACTTATTTTAAATATATTTTCATTGCACACACTCTTCTACATCGCTGCTACAAGAAGCCTTGATGATACAGTTGTCAAATCAGTACATCTGGACAGGGCTCCGTGTTCTAAAGTCCTTGCATTTTACAAATCATTTTATCAAGTGACTGACAGCACCATGTACTAATCCCAAGTCTCAAATAGAGGAAGGTATGCAGGCAAATTAACAAGGTGGGCTGAAACAGAGTTGAGCCATGGTCTGGCTTGATTCCAAGAGTCCAGGCACAAGACGAGCCATGAAAACGTATGCCATGTATTTTGTGCAAGAAACATAATGTAAAAGGATGATATAATCTATTCAAAATTCAAAAAAGTGTATTTTTTACTGCAGAAACATTTCACCTTAGTACATCAGATTACATCACTGAACAGACAGACATTTATTAAAAGTGATAGTTTTAGAAACATTCATGGCTAGCCCCCCCCCCCCCCGCCGCCCACCCAAAGGCAATGCCAAGAGTGTACTAAGAAACTAGTCAGTAGTCATGTAAACCCTAAATGTGGCCTAAATTTTTATTATAGATGGAGCAACATTACAGTCTATTAAATCAAATATAAGAGGTGCTTGTTCAGTGCACATCTTTAATTCAAGTATTTAAAAGTGTGCTCATGTGTGATATTTAGGAAATTAGAAGGCCCTGTGAAATACAATATTTGCCTAGAATCATACAGTTTGGATAAGCATGGAAGACAGTATTGATTCCAGATTATCTGGTTTCACATTTTGCAATTCAGCCACCAGATGGGTAGCTCTATTTCTCTCCCGTTTACATCAAAGGTCACTGTTTTGTCTTTCATTCTTGGCTCACAACGAGAAAAACCAACACAGAGATAGCAAACCCGACTCAGGGCCCCAGACCCAACTACCAAGCCAAAAATGCAATTATTTATGCTCTTTTTGTGCCCCAGAGATGTTTCTGGCGGCAAGGAGAATGTGTTCCAACTGACTGTGTTCTTGTCAGATTTTTACAACCTGACTGGGTTCTGACCAGACGCCGGTGACAATTGACCTGGTGATCTTTGAAGTATTTGAAAATCAAAAATACATTTTGTTGAGCCTGCACTGGGCAGAGGTACATTGTGTGAATTTGCTGTTACAGCAGCTGAGGCTCAGAATAGACATATAAACAAGAGTGAAGATATGATGGACTCTAATTTCTACTATTATCCACAATGACAATGTACAAAAGACCAAAACACAGATGAGTGAGATTTACATGTACTGCATAGTAAACATGATAGAAATGTTTAAGAAAGCCCAGATGCTGTGCTGCATGTTGGTTTTGTTTACTTCAGAAAATGTAAAAATAAAGATTAAAAGAAATCAGTATGACACATTTTCCCCAATGACTGAAGCCAGTAAACACATCCCACATTAAAAATTTGAATTCATGACATTATTAAAAGATGGAAACCATGTTATGTGTATAACAGTGGCTTACTCTGTAAGAGCTATAATTGTGTCTAGAGGTCGCGTCACACAGTCTGTTGTCTTTTTTGCACTGTTCTTATTTAATTGCCCTACTTTCCTATGTTCAAATAAAACACAAATTCAATATAAAGATCTAGCTATGCCTGGTCACTGAGTTTATTTTGTTTAATCACTAGTGTCCTACAGTATCTGGGTTCTAAATACTATAAGAGGTCATGGCGTAGCATAAACTGCTCATCCATACTAGCCACTAGCTGTGGAGAGTCAAATGTGCAAAGGGAGAAATGTGGTTATGCATTTGGAATGCAATAGTATATGAAGTCCTTGGATATAAGTGGTAAACAACAATACTCACCATGGATTCTGTGAGAAATCACTGATTACTTAAGTCCTCTGAATTGGACAGGGTAAAAGCAGGAAGGCAAGGCAAATAATCAACAGTACCCTTTAACTTAGTGAGAGGAGTGATAGAAAATGGTTAGAGGGAGGAAAACTGCCTATGTACCCTGGAACTAGAGTTTGTGTTTCTGGACTTGTCAGTATGCTGGTTAGATGGTAAAACAGCAAAAAAAACTCCACAGACATATTAATTATCGAGCACTCCCTTTCTGTGGTAGAGTAGTTGGCTTCATGGGAAAGAGGTTTCTGATAAGTATACACCAATTGTGGGGTTTACTCTCTTACTACAATTTGCCTCCAAACCAACAAAAGGCAACTACTGTGTGAATGTCAGAGGGGGATGTGAAACTGGGACCTACCAATACAAAATCAACATTACTGTTTACAGGTCCTGTCTGCGTATGGATTTTGAGGTAATTAATTCAGAATGAAAAACCCTTATGTACTCCTTAATAATCAATTTTGGTATAAGTTGGAGGGACTCAAAGGTCTCGGCTTCTGGTTACACATAACAAAGCTGTCACGTTGCTAATGTTCACTTTGATGGGTTAATGTTGAGTCCTGCTTCAGACAAGGGTGGTAAGGACTATCTCTAGACAATCCAGTCCTGTTTTCCAATCAGGGCAGAGGCCTCACCCTAGCTCCTCAGATCTAGTAAATCTCTTGTCTTTCTTGACTTCTTTGAGATTGTTTGCTGTGATGCTGGATAGTCCTAACCTTCTACTACTTAGTTCACTTAAGGACATACATCTGATTCTTGTTTCGCCCACTGTTCATGAGCTATATCCAGGTTGTCTACCAAACACAAGCCCAACAGGAGAGAGTACATTTTAATTGTGTAAGAGACCAACTGCTAGACAGGTTATCCTCTGCCACATATACCCCCACCCCAGAATTTCCCATTATTTAAAGCATTTCCAAAAAACCCTAAACTTGTGGATCAATGGCAGTTTAACTACCCTACATATAAAGAATTAATGTTCTTTTTTATTAACCACCTTTATTACACTTGAGTAGATGATTCCCTTTAGTTGAGAAATATATGTACTTTAATTTCAATTATAAATTGAACAGATAAGATATTTTTGACCATGGTTTGATATTTGTCTTTGATAAAAAAGATAATTTCCCTCTTTCCCACCCAAGGTAGAGAATGAATCCTGTTAATATTCTACATAAATAAAATAAAAATGAAGATAATAAAAGTAAAGTGAAGATAATAAAAATATAGTGTTAAACACACTTAAATAATATTTTAACATTAATACTTCAAATGATACTTCAGACATAACATGTAGGGATACTTTTGAATTCAAGCATTACGAGTACAGCAATATATATTATGACACATAAAAGCAATATGTTTTGTATTGGAAAAACAAATTGCTTAATTTAAAAGAGCATTTACTACCTCTTTCTGTGAAAACTATGTTATGAGTATAATTTGCAAAATCATCTCTCTTTCAAACTATACTTATAACAAAGTTTTGCAACCTAAATGTGTACCTATTATCACTAAAGATAATAAATTAACACTCAAATGTAGTCATTTGGATATATAAATCTCCAATAATAAAGGTGAATATTATTTTAACTCTAACTGATATAGGAAACTACTCGTTAATGGTCAGTAAGCAGGTAAGGTGGTATAGCTTACTGCTTAAGATTCAGTGGAGGCCATTTCACTGAGAAGGCCAGCTCGCGCAAAGAAGGCAATCATTGCATCACAAATTTGAGCGCTGTTGTCCCGCATACAGGGAATGGCTAAGGATGAGGTGTGGAATAATCCAATATCACCAGGATGTGGCGGTGATCTCTTTCAGAAGGCTGAAGAGGACCAAATAAATCCATACCTCTGCAATGGAAGGGCACTCTTAGGATTGGCGTCGGTTGGACTGTTTCCTCGGGGATCCAAGGCATGTTCTTTAGCAGGTAACCATGGTAGTCAGTGCCATAGCTTGTGGTTTCTGCTTAGATTATTGATCAGAAAAAACACTGTAAGATGTTGACTTGATTCTTGTTCATCCCTCTATTTTACACTGTAAAGTGACTAAAAGCCAATTCTAACATAATGGGTCAAAAAGGAGTTGGTATCAGTATTTGTTTGTATGGTGGTCTTCCTTCTTGGGAAAACACCCGATATACCAGTCTCTTTTCTTGTTTAAAATAAGACCCATGTGGAAGGGACTCCCTGCAATCTGGACTCCCTGCAATCTTCAGATTGGGTTCTGATTCTGGTATTTCTAAGGGAGTCGTCTAATTCTTGAGCTGATCTGAAGCTCAGGCTATCGTCTAGGTTCCAAACTATAATAGATGGAGTTTGTGGAGTTAAGAGATATTCCTTTCTTAGTGCTCTTTGTTTTCATGTGGACTGTAGACAGTATTAACATATGCCCCCACTCCCCACATTCAAAACTCCTACCCCTCACTGGGTTCTATCTATAAGACTTAGTAATCATCTTGGATCCTCCATTGTTTTGGTCTGGTTGCTCTCCGCAGGCAATGTAAAAATGGTTTAGGTAAGTGCTTAGAAGCCAGAGTTTGCCCGCTTCAGCCCTTTGGTGTGTTGCAGCCTGGAATGCTGCAAGACCCAGTGCTGCATGGCTGTTCCATAATGATCTTGTCCCATATGGCAGACATCACTTGACAACCGGGTTCTTCAATCTGGACTACAAAAGCTAGGGAGTTACCTGAGGTTGCAAACAGACTGTCCTAATTTGTTGGTGGTAAACTTCTTGATCATAAACATTTCTTTTAAGAATCACCATTTTGATGTCATTTTTGGTGGTGTTACTGTTTGGACTAACAGCCTAATATGACCTATGTAGCTCTCCAGTAAGCAGAAGGCCAGATGAAGACATCATTTCTCTTCAGGCTATGATGCATTCTGGGCTAATCTTTCAAAAACAAGAAATCTGGATCTCCCAAGCTGCATTTCCGCAAAACAGCCACAAATGCTAATGCCTTCAGTACTATCTCCCTAAGGTCTTAGTATACCAGTTCTATTGTAATTTGTTGCATGGTGGTCAATGGAAATTTGACACAGGTAGTAAAATGCAAAAGAAAGTGACCCTTTACTCATTATATAAACACCACAGTGGCTGGGTATTAGTTCATATACAGTGTTTGTCTTACAAAGTATGGGTATCTATTCGGATCATTCCGGATCTTAGGGCAGGTCCTCATTTGGCGCTTGGATGTGGAATAAACCTATGAGAGGGAGAAGGCTGTGTCACTCTCTATGCGTCTTCTTTCTCAGCCTCCATCACACCTGCTTCTGTACCCGTGTATTAGGCTATATCGCTGTCTTTTACTTACTGGTAGTATGTGATTGGTCAAAAGAAAGAAGTTCTTATATTTCTTGTAAAAAGACCCAGAAGAAGCTCTTCCCTGTGCTCTTCCATTTCCTGTGGCCCCGTCCTGCTTATAGTGTGACCCACCCCATACCATAGCCAAATGGAGGGATCATCCCAAAAACTGAAAATCCCTAACTGGGTTGGGTAGCCAGGACCCCGCCATTTACCTGCTTCTGTGCCAGGAATGCTAAGCTGAATGTCACTTTCAAGCCCTGTAGCCCAAACACCTCATAACAGAGAACAGGCACCAAAACCAACACTGTTGACATTTTTCTTCCACATTCAGCTCATTCAATCCAGATGGGGAGCTATGCTGGGTGAAAAAGGGGGCAACTCACACAGAGCAGCTCGATTTCCCAGTTTCTCCCCAACTTCTGTCTCTGGGATGGGCTGATGTCCACTGAAAAGGTGTGCCAGTACCACAGAAGGAAAAAGAACAATTGATGGACAGAATGGAGAACAATGTCATACATTCACCCCAGTACAGAGATCTGGGCCTAACTCCATTGTTTTTTTCCTCACCATGCCTTTCCAGTTTGAACCCAGCCATATGCAAATCAGTCTTGACCCTGTGCCCAATGGGAACAATCCAGCCCGAACAGCCAGGCCAGGTCTTCCCTGAACCGGAAACAAGCATCCTGGGACCGGTTTCAGGGTCCATCAATTGTGTGTCTTTTGCTTTCTCGCCCTAAGTGCGCCGGGTATGCCCAGAAGTGGGTCCCAGGCTCACTGTGCCACTGGAATCAAGCTATCCTGGCTGATGAGGGGTGAAACCCCGAAACCGGTCCTAGGATGCTTGGTTCCGGTCCAGGGAGGACCTGGCTTGGCAGTTCGGGCTGGACTGTTCCCATGAGGCACAGGGTCAAGACTGATTTGCATATGGCCAGGTCTAAACTGGGGTGGCATGGTGAGCAAAAGAATGATGGATTTAACCCAGATCTCTTGACTGGGAGTGAATGCTTTGATTTATTCTGCATTCCGTCCATCAATTGTGTGTCTTTTGCTTTCTCGCCCTAAGTGCGCCGGGTATGCCCAGACGTGGGTCCCGGGCTCACTGTGCCACTGGAATCAAGCTATCCTGGCTGATGAGGGGTGAAACCCTGAAACCGGTCCTAGGATGCTTGGTTCCGGTCCAGGGAGGACCTGGCTTGGCATTTCGGGCTGGACTGTTCCCATGAGGCACAGGGTCAAGACTGATTTGCATATGGCCAGGTCTAAACTGGGGTGACATGGTGAGCAAAAGAATGATGGATTTAACCCAGATCTCTTGACTGGGGGTGAATGTTTTGATTTGTTCTGCATTCCATCCATCAATTGTGTGTCTTTTGCTTTCTCGCCCTAAGTGCGCCGGGTATGCACAGACGTGGGTCCCCGGCTCACTATGCCACTCGAATCAAGCTATCCTAGCTGATGAGGGATGAAAACCCGAAACCGGTCCTAGGATGCTTGGTTCCGGTCCAGGGAGGACCTGGCTTGGCAGTTCGAGCTGGACTGTTCCCATGAGGCACAGGGTCAAGACTGATTTGCATATGGCCAGGTCTAAACTGGGGTGGCATGGTGAGCAAAAGAATGATGGATTTAACCCAGATGTCTTGACTGGGGGTGAATGTTTTGATTTGTTCTGCATTCCGTCCATCAATTGTGTGTCTTTTGCTTTCTCGCCCTAAGTGCGCCGGGTATGCCCAGACGTGGGTCCCGGGCTCGCTGTGCCACTGGAATCAAGCTATCCTGGCTGATGAGGGTGAAACCCCGAAACCGGTCCTAGGATGCTTGGTTCCGGTCCAGGGAGGACCTGGCTTGGCAGTTCGGGCTGGACTGTTCCCATGAGGCACAGGGTCAAGACTGATTTGCATATGGCCAGGTCTAAACTGGGGTGGCATGGTGAGCAAAAGAATGATGGATTTAACCCAGATCTCTTGACTGGGGGTGAATGTTTTGATTTGTTCTGCATTCCGTCCATCAATTGTGGGTCTTTTGAGTACCACAGAAGGGCCACCGACAGTAGTGGTTGGAGGTTTAAAGGTGAGGAAGGCTATTTTAACTTATATTTTGTGTAGTGGCCTAGAATATGTCTAGTGAGGCAGAACTTAATACAATGGATTTACTGGCGGGAATTGTCAGGTAGGAGGTTTTGAGGAAATGTATACAAAATGAGATGAAAACAGACATGAAGGAAGCTATTCTTTAATGGTTCAGAGGAAAAAGTTTTTAACTCAGATAATGAGTACGGGACGTTAGCAGATAATAAAAGGAGAAAAAAAGTGAAGCATCTTAGAAAAGTTAAGCATTTAGATAAAGTGCCATTGAGCAAGAAGCTGACGGTTAGTTCTAATGCTAACATGGAGACAGTTGTCATATTTGACAGACAAGAGAAAGGTGTCCAAAGCGGCACATAGGTGAGAGGTGTCCTTGGCGACACATAAGTAGATGCTAAAGATGGCAGAATGGATGATGAATTTGGTTGATATTGTGGAAATCTGAAGGGGAATTTTTATGATGAATATGTCTTTGATCTTCAGAATGAAGGTGAAATGTATGATGATTTAGATGAATATTTGAAAAACCATCAAAATCAGTAATTACAAATCCATTAGGAGAGAATATGTTTTCACCATATGATTGAAGGCATGCACATAGTGTGGCTTGGTGGCTTTTGGAAGATGTGGTGAAATTTATAAAAGAGTGGTTTAGAAAATCATTGGATAAGGAGCTAAGAGCAGACTTAAGAACTGAGGGCCCGATTCAGAAAGGTAAATTGAGACTTTAGTCTAAGTTTACTATTTTTGGTATTCACAAAGTAACTTGCAAGTAGTATCTTTATGACTGCGGAGGCTCTGCACTGGGAGGGGAGAAGGTGAGAACCACATGTCAGACTAACTAGTAAGTGCATACATCTAAAATCAGTCACTGACACCTGAAACTCATTACATTCAAACCACATAAAAGTAGCCCACATCTAACACTGTTTTTTCCAACCTCATTCAACTACTTGGCTGCTCCCTGTGATACCTGGCTACTCCTTGTATAACTTGCCTGCTCCCTTACAATTTTACACCCAAAATGCTGCCTGTCAAATCAAATCAAATCAATCTTTATTCGGATTTATATTCAAATCCATAAAAGAGACAAAAATCAATGATAAAAAGATTTGACATATAAAATCCCCATACTTTCAGATAAAACATACCTATCAGTATGTTAAGAATAGAATATTTACAATAAAAAAGGTCAAAGCTGATCTGGAAATAGCGCAAATTACAGTTACCAAAGTATTAAAGTGCTTGCAAGAAGATGTTTATATACATTAACGGATGGGTTTTTCCTATTAAAAGTTAAAGACATTCTTACACAGTGCAAAGAGCAATGATAAAAAAAATAACTCAGCAAAATTCTGAATTTAACTTCCTAAAAATGAACATATCTCAGCCGTCTTTTCAATTTTCTTCGTAGCGTAGACCTTCTAAGTGGATTAATGATTTACGCCTATGAAGAGCCATTTTGATATAGACAAGGATCGTTCAACACATGTGCATATTTGACAGTTTTACTGGTAAAATGAGAGCCTCCCGATGATAGATAATGCCCTGCGACAGAAAGAGAGGTCGTAATATAGAAAATCTAATATCGCTATAAAATTTACAAAATAACATACTATGAGTTGTCGACTGTATTGCCTTTCCATCACACTGGCATCTCAGTAGATTCCGGAGCCACAAATGTGTTTTTGGGATGACCACTAGATAATGAATCAACTCTAGGCGTAATCTGGTCAACAGAAATGCATCATAGGTGTTTTTCACATCTACCAAATAACCTAGTACCCCATGTTCCGATTGGCCCATACAGTACCTATTAATCGTAAGTTTTATTATTTCCTGGTGTTTTCTACGCCGATCCCCTTTTACCACCAGGATGTATTTAATTTCCTTTTCTACTAAATTGCAGGATACTGTGGGGTTCTAAAGGATTAAGATCTTCCCCTAGTTCATGTAATAAGGTGTTTACGTACTGGAACCAAGGTATTTTGTCAAAATGGTCCATTCCCAGGCAGTCCCTAATGATCTCCCTGGTAAACCTGGTGCCCTGTTTTGACCAGATACTGTACCACTTCATCAAAGTATTGAGGTGGATGGTATCCTATAGGTACTCAATGCCAAGATCTTTATATACTATAAAGGCAGGAGCTGAACTTGGACCTGCCAAGAGCCTACGTAGAAAGCTATTTTCTTGCACCCGCAATGGGTTACACTTTTCCCTACCCCATACCGGTGAATCATACCGGGAGGCATTTACTTCTATACAGTTTAGTGATTTCTCTTATTGGCTTGCTTCCTATTTTCTTAGCAATTCTAAAAACAGCAGCATTGGCTCTTATAAATTTTAGTTTGGCAGTTTCCAAATGGGATAGCCAATCACCTTTCTGTGAGAAAGTAATGCCCAGATAACTAAAGGCTTTTTACTCTTCTAATTTTTGATCCTGAGCATAGTACCTCTTCCCAGATCTCAGCTTTTTCCCACAAACCATAATATATGTCTTGATTAAATTCAATTTAAAATCACTACTCTCCATAAAATGTATGAAATTAGCTATCAAACACTGAAGGCCATTTGCTGTCCTGGATATGAGCACAGTGTCATCTGCATAAAGCAAGATAGGGGTAAAACGAGAATCCACCCAAGGGATATCAGCTTCCACGTTCTGCAGACAACGGTCCACCCCATTTATATAAAATGAGAACTATAAGCACGCATCCTTGCCTAATCCCCTGGGTCACCCGAAA
Source organism: Calotriton arnoldi (assembly GCA_963921515.1). NCBI lineage: Eukaryota > Metazoa > Chordata > Amphibia > Caudata > Salamandridae > Calotriton > Calotriton arnoldi. Next base: position 2,385,433 of record CAWUFW010000227.1, on the reverse strand, counting down.
TGTCTCCGTACGTTCCCCATTTTTGCCATAACACACAGATGATGTTAAAAAGGTGTACAGCTGGGAGAGGTGACAAACAATATCATTTGGGGTGCCCATGTCTATTAGAACCTTCCATAATTTGGCATGGTTCATGAGGTCAAAGGCACTCGACAAGTCTGCAAAACACAGGTGTATATGTCCCTCTCTTACCAGGGTATATTTACTAATAATAATTGGTGCGATTAATTCCCTGTTCCACGATGTATATTTCCTTCCTGAACCCAAATTGCGACTCCGTCAAAATATCCTTTTCCTGGGCCCAGTTTTCCAACTTTGCAAGGATCACTCTATCCATAGATTTCACCGAAGAATCTAAAAGCGATATAGGCCGATAGTATCTAGCATCACCTCTGTCCCCTGGATCAATCACGCTTTCAGCCCATGTTTTCGGGAAGTGGCCATTTGCAGCTGGGTTAAAAATTTAGGTTAAGATCGGTACCCATAGGGAGGGATATGACTTAAAATCATCCACAATGACCCCATCGGGCCCCGGGGCTTTTCCCGGGGTGCTATTTTTTAAAGCTGCACTAACTTCCTCCATGGTAATTGACTCCAAAGGCTCAACATTGTTTTACTAATCATATCTAGTGGTGCATTGATAGCAACACTGTCCGGGTTAAGGATAGCTCCAAAACGAGTATTGCAGGCATCTGGCAGAACGGAAACCTCAAAGGTTGGTGAGGAACTCTCTTTAAGGAAAGGTGAATTTACAATTTTCCAGAATAGGATATTATCACCAGTTTCTGCTGCCTGGTCTAACTATGTCCATGTCCGCTCCGGGAGTTCCTTCTTCCTTATGTCTAATGCTAACCTATACTTTGCTCTTAATACCCTAATTTTTTCCCTGTTTCTTGGGCTTTCTTGGAGGGCCTTTATTAGTGCCTGGTTTGCTCTTGAACAGTAGGAATTAAACAACCCTGAATCATTTGATCTTTCCCATATTTTAGGCTGGTCTATGTAGTTTGTTAGAAATAGCGGTTGTTATGTTACAAAAAGCTACCACCTATTTATTATGATCCTCCCCCCCATTCTATACAAGTAACAAAGGAGTCCCATTGCTCTGAGATAACATTTTTGAGTAATTTGGGTTCATTTACGCCAGCCTATTTAATTGTAACTCCATTATTTTTGATAGGTGGTACTGTTTCCAGGGCATTTACTCTGTTGTAGGAGACAATTAGGCTCAATGCAAGCACAGCATGGTCGCAGAGCACAGTGCTTTCTATCTTGAATCTTTCAATTAACTTTAAATTTTTTTTTTTAAGATCCTCATTTATCCACAATATGCTTTGAGTTCAAGAAAATAGTGTGCCAACCAACTCAAGTAGCGTAAATATTGTGTAAACCCAGTCACTCCACATGAGAGAGGAAGATAGCATATATCTCCGGGTCCACAACTTCAATGACTTGGTTGGCATCTAACACTTAGGGGCCGATTCCGATCTCGGTCGGAGGCGCACCTAACACCATTTGGTCGGGAAAAAAGCCATGCGAATGCCTGTTTCCTGACCGAGCCGCACATTATTCCGAACGAGCAAGTACGATGCGCACAACAGCATAGATTCCGACCCAGTCGTACTCACCCAATCCAGGTCCTGTTCCCCGACCGAGCCGGATCCGGAATCGTAGAATCGAGCCGCACGGAAGCAAAAATGCAGCCCCGTCCGGCCGGACAAGTACGATGTGCTTCCCGTACGCGCCGAACCCGTCGCTACGCACGGCACGTCAAAGCATCCGGGCGAGGCGCACATAAGCTCCAATTCGCGCCACAACACGATCCACGGCTACGAGACAAACACGCCAGCGACGAGGACGAGGCGAAGCAAAGAGAAAGACGAACGAGACGAACCAACCATGAATCCCTTCGTGCCGATCCTACCAATATTCTACCTCTATTACCGGAACAGGCACGGACGCGTACCACGCAGAAGGTAAGTCAGACACCAACAACAAAAACAAACTACACGTACCCGACACATCACACACAGAGGGATGCAGAAATACCTACACCAGCAACAGCAGCACCATAGGGGCGGGATGGCCCTCACCAATGCCACACATACACATAGGGGCCTGTATGCCTACCACTACTGCCACCCCTACCCATGGGGTGCTGGATGCCTGTCACTACTACCACCTTTACCCAGGGGGTGCCAGATGCCTACCACTACTACCACCCTTACCCAGGGGGTGCCAGATGCCTACCACTACCACCACCCTTACCCAGGGGGTGCCAGATGCCTGTCACTACTACCACCTCTACCCATGGGGGGCTGGATGCCTGTCACTACTACCACCCTTACCCAGGGGGTGCCAGATGCCTACCAGTACTACCACCCTTACCCAGGGGGTGCCAGATGCCTACCACTACTACCACCTCTACCCATGGGGGGCTGGATGCCTGTCACTACTACCACCCTTACCCAGGGGGTGCCAGATGCCTACCACTACTACCACCCTTACCCAGGGGGTGCCAGATGCCTACCACTACTACCACCTCTACCCATGGGGGGCTGGATGCCTGTCACTACTACCACCCTTACCCAGGGGGTGCCAGATGCCTACCACTACTACCACCTCTACCCATGGGGGCTGGATGCCTGTCACTACTACCACCCTTACCCAGGGGGTGCCAGATGCCTACCACTACTACCACCCTTACCCAGGGGGTGCCAGATGCCTACCACTACTACCACCCTTACCCAGGGGGTGCCAGATGCCTACCACTACTACCACCTCTACCCATGGGGGGCTGGATGCCTGTCACTACTACCACCCTTACCCAGGGGGTGCCAGATGCCTACCACTACTACCACCTCTACCCATGGGGGGCTGGATGCCTGTCACTACTACCACCCTTACCCAGGGGGTGCCAGATGCCTACCACTACTACCACCTCTACCCATGGGGGGCTGGATGCCTGTCACTACTACCACTCTTACCCAGGGGGTGCCAGATGCCTGTCACTACTACCACCTCTACCCATGGGGGGCTGGATGCCTGTCACTACTACCACCCTTACCCAGGGGGTGCCAGATGCCTGTCACTACTACCACCTCTACCCATGGGGGGCTGGATGCCTGTCACTACTACCACCCTTACCCAGGGGGTGCCAGATGCCTGTCACTAGTACCACCTCTACCCATGGGGGGCTGGATGCCTACCACTACTACCACCCTTACCCAGGGGGTGCCAGATGCCTACCACTACTACCACCCTTACCCAGGGGGTGCCAGATGCCTGTCACTACTACCACCTCTACCCATGGGGGGCTGGATGCCTGTCACTACTACCACCCTTACCCAGGGGGTGCCAGATGCCTACCACTACTACCACCTCTACCCATGGGGGGCTGGATGCCTACCACTACTACCAGCCTTACCCAGGGGGTACCAGATGCCTGTCACTACTACCACCCTTACCCAGGGGGTGCCAGATGCCTACCACCAACACCACCCCCACTCATAGGATGGACAATGCATGACACAACCAGCACACCACAACCTAGGGAATGCAAGAAAAAGACATCCCCCCAACACCATGACAAGCGTGTGTAGACTGTGTCAAATGCCTACAACACTGAACATGACTTTGAACATACAATGTGACCCCCTATCACATGTGCCACACATATATGTGTGTGGCCCCCACAATGCAAGCAGGCCATGACCATTGTGGCAATGGGGTCCAAAACCCCATCATCACAGTGACCAAAATGTTAGTGTGGGGTCCATAGCTGAAGCACATTCAGAACATTGTGGCAATGGGGTCCAAACCCCCATCATCACAGTGACCAAAATGTAAGTGTGGGGGCCCATAGCTGAAGCACATTCAGAACATTGTGGCAATGGGGTCTAAACCCCCATCATCACAGTGACCAAAAGGTAAGTGTGGGGTCCATAGCTGAAGCACATTTTGAACATTGTGGCAATGGGGCCTAAACCCCCATCATCACAGTGACCAAAAGGTAAGTGTGGGTTCCATAGCTGAAGCACATTTTGAACATTGTGGCAATGGGGCCTAAACCCCCATCATCACAGTGACCAAAATGCAAGTGTTGACAAAGAAAAAGCTGCAACTGCCAAACTGCATGGATGATTCCTGGTCACAGAACATAAAACACATCAGTGGCAAAGTAGTGCATGTGTCCCATTGCAACATATATTGGGGGAGGCAAATACTGCAGTGCAAATAAGACATACCTTTGGCCATGTGCAGACAAACAACACCCATGGGGGCTGACACTGTCAACATTCATCAATGACACAATGACAGAAGTGACCATCAGAATGCAGACCCACATATTTGCACCAATGGGCACACAAATGCAGATACCCTGTGGAGACTGTAGATGTGAGGTGAACAGATACCATACCATGGCAGCAATGGGACACACAAACCATGATCATTGTGCTGACCGATGACCTAGGAGTCCCAGGGACAGCAGGGGAAACCCACCAAACAACATACAGCCAATGGCACACCAAAGATATGCCAATGCAGTGGTGCAGATGCACAAACACAAACAGGCAGACCCACACTGCACATCAAACACAACAGGTGAGGGGGGTGCCAGTGTCCCCAGGCAACCACACAACACATGAGGAGGCCTGAATACCAATTACACAGATGTGCATACAGTGCCACACAAAGGTAACTCATGGATCCAAATCCCCTATGTGGGCAATCAGGCATTGTCAGATGAGAGGGAGCACAAATCACACATGTCACACAAGCATGTAGGAACAGCAACTGACACAGCAAGACACAGACACACCACAGCACTACCCCCAGGGCCCCCACAATGTGGTGACCCTGGGCTGCATTACAATCCCACTGTGATGACAAAGCTAAATGTCGTTCACACTGTGAACCACAGTCATGTGTCCTGAGCAACAAACTACCATCACACCTACACAAGCACAAATCAATCAGCACGGCCAGTAAGCCAAGGCCAACATGGAGGCAGGGGTCTAGCCGGGCAACAACTCTCATCTGCACACACTCAACACCACACACCTCGACCTCCAACAATGTGCAGCACTGAAGCACACATGCACTGGTGACATTGCACATGCACCCATGACAATCCCAGGCTGGTGGGTGGGAACCAAGGTGCAGAAACACATCACACATGGCCACTCAACAAGACTCCTGAATGTCTGACACACTGCACACTACGCTGTACATGGACATGACGGCAATACCACACCAACCAATGGGATCCCAGCCACAGTCACACACCAATGAAGAAGCCAAGGACACCCACAAAGAACACACATAGACAACTACCAACATTGCAGCCCGGACCCTGAGGAGTGCCAGCAGTCACACACACAACGTGTCACAATCACTGAAAGATAACACAAACTGGAAATCACATGACAGGTGTAAACAACAAGTGCCAAGGGGAATCCTGACTGTGACCCATCTGCGTCTGCACACAAACTCAGCCCTGACAGCAAACACACCTATGGGTGACACCCTGATGACCAGTAATGTGCCATGCACCCACATCACAGAGAATCCAGGGAGAAGACTTGGGGGAACATAGGTCAACTCAGCAAGCATCACAAACAGGTACAACACTAGGGATCCCAGCATGCACAGCAAAACGGAAGTGAACACACAGACATGCTCATATAACACACACCTTGGGCGCAGGCAATGTCACAGGAGTACACACTGCCATGAGGGGACTCCACTCCTGTGTGAGGAAAGCTGTGCCATATGTTGCCTCAGTAGGGCTCCATCATGTCAGCTGAGCACTTGGTCACACAGTCAACAATTAGCACCAAATGAATGCTCCCGTCACATCAGCCTGGTCATGGGAGTGCCAACGAAATCATCAGCACAGATCCAACACACTTGTATAGCAATGTTGCACTGACAACACAGATGAGTCCTTCCCCATTGATGCCCAAACCTGCATGTCCAGTGGAGATGGCCACACGGTCAGGGAAGTAGACAAATTGAACAATGGCAGGCACAACAGATGTGCAGGGGTGGAAGCCACAGATGTGAAATTGCTAATGTAAGTAGGAAATCCCATTGCCAAATAATGAACACATGACACCCTCAGATGCTGCTAAGGATGACATGGATACACCACAGGATAGGACACATTCCCCCTGGACCACATGTGTTCCTGCACAGTAACACTTCATCATCATGAGACCAAATATCACCATCACTGCAGCAAGGGCATGGTTAGCATCATCAACAACATGTACATCAGAAGCAAAAGCACTAGAGAACAGAAAGGTGCTTTATTCAGCATATGTGGGTCTAACAGTTGATGTCCAGCAAAGAATTTAACAAAGGCCAATGGCCAGTCCAACTTGAAAGTCAAAACAGGGTGACAGTGGCAGATGTCACCCTACGCATGCCTGCACTGATGAAAGCCAGGGACAATCCCCTCGGAGGGGCATACGGGGGGCAGGCCAGGCACCGCAGGGACAGGATCATGGCTCACCAGAAGGAGGCAGGGAAGGGGTGGTGGGTGCTGGAGAGCCACTGACAACTGCAGTGGAGGTGTCTGACATGGTGTGTGCCGGCACAACTGGGGGGCATGACTCTGATGGTGTGGGTGCCGGCAAGACTGCAGGGGACCGTGCAGATGGAGTGGACAGGTTCCCCACTGCAGTGCCCAAGTCAGACAGGGTGGTAGTGGACTCCACTGCAGTGCCTACCTCCAGGGGAGGAGAATGGGGATCAGGTAAGGTGGGCAGGACAGAGGGGAGGACACCGTCTCCACACCAGTGGCACAGACAAGCGCAGCGGGGGTGTGGGGCCGGAAGAGCAAGTGGCAGGGGGAGAAGGCCTGATCCTTTTGGGGATGGTGTATCTGTGGGTGGGGGAACCTGGGGCAGGGTGTGGTGGGGGCACCTGTGGAGTGGGGGCCTGAGGGATGGAGGAAGGCAACTTGGTGCCTGAGCTGCAGGGCGGCGGCGGGGTCTTGCTCTTCCGGGTCCGGGGGGACTTGCGGAGGGGGGCGTCAGTCGGTCTGCGCCTGGGGGAGGGTGTCCGGTGGCGAGGGGCACTCCGCTCTGTGTGGGTGGGCTTCCTCTTCCCCCTGAATGCTGTATCAGCTGGATCGGAGGGGAAGAAGCCGAGGTCACTGAGGAAGAGCCGCTGGGTCTTTGGGGTTGCAGGTGAGGCAACGGAGGGGGCTTTGGAGGGAGAGGCAACTGTGGACTGCGCAGTGCTCGTGGATGCGTGTGTGTGTGACTGGGCCCCATCCCCTGTGAGTGTGGTTTCAGTCCCCTGACTGTGCGTGCGTGTGCGTCTTGTCTGTGGCGTGTGTGTGTGTGTGCTGCTCGTGTCTGTGCTGGTGTGTGCCTGTGCCGGTGTGTGTGTGCTTGGGACAGGTAAGGTGCTGGGGAGTGTGGATGGGGCAGAGACAGGAGGGGTGAGGGACTGTTGGAGGAGGGACACTGCTGCCGTCAGGGAGGAGTCCATGGACCTATTGCCCCTCTGTAGGGCAGACATGCCCGATGAGATGCCCTCCATGAACGACACCAGCTGAGTCAACAGAGTGGTGTGTGCATGGAGGACACTCAGCATCGCTGTCTGCCCTACATGGAGCTGCCGAAGGAGGTACACAGACTCCTCACTCAGGGCAGCAGGGGACACAGGGGCAGGGGGTGCGGTGCCTGGCCCGAAAGAGACACGCTCCCGAACATGGGAGCCTCCACGGACCTCGGGAATGGGAGCCGATGGGAGGGCGGTGGTGGTGGTGGTGGCGGGGACAGCAACACTAGCTGGGGTGTGGTGGCTGCTGACACCCGCCTCCATAAGGGAGTCATCCTCCGAGCTGCTGTGGTCCTCAGCTGAGGTGGATGGTGCTGAGGACTCCTCGGTGTGGCTCCCCTCGCCCTCCGTGCCACTGGGTCCCTCCGACCACTCCTCGGCTGTTGACCCAGTCTGGCTCTGCGGCTCCTCCTGGTCCGTGGAGCTGTCCCCTCCTGTGGCCGTGGATGTATCTGCAAACAATAGGGAGACAGACAGACATCAGTCACCTGCACCGAACGCACACACCACAGTAAGTACAGCACAATACAGAGCAAGGCCTGGCATCCTTAGTTGAACATTGCTAAAATTGCCCAAACAGAATAGGAGAAGCCAATTGTCAGTCTGATCGTCAACCATGGCACTCACATCACACCTGGCCTTGCACCCATCTGTCTGGCGTCCGTTGGCTGGCAATACCCCAGTGTGGACACATGCACCACCTACACAGTAGTTGGACGGTGCAGAGAACACGGTGAAGCATGTGAACATGCACACATCACAACTCTTGCCACTGAGTCAGTACAGGTGCCCGGATGAAAGTGATGCCCAGAGTCAGATACATGAAATGCATGTGATGCATACCAGCGACAGACACCACGATGCACCCATGTGCTGATAGCCATTGCCACTATGGTGTGCATGTAGCACATGTCACTCCCCTGCAGGATCACACATAGGAAGTCACATGCCATGGCACAGGCATGCCTGCTAAGTCATACATCACTGTCTTCAGTCACATGGGCAGGGCAGCCACACAACAACAGTCTGCACTGTGTCACAATAGTAGGTCATGGGGAATGCAAGTCCTGGAGCTGAACAAGTGCACATGTACATCCCCCACACACCACATCATCTGAACCCTTATCTGTCCAGGTCATACTGATTGGACATATGGGTGACCTGTAACACAAGCCTCTGAACCTGAGCACCTCACAATCTGCTGTGAATGGGAAACAGCTGCATGGACCTCACATTCGCATACCCCAGTCTGCACGGTCAGGTGGTCAAACACCTATGTGTCACACAAGTATCGTCTCCTATGGTCACATCTCCGGTGGCATGCTGAGCCCCAACCGATAAACACCCCAGCAGTCCTGACATCGAAGCCACAGCACACTGACACAGAGGCTGACACCTGAGGGGACATATCACTGAGCACAACGTGTCAGCTGATACACGGGAGTGGGAGTACAGAGTGCATTGCATGGCCTGGAGTAGGCATGACTGTCCTGCCCCACATGAATGAGGGATGAACCCTGGACAGTAGGCAGCTGGCTAAGTATGTGTGACACACGTAATATACACACTCCTGGGGCCCAAACATTGTTCCCACCCGCAGCTTGGGTGTGTGCCAGTTACCCCAGGCACATGTGGTGGATCAGCTCAGCAATTGGACCACAGATCAAAGTAACACGCAGATTACATGGCAGAACACAGGCATTGTGTAAGCAATGGACCCACCCATGATGCCCACCACAGTTAGGGGAACAGATGCTGTCCCCCACCTTGAGTCAAGCAAACTGCAAGGACACAGTACCCAAGTGACACAATTCCCTGACTGCAAGGGCCACACCTGGGTATCAGATGAGGAGTGGGCAGTGCACAATCGAGGGACATGGGTCCTGGACCACATGACTGATGTGCTGTGGAAGTTTAACCAGGCCAGAGGAGGGCACATAGCATGGCAGACAGAGTACACAATGCAGTCATGGACTCACCCCCTCCGTGCTGCTCCCTGGCCTTCAGCTGCCCATCCAGATCAGGGAAGACCACCGCCAGGATCCTGAGCATGTGGGGGGTCAGGGTCCGGTGTCCGCCCCTCCTGCGAGGAGGCGACAGCTTCAGCTGGACCCGTGCGATCCTCCGGGTCCAGCCCCGAAGGTCCTGCCACCTCTTCTGGCAGTTGCGGATCCGGCGCTTGTAGTCCCCCACGGATCTCACTGCCCGGACGATGGTCAGCCATATCTTCTGCTTCTGGTGGGCATCAACCTGTGAGGATGACAAAGTGAGAATGCTATTACTACACATGCAACATATCCGTGCATTACACAGTTGTGTATACATGTCTCATTCACAGGGGCACATGATGTACACAGGCAGTGCAACGATGGCCATGGACAGTATGCCAGCAGTAACTACATGGTATCATTGCCTGGGAAGTAAAACCTTGTTTAAATGCACTGTCACTGCACTATACCTGTCCAGTGCATGTAACTACACACTATGGGGGGTGACAACTACTCAGTGAGCCTGCTAGCCAGTGGCGTGCAGACTGTTAGCCTTGCTAGTCAGACAACATGCACATTTAGGAAGGCAGTGGACAGAACACTCACCTGCTCCCCTGCTTTCCCATACAGCTTGCTGTACTGTGGAAGGAGGCTGTCCAGCAGGGCCTGGTTCTCCTCAGTGCTGAAGGCTGGGGCTCTCTCCACAGTACGTGCCATTGCAGGGTCCAGAGGGTGCAGATACAGCAGCAGTGGTGGTGGCAGATGTCGTCCTGGAGCATGTAGTGCAGGCAAGTGAGCTCTCAGGGGAACAGCCAGCATTATATGTGTGCTGCAGAGGCAGTTACTGTCCCATGTGTCCAAAGTGATAGGTCCAAGTCGTTAGCATCTTCTGAATCTGGCCAATCCATGGAATTGCACCACTTACACACGCCCACAGCATCCTTCAAAAGTTCAACTTCATGACACCCATGAATTTGCAACATTGTTGTGGGTGACCAACTGAATTTCCAGCATCAGACTCGTTCAAAATTTGAAAACGCGTCCGTTGCCAGGCCAGGCCATAGCCAATGGGTGCACACCGATCGGTCCATTGCTGTTCAACGCGTACCCGGGATACAACGCGTACCCGCACACATTGAATGCAATGGGCCGGCCGGGCACACCGATCGGTCCATTGCTGTTCAACGCGTACCTAGGATACAACGCGTACCCGCACACATTGAATGCAATGGGCCGGCCGGGCACACCGATCGGTCCATTGCTGTTCAACGCGTACCTAGGATACAACGCGTACCCGCACACATTGAATGCAATGGGCCGGCCGGGCACACCGATCGGTCCATTGCTGTTCAACGCGTACCTAGGATACAACGCGTACCCGCACACATTGAATGCAATGGGCCGGCCGGGCACACCGATCGGTCCATTGCTGTTCAACGCGTACCCGGGATACAACGCGTACCCGCACACATTGAATGCAATGGGCCGGCCGGGCACACCGATCGGTCCATTGCTGTTCAACGCGTACCCGGGATACAACGCGTACCCGCACACATTGAATGCAATGGGCCGGCCGGGCACACCGATCGGCCCATTGTTGTTCAACTCGTACCTGGGATACAACGCGTACCCGCACACATTGAATGCAATGGGCCGGCCTGGCACACCGATCGGTCCATTGCTGTTCAACGCGTACCTGGGATACAACGCGTACCAGCACACATTGAATGCAATGGCCAGGCTGTGCGCACCGATCGGTCCATTGCTGTTCAACGCGTATCTAGCGAATACAACGCGTACCAGCACACATTGAATGCAATGGGCCGGCCGGGCGCACCGATCGGTCCATTGCTGTCCAACGCGTCCCTGTACATGTCACTGGCATATGTCGCCATGCCTGTCACAGGTGAACATATGCCAGCCACATATACTTCCCAGGGAGTGAGGGGCACACCTACAACACCACAGCCTGTCCAAACTGTATCCTAAGGCATGTAAGGCTGCATTACCTATTCCGTGTATGGGGGTGAACATGTTGTTCTGTGGGTGTCACTTGGGGCAGCCACCCCCAGGCTGTGCACGTGTTCATGGGGACAGTATCCTTGGTGTTTCGTGTACATGACCACTGTGATGTGCAACTGTTCATATCTGAGCATGTGGCATGGTCACATTTCACGGTGGTGTATGTGTATGTCATGTCACATGCCCCCTGAGTCCCATGTGGGACGGTATGTTTAACCCAGGCTGACCCATTGGCACAATAGTGATGGTCCTCCGCAGTCTGTGTGCATGTTGTGTTTACAATGTCTCTGATTTCATGTGCACAATGGGAGACAGTCTCCACATCCACGTTGTTTGTGCATGGACTTTGATGTTGTGCGTGTGTGTGTCACAGACGTCCATGTCTGTCCTGCCGAGGCAACAGGGACCACTACCTGTGGGGGTCATGGTTGTTTTGCTGTGGTGTATACATGATACGCCATGTCATGCCAGTGTCCATGTGGCAATACAGGGTCCCTGGGAATCTACCTGTCGTTGGGCTGTGATGCCTGGGGCACATCTGTCCTCACATGTCACTGTGGGGTGTGTTTGTAACGTGGCAGCAGGAGATGGGAAATGTGACACGTCCTCATGATACCCAATGGCACAACCTGGGACTTATTGATGCCACTTGTTGAACTGTGATGTTGGATGTTGGCCATGTATGTGCCATACATGTCCTTACGGAACTGCACACATCATGTACTTGTGCCTCATAATGATGTATCGTGTGATATTGAGTGTGTTCAATGCCACATATGTGGGGTGACTGACAATCTTTCTTTCTTCACCTATGCACTGCAGGGCACCAGCTGTCCATAGACCATTCCCTGACCTGGCAACGATGGTGGAACGTGACAGCATCCGAAGGTACCGCTTCACCAGGCAGCTGATTGATGATTTGGCAGTGCGCTTGGCACCACACCTGCAACCTGGCCGGCCGTACCCTACAGCGCTGACCCCCAAGGTGAAGGTGATGGCAGCCCTACACTTCTTTGCCACCGGTACCTTTCAACACACTCTGGCGACTGCTGGTGGGATGTCACAGACCATGTTCAGCCGTGTGCTCCGCGATGTATTGGAGGCTATGTTGATATACCTGAACCAGTACATCTATTTCCCTAGACTCCAGCAACTGACTGGCGTGAAGAGTGACTTCTATGCCCTGGGGAGGATGCCGCATGTCATTGGCTCCATTGATGGGACACATGTGGCTTTGGTACCACCACAGGCCCAGGAGCAGGCATACAGGAACCGCAAGCACTACCACTCGGTCAATGCACTGGTGGTCTGTCTTGCAGATATGACCATCACACACGTGTGTGCCCGTTTCCCCGGTTCTGCACACGATGCCTACGTGATGAGGAGTAGTCGCATCCCGAGGATGATGTCACAGATGCGGAACCAGCGTGCCTGGCTTGTTGGTGTGTACTGACTTTGTACCATTGTGTGTGTTCTGCAATGTAGTGTTCCACCCTCTTTTCCAACTCAGCTAATGTGCAATTGTCTGTATGTAGGTGACTCCGGATATCCCAACATGCCGTGGTTGCTGACGCCCCTCAGGAACCCTGTGACACCAGCCCAGATGCGCTACAATGAGGCACATGGTCGGACGAGGAGAGTGATTGAGCGGACATTTGGTCTCCTGAAGAGCCGCTTCCGCTGCCTGGACAAGACAGGAGGGTCCCTCCCATATGCCCCGGCAAAGGTGTGCAAGATTGTCATCGTCTGCTGCATGCTACACAACCTGGCAGTGCGGAAGGAGTTGCCTCTCATCCTGGATGACGATGACCAACGTCCGCCACCTGTGGAGGATCCTGGCCTGGACCACGATGCCAGTGATGATGATGATGATGATGGTGATGTCCGCACACAGCTCATCACCAACTTCTTCAGCTGAATGTAAGTATCCAGAGATGTCATGTAACTGATGTGAGTTTGCATGATATGTGTTGGTGGTGCTCTGGTGCTGTTTGAGTGTGTGCATGTGCTACATGACTGTATGCGTGTAGCGATGTGTCCTTACAGGTAGTCTGTACTCCCCAACAGTGTTGACATGCTAACTTGGTTCTGGGTGGGTATCTTGTGACATGTATTGGGCATGAGTATTGCAGTTCTGTCCTGTTCTTCAGTGCTTTTGACTGTGTGTCATTTCTGTCCTTCACAGGGTACTTTCAGAGTCGTTTGGTCAACTGTGATCCCCGACACCGTGATTCGACTTCCAGGGTGGTAGCTGTCGTGTCCCTACAGGTGATGTGCACCACACCCATGGACTTCCTTCCTTCTACACTTGTTGACTGTGTGCCCGCTGCCAGGTGGGATTACCTTGCATCTGTGGTGGTTACAACATGTTGCAAATGTGTAATAAACCTGTGCTTCACTTTGTGATGTGCGTTGTCTGTGGTCACACATCTGACTGACATTTGCTTACTGCACCAGTGGGCTAGTTAACACAGACTGTGAATAGGTGTTGGGTCTGTGCAATGCAACGTATTTCCTGGCAACATCAGTGTAGGCGATGAGTCAGATGGCCATGGTGTGTATGTGTTGTGTAGCCCTGGTGGTGTGCCTCCCTCATATGTGTGACGTCGCCATGACTCACATGCCGGTGTTGTACTTGCTGTAGCAGTTAGCATGCACAGTGTCATTTCCCAGATCATCATCGCCACTTCAGAGACAACGTAGGAATCACAACAGAGGCAAGTATGGTGTATTAGTGAGTTTATTGACATACATGTGTGAGTATAGTGCACAGGATGGTGGGTGCTGTACATTGTGATTGTAATCCAAAGTTCCTAGATGATTTGGAAGTCCTGGTAGCAGAAATGTCCAGAGTAAAGTCCACAGTCATCTGAGACATTGGTCCAACTTGAGCTCCCCATGTCATGTGGGAGAGTTGTGTTGCAGTCAACAGGGTGAACAGTTTGCGCACAAAGGTGATTATCCAGAACAGGTTTTGGCTTCCTGGGGGTTGCACATGGCCATCGGCCTCTCACTTGCCCCTCCTCGGACGGCCCCTCTTCTTTGGGGGGGACCCTCAAGTGCAGGCTGCTGCGGTGCAGGGGACTCTCCGCCAGAGTCATCCTCCCTCCCTGTGGCAGTTGCAGTTGTTTCAGCAGCAGATGTTGTGGGCACACAGGGAGGTGTTGACTGGTTGCTGCTCATCTGGCGGAGGCATTGTAATATGTCCCTATGCACCGCCGTCATCTCTTGCAGTGTGTCCCACTTGGACTCCACGCGGGACATGTGTGAGTCCAAGCGGGCATGATGGGCAGCCTGCTGCTGTTTAATGTCCCTGAGGAGCCCCACTACCTGGCTGAGCTCTCCGGTGCTGGACTGGTACGCATCGGCTATGCGTGCCAGTTGTGGGTCATCATGCAGTCCAGACCCCTCTGCGATCAGTGACCTGTGTCTCCCACCCCTCCCACCACCCCTGGCGACACGTGCAGTACCTGAGGTGGCACGCACAGGTGACCCTGGGCCCCCTTGGGGGTTGTTGGTGGTGTTGGTGTCCATGGCCCCACGTTGGTCCAGGGTCCCTGTGCTGGTGGTGGTGGTGCTCCTTGGTCTTTCCATGTCGGCAGGGGTGGTATGTGTGTTGACAGTCGTTGGAGGGGTGGGTGCAGGGGGTGCAGCTGGTGGTCCTGCTGGTGCTGCATGATGACTTGCTCCGGAGGTGCCAGGTTGGTCTTCTTCATCCGAGGAGGGCAGAGGCTGTTCCACACCAGTGAGCTCCGTATCCTCTTGAGCCTGGGACGGGGACTCCTCAGCGTCTGCTGCTGTGTCCCCATCATCACCTGTTTTTGGGAGACACACACAATGTATGTTATGTTTCTGCAGGCATCAATGGTTGACACACCTGACAGTTGTGACTGTGCCTCTGGATGCGGGCCTGTACATTGCATTGTCCGAAGTTGTCACAGTCAGGGGTTGATATTGGTGTAGCACATTGTCCTGCATTATTTGGGCATTTCCATGTGAATGTTGGGGTGTGTACATGGTCTGCATTGGTTGTATTTGGTTGACATCCGGCCCTCCTTCCCACCCAGCCAGATATCCCACCATGGAACTTGCTTCCATTGCAGGGAGTGCAAGTTGTCTTTCAGGATGTCAGTCAGTGGTGTCCTGCTGTTGGTTGGTGCACAGTTGCCAGCAGGGCCTTGTGCTCCCCACAGCAGTAGCCAGTGTCAGCCATCTTGTCAGTTGTTTTCCACTCCCTGTGATGTGGGCATGGTTCATGGTGGTGTTGATGTGCGCATTGTGAGGGTGAGCAATATCTGTGACTACCACTCCCATCATGCTATTGCCTCCACCCCCCTTCCCAGCATGCCCATACTTCCTTCCTTTTGAGTGTACTTCACTGTGTGTGGGTGTGACAGCAATGGCAAGATGGCTGACAGTGGTGTCCTGCTGTTGGTTGTTGGCCAGTTCCCAGCATGGCCTTGTGCTCCCCACAACAGAGCACCAGTGTCAGACATCTTTGAAGTGGCTTTTGACTCCCTGTGAGGTGTGCATGCTTGGGTGTGTTCTTGCTGGGCCATGTGGGTGGGGGATGTTGGGCTGTGACTACCACTCCCATCATGCTTTTGCCTCCACCCCCTTCCCAGCATGCCCATGCTTCCTTCCTTTTGACTCAGCTTCCCTGTGGGGTTGTGTGCCTGTGCTGACAAGATGGCTGACAGTGTTATCCTGGGGTTTGTTTTGCTACAAGTCCCATGTGTGTCCCTGTGCTTCACACTGCATGACCCAGGGTTGTGGTTCTTTGTGGGATATTTGATTGGTGTGTGAGGCAATGCTTTCTCCCAGGTGAGTTGTGTGTAGTTTGTGTTAGGGGGTGTGTGGGTGGAGCTGCTGGTGACTATGGTCAGTGCTGTGAGTCCTCCTTCCCACCCAGCCAGATATCCCACCATGGAACGTGCTTCCATTGCAGGGAGTGCAAGTTGTCTTTCAGGATGTCAGTCAGTGGTGTCCTGCTGTTGGTTGGTGCACAGTTGCCAGCAGGGCCTTGTGCTCCCCACAGCAGTAGCCAGTGTCAGCCATCTTGTCAGTTGTTTTGCACTGCCTGTGATGTGTGCATGGTTCATGGTGGTGTTGATGTGCGCATTGTGAGGGTGGGCAATTTCTGTGACTACGACTCCCATGATGCTATTGGCTACACTGACTTGCCCAGCATACACAGTATTCCTTCCTTTCAGTGAGCTTCCCTGTGAGGTGGTGTTGTGGTGGTGGCTACATGTCTGACTGTGTTTGTTGGTTATATTTGTGCCACTGCCTAGCTCTATTTGTTGTTAGGTTTGTACATGTGATGACACAGTTACATTTCACTATGAGCTGGCATGTATTGTGTTTATCTGGCTGACATACACATTTTGGGATGATCTGTTTTGGTTGGTGTGTATTTGCTAAGGGTGCATGGTTTGACTCTCCCCTTGACAGTGATGTGTGTGTATTGTGGCACAATATTGTGTACATTTGTTGTGTACTCACCAGGCTCTGGGATGTTTTCTAGTCCATAGACGCTCACTGGTGGTAGGATGGCCCGCACCTTCTCCTCCCAGGGCCTGAGGTATAGTGGTTTGGCAGGAGGGCCACTGCCGGTGTGTTGGCTCAAGATGTAGTCCTTCTTCAACAGCTCCTTGACCCTCCTGCGCACGTCATACCACCTGTTCTGGATGTCTACCTTTGTGCGCAAACATGGTGATTGTGCGTTCACCCTGTCGACGATCCTCTCCCACATCTTGGTTTTCTGCGCCATGGGTGTCTGTTGGACCAATGTGCCAAACAGCTGTGGCTCTACCCTGAGGATCTCATCTACCAGGACTTCCAATTCACTATCTAGGAACTTGTGATTCTTCTTTGGGGGCATGGTGTTGGGTGGTGCTGGTGTGTGATGTGTGTGTTGGTGTGCAAGTGAGGGTGTGTGAGTGTGTGTTTTGCTGGGTGTATGTGAGGGTGCTATTTGTTGTGGTGCTGCTGGTGTGTGGCTTGTGTGATGGATGAGCTGTGAGTGTGTGTGTGGTTGCTGTCTGTTGGTGTTGAGTGCTGGCAGGTAATTTGAATTTGCAAGGGATCATGGTAGGGATTAGTGTCCTTTATATGGGTGGAGTTGTGGGTGTGTCTTTGTTCCCTGTTTCCCCCAAGTATTTATTTGCTTAGTGATAGCTTGTTTGGCCTTTTTTTGTGTTTTTTTTCCTTGGTTCTTTTTGTGCATGTTGGAGACGTTCTTGTGACCGAGTCGGACCCTCCAGTTGTCTCGTGCGAGCCTCTCCGATTCGTTCACGCTGTGTTTGTGCTGTTTTCTGTGCTGCGTACGCGTCGGTCGCGGGGTTTTGGGTTGCTTCGGCTCGCAGTTTTGAATGCGTGTCGGTCGTGCGGCTTGGGCTCCGTGCGACTCGGTCGTGTTTTCCACGAGTTGCATCGTACTTGGCGGGTCGGAGTTCGCGGGTACGTTTCGTTCGGGATTCTTCCTGGTGCGTGTCGGTCGGTTCGATTCGCGTGCTTTTCCGGCCGGATGGCTGTTTTCCGCGCGGCTCGGTCGTTCGGCTTGTGTTCCGTACGAGTCGGTCGGATTTAGCACGCTTTTCATCGTACTTTGCGGGTCGGGCTGCACCGGTACGTGTCGGTCGGTATTTATTCCGGCTCCGAGTCGGTCGGTACGTTTTCCGGCCCGAATCGGAATCGGCCCCTTAATCTTGATTCTACTCTTGGTCTGTTGCTTTCCTCCTTATGGAGATAAAGGTGGGTCTACCACCAAAGCATCCTCTAAAGCATATTCTTAATCATTGGACCAAGAACACAAATACGAGAAGAAGAGAAAGAAATAGCAAGAATAGCAGACAGTAGCACAAGACTAGGCAGGGAAGACAGCAGGGGACATGCATATTATGTGCAATTCTAAACTGTTAGCTTTGAAGTGCCAATTTCCACCCATTTATCCCAAATTTCCCAATATTTGGTTTTTCTATTCTGTTTACAAGATTGATCTAGTGAGGATACCCTTTGGATGGAATAGATCCATTCTTCTTTCGTAGGGGAACAGGGTAAAATCCATTTAATACAAAGTTCTCTGCGAGCCAACAAGATCAATGTGAAGAAAAGTGCATTGTGCTTTTTTGTTAGGGGACAATTATCTAGGTCCCTCGGTAGTATTCCGAAAATTACAGATATTATAGTTAATTTTAATTCGTGCCCCATAATGTCTGAAATAATCTTACCAACTTTCTGCCAATAAGAATATATTGCAGGGCAACTCCAAAACATATGGACCTCGTTTACATTGTCTTCTCCACATTTTGGACACTTCTTGATCTCCCGACTCCCCATTCTTGATAATTTCTGTGGTGTCCAATAAGCTTTGTGTACTGTGAAAAGGTGATTCTTTTTTAATGGTGCAGAATTCACATATGACCATAAGAGAGACATAGATACTTGCCCTGTTTTTTCAAGATCTTCATTCGGCAGGTCCTTCTTCCAAATCTCTGTAATTGAGGCCTGTGTCTCTTCTCCATTTTGAACTAATAGCCAGTACCACTCTGCCACTTCTTTCGGTTTCGTTTGACGTGAACGTATCTTTGACGCCAAGTCCGATTTTCCTTCTAACTCTTTTCCTATTGATTTTACCCAGCTTGACAGTTGATAATATTTAAATTTCGAAACCGAGTTCTCACAGATCGCCGAAAAATGAGGCCAGGAAATTAGTTCAGCGTCAACAATTAGTTGCCCCCATGTACTGATACCACATGCACGAAGGGGAACAGCAAGGGCATCTTCCAAACAAACCAGTGTACCTGGGGAATCCCAGATCGGTGCAACGTCATTGTAATACGGGATTTTTAGAAATCGTCTCACCTGAGACCAGAGCTTCGTGGCTGCCACCAAAATCTTCAATTTAACGTTCTTAAAAAATTTTGGATGGCCAAATTTTAAAAGGAAACACCCTGCTTGATGAGAGAAATAAAATGTAAGGGCCTTATATAGTGGAGAAAAAACTGAACTCTCCATCAACAGTTTTCGGAAGTTTTTTAGGTGGAAGGCACAGAAGTACAAATATAAATCGGGAGTAGCTATGCCTCCATAAGCTTTTTTCTTTCTCAATTTTTTTAGAGCTATTCTTGGATTTTTGTTTCCCCAAATGAAACTGGAAAAAAGCCCTTGCACCTTCTTAAACCAAATTTTTGGGAAGTCTAGCGGGATAGCATTAAACAGGAAAGTATATTTTGGTAAAATTGACATCTTTAGTAAATTCGACTTGCCCAAAAAAGAAAGTGAAAGAGCACCCCATGATTGCAATTGTGAACTGACCTTCTTTGTGACTTTTTCAAAATTAACCTGGGCTATCTTATCAATGTTTTGGACTATCTGGAAGCCTTGATATCTAATTTCCTTCTTCGTGTAACCACTCCTAAAGGGAATATTCCATTTCATCAATTCTGTTTTTTGTTGATTGATCAAATATCCAGAGGCCCTCCCAAAACTCTCTATCTCCAACCATATCTCCGGAAATGATTTTTCTAGGTCGCCAGTGTATATTATAAGATCATCAGCGTATAAGCCGATTTTCTTTTCCCAGCCATTGCATTTGAAGGGAATAATATTTAAATTTCGAAACCGAGTTCTCACAGATCGCCGAAAAATGAGGCCAGGAAATTAGTTCAGGGTCAACAATTAGTTGCCCCCATGTACTGATACCACATGCACGAAGGGGAACAGCAAGGGCATCTTCGAAACAAACCGGTGTACCTGGGGAATCCCAGATCGGTGCAACGTCATTGTAATACAGGATTTTTAGAAATCGTCTCACCTGAGACCAGAGCTTCGTGGCTGCCACCAAAATCTTCAATTTAACCTTCTTAAAAAATTTTGGATGGCCAAATTTTAAAAGAAAACACCCTGCTTGATGAGAGAAGTCAAATGTAAGGGCCTTATATAGTGGAGAAAAAACTGAACTCTCCATCAACAGTTGTCGGAAGTTTTTAGGTGGAAGGCACAGAAGTACAAATATAAATCGGGAGTAGCTATGCCTCCATAAGCTTTTTTCTTTCTCAATTTTTTTAGAGCTATTCTTGGATTTTTGTTTCCCCAAATAAAACTGGAAAAAGCCCTTGCACCTTCTTAAACCAAATTTTTGGGAAGTCTAGCGGGATAGCATTAAACAGGAAAGTATATTTTGGTAAAATTGACATCTTTAGTAAATTCGACTTGCCCAAAAAGAAAGTGAAAGAGCACCCCATGATTGTAATTGTGAACTGACCTTCTTTGTGACTTTTTCAAAATTAACCTGGGCTATCTTATCAATGTTTTGGACTATCTGGACGCCTTAATATCTAATTTCCTTCTTCGTGTAACCACTCCTAAAGGGAATATTCCATTTCATCAATTCTGTTTTTTGTTGATTGATCAAATATACAGAGGCCCTCCCAAAACTCTCTATCTCCGACCATATCTCCGGAAATGATTTTTCTAGGTCGCCAGTGTATATTATAAGATCATCAGCGTATAAGCCGATTTTCTTTTCCCAGCCATTGCATTTGAAGGGAATAATATTCTGGCAGGCTCTCAGTTTACATGCAAGGGGTTCAATCTAGATATTAAAAACTAAAGGAGAGAGGGGGCAACCCTGTCTGGTCCCCCTTCCTATCTGTATTGAACTTGTAAGTTTACAGTTAATGAGAATTTTGGCAGATGGATTTTTGTATATAGCTTTGATTGCTGTTAAAAAGGTTTCTCCTAGGTTAAGGCGTTGAATCGTTTTAAAAAGGAAAGACCAATTGACCCGATCAAATGCTTTAGCAGCATCGAATGTCATTACTGCTAATTGGGTCTTGTATGTCTGCGCCATGTCTATTGCCCCAATTAAGTCGTGTGTTAACTCACTGAGCTGCCTCCCTTTCAAAAACCCTTTCTGGTCTGGGTGTATTAGTGATCCTATTACCTTATCCAGGCGTTTAGTAATAACCTGAGTATATATTTTATGGTCGCTATTCAAAAGCGAATAGGCCTATAGGATTCACTGGATCTTGGGTTCTTATTAGGTTTCAGCAGAATCGTTATAATGGCTTCTTCCCATGACACGGGGAGACCCTGACCCTCTATGAAGGACAGATTAAACATTTGAGAAAGAAAGGGCGCAAGTTCTTCCTTTAAAATAACATAAATCTCGTTTGGGATGGAGTCAGGGCCAGCAGCTTTCCCCTTTTTTAAGGTGCTAATAATTTGAGTGACTTCCTCCACAGATATGGGACGATTTAACTGATTTTTTTCATTACTCTGAAGAGAGGGGAGATCTAATTCTGAAAGGAAATCATCCATATAGTCTTCATCTAGTACCGTCTCTTCTGTGTACAAATATTTAAAAAATTGAACAAAGGCCTCCTCAATTTTAAAATCCTCCGTAATGATATTACCAGTATTTGAACATCGGAGATCTTTTATCCAATTTCTTGACTGGTCGACTTTAGTTTTCCAAGCGAGGAGTTTACCGCACCCTTCCCCGTATTCGTGGTGGGCTAGCTTGCTGGCTTCCCACTTTTTTTTAATGATTACTTCTAGGTAATCTGCGAGTTTATGTTTCGCAGTTGTTAAATCTCTTAAAATATTAAAATTCCCCGGATCTTTCTCTAGATCTTCCTGGAAACTATATATATCGGCTTCAAACTTTCTAGTCTCCTCCAGCACTCTCTTAGTTTGAGCAATGGATATTGTTGTTAAAAGACCTCTCAGGTAAGCCTTGTACGTGTCCCATACTACTTGGGGTGAAGCTGAATTAAGATTGTAATCAAGAAACTCTTTAGTTTCTACTTTTAGTTTTTCAATTACTGTATTTTCTAAAAGTAATGACCGATTTATGGTCCACCTACGAGATGAAGGGCTCTTAACCATAGCTATTTCTAAGATGACCGCAGAGTGATCGGACATATGTTCCGGGACGTGACTAACCTTGATGGTATTTTTACATGTAACAACGTCAACTAAAAAGAAATCAATTCTAGAACGGTGGCCGCACTTTTTATTGTGAAAAGTAAAATTCCCTCCAGTAGTCCTTGTCTTATGGCTCATCTCTCTCCATATATCTAAAAGCCCTATATCCAACATCAATTGTCTCAGGGCGACTCTCATATTTTGTGTGTTTAACACTGCTCTACTTGAGGTTGAGTCTTGACTAGGATCTAAGGCCAGGTTAAAATCGCCCCAAATATAATAGGATCATTAATATTAGTTAATTGAAGAAGTAAAGTATACAATGAAGCTGGATCATCTAAATTTGGTCCATAGTACCCTACAAAAGTCAGCCATGTGCCATTGATTTTGGCCCTAGCAATTGCCCACCTACCTAAGGGATCAACTGTACATTCACCTAACATAGCTTGAGCAGTTTTTCTAAACAAAGGGCGACCCCTTTTATTGTACATGTTTGGGTTGTACAATTACAATGTTCTATCCATTTTAGATTTTTTAAATTGATAACCATTCTTCTTTGAGCAAATGCGATTCTTGAATAAAGAATACATTGCTATCAGAGAGTCTTAAATATTCTAGAATTCTCTTTCTTCTGGAGGGGACCCTTAGACCATTAACATTCCAAACCATGATTTTCAAGCTTTTAACTTTATCTGACTTAGCCATGTTTATCCCAGGAAACATAGATATTACAAGGATGCATTTTTAAAATATTGCTTACATCTAAGGAGGAAGTCACAATATTATCTAAATCAATTTGATGAATTTGACTGTTGCTTAAAAATGAGGACTTTTTTTTTCTTTTTTCCCACATGCTCCCCCACCCTGTGTATAAGAAAAAAAATGTAATCTTTGCATTTTATTTGTGCCCCCCCTGGGAGAACCCTCCTTGATGCTAGAGGTATAATTAAATACCTCTACATTTCGAGCTCTATCTCTAACCGGGCAGGAATTTAACGTTTCTCATTTGGATGTGCTTTTTATCTGATTGATCAGGGCATTTGCCTCTATGGGGTCCTTAAAGTTAAACATTTTGTTGTTCCACATCACTTTTAGAGAGCGGGGAATCGTAGATTTGCTGTAGCACCCAGGCTTCTTAATTCTTGCATGGATTTCCCTAACTCCCATTGTTTATCCTGAGTGATGTGTGAAATGTCTGATCTGACACGAAATGACCATCCCCCTTTATTATACACCCCTGCTTTTAGCCCTCCTGCCAACATCTTTTCTTTTAGCACATAGGACTTGAAATTAACCAAAATCCTTCTCGGATTTGTTTTCCCAGGTCTTTTGGAAAAGGGGTCCCGATGAACTCTTTGTATGTCGTCCTCAAGGAGTTGTTTGTCTATGTCGGGGTGCAGTTCTCTAAGGAGGTTGATTATGAAAGATCTTATATCTCCTCCCTCCACGTCTTCTGGTATGTTCAGAAACCTGATGTTATTCCTTCTTGCATTATTTTCTAAACTTTCCAATTTCTCCCTCAGATCTTTATCACTGCCCTTCAGCGTTTTGATTTCTAGTGCATTTTTATCTACTTGCATCGTGAGATCTTCCATGGCTAACTCCATAACCCCTACTCTTTCCGACATGGCATTCATTTTGGTTTCTAACGTTTCACAAACTGCTTGAATTTTCAACTGGTTACTTTCGGAAACAGCAAATTTTTCTCTTATTTCCATGAGAAGAGTAGTTAATAGCCCTTCCGTGGAGGGCGAAACCCCTATATTGAGGTCTGTGCTTGATGGCCTTGACTCTTCTGTTAGTATACTACTCTGCGAAGGACAGTGTGACTCAATTCTGGCAGTTTGATTATCGCTAACAGTATTATCATTTTCAGCCAAGGTTAGCAAAGGGGCACTGGCGGCGTTATCGTTTTCAGCCAAAGTTAACAAAGGAACATACCTATTTTCGAGACATACAGGGTCCTTTTCTGATCCTGCTCCTTTGTTGTTTATTATTTTGGGTATTTCCAGTGGAGGCTGATCTCTGCCAGGACTTTGTTGTATTGCCTTCAAGATAGAATGCGTAGCTTGAACCTTAAAATATGACCTTAAAGAGGGGTAACACGAATATTTGCAGGTTTGATTTTAGATTGTTTTTGTTTTTTGACTCTTTATTTAGGGATTTTTTTCTGTCAGTCTTTTTATTCTGTGATGCACTAGCAATTTTTAGGGGGTTAATTTGCGCCGTGAATGAAGCAAAATCTTTATTAGCGATCTCGGGGGACTGATTTTTGCCCCAGATATCCCTACTTCTTAGGGTATATCTATTTAATCTATTGGCCCCTGTGTAAGTTTCAGCCGTCCTGCTTCTCCTCCCTTGAAGCCCCTCGTTCTAGATCCAATTTAGGCCCCCTGTCTCCCCCTCTCCTCCTTACCGGGGTCATTGGTGAAAGCCATAAACAAAGTCCTGCCTTCTTTATACACGCCGAGTCCACTTGCTCTGTCCGTGTCCACCGGAAAATCTCCTGTGGGCTTCCACAGGTCAACAAAAACTGCAGGCACGGAACCACTGAGTCGGCCGCTCGACCCCTACTGCCCCAGAAGCCAACTCTAGCAGCGGTGCGCCTGCCTCGCGCAATCCGCACTGCCGCTGCCGACCAGCGGCTTCTCTGAGGCGCCTCCTCCCCTCCGACCGCCACCGTCACTCACCAGATCTCCGCAACCGGCATAATGAAGAAACGCCAGAAAAAGAGTCAGATACGTAAGTACATATTCCCGCTGAGAACAGCCCTGATACCTTTCATTAAATTTTATATATCCCTCACATCCCTTTGCGTATACTCCGCCACGGTAGAGCGAAAGCCCGCGACCGCTGTTTAACTAGCGGCCGCCATTTTCCCCCGTCGCTCTTCGAAATCGACTGCCAACTTTAAATCTTTGACTGAAATCATTATATGATCAATAATAGAAAAATGCCTGTTACCAAAAAAAGTAAGCATCACAGAACCATTTTCCCCAGTTCCTGATCAATTATTTCTAGATTATATTTATATACCAACTCATTTAATGATTCTCCATAAGGGTCGTGTGGAAAGTGGGGTTGGTCAAACCCAAAGCAATCTAAATAACCACAAACTGCACTACTTTTATTCTGACATTTGTTTATATAGCCTTTCTAAACCCTTCCCTCTGACTCTTCCCCCTCCACCTCAACTTCCTCTTTACTCATCCCAAACCCCCTCCTACTGCTATGAACTCCCCGCCCCCAAAAAAGAAAGCAAAAAAAACTTCCTAGACCCTTCTCTGTTCTATCCTCCCACTATTTCCTTTTAATTCAAATAACAGACTAACATGTCCACTGCTCAAATTAATTTCATATTTGCCTATACTAATTTCCCACTAACCCTGTTTGGGTTCCGGAGTAGCATGCTTCCTGCCAAAAAGCACTTCAACACCTCATCAGGGCGTAGAAAGCGCTATATAATTGCAAACCCTTCCCTCTTCCATCCCTCCACTATCATTTTACAATCCAAATAGCAGCCTAACATGTCCACCGCTCAAAATTAAGTTCATATTTCCCTATACTAATTCCCCACTAATCCTGTTTGGGTTCCGGAGTACAATGCTACTCACCGAAAAGTGCTTCAACACCTCATCAGGGATAGCAAGCGCGGGGGGTGTGGCTAGCCAGCCATCATGGCGGACGCGAGTCTCTAACGCTCCGACCGATATCCCCTTCTAATCCGGCACAATTATCCTCATAGTGAGCCATCCACGCTGGAAATAAGCGGGACCAGACAGCCAAGGAGTCACTGATGCCAGAGAGCCCCAAAACGTGCCGTTTCACCCCTCGTAACTGCAGTTACCACTGTGGGGAGGGACGCGGCCTGAACACTGAGAGGCCGCGCGGAGGCAATCAGCGGCGGAAGGCAGCCACCCGCACTGGAACAGCGGCCTCTGGCTGTGGTGGTGCACTGCCGGAGCGGAAAGACAACTGACACCTCACCAGGCCCCCGGGACCGTGAGCAACGTAGCCGCGACCAGCACAACAGTGGGGGTACATGCATGGCGCCGCTCTGGAGAGTCACCTACAAGAGCCGACTGCAGTGGTGACGGCCCTGCTGATCGTCGGACCCCAGGCAAGTCGAACCCTCATCGTGGTCTTCCAGTGGGAGAGGTGGGCGGCTACTGCGGAGAGAACTGCGGTCCCTGCGGCGTAGACCCGGGCCGCTGTGGGAAGGCCGAGAAGCCTGGCAGTCGCGCGTCTGGGACCAACGCTGGTGTCGCCCTGCCCTTGGGACTCCTGGTGAGTGACGAGCTGCAGTGTGGGCCGCAGCGGAAGGAAACGCAGGCAGCGGCTCATTGAGAAGGCTGCGGATCGCACGCCGGAGGGAGTACGGGGAGAGGAGCGGAGGAACGGGGCCCTTCCAACGGAGCTGTGACGAGTGATAAGGTCCGGGCCCGCATTGACAAAATCTGAGAATTGTAGCGGGCTGTGGGTGCATGGGCCCACCACTGGGTACGGGACCTGGCAGCGGCAAACGCCCTCCTGGCTGGGGGGCGACCCGGTGAGTGCACATCTTTGAAGCTGAGCCCGGGGAATCTGACGTCGCCGCACCGGCGGTGCAAGCGACGGACGCCACGGAGTGGCCTGACCTGAAATCGACAGAGAGAAGAGGTGCGTTCTGAGGCCTGAGCGGAGGAGACCCTCGGGGCCTAGGCGGCGCCGACTCTGCACAAACGGCCGCACTGCTACAACAGCTGCTGAGCGCTGTGGAGGGGAGCGGCGGGGGCGCTGGGAGCGGGTGGGCTCTGCCTGACCCCCTTCCCCCCCCCGAGAGGATGCCGTGGCCTGCAGAAACAAGGCCTACACAGCCTGCTGCTAATGGGAGCCACTCACAAAAGAAATGACGCCTCGCCGCTGAGAAAGGCCGCAACTTAGCGCCCCGCTGGACTTCCAGGTGGTCCCCGTTACAGCCGAACCACGGATAAAGTGCCACTGCGACACAGGCCCCGCTTCTGGGGATGGGACGCCGCATCGTGTGAAACACTGCCTTCAGTGTGTAGTTCACAGCACAAAACTCAAGTCCCTCAAACTGTGAACACGCCAGACTGACGCTGAATTACACGCAGAGACTGCATGCCCGACAAGCCCCTTAACGCTATCAGCTGACCGCGGATCCCAACTGCGCAGCAGTTAACAAGACAGGGAGCTGGGTGACGGCAGGTGCAGGTGAAACTTTGGAGGCGACTCGCCTGGAAAGCAAAGTAGTGGAGGAAGAAACACCCTGAAACCGGCACAGTGGATCATATAGAAGCGGCCCTTAAGACCTGCACAAGCTGATCCATCAAGACTAGAGGGCCTACGAGAAGGCTATAGCGTGCTGCGGGAAGAGAAGTCAGAGGTAACGGGAGCGGGCGGAACGCGCTGGGCTTATCCCCCTGAGAAGTTGGTGAGACTCGTGGGGGTGACGACGCGGGCACCCTGCCGCCAAGGAGTGCCGTTAGCGAAGTGAACAGATGCCCTAACATCGAGAGTCGGTGCCGGCTGTCACCCCACTGGAAGCCCAAACACCCCGCACTACTGGAGGGCTTCTGGAGTAGAGACTACGCGTAGGATCCACAGGCCACAAACCTCGCTCTCGAGAATAAGACGCCACGCATGGTGCGACCGCCCCTAGCGCCCCAACCTGGACACACAGCTCAAGTAGCCCACGCCTGCGGGGGAGACGGACGTCTAACTAGATTCCACGTTGTGGCCCTACCATAAACGAAACCAGCCCCACTAGTAACTGGCAGCGAATGCCCACAGCGCAGCAACTTGTGATGGGCCGTATGCGTGCCAAGATACAGCAAGGGCCGCTATGCGCGGGTAGCTTGGATCCATCATGCATGAGAGACCAGGGGGAGATGGAGCCAACGACCACGGCCCTGGCGGCCAAAATGGACTCAGTGCTTGCAGCAGTGGAGAAAATTGGCGCCGCACTAGAAAATACCAGAGCCTCTCTGGAAACTCGGATCGATAAAGTTACCTCGGACTTCACGCTCCTACATGCAGATCACCGTAAACTGGCCGAAAAAGTCACTGTCCAGGGCCAAACGCTTAAGGAACTCCAGCCTGTCACTCAAAGCCATGCTGCTGCACTGCAAGACATGATGGATCGTATACATGCCCTGGAAGATAGAGCAGAAGATGCGGAGGGACGCTCCCGCCGCAACTACATTCGCGTGGTGGGCTTTCCGGAGGGAGAAGAAGGAAGGAACCCAGAGCAATACACTGAGCACTGGCTGCGCGACCTACTGCCCCAGGGAACATTGTCGCCGCAGTTTGCAGTAGAAAGAGCCCATCATGTGCCGGCACAGAAGCCCCAACCAGGAGCCAGGCCACGTCCATTCATTTTTAAACTTCTCAACTACAGGGACAGGGATGCAGTGCTACGCGAAACTCGAAAGCTGGAAAGCCTCAAAGTGAGCAGCAGTCAAGTTATGTTCTTCCCAGACTACAACGCCTTCGTGCAGCGCCGCAGAAGTAACTATGCGGCAGTGAAGCGCCAACTCAGAGAACTGGAACTACCATACTCACTGTTATTCCCCGCCAGGCTGAGGGTGGTTGCGAAAGGGGGGACCCGCTTCTTTGATTCTCCTGTGGAGGCGTGGGACTGGTTGGAGGAGTCAGGGCTGTGGACAGGAACACAACCCTCGGGCCCGGATGGCGACAACTCAACAGGCAGGAGAAATTGACGACGTGCAAGACAGCAGCCCCGAGCCCGGAGAAAATAAGAATGGAGCGACAGGATGTCCTGGAGGCGGTTGCAACCCTTGGAACTCCCACATAATAGAGAACGCTTGGAATCCTACGTACGAGACACAGCAGTGGCTAGCGGCTCGTCGTCACCATCAACTGAAGAATCCGACAACCTCTGCCTATCAGTGGTGACCCCGCAGACTGCTGATGGTATCATAGGATAGAACACTATCGTGTTGAACTCTGTCACAGGCCGCTCATGCAAGTAGAGCATTGTTTGTTAACCTATGTGTTCTTACACTGTATTAGAGGTGAGGGAGGATCTGGTGGGTTAATAACCACTCACAATCCATTATGCGACAGCTAGGGGACCACTAAGCCCACGGCTGGAAGCACTGCGCATATCACTACAGGGAGTAGGTGCACATAAGGCGGCACTTAGCCCTGAACCATGCTGGATCCGCACACTAACCTAGGTGATTACCTGGATGGCACACCTCATACGCAGGAATGGGGGGGGACGGTCACGGCAGAACACTACCTGTGCGCGCGCCCCATCAGGCAATACACTGAACTAGTTTGTACCTCTAAGTTGTTACAGAAGTTTGGACGGACATCCCCGCAAAGTTTGCCCTAGCTGTTATGACGTTCAAAGTTGATCTATTGTTTTTGTTGCAGCAGACTTCTGCCGACCCACGATCCACACACATCAAGACGCACCCCACCTCTGACGCCCCAGACGACTAAATACTCTAGCAATGGCACGAGCTAACATAATCACATGGAACATACGCGGCAAGCACACGCCCACGCGGCGCTATTCCATATTCGCTTACCTCCAGAGACACTCGGTCGGAATTGCCCTATTGCAGGAAACACACATGACACAGATGGAACTCGACAGACTACGCAGGCGCTGGAGGGGACAGGTGTATGGCACTGTATATTCAGCACATGCGAGGGGCACGTTAATCTGGGTGAGAGCGGGCACCCTGTTCGTCTGTGCAGATGTGGTAATAGATTCCGAAGGCAGATACACCTTAGTACATGGGACACTTAATGGTCAATCAATATTGTTGGGCTCGATATATGCTCCGAATGTAGACCAGCCATCGTTCCTAACGCAGTTGTCATTAGTCCTGACCCCTTATGCTGGGCTCCCCTGGTTATTGGGTGGGGATTTTAACTCGGTGCTTGATGTGCACATAGACAGGTCATTCCCCCCTCTTCGTAAGACATCTGCTGTGTCAAATGCGCAAGCGCTCACAGACTGGCTCTCACACTGGGCATTGTTGGATATGTGGCGCGTCCTTCACCCCAGAGAACGTATTTATTCCTACTACTCTGCAATGCATGACCTACATGTACGACTGGATAGGGTGGTGGGCTCTCAATCCCTGCTTCCGCTAGTTGAGAAATCGGATTACCTAGGGCGGACACACTCCGATCATAACCCTCTGTGGATCCAACTCAGCTGGGAGGCTGATCGTCTCCCCATACCCACATGGCGTCTCCAAACATCCGCACTAGAAGACCCCGAATTCCGTTCGTCACTGGGGACGGCTATTCTTACATATTTTGACCTCAACGAAGGTACAGCAAGTAATGCGCTGGTGGAATGGGACACCCTCAAAATAGTGGTTAGAGGCCACTGTCTAGGGGCCACATGGAACATACGTAAACAGCTATCACTCTCACTCACCCGCTTAGAATCCCGGCTGCTACAGTATGAATGTGAGGGGTGGGGGGAGGCAGGCACTCGGGCCGCCTGGAGAGACTCCGGGCCCAACATGCGGAGCTCCTGGAACGATTGAGGTGCCACAACTACACAGCTCACACGGCTCGCACACACGCCACAGTGGATAGGGCGGGCCGCCTGCTTGCCTGGCTACTGAAACAAGAGAGTAATCACACCCCGATCGGAGCCATATGCACACCAGAGGGGACCCCAGTGTATA
This sequence comes from Calotriton arnoldi, assembly GCA_963921515.1. Lineage (NCBI taxonomy): Eukaryota > Metazoa > Chordata > Amphibia > Caudata > Salamandridae > Calotriton > Calotriton arnoldi. The sequence continues at coordinate 2,354,229 of CAWUFW010000227.1, read as the reverse complement.
CGCAGCGAGAGATTCACAAGGTAATGACAGATCACTACGCACAACTGTACCAATCCAGGGGCCGCTGCTCAGGTCATGATCTGGAGAGATTTCTAGAATCTGTCCAACTGCCCATAGCCTCAGGAGCACACCAGGAGGTCCTTAATAGCCCCCTCACTTTGGAGGAGATTGGGGAGGCGATTGGGTCCATGGCATCTGGGAAAACGCCGGGGCCGGACGGCCTACCTGCCGAATACTACAAAGCTTATCGTGAGTCTTTGGTGCAACGCCTTCACACACTTTACACCACAGCACTAGAGGAATACACATTGCCCCCCTCGATGCGTGAAGCATACCTGGTGTCCTTGCTAAAGCCAGACAGGGACCCAACAGCCCTGGGATCTTATAGACCCCTGGCGTTACTCAACACGGACTATAAGATACTCGCCAAAGTACTAGCGGAACGATTGGCGCTGGTAGTCCCCGAATTGGTCCACGGCGACCAAAACGGATTTGTGCACAAGCGGAGCACGTCACTGAACCTGCAAAGGTTTTTCAGGGTGGCGTCGGACGGTGTGCAGAAATGGCCCAGAGCGGGATGCCTCATGTTGGACCTGGAAAAGGCATTTGATTGCTTAGAATGGAGCTACCTGTCGGCAGTGTTACTGCGATATGAGCTGGGCCTGGGATTTCTTCAGATGGTCGACTTATTATACAAAAATCCCACAGTTCAGGTACGGTTGGGGCCATACATCTCTGATGCCATACCAATATGCAGGGGTGTCCGCTGTCACCCCTCCTGTTCGCGCTGGCGATAGAACCCCTAGCAGCAGCATTGCGTGCAACAATGGGAGATGGAATACCTCTAGGTGATGCGGTGCACCAAGTGTCGTTATATGCGGACGACCTACTGGTCTACGTAAGAGACATAGAAAACATACTGGCTCAACTGGCGCATACACTGCGAGACTTTGCCGCCATTTCGGGACTCTGAGTGAATGCTAGCAAGTCCTGTATCTATGCGTTCGGGGAGGGAAGCCAAGACCCGGGATATACCCTAAATGGTACAGGGGTGCAGTGGAGGGAGGGCACCTTCCGTTACCTGGGAATTCAGATATACCGCCAACCGAAAGACCTGTTCGACGGAACCTTGGGAAGGGCCTTAACAGCAATTAAGTCGCAGATGCACTTTTGGAACACGCTCCCGCTAACGGTCACTGGCAGGTTAGCACTGGCTAAGATGGTGATCCTTCCCTGACTCCTGTATTACTTTGTTAATTTACCTGTCTATGTGCCTGCAGCCTTCTTCTCTACACTCACTAAACTGCTCAGAGACTTTCTTTGGGGGAACGCCCGACATAGAATGGAACTAACAAAACTATATCTGCCCACCGACCAGGGGGGTCTTGCCGCGCCTTGTTTTGAACACTAATATTTGGCTGCACAACTGCAGTGGATAGCCCGCTGGCTTGCGGATAGGGGCCGCGGAGACACGGCGACCACACTACCCCCACACTCCCTGGAGCAAATAATCAGACTCTTTCAACCAGCCACCAAAGCCGCACCACCGGCGCCGCTCCTACTAGCGGTGGCGTACAAATGCTATCGCAGGAGTCTATATCTCACCAGAGCTATTGTCCCCTACGTGCCGGCAATACCATTGGAGGGATCCCCTAGTGGGCCCGGGGCACTCACATCTCTTTCACTCACGGAATGGCGAGAGGCCGTCATACAGACCCTGGGAGATCTATACCGGGATGGCACACTTATACCATATGAGTCCTTGGTGGCGGATGAGGGACTACCGCCGGAGCAATTCCTAATGCACTGCTCGCTGGTAGCGACACTGACTGCCAGATAGGGGGACATGACCACAGAACCGAGCCAACACCTTACCATACAGTACCTCCACGTCATGGGGCGAGGCAGGCATCTGGTTCGCTGGTTCGCGGCGTCACTCCGAACACATGCAGCGATAAGTCTAGATCCACTCCGTTGCAAATGGGAACTAGATCTAGGGCGACAACTGGCAGACAAGGAGTGGGAAGGGATAATCAAGAGCCCAGTGCGTATACCCAGAAACATGAGATTTCGCCAAATACAATTGTTCATTGTCCACAGAGCATATCTTACGCCTGAGACGATCAACAGGTACTTTCACCGTACGGATGCCACATGTCCCCGATGCGCCGGGGCTGGACTGATTCATATGCTGTGGAGTTGTCCCAGACTATGCACATATTGGCACACAATCAGCAGGCTATTACATGTATGCACAGGCCGCGATATACCCTTTGAATGGACTGTATACTTACTGCATCACTTTCGTAGAACCCCTGCCACAAAGGTGACATCCCGGTTTCTTGACTTGGGGCTAGTGGTCGCCAAATGGCTTTTAACTAAACAGTGGAAGGCACAAGACCCGCCACACACACAGGCGTGGAGGTACTCGCTTTTAGCATGGGCCAAAGCAGAGGGAATTGCCATCCTGCGGGAAGAAACACTGGGGCTACGGAAGGAGCCCATAGCAACCCAGTGGGAGGGACTACTCCGAGCCTTACAGCAAACGGAGGAGGACGGCCATGGGGGACAGCTCGAGAGAGAGGGATGCGAACCAGCAGTGAGTGACGCGCGCCCCGTCAGTGGACTGCCGTAATATTCCAAATACACACATATACTACTTGACACCCAGAGTGGACACAGTCGCAACTAGTGAGTGGGGGCAACTGCCAGGTTGATGATACGCAGTGGGATGATGGGTGTGGGGGGGGGCAATGAGAGGGATAATCACACAAATACCGGTCAATGCTGTTGTTGGGTTTTATTTGTTCTCATTCATAACATCTGTTCAGAAGCCCATGCTGAATGATCTGGAAGGACTCTGTACAACGTAATAACGGAACCATGCTATTATTGAACTGTAACCTCTGCCCTTTGTGAAATGGATTGAGCGATAGGGTCAGGCTTGCGCCTGAACAAACGATGTCATAGGTATCCATGATATGCTTAACATCCACACAACAGTAATGTTTCTCAAATATTGGTAGATGGTCCAATGTATAGATGGCTCTCTAAACGTATGTTGCCTTTCCTGAATATGTAAAATCAAAAGTCAATAAAAACAGATTTAAACAAAAAAAATCAGGGATAGCAAGCGCTATACAAATCCAAACTCTCCCCTCTCCCATCCCTCCACTATCCTTTCAATCCAAATAACAGACTAACATGTCCACCGCTCAAATAAATGTTATATTTCCCTAGACTAATTCACCACTAATCCTGATGGGTTCCGGTGTAGCGTGCTACTCGCCGAAAAAGTGCTTTGAAGCCTCATCAGGGGTAGCAAGTGCTACATAAATGTGAACCCTTCCCTCTTCTATCCCTCCACTATCCTTCTCAATCCAAATAACAGAATAACATATCCACTTCTCAACTTAATTTCATATTTCACTATACTAATTCACCACTAATCCTGTTGGGTTCCGGAGTAGTGTGCTACTCACCGAAATAGTGCTTTGACGCCTCGTCAGGGTTAGTAAGCACTATATAAATGCAATTACAATACAATACAATATTAAAATCTCCTGCCTAGATGTACATATGATTTGAACCTATCCTGTTTAAAAAAACGTCTATGTCCTTTCCTAATTGTGATGCAACCCTACTGCGGGTATTATTAAAATTTTTATTGTAAAAGTTCATTAAAATGACCTCATACCTTTGGTTAAGTAAACGTACACTAATTGGTAATAAGGGGATTGGCTCATGGTTTTCTTAACATTAATGCGTAATAGATTTGAAATATGTATTGCCAAACCCCCTGTCTTGGTTCAATTTTACTAAGGACACTGAAACAATACTGAGATTTGTAGTGCAAAACACACAAAAATGACATTCACTACCCCCATATAGAACTAGTGCGACACAGAAGGGAGCCTTATTGCAGCAGTGGGCAGATGGACTCCCTGCATTGGGGGAGAATGCCTGGACTGTGTGTGACATCTAATAAACAGTGGCAGGATGAGAGGAGAAGGGGAAGGATGAGTTTGCTAGGATAGGTGGACAAACTGGAACTCGTCTGCAACTTGAGAAAGACGTCATCTCCACTTTGCACTGTGACAGACGACCGTATTGTGGGGCCAGGTAATACATTAAGCACAAAGATCCATTCTATATTTAAATAAGTGATTTTCTTATTAGCAATTGTGACTATGTAAGGCACTCCATGTTTGTTCTATAACTTATAGTGCTTTGTACTCGTATGTGTTTTATTTTCTTTATCACACTACAAGTGCCAGAATACTATGTAAAGCAAAATCAAACTTCCATTATTGTCTTGAGTAAAGGTTATCAATCCTTTACCTGTGACTTGATATATGAATTATTACTGGCTCATGGAAATGTCCTTTTTGTGTTTTCATTATACCTGTTTTGTATTTTGTACTACATAGATTTATTCATATATGAACATAAGAATAAATAGTTGCCTTTGTGTCTAATCTGTCATATTTAATTTCAACATACAGCCAGAGTGTATCCTTCCACTGTGGCAGAAGTCCATGCATCTGCAGTAGGTCGACGTCAAGGGCCAGGTCAACCACAACCACCTGCAAGAGCTGGTAAGAAAATATGCTAACAAGAAGTGTGTTCCATGTTTTACTGAAATTTTATACAACCATAAAATATGATTTGTCAAGTCCAATTCTTGGTTTTCTACATATAAACGTAACTAGTATATGTTTATTTGACATGTTAAATGTTATATTTAATTAGAAATGCAATCAGATTCTTATAGGCCCTGTGATGTTGGCCCAGCCCCCATCTCAGGCAAGAGTGACTTTTGCTCCTCGCACAGATATCACAACTGGTCATGAACCACACAGCGGGTGGATTGTAGACACTGGTAAGTTCACTTACATATAACCTCACAAAAGACTCATTTTCTGTTTTAATGTATGACATGTTAGCAGTATGTGGTTTGTCAAACATCTTTTTTGTCACCGAGCTCAATATGCACAAATACGGTTTAAAAGATTTGAAGTCATCATAACATGTTATGTAATGTGAGTGTATGACCCAACATCTCTATTCAAATTAAATGCTCAAATTAAATGCTCTTCTCAAAATAAATCATATTGGCTCTTATAAGCAGGAGTAGCTTTAACTGTTTTGAAAGTGTATTTGAAAAACAAATACACTTATTTTCACACTTGCAATTAGGCCCACTACCATCCACCTGTCAGGTAAATGTGCCAAATTTTGCAGGTAAAAAAATATTTGCATATTGTTCACAAAACTAACTCTTGTAGAAATTAGCTTGACAGATGATGCAACGTTTTTAAATCATGTAATGGTGGTGTGTATTTTCCATTAATATTTTTAGTAATGTCTATGCTTTGGTGTTGGCGTTCACTTAATAATGCTCAAAATGAATAAAGGTGAAACTTGTTTTTGAAGCTGCTGGATCGAGGAACTCTTCATCTATTCAAGACTCAATGAGTCAGGTTCAGCAGCTGACTCATGGGGGATATTCAAACCAAACAGATCTGTGCCTGAAGTTGGTGAGTTTTAGTTTGCATTTCACATGTTTGTTTAGCCACTTACTGCTAATCTCTGAGCTATCATAAGTTGGTTTTCGCAAACTATATATCGCGTGTAACTGAAATCCGAGTAGAAGATGTATTTAATTAATCTGTAGTATTGTAGCGCTTCGGATACTGGGGACAATGAGTCGCTCAATGAAGCTAAACCATCTACCAGTGGAGGGTGGCGGTCAATCCGAGGAGAGAAACCGATCCTCTTCCAACCAGCAATGTGTGAAGCCAGCACTGCTCAACAAGAAGAGGATGGGGAGGAAGAATATGAGCAGGAGCTGGTTGAGGAGGAGGACATGGATTAAGAGGAGGTCTTTGGTGGCCCAATGCTCAAAAGCCGGAAGGCCACTTCATGTCTGGCCAGCACTGTACCTCCTACTTCCTTTCTGAGGAATGCCAGTCCCCAGCAGTCAGCCAACCAGCTACAGAGTCTACCAACCCTGACACAACCATCACCTCCTCACAGCCCTCGTGTCCTAGGTCGATGTGTAGATTCTCCTACACACTACTCCCATGAAGGTGCATCTCAGACCTACTTCTGATTTAGAGAGCACCCCTGGTGAGGCACAGCTATCCCCTGTGCATGATTCTCCTTCCCACAACCTTCCATGTGCCACCCCTCTCTGAGCTGGACAACCTGCTGGTCATAGCAGAGGACGTCCCATGTGGAGGGGAATGGCAGATGCTCATGTTGGCCAGTGGGAGGAAGAATTTTTCCAACAGCAGTCCGATGTGCGGCAGGATATTCGTGCACTAGGGGCTACTCTGTCTGACATTTCAGACTCACTACAAGGACTACCTCAGATGTTTGGCAGGCAGACCCGTGCCTTGGAGAATGCTGTGAAATGTTGCCAAGACATGTAGAGGATGCACCAAAATCAAATCAAAATGTACAGAGAAGAGAGTGCAAGACACATGCCTTGGCTATAAAGATGATGGGCGGAATGTTGACAATGTCACAAAGGCTAACTTCATGGCCCCACTCAAATACTATGTCCAAGATGACATCAGTTGGGAAATGGAATCTGGAAATCACATCTTGGCTGGACATCCTAAAGATGGTAATCCTGTGCCTGAAAATCATCTCAGCTCTTCTCCTCCTCCTCCTCCTTCTCCTCAGAGCATTGATTTGCATGATAAGGGGTAAACCCACAAATACATTCAGTGACATGATGAAATCTCTGAAAGAGATGTTTCTACTTGCTCTTTTTTAATGTATTCAGCCTGTTTGTGATTGGCTGTTAGGCTGTTCTGGTGGAGATGGGTGGGGGGATGGTAAACACATTCACAGGTGTCTGTGAAGTGTTTGAAACTCTGTTGGAAATGTGGGTTTTGAATTGAGGTTTTGACATATGACTAGCATTCACATTTGAACAGATTGTGAGAGAAAATACAAGACAGCTAAGTCATTATTATATTTACACTGAAAGTTGAAATGCTGTTACGAAATAGCATTTAATTTTATTGTTACCACTTGTAGGATAATATGATTATATTACTGTAAATATATTTTACTTAATGACTATACACTGTTTTGGGGGTGGGTGTAATGTTTAGGTACATGTTGCCACAGTCTGCTGTATCCTTTGCGAGCTGCACACATATAAATATGGGACAGACTGAGGCTTGAGACTGCAACTTTTTTGTGATTGTCATTTTGTACTACTGTTTGTAGTACTACAAAATGTAATACATGATATGGTGTCTGATTAAGGGCCTATGTGCAGAGGCTTGCACCTCCATCTGTCCTATTATTTCATTGTGATTTACTATGCCCCGAGTGTGGAGTCTCCGTCTGAGTGCGGAGTCTCCTCCGTCATTAAGATCCTTCTCGTAAGTGCCTTTGTGAATACCAAAAAGTAGTAAACTTAGACTAAAGTCCAAGTTACCTTTTTTAATCGGGCCCTGAGTGTTCTAGACCAGTCATGGGTGCCAAAGTGTGCTATACACCTAATTTGGATCCAGGATTAATATAAATTATATTTAAACTGTGAAGGGTTCCATGGAAAGGTCTGGAAAGATCATTAAAACAATGCCAGAACAAGGTTTTGGACAGATTAGAGCCACTAGCTCGTATCTTGGATGTGGCAGAAGAAGCACACATTGCAAATGCACCTGTGGCTATAGAATTACTGAGAGGATGGAGCCAGACAGTAATTTGCTACCTAGACAATTCCAATGCTGGCCTAATTGCAGGAAGGCACAAGACAATCCTCATCAAGATAAGCCTAAAGTTAGGGGTATGGAAGGAAAGAGCCTAGTGAGGATGCAAAGGGTTTTCTGTTTGGAGACGGTCTTGTAAAGCGCATGGGGAAATATGTCTCTACTTTTACGGCTTTGGACAAAACTCAGAGCAACATGAGAAGGGTATCTGGAAGCAGTGTTTTTTCCAGGGCCAACAGACGGGGACTAAATGTCTGCCATGGACGGCCAAGGTCCCAGTATAATGTCCACAACAGCGGATACAGCAGAAGCTTTCAAGCTTCAACAGGCTTATTTCCTCAGAGAGGGAGAACAGAAAGGAACAGAATTGTCAGAGGAACTGGAGTGAGTACAGGAGGAATGCAAGGTGAACACAGAGATTTCTTCTGATTATTCCTACAAAAAGGCAGGGGGTTGCCTAAAACATTTTGAAAAATGTGATTTGATTACAAAAGAACCTTGGGTATTAGGGATAATTCATGGTTGCAACTTGGAAATTATGGAAAACCCGACGCAGAAGGTAGAGCCTCTCCAGATAATATGGAATCAGAAACAGATAGAAATAATGCATTGCAAGATATTGCATTTACTGGGGAAAGGTGTTATGATCCAAGTGGAGAAATGTTTCAAAGGTTTTATGAACAACACATTTTTGGTGGAAAAAAAGACAAGGGTTGGCATCCGGTGATCAATTTAAGGCAGTTAAAAAAAATTGTGGTTTACAGACATTTCAGGATGGAGGGAATCAATCCATTGAGGGATATTCTACAAGAGAAAGATTGGATGGTGCAGTCAGACTTAAAAGACACTTACGTCCTGATTTCAAAGAGCAAAGGAAGTTAGTCATATCTTCAATTCAGATGGAGGAAACAACTTTACCAGTTTCTGCGGCTGCCCTTTTGGACTTCCCTCAGCACCTTGATAAATACCAAGGTACTGAGGCCGGTAGTAACTTATCCGAGAAAAGGGGGGATTTGTTTGATAATGTATTCGGATGAAATTTGTTTGATGTCCCACTGTGAAGAAGTGTTGGGAGAACAGTTGTTGACAGGGAGGGTTATTTGGAGAATTTGCGATTTATGATAAATGAGGAGAAATCCATTTTTACACTTCCAAGAAGGATGGAGGTTTTGGATTTTCTATTAGACACAATGAAGGTAGAAGTCTTATTACCAGTAAAGAAGGTGAAGCTTATAAGAAAAGAGATAAGGCAAATGTTAGGGAAAGAACATTTATCATTGAAGGAAGAAATTTGGCGAGAATGATTGGTCTTTTATCTTCTGCAATACAAGCCATTTTCCCAGGTCTGTTACATTATTGTACCTTACAGCGAGTAAAGAGAGAAACATTGAGAAAGGGTCTGAGGAATGGAGACAGGATACATTTGAAAATGGAAGCGAGAGAAACTCTGGTATAGTGATTAGTGAACTTGGAGGCATGGACCGGCAAAGATTTTAGTGCTTGTTCACCAGATTTTGTATTGGAGACAGATGGGAGTATGCATGGCTGGCGTGCACAACAAGGCAATCAGGAGACAGGAGGATGTTAGTTATGGATGGAGAGAAGCAAGCACATAAATTATCTCAAGGTGACAGAGAAATGTCAATTAGTACGAGTAGCACTTTTTTGGACATCTCAAGCTTGGTTTCCAGAAATATTGGAACTGAAATGTGAGACTCAATTTCCAATTGTAGTAAGAGAAGGTATGTTGAGAAACGGAGAACGGCAGGAACATCATTTGGTAATGAGCTGGGTGTTGAACCTTCTTGTTTGGAAAGCAACAGGAAAACTAGATATTTCTCAGGCTTTTTCAGAGGGTATAGCATTGCAGTACATCTCGAAGAATCTTGGGCACCAGGAACTAGATGCAGATACAAGGTAATATAGACAATGTGGGTACTTTGGTGCATGGAGAGACATTTGGATCACCTGGAAGCACCTTTAGAAGAGGTAGCTAATTTGTTTTAGCAGAACAGTTGTAAAAGGTTTACATTATAGAACAATTAAATGTTATAGATCAGCAGTTGCTGCAGGTCACACACTAAAAGATGGTAAACCTATAGGTAGGGACATTATGACCTGTAGAATAATGAAAACCATGAGATTAAGAAGACTGCGGAGGTCTAGGTATAAAGTTCTTTGGGATGTGAATTCAGTTCTAAATTTGTTTGAGTCATCGTTGAATAATACACTTCTGTATTTAAAAAGCAAACTTTAAAACGATCTACTTTACTGTGCTCAAAATCACATTGAAGAATATCCGACGTAAAGGCTTTGGAGGTAAATAGTAGAGCATATGCTCCAGAAAGGGTATTTATTTTAAATGAGGAAAGGGACAAAAACAACATCAGATTCAATTTTTTATTCAAAATTTGGGAGTGTGTATGAGAGTAGGGTGTTGAAATTAAGACAACAGTTGTTGTTATCACATGTAAAACCATAGAGAGGAGTGTCAACTATTACAATTGGCAGATGGTTGAAAGGTGTTATGGAAGAAGCAGTTGTGATTGTGAGGAAGTTCAAATCACATTCAATTTGAGGAGTCATGGCAGGAAAAGATTTATGGATGGGAGGTCGACTGGAAACATTTTGAGTGCAGCTGACTGGCTGTGTGCAGGAGTGTTGTAAAACATTATTACTTCAGACCATTCGAGCATGTAGTAAATGCAGTTTTGAAAAGCTTTAAACATCCATAATGCTAGCATCCTTTGTATGTGTGTAGTTCTCCACACCAACTGCAGAGTCTCTGCAGTCGTAAACTTAGTAATGAATCAGAGTTTGTGGATAGCAAAAAATAGTACACTTACACAAAAGTGTTAGTTTACCTTTGTCAAACAGGCTCATAGTGTACACCAGGAAGAAACCACTTCTGTGATGCAAAGACAATGCAAGCTGAGTTGTGGTTACACGAGCTGCTGCCAAGAAAATCAGAGCGCGCACCTGATATAATAAATTGCTTCTGTTATGAAGGGGAAGCTGCTTAATCTAAAAGTGGAATTTAGGAGAACATGCTTACCACATTGGGTGCTGCGTGTGCCAACCAGATGGCTGAAATTGGCTTGGTGTTTTCAACAATAGTCGCAATATTAGTGAAGAGTGGCATATGAAGACATATGTCAGGAACAACGATGTGAATGGTCGCGTGCGATAGAAAAGGGGCTGGGTGACTGAGTCTAGTACAAAAACGGTGAGGAGTAGCCAAAAGAATTGGAAGGTCCCCAACAAGGACTAGCCAGTGGATATTTTTTTTAAAGGGAGAATGGCCCAATAATGAACAATGGAAATGTATGCATTAAATCACAGGGGGCTGCCAAAATGCACATGGATAAATTAGAAAAAGAGTCCCTGAAAACTGCATTGGGGTAAATACAACTACTGCAAGGTAAGAATCATCCACAATATATTCTCATGTACTGTTGATTCGCAAATGATTTATACATTAAGTTATACAGTAATGACTCAGGTTTGTACTAGAGGGAGGACACTGGCAGGAGCCTTATTTACGAATTTTGTTTGGTGCAGCTCATTGCCAACCAATGACTGCTTCACATGCAGAGGTCTTTCTTTTAATGTTGCGGTTTCCAAACACTATCTCCTGGTGTCCTCACTCCTGTGCCAGTCACAGAATAAATCGAACAAATGCTCTGGGTTTCAGTGTATTTCAGCTTCCTGAGCTCTCTGCTCTCCCATAACACTGCTTAAAGAGATTCTCTTCACTTCACTTTCAGCTTCCAGTTTTTTCTCTTGTCTGTCCCTGCCTTCCTTTTATTTGGGTCCATTAGCCTACAGCACTGACCTATGCTTCTATGTTCTCTGCTTCATCTACAGGGAACCTGTTGCTCACTATATGTCTCCCCTGATCTGCTTCAGTGCCAAGTTTAGTCTTCATGTTTTCATTTATTTCCTCTTTTCCTCAGTGGAATATCTTTGTAATAGAGTTTTTATATCAAAAAGGTTGTGCGTTTTAACTGTTTTATAGCGTACTGGAACAGATGACATCTACAAGCAAGTCTGGCATTGACTCCAACCCGGCTTTGCAACACAGCTGGGTTGGAGAAACATAAGTGCGCATGTCTGTTTGGCGGGCCTAAGACGAACGGCCAAAAAGACATGCACACTTATAAGTGCACACTACTCCTCCTCCCTGCCATGCCTGGCCCGCCTCGCCCTATACTCATTGCAGTGCTCAGATAGCAATAAATAGAATGATGATAACATTGTGTTAAATTTCATTTTATTCATTATCTGCTGGCTCTGGGCAGTGGGGCGACGCTCCTCCGCCATTACGGAGGAGCTGCCCCAGTTCATATAACTAATGAGCTGGAAGTATGCACACAGTGTAATGTATAACATGACATATACAATATATAACATATAATAGAATAGTACCAGGTTATAAGACAAATCGTACAGTAAAATTAGATAGAACGGTAAAAATGTGTGATGTACATCTGGGCAAACGGTTGTTTATGGTGTGATTGGACATAAAGGTTGACCCCCAAAAAATGGTGGCAGGACATTCAAAACAGCTGAACACATCTCCAGAAATATTAGGAACAGTTTATTTTGGATGAGGGAGAAACTGGGCAGCCAGGAACATTGTTGAGACATTTTATGTGAGACGCAAGTTTGGAGGTCAGAGGTTGGAGGAGGTGGGGCTGAGGACACAGAGTGGTAATGAGGAAGACCTGGCACCAATCACTGACGGCCACGGAGCTTCCAACGTGGAATCTGCTCAGAGCCTGCCGGAGCCCACCAGAGTTGCTGGAGGCCCCCAAAAGCTTGAGGTTGGCTGTAAGGCATAGCGGCACCAAGGGGCTAAGCAACAGCTGTCATGGGCTGTCCTGGACAGAGCGGAGTCAAGGGAGCCAAGTGAGGGAGTGCACTAGGCATTAGCAGTGCACTGCCTACTGGTGCGCGGAAGCGGTCACCTTAGAAGCTAATACAATAATCAAGTTACGTGCAGACGGCGCAGTGCTCAAAGGTGCAATGGTGAGCAATATTTACATGATAAATTAAACATATTAGGGATATATATGGGTACCTCTGACTACCATCCCATATCACCTATACCTCTCCATGTTGGAAAAACACTGCATAGCTATACTCCCAATAACCAGGATTTACAGATTGTGTTGAACCCCCTACATCACTTCACGTGGTCAATCTGTTTTATCCATGATCTCGGTAGACCAGGGATACTCAAAGTATGGCCCCTGACCTTTAATTGCGGCCCCCCTGGTGAACAGCAGCACTGGGCTGCTGTTCACTTGACAGAGCAGGAACATTCAGAAAGCTGAGAAACAGGCATAAATTATTTACATGTAAATTAATGGTAAAGAAGCAACAAAGGTGTCCTAGACAACTTATCTTTTGGAACACCTTAAGTTTTGAAGACATTTTGCACTAAACATGTAAAAACATGATAAACTCTCTGTAAACTTAAAAAAGTGTATTTTATTAACATGCATGAGCGTTTTACCTTAGTAGATCAGATTATATCACTGCATTGAGAGGCATTTATCAGCAGGGATAGTTTTCAAACATGATCTTGGAAACATTCATGCCGCCCCATTCGGAAAACAATGCCATTAGTGAACCAAGAGGCAAGTTATTTCTCAGGTGTGTAGCCTTGGTTCTTTTATAACTGGAACATTATAGTTTACTAAATAAAACAAAAGAGAAGGTTTTGTACAGCACACCTCCTGAACTGGTGTATTTCAAGGGGCTCTCATATCTGGTAATGATGAAAAAGGAGGCAAAGTGAAATGAACCATTTGCTTAGGATTACACCATTTGGTCAAGAGGGGAAGCCAGGACTGATACCAGGTTTTCTGGTCTCACATTTTGCAATTCAGCCACCAAATGAGTATCTCTTTCTCTCTCATGTTTTACACTAGAAGTTAATGCTTTGACTTTAATTCTTGGGGCATGAGAATAGAGCCTTGGTGGCAGACAGAAGTCATGTGAAGGCTCCGTTTGTTGTTCACACAATGCATCTGCTTCACGTCCCCCTATGCCCACCTTTCATCACCCCGGCCCTCGCCCTGCTGGCATAGGTGCGGCCCTCGGGTATGCCGCAGACAGTACTTTGTGGCCCCCAGGGAAATGTTTGCGAGTACCCATTTGGTAGACCAAGGCTCCAGTATTAAAGCTTCTACTTGGGGACTAAATAGCATTTATTCATTTTAGTGCGTATCCAGACACCTACTATTCTTTGCTACCCTAACAAGAGAAGAAAGTATACTGTTTGGATGTTTGTCTTTAGTCTATTTATTTACTTTTATTAGACCAGTTATGGCTGATGTATACATAGTTAATTAGCCTCTCTCTACATCTTCACCCTAGTAGGTTATGTGGCCTCCGGCACGCTTGGTCCTGAAGAGACCCTTGTAAATTGATTAATGGGTCGAAATATCGAAATTTTTATAGGGAATTGTCTGTTATTTAATTGAATTGTAACAGTAACCAGTGGATATATTTAGTACTGTTTGTTGGTTGCCAAGTCTTTGAGACATCCAGATGTATATATGTATCATTGTAAATATTGCAAACCATTGCACCTTTGAGCACTGCTTCATCTGCACTTAACTTGATTATTGTATATATGTCAAATCACACCTATTTTGGAGAATAAATGGAGTAAAATATTTCTCATACCGGGAGAGAGAGAGAGTTTTGTTTGATTTGAATGTGTGGTCCGCGTTATTGCCACCTAGCGTCACTATCACTAGCATCAATATCACTAGAATCACTTTCCACCACTTGACTTCCGCCATCACTGACATCCACCACTGCAGTGAAGTCCTGAGGAGCACCTGTGGAAGAAGTTGTGTGGACAAGGCACGTCTTGCTTTCTTTGTATTTGCAGTGTGCTCTGCTGTGCTGTGCCCTGCCTGGGCCGGCCTTGCCGCACGGTGAAGAGGTGCAGAACAACACTTGCAGGGGGAGCGATTAAACTGTTAAAACATTGAACCACGAGGAAAGTTGTGGAAGCCCAGCTGTGGATCCTGGGCAGGAAAGAGGCAGCAACAGCCAATGACTTAGGGCCTGATTTAGATCTTGGTGGATGGGATACTCCGTCACAAACGCATAATATCCTATGGCACTTGTAATACAGCGGACGGGATATCGGTCACGTTATTGACGGAGTATCCCATCTGCCAAGATCTAAATCAGGCCCTCAGTTTGTAAAATAGGAACTGTGTAGTGCAGCACGGAGGTGGGGCAGAGGCTGGCCCAGATGTCTGTGTGGTTGCGTTCTTCCGACTCTTCCCTGGCTCTAGCTCTCTGTGCCTGTGTTTCCATCAATGCTCTTCTTACTGTCATCCTCTTACTTTATTATTTGAATGACACAATCGTTATCATTCAAAGTATACAATACTAACCCAACCCTGTGCTTGCCGGACAGCTCCAGTTGTACATTTACCGAATATAGGCGCACAGTAGCGAGGAAAATCATCTATCTAAAGACTACGGGTCACATAAGCCAGGAAATTGTGCACAAACAATATAGCGCTCAAAACATTTTACCACACCTCTTCAAATTTTGTCTCAGCGACATGTTCGTATAAATATATGAAATATATGAATGAGTTTATGCTGAGAAAAAAACGAATCAATATCGTTGATAGCAAGACCACATAAGGAAATTATGGGATCAGGGAAAGTTAGAGCATCTCCAAGACAGACCACCCACAGGAACCAGAAACATCAAGTCCCCTCATTGCTCAAAAACACAAAACAAAAGTGGTCCAAGAAACCCTGTGCCTCTGCTTCCCTCTCACCAGGCTGTTCATAGAGTCCTAAAAACGTCCTAAAATTGTCCTTCCTTGAAGATTCTAGCTGTGCAATCTTTTCAACAAGAGGCGGGGTAGAAGACCTCCCTAGCCCTATCAGTCCAAGAAGTAAAGTAAACTCGACCCATTTGTGTACTGTGTCCAATAAAGATAGTAATGCAGATATTAACCTGCTCTCTCAAGCTGACCCAAGCTCATGCCCAATAGTTCTAGAGTCACCTCTTCACTTAACGTCAGCAGACACCGTGTCAACAATGCCTGCCTACATCAACTCTGTTCTACCTGAGAAACACCCCATAAGTGTACCCTCCTGGCCTCTCATTAAGCAGCCATCATGTGAGCAGTCAATTGAAATTCTGTTGACCGTCTTGTCAATCAGGTCACACAGACATGTGCCGGGCAAGCCGTGTGTGGGACACCATCTAATGTGGAAATGCCGGAATACGACTGGGGGGTCCAAACCTCATCAACTACAACAGACACAAACCATGCAGCTCCATGTGACTCACTTCTCATTGTAGGACTTGCAAATGGGGTATCAAGTGAATCTGTACAGCATTCTCCCCCACTGCAAGAAAGCCCTCTAAGGTACATGCAGGAAATGGAGAAAGCATCAGAAGCTCAGAACACTGATACAACGTTAATGGGTGACAGCCCAGCAAACGTGTGAGGCAGAGACCCAGCGAGCCCCTTCACAGACACATGGGATATCCTATTAAAAACGTCCTAGTCCTCGGTGGACGCCTTGAATGATCAATCTAAGAAAATGGACTTGCAATTTGATCTCCTGACTACACTAGCAGTATTTGTATAAGCAACTTAATAACCTGTGTGCAATCAAAGCATGACATACATCAGATTGCAATGCATGCTCGTTCTCACCGTTAATTGATAAACGTAGCACGTTGCCTTCTGCTTTAGACACCCAAACGGAGGAGATCAAAATAAATCTGAGCGTCCCATGTCAGATCTGTAACACAAAACATCTTGACAACTTTCTTCCAGCCCTAATCTAGCCGTTTCCAACTTCAGCCTGCTCACTATTGCTCCTGAGAGCCCTGCCCCTGCAAGGCGGGAAAAGGAGATTCCTGGATAGCACCCAAGGAGCGAACCTCTGTAACACCTCTTGAGGAACTACAGGGCACTCTGACAACCCCTATGAAGGCCACACATTGCAACATTCATATGTCACCATTCAATCTTAAAGCAGGAGCACCTTTGGTGCCACGCCAACAGAATAAGGCGAACACTCCCTTAAAACAAACCTTCATCAATACATCTCTACACAATGGAGACCCAGCTAAACCAATTAAAAATACAAAGAAAAAGACAAAGGAAAGCCAGGAACAAAAAGATAAACTTGACATTGAATACCCTGCCCAACTACCTTGCTCCCACCCCCATGCTGAGGGACTGTTCAGCTCAAAGGGGAACCAGGCAAAATCTAGACGATGTAAGTAAACAACCAGAATGCATCAAGGGTAAAACAATGAAGCCGCGTAAAGCCAGGAACACGGAGCTCTTTCCAATTTTTACGAACATTCAGAACAAACAGAAACCAGCCCAGACTAACATTGTGACAGAGCGCAACACACAGAGCAAGGCTCCTCCACCCATAGTTAACAATTGCATGAAAGGCTCCGGCACACCTGGCCACAGCTCCCAAACTGTTCCAACCTTGGTACCAGCTGCTCCTGGCATGGAAAACAGAGGGTCAGAACATTGCAGCCAATGCAAAGTTCAATAAATACAAATTGTGGCCCTCCAGATTGGGCAGTCCCTACCCCTGGAGACAGCAATAGTGGGATAGGGGTAATGACACTGGATTAGCACGTGTGGGTCGGCCCCCTACAAAACTACACACCACCGCTCGCTCAGCCTTGATAGCCGAGCACTTGTTTTCAACCCACCATCTACTTCCCTCGCGTAAGACTGATATAAATAGTGCAACAGCTCCAGGGGCATCAAGCAACAGAATGGCAACAAAGGGGACCCACACAGACAGATAGCAACATGTCGTCAGAGAAAGTGTCACCCCCAAATATCAGCCCAAAGCCATCAGACCACATACAAATAACAACTACATGGCTCACCCCGCAACGGGGACTGCAAACAAGATATAGACGTTGGGGGCCGCCATGAAGTAACGGCCACTAAAGTAATCACTTCCTCACATCCAACGGAATTTTAACTGGGAGGTAAGAGAACTCTTTTCCTACCGAAATATCATTCGAGGGGTGGCTTTGATCTACTCAATGGAGGCAACTGCTTGAGATAACTTCATACTCTTCCCACCCTGGACGGGTAAACCTTCACTGGAAACAGAGACTCCGCACCCACTCAGGATCAGAAGAAGAGCAGCGATGAGCCATCACAGGTTGAATGGAGGTGGATGACTTCCAAAAAGACCATGCGATGACCTGAAGCCCCTTCACTCACCCCTTCATTCACCAATCTCAATAATCTTAGCATCTGCTCTTGGAATATAGGTGAACTGTCAATCAAAATACATAACATCGGTTTAATAAACAATTGGGAAAAGTTTAATTTAGTAATTCTACAAGAAACTTGGTACAGGTCCTCATTCCCTTTGCCACAATTCGTAGAGTTCTTTAGCTTAGCTGTTAAGACACTGAAGCATTGACGTCCAAAGGGTGGACTAGCAGTCTATATCTCAGCCGACCTAAAAATGACAGAGTGAAACCCAGGCTTGTTAAGCGTCTCAATAACGCATCTGCTTCCAAGTACTCGCACGTTTATATACCCCTAAACTCCAGAACAAAACAAGAGTTAATGGAAAAGTTCATCTGAATGATTATGGATGCAAGGAAGAAAGTGGAACTGCTAGAAATTTAAATTACGGGGGACTTTAATATGAACTTAATCTTCGCCCCGGACCCCGATGATATGCTTGTATACCAGAATCAGCAATGGGGCATCCCTCGCAGGGGACCTGACATTCTGATCATCGAGATATAAAAGGTGAACACATCACCGAAATTGAAGAGCTCGGTCTCAGCGTACTAAACAGCAGATTTCAGTCCGATCTGCCCGCAGCTTTTACGGATCAAACTGCAACCTGGTATCATTCTTGACTACACCTTTGTCAGTCTGTCACTATTCACATATGGTGCATCATTTGAAATAGAAGAAAGACTGGAGAGCAATCATTTCCTTTAAACAATCTAATTGGTTGTTGACACAGTACTTCACCCTTCAGTGAACAGGCTACTTGGCACTCCGCACTCTGTAAACTTCAAAAAACTAAAATGAACAAATGTCTCTATTGGTGCAATAGAGGCCACTGCAGCACAATCATTTGGATCCTTCCAAAGACTGGATTTCAACTCACTTGAAAACTAGACGTTTTTCATTGAACAGCTTCAAGACAAGAATACCAATGTCTCACTGCCTTGGGTAGGTAATGTTCATGCAAGAGATCCTGGGCCAAACCCAAAGTCAAGAAGCTGTTAGCAGCCTGCAAATTGGCACAAAAAGCCTAATCAGGCACTGAGAACATTGAGGAGAACTCTAAATTACATTGAACAATTCTAAATGTTCATAAGCTAAGAAAATCACTCAAAAACTTACTCTGGAATGAAAGGAAGTTCGCGGAGGACGACTTTTATGCAAAAATCTTATACTTAAGTAAGAAGCCAAACTTAAATGGTTTCTGGAAGCTAGTCAATCATTTCAACAAAGCTCCTTACTCCATCAATAACTCAAACACCGCTGAGACTACCTGGGCAGCTTACCTCACTGATCCCTTTAACCCTCCATCAGGCGACCAGCTTGGAATCCATGGTCGTTATTGCAGCTCCAGTCCTATGTAATGTACGGAACAGAAAATAAGTGCTAACAGCAATAAATCTCTAACTGTGGCATCTACTGTGGACAAAAGTGAGGCTTGCATTAACAGCCACACCAGCGGCTGTCTTGATTATACCTTTAACCAAGGCAAAGAAGAAGACATACTCCAACACACGTTTTCAATAGACAGTTATAAAAACATTCTTAAGTACGGAACACTTACCATAAACCCATCTCAAATTGTAAAAGAGATTGAGCAGGGACGCCAAGATTGTACACCAGGGCTAAATGGTATCCCTCAGGTAATTTACAATACCAACCCAGAGTATTGGGCAGAAAAATTGGCACTACTCTTGAACTACGTTCTACAGTCTCAGGGTCTCAGACTCTTGGAGGGGGTCCATTGTTAATCTGATCTATAGGGGGGGTGACAGGTTGCAACATGGCAACTATCACCTTATAATATTATTTAATAATGAAACAAAGTACTTTACCACACTCCTACTCAGGGGATTAACATCCTACTCAGGGAATTAACAACCTGGGCCCTTGACCAAATACTATTTCACCTAACCAAATTGGCTTCACTTGTGGAATTAGGACATCAACCAACATCATGGCATTGGCCCTAATCACAGATCAATTTCTAACAAAGCATCAGGCATTATACCTATGTTTCATCAACTTTAAAGCAGCATTTGACTGTGTACCATCTCTGATCTAAATTATCCAACTGGGGAATACCTTAACACCTTCTACAAGCGATACAGCTGTTATACACCAACAACTGGCTGAGAATTTAAGATTGGTGATGGTACTCGCCTCTCGAGAAAGATCGCCACACACCAGAGCCTAAAGTAGGGATGTGTTCTGGTGATCCAGCGCAATATTAGCCAACAACATTCCTACACCATATACTCACTTGGGCCCATATATTCATACTACACTAATACTTACGCTGGGTGTCAGATGTACTCTTTTATCAAAGTCCCTGCTACCAATTACCTTCTGATTGAAGAGTAATAACTTACCAATGGATCCTTTGCCAATTGGGAAATTTAAAATGAGTGACATTCAATATAGTCCATAATCCTAAAATAACCACTGAGTCAGGAAGTTTTAAAATGTTTATCTAAAGTTTTAGCAGAGTAAAATACAGAAAACACGGTACTTGATTGAAATACCCAAGAAAAAGCATAGAAATGATTTTGCTAATCAATGACGGTGT
This sequence comes from Calotriton arnoldi, assembly GCA_963921515.1. NCBI lineage: Eukaryota > Metazoa > Chordata > Amphibia > Caudata > Salamandridae > Calotriton > Calotriton arnoldi. Next base: position 2,333,617 of record CAWUFW010000227.1, on the reverse strand, counting down.
TTAAGGAAGAGGAGAAGATAGAGATAGCAGCGCAACTAAAGGTTGCAGTATAGTTACCTAAATGCGAGAACCAAGCCCCTTGGCCAAGGAGTTGGAAAAGATAGGACCCAGGAAGGATGAAGAGCAAAGACTTCTTCCAGGATCAGGACAGGACCGGTGACCTCTCTACAACGATGCCTGCGCCGTTCCCCTTTCTGATACTCGACTTCTCCTCGATTCTCCCGTTCTAATGGACTCCGCCGCCCCCTCCTCAGGACCTCTTCTGGACAGGGATTCAGTCAGCAACCGATCAGCATGGCAGTCTGGAGCTAAGAGCTCTCTCGCAGCATGGACGCCTGTTCTTCGTGAAAGCATGCTCCGACTAATTAACTAATGCTATATTCTAGTATACCCTTCTACGTCCATGTACCTCCCCTTAATGTTGCTAAAATATGGGGCCACTACTTCTGATTGGACAAGGACAGGGGGTGGATTCTTGCACCATATCGATTTGGCCTAAATTGTAAAGCCTATTGTCTTTACGTTCCCTCCCCTTCAAATTAATATATTCGCTTTATTTCCCATCTGTCTCACGACAAATGTTATACATTTTACATGGGAAAAGTATCATTTTGTCCACCGGAAACATAAAGTACAGCATCTTCGGCCAATGGGTCATGGCCTTGGGAGACGTCCAAGTTGACTTCACTTGGCAGGCACACAGGACACATGCGCAGAACCATCTGTCTCTCGAGTTTCAAGTCACCAACCCAGGCCCAAGTTTACGAATTACTAAAAGTGCAAGAAGAAAATATTAAAATCAAAAATTAAATGTTTCACTGTATGCCCACTTTCCCTACTCTATTCCCAATTAATTATAATACTATCCTGCATTAGTAGCATTAAGAAAACGACAATTTAATAATGACATGAGAGCAAGCTGAAGCATGTGAAAACATTTAGCGGCCATTTTAGCGCACACTGCGCAGAAGCAGAAGTTTCCCACCAAGCAAAGAAAGACGTCACACCATGTGATCAGGTTGCGACATGCGCATTGAGGTTCCCGCGTTTTAGCGGACATTTTGGATTACAGGCAAGCGTTATTCATTAGTAAAACACATAAGCCAGCTTCTGTCCCTCTTGTGTTTGTGAATGCAAAGGTTAGTATTGACAATACAAATTTAATAAATTAATACTATGAGGAGGATTGCGTACAAGCAAGTTTCATTTTTGAAACCTTGCTCCATCAATCCCCTCTGATGGCGTTTCTGAGCCATCAAAAACACTACCCTCAATCAGATGCCAACTTCTAGCAATTCGTTTCATTCTCATTTTTACATTTTCTATTTTTCACATCCCCTTTCAGCTTTTTGTATAATTCACTTCTCCATTCTTCAAGTTCTATTTCATCTAGTTTTCTCTTCTTTCCTTTTCCTGTCACTTTATATGTTCCATTCTTTCTACAGCATTTGCACCATATTGTTATTGCCAATATTATTATTGCTATCCCTGCTAGGGGTACTAATATTTGACCTATAAGTCCTTTCCCTACATTAGCAAACCAGGTTCCAATTGACGAAATACTATTTGTCAATCTTTCCCATACACTATCAACTTCCAGTGGTTTAAGTTCTTTCTCAAGTTTAGTTATGTTCTGAATATACGTTCCAATTTCTGCACTCTTATCAGGAATATAAGTGCAACAATGTTTTGTCTTCAATAATTTACAGACTCCTCCCTCTTTTGCCAATAGAATGTCAAGAGCAAGTCGATTTTGCATCACCATAGATCTAATCGCAACCATTTCCGCATTAATCATTAGAAATCTTCCAGCAGTATCCGTTGATAAACGATCAACCACTGTAGACAATTTACATATTTTCCTTGAGTTCAGAATTATTCCCACTGAAGGTATCAATGCACCAAATATATCCCCTACAATTTCTGAAAAACTAGCTCTTTTACTACGTATTAATTCATTATTGTTTTCATTGCTTCCAGTGTTTCTTTTTACGTGGTATATCTTTGGAAAAACTATTCCAAAATAACAACTTCCATACCATCGTGCAGGAAGCCTAAAGTAAGCCTTATTCCCGCATACATAATAAATTCCAGGAAAAACTGAATCTGTTCCTCCTTTTAGTCCCCAACCTCCAAGAATTAAAAAATTGTGTTCACATTCACTGGTACCGATGAAAACATTGTTATAATCAGTCTTTAACCTATGAAGACAAATTTTCCCTGTCTTTACGAAATCCAGTGCCATTGCAGCTTGAGCCTTGCCAGGTGTGTAACTACCTTCTTTCTCAGCCCAAGGTGGTAAATGAGCCTTATGCTCAGAAGCTTTCTTTTGAAAATCTTGTCTTCTATCTTCTACTAAATTCAAAAATATCTTTTCTTCTTCTAGTAAAGAACATGTTAGATTGTGTCTATGTGCATGTGTTATGTCTATCGATTTCATTGTTAAGAAAAACTCTCCCATAAACTGTGCATCTTGACTACTAAGCACTGGGTTCATACTCTTGCGAATCGGAACCTCAGAAAATATCACATCTAAGTTTGAATAATAATACTGTAGCCTACCTGTTCTATAAAATAAACTTGTTAATACACTACATGAGATGCCATATGTCAGTGGTAAATGATGGTATGTTAATCCTTCCGCTACTGATTCAGGTAACTTCATACAGACATAACAATTACTAACTTCCATTGTGTCTACATACTGAAACAATAACTTTGTGAAAACATTTAAACTAGTGTCGTTATCAGCTATTTCATGATGAATTTCTGCCTCATCTTCTGCCATTAATTCTACTCTATTGCCCTTCATGTTTGCTGTCCTCCCTTTAGTTTCATTATTAATCTTCTTATCTATTATCATAAGGTAAGGAACTGCTACAATCACGACTAACCATACTATAAGCACCAATACTAGACTACATATGCAGATTGCACAGCATCTCCTACAACAATTTCGTTTTGGTCTCCCAGTAACTCTATCGTCAGGCATTTTTCGACAAGGAAGATTGCTCTTCTTATCTCTTCTTCTTTTCTTTAGAGGATTCTTTTGTTTAGTCAGGGTGGTCTTGTTTCTTCTTCGTATGTTAGTTCTGCCCTTGTTCCTTCGCCACCACTGTCACTTGACTCTGAGCTTTCAAAATCTTCAAGAATAATATAAGTCCAGTCAGGACCCTTGAATTTGTTATTCACAGGTCTCAGTCTTTTACTTTTTCTTTTTCCTGACTTTTTCTCTTGTTCAGTTTGACTTGTCACTTCAGGTACTTGTTCTGGATCTTCACTTCTGGTTGTTATGTGGTACTTTCCTCTTTTAATGACACTTGGCCAATGATCTCCTTTTCTTGTTTTCTTTGTTGGCACTGTTTCTTTGCTTTCGTCTTCAGGGATCTCGTTAATTTCACTTTTTAGCACTGTTTCTTTTTCTTCAATTACTGTGTTTCTTGTTTGCTCCTTTTCAGGTCTAATTTGTTTTTCTTCAGTAGCTCCACAATGTCTTTCAAGATGTTGACCTTGTTCTTTTTTATTTCTTTATGTTCATTTGTATCAACCCCTTTTTCTTTAGTGAATTCTTCTTGATCTAAATTCTTCTGATCAGGGCTTATTGCACTGTGAACTTCTGCAGCCTGACCGGATTCTTCTAGATCTGTCTGTCCCTGTTCAAAGTCTATTAGGTTTTCACTGTTTTGAGTCCAATTTTCTTTCCCTATCTGACCTTGCTCAGGTTCTCTTATTGTCTTTTCTTCTTGTACCTGAGCTACTTCTTCTTCACCTCTCTGATCTTCTTCTATTTCTTCCAATTTTGCTTGACTTCTTGTTCTGTGGTATACTTCAGGAACTTCTACCACTGGTATCCAATCCTGACTTGTGCTCGGTTGTTCTCCGTCAGCTTCTCTCGAACCTCGATCCTGAGATTCCTCTGCTGGGCAACCTTCAGCTTCTTCAGTGATTGGTGTTGTCAGTAAATTCTCCTCTTCAGGGTCTGGTACTCTCTTTGTGTGGCTTACGTGAATCCAATTAGGAAATCTTGCACACTTCACTGCTGTATTGGTGGTCAATATAACTTGACAAGTTCTGCTCCACCTGGGTGATAGACACGTTTCTCTGGTGTGATTCTTCACTACCACCCAATCACCAGGATTCAGATCATGTTCGAATTCAGGCTGCCTGGAAACTGCATCTTCTCCAACCTGATGAGAGACAGAACGCACTAGGTCAGCCAATCCTTTGCAATAATCCAGAACCATATCATCAGATATATTTACTAATTTGTTTGTGGGAACATGTGTTTGTCTCATAGCTCTTCCTATCATTATTTCATGAGGGCTTAATCCTGTCGTTCTGTCAGGTATGCTTCTGAGTCCCATCAAAACAAGTGGCAATGCGTCTGGCCACTCTAATGATGTTGATGCACACATTTTTCCCAATCTTGACTTTATAGTGCCATTTAATTGTTCAACCACTCCAGAAGCCTCTGGGCGATATGCACAGTGCAATTTCTGCTTGATTTGAAATGCTTCACAGATTATCTGGATCACTTCGCTATTAAAGTGTTTTCCTCTATCTGATTCCAAAGATACTGGGAAACCAAATCTAGGTATGAGCTCACGTAACAACAGTTTTGCAACTGTAATACTGTCATTTCTCCTAGTAGGGTAAGCCTCCACCCACTTTGAAAACAGATACACTATGACTAGTACATATTTTAGTCCTCTGCATGGTGGTAACTGTATGAAGTCGAACTGGAGTCTTATAAATGGGCCCTCTGCCTTTCCAATCTTTCCAAACCCAATTATCGTTTTCCTGCCTGGATTATGCATTTGGCAAGTTAGACATCTCTGGCAAAGACTCTCTGCAACAGCCCTGAATTTGGGATTGTACCAATTTTGTCTGAACAGCCTAATCATTGCATCTCTCCCTATGTGTGTGTCTCCATGATGCATTCTGGCCATTTGTGAGAGTAAACAGTCTGGCATGACTGGTCTGCCATCTGCACTGATCCACACTTCATCTTCTCCTCTTTGGGAGCAACCCACTTTAATTCACAAATTTTTCTCACTTTCATCAACCTCATCTTGCAATTTCTTCACCTCATTCCATGTTTCAGGTGGCATATACAGCATAAGCTGGCAGCTGATTCCCATTCTTTCCACCCTCTTATTCACTGACGGTCTGGTTTTGGCACAATGTTGAGCCACCAGATCCGCATATCTGTTGCCGACTACCACCCAGTCATCTCCTGACTGGTGTGCGGCACATTTCACCACAGCCAATTCTTTTGGTGATTGTATTGCTTCTAGCACTTCCCTTACAAATTGTCCATTTTTAATGGGGGATCCTGAAGAAGTCATGAAATCCCTCTGCATCCACAGTTGGCCAAAATCATGCACAACCCCGTAACCATATTGACTATCTGTAAATATGGTCACTCTCTGATTCCTCCCAATTTTCAAAGCTTTTATCAAAGCAATCAATTCAGCTACTTATGCAGATTTTACTCCTGGTAAATAGGATGCTTCGACTATTCCAGTTAATTCACATACCGCATAGGCAGCAGTTAGTTTACCATCTTCATGTCTTTGACATGAAACATCGACAAATAGCTCCCTGTCTGGCTTTTTAAGAGGCTGTTCCTCTATGTCTGGGCGTGGTTTTGTACATAATTCTCTAATTTGTACACAATCATGTTCATCTTCTTCGTCATCTTTATTTGTTTCATAATATGGGTCCGGCAATAAAGTTGCTGGATTTATTATTGTACACCTTACCATGGTCACATTTTCAGCACCCATTATTATCCTCTCATATTTAGTCAGCCGACTAGGATGCTGAGTTCGGGTTCTTGTCAACAGAATCACGACTGCATGTGGAACATACACTTTTACAGGATGTCCCATCACAATTGACTCGCTTTGTTCAATGCTCAAACAAGTTGCTGCCACTGCTTTTAAGCATCCTGGCAACGCGGCTGCTACTGGGTCCAATGTAGCAGAAAAGTACGCTATAGGACGTCTGTCTAGTCCATGTCTCTGAGTTAGGACAGAAAGTGCACAATTTTCTCTCTCTTGACAGAATAATGCGAATTCTCTTTTATAATCAGGCATGCCTAGGGCAGGTGATGAACAAAGTGCGTTTCTCAATTTTACAAAAGCTTCTACATTTTCATCCTCCCACTCAACAGGGTCCTTTGCTTTCTTTTTCGTCCTGTTAATTAAGGGCTTAGCTAACATGGAAAAATTTGGTATCCATTGTCGACAGTAGCCTACTATTCCTAGGAACATCCGCACTTGTCTTTGGGTTACAGGCATTTGCATTCTCTTTATTAATTTTACTCTTTCAGAGGTTATTCTTCTTTTTCCCCTCTCAATTTGATGTCCCAGATATTTAACAGCTGTCCTGCAAAACTGTAACTTTTCAGGTGAGACTTTATGCCCTTCCTCAGCCAAGAGATTTAATAATGCTATGGAATCAACAACACAGTCTTCTCTGGTGGTTGACGCCACCAATAAGTCGTCGATATATTGGACTAAGACTGAGCTTCCTGGCATCACTAGTTTTTCCAGGCACTTTTTCAGTATCTGGTTGAAGATGGAAGGACTTTCTGTGTACCCCTGAGGAACACGATTCCACACATAGACCTTGTTCTCAAATTTAAATGAGAAAAGATACTGGCTGTCTGGATGCAATGGTATTGAAAAGAATGCTTGACACAAATCAATTACTGTGAACCATCCTGCATTCCAAGGGATCTGGTATAGAATTACTGCAGGATTTGGTACTATGGGACAACATGGTTCCACAATCTTGTTTATTTTACGCAGGTCCTGAACAATCCTATATTTTCCACTAGGTTTCTTTAACCCCATTATAGATGAATTACATGGGCTACTCATTACTTCTTTTAGGATGTTTTGTTCTACCATTCGTTTTATTTCTTCAATGACTCCTGCTTTTACTTCTGCACTCATTTTGTACTGTCTGGTATTTGGGAAAATTGCACCTTCTTTTACCGTAATTTGAACTGGATCTATTTTTGCCATAAGTCCTACTTCTTTTCCGGTGAAATCCCATACCATGGGGTTTACTGTACCTTTTATTTCTTCTGGCAACTCATCTCTTGTTATTAACGAAAACATTTCGTCTATTTCTGTACCTTGTTTTACAACCATAATTTTATATACATGGTCCTCATCTGGTGTCTGAACTGCCACACCATCTGGCGTGCAGAAAATTGTACAGTTCATTTTGCACAATAAATCCCTACCTAATAAATTCACTGGGCTAGAATCGCACACTACCAATTGGTGCATTTCTCTGAAGTTTCCTATTTTGACTTCCATTGGTTCTGTAAGAGGCGTTCTAATTCTTTGATTAGCTACCCCTACTACTTGGTTATCTTCACCAGAGAGAGGAAGGTCTGGGATTTCTGCTGATCTCACCGTAGACCTGGTAGCACCAGTATCCAAAAGGAAAGTAATATCATTACCTTTCAGATTTCCTTCAACATATGGACCAGACTGATCTACCTGTAAGGATGCGCCAAGTACGCACTCCTTCTTCCCCTCTCCTAGGCACCGTCATGAGTTGAATTCACAGTAATTGTCCTGCAAAAGAAATTGTGATGTCATATAATCATTCTTACCACTCCCTCCTGGGTATCCAATGTCTGTACCATGCTTTGCTCTGCTTACATTACCCTGAACAGGTGGAGGTGGTAATTGACTCTGGGGATTTACACCCTGCTGTGAGTCATTCTGCGTCTGTGGATTTAAGTTTTGATTTGGGCCATTATTATTCCGAATCTTTTTACATTCGTCCTTCCAATGCCCCAATTTTCCGCATCCATGACAAGGAAATTTCTTTTTAGCTTCTTCTCTACTCATTCGTCCTCTAAATTTTCCACCATTTCCCGTATCACCACTCGTTCCAGAATCTTTTCCTGGATTTTCACTCGGATTTTCCAAATTAATTCCCTGCTTCTCTGCCAATTTCACCTGAGCCCACATCACTTTTTCCTGCAATTTCTTGTGTCTATCCTCAATATCGTCTCCACAATATTTTGCATACTTCAGAATCTCATCTATGGGCTTTCCCTGCCAACAGAGCATATGCTGTTTAATCATCTGGCAAATCTCTGGCTTCAGACCATAAACAAATCGATACACAAACTGACTCATGTTTTTGTCTCCAATGTCCTCAAATCCACTATACTGTTTAAACACCTGCAATAGACGCTCATAATAGGAATGTACTGATTCATTAGCTTCTTGGGTAGTTCGATCTATTTTTACCCAATCTGTTTCTTTCGGGGGTATTTTCCCTTTCAGGTATGTTATCACCTGCTGATACTTTTTCATCACATCATTTGACGGGGCACCTGTCTTCGGATCTCTAGGATATTCATCACTTGGCCAATCCACTGTGATTTTGCAATCTGTCCATAAATCGGCAGGTACCACTATGTCAAACAAACCATCTAAATCCTTCAACAATACCTTTGACACCTTCACAAACCTTTCAACCTGCTTGTACCATTCAATTGGTTTTTCTCTCAATTTTGGAAAATCATTCGTAAATGACAAAATATCCTGTCTGCTCCATGGGACATGTACATATCCTCCTCCCGCAATTTCTCGCATTGGATACATCTGGTCTGCTTTTCCTGCTTCCTTCATCACATATTCTGATGCTGTTCTACTTGTTTGTGCTTCTTCCTTTTTCTTGGCCCACCTAGTTTTCCATTTATCTAGGTCTCCCCATTTTTGCAAAACTAACATTAATTCTCTTATTTGTAATCTTCTTCCAGAGGCATTCATATTTTCTAAATCTTTGTCTGAAAATTCTGCTCTATAGGGTTTCTGTAGTACCTTTGATCTCCCTATTTCTATTCCCATCTGTAATGCTAAATTGGACAATTTTTCATGAAATAACCTTACATTTCTGGTAATACTCCTGCATAGGAACAATAATTCTTCTTCATCATAGGTATTTAAGCGTTCTAGTCCTACATTTCCTGCTATTATTTCTTCTAATTCGACTTTTAATTTATGAATGTCCATTATTTTCGGAGGTGTGCACTGTTTAACTGACCCTTGCACCCATCTTTCTAGATCTTCAGGTGTTACTATGGTAGCACTTTTTGCTCCCGATGAAGTTACTAAACTTACATCTTTTGAACCTCCAGGTACATCTTTTCTTGGAGTACTATTTACAGAACCTCGAATAGGCAAGTCCATAAGTGATATTGAGGATTCACAGTCACTAAATTGATCCTCAATTATAACTGGAGCTTCAGGTTTGGGATTATTCACAGGAGTAGGTGTAAGTATCGTTAGAGGACAACTTCCCTGAGTACCATATAATGGAACTACTGGACCAATTGTTACAGGTATGGTCAACGAATCAGGATGTACTTTTATCAGAGTTATTTTCTGTATTAATTCTGCTCTGGTTTTTTCTAGGGCTTCTTTTTCTTTGTCATGAAGTATTCTACTCGTGGTGAATTCATGCATTACCTGTGGCACTAATGGAGTTTTTGGTGGTGCACTTGGGGTGCATCCACTTGTCCCTTCCTGATATGGTGGGGGATTTCTTAACATTTCCTCCATAAATTCATCTTCAGATTCCTCATTTCTCATTAAATGTTTTGTCTTTTCTGTACATTTGCCTCCTGATTTCTCTCCTTCTGTGAATAATGGATACAGTCCTTCTGTAATCATTGCCCTTCTCCATTGTTTCATCTGACCCTCTCTCGACTCACGTAAATATCTGGGGAAAAATCCTGGGTAACTCCTATTACTTCTAGATCTATCCCGCTCAAATGCCTCTGTTTCCCATTCTTCTAGAGCTTCGTACTGGGTTAATCTAGGTCTGGGTTCTAAATCATTCATCCTCAATCTCAAGTTTTGAAGAATTCTTCCATTGAAGGTACCATTCTCGGGAAATGCTAATACTCCATCATTTTTGGTGTATTCTATCCAATTCTCCATCCATACACAAGTATGATAACCTCTCTCCATCATCATAAATGATGCTGGCGTTTTAGCTGGTGGAATAATAATTCCTTCTCTAGTTTTGATTGGTTTGTCCTTTTTAAAATAATTCTTAATCTTTTGCAAAAATGACATTTTTCTCCTTTCTCCGTACATTCTATCTAATCTTCTGTGTACAAAATTATATTCTGCAAAACCTAGGAATCTCCTATCCGGACGAGTTCCTGTTAAAGTCGGATCACGTTTTAACATGCAATCCTTCTCCACTAAGAATTTTGCTTCTATATTTTCGACCAATCAAATGTCTGCTATCTTTTATTTCCGAGCCAATCCTTGCGCGGCCTTTTGGTGACGTTTCTCTGTCAACCCCTCCTTTACAATCTGCTCTTTTCTGTCCTCGCTGGTTTAACCAATCCCAGCGCGGCACCTGTGACGTCAGTACTACTCCTGACTACTGACCCTCCCTTTACAAAAATTTACGCAAACTTATTTTCTCTATAAATCTTAATTAAATTTCAGTAACAACATAAAACATTTGCTATCGTGCCAGTTTCTTCTAATTTCGAAAAAAATAGTTTCTTCTCACACTTAGTAAAACTTTTCCATTTACTAAAACATACACTACGAGTAAAACACTTGCGTCTACTCTTCACACAAGCTCCAGAAGTACCTGTTACTTCTCCAATGTTACCCTTTCTAGGTGATATAACATCAAATTTTTACCAGCGTACCCTTTTTGCTATTACTCACACGCATAGAGTCCCTAACGAGTACTGAAAGTCCTGCTTAACTTCTCAGTACTAATTCTGCCTGACAGATAACCTCACTGCAGTATGGCTTCCACTTGCCACCCACTATTCTTTTTACCCCGGGGTATTCTGGACAACATAAAACAAACTCAAAAATGTAAGCGGATGTTAATTCATAAAAATACAAATAAAAATTCTCATTACCCAATTAACAAATAGTAACCATAACCGTCCTCTGCTTACCAGAAAACTGATCCAGCGCAATATTAGCCAACAACATTCATACACCATATACTCACTTGGGCCCATACATTCATACTACACTAATACTTACGCTGGGTGTCAGATGTACTCTTTTATCAAAGTCCCTGCTACCAATTACCTTCTGATTGAAGAGTAATAACTTACCAATGGATCCTTTGCCAATTGGGAAATTTAAAATGAGTGACATTCAATATAGTCCATAATCCTAAAATAACCACTGAGTCAGGAAGTTTTAAAATGTTTATCTAAAGTTTTAGCAGAGTAAAATACAGAAAACACGGTACTTGATTGAAATACCCAAGAAAAAGCATAGAAATGATTTTGCTAATCAATGACGGTGTTTAAGGAAGAGGAGAAGATAGAGATAGCAGCGCAACTAAAGGTTGCAGTATAGTTACCTAAATGCGAGAACCAAGCCCCTTGGCCAAGGAGTTGGAAAAGATAGGACCCAGGAAGGATGAAGAGCAAAGACTTCTTCCAGGATCAGGACAGGACCGGTGACCTCTCTACAACGACACCTGCACCGTTCCCCTCTCTGATACTCGACTTCTCCTCGATTCTCTCATTCGAATGGACTCCGCCGCCCCCTCCTCAGGACCTCTTCTGGACAGGGATTCAGTCAGCAACCGATCAGCATGGCAGTCTGGAGCTAAGAGCTCTCTCGCAGCATGGACGCCTGTTCTTCGTGAAAGCATGCTCCGACTAATTAACTAATACTATATTCTATTATACCCTTCTACGCCCATGTACCTCCCCTTAATGTTGCTAAAATATGGGGCCACTACTTCTGATTGGACAAGGACAGGGGGTGGATTCTCGCACCATATCGATTTGGCCTAAATTGTAAAGCCTATTGTCTTTACGTTCCCTCCCCTTCAAATTAATACATTCGCTTTATTTCCCACCCGTCTCACGACAAATGTTATACATTTTACAGGGGAAAAGTATCATTTTGTCCACCGGAAACATAAAGTACAGCATCTTCGGCCAATGGGTCATGGCCTTGGGAGACGTCCAAGTTGACTTCACTTGGCAGGCACACAGGACACATGCGCAGAACCATCTGTCTCTCGAGTTTCAAGTCACCAACCCAGGCCCAAGTTTACGAATTACTAAAAGTGCAAGAAGAAAATATTAAAATCACAAATAAAATGTTTCACTGTATGCCCACTTTCCCTACTCTATTCCCAATTAATTATAATACTATCCTGCATTAGTAGCATTCAGAAAACGACAATTTAATAATGACATGAGAGCAAGCTGAAGCATGTGAAAACATTTAGCGGCCATTTTAGCGCACACTGCGCAAAAGCAGAAGTTTCCCACCAAGCAAAGAAAGACGTCACACCATGTGATCAGGTTGCGACATGCGCATTGAGGTTCCCGCGTTTTAGCGGACATTTTGGATTACAGGCAAGCGTTATTCATTAGTAAAACACATAAGCAAGCTTCTGTCCCTCTTGTGTTTGTGAATGCAAAGGTTAGTATTGACAATACAAATTTAATAAATTAACACTATGAGGAGGATTGCCTACAAGCAAGTTTCATTTTTGAAACCTTGCTCCATCACTGGCACCTTACCTAGTCAATATTTTCCTGGCTGACATGACCTCTACCTTGAGCTCAATTCACGTTCACCCAAGCTTGGAAACCTTTAACTCTCAAACTTACTTTATGCTGATGATGTAACCCTTCTAAGTCAAATTAAAATTAGCCTTCAGCACCTGCTCGACGCACTGAATAAGTACACCGTTGCTAATAGGATGTTCATTAACCGGAAAAAAGCTAAGCTCATGGTGGTCAGCAAGCATATCAGGTAGAACCTTAAATGGTGTTTTCAAGGTCAACCTCTGGATATTGTTGATGAGTACAAATACCTTGGCGTTCTCTTTGATGCAAAAGGTTCCCTTCAGCCCCGAAAACTACAAATCTCATGGGAAAGTAGTGGGGTGAGACTCGCTTTTTGCACCTAATACAGCACCTTTAAAGGACAGAGCCTAGCCCATTTTCTAAAGTTGACCCAATAATCGCAAAAGTGTATAGACCTCTTTTTAAAATAACTTAAAATTGCATTGCCCACACAGAGTCGCCTGGAATTTGGGACAACTAAACAATCCATTGCAAGACAGGGTGCCTATATCAAAGGCTGCCACAAGCTAAAACACAACCCACAAAATCATCCAAACAGCCTCATGGTCAGTGATAGCCAACTTCCCAGCCACAGCAGCCAGGATCTACCTAGACTCGGCCCTACAAGCTCTTGGAATGCAATAATGTTGGGATTCTAATAACACATAGACTCTCCTTAAAAATCAGTACTATGAAGAAGCTCTTGGTGGCCTCGGATAAGGCGGAACTATCGAGAAGGTCACATGCTTGGATGCTGCAATACAACTATCAGATTTTAAACCACAGGCCTACTTTGAAACTGGCTATTCAGTGTTTATAATATGCAAATTCATAAGCTTTCGCTTTGGACGTTTACCCTCGGTCCTGCATACCCCACCACGGTAACAGAACAGTGATTCAACTACCTGCCGTTTTGTGGGGTCAGTAAACAGGACTTGTTTTACCTTGTATGTATCTGCCCTGCATTTTTTGCAGGAGAGTACTTTTGAATGTGGCTTTCAAGCAATGTTGTATCCGTTCCTGTCGGCAAGCAATTCTTGCATGTTTAAATCCATCTGACACAATCCTAAACTGTTGCTTACAAAAGTTTTATTAAGGGTCGAACATAAACTAAAGAGTCCCAAATGCACAGTTTAGAGACATATCTTGGGTCTGCACTTTTAATAGTTCTATTTGGATGTATTTTTATCTTGTTTATGCAATGATTTTAATTATTTATGCATAATAAACTAATCTAAACTAGAAATAAACTCCGGAAAGTACAGCAAAAGACAATGTTCTTTGATGCTAGGAAATGATGTTGAAATAACAGGTTTTTCAATTCTCTCTAGGGAAGATCATAGACACAGATAACTCTAATGGGTGATAAGAGAGAGTTCCACACCCTAGCGCTTCCTGAGAAGGATTGTTTGATAGAGGATGCGTTGGCTGCCATCAGTGGTCAATTTTCCAGTGAGGTCGTTTGGGTGGGTTACAGAAACACAGCTTTAGGTGTGATGTGGGCGACATTATAGTTGGTCCTTTACATCAGGGTCCCTGTTTTTCAACACTATGAATGGTGACACCACTGTTCGGTACCTGTCAGGCAGTATACCTACACCATATTTCACAGAGGGACCTTCAGTGTCATATTTCCTACCTGTTGCACAGAGTCAGAAAATGTGGAATTTCCTCTATTCGCCATCCCATTACCCTTCCTTCCTTGGTACTTACTGAACCAACTGTATCTAATACCAACTTAACACATGTCAGAACCTTTACAAGTGACACATTTTCCTCCCGCCTCGCTCTTATTTCATCACTTGCAGCACTTTGAATGCAGTTGGCTACTTGGACCACCAGCTGGTGGACAACCCCTCTCCAGGAAATCTGTCTCACAAATCTTTTTATCACAGACCTTCAGAAATGACAGAAACACCATAATTCCTCCATGTCTTGTACTGATCGCCCACCTGACCATTACCTAATATTCGGGAGATTAGTCAAAATTCCATAAGGATACAACAATTCAAAGATAAGCCTCTTTATACATTAAACTGTTTCTCTAGTAGCTTATTGTCTTTACTTGGCGGTTGTAGTAGGGGTTTCACAGTATAACACAGGGTCACATTAAGCCACTGTATTGTCCCTCTTCTAAGTATTTTTCTTTCACAGGCATTTATGGAACCTTTTTAACCAAGCAAAGTCAGACTTTTAGTACCCAACAGGCACCCGTACACCATCAGAAAGGTACCTGTGTAGCAGGAGATGGAATGTTGCTTTCATTGGCCCCTAAGTTTTTGGCCATCTAAGTAATACTCCCCAACAGGGTAAAGCAATGTAACTTCTGTTCCTTTTATATAGTACTCTCAATTGCAGAGTATTGAAGTTATTAGTGTATGGGTCTATTTACAGACCTGTTGGTTGTGGCTTTCACATTAAGAAAATGGACACAGACAACATCATACTTGCCTCTGCACAATAGGATACCATTTTACTATAGACAGATTGTAGTTTCTAGGGTCTACAACCTCAACATTGTAGCACAGACTGACAATAGACTAAAACACAACAGCAGTTCTGAAGTCACTTTCTGGAAGAAACTGTTTTACTTTCTTTAGAAGAGAGAGATGGGAGGAGATTGTCCTTGTTTTTCAGCAATGTGTTCCTTGTGGGCAAGGTTAGTTTCCAGAGTGAATCCAAGTGACTTGGCATTCAGTGAAAGTTGTTGTTCGAAGCCATCAAATTTCATATAATTGAGTCAGGTTTGTACATTTTCTTGTTTGTTGTTCTGGGCAAATAAGAGCAACTCTGTTTTGGTTGCGGTGAGCTTCAGGTAGGCCCTGAACATCCAGTTTTAGAGGATGTGCAGGCTTTGTTTGAGGCATTTGATGGCTGAAGCAGACAAGACTTTCATGTACAGTTGTGCATCATCACAATATTGGTGAATCTTTTCTTTTTTTTAAATCTCTTTATTGGCATTTTGTAATTTTTACTTTCATTTTGGGTTATATAGGTAATATAATAACACATGACATTGCCCAACAGTTAGCAACCTGCAACCTTGGTACAGAGTTATGCATCATTATGTCATTTAACCATGCAGCAAGTGTAGGCATGTCTGTTATACAGTTCAGATTTTCTAACCTCTTATTAGTCCCGTGATATGAGTCCGCATGCTGGATTCATCAATTGAGTCAAATTTACCCAGTGCCTGAACAGTTGTAATTCAGAGATTTTTATATCCAACAATTCAAACTTTAATATAACAAAGTTGCCTAGCCTAGCCCCGGTCTATAACATTAGCGATCCCCACTACACACCAACCTCCCCACGCATAGTGCCATGTCAATAGAGTGTATTCACATATATATATATATATTCGTTTAACACATTTAGATCCCCATAGCCATCTTGGCACCCACGTGGAATGCATACTCAGTGATGGGGCTTGGGTATATTTATCTGTAGCCATGTCCTCAGTCCCTGTCCGAGAAATCCCCTTTACCAGTTTGTGCAGTGAGTTGTAGTGCCACCAATATGGAGTCCCAGTGTTGCGCAGTATGGTGTTTTCTTAGCGCTAACGTGTCTACTTTGTGTAATGCAACACTTTCCGACTGGGCCCTCACCAGAATGGATTGTTTCCAGGCCTTGGGCTGGAGGGGAAGTTTATTCTTCCATCTGCGGGTGATCAGCCGCTTGGCTGCTATAAGTCCCAGGTCCATGAATCTAGATGTTCACCTGTGTTTATTGGGCTTGGGGAACAGCCCCAGCACATACTCCTCTCAAGTGTGCAGTCTTACACGGTCTGTGCAAGTAGATAAGCAGGACGTGACCTCCTGCCAGTACCTTTGTAGAGCGTGGCAGGACCACAGTATATGTAGGAGCTCGGCTCCCGCAAGATAGCAGCAGGGGCAGGCAGCAGTTGTTTGTCGAAAGTACCTATTAAGCTTATCAGGCGATAGATAAGCCCTGTGGATGATGTAAAATTGTATGAGGCGGAATTTAGCGTTCCGAGGTATTTATGTAGTGCTTGCTAGTATAGTTTCCCATTCTTTGTCTGCCCATGGCCTCCATCTGTCCACTTTCCATTTGGTGCGTAGGGGCGTTAGTGTGTTCCTCGAGTGTGTTAATAACGCAGCGGTTAACCAGTGTATTATGTGGCTGCCCGAACCCATAACGTGTAAATATTGCTCAACTAAGTGAGGTTGAGGCTTGGTATTCAGGTCCCCCTAGACTCGCGTCAGCACAGTTATTATCGAGTTAAATAGTAGGAGTGGGCCCGGGGGAATATTTGAGCCCCGGTTCAATTTCTCATGTGTCAGTAGAGTTCCGTGTTCACACAGGTCACTCAGTGTCTGTATCCTCGCTGTGTGCCAGGGCATAAGCTCCACTCCAGATGTGACCACCCTGCACTTTGGCGTGCAGAGTGAGAGCAGTGTAGGTGCATATGGGATCGCCTCCCGAGTAAGGTATAGACTACGCCTATAGCAGGGGTGAGCCAGGGCCAGTGATCTTGGCTGTGGTGTGGGTGCTTTAGCTGCGGGATGGTACAGGTGATGGATGCTGGTCAGCGACCATGCCAGTTGCACCGTTGCTGTGTCGTCTGGCTGCAGGCCCACCAGCCATTTTGACACCCATTGCAGTTGTGCGGCTAGGTAATATAATTCCATGTTAGGAACTGCTAGCCCCACTTGCTCCACCGGTGCGTATAACTTCCACAGTGCTACCCTGTGACGCTCCTTACTCCATATAAAATCTCTAGTCCACTGTTCTAGATTATGGAACGTTATAGCTTGAAAATATACAGGCAGGTTAGTGAAGTAATATAACAGCATGGCCAATACTACCATTTTTAACAGAGCGATTCGACCCATAACGGATAGCGGTAATGTTTTCCGGAATCTCATTTGAGATCTGATAGATGATATTGCTCTGGTAAGATTGCCATCTAAGATATCATTGGCAGAATGATAGATGCGGATGCCTAGGTATCAGAAGGATGTCGGTTGCCACGGTATGAGCACTCCCTTGACCGTGAGTCCCGGGTCTTGGGTGTGCGGACTAAATGGATATAAGCAGGATTTCCTTTAATTTACCCGAGCCCTGACAGTCTGGTGAACTGCTGCAGGATCTCTGCGACCGCGGCCGGTACATTTTTGGCGTATCTCAAACATAATAATAGGTCATCTGCGTATAGAGACATTACGTGTTGGCCATCTCCCAAGCTAATGCCCCAATCTTTACCTCTTTCACGTAATTCCGCCGCTAGTGGTTCCATTGCCAGTGAGAATAACAAAGGCGAAAGGGGACATCCTTGTCTGGTACGTCTACCTATTAGTACAGACTTGGATATTTGTTGACCGAATCCGTATTGATGGAGGACCAAGAATAAGTATGGCCATTCCAACAAATTAAAGGCTTTCTCTAGGTCTAGGACCAAGCAGCCCGAGTGTGGTCAGAGCTGTGGAGCATATTCCTGGAATTGGAAGCACCGCCGTATGTTTAGTGGAGTATTGCGGGCTGGCACAAAGCCATTCTGGTCAGGGTGGACGAGAGACGGCACCAGAGGGTCCAACCGGGCCGAGATGATGTTGGCTAGAATTTTGTAGTCAGTGTTGAGCATTGCTAGAGGACTGTACCACCCCACTTCTGACATGTCTCTGTTAGGTTTGGGGAAAGAAATTAGGAGTGCCTTGCTTGGCGATGCCGTGAGGGTAGAGGCCGAGAGTGTGGCATTGTACAAAGCTTTCAGCTGTGGCACCAGCAGTGCTGCATAGTTCTTATAAAATTCTGCAGGCAGTCCGTCTGGGTCGGGAGACTTTCCTGTGGCTAATGCGCAGTTGCCTGCATGTATTTCTTCTTGAGTGATCGGTTCATCCAGATCGAGCCATATCAGAATATATGTGAAACTTGATGCTGTTATTTGTTAGTAGAGCACCGAGGGGCTTCATGAAGAGGTTGAAGATGCCAGGAGACAGTATGGAACTTTGAGGGCCTCCGCAGGTGATAGGGTTGTTTAGGGACCTGGAGGTGCAAGGTGAACAAACTGGTATCAGTTTTAAATGCAAGAGGAGAACCAGTTAAGGACATTTTTGGTGAATCCCATTCAAAACGCAATGATTTAATGATCTGATAACCACAAACATCTTTTTCTTGTACACAAATAATAAAATCAGCCCACAACAGGGATAGGAATCACAGATTATTATGCTATATTAAAGCTTTAAAATGTAAAATGAGCCCCTAAATACATTAAACAAATAGTTTTCCAAGATGAGAGCTATTTTCACAAAGTTGATGGTTTCATCTCTCAGATAGGTTTGTCCTCTGTCACCAGTGCATCAAGAGGGATAGCTCTGGGGCCGCATTACACATGCAGTGCATTTTCCTTCATTGTGCCGGGCGCACCTTTAAAAAGGTGCGCCAGGTGCAATGAAGGAAAGTGTGCTGCATTATGGGGAATGCGCTGCCCCCAGGGCAGCTGCAAACACGTGCTGCCCTGGGGCAGTGCATTCACGTAAAATACGCAGCAGCTGCTTTGAAGCCGATCCGTGTTTCACTGTGAAGGCGGCAACCCGCCGGCACTTTTAAAGGAGAATTGAGATCCCCTTGCAGGCGGGTGCAGTCAATGACTGCACCCGCCTGCATGGGGATGTCTGGGGGTCCATAGGACCCCCTTTTCCCCCCTATAGCGGGCTGCTTTCAGGGGACGCACAGACAGTGCGCCACCTTTTATGTGGCACACTCTCAGTGCACCTCCCGAGGGCTTCTTTGCCTCTGCGCCCATGTTGGTCATATGGCACGGTCGCAGAGGCAAAGGGATTCCCTCATTTGCATGCTGCACTCTACCATGCAAATGAGGGAACGCCCCCTTAAAGAGAGCGCTGGCGCTTTATGTGCACCAGCGCTATTGGTATTACAGAAGGGGCCGTACAAGCATCTGCGGCCCCTTCTGTAATACCAAAATGCCCCGGGGGCATGCAAAGCGGGCGCAAACACCCGTTGCGCCCCCAGGGCACTTTAAGTAATATGCCCATGGTGTCCAAAGTGCATCAAGTGAATCATCACAACAACCTGAATGATAATTCTGCTGTCTTGCAGACACATCAAGTCATCTGTGTACCTTGGAGAATAGATCTGCTATCTGAGGTGCATGTTTCTACCATCTGAGTATTCTCAGAGATGGTTCTACTGCCTTAAGATTCACTGTGGGAGGTGCAGGTCTGTATGATAATATGCATCCTAAAAGTTAGCTCTTATTTATGAGCAACACATATGAAACATGTGTAACCAGAGATAGATCAGTGCATGACAGATATGAGTAGTCTGAGTGATAGCTCTGGCATCTATGGTGCAACCTTGCAACATCTGTGCAACCTCAGTGAAAGCACTGCTCTCTAAGGTGCGGCGTATAACATTTGAGTAACCCGAAGTGATAGCTCGGTGATTTAATGTGCGGGCATGTAACAGCTGTGTAATGGATGAGGCTGCTCTTCTGTTAGCAGTGCACTCCAGTATCATTAGCGCAATCTGAAGAACATGATGATGTCTGAGGTATTGCACAGCTCTCTATCAAGGTCCCCAATATTGACATCCAATCGTATTGCATCCACTACATCGCCTATCATTACATGGTCATGGTACATATATTGCTGTAATTAATATCTCCACATCTACTCATCTATACTTGACATGCAATCTAGAAGTTAAGTAATTGTAGTGAATTAAATTTCAATTTTAACTGATATAACACATGCAGTATAATCTGAGGTGCATAACTTGCTTATGGACAGCTCTGTTGTGTGCGAAATAGTTCTGCTGAATGAGGTATCTGCCATTAAAGTCAGTAAAACACTTGTAACTGGCCTGAGAGTTCAGGCTGGACTGTTCCTATTGGAGCAGGGTCAAGATTGATTTTCATATGGCTGGGTCCAATTTGAGATGGAATACTAGGCAAAAGAACAATGGGTTGGAATGCTATTCCGAGCGATTGCCAGTGTTAGGCATCTTGCAAGCATTCCTCCGAATGCCTTTTGTGTGATTTAAGTAGACACTTGTACGTCACACTATTGTATATGGAAATACTTTCCAACATGAATATTGTGTCCTAAATATTGTTTACCAAAATATCATCCCATGGGCTGCAGATTTTCTAATATTAACACCAAAGGGGAACTATTTTTGTAGACGATATTTTGAACATGATATTTATGCTAGATGTTATCCTAAAAACAATATTCTGGAACCACACCCTGTAAACATTTCGGAAAGCTTTGGTGTCTTAGCCGCATGCCATACAATTTGAGTAACTGAATGTATGATGAGGGATAGCCCTGCCTTCAATGATAATTGATTCGACTATCTTGGACATGTCTCCCCCTCCTCTCCCACAATCTTCAATCATACACAACGCCAAGGCATTAACAAACTGGTTGTGACATTGGTTACTTGCAGATTCATGTTACTCCACCCCGCATGATTTACATGTCAGGCCTAGTCGTATTTTGTACGCTACAGCCATACAGGGTTATGCTTCTCACGTCACCTACATCGGAAAGATCATTTCTGATCCCAACCCATTACAGCTTTGAATTGCTTGGGGTAGACTTGCAGTACTGATCCCCACCTGGCGACTACAACCTGCTTGGCGGGAAGATGTCATCTTAGGCGACACGTTGAAGGAAGCTATAGAAAACTACTTTACTATAAATGTAGGAAGAGAATGGAATGGGAGGCTTTCAAGACGGTTATTTGGGGTGCCAGCATGCATGCCATAGCCGATGCTTGCAAACGAATAGAGAATAAACTTTAGGTTGAGCATTCACTCTTACTCCTGGAGTAGGAGGGGCCCCGGAGTGCAGAGGGGAAAGCAGCTTCATTATAGGCCAAAGATAAATACGCGTAGTTGCTCAAGTGCTTATTGTGCATGGGTTATCAATCCTATCGGGCCACAATACACACAGAGTCAAATAAAGCTGGCGGACTTCTGGCTTGGCTTGCTTGCCCACAATGGCTTCAAACTCCAATACTCATGTTACAAGATGACACAGTTAAGGTGCTGCACTATCACAGGGACATTTACTCAGCTTTTTATGATTACTATCGAGGGCCATAAACTAAACAAAGATTTCATATAGTAGATGAGATTTCAAGTTATTTACCACAGTTAACATTGCCTTGCATAACTCCTGTTGTTGCTGCTCTGAAGTAACACATCACTGAGAAGAAAAAGATAGGGGATCTATTGGAACTAATGATGAGCAAAGTCTTTTGCCCGATGGGCTTCCAGTTGAATTATATTAGACCTACACCTCATTGCTGGTCCCCACCTTGCAACCTTAGACTAGACTGCTCTGCTAAAGGGCCATTTACCTCCTAATGCTGTAGAAGATAAATGAAAAACATGACGGTGCACATAATGAGATACAAAAATAAAATGCATGTGCAGTTCTAAAGTTGTGTCCTATGACCTCCTGACCAGTGCTCCTTTCATCAACACTAAGAATATCTGTGCAGGACATTTTTAGGTTTCATCTACCTCGTACGTGTGCTGTCAGCGAAAGCTATTGTTAAAAAAAAAAAAAAAGCTTAAAAGTGGGCTTTGAGCCTGCCCATTACATACCAATACACACCATTGGGTGGCTTCCACGTCACTCTTGTTTCCCTGCTTCATATATGGTCATGCCTCCTGACGGCTGCTCACCTCCTCCTGCATTCTTCCTGAATTTCTGCACCTGCCATGGAGCATGGCCAGTACAGCTTCCTGTTTGCGGCCAGTTCAGTTCCAATGGCTGCGCGCTGCTCAAGGTACTTTTTTTTAACTATTTGCCATGGACTCTATAAGAGTGCCTGGGACTGTATGATCTTGGAAAGACAGCCATCTATGCTAGAAAAGTATAAGTTTGGAAAGCAAATAATTAGTTGGGTTGAAGTATTTCACTCTAACAACTTTGCAGGGTTTATACAGGTCAAATCATCTCTGAATTGATTTCTGCCAACAGTAGTAAGAACAGTGGCGGCTGCAACTAAACAGGGTGGTGAGACAGGGAGTTGGGGTGAAGGAATGAAAAAAAATAAAAATCACTTACCTGTATACGGTTGCTGCCTCTCCTTGTCTCTTCCGAAGCAGGAAGCACACAGGCTCTCCTAAGCCAATCACGACGCTGCTGTCACCATGACAGCAGCGTCATGATTGGTCTCAGCTCCGTGTACAATACAGCCGGGTGGAGAACATGCAAAGTGCGAATTACTGTTTGGCCGGACCAAGACAGCCAGCCAAACCGTCATGCGCACTTAGAGAGTCCCCACCACTCCTCCTCCTGCTCTGCACCACCCAGCCCCGCCCTGCACCTAGAACTGAGCAAGTACCGAAAAATAAAATGATAATTACATTGCGTTATTATTTTATTTTTCCTTTTTAAACTGCTCCGAGAGCAGTGGGGCGACAATCCCCCGCATTAGTGGATGAGCCGCCACTGGGTACGCAAAAACAACAGTTGATGGACAGAATGCAGAACAATGTCATACATTCACCCCAGTACAGAGATCTGGGCCCAAATCCATCGTTTTTTTGCTCACCATGCCATTCCAGTTTGAACCCAGCCATATGCAAATCAGTCTTGACCCTGTGCTCTCCATGCCACTGGAATCAAGCTATCCTGGCTGAAGAGGGGTGAAACCCCGAAACCGGTCCTAGGATGCTTGTTTCCAGTCCAGGGAGGACCTGGCTTGGCAGTTCGGGCTGGACTGTTCCCATGAGGCACAGGGTCAAGACTGATTTGCATATGGCTGGGTTCAAACTGGAATGGCATGGTGTTAGAACCGGGGTCGCCGATTCCGACGGGGTAGCTTGGCGCGAGGCAGGAAGGCACCCGAAGGCAATGTGTTAAGCACTTGTGCAGCACACACTCACACTGACTCAATAATGCGCAACAATAAAGGGGGACACCACACCAGGCTTTGATGTAAAACAAGATCCTTTATCTCATTTAAATTAGCAGTTGATAAGGCAGATAATCTTAGGCAACATTTCAATTCATTTTAGCTTCATAAAACTACTGCGTCAATTTCATTCAAGCACATTAGAACAGGAGAACGTTACGCCATTAAAAAGGCAGTATCAATAACCTCCTAGAAAAGCAGGTAACACTGTAGGTCATAGACTGTAGGTCAACACATAGACTTCAACACAGTTGGCGACATGCAATTAGCTAGACATTAGATGCACATTACACTGTAGATGATGAAGAACCTGTATCAACCTAGGCGCAACCACATTCAGTACAGTGGGTGTCGCAAAGCAGGTAGGCCTACAACATAAGAACACTTTAACTCTTGGCAGGTGAACACTTCAGCTCAATTCAGGTAAGCACCTTTACCCTAGGCAAACACATTTCATTACTAAGGATATAAATCAGGCCTAACCATTAATTAAAGCAGGCATAATAATCAGGCTGGTAAATAGCTTAGGGAACCCCTCCACATGTCCCTCTCTCTGGGGTTTCCCTGTTGATTTGGGCTTCTGTGGCTCTCAAGGGCTACTTAGGGGTTAATTCAGGCCAGGCCCACTCCTCTCCGGGCCTCGCCTCGTCTCGTGTGCAAAGTTAATCCTGGTTTCCCCCTTGTGTGGCAATGAGGAGGTGGCCCCCGGCCCCCAGTGGCGACTCTACATGCCCTAGGGGCCTCCCGGGCTCACCTGCGGTGATTTCGGTGGTCGCTCGCCTGAGCGGCTGGTTTCTCCCCGGGCCGGCCCGTGTTCTGTTGGGCGGGGCCTGGACTGGGGCCGATAGGCCTTCTGGCCGTGATCGCGGGTCGTCGGGGGCCGGTAATGCTCTTCTCCGGCCCCCGTAGCCAGCGTTATGATGCGGGGAAGGGAGCGGGAGCAGGCAGTCCTCTCCTGCCGGCTTCCCGCCTCCCTCTGCTCACCGGGACTCCTCACGGGCTTCCGTAGGCGTTGGGGGCGCGGCGGGAGTCGGCAGCCAATCACTGCGTGGCCTTCCCGGGGGCGCGGCCGATGACGCGGTCGGTGTCCCCGGTCGCTCGGCAACGGCGTCGGTGGGGCCGGAGGCCTCTCTCTCTCACCTGGGCCGCGTCGGTGATCTCCAGGCCGCAACTTCTTCCCCAGAGGGCTCCCGGGCCCGGCGGTGATCTCGGAGGCAGCCTCTGGACCTTCGGTGAGGGTGCGGGCGGCGCGCCTCACCACCAAGGCCTCGAGGAGGCCACGCCCACCTCCGCAGCTCCTCACACGCGGCGACGGTCGCAATGGCGGTTTCCAGCCCCGAGGTCAGTGGCTTGAAGGGGCGATTCCTCCCACGTGGAGGCACAGCGCGGGAGCGCGCTTGAAACAGGCTAGCAGGGGGGCAGTTACAACAGTGCTTTGGGCAGTCCCGCAGCAGGGCAGCACTGCGACAGCTAGTAGTGGAGTGGGGTGAAGGTTTAGCGCTTCAGGGCACGGCGCTTTACCTGGTGATCCCCAGTTTGGCAGTTCCGGTTTCTGACCTTGCTGTTTCGTCAGGCTTGCAGTTTCAGGTTGCTTGCAGTAGTTCTTCTGTGGTTGCTTCTTTGGTTTTCTCCTTATGGGGAAGGGAATGAGTTGGTGGTAATTGGGGTGCTGGATGGTACTTCCAAGCACGCTGAAGATGGTTCCCTGGGTCCCCTCACACTGGGCAAGGTCAGTGGGTGGCGGGCATTCCTCAGCTATCTTACTACAGCAGTGCCTAAGCCTTGTCAGTAGCAGTAGTGTAGGTCTCCCCCCTAAGCCCTAAAGCCTGTACTCCGGCAGAGGTTCTCCCAGGATCAGTGGTGCCCCAACTGACTAAAAGATTTCCCTCCAAACCTTTTATACCCCTAGGTCAGGTGACCCTCCTAAAGGCGGCAAAACATAACTCCTCCCCAAGCTGGAAGGTTCTAGAAGCTTCCCTCATGTCTGGCCATGAGGCCCAGGGGCGGGGACGGCATGGATACTGTATCATTATGTCCCAGCCTGATCCTGACTACTAGTATGTGTATGCAAAGGCCACTCCGCAGTAGCAGGGGCCTGTGGCAGCCATCTTAAAAGGAGAGAGCACCTGCACCTCAGCACTGTTTGGCAGTGGTAAAGCGCCCAGAGACCTAGGTCCAACAAAAGTGTAGTGGCAAAAATGAGGCGCAAAGAGAAAAAAACGGGGTAAGACCACCCTAGGGCTGACAGGTCTAACACATGGTGAGTAAAAAAACGATGGATTTAGGCCCAGATCTCTGTACTGGGGTGAATGTATGACATTGTTCTGCATTCTGTCCATCAATTGTTGTTTTTGCATTTGTCACCCCGAGTGGGACGGGTATGCCCAGACGTGGGTCCCGTGCTCTCCATGCCACTGGAATCAAGCTATCCTGGCTGAAGAGGGGTGAAACCCCGAAACCGGTCCTAGGATGCTTGTTTCCAGTCCAGGGAGGACCTGGCTTGGTAGTTCGGGCTGGACTGTTCCCATGAGGCACAGGGTCAAGACTGATTTGCATATGGCTGGGTTCAAACTGGACTGGCATGGTGAGCAAAAACGATGGATTTAGGCCCAGATCTCTGTACTGGGGTGAATGTATGACATTGTTCTGCATTCTGTCCATCAATTGTTGTTTTTGCATTTGTCACCCCGAGTGGGACGGGTATGCCCAGACGTGGGTCCCGTGCTCTCCATGCCACTGGAATCAAGCTATCCTGGCTGAAGAGGGGTGAAACCCCGAAACCGGTCCTAGGATGCTTGTTTCCAGTCCAGGGAGGACCTGGCTTGGCAGCTCGGGCTGGTCTGTTCCCATGAGGCACAGGGTCAAGACTGATTTGCATATGGCTGGGTTCAAACTGGAATGGCAAGGTGAGCAAAAAAACGATGGATTTAGGCCCAGATCTCTGTACTGGGGTGAATGTATGACATTGTTCTGCATTCTGTCCATCAATTGTTGTTTTTGCATTTGTCACTCCGAGTGGGACGGGTATGCCCAGACGTGGGTCCCGTGCTCTCCATGGCACTGGAATCAAGCATTCCTGGCTGAAGAGGGGTGAAACCCCGAAACCGGTCCTAGGATGCTTGTTTCCAGTCCAGGGAGGACCTGGCTTGGCAGTTCGGGCTGGACTGTTCCCATGAGGCACAGGGTCAAGACTGATTTGCATATGGCTGGGTTCAAACTGGAATGGCATGGTGAGTAAAAAACGATGGATTTAGGCCCAGATCTCTGTACTGGGGTGAATGTATGACATTGTTCTGCATTCTGTCCATCAATTGTTGTTTTTGCATTTGTCACCCCGAGTGGGACGGGTATGCCCAGACGTGGGTCCCGTGCTCTCCATGCCACTGGAATCAAGCTATCCTGGCTGAAGAGGGGTGAAACCCCGAAACCGGTCCTAGGATGCTTGTTTCCAGTCCAGGGAGGACCTGGCTTGGCAGTTCGGGCTGGACTGTTCCCATGAGGCACAGGGTCAAGACTGATTTGCATATGGCTGGGTTCAAACTGGAATGGCATGGTGAGCAAAAAAACGATGGATTTAGGCCCAGATCTCTGTACTGGGGTGAATGTATGACTTTGTTCTGCATTCTGTCCATCAATTGTTGTTTTTGCATTTGTCACCCCGAGTGGGACGGGTATGCCGAGACGTGGGTCCTGTGCTCTCCATGCCACTGGAATCAAGCTATCCTGGCTGAAGAGGGGTGAAACCCCGAAACCGGTCCTAGGATGCTTGTTTCCAGTCCAGGGAGGACCTGGCTTGGCAGTTCGGGCTGGACTATTCCCATGAGGCACAGGGTCAAGACTGATTTGCATATGGCTGGGTTCAAACTGGACTGGCATGGTGAGCAAAAAACAATGGATTTAGGCCCAGATCTCTGTACTGGGGTGAATGTATGACATTGTTCTGCATTCTGTCCATCAATTGTTGTTTTTGCATTTGTCACCCCGAGTGGGACGGGTATGCCCAGACGTGGGTCCCGTGCTCTCCATGCCACTGGAATCAAGCTATCCTGGCTGAAGAGGGGTGAAACCCCGAAACCGGTCCTAGGATGCTTGTTTCCAGTCCAGGGAGGACCTGGCTTGGCAGTTCGGGCTGGACTGTTCCCATGAGGCACAGGGTCAAGACTGATTTGCATATGGCTGGGTTCAAACTGGAATGGCATGGTGAGCAAAAAACGATGGATTTAGGCCCAGATCTCTGTACTGGGGTGAATGTATGACATTGTTCTGCATTCTGTCCATCAATTGTTGTTTTTGCATTTGTCACCCCGAGTGGGACGGGTATGCCCAGACGTGGGTCCCGTGCTCTCCATGCCACTGGAATCAAGCTATCCTGGCTGAAGAGGGGTGAAACCCCGAAACCGGTCCTAGGATGCTTGTTTCCAGTCCAGGGAGGACCTGGCTTGGCAGTTCGGGCTGGACTGTTCCCATGAGGCACAGGGTCAAGACTGATTTGCATATGGCTGGGTTCAAACTGGAATGGCATGGTGAGCAAAAAACGATGGATTTAGGCCCAGATCTCTGTACTGGGGTGAATGTATGACATTGTTCTGCATTCTGTCCATCAATTGTTGTTTTTGCATTTGTCACCCCGAGTGGGACGGGTATGCCCAGACGTGGGTCCCGTCCTCTCCATGCCACTGGAATCAAGCTATCGTGGCTGAAGAGGGGTGAAACCCGAAACCGGTCCTAGGATGCTTGTTTCCAGTCCAGGGAGGACCTGGCTTGGCAGTTCGGGCTGGACTGTTCCCATGAGGCACAGGGTCAAGACTGATTTGCATATGGCTGGGTTCAAACTGGAATGGCATGGTGAGTAAAAAAACGATGGATTTAGGCCCAGATCTCTGTACTGGGGTGAATGTATGACATTGTTCTGCATTCTGTCCATCAATTGTTGTTTTTGCATTTGTCACCCCGAGAGGGACGGGTATGCCCAGACGTGGGTCCCGTGCTCTCCATGCCACTGGAATCAAGCTATCCTGGCTGAAGAGGGGTGAAACCCCAAAACCGGTCCTAGGATGCTTCTTTCCAGTCCAGGGAGGACCTGGCTTGGCAGTTCGGGCTGGACTGTTCCCATGAGGCACAGGGTCAAGACTGATTTGCATATGGCTGGGTTCAAACTGGAATGGCATGGTGAGCAAAAACGATGGATTTAGGCCCAGATCTCTGTACTGGGGTGAATGTATGACTTTGTTCTGCATTCTGTCCATCAATTGTTGTTTTTGCATTTGTCACCCCGAGTGGGACGGGTATGCCGAGACGTGGGTCCCGTGCTCTCCATGCCACTGGAATCAAGCTATCCTGGCTGAAGAGGGGTGAAACCCCGAAACCGGTCCTAGGATGCTTGTTTCCAGTCCAGGGAGGACCTGGCTTGGCAGTTCGGGCTGGACTGTTCCCATGAGGCACAGGGTCAAGACTGATTTGCATATGGCTGGGTTCAAACTGGACTGGCATGGTGAGCAAAAAAACAATGGATTTAGGCCCAGATCTCTGTACTGGGGTGAATGTATGACATTGTTCTGCATTCTGTCCATCAATTGTTGTTTTTGCATTTGTCACCCCGAGTGGGACGGGTATGCCCAGACGTGGGTCCCGTGCTCTCCATGCCACTGGAATCAAGCTATCCTGGCTGAAGAGGGGTGAAACCCCGAAACCGGTCCTAGGATGCTTGTTTCCAGTCCAGGGAGGACCTGGCTTGGCAGTTCGGGCTGGACTGTTCCCATGAGGCACAGGGTCAAGACTGATTTGCATATGGCTGGGTTCAAACTGGCATGGCATGGTGAGCAAAAAAACGATGGATTTAGGCCCAGATCTCTGTACTGGGGTGAATGTATGACATTGTTCTGCATTCTGTCCATCGATTGTTGTTTTTGCATTTGTCACCCCGAGTTGGACGGGTATGCCCAGACGTGGGTCCCGTGCTCTCCATGCCACTGGAATCAAGCTATCCTGGCTGAAGAGGGGTGAAACCCCGAAACCGGTCCTAGGATGCTTGTTTCCAGTCCAGGGAGGACCTGGCTTGGCAGTTCGGGCTGGACTGTTCCCATGAGGCACAGGGACAAGACTGATTTGCATATGGCTGGGTTCAAACTGGAATGGCATGGTGAGCAAAAAAACGATGGATTTAGGCCCAGATCTCTGTACTGGGGTGAATGTATGACATTGTTCTGTATTCTGTCCATCAATTGTTGTTTTTGCATTTGTCACCCCGAGTGGGACGGGTATGCCCAGACGTGTGTCCCGTGCTCTCCATGCCACTGGAATCAAGCTATCCTGGCTGAAGAGGGGTGAAACCCCGAAACCGGTCCTAGGATGCTTGTTTCCAGTCCAGGGAGGACCTGGCTTGGCAGTTCGGGCTGGACTGTTCCCATGAGGCACAGGGTCAAGACTGATTTGCATATGGCTGGGTTCAAATTGGAATGGCATGGTGAGCAAAAAACGATGGATTTAGGCCCAGATCTCTGTACTGGGGTGAATGTATGACATTGTTCTGCATTCTGTCCATCAGTTGTTGTTTTTGCATTTGTCACCCCGAGTGGGACGGGTATGCCCAGACGTGGGTCCCGTGCTCTCCATGCCACTGGAATCAAGCTATCCTGGCTGAAGAGGGTGAAACCCTGAAACCGGTCCTAGGATGCTTGTTTCCAGTCCAGGGAGGACCTGGCTTGGCAGTTCGGGCTGGACTGTTCCCATGAGGCACAGGGTCAAGACTGATTTGCATATGGCTGGGTTCAAACTGGACTGGCATGGTGAGCAAAAACGATGGATTTAGGCCCAGATCTCTGTACTGGGGTGAATGTATGACATTGTTCTGCATTCTGTCCATCAATTGTTGTTTTTGCAATTGTCACCCAGACTGGGACGGGTATGCCCAGACGTGGGTCCCGTGCTCTCCATGCCACTGGAATCAAGCTATCCTGGCTGAAGAGGGGTGAAACCCCGAAACCGGTCCTAGGATGCTTGTTTCCAGTCCAGGGAGGACCTGGCTTGGCAGTTCGGGCTGGACTGTTCCCATGAGGCACAGGGTGAAGACTGATTTGCATATGGCTGGGTTCAAACTGGAATGGCATGGTGAGCAAAAAAACGATGGATTTAGGCCCAGATCCCTGTACTGGGGTGAATGTATGACATTGTTCTGCATTCTGTCCATCAATTGTTGTTTTTGCATTTGTCACCCCGAGTGGGACGGGTATGCCCAGACGTGGGTCCCGTGCTCTCCATGCCACTGGAATCAAGCTATCCTGGCTGAAGAGGGGTGAAACCCCGAAACCGGTCCTAGGATGCTTGTTTCCAGTCCAGGGAGGACCTGGCTTGGCAGTTCGGGCTGGACTGTTCCCATGAGGCACAGGGTCAAGACTGATTTGCATATGGCTGGGTTCAAACTGGAATGGCATGGTGAGCAAAAAAACGATGGATTTAGGCCCAGATCTCTGTACTGGGGTGAATGTATGACATTGTTCTGCATTCTGTCCATCAATTGTTGTTTTTGCATTTGCCACTGGGCACGTAGCAGGGATACCCACTCTCTCCCCTGCTTTTCTCCCTCACTTTTGAAGCCTTAACAGCTACGATCTGCACAAGCTAGAGGGTCTCCAAATAAGACATCTCACACACCATCTCCTTTTAAGTAGTAGTTTCATTCAAAAGTAAGCACAGCCGAGTTGTCAGATGGGGCTAATTGCCTTTCCACATTAAAAATAACAGTTTGGGGTTTTTACTGATAGGACAGAGAGAAATATATGTCCTACTTTTTAATATACAGCACCCTGCCTTATGATTCAATAGACCTGCTATTGTAGTGATTTATATATTAAAAAAGATAGGGCTGGACTTTGTCATTAGTTTAAATGACAAAGTCGAGTTAGCAGCTTCTTCAAAGGCTTCCCTCTCAATGGCCCTCCATCACTGCACTCTGGGGGAGAGTCTCCTACTGCTAAAAGAAACTGGTTGTTCTTGGCCCAAATCATTCACTTGTGACAACACTGCCCCAATCCCATGTTCAGAAGCATCTGTCTGGATAATAAACTCTTTGCTGAAATAGGTGCCTTCAGGGAAGGTGCTGAGAACAAAGCTTTGTTGAGTGTGTTAAAGACCTTTTGACACTGTTCAGTCCAGATAACTTTTCTGGGTAGTTCCTTAGAAGTAAGGTATGTTACGTGCCACTACGGTACCGTAACCTTTGACAAATCTTCTATAGCACCGGGTCAGGTCAAGAAGGGCTTTGACTTGGGTTGGGCTTTAGGAACCTCCCAGGCCAGAATTGTCTGAATTTTGGGTTGGAGAGGTTGTACATGGCCTCCACTTATTTGGTGGCCTAGGCACATAACTGAAACTTTCTCTGTCTGGCACTTGCTTGCCTTGATAGTCAGTCATGCCTGTTGCAGGGCATGATGCACGTCCCAGAGGTGGACCAGATGATCCTCTTAGGTGGAGCTAAATACAGCAATATCATCTAGATATGCTGCACTGAAACTTTCCAAACCTGAAACAACCCGCTTCACCAACCTCTGAATGGTGGCAGGTGCATTGTTTTAAACCAAAGGGCATCACTTTAAATTCATAGTAGCCTTTGGGTGTTGAAAAGGCAGACCTCTTATTGTCTCCTTGTGTGAGGGCTATCTGCCAGTAACC
The DNA here is from genome assembly GCA_963921515.1 of Calotriton arnoldi. Taxonomy (NCBI): domain Eukaryota; kingdom Metazoa; phylum Chordata; class Amphibia; order Caudata; family Salamandridae; genus Calotriton; species Calotriton arnoldi. Next base: position 2,301,396 of record CAWUFW010000227.1, on the reverse strand, counting down.
TTAAGTCATGTCAAATGTACTTAGGTACTTAACAGCCCCAGCTTGTCTATGAGCTCATCAGCTCTGGGTATAGGGTGAGTATCAGTCTTATTGACTGTAGTCCACACAGAACCTCATCTCAGGTTCCCTTCCTTAGAGATTGGATTGGGTATCAGTACCACTGGGCTGGCCCAATAGCTACTAGAGGGCCCTATCAATCCCAACCCTAGCATCTTAGCAACCTCAACTTTGATGCTAACTTTGAGCTAATCAGTCAACCTATATATCTTACTCTTGACAGGCAAGCGGTCACCTGTATCCACATCATGGGTATACCAAGATGTCAGACCTGGAGGTCAATGAAAACAGACCAGCAAACCTTCTTAACAAGTGATGACACTCTTTTTGCTGTTGACCTGTTAGGATGAAAGAGAGAACTACTCCCTCCACTGAGCAAACTTTAGCATTAGTTGACAGTAAGTCAGGGAGAGGCTCACTTTCCTCTTCTTCCCCTCCATCTGTCACCATGAGCATGGTAATGTCTGCTCTGTCATGGTGGAGTTTCAGCCTGTTAACATGAATAACCATATGGGGGTTTCTTAGGATTCTTAAATCTATTAGGTAAGTCATTTTCCCTTTTGTTCTTCAAAATGGTACAGGGCCCAGTCCACTTATGCTGGAGGGCCCTAGGTGCTACAGGCCCTAAAACCCACACCAACTGTGCTGGCTGGTATTTTTTCTTCGGTCATACCAGTGCTTCACAAGCTCCTGGCTGGCTTCCAAATTTGTGCTTGCCTTTTTCCTGTATTTTGTCATCTTTGAGTGAAGGCCTAGCACATAATCCACAATATCTTGCTTAGGTTCCTTGAGGGGCCTTTCTCATCCCGGTCTAATTAAACTTTGTGGACCTCTCACAGGATGTCCAAATAGTAGTTCAAAGGGGTTGAAGTCCGCACCTTTCTGAAGAACCTCCCTGTAGGCAAACATAAGGCATGTCAGGAGAACATCCCATCTCCTTCTCAGTTTATCAGGTAAATCCATGACCTTAAAATCACAATCCAGGAGAATAGGGAAAAAGCCTTCTCTGACTCCCCTTCTACAAGTTCATACTCACAAAACAGAGAAGCACTACCATCCAAAAAACATAGTTCAAGAAAGTAATACAAGGGAAGATCTTAAATTTCTTAATACTGCCCTCACACACTTTGCAGTGTCATGCTTCATCATTGGGCCGCATCATACGTCCAGGCGCAGACCAACGCACTGGACGGAGCGCATTATTTTTTATGTAAAAATGATGAAGAGTGTGAAAAACAAGGGCAGAAAAGCAAAAAGACAGATATAAGAAAAACGAATTGAAGGAAAGAATATTCCTTCAATTCGTTTTTCTTATATCTGTCTTTTTACATAAAAAATAATGCGCTCCGTCCAGTGCGTTGGTCTGCGCCTGGACGTATGATGCGGCCCAATGATGAAGCATGACACTGCAAAGTGTGTGAGGGCAGTATTAAGAAATTTAAGATCTTCCTTGTATTACTTTCTTGAACTATGTTTTTTAAATCCATGACCTTGCCTTTCGTGGTCTTGTTGAATCTCTCCCCAAGACCATTTCCTTGAGGATGGCAGGAAGTGGTGAACTTTTAAGTCACACCACGCTCATCCTACATTGCTTTCAGTTAGGCTGACATAAAGGCAGTACCCCTATCTGAAATGATGTCCTTAGGAACCGAACTCTGGTGAAGATTCCATGGAGGTCCCTAACCATTGCTGGAGCAGTAACTGTCCTAAGGGACATAGTCACTTGATACCTAGTGGCATGGCCCACTACCTCCAGGTGGATTTGTTTACAGATTCTGTTTGTGGGTCTAGAGAACCAACACTCTCACTCCCCACCCTCTCAAAGGGAGTTCCCACCACCGGTAGTGCTATCAGGGGAGCCTTTGGCCTGCTCCCTGTCTTGCCACTGGCTTGACAGGTGACACAGGAGCGACAGAACTCCTTCACTTACTCAGACATCTGATGCCAATAAAAATTGCTGACCAACCTTTCCCAAGTCTTGATCTGCCCCTGATGTTCAGTTAAGAGGATGTCCTGGTCCAGATTAAGGAGGAATTCTCTGTATTGCTGGGGGACCACCAGCCTCCTGGTTGCCCCTGCTTTGGGGTCCCTTGCCTCACTATACAGGATGCCCACATATACCTTATGGGTACCACTGATATCCTCTTGTTCTTGCCTGGCAGCCAGCTGTTTCAGCCTCTCAAGAGTGGGACAAGTATTTTATCCCTGGCTCAAAACCTCTCTGGAGGGACCTCCTGTTCCTTGAAGCTCTGCCAACTCTGGCAAGTTTCTTAAGGAAGCAGCCTCCTCTTCAGACACTAGGTCCCCCACCTCTTGGTTAGGCTTCAACCATCCCTTTTATACTACCATAAGCCTTTTCACACTCCACTCACCAAATTAAGATGAAAGAATATAGTGTGCAGCTTTTTCTTGCTCAGACTAGAAGCCCAGGCTGGTCCTTCTCTGTCTTTTTGTTGTTAACAATATTCAGTTATTGTAAAATCACTCTGAAGGGACAGAAATAATAAATGTCTTTGTTTGAATTTATATCCTTCTCTCTGTTAGTTCTTACATGTTGTTTTGCTCGGAGTGAACCCCTAATTACCCACACCCAAAGAGGTTGGATTATATCCCCTTGCCATAAAGTGGAGTATATAATACTAGGAATACCAGAAATAAGAAAAGAGAGAAAAAATTCCCAAAAGCGGGCATAGGAATACTCCTGCATGATGTTATGGAACCTTAAAGGTATGAAATAGAGACATATATAAATAAATACGGTTGGGTGTGGGTAATTAGGGAATCACCCTAAGCAAAAGAACATATAATATCTAACAGAGGGAAGGATAGAAATTCAAACAAATACACTTTAGAGTGATTTTACAAATCCTGAATATTGTGAACAAAAAGATAGAGAAGAACCATCCTGGGCTTCTAGTCTGAGCAAGAAAAGGCCAGACACTATATTCTTTCATCTTAACTTGGTGAGTGTGAAAGGGCTTATGGTAGTATGAAAGGGTTGGTTGAGGAAAGAAAGAAACATGACTCTTCCTAGAATGGATTGGTGTCCCCGGTGACTGAGTGTATGCTTAATGATAACGGTAAACCCTGCATCTGGAATGCATGATGATGGACAAACATGGGCCACAGGTACAGCAGTATGAATGGTATCAGACGATAGATGCTTCTCCCGTTTTAAATAGGATAGCCAAGAGATGGCGGGGAGAAGCCCAACCACTGAGTTGTGAATGACTATGGCTATGGGTGTAAATTTGGGGTACCACTAGGATATTATTTGCACTGTGACTATTAACTAATTGAAGCAGCATTGAAAATGTATAGTCAAGTAACTGTCAATGCTTTTTCACGCAGGTCTAGCTGTTACATTTTGTGGGAGATTATGTATTTTTTGTCTGTCCTGAAGAAGGTGGTAACATAATACAAGATCCGCCAAAATGCCTTGATGTATATTTTTTCACGCAGGACCCGCTCGATACTGTTTTATGGTAGATGATTGATGTAGTAAAACAAGACGTATTACTGTAATACATATAGTGGGCCAGCAACATTGTAATAGGCTTATTCGTACTGTCCTGTGTATTCTCCCTTTTTAAATTCACCTGTGTTTATACATAAGAATTTCTTTTGTCTAGATTATTTATTATTTCATTTAACTTTGTGCCACATTGAGGGGTGGGGGGTCATTCTGTATACAATTGTGATTTTGAACTGTGAAGCCTCTATTTTGTATATTTTTAATTGTGTGGAAAAAGCATTTTGATTTATTAAATATGGGTATTCTATATAAATAATTTAGTGTATGTTACTCCTGACTCTGTGCAAATTTAATATCTATATGGTACCTTCTTAGAATTGAAAAACTTTGAGAGATGCAAAAAGAGTGTTGTGGACATTTGGCTGAAAGTTTTATGTCTGATTGGTTTTCCCAAGGGGAGAATTGTTTTACTACAGATGTGGTGGGCACCTTGAACAGACAGCAGGGGTCAGGCTGTTGTTGTCCCCCTCATTCTCTTCTTCAAAGACCTCTCGGCCATTATCCTCATCCCCACTGTCAAGAGTTATTTCACTTTCAAGTAGTGCTTGGGCTCTCCTGATTTCCTCCCAAGCTCTGAGGGCCTTTTCCAGGTCCTCCTTCTTTTCAGAAATGCCCAAGCTGAATTTCCTGTCCTTGCAGAGCATGCTCAGGTCATTTTTTTTTATTTTTTTTTATTGACCATTTTCAAATAAACAATATCATTACATTACAAACAGGCCAGTTCGAGAGGGGCCGCTAAAGAATCTGTTCAATTGCAACATTAGTAGTACATTTTCATAGTATCTCACACCATACATGCCACCATGAATATAGCAATCTATGTACTTTAATCATCTAGATAGTCACCTATCCAGTGAAATATAATGCATGATTAACAGTGCTGCACATTGCTCCCAGTAAGAAGGTATAAATTACACTTATGCATCCTATATCCCTTCTCCATTGTCTCCCATATGGGACGGTTCCAGGTCTAACATGACAGAACAGGTAAGGAGGGACAGTAAACAGGCGCGAGGTGGGAGTACCCTACGCCTGAGGCGTGAACTGCGCATCCACCTCATCCATCACTTCGGGCGATGACTGTGTTTTTTAATCCAAGTTAGAAACGGCTCCCAAATATTTCGGGGTCTAGAAGAGGGAGGCATCAATTCCCAAAATGTACTTAACTGCGTGTGCCCATATGTAACGTCTTTGACCCACTCTTTTACAGAGGGCACCCGCCGTCTGCCCCAATGGAGTGCAACTTGTCTCTTTGCGAACAGTAGAAGAAGGGCATGTAGCTTGCGCAACTTGGGAGGAGTATCCTTAACATATCCCAGTAGGCCAAGAGCAGGGGATGGGGCCAGCGACACTCCTATAATGCTATTCACTGTCTCGAAAACTAGGGACCAAAATTCGGCTATATTGGGACAGTTCCATGCAACATGTATAAACGTAGCCTGGGCAAAGCCACATCGCCAACAGTTATCGTTTTCCCGGATGCCCATGCGGTGGAGGCTCACTGGAGTTCTATAATATCTATGCAGAAACTTAAAGTGTATTAACCTCAATTTGTAATTCGGGGAAAGTTCTGTTAGTTGTCCACAGCAGTAGTCCCATTGAGCTTCAGTCAGTGGAATCTCAAGGTCATCATTCCAGTGTCGGAATGAATCTGGAGTGACTACCGGGGCAGTGTCTTGCATGTGTGTATATAAGCGTGTAATAAGTTTACGGGGAGACGGGAATTTCAGTAGGTTTTCCAGGGCAGGTAGCGAGGGCGGCGCCTTCGGAAAGTCCCCCAGAGTGCTCGACATGCCGTGCGTATCCTGTGATACAGAAAAATCTCAGTGAATGGCACTGTTTGCCCTTCGGGTGCTTCAGGGGAGGTCTAAATTCATCTTCGGCGTATAGGTCAGCGAAGGTATAGAGGTTCATTTTCAGAGCTAAGTTTTTACCCATGCTATCCTGTATGCAAGGCAGCATTGGATTTTGCGACAGTGGAATGGAGGGTGCGTACAGTATCGGGATCCCAGCTCTTTTGCGCAATTCCTCCCATGACCAACAAAGTGTTCCGGCAGAGTCTATGTCCCCACGAGGGCGGCGCACTTTTTGATATAATGCAACTTTTAGTGGGATTGGAGCCATCGCATCAGTTTCGACCGCCACATGCGGCTGAAAAGGGGTCGGATGCGTCCAGAAATGCAAAAACTGCGCCTGGGCGCAAAGCAAAGCGCATAGAGCTGCATATCAGGAGCTCCCAGACCGCCCTGACGTAATGGGAGTATTAGTAAATTCCAAGAAGCCCTGACCTGGCCCCCCGCCCACGCCAGCGTGAGCAAATGTGATTTAAGGGTGGTAAAAAAGTGTCGAGTGAGTGGGACTGGAATATTGACGAACAGGTACAAGAACTTAGGCAGAATGACCATTTTAACCAACGCTATTTTGCCGGCCAGTGACAGAGGCAATTTGGCCCACACCTTGACTTTCTCCTCCAGCCACATCATAGCCCTGCCATAATTCAACCTCCACACCTCTTGTGTGTCTCGGCTAATCCAGACCCCCAAGTATTTCACCTCATCAGCCTCTCATCGCAAAGGGAATTCCGACATCACCGGGGGGGTGCCATCCGTGAGCGGGAAAATCACTGATTTGGTCCAGTTGATACACACACCAGAGAGCCCACCAAAACGGACAAACTCCCTCAACAAAGGATTTAGGTTCACTTCAGGGTCTACAATATAGAGAGTGACGTCATCTGCATATAAGGAAACAAGCAGACTTCGGGTGCTTAAACCAATGCCTCGCGCAGTATGATGTTGTCTTACGCGCGCGGCCAGAGGCTCCATTGCAACCGCAAATAACAGAGGTGATAGTGGACACCCCTGTCTGGTGCCTCGTGATATCAGAAAGGGGTCAGAAATCACGCCATTCACTTGGACACGTGCTCTAGGTGATGTATACAACAGCTTGATACGATTTATGAATAGTGGGCTGAAGCCTATGCGTCCAAGAATAGAAAAGAGGTACGGCCATTCAAGTGTATCAAACGCTTTGGTGGCGTCTAAGAACACCACTGCAGCTTTTACATCTGGGTGCAAATAGTGTAGTACTGAGAATATTGTCCTTAAATTATGGGCCGTGGATCTCCTCGGAATGAATCCCGATTGATCGGGAAGCGCTATCATAGACAACAGGGGCTGTAATCGGTTTGCAATCAACTTAGCTAGAATCTTTACATCGACGTTGATCATAGAAAGCGGTCTGTAGGAGTCCAGCTCCTCTTCCGACTTCCCAGGTTTCAGAAGCGTGAGGATTGTGGCCTCTCTCATGGATAGGGGCAGGACACCCTGCTCTAGTGCCTCCTCATACACAGCCAAAAGCCTCGGTGCTAATTCCTCTACATACACCTTATAGAACGCTGTGGTCAGGCCGTCAGGCCCAGGGGCCTTGCCAAGCGGTAGACTTCTAATAACCTGAACCACATCTTCCACCGTGAAAGGGAGGTCCATGTACTGTCTATGTGTATTACCAAACCAGACCAGCGCTAGTGAATCTAGGAAAGACTGTAACTCCTCTGTACATGTAGTATGAGTGGTGGTATATAAGCGAGAATAAAATGCAGAGAATTCCTTGGAGACTTCCTCCTGACCCCTAACTACATCCCCCTGCGGAGTTCGTATCTCATGGACATATGTCGCCGCCCTTGATGGCCTAATCATGCCAGCTAGAGTGCGTCCCGGTCTGTCTCCCTCTCCATACCGTCGCGCCTCAGCATATTTACCCAAATATTTTGTTTCACGTTGTGCCTCCTCAGCATAGTCTAGCAACAGAGCTTTCAACTTTTGCGCAATTTGAGGCTCATTTGCAGAATAGAAGGCATCTTCGAGTGTCTTAATCTGGGTCTCCAAAGAGGAGAGCGTTCCCCGAATTGCCCTCAGCACCCCGGCCTGTCTCGCAATACACTGGCCCCTCACCACCACCTTGAACGCCTCCCAAAGCGAAGCCTCAGTGGTTACCGATCCCTCGTTGTTGGTGAAATATTCCACAATGTCCACCCTTATTTCCTCCTTGAAGGCCTCATCAAGGAAGGCATGCGGCGGAAGGCGCCAACTAAACGCCCTGGGGATAGACCCTGGTAGTGATAGCCGCAGCAAGCAGGGGGCGTGGTCTGACAACGTACGCGGCAGGTGCGAGGTATCTACGGTCCAGGCAGCGACGTCTCTAGAGACCAGCCAAAAGTCCAGGCGGGACCATGCGCTGTGGTGGTCAGATATACAGGTACCCTCCCTCACCAGGGGATGCCTGCTACGCCAAATATCCACCAGATTCCCACCAGTAATTATAGATTGTAAGGCAGTAGTTGCTGCCGGATGTAAGGACCTAGCTACCCCTTTTCTGTCCATCGTATCATCGAGTATCGCATTAAAATCCCCGCCCCATATCACGGTATCACAACCTGTCATTTTGATTCTAGACCAAATATCCAGGAAGAACTCAGGAGAGTCAACATTCGGACCATACACCGCTGCAATCACCAAAGACCTCCCTCCCAATGTTCCACACATAACAACAAACCTCCCCTCGGGATCTTTATGCACTTCTCCTTCACGCCAATCCACCCCTCGCCTGACCAGTATAGCCACCCCCCGGGCATAATTAGAGTAGATGGCGGAGTACATGTGTCCCCATCTATTATGCTGTAACCTTCTGGACGGTGTAACGTTTAAATGCGTTTCTTGCAATAGACATATGTCAATATTATGCCTGGATAAATAAGTATGCACAAGCCTGGACTTCCTACCATCATTTAACCCTCTAATGTTCCAGGTAAGCAGATTTAACGGTGCAGCGTGTACATATCCTCAACAAGAGTTTCAAGTTGGATTGGGCACATCGGGTGTGTAGTATGTAAAAGAGATTGTGTGCGCGATGGCCTACATCCCAAACCGACACTGGCGTCAAACAAACAAACAGACCCCACCCCCAACCCACCACCCACTCCAACCCCCCAATCAGGTTGCAGAGTATCTCCCCATACCCAACGAAAACGTAATAGACCACAAACAAAAAAGGGGAACTTTCCCATGAGGGCGTAGTGGCGTTAGCAATCACCCCTGAATTAACAGGGTGGCCGGGAATTCTGCAGTGCTCGTTACAAGCCCCCCGACACCCCTAAATAAAGCAAACATTCAATCAAAACATGGTCAATGACCTCACAATCCAATGTACATTTGTTACCACAGGACTCCTTGACGTGGAACAACCGGCAGCTAGCTCAAAAATGCATCAAAGTACAGGATTAGTCATTGTCACTTAAGTGGCCAGTCACCGAAGCTTCAGCTACTCGGGATTCCTTCGCTTTCTTACCACCAACGTGTTTGGCAAACTTTAAAGCGGATTTCGCATCCGTGAAGTAGTGGGCGGTGCCATCATAGGAGACCTTCAGCTTGGCTGGGTAGAGCAAGGAGTAAGGGACCTGCGCCTGCAGGAGTATGCGTTTGGCTTGCAAAAATTCACGCCTCGCCGCCTGTACCGCTGGAGTAAAGTCCGGGTAGAACGATATGTTATTGCCCTTGTGAGATATTTGGCCCTTTTCTCTCGCCATTCGCAATATATTGTCCCGGTCCTGATAGTTCAACAATTTGGCCAAGATCGGAGGCTTCTGACCAAGGGTCCTGTGTGCTCTCTCTACCACGAAAACAGGAGACAGATGAGGGTCAAACAGTTCATGCAATAGGTCAGCCACAAAGGTTTCCATCTTGGAAATGGCGGTGGTCTCCGGAATACCAATAATGCGTATGTTGCTTCTCCGTGACCGCGCCTCCAAATCATCGTTCTTAGCGCGGATAACTCCAAGGAGTTTATCCATATGCAGCAGCTGTTCCTTAGTCTCCACTTGACATTCGTGGAATTCGGTTTGGCGGTTCTCCAGAACATCTAGGCGAGTTTCATGTACCGACACTTGAGTTTTGACCGAGTCCAACTGCGCAGTCAGGGTGTCTAGTTTAGAATCAATGTTGCGTAGGCTAGAGCGCATTTCTAGCATGAGTGTGCGTAAGTCCTCACCTCGATCTTCTGCAGGCGTGTCTTGGTGGTCGTCCATTGGTGTGTCCGAAGCTGAATCTGTTTGACGCGTGGATCTTTTATCAAAAGTGAGCTTCGATTGTTTGGTGTCGGTTTTACCCATGGTAAAATGACCAAACTGACTTTCAGTGTGCGCAGAAACAGTGGATGTTCAACAACTTCTGAGTACCCTCTGTATAGATGTCGTCCCCTCGGCCACTAGGTCGCTCCCCGTACCAGGCACCATGCAAGACAGTCGATACTTCGTGGCGCAACCCAGGTCTGTCCCCGCCTCACAATGGCTAGCTATATGCGCCAACGCCGCCTTTTACAGGTCTCCCATGCCAACAATCCCAACCATATGCCACAGGAGAAGGAGAGCAAGACGGGGCCGCGCTGCCACAGGAGTGAAGAGGGGTCCTAGTCCGAGACCGGGGCACACCGGGATGACAGAGACAGCTCCACAGGGGAAGGAGGCAATTGCAATCGTCAGCAGGTCTAGGGTGCCCCGCAGGGAGATGGTCCGCTTCTACCACTGCTCACCTTATGTGGAATTCCACCGCCAGGGCGTCGCACCTTCCACAGGTAATGACCCTCTTCTCAACCTCAGAAGTGCCCAACCTGTGCTCCAGCAGACACACTCTCCCACCTGCAGCACTCCCCAGTAGCCCGTGGGGGCCTGGCAGAAAGGAGTTGGTCACCAGCACCCAGGGACAGCTATGAGGCCTTTTTCTCCCGTCTCCTCCGCTCCTACCGTGAAGGTCCAAAAATGGCGGCCGAGTGTCTCTCCCTGCGTCGAGGCCCAGCTCCGCACCTCAGGGCATGTCCCCGGCCATCCGGGAACCAGAGCAGCTTCCGCGGTGCTCCTCGCCTTGCGGGGTGTCCCAAGCGCAGCCGCGACGGTAGGAGCTGCCTCCGCAGGGTGTTCACAGCTCCACTTTCGAGCCGCAGCCTGCAATCTCCCCGCAGCCCCGGGCTCGAGTTTCGAGACGGCTGCGTCCAGTCCCCGCACAGGCCGGGGGCGCATAGGCAGACAGCGGTATCACCACTCCACTCACAGGCGTACCTCCCGGTGTCCACGGTGCGGGTATGCCACCGCGCTCAATTCCGCTGTGGGTCAGCTACATAAGGGTGTCGGTCGAAGGCTCGCCACCGCACCTTATGTAAGGATTAATGCAGTATTTCAGGCCCAGCCGGCGGAGCGCACTCAGCGAGCGGCCATTCCGCAGCTAGGCAAACCACGCCCCAGAGCATGCTCAGGTCATTGATTCTCAATGAGGACAGGGTGGCCAGGTTGATCTCCATGTTTTCCAAACTTTTTGTGACTTCCACAAACTTTTACTAAACTTTTTCAAACTTCAAAAAATTGCAAACTTTTCTAAAAAGTTTGTAAACTCCAGAAAAAAGGTGCCTTGGCAAACTTTTAAAACCTTTTTCTCAGATGTCAACTTGATGGATTTTCTGTGGTGTGTGACTTATTAATTGTCTGATACAGCTATGTTCTGGATCCCACTGCTGCCACCAATGTTGGGAAAGTGATGTATTATATTACCCTTGTGGACCTAATTTTGGCAGTCCTATCTTAGAGCAAAGACACCAGAGTCCATAAAACAAAGAAATAAAAGGCAGACTTACTGCCGCCTTACCATTTTCTCGATTAGATGTTCTTCTGAGGCAAAAGTAAGATGTAAAAACTCCAGACCAGCAAGTCTTAGGGTTCACAAAAGGCTAGCAGAGTCATCAACATAGCCAAGGTAACAGAGAGGGCCTTTAAAGGTGGGGATTCATTGTTACCAACAGACTGTTATTGAGTATGTGGAGTAATTATTGCTTATAATATGGACGCTTATTAGTGATAATGCTGCCTATGGTTATTGTTGCCTCTACTTGCTGGGGTTTTAGCTGCTAATCATTCTGGGGGTCATGATTTAGAATTGTAGCTTGAGTCATTATAGTTAAAAAAAAGTATCTCATAAAGTGAGACCATACTATAATTTTCCAGTAGGAAAACTATTGCTTAATATTGCCTAATGGTCCGAACTGCTGCAAAGCATGAGGGACCTTACCTTACAGGTCTGTACAGAGCACAAGGACAAAGAGGAAGGTTTAGGTGGAAATACAGTGAAAGAGCCTGACCCCCCCCCCACCCCCCCTCCCTCCCCCCACTCACGTTTCTGGGATTGTGTGGGTCTTTGAAGACCCTGGGGAGGTGGAGAATCATTTTGCATTTCGAGGCTGAGGAGATGAGAGAAGACAGGAGCAAGAAGGTGCTTCCATGTGTTGAGATCACACAAGTGGTAATCGAGTTGTGTTTTCCACTGCTGCAATCTGACTGCAGTGGATAACCAGGCTGCAGAGCCTGTGTTCACGGCAATGGCTTCCAACAAAATCTATACAGACACAAGATCGTTTTTCCTTGCTTTGATTACAGGGACTATATCTATGTTGCTATTAAAAGTCATTGCATTTGAGGAGTTGTGACATCACAGAGTTGGTTTGGCTAAACTACGCCCTTGGTTTTCACAATATTTGCAAAAAGAACCAAAGGACAGCTTTTAGGACTCATGACCGAGTTACTAGTCTGTAACACCTCGTCCGTTTTCAGTGTTGCTCAGACAGTATTTCACACACTGAACCAATTAGTGATCGCTTACCCAATATTTTGGTGAAGACATTTTTTTAAGTTGGAAAGGAATACATAGGAAGTAATAATGAGAAAATGATGTTGTGGGACATCTTGAATTGATTATTTCTCTTGAAAGGTTGAACGAGGATCCTCGAGTGTTTATTCAGTGGTGGTCTGGCCAGCACTTGGGGGGTCATGGCAGTATGCTGTTTTTGGGGGTGGTGTCAGACGCATAGGAATTTTATTAATCACTACTATCTGGAGTCTATTCCAAAATGTTTTTTTTCGGTCATCCAAACAACGCGTTTATATTTTATGTGGAAATTGATGCTTCAAATTGAGCTATATGCATTCTAGAACTGCAAAGAGACGATCCCATGCAAACATCTAGTTTGTGTCTTGCTACGCAAATAAGAGCTAATTATCTCGACAAAATAAGTGTGGGCATGAAATTAAGCTATCAGTGACGTTATGCCAATTCTTTTATGTGCGCCACACTGCTGCAATTTGTATGGTTTAGTCGCAATGCTTGCTTAGCACTGTGGAATACTGATGGACCGGTTTTGTTTCTGTGTTAGGCAGTTTGGTATAGTGACGTGGTTAGGTTAGGTAAAAATTACCGTGATTTTTACACGTTTGAGGGAGTCAGTCCGTTGTGCAAATGCCTGTGTATATCTTTCTGTCCCAGTGTGTCTCTGTTCTGGTGTGTAAGCCAGTATCTTGTGTTAGAGTGCGCATGGCAGAGAATTCCTGTGAAAGTGTGTGTTATTGTCTCTCTATTTCGTTGAGTGTCTCCCTGTCCAAATAATTATGCCATTGCCTGCGAAATGGCCCAGTGAGTTGAACATTCACCAGTGATCTGCAAGCTACAAGTTCAACTCCCGGTAAGGCCAACTCAGCCTTTCATCTTTCTGCCTAACATAACGTGCGCATTTGTAAATGCCCAGAAGGGTATCTTGGCGCTGAATAACAGATGTTCCATGTTACCCAACTAAATGGTACTCACTTTATCTACCTCAGAAGGATGAAAGGTCGAGTGGACCCACCAGGAGTTGAACCTGTGACCATGAGGTCAAACACAGGCCGCTACAGTGAACGCATTAGTCCACTAAGCCGCCAGACCTGTCTCAGTGGCCATGTCTCTCTGCACGCTGTGACCCTGCTTCTCTGCCTCAATGAGTGTGAGTTTTGCTGCCAAAGGGACCGCGTCTCACCATTCCAGGTATGGTGCCTTCCTGCTGCAGAAAGAATGTGTCCCTGTTCCAGCATCCTTGCCCCCTGCCCCGTTGTTCATGTCAGCATCTCCCAGTCCACGTGTGTGTGTTAGTAGTTCCCTGACGAAGTGCACATGCCTATGTCCCCATGTCTCTGAGTGTGCATGCCAGTGTTTTCCTGTCCAAGTATATGCCAGTGTCTCCCTGTCACCCTGATCATGTCACTGTCTGCATATCCATGTGTGCATGTCAGTATCACCCTATCCTAGGGAACATGCCAGTGTTTCCCTGTCCCATTGTATGCGTCTAGAGTAAGTATCTTCATACCTCAATGAGCATTGACATTAGCTCCCTGTCCCGGTGCTGAAGTCCCTGTCCCAGTGCTCCTGTCTCTCTGTCCTAGCCTCAGTGCTTCCCAGACCCAACTTTGTGTCTGTCTAGCCCAGTGCTTTAAATGGGAAAAAATAAGTGCATGTACTCGTTAAATTGAGCGAGGGGCGTGGCTAGTGGGCGGGGTTAGAGGCGGAGTTAGACATGAAACAAAAACACTTCTATTGAGTATTCATGTTGTCCTTGCATTGTCCTGGATAGTGGTCTCAAACTTTCCATATGTGCAGATTAACAACTAAAACCATGAATGAGCCAAGCCATCAACAGTACTTTTAGCACTTTAAGGCTAATAATCAAGGCGCTCTAGGACGATAGAGACTCTGGCACTTACACCGGTTATGGGACAGAACAAAACATGTGAGAAATGTATCAATCCAAACAAAATGTGTTAACTCGTTATACAAAATGAAGGTGAAACACCAAATGTTCATGTTTCCTTGTTTTCTAATATTTGCAGCTTCTTAATATCATAATATTTCTAATATTCCTACTTGGTTGCATTTGGCGCAATCCTTAAATATTTAAGATTGCACACATACAAACAAGCATTCCATGCATTTCTTTTCAAATACCTCCTGATTCTGTTCCTCTCAAACACACACTCTCTGTTTTCACATCTGTAACCTCGAGATCCCTCTCGCACTCACCTCTCTCCCGTTTGTAGCTAATTCTGTCCCACTCTCTTTACCCCTATTGCCAGGGCCGGACTGGCCGTAGCGGGCACCGGGCATTTCCCCGGTGGGCCGCTAGGGTGGGGGCCGGTTTTGGGCCCCCTGGGGGCTGTTTTTGTTACAGGGGGCCAGCAATAGCGGCCCCCTATAACAAAATCAGCCGAAACCGGCGGTAGCAAACAGCTCGGCCGCACCTCCCCTCCTCCCTCCTGGGGGCCGGCCGAGCAGTTTGCCAGGGCCTGTTTCGGTTCCCAGTCCGGCCCTGCCTATTGCATCTTATCACTCTGTCTCATCACTCTATTTCTAATCTGCCCTCTCCGCGCCTCTCTACCTCTTTCCACAGGCGTCTGGATCCCTTCCATATCTCTGTCTGCACTTACCCCTTCTGCCTCTCTACCGTTTCCTACTTTAAACTCTGCTCCTTCCCCCTCACTCTTCACCTTCACTCACCCCCATTTTCCCTCCTCTCCCCTCAGCAGGAGGCCCCACGGACGTAGAGCTTGCAGTGGCATGCAGTGAGCACTGGAGGGTCCCGAGTATGTGCAGAGTCCAGCAGGGGAAGAACAATACTGGCAGGGCCGGCTTTAGCACTGGTTGCGCCCAGTGCGACAATGGTTTTTGGCGCTCCCCCCCAATGACCTCCTGCGCAACGGATTCCCGCACTACCACCACCCCTTAATAGTCTCCATAACCACTCTCTCTCAGATGCATCGAGTTAGTTTTATAGTGTCACTCATAAAAGTGAAGGGTGTCCGAGCACTTTACATTGCACACACATTACTCAATCATATGTGTGTAAATCAATGTATAGGAAAAGTTCCATATGACAGAGTGGTAGGATTTATATGTCATCCATACTGGTAGGTAGTATAGTTACGGGTGCTTGGTCTGGAGAAGCACAAACTCAGAATTTAAAATGTAAGACCATGGTTGGCGATTATCTTTAATAATTGGAATTGATTTACACCCAAATCAACACTTTGTACAACATTAGGATATTGAAAGTCTGGGGGAAAAATCAAACGCTCTAATCTATACTTGAAGTCTGCATTTCAGTTCTTTGATGACAGTAAATAGCTCCGTTTTTTTTTAGCATTTTAACTTATAAGCTGCAAGTAACAAATGGAAGTCTCTGACGAAAGATTTATGTTATGTTCACTTCGTGATTTGCATGGTACACATTCTTTGCCCAGGCACATTAACCCTCTGCACTACCTTAAGATGAATCAAAACATCCCCCAGTCAAAACTTCCACTAGACAAAAACTTCGTTCTCTCTCCAGGAACAGCGTCAATCACCGGAGTTAACTTGACATTTTTATTGTTGGCTAAAAATTGCTGCAGGTCAGGAACACTGCAGCGGGTGCTTTTAAAAACAATATAAATTAGCAATCAGGAACGCCATGCAGAGCCGGCCCTGCGTACAGACATGGGTAGAACTGTCCCTTTTGTTAGTGTCAAAATCTGGCAGAGGCTAAAATAAAGAGAAGTGTATGGGCCTCATGCGGGAAATGGAAAAGCAACGTTGCTTCCTTTCGAAGGTAACCTTTAACAGTTTTAGATAATTGACAGTACTGGCCTCCGATGGAAAGGTCAGTTGAACTCCCCCCCCTCACCTGGGCACCAGGGAGGCTGCTTAAGCCTTCTTCGCTACCTCGATCATCACCGCCCATCATGGACTTAATGTCCCAGCGCGCGGGGTGGGTGGAATCGCAAGGGCAAAAGAGTCCGGACAAAGAAAGTCAGACCCCAGTGGGAGGCCAAGGGGTGAAAATGACCCTTTGTGTCTGCGTTCCACGGACCCAGCATCGATGCCTAGCAGGGGGTGATGAGGACAAGGAGAGCCTCCATCTGGGTAGGAAGGGAGCAGAGGCCGCATCGGGCAGCTTGCCAAACCTCAATAAATAAGGCAACGGCCAACATGCTGCCAAACAAACGGCACGCAGCTGCCCACCTTCTAATCTGACCCTGAGTACCGGTACTCTCCTTGACAGTGGAGAAGTGCCGGTACTCGACTCGGTAAATTTAAGAAGTGCCGGTACTCAGTACCGGTGAGTACCGGCCCATTTAAAGCACTGGTCTAGTCTGATATTTGTGCCACCCTGACCCAAGGTCTTCCGCACGCTAGTCTGCCAAATGGACAAGGGAGTCTATGGAGAGGCAACTGCGCAGGCGCCTACAGTACATACACACAGGAAGCTAAGACCTTGGAGGAGATGCAGCACAAATCCAATTTTAGATATTACCCAAATCCTACAGAAACCAAACGTAAGGTTAAATAGTACACAGAACAGGTCTTAAGTTAATCGCGCCTATTTACAAACTACATTCTGTAGTACATTTAAAAGTACTGTAATACTTCCATTAACATTTTTATTGTAACGTTTGTGTGCATTTATTTCTCGTACATTTTTGGATTTTTTAAAAAACATGACAAATGTTTTGGCAGATTGGTTGGTTTGAAGGGGAGTAGGGTGGTATATAATTCAAATATATATATTTTCATGTTTTACATCCATTAACTAATTTTTAATTTGTTTATCAACTATGCAAATTATTTTGGAAACACTTTATGGGTATTTGGTTGTTTTATAAAATTGTTCCATATTCATTTTGCTATATGTGTTATTTCTTCTTTTTCTACTTCTTCTTCTTATTGTTATTATCATATTTTGTTTTTTTATAGCCTTTGATAAATTATAATGATTTGTGTTTGAATGCTTAACTTTGGCAGGCTGTGTTACTTATGAATTGGTAAAATCATTTAATAAATATGTAAATTTAGTGTTTAAATCTAGAATTATATGTGTACACACACACGCGCGCACACACACACACACACACACACACATACACACACACACACACCCTAATGGTGAGATACAAACATTGGGGCAAGGGGAACGAGCCAACAAACTAAGTACTCTACTCTCGGGTGAAACATTCCAGGTTATTTAATGAAATACGTGAAAGCAGTTTAGGATTTTGAAGGGTATTTTGAGAGCCTCTTGTTTTAGGCACTGTGGTGTTTGTTAGTCATTGCCTAAAATGGAAAGGACATAGGAGAGACAAAATTTACAGTGTCTAACATAAGTTCATATACAAATGATGTATTGTCGATTCACAAGGCATTGTAATTAGAAATTGTGGATAGGAGTTATTTACCACAGGACATAAATTGTTTGTAGAAAAATTGTTAATTAATGCACATTCATATCATACTTGTTTTAGAGTAGACTACTTGGTTTGTTGGCTCGTTCCCCTTGTCCCAGTGTTTGTGTGTGTGTATATACATATATATATATATGTATATATACACACACACATATATATATATATATATATATATATATATCTGAAATTGTAATTATCATGCTTCTTTTCATATTTTGTGCATGATTTATAATTTTATGTAATTATTTTAATTGACTATTTTTAGTATGAATTTTTAAAGTGATTTTGGATTTACATTTTTATTTATATTCATTCTAATTACTCAATGTATTGTGTTTGTTATATTGTTAGGGTAATATTTATTTAATTTAACATATATTTTAATGTTTTTTTACACTTTGATTATATATAATGTTTCAATTATTTAAGTTTGGGAATAGTAAATGCGAGTTTTTAGAGGTCTAAACGTTTTTGACTGCTGGTCAGATTGGAGTGGGAATACTAAATCTGACCCGTGCAAAGCCCAAAACTTTCTCTGCTGTTGCTCAGGTTGGAGAGGGATTATTACATTTGACCTCTTCTTCTCTAGTGTTGCTTAGGCTGGAGTGTGTATAGTAGGGGTGGGCAGAAAACTACGCTCCGCCAGCGTAGCGGATAAAGCCAGCCACCCCTGCTCCCCGGCCTGGTCCCTGCTTCTGAAAGCAGCCAGGCCGGGGAGAGCCTCCCCGGGCCCCGGTGGACCCCCGCCCCCAGCGCCCGGACCCTCGGCTGGCTTGCAGGACGGGGGGCTCCCGCACCCGGGGCCCGCCGGACGGAGCACGAGCCCCGGGCCCGGTCCCAGCTTCCGAACCCTAGCCAGGCCGGGGAGAGCCTCCCCAGGCCCCGGTGGACACCCTTCCCCAGCGCCCGGACCCTCGACTGGCTTGCAGGACGGGGGGCTCCCGCACCCCGGCGCCCGCCGGACGGAGCACGAGCCCCGGGCCCGGTCCCAGCTTCCGAACCATAGCCAGGCCGGGGAGAGCCTCCCCGGGCCCCGGTGGACCCCCGTCCCCAGCGCCCGGACCCTCGGCAGGCTTGCAGGATTGGGGGCTCCCGCACCCTGGGACAGAGCACGAGCCCCGGGCCTGGTCCCAGCTTCCGAACCCTAGCCAGGCCGGGGAGAGCCTCCCCGGGCCCCGGTGGACCCCC